>OX941081.1:46851666-48103333 GCA_954870635.1 Arctium minus | reverse complement strand
TCCAAACTTTCTGTATTTTTCACTTTATTGGTGCTAGGAATCAGGTCCTTAGGCCTATGCATTGATGAAAATCGCATCTCATCAAAAATCGCATCACGCGACTCGATTACGGTGTTAATCGACACTGAATCATTAGGTTCGATTACGTAAAACCTATAAGCCTTGGAATTTTCTGCATATCCAATGAACATACAATCAATTCCACGTTCACCCAAGTTTTCCTTTTGGGTGCGGGTAGTTTTACAACAACCCGACAACCCCAAATTCGAAAATAATTCGAATTCGGAGTTTTCTTGAACCAAAGTTCATATGGGGTTCTTTTGTTACTTTTATTTGGAACTCTATTCAAAACATAACAGGCCGTTAACATGGCCTCTCCCTAAAATCTCTCACTCAATCCCGAGTAAGAAAGCATCGAGTTTACCATTTCCTTTAAAACTCGATTTTTACGTTCGGAAACCCCGTTTTGTTGAGGTGTGTATGGTGCCGTTGTCTCATGGATGATACCAACTGATTGAAAATATTGGGGATCCATATATTCCCCTCCCCGATCAGTTCTAAGACATTTAATCGAATTACCCAATTGTAGTTCAACTTCGGTTTTGTAAATTTTAAACTTATCTAAATCTTCATCCTTTGCATGCAAAAGATATACATAACAAAACCGAGTATTGTCGTCAATAAAAGTGACAACATACTTCTTATTTCCCAAGGAAGGAGTGGAGTGGAAATCACACAGATCACTGTGTACAAGCTCTAAAACATCCGTATTCCGTTTAACGTTCGGAAAAGGTTGTTTTGTAACTTTTGTGAGCATTCAAGTTTGGCACCTCTCCGCATTAATGTCAAAGGCTGGAATTAATCCATCTTTTGACATTTCATGCATCCTTCTAAAATTCACATGACCCAATCTAGTATGCCATAATATTGAATCAATAATTTTAGAAGAAGACGATGACGATATAAAAGCAGAATTTTTAGAACCTAGAATTTTATTAACCACATTTAAACGGAACATGCGATTACACAAATATCCAAAACCAATAAAACGAACACCTCGAGATAGGATAAACCTATTCAATTTAAACACTTGCTCAAATCCAAGATTATTCAAACAACTACCACTCACTAAGTTCTTACAAATTCTAGGCACAAACAAAACATCAAACAATTTAACATTATTTCCAGAAGAAAATTATAAATTAACTACTCCAATTCCACAAACTTGTGTACTCGACTCGTTTACCATATTCAACACCGAACCGTCTTCAACCGGTGTCAATTTCTCGAACCACCGACGATCCTTGCAAATATGGCTTGTCGCTCCCGAGTAGATCCACCATGCACAATCATTATCCTGTACATAAAAAGACTCAGGTATAAGTGAAACATAATTCTGGATGGAATTATCAAAGTTAGTCAAAAACTGACCTCCTTTCACTTGATCGCGATCATTAGACCCCGATCGACTTCCACTCGAACCAGCACCATTATTGTTCAACTTCACCCGACAATCATGTTTGTGATGACCCACCTTGTTGCATCTCCAACACACAAAATCCTTTTTCTTTTTAACGGATTTGTTGGGTCCATCAAACTTACGTTTCTTGCCTTTTCCGTTGTTGTTGAAGTTGACTTTCTTCTCCTCAACCATGTGAACAGAGGGCTATCCAGATTCAACTTTCCCCTTGGATTTGTCATTTTCTTGCACCCGAAGAGATTCTTCGATGTGCAAATGACTCCCAAGTTGAACCAATGACAATTCCTCTTTTTGATGTTTCAAGTTATGCTTAAAATCTTTCGAAGAAGGTGGTAGTTTGTCAATCACACTCGACACAGCAATAGATTCATCCATATGCATGTTGTATAGTGTAAATTGACCCAAGATACGAAGGATTTCATTATATTGTTCCATTACGGGCCTCGAGTCCACCATTTTATAACTGTTAAAATCGCTAACCAAGAACTTCTTACTAGAAGCATCTTCAGCGATGTACTTAGACTCGAGGGAATCCTATAATTCCTTCGCACTTGCCACGTTTTGGTAGATATCAAAAAGAGAATCACACATATTGTTTAAAAGGTGTCCTCTGCAGATATAATCATCATTCTCCCACTTGCTCCTTCTCCTAGTGTACTCCAGCGTCTCATCATCCATCACTTCTGGTATGGGTGTACTCAACACATACACTACCTTTAGAGCGGTCAGCAGAAAGTGCATCTTTTTCTGCCAACGTCTAAAGTCAGTGCCTTCAAACTTCTCCAACTTTACAAACTTTGAGGTCATCTCTTTCACAGAATAGTCCATGATCGACATGTCGAGATACCAATTCGATTGTTAGAGATCAGGGGAAAAGTCAGTCGATCAGTTGACCGGATTTCTTGAGAATCGTGTAAATCACTTTCCGAATTGGTATTTCGACCCTATGCATGGGTTGCACGAAATCCAATATGGGATAAGACTCAAGAACACTCACGTTTTTAGGCACAAAAATGAGAGCAAATTTGCTGGAGAGTATGTAGAGATTGTTTTAAAATCGTGAGTCTAAAACATAAGTATATACGGTATATATAATAGTCCCATTTGTAAAATAGGAAATAACGGAAATGGCAATGATTGCAAATTACTATCAATCATAGTAGGTTACAATCAATTTATCTAAAATTAAGGGAAGAAAATAATTGACCATTAAATGTTCAGTAAATGCAGATTTAGTCCAAAAATAGACACCAGAGCATCTGGTCCAGAGACGCCCATCAGAGGCTCTGTCGTGCCTTAAGAGGCTCTGCCGTGCCTTAAGAGGCTCTGACGTGCCTTAAGAGGCTCTGCCATGCATTAAGAGGCTCAGGATCTTGGATCACCGCCAGGGGCGTTGCCCCTTGACCCCCTGCCATTTCATCGTGTCCGGGATCAAACTCGTCTTATAACAAGTGTGTACTCCACACCACCTAACTTGTATTAGATCACAGTTTGAAACCCATTAGTACTCGTGTTATAACCAATTACCCTTAAATGCCTGGTGACACTAAAATCACCAACATACATAGCATTAACTACTTGTTGTTCTTGCTCTAAAAATTGTACTTTTATAGGAGTTTGACACCTCCTATTTAGAATAAGAGAATATTGACACATCGTGCTTCTAAATTGCCTTGTGCTTTTAGCTTTGATCTCTCATCACTCAGGTTTGTCTTGTCGTGCTTCTAGTTTTTCTTTATCGTGTTTCTAGCTTTGCTTTATCATGTATTTAGGTTTGATTTCTCATGCTTTGCCTTTTAAACTGCTTGTAAGCTACTTGTCATTGAAATATGATGATTTTAAAGATCTATAGTTGTTGGAATCTTTTGCATACTTAAACTTAACCATAACCCTTATTTAAAGCTTAAAACATTAAATTCCAACAAAAAATAAAAGTAGGGTGTTACACCATAAGCATACCCATTGCCACCACTACATAAGATCTGTGGCCAGGGCCGTTCTTTAGCATGTTAAATGTATGTTTTTGAACAGGCCCCCCAAAATTTTGGGGTCCAATTTTATGTTGTTTAGAGTCTTTAATCGGCGAATGTAAAACTACAACCCATATTAGTGTGTCACTAATTCTTATCAGCAAACAGAAATAATATGTCGTATTATCACCTCGGTAATTTGTATATATGTATATTTGTTTTCTCACTTTGCATTATAATCGAAAAGTGTTTAACAGGGCCTCCAAAAAGATTGGAATGACCTTGTCTGTGGTAGATCAATAGTCTGCAACCCATAAGCATAGACATCGTAATGCCTCTTTTTGTCATGACATCTCTCTATCACAACCTTTCACCCATGCTAGACACCAAGAATCACCACACCTCTCTCTACCACAACCTTTCACCATGCCACACTTCGAACATTCCCATGTGACTCTTGAGGTTTGTAAATTTTTGAAGCTTTAATTGTCACGATCGAGAGAGCAAAAGGTGTCTAGTGTATGTGAAATGGAATAGCTTGGGCTTTTGTTTTGGGGAAGACTTGAAGAAAAAGAGTATTTTATCCATCATGTGCAAGGTTTATGGGAGAGTTAACAGGAAGAAGGCAAACGGAGTTAGTAGAGTGAACCAAAACCAAGCAAAAACTAATATCAAAAGGATGTGTTTGTAATAAATGTATTACAAGGACCAAAACTAGGAAAACCCAAGGACCACAAAGACCTAATTCGAAGGAAGTGGGCATGCCAGGCAGGGTCGTCCCTGGGGGAGGGCGGGTCAGGTGCATGCCTAAGGCCTAAAGAAAATAGGAGCTCAAAATTTTTAATTATATACTATATAGTAGTAGTTAAAAAAATTGTAAATAAAAAAACAAAAAATTTGAGTATATAATAGTGAAACAACACAAACTCACAAGAATAGAACATAACGACATAATATAAAATCTTGCCAAACGACCCCAAAGGTAACAACTCAAATATTCAAGGTTTGTGGAAAGCAACCTACTACACAACAGAGATATTATAAAGAAACAACTAAGGCAGGCAACAAAGAGTCATCCCTTGCGATCGAGCCCTCAACTCAAAGACTTTCCTTTCTGTTGTGTCTTATTTTTAACCGCAAGCGTACGGGTTATGTAGCATACGGGTCGATCACAGGGAGTAATGGTTTAAGTACTAATTCTGCTATAAATCATGAACTAGCTATGTGAACACAAATGATGGAGATTTTTATAAACTAAGGATTAATCTATTAAATCAAAATACAAGAATAAAACATAAATACATAAAAGGGACTCGAACTATCTATTTGATAATATACAAAATTATAACGAAAGACTAGCTAGGATATATACCGAACTAAGACATACGTACAAGATGGAAGTGGTGACATCCAACAGTTATACCGAAGTAGAGGTTTATCTTTCTAAAAAACGTTTGAGATCTTCTTCCGAGGTGAAACAAACCTTCCTAGTTAAGTAGTTTGACTACTTCCGTGACATCCAACCTAACTAGAAGCATTAAGATTTTGATAAAGTAATTTCTCCGATTCCTACTTTTATCTATTTCCATGATAATTTTAGAATCGTTGGTTAATCGACCAAAAGCCAAAATTAAACTTCCATTCATAATTCGATTTGTTAGATAAAGGGTTATCGAATAGTCGGTCTCCGATCGCAACCCGACTTCCGTTGGTGATGAACCGTAAAACTAACCTTCGATAACCGTACCGTTTAACTTCGAGTTAACCAATTTCTCAATATAACTGTTGATTATCACCACACAATCTTATATGTGAAAAGAACTAAAAAAGACTTTTATTAATTAAGAAACTAAACAATATATATATATATATTAGATACTAATATATAACAGAAAATATAAAAGATATCATCAAACAACATTTCTACATATATCTATGAAATAGCTAAGCATGAATAATATGTGAAAAACATTAAACCTAACTTTGATGTTTATAACCTAATGACAAAAGTATCATTCATACTCATTGATTCATAAAACGAAAATGAATCAACATGAATACCAACAATCATGTGATAATACTGATTTATAAGACAATATTAAGAACATAAATCAAAGATTATGAAAGGGATACAATACTCAATAGGAGAACCCAAAGATTAGAACTTGATGAACTTAGAATCCAAATACAACTTCAATCCTTGCTGATAATATCAAAAAGAAATACTGAACTATGACATCTATCTTCAAGCTTAATCTACAGCAACATCCATGGAAGATGAAAAGGTTCTTGAAGAAGAACAAAAGGTTTTTGAGAGAAAAGTTGAAAAAGTAATTAGGTTCTTTTTTTTTTTTAAACTAAAACCTTTTTAACTACTAGAGAAAACAAAAGAAAAATATCAGTCCAAAAAAAATATCTCCTGCAGAAATATCTGTATTTTTAAAGAGATAAGGCAAAAAAGGGTTGTAGAGGATAAAGCAAAAAGGGGTCTGGAGAGGGCGCACGGGCCATGCGTTTTTCCTTCACAAGAACGCACGGGTCGTGCATTTTCTTCTGTCCGAAAAGTAGGGCGCACGGGTCGTGCGTGATTTTGGCTTGAATACCGCACGGGCCGTGCGCAACATAATCAGCCTTTTCCGCTCTCTTCATTGCTTCCGTTGTAATTCTCAGCATCCGTTGTAACCGATGCGAATGATATCAAATCATCCTGAAATTTGAATAAAGTCGTAAGTTTTCCGAAAATTATCCGAACACGGAACGAATGATGGATGCAAATGCGAATTAAACTAAAAATGCATAATTTAAGCTAAACTAAGATGCAAAACATATTATATTAATAGATAAAATATGTACAAAATTACTAGCTAACACTTTCCCTTACCCGATCTGCCTACTTCACGCGTCCCTGAAAAGGTTTTAGTTTTGAAAGAGCGAGGGTTTAACCGAAAGGTCTAGTGAGTTCCCTCTAATAATAGTTCCATGCCAAAGCATCATGTAAAAGATTTATAAACAATATAAACCAATTCTGTTTTAGAAAAACGTCATACTCACAAATCAAGTTTCTGGCGCACACTGAAGTCACGCAAAGGTGACAACGTGTCTGGCTCACACCGCCTTTTTTGGGACACACCCCCCAATGGCATATACGGGACACACCCCCTGGTAGAGGTGTAAATGAGACGAGACAACTCGTGATCTACTCGAGATCGACTCGGTCAACACTCGACTCGAATAGGCTCGACTTGAGCTCGAGCTCGACTCGATATACTAACGAGTCGAGTCGAGTGACCTGATACTTGACTCGATAAGCTCGTGAGATACTCGATAAGCTCGTGAGATACTCGATAAGCAAAATAACAATAATAATTAGTAATAATATTTTAATTTAATTGATGATAATGACAATAATAATAATAATAAGTTTTTTTATTTTTATTTTTGAAAAATGATGGTGTAAAAGATATGGGTGAACTCTTGAGAGTTTGTCTAATCCATCCCACATTAGTGGGATATAGAACTCAATGCTTTGAACTCCACTATATATAGACCTTTCCCCTACCTTCTTTTTACATTATTTGCTTTTGCTAAAATGGCTTGAGCCTTAGGGCTTGAGCCTATGTAATTGTTTTAATAGGAGTACCCTATGAAAATGGGTTCACCTTGAGTTCTTTTACACATTAAACGGGTTCGAGTTTGATCCGAGTTTTCGAGCTCGAGTTCGAGCTTGATTCGAGTTTTCGAGCTTGAGTTCTAGCTTTATTCGAGTTTTTGAGCTTTGATTCGAGCTTCAAACGAGTTTGAGTTCGAGTTTGGAAATTCGTTATTGAGTTTGAGTTGAGTTTGTATTTTCAGTACTCACGAGTTTTCGAGTCGAGTTCGAGTTTGGTAATCGAGTTTCAAGTTCGAGTTGAGTTTGTATTTTCAATACTCACAAGTTTTCGAGTCGAGTTTGAGCTTGATAATCGAGTTTCGAGTTCCAGTCGAGTATAATGACACTCAAACTCGACTCGCATCATTTACACCCCTGCCCCCTAGTATGAGCACAGGCGGGACACCCCCTACTTCTTAGGCCATAACTCTCCAATAACAATGTATGCATACATTCAACACATCAAATACGAATAAACATAACATACATTTAATAAATCTCGCGTGTAAAATAGCACAAACATCGGTTGTGATTTATTGGTTAGAAAAACTCACATGTTTTGCCAAACTTCCTGACGAACGCTCCGAACTTTTATACTAGACCCTAGGATAGAAAGAAGTACAGGTTCAGACATAAACCCTAGTCGAAACTTCCTACCCGACACGTCACCCGGGTCCTTACCGGGGTCGCTCGACTCCCGATCCCCCCCCACGGTTGCCATCTCCCGGCTTCCTACTAGGGTCACCCGACTCCCGGGTTCCCCCCCCCCCTCGACCCCTACCTCCCGTCTCCCGGGACTAAACTCCACCAGGGTCCCCGCCCGGGTTCCCCCACCTCCCGTCTCCCGGGACCTTACTCCACCCGGGCCTCCTGACTCCCGGGGTCCCCGCCCCGCCTCCCAGGGCTCCCTCCCGGGATCACATCACCCGGCCTCCCCAGGACCCCGACTCCTGGGGTTACGGCCCGGGTCGGGAAAAACCCTTCGGTCGATTCCAGATTATGGGGTTTTGGGACGAGATGAAGGGGGCGACCCTTCCAATCGAATCCACCCACTACCATTCAGATCCAAATCTAGGAGGTTAACTCCTCCCAAGCTTGACCCCAAAAACATACTCAGACTATCTCAAAGAGATTATTACCCCTCAAACGATTCTAAAGCTTAACAAAGATAAATCCAAACAAGAAATTACAGATTAATAATGAGGATGATGGTTACATTGAGGAACAAATTCCAAGAACTTCTCCAATGCTACCCTTCTTTCTCCAATTTCCTTCAACTTGATTTCACCACTAATTTCTCTGGTTTTCTCTTAGCCGCCTATAACAAGGAAATGAAATCTAGAATGAAAGCATTAGGGTTAAAACCCCATTTATCCAAATTTACAAACTAGCCCCCCCTCCCCCCACACTTTAGGCTTTGAACAACCACATACCCATACTCCATCTTTATTACCCTAGATCACGGTTATTACAATATCTCCCCCTCAAAAGAATTTTGTCTCGGAATTATTGCCTCGAAATAAACTCGGGTATTGGGACCTCATGTCCGCTTTCACCTCCCATGTTGCCTCTTTCCCTTTATGATATCGACATTGTACTTTCACAAGATGGATCTCATTAGTCCCTAGTTTCTTCACTTTGTGGTCCAAGATGGCCACCGGCTACTCTACGTAACTCAACTTCTCATCCACGCGAACATCATCTAACGATACAACCACATCAGATTCCGCCAAACACTTCTTCAGATTTGACACATGAAATGTGTGATAGATTCCTCATAGGTTCTCCGGTAGGTCTAGCTTGTAAGCTACTTCTCCAACCCGCTCAATGATAGTAAAGGGACCAACAAACCTGGGCCTCAATTTCCCTTTCTTCCTGAAACGAATCACTCCCTTTCAAGGCGAGACCTTTAGCATTACCTTGTCCCCTACTTGGAACTCTATTGGTTTTCTCCTCCTATTTGCATACATTTTCTGACGATCTTGAGCGGTTCTCAGCCTCTGCCTTATCTGGTTTACCTTATTAGCGTTCACTTGCACTATTTCCGGGCCTGCCAATTTTCTTTCTCCCACTTTGATCCAACACAAAGGTGTTCTACATTTGCGCCCGTATAAAGCTTCAAATGGTGCCACTTGGATACTAGCATTATAACTATTGTAATAGGAGAACTCTATCAATCGCAGATGAACCTCACACGAGCCTTTAAAATCAACTACAGATGCTCGAAGCATGTCTTCCAACATTTGGATGGTCCTCTCACTCTGGCTATCTGTTTGAGGATGATATGCGGTACTCAACTTGAATTGCGAACCCAACTCTCTTTGAAGACTCCTCCAAAAAGATGACGTGAATTGGCCATCAGAGTCAAATACTATAGATGAAGACACCCCATGCCTGGACAAAATCTCGTCTATATACAACCTTGTTAGTTTCTCCAAAGAATCAATCTCCTTAATCAGTAGGAAGTGAGATGATTTAGTGAGTCGATCAATTATCACCCAAATGGCGTCGCGCCCCTTAGGTGATCGTGGAAGTCCCATGACGAAATCCATCGCGATCTCATACCACTTCCACACCGCTATTTCTAAAGGTTGAAGTTCTCCATACGGTCGCTGATGCTCAACTTTAACCTTAAGGCACGTCAGGCATCGCTCGACGAAGTGAGCGATATATTTCTTCAATCCCGGCCACCAATAACAATGTTTCAAGTCACGACACATCTTATTGGTCCCCGGGTGTATTGAGTATCAAGACTTATGAGCTTCCTCTAATACCCTCTTCTGAAGATCACCCAACTTAGGAACCCACACACGGTCCCCTAAGCATTTAAGTCCGCGACTGTCAACAGTTAACGAAGCTACTAGCCTGACAATTCTCTCACTATTCAAATTCTCTTCAAAAAGTGCTTCCTTCTGAAACTTTTTAACTTCATCCAAGAAGTTAGAAGTTGCTTCGACTCGAAAGGCTACAATCTTTGTCGTTTCTCCTCGCTCCTTTCGACTCAAGGCATCGGCTACAACATTGGCTTTATCCGGATGGTAAAAAATCTCGCAGTCGTAGTCGCTTAACAATTCCATCCACCCCCTTTGTCTCATATTCAACTCCTTCTGGTTGAACAAATGTTAAAGGCTCTTGTGGTCGGTGTAAATTTGACACTTAACCCCATATAAGTAGTGCCTCCAAATCTTTAAGGCGAAAACCACCAACGCCAACTCCAAGTCATGCGTAGGTAATTTTTCTCATGCTCTTTCAACTGGAAAGACGCATAAGCGATTACCTTCCCATCTTGCATTAGCACACACCCTAAACCCAACTTAGAAGCATCGTTATTGATCACAAATCCTTCAGATCCTTTGGGTAAGGATAAAATGGGTGCACTACTAAGGCTTTCCTTCAATTTACAAAACGCACTCTCTTGGGTTTCAGTCCATAAAAACTTAACATGTTTCTTATTTAAGGAAGTTAACGGCGTAGCTATCCGAGAGAAGTCCTAGATGAACCTTCGGTAATAGCCCGCCAACCCAAGGAAGCTTCTCACTTCCGATGGCGATTTCGGAGCTTCCCTACCCTTAATGGCCTCGATCTTAGCTGGGTCGACCTTGATACCACCCTCCAACACAACGTGTCCTAAGAACTGCACTTCCCTCAGCCAAAATTCACATTTCGAGAATTTGGCATATAACTTCTCGCGCTTTAGTAACTCTAACACCGATCGAAGATGCTTCTCATGCTCACTCATGGATCGTGAATAGATTAGGATGTCATCGATGAATACTATCACACACTTGTCTAAGAGTGGACTACACACTCTATTCATCAGGTCCATAAATACAACTGGGGTGTTAGTCAAACCGAAAGGCATAACTAAGAATTCATAATGCCCGTACCTTGTACGAAAGACCGTTTTGGGTACATCTTCCTCTCTTAACTTCAACTGGTGATAACCCGATCGCAAGTCTATCTTCGAGAAGTAACTTGCTCCTTGCCACTGATCGAAGAGGTCGTCGATCCTGGGAAGCGAATAATTGTTTTTGATCATCACCTTGTTGAGCTCTCGGTAGTCAATGCACATACGCATAGACTCATCCTTCTTCTTGACGAATAGCACTGGCGCTCCCTACAGTGAACAGCTAGGGCGAATAAAACCCTTATCGAGCATCTCTGGTAATTGAGTCATCATCTCAGCCGGTGCTAAACGGCAGTGTGCCCTTGCTATTGGTGTTGCTCCAGACATCAAGTCAATTATGAACTCCACTTGCCGATCTGGGGGCAAGTTGGTCAATTCCTCCGAAAACACCTCCGAGTATTCACTTACCACCGGTACCGACTCCAGTCCCCTCTTATCTTTCTTAGCATCTAGCACTTATGCTAAGAACCCCATGCATCCGTTCACTAGGTACCGCCTAGCTTTAATCATCAAGATTAAGCACGACTTCGTATCCCGATGATCTCCATAGATCACTGCCTCCTTCTTATCGGGTAGGGCGATGCGGATCAACTTCTTATTACATAATATGTTGGCATGGTTGGACGCCAACCAGTCCATTCCCACGATGGCGTCAAATTCCCCCATACCCATCGGGTATAGATGTAACGGGAATAAATGACCATCAATGTCGATCTTACACCCTTATAAACTTCCCCTACTAAGACTCGACTATCATTGGCTACCTCTACTTTAAACCCATGAATTAACTTCTTGGGTTCCACATGCAATTTCCGAACAAAGTTCGGCAACACAAACGAACGGTTTGCACTCGAATCAAACAACACCTTTGCAAAAGTCGAGTCAATAAGGAAAGTACCTGTCACCACATCTGGTGTTTCCACCGCCTCCGCCGTAGTCATGTGGAATGCCCTAGCCTTTTCCCGGGCCTGTCTCACCTTCCTCTCTCCCCCCTTTCCTCTGAAACTTCCAGCTGATCCCTTCTTCAACTGTGGATAATCTGTCTTGATGTGGTCTGGTGAACCACATTGATGGCATAACTTCGGTCCCTGACAGTCCCGATCCATATGTCCCATCTTCCCACACTTGAAACAACCATCTTTATCCATCATACACTCTCCCTGATGCATCCGATTACATTTCCCACATGGCTTGCCCCCAAATCTTAGTGTTACCCGCTGCTTGGGTCTTGCATTCTTGGCCCTCTTAGGGTCACGTGTAGGTCCTTCCCATTTCCTCTTATCGACACTTCTCTCAGACATCTGACGAACCTTCTCTTTCTCTGTCATCTCCGCCACATTAATGGTCGCTTGAAAGGTGGTAGGGTTTTGTGCAAACGCCAGCTCTCTGATACTGCTTTTTAGCCCATAGAGATACCTCTCTATGCGCCGTTCCTCATTCGACACATAGATCTCAGCAAAACGGTCCTTTTCTAGAAACTTGGTCGTGTACTCACTTAATGTCATTTCCCCTTGTTCTAACCCCAGAAACTCTTCTTCCAACTTCTTAACAGCCGCTAACGAGCAAAACTGCGCCTTAAACTTAGTGACGAAGGTCTCCCAAGCCATACCCCTTGCTGCCTTCGAACCCTTTCCACCGGTCTCAGCCTCCCACCAGAAAACTACATTGTCTCTCAGCATGGACAAAGCAAACACCACCTTGTCTTCATCCCCACACTTACAGGTGTCGTAAACTAGCTCTATCTCCAGAATCCACTTTATAACCACCACTAGGTCACACTCTCCCTTAAATCTAGGGGGCTTGCAAAAGGAGAATGACATAATTGCAACCCTTATCCATCACTGATTTTATTGCCACATAAGGAGTCAATTGAGCGTGACTACCCACCACAGTTACGGGTGGGCTAGACATCTACGCTCACTCCCTTTCCTCACTCTTCTCTTTACTTCCAGATGTTATCCTTGCATGTTGTGCTAACAGTCCTTGAAAAGTTTCTTGGAGTTTTCCCATCTCAGCAGCGAACACCTCATGAGTTACAACGGCTTGAGCCCGTCCCCTGCCACGACCCCTCGATTGACCCCTTCTCCTAATGGTAGCCGAACTATCTTGTAGAGAGGGTTCCTGCCCCGCAGGGATCTCCACACTTCTCGCCCGACGGCCACTACACACCGTCTTTCATACCCGAGTTCCCCCTTTGGACTCATCTAACAAAGTGGCAGCCTTTCGGGACCCTCTCCCTCGCCCCCTTCCATGACCACGACCCCTTCCCCGAGCGGCTTCTTGCCTCGAAGGGGCCGTTGGTCCATCCACCACCACTTCGTTCATCGATATTGCTTCAGCAACCGGCATAGATATGCTCCTCAAAGAACGCTCAGACGTAATGCTTACTAAAAAGACACAACACAAAACATTTAACCAACAGTTCCAACGTAATAAGGCAAATTAAGCACACACATGTACCTGTAAATTTGCAATTACATTGGCCAGATGTAATTCAAAACTTAACTTACATGTTAGTCCTCTCTACCCTATTACTTGTGTCCCTGTTGAGGTCACACTAAGGTCTTCCTATTTCTCAGTTGTGTTTCTACTCTCCTAGTTTAAGTCTAGGCCCGTCCGGTCACCTAGATCCCTTAAACTATGGCTCTGATACCAACTGAAACAACCCAAACTCACAAGAATAGAACATAACGACATAATCTAAATTCTTGACAAACGGCCCCAAAGGTAACAACTCAAATATTCAAGGTGTGCGGAAAGAAAGCTATTACACAACTGAGAATTTATAAAGAAACAACTAAGGCAGGAAACTAAGAGGCATCCCTTGTGATTGAGCCCTCAACTCAAAGCCTTTTCTTTCCCTTACCCGATCCGCCTACTTCACGCGTCCCTAAAAAGGTTTTAGTTTTGAAAGAGCGAGGGTTAGACCGAAAGGTCTAGTGAGTTCCCTCTAATAACGGTTCCATGCCAATGCATCATGTAAAAGATTTATAAACAATATAAACCAATTCTGTTTTAGAAACACGTCATACTCGCAAATCAAGTTTCTGGTGCACACTGATGTCACGCAAAGGTGACAACGTGTCTGGCTCACAATGCCTTTTTTGGGACACCCTCCCCCCCCAATGGCATATACGGGACACACCCCCTGGTATGAGCACAGGTGGGACACACCCCCGACTTAGGCCATAACTCGCCAATAACAATGTATGCATACATTCAACAGATCAAATACGAATAAACATAACATACATTTAATAAATCTCGCATGCGTAAAATAACACAAACATCAGTAGTGATTTTTGGTTAGAAAAACACACCTGTTTTGCCAAACTTCCTGACAAACGCTCCCAACTTTTATACTGGACCCTATGATAGAAAGAAGTACAGGTTCAGACATAAACCCCAATCGAAACTTCCTACCCGACCCGTCCCCCAGGTCCGCACCGGGGTCGCCCGGGTCACCATCTCCTGGTTTCCTATTGGGGTCACCCGACTCCCGGGTTCCCCCTGCCCCTACCTCCCGCCTCCCGGGACTAAACTCCACCCGGGCGGCCCGACTCCCGGGTTCCCGCCCGGGTTCCCCCACCTCCCGTCTCCCGGGACCTTACTCCACCCGGCCCTCCCGACTCTCGGGGTCCCCGCCCAGGTTCCCCCATCCGGCGTCCCCGATCGGTCTCTCTCCTGGGACCCTGCCTCCCTGGGCTCCCCCATGGATCGCATCACTCGGCCTCCCCGAGACCCCGACTCCCGGGGTTATGACCCGGGTCGAGAAAAACCCTTCGGCTGATTCCAGATTATGGGGTTTTGGGACGACACGAAGGGGGCGGCCCTTCCTGAATCGAATCCCCCCACTACTATTCAGATCCAAAGCTAGGAGGTTAACTCCTCCCAAGCTTGAACCCAAAAACATACTAGACCATCTTAAAGAGATTATTACGCCTCAAACTATTCTAAAGCTTAACAAAGATAAATCCAAAAAAAGAAACTATAGATTAATAATGAGGATGCTAGTTACCTTGAGGAACAAATTCCAATAACTTCTTCAATTCTATCCTTCTTTCTCCAATTTCCTTCAACTTGATTTAACCACTAATTTCTATGGTTTTCTCTTAGCCGCCTCTAACAGGGAAATAAAATCTAGAATGAAAGCATTAGGGTTAAAACCCCTTTTATCCAAATTTATAAACTACCCCCCCCCCCCCCCCCCTAGGCTTTAAACAACCACATACCCATACTCCATCTTTATTACCCTAGAGCACAGTTATTACAAATGGGACTCAAAAAGAATTTAACATTATATTAAGGACCCAAACATGTATTAATTAATTACAATGGACAATAAAAATTGTAAAAAGTTAATTGTATTTTATAGTATTGCTTATTATTTCTCTAATTTTTTTAACAAGTTCTAATATCTAAAAACTATTTTTGCTTAGAAAGCTTGATATATACTTCATTACTCAACTTCCACATACTCTTTATTGCATATGCATGAATTTTATTTTTGTGTTAGAATATAGTAGATTTATTTTTATTAACTAAGAAAACTCCTACCTTTTGGTAACAATTACCAACTATACGAGACGACCCAGCTTATATCTATATTTAGGATTTCAAAACTATCTTCTTTTTTTCATCCATTATTGACTCTTTATTACCTAATATTGAGTGCAAGAATCTTAAGTACCCTTTTATCTCTAAAATAAGAATAAGATCTCAAACTATAACCAACATGGACTTTAGATTCTAAGTTGATAGTTGTTAAAAATTTGTTTCAACTCCAAATGTTTAAAATGGTGATGAAAACCCTTAACATCAGGTAACATGCGGAAACTCAACCGATTTATGTTGATTTACTTAAAGTGTTACTCTTAATGGTCAAAATTGTGACCTCAAATGATTTCAATCTATATATTAAAAGTATATCATAAGATGTCTTTGATAGTGGAAAAAATTGACGATGCTATGTAAAAATGATATGGTAGATAATATTAATTTCGGAAATAATTATTGATTGATCATGCGCTAGGAATATCGGGAAAATGGTTTTATATAAATTAGTATTTCTTGAATTCAATGTTATCTTCGATGATATAAACAATATATGGAAAAAATACTCGTAGTTATCGAGGATCAATTTTTACATCTCGTTCAGGACCTATAAAATGTCAGAAACGGGTCTGATGCCAGGTGAACAAGGTGGCTCCATACCGAATGAAATTTACGACCCTATATAGTAGGCTCGGCCCCAGGCCATTTGGTCTAAATTTTATAAACGTGCATAATTTGTTTTATTCGGCATGATGTATTGCTTGTCCATTATTCCAATATTTGTGATAATTTAATAATTTAATATCGAAAACTTTACAATTAACATCCTACGAGTTTGAGATATGTCTATAAAAACACTAACAATTGGAAAATGAACCAAAACACCTTTATAATTTCAAGAGTGGCGTTTTTCTGTTAAAACTAACATTGAGTACTTAAAGGAAGTAATGAAAAGTCATGTCCTAATATTAAACAAAGAGGCATGCATTTTCATTAAAAGAAAAACTACGGTGAAAGGTGATCGAATTTCACTACAAAACAAATAGGTTTCACCAATGAATTTTTCCGTCGATAATTTCAGGCGGATTGACCATCACCAACGGATTACCGACAGAATAATTGTAAATCCGCTGTTAATTACAATCGTCAGTCAAAATTTCGCGACAATGAGATCTACCGGTGATGGCTTTTTCCGACGGATTACGGATGAACTTTTTTTCCGAAATGTTTTTATCTTTTTTAAAAAGGGATTACAACATAAGGAATCCCACCCCAAGTTTTGATTGTGAATTATTGGATTTGCTACTCTCAAAGGCCATTTTTGTATGTTATTTATGTATATTTACTTTAATTTTAAAAAAATGAACATAAGAAATTAAATATCATTTACAGCAAACAATAAGAAGCTTTCAAAGAATATAATATATTCTTTCTACAAAAGTGTGTATTTAAGCTATAAAATTTCTGACATTATTATTACTGATCAATAAAATAAATATCTGTAAAAAAGGATTTCACCTATCATTATAATTTTCTCAATGTATAGCGTGATCCGATTTTTTTTTTAAATTACAATTGGTTGGTTCTATTTTTGGGTAAATAAAAAATTCAAAATACATATCAATATAAGTGTCAGATTAAAAGATTAATACATTTTCATATTTACCTATAATTTGTCTAATTCAAAGTCTATTACAAGCAAAATGTTCTAGATTTAAAAATTAATATATAGTTTATTAGTTTTAGGTTGATGCAATTTTAGATAAAGATGATAATAATGAAGTATTAATAAGGATTAATGATTATTTTTATTTGAATGTGTTTCTCAATTGATTATTTATTTGTTTTATTTCGTTGAAAAACCACCTTAAAAAGTTGTATGTTATAATAACTCGTGGCCTTGATTTTAAGACAATTGCGTTGATGAACGGTCCATTCAACTTGAAAATATATTTTTAAGAGTTTTTGTCAAATTACTTTATAATATAGTATAAATTATAAATAATTAGTTTTAACTTAAAAATGTAATAGTTATATAAATAAGCTTAAAATTATCATATGACAATTAATAAGATTAACATGACAATTAAATATATAAGATGAAAAATGGACATATATAATTATTTATAAAAAATATACTAAAACAAACATTAAGAAACAATTCCATTTTTTAAATAAATCCAATTATGACAATGTTGGTGGCCTCAATCATTTAACGTGATTGTAATTTACACAAGACCAAAGAGCAAAGAAGCTTTGGTTATTAAGAGGCAACATCTGAATTGCTAAGAGGTAAATCTTGTTTGACAAAAAAAAGGGTTGTCTCTTAAATCTTAATGGTTCCAAAATCTTCTTAATGATTTTGTATCCTGACCCTCCCTTAACCATTAAGAGCCCTGATTTCATTATGAACAATTAGTAAACAATCATGTTTCATTTTACACTATATCATTCAAACCTCTTAATCATTCAGAACACTTAATCATTCTGCACTAAACAATTCAGCAACTGCCAAACAGCCCCTAAGCTATAATTTGAGTTCGAACGTATGAAAAACATGCTCGTATAAGCTAATTAGTACTTGTGATCGCCATAAAGCGGGAATCAAGGGGGTTGCACCCATTACAGGGTCTAGGGGCAATGCCCCTTGCGGTATGCACCAAGTAAAGTTCAAAAACCGAAGTTCAGAAGGGAAGAAAAGTGCTTTGCCTTCTGACTTGGTCATTTGATGTTTGATATTTTCTTTTTTAGTCGGACATCTCTAGTTCGCTCTTGTTTACTGCACCTTGCAGTATTTCCTTGTATTACTCTTTTTTTGTTTTAATAATATGTTGTCTTTAAAAAGAAATGGTTCAGAAGGTGAACTGGTTTAGAAGTCTTGATCAAAAGGCAAATCTGATCATAAAGGTTGTTCAAAAGGCAACTCTAGAAGGCTAAATTTTGAAGGCATGAGGTTAATTTCTGAATTGACCATGGTTTGCTCTAGAACAATCGTTTATTGACCTTATCCATAAAGTTATTATAACAACACAATTACCATTTTCTCATAAAAATAATTGTCGATTAACTTCTAATATTAGAAGAGTCGATCCAAAATTAGAACAAATGCTATACAACATTAACATATCTACGTGTTTTTTACTCTCGATTTTAGGTAAAATCTAGAGTGTGAATTCCGATTTTCAAGTAACCCAAAGTTGTGAAAATGGTCGAAATATTACTTTCGAAAAGTGAGATCCGTACACGATGCATATTTTTATCCAAATCTCTTTTGATTGATACATCATCTAAACATCAATATCTAACATAAGAAAATAATTGATGTCAATTTTACCCATAAATTAAATAATTATATCAAGTTACACTTACACCCATGGGGGAAAATAATACTTGAATGATTGTTTTATTATTGTTTAATAATTAAATTATATTTCGCCCATGCCGATTTTAGATATTATTTTCTAGTCAACCACAACCCATCACCGTACACTTGGCGATCACCTATACGCGAATAATAATTATTCGTGTAAATGTTATGAAATTAATTAAAATGACCGTATTTCAATATCGTATTACCAAAATGCCCTAAATCTCTTTTGTTTTGCTGAAATACCCTTTTTGGCCGGGATGTAGGACCGGGATGAGACCCATCCCGGGGTTGTTAAATTTTTTGAGAAATAGAGGAGTTACCCCGGGATTTAGAGAGATATCCCGGGGTTGGAGTTTGAAATTTATTATTCAATTTATATCCCGGGTAAGATTATTCTAAAATGATTATATCCGGGGGTGAAATTTTTGATTCAATTATATATGATTTTAATATATATATTTACATTTTATATCCCTATAATTATTTAGTTAGTTACTTTATACCTTTTACCTTTCTATTTTTCATTTTACATTTTTATCATATTAACACATATAATCGTATATTAACTAAAATGCGTTAAAAAGATACGTTTTAATTTTAACAAGTTACACCATTATAACCGTCTCTTCGATACCTTCGAAATAAGCCAATATTGAATATTTTTGGATTTAATTATTTATTATATATTATATCTGGTTTAGTTTTAATATCATTATTATTGTAAAAGCTTTTAAGAATTATCGATTATACAGAGACGATAATTTCAATACATTTATTTTTAAAATGAGGATATTTGAATTTTATTTTTATTATATATTATATCTGGTTTAGTTTTAATATCATTATTATTGTAAAAACTTTTAAGAATTATCGATTATACAGAGACGACAATTTCAATACATTTATTTTTAAAATGATATTATTTGTTAGTTTTTTATTTGTTAGTTTTACATGAATATCATTAAACCACTACAAAAAATCATGTAAAACTAACAAATAAGGTGGGACTCCCATTAAGCATATTAAGATGTTAACAAACATGTCTTAAATTTGGTCAATCATTTCATCTTATGTTTTTACCTGATTTTTTTTTACCATTGACCCATTAAACATAAAAATAAAATTCAAATATCCTCATATTAAAAATAAATGAATTGAAATTGTCGTATCTGTATAATCGATAATTATTAAAAGATTTTACAATAATAATGATATTAAAACTAAAACAAATATAATATATAATAAAAATAAAATTCAAATATCCTCATCCCGGCCCTACATCCCGGCCAAAAAGGGTATTTCGGCAAAACAAAAGAGATTTAGGGCATTTTGATAATACGATATTGAAATACGGTCATTTTAATTAATTTCCCTTATATTTAATCTCTCTAATATTTTTAAAAATGAAATTTTATGTTATTTGAACATTTTTCATGGCGATCACTTAGAAGCGTACTCACGCAATACAGCGAGACACATCATGATTTTAATGTTTCGTTTTATTTTTTTGTCGATTTATAGTACGATTTTGGAAGGTTTTGAAAAAGTGATAATGTTTTTTGTTAAATTTGTTTAATTTAGGCTTAATAATATAATGTTTTTTATATAAAAAAAATTAAGTATTTTGTTAGAATTCAATGATTATCTTATATATTTTAATAACATCTAAAAAAAGTAACCAATTACATATTTAATAATATAGTTAAAACAAATTTATAGTAATATAATATATTAATTAATAGTGATACATGGAAAGGTCTGCATAAAAGGAAGGGTCTGCACATACCAAATTGGTGGGTGTTAGAAACTTGCAGTAGTAATATGTATCTTGTGCTTTGATACTTGTAAATTAAGAGATTTTTAAAATCTTGCATAAAATGATGGTACCTTGTGCCTAATAATTTGTATTTAAGAGTTTTTTATCCATGCTTTATAATATAGTATAGATATAGATATTGTTTTAAAATACTCGTAGTAACAATTGTCATAGCGTGTCGTGGCTCAAGGCTTGTGTCTCACGCCACGTTTAACCTGTGGCACGTCATGGCCTAGTGCATGGTTTTTGTAACTTAATATTTGATTTTTCTTTACTTTTTTAATGTCTTATTTGCTAGTTTTAAAATATATAATTTAATTTAATTTATTGCCATTAGCCCATTGAGTAATAGTACATAACATATTGATCCCGTGTATTACACAGAGTAATTTAAAAAAATTAAATTATGTCAGAAAACTTATCTTACAGATATGAATTTTCCAAGTTTTTTTCTTTGCATCTGGTTACAAAATGTCATTGTTTTAGGTAGTTTTTACTAAGGATGTTTTGCACAAAAAAAATAATAAAAAGAGTAAATTACGGATTTGATCACTTGGTTTGTTAAAAATTTGGATTGGGTCCCTCAAATGAATTAATTACAGATAACATCACCATGGTTTTCATTTTGTTGCGGATCAAGTCCCTCCTTCTAACCTAGTTTAACTAAGATATAGACATTTTTGTCATTTCAAAACCATTTTTTTAATTAAGTCCACAATTCTCTTTGCTTTGTCGATGAAGAATGGAAACGACGTCAAGGAGCACTAGGAGTCATGTTTGTGGAGGAACTCTTGAATGTAAATCTTCCGATTGAAAACGATCATGAAGAGTTTCTTGATGGTCAAAATCTTGATTGGGATGAGGATTTGCAAGAACTGGTGGATCAGATGGAGTATCAAAGGTCATCCAATGCTTGAATACTTGATTGAATGAAGTGATTCTTGTTAAGATTGATTTTAATAGTGTAGAGTTTTGTGGGTCTCTGAACTCCACCTCCTATTTAGTAGCTAGAGTACAAGTCAGAGATGCATATATATGATTCATGTGGTATATTAATTCTGAATATTTGTTGTTTAGGTTGGCATTGGCATGTCTTTATGCATATGTTGTTGTACGTGTTGTATACAGCAGGGGGAGAGTGTGGAATTGCAAGGATGCCAAGCTGCTGTCTGTTCTTTTGTATCCTTTTTTGAAAATAAAAAAAGGGATTTGGAAATGACATAAATGCCCATACCTTAGTTAAACTAGGTTAGAAGGAGGGATTTGATCCGCAACAAAATGAAAACCATGGTGATGCCATGTGTAATTAATTCATTTGAGGGACCCAATCCAAAATTTTAACAAACCACAGTGACCAAATCCGTAATTTACTCTAATAAAAAATATAAATAAATATTAAGAATTTATAGAACAAAATTTATATGCCCATGCTTTGATTCGAAAGCCCTATCCAATGATGAATCCCCAGGAAGAGATGACTATTGAATTCCTCCTCCCTTCAGTCCAGTTTGAACCCGTCCCAGCAACAAACACCTTCCTACTGCAAGGCTTTGCTCTGCCCTTCCACTAGAATCCACTCCGGGTCGGAGGAGCAGATAGTCCAACTTCTTGAGCAGCCGAGATATTGAAGAACGAACATTTGCTTGAATTCCTTGCCTCATGTAGGGATTTGTCTTATGAAGAGTTCTTTCATGTTGACCATCATATTGATCAATTTCATAAGATTTGTTATCTTGAAACAAAATACATTACTGTTTTATCAACCTTAGAGAATGTGTTTCCTTTCTCAGAGATGGATATTCCAGCTTACAGTAATGTAAATATGAATGAAAGCATGAATTTACGTGTAGCAGTTGGTTTAGGATTGATGGTAGCAGTCTTTCTAGCGTTGGGTATAGTACCAAATTCTTCTTCTTCAATAAATGAAATAGAATTTTCTCACGACGTTCTAAACCCAAATCACGTACCACTTGAATCGGTGAACAACCGAAACCTTGGGACCTTCTTCAACCCCAGGATGTGATGAGTCGACACTTATGTAGTTCAATTAAAATTAGGAGAAATAATATAATCATGATTAAGAAAGTATAAATAATTAAATATACTATACTAAAATATTTGTATATTTATATTTTTGAAAAAGGTTCAAACTCATAATCCAAAAGTCAGTTGATAAGTGATATCATGTTTTTTCCAACTAATTAAATCTCTTATGATAATTCTAAGGGTGTTTCGTTGATAGAATGAAAATTTGATAGAATTGTAATTCGTCGAAGGAGTTCAACTTTGAAATAAAAATTGATATGAAATTGCAAAAAGAAAATAACGACGATTTAGTGATTTTTTGTATCAAATCTCATACTAATCACGACACATTAATTCGTATATATTTATGATATCTAATAATATAATTAAATCCAAAAATATTCAATATCTGACTCATTTCGAAGGTATTGACGAAACGATTACAATGGTATAATTTGTAAAAAATAGAAATGTTTTTTAATGCATTTTAGTTCATATACATTATTTATGTTTATATGATAAGAGTCTAAAATGAAAAATTAAAAAATAAGGGGATTAAAAGTAAACTACATACCTAATTATAAGAGTAGTAAATGTAACTTATAAATTAAAAAAATTGAATTAAGGAAAGTTTTAAGGATGAGTGAATGTGAGTGTGCTAATTGAACTTATAATGTAAACTGAGTCCAGATACATGTTTAGGAGGAAAAATATTGAATTCGGTTCACCATAAGACGACACGTGACATGCTAGTTACTTATTTATTACATGTATAGATATATACTAAATATCATAATGTAAAGAAAATAAAATTAAAAATGTTATTTTATAAAACCTTATGATAAAAATCAAAATTCTTGTATAAAAATTTAAAGAAGATGAGGTTTTTATAAAAAAAAAACTCTTGAAGTAAAAATTGATATGAAATAGCCAAAATGAAATTAAGACAATTTGGTGATTATTTGTATCAAATCTCATACTAATCACGACACATTAATTTGTATATATTTATGATATTTAATAATATAATTAAGTCAAAAAATATTTAATATTAGACTCATTTCGAAGGTATTTACGAAGCGATTACAATGGTATAATTTGTAAAAAATAAAAATGCATTTTAATGCATTTTAGTTCATATACATTATTTATGTTTATATGATAAGAATCTAAAATGAAAAAAATAAAAAAGTAAGAGATTAAAAGTAAATTACATACCTAATTATAAGGGTAGTAAATGTAAGGTATAAATTTAAAAAAAAATGAATTAAGGACATATTTGAGGATAAATGAATGTGGATGTGCTAAATGAACTTATAATGTAAAATGCGTCCAGATACATGTTTAAGGGGAAAAATGAAAAAATGGACTCACCAGAAAACGACACATGTCCTGCTAATTACTTATTTATTATATGTATAGATATTATATATGATATAAATATTTGCCGTTATAAGTCATGTCTTAAAAAACGTTGTGACTTCGCCGTGGCTCATAAGGTTGAGGCTTGACTTTGCCACCACGAACATATTACGCTATTTAAAACCTTATATATATATATATATATATATATATATATATATATATATATATAATTAGATTCATTTGAGAAATGCTAAAAATATGAGAAATAAAGAAATGATTCTATCCCTTTATCTGGTCAACATTTGTGGCTTTGACCATGAAGAATCGGATAATTCTTTGTGTGGTCTGTAAAAGATAGAGGGTAGTTTCATAAAATACGCGGGACGAGTTCATATATGAACTTATATGATTCACATATAAATTATATGTTCATATATGAACTTTGTGATTCATATATGAACTATACGTTCATATATGAATCCGTTAATTAGTTCAACTGATTCACATATGAACTTACGGTTAATTAGTTCATATATGAATCAGTTAATTGATTCATATATGAATCACAAAGATTCATATATGAATCAGTTAAAAGAGTGCATATGTGAATTACACTGGTTCACATATGAACTCGTCCCGTGTATTTGTAAAAATTACGAAACTGTCCTTCTATATTTGGAATGGCCGCAACTTTTAACCAGTCAAAGTCGTAATTGTTGACCAGTCAAATACACAATATTTGATCGGTCAAAACCGATCTTGACCGAATTAAAGGCTATGATTACTTCTCTATTTCTCATACATTTAGTATTTCTCAAATGAACCTCTCCCTATATATATATATATATATATAAATATAGGATATATATATATATATATATATAGGATATATATATATATAGGGAGAGGTTCATTTGAGAAATGGTAAATGTATGAGAAATAGAGAAGTAATCTTAGTCATTAATCTGGTAAACATTTGCGGCTTTGACCGCGAAGCACCAGATAATTACTTGCATGGTCTATAGAAGGTAGAGGGTAGTTTCGTAAAATACGCGGGATGAGTTCATATATGAACCTGATAATCCCAAAATCTACCAAATCATAGAGAGAGAAAGTAGAGAGAGAAAGTATAAACGTGAAAAGCTCTCAATGTATTGAATATGCGATCAAAGTGTTCTCAAAAGTTACAAGCTTACAAGAGCCATATCCCTATTTATACCACGGGGAACAAGGACACAGACAAGATAAACAGAATACTGACTAACCATATACAGACCTTGTTGACTTTACAAGTTTGACTTTCCATATTAAATCTTGGATACAATATTTAGACTTAACAATCTCCCCCTTTGTATTCAAGATTTAATAAAAATTTGACACTAGTCTTCAGCACTTGATTCTTCAGCTTTTGTCTCTGACAACTTTGAACATTGAAACATTTTCAGCTTTTGAAGAATCTTGAAAAGTCTTTTTCACTCTGAAGCTTTGAAAGTCAACAAGTCTTGAACGCGAAACAGATTTTCTTGAAACTTCTTTGAACTTGAAACTTCATCTTTGAAACAATGAAACAGCTTTGAGGAATCTCTGATATTGAATCTTCATCTCTTTGATCTCTGAACCGTCTTCGGAAAAACAAACTTTCACAAAAACATCTTGATTTATTTTTGAACAATCTTCTTCAGATTTCATTTGTCTTTGAAACAGCGGAAGCATTTTAAACTTTCAGAAATTCTTCATCAGATTTTGAAGACTTTGAAGATCTTGATCTAAACAAACTTTCGTCAGACTAGAACTTTGAAATTGAATCTTTATAAAATTCTCCCCCTTTTTGATGATGTGAGCATCATGATCATCAAAACTTCATCAATTTCAGCTCAGACTTTGATTTTCCCTTTGAGATCAACTAACAATCTCCCCTTTGACAGTTTCCGCACTTTGATCTGAAGAGTCGAATCATGAACTGTATATATCCAAATCTTTTCAAATTTAGACATAATGAGCGTGTAACCCTGATTCAACATATGAAACAGTTAGTAATGCCTGTCAGTAACACAAAGTTACTGTGTACAACGAATGTACAACTTAAGGAGTTGGTTTGATGATGACTCCCCAGGACTTCCATTCAATCATTGAAAAACACAAGGTAATTCTATGAATGTTCTGACAGAAAAACAGATTTTCTGTGTGCTCGTGCTTGTGTTTGAAAGAATTAGCACAATGATTGTGTTTCATAAGGCTCGAAGTCTGTAAATCACTGAGACAGCAATGATTGTACATGGACTCAATGTGCATGAGAAAGGGTCGAAGGTGGGGCAACTTTCCTTCTTTTTCAATATCAGTATCTTCCAAGAGAAGAACCAATAGATTATGTGCTGCTTCCCCAGAAAATGTGAAACATTCTCTTTTTAAGAAAAGAATGAGTAGCTAGTGAGGTTAATGCAAGAGATGGCATGGGCTATTTGCCTATTTCAATTATGGTCACCAAAGAAATATGAACCAATCAGTAATGTGGCTGCCCGGCTAAGAAAGATGTTTGGTGCAGAGTTCTGATATTCTTTTAACTCTGTTCTCACACCCTCTTTCTTTTAAACATATAAGCTCACATCTAACCAATCTCTCATTTCCATTTTACCTCAGATCACTCCCACACTCAATTCTTTTAGACCCCTCTCCCCTCAATCACTCAAAGGATTTCTTCCGGGGTAGGAAACACTGGTTATCGTGAATCCATGGAAGATCTATTAAGCACTCACACTGAATCCCATGTTCCTAAAAGTACATGCTAGTCAATGATTTTCTTGATATGAAAAGCACAAGAAATCATATGTCAGTGTATGTATGCTCATCAAAAATCAGAAATGAAATTTGAGCAATTGTAAGTCCAAGAATCTCTAAATCTTTAGAGAGAGAAATTCAATACGCTCCAAAATGTAATATGATATTCAAATGTGTTCCAAAGTTACAAAAACAAAGGCCTAAGGGGACTTAAATACCCCTAGCCTTAACAAAACAGATTACACTATTAAGAACGGTCTAGGCTAGAAAATAAATACAATGATTACTATAAAAACAGATCTAACAATCTCCCCATTAGTAATCATTGGCGTCGTGGTCTTCAAAAACAATCTTCTAAAACAGCATAGACCAACCAGGAGACTTTGGAGAATCACTGACGCTCTTCTCGTTGACGAAGTCTATTCAGCCCGACTAAAACTTCCAGTCGTCTTAGAGTTGAGCGGAGATTCAATCTCTCATGAATTGTATTCAGAGTCCTTTTGAGAAGTCGAATCTCTTCATTATCAACCAGAAAAGCTTTACTTCTTGTTTCCAAAAATCTTCTTTGAGCTTCTTTCAGATGTTGTTCCAACTGAAGCTTGATCATCTTCAAAGTTCCATCTGAGTAATGAGCAATTTCTTCAAATCTGAGAAAACATTTCTGATTTGAGCCATTTTTGTAGACAACTCCGTATGGATCTTCAACTATGGTGAATAAAAGATAAGAATCTAAGTCTGGAAAGCTTCGATTGGGCCTTAGAAGATTTACAACTGGTTGAAAGCTTTCAACGGCCATCTGGAAATCAAAAACTCTGAAGAATCGGATTTGTCGTCGAATAAACCTTTTGATAGAAAACAGAGCTTGAGAAATATCTTGAGTTCTGTGATAAAGATTCCTGAAATGGTCATATAGAAACTCAATATCATCCATAGAAAGATCAGAAAAATCTGCCTCAGAGAAGGTATATCGATTGCAATCTCTTCTTTCCACTACGAATTCCGGATACCAGATATTAAATAGCTTGTTTATTGTGACGCTGATAACTCGGACAATCAGATGTGGAGAAGAACCGCTATCGTTTCTACGGCCTTGACACTTGATTAGCATCAAATATTCATACCGATATGCCTTTTCCTCCTTTTCAACACCAAGAATAGCATAAATGTTGATTGGCCTTCTTCTAGAAACGAAGATATTTCTCTGAGTGTCTTCTAGAAAAGCAGTTCTCAGTCTTGATGCCATACACTGATGATGAAGATTTCTTTGCCTCTGCTGTCTGGACAAGTCTGGTCCTTCTTCTTGAATATTCGGGGGAACCACAGGTTCAGAAGAAATATCATCAACTTGTGCTCTAGACGGCTGACCTACTTCAAATGTTCCTAAAGGAGCAGAGGTAGTCGGAGCAGAACTAACAACAGGAGTAGAAATAACTTGAGCAGATTCAGGAAATTGAGAAGCTTCAGGAATAGTTTCAGGAACCTCATATTGAGAAGGAAGATCTCTGTACAACATGCCTGCTTCTTCTTCATCCTTAGCATCCATAAACATAGAGTCATCTTCAGTATCAGAAACAATGACTATGTCATCACAATCCTCTTCTTTAATTTGGAAGATCTTCTCAAATCTGACATCATCATCATCATCTGAATTTATCTCTATGTAGTTTGCAAAATATGACCTCATGCCATTTGCAGCTTCTGAATCCTCTATATCAATTGGCTGTTGAGAAAAGTCAGGATCAACATACACAACAATTTGCATGTTATTTTCAATATTTTGTTCAGAAAAGTTCATAACATTTGACATGGATGATAAATCAATATTTTCAAGCATAACATCCACTAGATCTTGAACACTGCAATCCTAGACATTATCAGTGCTCTTTCCTTTGTTAAAAGCCTCTTCTTGTGTCTGATCTTCTCTTGCTGACAACCTTTCCACTCTTTGTCTCTTACTCATCTCCCCCTCATGACCTTGATGATCGGGATCATCCTGGTCATGTTTTCGTTTTAGAGACGGACCGGCTTCAGATCTGCAACTTTGTTCATGAAGATCAAGCCTGGTAGATAAATCAGAGAAGGCTTGAGACATAAAAGATTTGAGACCAGAAAAACTTGTTTGAACTTCAAATCTAAAAGCATGGAACTCGTCAGATAGCACAGAAATCATGTCGGAATCAGAAGTGGAAATTGGAGGCGGATTAGGTTGAAAGTTCCGTAAAAGAGAGATCAGATCTTTATCTTGATGTTCAAGCGGCGACATAGAGAGAAGTCGAGCATAAAGCAAATCTGTCAACTCTGAAATTGGAAGATCAGAGACTAAGTTCTTGAAGTCGAGACAGGAGGACGTGTAGAAGTAGATACACCAGCAGACTGCAAAAACGGTGGAGGTTGAGGAATAGACATGATTGCAGGAGCAGATGATGGAACAGCAGTAGACGGGTCTCTAATAACCACCCCAGATGGGCGTCTGAAAGGAATTACTTCAGGAATTGAGGATGTATTAATCTCTGGCATCTTACCCTTTAAGAAAGCACGTAACTTCTGAATTTCCAAATTCTTGTGCTCTTCAAACTGCTCATTCATCTGTCGAATCACATCATTCAGAGTAGTAAATTTTGCTGTTGAATCTCGTACCTTGACTGAAGAACTCTCGATACTGGAAGAAGGCTCGAGAGAAGACGGAGAAACAGCAGTATCTAGAACCTGATGATGAGTTGAAACATTAGCAAATGCTAAATCAAGTTCATCGACATGTATATCAGCAACTCTCGGATTGATGGGAACGGATTCGGCTTCAGAAATAATATCCTCTTGAACAATCACTTCCGGTGTCCTGGTCTTCCTTTCATAAACTTGAAGACTCGGTTGATCAGCATTATCACTATCATCACCATCAGAATCACTTTCATCCTCATCTTAATCACTAGCAATAACAACACCATCATTAGCATCTCTATCTCTATCATCAGCAAATGCATCAGCAGCAGCAGAAGAAGTATCATGAACATCAGGTTCAGTAGCAATAGAAGCAAGAACATCACCAATTTGATGAGTAGCAGCTGCTTGAACCTCTTGATTGGAAATAGATACTTCAACTTCATGTTCAGCATGTAACGGTTCTGCTTGGTCATCACGAATCGGCTCTTCCTGATCGGCTTCTAAAAATTCGTTCTCCATACAGTATTGAATAACATCGTCATCTGTCATGTCAGCATACTGTGCGATGAGCACATACGGAATAGTCATCGAGAAGTTGAACGATTGCTTATGTTTCTGAATATAAGTCATTTCAGAATCAGGGATCTGAGGCCAATTCAAGCGACGAGGAATTGCTGAATTACTTCTTAGCATGCTGCGGACAATTAGCTTCATGTATCTGGCAAAAGGAATAAATTTTCTCTTCTTGTTTGTCTTCTTGTCTTGTACTCTCTCTGATAACTCAGTCCAGAAGATGTAGGTATAGTCGACATGCAAGTCATAGACAACTGCATGGAATAACCTCAGATAGTGTAGACTTGCATTGTCAGTGCCAGAATGCTTGGAAGTCAAGCATCTGTTGAGAACTGAGAACAATGCATACCAGACGGGAGGAAGATTTGACTTATCAAAGTCACTGACCCGAGTCAGATTGCCCAGATAACCCAGATTTCTGATTCCTTCAAGAACATCCTCTTCAGAAGGAAACTGATCGTAAGAAGTGTGCCCTGGTCGAGAGTTCGGTTCTAGAAGTTCTAATATAAGCCGCAGACGCTTGTATGATAAGAATGAATCAAATTGATCAATCTGTAAATCGAATCGATGAGGTCGAGCTAGCTCATTCTTTGTAATGGTATGCCATGCCTGCTGTAGATAAACTTCAGGAACATCTGCGCAGTAAGAGAGAGCAGGAGCAAGTGGATGACCTTTGAGAATTGAGCGTATCACCGGATGAATCTTGATTCGATCAAAATCTACGTGGTAGTTGTTCGACTTGTACGGCATGTACATGATCGTTGGAAAAACATCATTTGGTGAACGTCTAGAAGCGGATAGATTCGCTCCAACAGAAGGAACAAATGGCATAGGCGTCTCATGAGAAGCCCGATCAGAAGGATCATCGAGAATAACATTCTCATCCTGAATTACTGGATCAGTGTTGGTTTGAGAAGCCATTGAATAACCTGGAAAACAGAAACGAAGAAAAATAAGATAAAAGAAGAAAAAACACAAAAATGAAAAAATTTCTAAGTATGGTTTGCGTGACAAGGAGGAAACGCAAAGAAGGTTTGCGCAATGAACTAGAAACGCAAAATAGAAGTTTGCGTGACAAGCTTGAAACGCAAACCTCAGTGCATAACGCAAAGTAAACTTTGCGTGAGTACCTTGTGAAGAAAACTGTACTTGGAAAAATTTTCATCAACAAACAAAACAAGAAAGGTTTGCGTGACACACAGGTGACGCAAAGTAAACTTTGCTTGACCAACAGGTAACGCAAAGTGAACTTTGCGCAACCAATGTGGTACGCAAACTACACTTGACAGAACAACACAAGAAAAGAGGGTTTGCGTTTCAAGTTGATCACGCAAAGTAAACTTTGCGTGTCTCGTTGGAAACGCAAAGTAAGCTTTGCGTGACCTACTTGTTACGCAAACTATTCTTCAAACAAAAACACACACACAACACAAACAAGGTTTGCGTGACCTACTTGTTATGCAAAGTGAACTTTGCGCAACCCGTTGGTAACGCAAAGTAAGCTTTGCGCGACCAACGTGAAACACAAACTTACCTTTGCGTGACCCGTTGGAGACACAAACTTACACAAACCCTAACACATACAACACTTTGCGTGAGTTCATCTCTGATTTTTTTTTAAAAACATCAAATAAATCGATTTAAAAACAAAAGAAGTGTTCGAAATTCCATAACAAAAGACTAAAATCATATTTATACTACTTAAAGACTGATTAAATCAGTACTCAACTCAAATATAGGAAAATTTGAAAAACCCAAAGATGAACAATACAAAACACAAAATCAAAATAACAAAACAAGAAATTAAAGTAACCATTTGGAATGGCCGCAACTTTTAACCAGTCAAAGTCGTAATTGTTGACCAGTCAAATACACAATATTTGATCGGTCAAAACCGATCTTGACCGAATTAAAGGCTATGATTACTTCTCTATTTCTCATATATTTAGTATTTCTCAAATGAACCTCTCCCTATATATATATATATATATATATAGGGAGAGGTTCATTTGAGAAATGGTAAATGTATGAGAAATAGAGAAGTAATCTTAGTCATTAATCTGGTAAACATTTGCGGCTTTGACCGCGAAGCACCAGATAATTACTTGCATGGTCTATAGAAGGTAGAGGGTAGTTTCGTAAAATACGCGGGATGAGTTCATATATGAACCTGATAATCCCAAAATCTACCAAATCATAGAGAGAGAAAGTAGAGAGAGAAAGTATAAACGTGAAAAGCTCTCAATGTATTGAATATGAGATCAAAGTGTTCTCAAAAGTTACAAGCTTACAAGAGCCATATCCCTATTTATACCACGGGGAACAAGGACACAGACAAGATAAACAGAATACTGACTAACCATATACAGACCTTGTTGACTTTACAAGTTTGACTTTCCATATTAAATCTTGGATACAATATTTAGACTTAACAATCTCCCCCTTTGTATTCAAGATTTAATAAAAATTTGACACTAGTCTTCAGCACTTGATTCTTCAGCTTTTGTCTCTGACAACTTTGAACATTGAAACATTTTCAGCTTTTGAAGAATCTTGAAAAGTCTTTTTCACTCTGAAGCTTTGAAAGTCAACAAGTCTTGAACGCGAAACAGATTTTCTTGAAACTTCTTTGAACTTGAAACTTCATCTTTGAAACAATGAAACAGTTTTGAGGAATCTCTGATATTGAATCTTCATCTCTTTGATCTCTGAACCGTCTTCGGAAAAACAAACTTTCACAAAAACATCTTGATTTATTTTTGAACAATCTTCTTCAGATTTCATTTGTCTTTGAAACAGCGGAAGCATTTTAAACTTTCAGAAATTCTTCATCAGATTTTGAAGACTTTGAAGATCTTGATCTAAACAAACTTTCGTCAGACTAGAACTTTGAAATTGAATCTTTATAAAATTCTCCCCCTTTTTGATGATGTGAGCATCATGATCATCAAAACTTCATCAATTTCAGCTCAGACTTTGATTTTCCCTTTGAGATCAACTAACAATCTCCCCTTTGACAGTTTCCGCACTTTGATCTGAAGAGTCGAATCATGAACTGTATATATCCAAATCTTTTCAAATTTAGACATAATGAGCGTGTAACCCTGATTCAACATATGAAACAGTTAGTAATGCCTGTCAGTAACACAAAGTTACTGTGTACAACGAATGTACAACTTAAGGAGTTGGTTTGATGATGACTCCCCAGGACTTCCATTCAATCATTGAAAAACACAAGGTAATTCTATGAATGTTCTGACAGAAAAACAGATTTTCTGTGTGCTCGTGCTTGTGTTTGAAAGAATTAGCACAATGATTGTGTTTCATAAGGCTCGAAGTCTGTAAATCACTGAGACAGCAATGATTGTACATGGACTCAATGTGCATGAGAAAGGGTCGAAGGTGGGGCAACTTTCCTTCTTTTTCAATATCAGTATCTTCCAAGAGAAGAACCAATAGATTATGTGCTGCTTCCCCAGAAAATGTGAAACATTCTCTTTTTAAGAAAAGAATGAGTAGCTAGTGAGGTTAATGCAAGAGATGGCATGGGCTATTTGCCTATTTCAATTATGGTCACCAAAGAAATATGAACCAATCAGTAATGTGGCTGCCCGGCTAAGAAAGATGTTTGGTGCAGAGTTCTGATATTCTTTTAACTCTGTTCTCACACCCTCTTTCTTTTAAACATATAAGCTCACATCTAACCAATCTCTCATTTCCATTTTACCTCAGATCACTCCCACACTCAATTCTTTTAGACCCCTCTCCCCTCAATCACTCAAAGGATTTCTTCCGGGGTAGGAAACACTGGTTATCGTGAATCCATGGAAGATCTATTAAGCACTCACACTGAATCCCATGTTCCTAAAAGTACATGCTAGTCAATGATTTTCTTGATATGAAAAGCACAAGAAATCATATGTCAGTGTATGTATGCTCATCAAAAATCAGAAATGAAATTTGAGCAATTGTAAGTCCAAGAATCTCTAAATCTTTAGAGAGAGAAATTCAATACGCTCCAAAATGTAATATGATATTCAAATGTGTTCCAAAGTTACAAAAACAAAGGCCTAAGGGGACTTAAATACCCCTAGCCTTAACAAAACAGATTACACTATTAAGAACGGTCTAGGCTAGAAAATAAATACAATGATTACTATAAAAACAGATCTAACAATCTCCCCATTAGTAATCATTGGCGTCGTGGTCTTCAAAAACAATCTTCTAAAACAGCATAGACCAACCAGGAGACTTTGGAGAATCACTGACGCTCTTCTCGTTGACGAAGTCTATTCAGCCCGACTAAAACTTCCAGTCGTCTTAGAGTTGAGCGGAGATTCAATCTCTCATGAATTGTATTCAGAGTCCTTTTGAGAAGTCGAATCTCTTCATTATCAACCAGAAAAGCTTTACTTCTTGTTTCCAAAAATCTTCTTTGAGCTTCTTTCAGATGTTGTTCCAACTGAAGCTTGATCATCTTCAAAGTTCCATCTGAGTAATGAGCAATTTCTTCAAATCTGAGAAAACATTTCTGATTTGAGCCATTTTTGTAGACAACTCCGTATGGATCTTGAACTATGGTGAATAAAAGATAAGAATCTAAGTCTGGAAAGCTTCGATTGGGCCTTAGAAGATTTACAACTGGTTGAAAGCTTTCAACGGCCATCTGGAAATCAAAAACTCTGAAGAATCGGATTTGTCGTCGAATAAACCTTTTGATAGAAAACAGAGCTTGAGAAATATCTTGAGTTCTGTGATAAAGATTCCTGAAATGGTCATATAGAAACTCAATATCATCCATAGAAAGATCAGAAAAATCTGCCTCAGAGAAGGTATATCGATTGCAATCTCTTCTTTCCACTACGAATTCCGGATACCAGATATTAAATAGCTTGTTTATTGTGACGCTGATAACTCGGACAATCAGATGTGGAGAAGAACCGCTATCGTTTCTACGGCCTTGACACTTGATTAGCATCAAATATTCATACCGATATGCCTTTTCCTCCTTTTCAACACCAAGAATAGCATAAATGTTGATTGGCCTTCTTCTAGAAACGAAGATATTTCTCTGAGTGTCTTCTAGAAAAGCAGTTCTCAGTCTTGATGCCATACACTGATGATGAAGATTTCTTTGCCTCTGCTGTCTGGACAAGTCTGGTCCTTCTTCTTGAATATTCGGGGGAACCACAGGTTCAGAAGAAATATCATCAACTTGTGCTCTAGACGGCTGACCTACTTCAAATGTTCCTAAAGGAGCAGAGGTAGTCGGAGCAGAACTAACAACAGGAGTAGAAATAACTTGAGCAGATTCAGGAAATTGAGAAGCTTCAGGAATAGTTTCAGGAACCTCATATTGAGAAGGAAGATCTCTGTACAACATGCCTGCTTCTTCTTCATCCTTAGCATCCATAAACATAGAGTCATCTTCAGTATCAGAAACAATGACTATGTCATCACAATCCTCTTCTTTAATTTGGAAGATCTTCTCAAATCTGACATCATCATCATCATCTGAATTTATCTCTATGTAGTTTGCAAAATATGACCTCATGCCATTTGCAGCTTCTGAATCCTCTATATCAATTGGCTGTTGAGAAAAGTCAGGATCAACATACACAACAATTTGCATGTTATTTTCAATATTTTGTTCAGAAAAGTTCATAACATTTGACATGGATGATAAATCAATATTTTCAAGCATAACATCCACTAGATCTTGAACACTGCAATCCTAGACATTATCAGTGCTCTTTCCTTTGTTAAAAGCCTCTTCTTGTGTCTGATCTTCTCTTGCTGACAACCTTTCCACTCTTTGTCTCTTACTCATCTCCCCCTCATGACCTTGATGATCGGGATCATCCTGGTCATGTTTTCGTTTTAGAGACGGACCGGCTTCAGATCTGCAACTTTGTTCATGAAGATCAAGCCTGGTAGATAAATCAGAGAAGGCTTGAGACATAAAAGATTTGAGACCAGAAAAACTTGTTTGAACTTCAAATCTAAAAGCATGGAACTCGTCAGATAGCACAGAAATCATGTCGGAATCAGAAGTGGAAACTGGAGGCGGATTAGGTTGAAAGTTCCGTAAAAGAGAGATCAGATCTTTATCTTGATGTTCAAGCGGCGACATAGAGAGAAGTCGAGCATAAAGCAAATCTGTCAACTCTGAAATTGGAAGATCAGAGACTAAGTTCTTGAAGTCGAGACAGGAGGACGTGTAGAAGTAGATACACCAGCAGACTGCAAAAACGGTGGAGGTTGAGGAATAGACATGATTACAGGAGCAGATGATGGAACAGCAGTAGACGGGTCTCTAATAACCACCCCAGATGGGCGTCTGAAAGGAATTACTTCAGGAATTGAGGATGTATTAATCTCTGGCATCTTACCCTTTAAGAAAGCACGTAACTTCTGAATTTCCAAATTCTTGTGCTCTTCAAACTGCTCATTCATCTGTCGAATCACATCATTCAGAGTAGTAAATTTTGCTGTTGAATCTCGTACCTTGACTGAAGAAGTCTCGATACTGGAAGAAGGCTCGAGAGAAGACGGAGAAACAGCAGTATCTAGAACCTGATGATGAGTTGAAACATTAGCAAATGCTAAATCAAGTTCATCGACATGTATATCAGCAACTCTCGGATTGATGGGAACGGATTCGGCTTCAGAAATAATATCCTCTTGAACAATCACTTCCGGTGTCCTGGTCTTCCTTTCATAAACTTGAAGACTCGGTTGATCAGCATTATCACTATCATCACCATCAGAATCACTTTCATCCTCATCTTAATCACTAGCAATAACAACACCATCATTAGCATCTCTATCTCTATCATCAGCAAATGCATCAGCAGCAGCAGAAGAAGTATCATGAACATCAGGTTCAGTAGCAATAGAAGCAAGAACATCACCAATTTGATGAGTAGCAGCTGCTTGAACCTCTTGATTGGAAATAGATACTTCAACTTCATGTTCAGCATGTAACGGTTCTGCTTGGTCATCACGAATCGGCTCTTCCTGATCGGCTTCTAAAAATTCGTTCTCCATACAGTATTGAATAACATCGTCATCTGTCATGTCAGCATACTGTGCGATGAGCACATACGGAATAGTCATCGAGAAGTTGAACGATTGCTTATGTTTCTGAATATAAGTCATTTCAGAATCAGGGATCTAAGGCCAATTCAAGCGACGAGGAATTGCTGAATTACTTCTTAGCATGCTGCGGACAATTAGCTTCATGTATCTGGCAAAAGGAATAAATTTTCTCTTCTTGTTTGTCTTCTTGTCTTGTACTCTCTCTGATAACTCAGTCCAGAAGATGTAGGTATAGTCGACATGCAAGTCATAGACAACTGCATGGAATAACCTCAGATAGTGTAGACTTGCATTGTCAGTGCCAGAATGCTTGGAAGTCAAGCATCTGTTGAGAACTGAGAACAATGCATACCAGACGGGACGAAGATTTGACTTATCAAAGTCACTGACCCGAGTCAGATTGCCCAGATAACCCAGATTTCTGATTCCTTCAAGAACATCCTCTTCAGAAGGAAACTGATCGTAAGAAGTGTGCCCTGGTCGAGAGTTCGGTTCTAGAAGTTCTAATATAAGCCGCAGACGCTTGTATGATAAGAATGAATCAAATTGATCAATCTGTAAATCGAATCGATGAGGTCGAGCTAGCTCATTCTTTGTAATGGTATGCCATGCCTGCTGTAGATAAACTTCAGGAACATTTGCGCAGTAAGAGAGAGCAGGAGCAAGTGGATGACCTTTGAGAATTGAGCGTATCACCGGATGAATCTTGATTCGATCAAAATCTACGTGGTAGTTGTTCGACTTGTACGGCATGTACATGATCGTTGGAAAAACATCATTTGGTGAACGTCTAGAAGCGGATAGATTCGCTCCAACAGAAGGAACAAATGGCATAGGCGTCTCATGAGAAGCCCGATCAGAAGGATCATCGAGAATAACATTCTCATCCTGAATTACTGGATCAGTGTTGGTTTGAGAAGCCATTGAATAACCTGGAAAACAGAAACGAAGAAAAATAAGATAAAAGAAGAAAAAACACAAAAATGAAAAAATTTCTAAGTATGGTTTGCGTGACAAGGAGGAAACGCAAAGAAGGTTTGCGCAATGAACTAGAAACGCAAAATAGAAGTTTGCGTGACAAGCTTGAAACGCAAACCTCAGTGCATAACGCAAAGTAAACTTTGCGTGAGTACCTTGTGAAGAAAACTGTACTTGGAAAAATTTTCATCAACAAACAAAACAAGAAAGGTTTGCGTGACACACAGGTGACGCAAAGTAAACTTTGCTTGACCAACAGGTAACGCAAAGTGAACTTTGCGCAACCAATGTGGTACGCAAACTACACTTGACAGAACAACACAAGAAAAGAGGGTTTGCGTTTCAAGTTGATCACGCAAAGTAAACTTTGCGTGTCTCGTTGGAAACGCAAAGTAAGCTTTGCGTGACCTACTTGTTACGCAAACTATTCTTCAAACAAAAACACACACACAACACAAACAAGGTTTGCGTGACCTACTTGTTATGCAAAGTGAACTTTGCGCAACCCGTTGGTAACGCAAAGTAAGCTTTGCGCGACCAACGTGAAACACAAACTTACCTTTGCGTGACCCGTTGGAGACACAAACTTACACAAACCCTAACACATACAACACTTTGCGTGAGTTCATCTCTGATTTTTTTTTAAAAACATCAAATAAATCGATTTAAAAACAAAAGAAGTGTTCGAAATTCCATAACAAAAGACTAAAATCATATTTATACTACTTAAAGACTGATTAAATCAGTACTCAACTCAAATATAGGAAAATTTGAAAAACCCAAAGATGAACAATACAAAACACAAAATCAAAATAACAAAACAAGAAATTAAAGTAACCATTTGGAATGGCCGCAACTTTTAACCAGTCAAAGTCGTAATTGTTGACCAGTCAAATACACAATATTTGATCGGTCAAAACCGATCTTGACCGAATTAAAGACTATGATTACTTCTCTATTTCTCATATATTTAGTATTTCTCAAATGAACCTCTCCCTATATATATATATATATATATATATAGGGAGAGGTTCATTTGAGAAATGGTAAATGTATGAGAAATAGAGAAGTAATCTTAGTCATTAATCTGGTAAACATTTGCGGCTGTGACCGCGAAGCACCAGATAATTACTTGCATGGTCTATAGAAGGTAGAGGGTAGTTTCGTAAAATACGCGGGATGAGTTCATATATGAACCTGATAATCCCAAAATCTACCAAATCATAGAGAGAGAAAGTATAAACGTGAAAAGCTCTCAATGTATTGAATATGAGATCAAAGTGTTCTCAAAAGTTACAAGCTTACAAGAGCCATATCCCTATTTATACCACGGGGAACAAGGACACAGACAAGATAAACAGAATACTGACTAACCATATACAGACCTTGTTGACTTTACAAGTTTGACTTTCCATATTAAATCTTGGATACAATATTTAGACTTAACAATCTCCCCCTTTGTATTCAAGATTTAATAAAAATTTGACACTAGTCTTCAGCACTTGATTCTTCAGCTTTTGTCTCTGACAACTTTGAACATTGAAACATTTTCAGCTTTTGAAGAATCTTGAAAAGTCTTTTTCACTCTGAAGCTTTGAAAGTCAACAAGTCTTGAACGCGAAACAGATTTTCTTGAAACTTCTTTGAACTTGAAACTTCATCTTTGAAACAATGAAACAGCTTTGAGGAATCTCTGATATTGAATCTTCATCTCTTTGATCTCTGAACCGTCTTCGGAAAAACAAACTTTCACAAAAACATCTTGATTTATTTTTGAACAATCTTCTTCAGATTTCATTTGTCTTTGAAACAGCGGAAGCATTTTAAACTTTCAGAAATTCTTCATCAGATTTTGAAGACTTTGAAGATCTTGATCTAAACAAACTTTCGTCAGACTAGAACTTTGAAATTGAATCTTTATAAAATTCTCCCCCTTTTTGATGATGTGAGCATCATGATCATCAAAACTTCATCAATTTCAGCTCAGACTTTGATTTTCCCTTTGAGATCAACTAACAATCTCCCCTTTGACAGTTTCCGCACTTTGATCTGAAGAGTCGAATCATGAACTGTATATATCCAAATCTTTTCAAATTTAGACATAATGAGCGTGTAACCCTGATTCAACATATGAAACAGTTAGTAATGCCTGTCAGTAACACAAAGTTACTGTGTACAACGAATGTACAACTTAAGGAGTTGGTTTGATGATGACTCCCCAGGACTTCCATTCAATCATTGAAAAACACAAGGTAATTCTATGAATGTTCTGACAGAAAAACAGATTTTCTGTGTGCTCGTGCTTGTGTTTGAAAGAATTAGCACAATGATTGTGTTTCATAAGGCTCGAAGTCTGTAAATCACTGAGACAACAATGATTGTACATGGACTCAATGTGCATGAGAAAGGGTCGAAGGTGGGGCAACTTTCCTTCTTTTTCAATATCAGTATCTTCCAAGAGAAGAACCAATAGATTATGTGCTGCTTCCCCAGAGAATGTGAAACATTCTCTTTTTAAGAAAAGAATGAGTAGCTAGTGAGGTTAATGCAAGAGATGGCATGGGCTATTTGCCTATTTCAATTATGGTCACCAAAGAAATATGAACCAATCAGTAATGTGGCTGCCCGGCTAAGAAAGATGTTTGGTGCAGAGTTCTGATATTCTTTTAACTCTGTTCTCACACCCTCTTTCTTTTAAACATATAAGCTCACATCTAACCAATCTCTCATTTCCATTTTACCTCAGATCACTCCCACACTCAATTCTTTTAGACCCCTCTCCCCTCAATCACTCAAAGGATTTCTTCCGGGGTAGGAAACACTGGTTATCGTGAATCCATGGAAGATCTATTAAGCACTCACACTGAATCCCATGTTCCTAAAAGTACATGCTAGTCAATGATTTTCTTGATATGAAAAGCACAAGAAATCATATGTCAGTGTATGTATGCTCATCAAAAATCAGAAATGAAATTTGAGCAATTGTAAGTCCAAGAATCTCTAAATCTTTAGAGAGAGAAATTCAATACGCTCCAAAATGTAATATGATATTCAAATGTGTTCCAAAGTTACAAAAACAAAGGCCTAAGGGGACTTAAATACCCCTAGCCTTAACAAAACAGATTACACTATTAAGAACGGTCTAGGCTAGAAAATAAATACAATGATTACTATAAAAACAGATCTAACAATCTCCCCATTAGTAATCATTGGCGTCGTGGTCTTCAAAAACAATCTTCTAAAACAGCATAGACCAACCAGGAGACTTTGGAGAATCACTGACGCTCTTCTCGTTGACGAAGTCTATTCAGCCCGACTAAAACTTCCAGTCGTCTTAGAGTTGAGCGGAGATTCAATCTCTCATGAATTGTATTCAGAGTCCTTTTGAGAAGTCGAATCTCTTCATTATCAACCAGAAAAGCTTTACTTCTTGTTTCCAAAAATCTTCTTTGAGCTTCTTTCAGATGTTGTTCCAACTGAAGCTTGATCATCTTCAAAGTTCCATCTGAGTAATGAGCAATTTCTTCAAATCTGAGAAAACATTTCTGATTTGAGCCATTTTTGTAGACAACTCCGTATGGATCTTGAACTATGGTGAATAAAAGATAAGAATCTAAGTCTGGAAAGCTTCGATTGGGCCTTAGAAGATTTACAACTGGTTGAAAGCTTTCAACGGCCATCTGGAAATCAAAAACTCTGAAGAATCGGATTTGTCGTCGAATAAACCTTTTGATAGAAAACAGAGCTTGAGAAATATCTTGAGTTCTGTGATAAAGATTCCTGAAATGGTCATATAGAAACTCAATATCATCCATAGAAAGATCAGAAAAATCTGCCTCAGAGAAGGTATATCGATTGTAATCTCTTCTTTCCACTACGAATTCCGGATACCAGATATTAAATAGCTTGTTTATTGTGACGCTGATAACTCGGACAATCAGATGTGGAGAAGAACCGCTATCGTTTCTACGGCCTTGACACTTGATTAGCATCAAATATTCATACCGATATGCCTTTTCCTCCTTTTCAACACCAAGAATAGCATAAATGTTGATTGGCCTTCTTCTAGAAACGAAGATATTTCTCTGAGTGTCTTCTAGAAAAGCAGTTCTCAGTCTTGATGCCATACACTGATGATGAAGATTTCTTTGCCTCTGCTGTCTGGACAAGTCTGGTCCTTCTTCTTGAATATTCGGGGGAACCACAGGTTCAGAAGAAATATCATCAACTTGTGCTCTAGACGGCTGACCTACTTCAAATGTTCCTAAAGGAGCAGAGGTAGTCGGAGCAGAACTAACAACAGGAGTAGAAATAACTTGAGCAGATTCAGGAAATTGAGAAGCTTCCGGAATAGTTTCAGGAACCTCATATTGAGAAGGAAGATCTCTGTACAACATGCCTGCTTCTTCTTCATCCTTAGCATCCATAAACATAGAGTCATCTTCAGTATCAGAAACAATGACTATGTCATCACAATCCTCTTCTTTAATTTGGAAGATCTTCTCAAATCTGACATCATCATCATCATCTGAATTTATCTCTATGTAGTTTGCAAAATATGACCTCATGTCATTTGCAGCTTCTGAATCCTCTATATCAATTGGTTGTTGAGAAAAGTCAGGATCAACATACACAACAATTTGCATGTTATTTTCAATATTTTGTTCAGAAAAGTTCATAACATTTGACATGGATGATAAATCAATATTTTCAAGCATAACATCCACTAGATCTTGAACACTGCAATCCTAGACATTATCAGTGCTCTTTCCTTTGTCAAAAGCCTCTTCTTGTGTCTGATCTTCTCTTGTTGACAACCTTTCCACTCTTTGTCTCTTACTCATCTCCCCCTCATGACCTTGATGATCGGGATCATCCTGGTCATGTCTTCGTTTTAGAGACGGACCGGCTTCAGATCTGCAACTTTGTTCATGAAGATCAAGCCTGGTAGATAAATCAGAGAAGGCTTGAGACATAAAAGATTTGAGACCAGAAAAACTTGTTCGAACTTCAAATCTAAAAGCATGGAACTCGTCAGATAGCACAGAAATCATGTCGGAATCAGAAGTGGAAACTGGAGGCGGATTAGGTTGAAAGTTCCGTAAAAGAGAGATCAGATCTTTATCTTGATGTTCAAGCGGCGACATAGAGAGAAGTCGAGCATAAAGCAAATCTGTCAACTCTGAAATTGGAAGATCAGAGACTAAGTTCTTGAAGTCGAGACAGGAGGACGTGTAGAAGTAGATACACCAGCAGACTGCAAAAACGGTGGAGGTTGAGGAATAGACATGATTGCAGGAGCAGATGATGGAACAGCAGTAGACGGGTCTCTAATAACCACCCCAGATGGGCGTCTGAAAGGAATTACTTCAGGAATTGAGGATGTATTAATCTCTGGCATCTTACCCTTTAAGAAAGCACGTAACTTCTGAATTTCCAAATTCTTGTGCTCTTCAAACTGCTCATTCATCTGTCGAATCACATCATTCAGAGTAGTAAATTTTGCTGTTGAATCTCGTACCTTGACTGAAGAAGTCTCGATACTGGAAGAAGGCTCGAGAGAAGACGGAGAAACAGCAGTATCTAGAACCTGATGATGAGTTGAAACATTAGCAAATGCTAAATCAAGTTCATCGACATGTATATCAGCAACTCTCGGATTGATGGGAACGGATTCGGCTTCAGAAATAATATCCTCTTGAACAATCACTTCCGGTGTCCTGGTCTTCCTTTCATAAACTTGAAGACTCGGTTGATCAGCATTATCACTATCATCACCATCAGAATCACTTTCATCCTCATCTTAATCACTAGCAATAACAACACCATCATTAGCATCTCTATCTCTATCATCAGCAAATGCATCAGCAGCAGCAGAAGAAGTATCATGAACATCAGGTTCAGTAGCAATAGAAGCAAGAACATCACCAATTTGATGAGTAGCAGCTGCTTGAACCTCTTGATTGGAAATAGATACTTCAACTTCATGTTCAGCATGTAACGGTTCTGCTTGGTCATCACGAATCGGCTCTTCCTGATCGGCTTCTAAAAATTCGTTCTCCATACAGTATTGAATAACATCGTCATCTGTCATGTCAGCATACTGTGCGATGAGCACATACGGAATAGTCATCGAGAAGTTGAACGATTGCTTATGTTTCTGAATATAAGTCATTTCAGAATCAGGGATCTGAGGCCAATTCAAGCGACGAGGAATTGCTGAATTACTTCTTAGCATGCTGCGGACAATTAGCCTCATGTATCTGGCAAAAGGAATAAATTTTCTCTTCTTGTTTGTCTTCTTGTCTTGTACTCTCTCTGATAACTCAGTCCAGAAGATGTAGGTATAGTCGACATGCAAGTCATAGACAACTGCATGGAATAACCTCAGATAGTGTAGACTTGCATTGTCAGTGCCAGAATGCTTGGAAGTCAAGCATCTGTTGAGAACTGAGAACAATGCATACCAGACGGGAGGAAGATTTGACTTATCAAAGTCACTGACCCGAGTCAGATTGCCCAGATAACCCAGATTTCTGATTCCTTCAAGAACATCCTCTTCAGAAGGAAACTGATCGTAAGAAGTGTGCCCTGGTCGAGAGTTCGGTTCTAGAAGTTCTAATATAAGCCGCAGACGCTTGTATGATAAGAATGAATCAAATTGATCAATCTGTAAATCGAATCGATGAGGTCGAGCTAGCTCATTCTTTGTAATGGTATGCCATGCCTGCTGTAGATAAACTTCAGGAACATCTGCGCAGTAAGAGAGAGCAGGAGCAAGTGGATGACCTTTGAGAATTGAGCGTATCACCGGATGAATCTTGATTCGATCAAAATCTACGTGGTAGTTGTTCGACTTGTACGGCATGTACATGATCGTTGGAAAAACATCATTTGGTGAACGTCTAGAAGCGGATAGATTCGCTCCAACAGAAGGAACAAATGGCATAGGCGTCTCATGAGAAGCCCGATCAGAAGGATCATCGAGAATAACATTCTCATCCTGAATTACTGGATCAGTGTTGGTTTGAGAAGCCATTGAATAACCTGGAAAACAGAAACGAAGAAAAATAAGATAAAAGAAGAAAAAACACAAAAATGAAAAAATTTCTAAGTATGGTTTGCGTGACAAGGAGGAAACGCAAAGAAGGTTTGCGCAATGAACTAGAAACGCAAAATAGAAGTTTGCGTGACAAGCTTGAAACGCAAACCTCAGTGCATAACGCAAAGTAAACTTTGCGTGAGTACCTTGTGAAGAAAACTGTACTTGGAAAAATTTTCATCAACAAACAAAACAAGAAAGGTTTGCGTGACACACAGGTGACGCAAAGTAAACTTTGCTTGACCAACAGGTAACGCAAAGTGAACTTTGCGCAACCAATGTGGTACGTAAACTACACTTGACAGAACAACACAAGAAAAGAGGGTTTGCGTTTCAAGTTGATCACGCAAAGTAAACTTTGCGTGTCTCGTTGGAAACGCAAAGTAAGCTTTGCGTGACCTACTTGTTACGCAAACTATTCTTCAAACAAAAACACACACACAACACAAACAAGGTTTGCGTGACCTACTTGTTATGCAAAGTGAACTTTGCGCAACCCGTTGGTAACGCAAAGTAAGCTTTGCGCGACCAACGTGAAACACAAACTTACCTTTGCGTGACCCGTTGGAGACACAAACTTACACAAACCCTAACACATACAACACTTTGCGTGAGTTCATCTCTGATTTTTTTTTAAAAACATCAAATAAATCGATTTAAAAACAAAAGAAGTGTTCGAAATTCCATAACAAAAGACTAAAATCATATTTATACTACTTAAAGACTGATTAAATCAGTACTCAACTCAAATATAGGAAAATTTGAAAAACCCAAAGATGAACAATCACGAACAATACAAAACACAAAATCAAAATAACAAAACAAGAAATTAAAGTAACCATTTGGAATGGCCGCAACTTTTAACCAGTCAAAGTCGTAATTGTTGACCAGTCAAATACACAATATTTGATCGGTCAAAACCGATCTTGACCGAATTAAAGGCTATGATTACTTCTCTATTTCTCATATATTTAGTATTTCTCAAATGAACCTCTCCCTATATATATATATATATATATATATATATATATATAGGGAGAGGTTCATTTGAGAAATGGTAAATGTATGAGAAATAGAGAAGTAATCTTAGTCATTCATCTGGTAAACATTTGCGGCTTTGACCGCGAAGCACCAGATAATTACTTGCATGGTCTATAGAAGGTAGAGGGTAGTTTCGTAAAATACGCGGGATGAGTTCATATATGAACCTGATAATCCCAAAATCTACCAAATCATAGAGAGAGAAAGTAGAGAGAGAAAGTATAAACGTGAAAAGCTCTCAATGTATTGAATATGCGATCAAAGTGTTCTCAAAAGTTACAAGCTTACAAGAGCCATATCCCTATTTATACCACGGGGAACAAGGACACAGACAAGATAAACAGAATACTGACTAACCATATACAGACCTTGTTGACTTTACAAGTTTGACTTTCCATATTAAATCTTAGATACAATATTTAGACTTAACAATCTCCCCCTTTGTATTCAAGATATAATAAAAATTTGACACTAGTCTTCAGCACTTGATTTTTCAGCTTTTGTCTCTGACAACTTTGAATATTGAAACATTTTCAGCTTTTGAAGAATCTTGAAAAGTCTTTTTCACTCTGAAGCTTTGAAAGTCAACAAGTCTTGAACGCGAAACATATTTTCTTGAAACTTTTTTGAACTTGAAACTTCATCTTTGAAACAATGAAACAGCTTTGAGGAATCTCTGATATTGAATCTTCATCTCTTTGATCTCTGAACCGTCTTCGGAAAAACAAACTTTCACAAAAACATCTTGATTTATTTTTGAACAATCTTCTTCAGATTTCATTTGTCTTTGAAACAGCGGAAGCATTTTAAACTTTCAGAAATTCTTCATCAGATTTTGAAGACTTTGAAGATCTTGATCTAAACAAACTTTCGTCAGACTAGAACTTTGAAATTGAATCTTTATAAAATTCTCCCCCTTTTTGATGATGTGAGCATCATGATCATCAAAACTTCATCAATTTCAGCTCAGACTTTGATTTTCCCTTTGAGATCAACTAACAATCTCCCCTTTGACAGTTTCCGTACTTTGATCTGAAGAGTCGAATCATGAACTGTATATATCCAAATCTTTTCAAATTTAGACATAATGAGCGTGTAACCCTGATTCAACATATGAAACAGTTAGTAATGCCTGTCAGTAACACAAAGTTACTGTGTACAACGAATGTACAACTTAAGGAGTTGGTTTGATGATGACTCCCCAGGACTTCCATTCAATCATTGAAAAACACAAGGTAATTCTATGAATGTTCTGACAGAAAAACAGATTTTCTGTGTGCTCGTGCTTGTGTTTGAAAGAATTAGCACAATGATTGTGTTTCATAAGGCTCGAAGTCTGTAAATCACTGAGACAGCAATGATTGTACATGGACTCAATGTGCATGAGAAAGGGTCGAAGGTGGGGCAACTTTCCTTCTTTTTCAATATCAGTATCTTCCAAGAGAAGAACCAATAGATTATGTGTTGCTTCCCCAGAAAATGTGAAACATTCTCTTTTTAAGAAAAGAATGAGTAGCTAGTGAGGTTAATGCAAGAGATGGCATGGGCTATTTACTCCCCCCTACACAAATGCACAAAATTTAACCAATCAGATCAGCATTTGTATAAACATATCAGAAATACTTACCTGATTAATTCCTGATCAGCACGAGAAGTATTTTATCAGCTTTATTTACTCCCCCTCAAAAACAGACTAGATCAGATATTCTTTTCAGATTGGCTCTCCCCCTCGAAATATGCACAGACTATTTAACAAAAATATGGATACACAACCATTTAAACATCAGTGTAAAAAGAAAAATAATACTGAATATAAATTTTGAAACAACTGAACATGTAAAATTTTAAACACTAAACAAATTAAATTATACTCATTAAAATTTCACAGATTTATCAATCAGTTGAAATCAAGTATATGTTGTTGGATGCAAGAACAAGTATAATTGCATATCAAGTTAAGACATGTTCAGTTTCAAAAACTTCCATCTGTCTATTTAGTGTGCTCACATGTGAACTTCGATTAGCTTCAAGAAAAATGCAGTTCTAAAAATATTATAGAAAACTTTGCATGTACTAACACTAAGCCACCAAAAATTAAGACTTTCACAAATTTACAGGTTTATCGCAACTCAAATATGTCACCAAGTATCATGAGATGTGTGCTCATTGGCATCTTTTTAGCAGTGTGCACATTGGCATCTTCACATGAGTGTGCTCTTTTGGCATCTTTTAAGCGTTGTGCACTTTGGCATCTTTTAATCAAAGAGTTCATTAAGTAAAGAACATGCCGTAAACGTAACTTTCTATCTGACCCTATTTCAGGATTTGGGTAAGCCACTCCCAGACCAATTGGCCTTAGGGGACTAGGTGTCAAGCACCCCGTGGAACTTACTTTCCCGGATCAGAAAGGCTACATCGACATATCCTAAACCCATTCATACCAGTAGAACATGACTTTCGATCTGATTCTATAGAAGGATTTGGGTTCGATAACTCCCAGATCAATTGACCTTAGGGGACCAGATGACGAGCATCCCACGGAACTTACTTTCCCAAACCAGAAAGGTCACAGGTACAAACTTTTTAAACTCAGAGATTTCTGTATTTTAAGAATTTATTATTCATCTCAATCACTCAGATCAACGTCTAAATGCTTAGCCCATATTTTCATTCCGATCTATAATTCTGATTATTTAGGTAGTCTAAGCAAAATAAACTATAAAAATTCCGACTCACATATCTTTAAAGCAGTATCAAAAGCTACAAACATGTTGCTGACTTTTCGACTTTTGTAAGACTTGAAAGTTGAACATATAAAACTTTAATATAAACAAAGAACTTGTAAAAAATCCTAGACATACATTTTATTCAAAAGAAAGAAAATTTGTAAAATTTTTCTTTATAGAATCAAATTTGTAAAGATTTAAACTTTTAAATTCAACATGCCTAATTTTGAAAGCAAAAAATTGAAACGTTTTTCATCTAAGGCTTTTGTAAAGATATCAGCAAGTTGATATTCAGTTGGTACAAAATATAATTCAATAGTACCTTCTTCCACATGATGCTTTATGAAATGGTACCGCATATCTATGTGCTTGGTCTTGGTGTGCTGGACCGGATTGACTGATATGGCAATTGCGGACTTGCTGTCATAATATATTGGCACTGTTTTGTACAACATTCCGTAATCCCGAAGTTGTGTCTTCATCCATAGAACTTGAGCACAACAACTAGTTGCGGCGACGTATTCTGCCTCTGCAGTCGAGATAGAAACACAGTTCTGCTTCTTCGACGCCCAACTTATCAGTCTGTCACCCAAAAACTGAAGATGACCTGAAGTACTCTTCCGATCCAACTGATTACCACCAAAATCTGCATTAGAATAAGCAATCAATTTATAGTCAGAACTTTTAGGATACCATAAATCTAAGTAAGGAGTTCCCTTGATGTATCTAAATATGCGCTTGACTGCTAGCAGATGAGATTTTTTAGGCTTGGCTTGGAATCTGGCACATAGGCATGTAGAAAACATTATATCCGGGCGACTTGCTGTGAGATACATCAGTGATCCGATCATTCCTCGATATGTCTTTTGATCCACAGCTTTTCCATCTGGATCAAGTCCGATTTTGGCACCATGAGCCATCGGCGTACCGATTAAAGTAGATTTGTCCATCTTGAATTTCTTCAAGATGTCAAATACATACTTTGACTGGTTGATGAAGATTCCATCTGGAAGCTGCTTCACTTGTAAGCCGAGGAAGAAATTGATTTCTCCCATCATGCTCATTTGAAACCTAGAAGTCATTAGATCAGAAAACCAATTACATAAAGATTTGTTAGTCGCACCAAATATAATATCATCTACATATATTTGAACTAAGCAGATATCCAAGTTTGATCTATATATGAAAAGAGTGGTATCTATGGATCCTTTGGTGAAGCCAGATTTGATCAAGAAGGCTGACAACTCGTCATACCATGCCCGTGGAGCTTGTTTCAAACCATACGAAGCTTTATCGAGAAAATATACGTAATCAGGACGATCTTTGTCAACAAATCCCTCTGGCTGAGATACATATACTTCTTCTTTCAATTTGCCATTGAGAAATGTTGTCTTGATATCCATTTGATATACGATGAAGTTGCGATAAGCAGCGAAGGCAAGAAACATCCGAATAGCTTCAAGTCGAGCAACTGGCGCGAATGTTTCATCGTAGTCAATTCCTTCTTCTTGTCGGTATCCCTTGGCTACCAATCTTGCTTTGTTCCGAATAACGATACCATCTTTGTCTTTCTTGTTCTTGAATATCCACTTTGTTCTAATTATGCTCTTTCCTTTCGGCCGTGGTACAAGTCTCCAAACTTTGAGTGCGTCAAATTGATTGAGCTCCTCTTGTATTGCTATAATCCAGTCCGGGTCTTCCAACGCTTCAGAAACTTTTGTTGGTTCAATCTTGCTTAAGAATCAAGTGAAGAGACATTCGTTGGAAGTAGCCGTCCTGGAACGTGTAGACACACTGGCTTAAGGATCTCCAATAATTTGATGAATTGGATGAGATCTTGTCCATTTTGTGATGTGAGGGAGAGGATCAATAACGTCTTGAACCACTTCTAATTGTTGAGAGGGAGGTTCAGAAGTTTCTATGTCAGTTGAAGAAATGGAAACAATTTCAACTGAAGGAGGAGGTACCTCAACAACTTCTGTATCAGATTCTGGAAGAATTTGTTGAATAACATCATTCTGTACTTCTTCCTGAACTGATTCCTCTTGAACAGATTATTCATGTACAGATTCTTCTTGAATAGGTTCTTCATGAATAGGCTCAGTTTCTGATTGTGTCTGATCAACAGGATGAACTGGAACAGCATCAGGTTCAGAGATAGATGCAGCGGAATTGGGAGTAGATGTGCTCTCAGTTTCCTGATTCAAAGCATTTGAGACATTTTCAGAGTTAGATCTAGGCACATAATCATAAAAATTTTCAAACAGATAATCAAGATCAGAAAAAATAAGTGAGGGAGTAGAAGAATCCTGATTAATCAGTGAAAGAATAGGTTCTGAACTGATTTGTTCAGAAACTGAATTGCCAGTAAAAGCGGGTTCTGAGCCTGAGTGACTAGAAACTGAGAGTCCAAGAATCTCTAAATCTTTAGAGAGAGAAAGTAGAGAGAGAAAGTATGAAGCGCAAAGTTTAAACTGATGTATTGAAAGTGATTGCCAAAGTTACAAAACAAAGTCTCTAAGGGGACTTAAATACCCCTAGCCTTTACAATATAGAAAAGAACATTAAGCACAGTAAAAGATAGAAAATAAATACAATGATTACTATAAAAACAGATCTAACAATCTCCCCCTTAGTAATCATTGGCGTCGTGGTCTTCAAAAAGAATCTTCAAAAACAGCATAGACCAACCAGGCGACTTTGGAGAATTACTGACGCTCTTCTCGTTGACGAAGTCTATTCAAACCAACTAAAACTTCCAGTCGTCTTAAAGTTGAGCGTAGATTCAATCTCTCTTGAATTGAATCTAAAGTCTTCTGGATAAGACGGATTTCATCATTATCAACCAGGAATGCATTTTCTCTTGATTCCAAAAATCTTCTTTTGGCTTCCTTCAGACGTTGTTCTAACTGTAGCTTGATCACTTTTAAGGTTCCATCGGAGTAGTGAGCAATTTCTTCAATCCTGAGAAAGCATTTTTCATTAGAGCCATTCTTGTACACAACTCCATATGGATCTTCAACAACAGAGAGAAAAGGATAAGACTCTAAGTTCGGTAAGCTTCGGTTAGGCCTGAGAAGATTAACAACTGGTTGGAAGCTTTCAACAACCATCTGGAAATCAAAAACCCTGAAGAATCGGATTTATCGTCGAATGAATCTTTTAATGACGAACAAAGCTTGTGAAATATCCTGAGATCTATGATAAAGATTCCTGAAGTGATCATATAAGAATTCAACATCATCTATAGAAAGGTCAGCGAAGTCTGCCTCTGAAAATTTGTACCGCTTGCAGTCTCTTCTTTCAACTTCAAAATCAAGATACCAGATGTTCACAAACTTGTTGATCGTGACACTGATGACTCGAACAATCAAGTGTTGAGAAGAAACGGTATTATTCCTTTTGCGCTGGCACTTGATGAACATCAAGTACTCATATTGATAGGCATCTGACTCTTTCTCTACTCCAAGGATTGCATAGATGTTAATCGCCCTTCTTCTAGAGACAAAGATGTTTCTCTGAGTGTCTTCTAGAAAGGCTGATCTTTTCCTTGATGCCAAATATCTACATTGCAAATTCCTTTGTCTTTGACGTCTGGATAAAGCTGGTCCTTCTTCTAAAATAGATGGTGGAATTATAGGATCAGAAGATGGAACATCAGCTTCTGCTCTTGATGACTGACCAACTTCAAATGATCTTGAAGGAATAGTGGTAGTCGAAGCTGAACTAGCAACAGGAGTAGATGTGACATTAGCTGATTCAGGAATCTCATCGTGAACAGGAAGATCACTGTATAACAAATCTGCTTCTTCTTCGTCTTTAGAATCCATGAACACTGAGTCATCTTCTGTATCTGATATGATAATGATGTCATCACAGTCTTCTTCATTGACTTGACAAATATTTTCAAACCTGACATCTTCATCATCATCAGAATTAATCTCTATGAAGTTAGCAAAGAATGACCTCATGTCATTTGCAGCTTCAGATTCTTCAACTTCATGAATATTTGCAGAAACATCTGGATCCATATAAACAACAATTTGCATATTATTTTTAATATTACTCTCAGAAATATTCAATTCATTATGCAAGGAAGACATATCAACATTCTCAATCATAACATTCACTAAATTCTGAATGTTGCAGTCTTGAACAGATTCACCACCCTTTTCTTTATCACCAGCCACTTCTTCTTGAATATCTTCTCTAGCTTCAAAAGATCCTTCAACTCTTGGTCTCTTTGCCATCTCCCCCTCATGGCCTTGATGATCAGGATCATCTTGGTCATGTCGGCGCTTAAGAGACGGGCCGGCCTCAGATCTGCAGCTTTGTTCATGAGAATCAAGCCTTGAAGATAAATCAGAGAAGGCTTGAGACATAAACGATTTGAGATCAGCAAAACTTGATTGAACCTCTGATCTGAATGCATGAAACTCATCAGATAAAGCTGTAATCCGGTCAGATTCAGAAGTAAGGAACTGGAGGCGGCGTAGATTGGAAGTTCCGAAGCAAAGAAAGAAGATCTTGATCTTTATGTTCAGGCGGCGACATAGAGAGAAGTCGAGCATAGAGCAAATCTGTCAACTCTGAAATAGGAAGATCATGAAGAGAAGACCTTGAAGATGTACCAGAAGGAGTAGTCATAGGAATTCCCGCAGATAAAGAAACCATCGAAGGAAACGGAAGAGAAACAACCGGAGAAGTATATATAGGCACAACAGAAGAAGGTTCACGAAGAACTACCCCAGTTGGTCATCTGAAAGGAATCTCTAGAGGAATCACTGAAGTATCAATCTCAGGCATCTTTCCTTTGAAGAAAGTCTTCAACTTCAGAATTTGAGCTTCCTTTTCTGCATCCATTCTTTCTGATAACTGACGAATGACATCGTTCAAAGTAGAGAATTTTTCAGTAGAAACCCGAGCTTGATCAGAAGTAAGCTCTACAGATGGAACTTGAATAGCCGCAAGCAAAGATGCTGGAGCTTGACTTTGTACCGGAGCTGAAGCTTGATCAAAAGTTGTATCCATTTCATCTACTTGAAGATGTGCAACTGAAGGATTAACAGGAACAGAATCATCTTCAGAGAGGACTTCTGTTGAGACAACCACTTCCGGTGTCCTAACCTTCCTTTCATAAACATTGAGACTTAGTTTATCACTATCACCATCATCATCATGATCAGAATCTTCACCATCTTTATCATCAGAAAGAGCAATATCAGCAGCAGAATCATCTTCATCTTCAAAATCAAAAGCAATAGCATCAGTAGCTTCAGAACCAATATCAGCAATAACATTTTCAATTTGTTGAGAAGCAACATCTTCTTGAACTATTTCTTCTTCAACAAAAATAGCAACTTCTTGCTCATCTTCAGCCTCTTTTTCAACTTCAGGCGCTTGTTCAGAGATAGCTGCTTCAACTTCAACATCTTTTTCAACAGCTTGATTGTCATGAGAAGGCTCATCTTGTACAACTTCCATGAACTCATTCTCCATACAATATTCTATGACATCCTCATCTGTAACATCAGCGTAGTTGGCAATAAGAGCATACGGAATGGTCATAGAATAGTTGAAAGACCTCTTCTGCTTCTGAATGTAAGTCATTTCAGAGTCTGGAACCTGAGGCCAAGATAACCTGCGAGGAATAGCTGGATTACTGCGGAGCATGCTTCGAACAATAAGCTTCAGAAATTTGACAAACGGAATGAACTTCCGTTTCTTGTTGGTGAACTTGTCATGTACCACCTCTGAGAGTTCGGTCCAAAAAATAAACGTGTAGTCGACATGCAAGTCATAGACGACTGCATGGAACAATCGGAGATACAGTAAACTTGCACTGTCTGTGCCAGAATGCTTCGATGTCAGGCACTTGATGATAACTGAGAACAGGGCATACCATACTGGAGGTAGATTAGACTTGTCAAAGTCTGTAGGTTTGTTCAAAGTACCAATATATCCAAGATTCCTTATTCCTTCATATACTTCCTCTTCTGATGGAAAACTGTCATAAGTAGTTCTGCCTGGTCTGGATTTCGGCTCAGGAAGCTCCAGTATTAATCTCAATCGCTTGTATGAAAGGAATGATTCAAATTGATCGATTTGAGGATCAAAGTGATGCGGATGATCCATTTCATTCTTTGTTATTGTATGCCATGCCTGCTGTAGATAAACTTCAGGAACATCTGCGCAGTAAGAAAGAGCAGGGGCAAGTGGATGACCTTTGAGAATTGCTCGTATCACTGGATGTATCTTGATTCTGTCAAAGTCCACGTGATAGTTGTTCGGCTTGTATGGCATATACATGATGGTTGGGAACACATCATTTGGTGTACGACGAGAAGCAGAAAGATCGGCCCCAACAGAAGGATGTGACGGCATGGGAGTATCATGAGAAGCTCGATCAGACGGATCATCGAGAATGGCATTCTCGTCTTGAATCATGGGATCTGTATTGGTTTTAGAAGACATAATAGACCTGGAAAACAAAAAGAAAAAGAATTAGACAAAATAATAAAAAAAAAATCTAAGTATGGTTTGCATGCCAAGTTAGAAGCGTAAACCAAGGTTTGCGTTTCAGTCATGAGACGCAAAGGTGAGTTTGCGTGTCTAACATGGTCCGAAAACTATACTTAGAAAAACAAAACAAAACACACAAAAACACAAAGGAAGGTTTGCGTATCAAGATAGAAGCGCAAAGTAGACTTTGCGTTTCTAGTTAAAGGCGCAAAGTTCACTTTGCATGTCTAGTTAGACGCGCAAAGTTCACTTTTCGTTTCTAGTTAGACGCGCAAAGTTCACTTTTCGTTTCTAGTTAGACGCGCAAAGTTCACTTTGCGTTTCTAGCTAGACGCGCAAAGTTTACTTTGCGGGTCTATCATACTTGAACTTCAAACCTACTTTTCGCGAGACACGAACCGAAAACCACAAGAATCAAAATTAAAGCAAGAAAACATGAAATTAGAGTAAACGAAAACATACCTGAAGATCGATTAGCAGTTCTAAACAAAACCCAAGACTCAATTTGAACAAAGAAACTCGATCTGAATATCGAAGACAATGAACAGTACAAAGAACGTAAATGGCACAGTACACGAACAAAACATCGAAATCAAACACACCAGAAAAACAATGCTAACCTAAACATTAATTACAAATCAAAAGAAAAGAAGAACACATACCTGATTGAAGTGAACAACAATCGAAAAAACAATGGAAAAAGAGGATGAGGTCGGCGCACACAGAGAATAGGGGGGAAGAAGATGAACAGTTCCAAAGTTTAAAAGATAAAGGAAGCAATAAAAGAGAATATTCATATACTAACCTCTATTTATACTAAACTTAAAAAAAATAACACCAAAAAAAATACACCAAAAAAAATTCCTAAAAAAAATATAGCTAAAAGAAAATTTTACCTTACAGGTTCCGTTACTCCCCCTACACAAATGCATAAAAATCTAACTGTTAGTATAGCAAATGTGTAGAAAAATCTGAGAAATATACCTGTTTAACTTCTGATCAGCATTGATACTTTTCTTACTTACTCCCCCTCAACCACAGAAAAGTTCAGATAACTTTTTCAGATTAGCTCTCCCCCTTGAAAATTGCACAGACTATATACAAAAAAAATACATATACTCAAACATAAAGACATCAGTATGAAAGATGATCATATTGAATATAAATTTTGTAACAACTGAATATATAAACTTTTAAACACTAAACAAATTAAAGTCTACTCAGTAAAATTTCACAAATTTATCAATCAGTTGAAATCAAGCATATGTTGTTGGATGCAAGACCAAGTATAATTGCATATCAAGTTAAGACATGTTCAGTTTCAAAAACTTCCATTTGTCTATTCAGTGTGCTCGCATGTGAACTTCAATTAGCTTCAAGAAAAATGCAGTTCTAAAATTAATATAGAAAACTTTGCATGAACTGACACTAAGTTATCAAAAATTAAGACTTTCACAAATTTACAGGTTTATCACAACTCAAACATATCACCAAGTATCATGAGATGTGTGCTCATTGGCATCTTTTAGCATTGTGCAAATTGACATCTTGACATGAGTGTGCTCTTTGGCATCTTTTAAGCGCGTGCACTTTGTCATCTTTTGATCAAAAAGTTTATTAAGTAAAGAACATGCCGTAAACGTAACTTTCTATCTGACCCTATTGCAGGATTTAGGTCAGCCGCTCCCAGACCAGTTGGCCTTAGGGGACTAGGTGTCAAGCACCCATTGGAACTTACTTTCCCGGATCAGAAAGACTACATCGACATATTCTAAACCCATTCATACCAGTAAAACATGACTTTCGATCTGATTCTATAGAAGGATTTATGTTCGATCACTCCCAGACCAAATGACCTTAGGGGACCAGATGACAAGCATCCCGAGGTACTTACTTTCCCAAACCAGAAAGGTCACAGGTACAAACTTTTAAACCTAGAGATTTCTGTATTTTAAGAATTTATAATTCATCTCAATCACTCAGATCAACGTCTAAATGCTTAGCCCATATTTTCATTCCGATCTATAATTCTGATCATTTAGGTAGTCTAAGCAAAGTAAACTATAAAAATTCAGACTCACATATCTTTAAAGCAGTATTAAAAGCTACAAACATGTTGCTGACTTTTCAGCTTTTGTAAGATTTGAAAGTTGAACATATAAAACTTTAATATAAACAAATAACTTGTAAAAGATCCTAGACATACGTTCTATTCAAAAGACAGAAAATCTGTAAAATTTTATTTTATAGAATAAAATTTGTAAAGATTTAAACTTTTAAATTCAACATGCCTAATTTTGAAAGCAAAAAATTGAAACATTTTTCATCTAAGGCTTTTGTAAAGATATCAGCAAGTTGATATTCAGTTGGTACAAAATATAATTCAATAGTACCTTCTTCCACGTGATGCTTTATAAAATGATACCGCATATCTATGTGCTTGGTCTTGGTGTGCTGGACTGGATTGACCGATATCGCAATTGCAGACTTGCTGTCACAATAAATTGGCACTGTCTTGTACAGCATCCCGTTATCACGAAGTTGCGTTTTCATCCAGAGTACTTGAGCACAGCAACTAGCTGCAGCGACGTATTCAGCTTCGACTGTTGATATTGAAACGCAGTTTTGCTTTTTCGACGCCCAGCTTATCAGTCTGTCACCTAAAAACTGAAGATGACCAGAAGTACTCTTCCTGTCCAATTGATTACCACCAAAATCTGCATCTGAATAATCAATCAAATTATAGTCAGAACTTTTAGGATACCATAATCCTAAATAAAGAGTTCCTTTAATATATCTAAAAATGCGTTTGACTGCTAAAAAGATGAGATTCTTTTGGTTTAGCCTGGAATCGGGCACACAAGCACGTGGAGAACATTATGTCCGGGCGACTGGCAGTTAGATACATCAATGATCCGATCATCCCTTTGTATGTCTTTTGATCCACAGCTTTTCCATCTGGATCGAGTCCGAGTTTGGCACCGTGAGCCATCGGCGTTCCGATTGAAGTAGATTTGTCCATCTTGAATTTCTTCAAGATGTCAAATATATACTTTGACTGGTTGATGAAGATACCATCAGGAAGCTGTTTCACTTGTAAGCCGAGGAAGAAATTGATTTCTCCCATCATGCTCATATGAAATCTAGAGGTCATAATATCAGAAAACCATGTACACAAAGATTTGTTAGTTGCACCGAAAATAATATCATCTACGTATATTTGTACTAAGCAGATATCAAGATTAGTTCTATAAATGAAAAGAGTAGTATCGATAGATCCTTTGGTGAAGCCGGATTTGACCAAGAAAGCTGACAACTCGTCATACCACGCCCGTGGAGCTTGTTTCAAACCATAAAATGCTTTATCGAGAAAATATACATAATCTGGACGATCTTTGTCAACAAATCCCTCTAGCTGAGATACATATACTTCTTCTTTCAGCTTGCCATTGAGAAATGTCGTCTTGACGTCCATTTGATATACTGTGAAGTTGCGATAAGCAGCGAAGGCAAGAAACATTCGGATAGCTTCCAATCTGGCAACGGATGCAAATGTTTCATCGTAATCAATACCTTCTTCTTGTCGATATCCTTTGGCTACCAACCTTGCTTTGTTCCGCACGACGATACCATCTTTATCCTTTTTATTCTTGAAAATCCACTTTGTACCAATTATGCTTTTTCCTTTCGGCCTCGGTACAAGTCTCCATACTTTGAGCGCATCAAATTGATTGATCTCCTCTTGCATAGCAATAATCCAATCCGGGTCTTCCAAAGCTTCAGAAACTTTTGTAGGTTCAATCTTGCTTAGGAAGCAAGTGAAGAGACATTCGTTGGAAGTAGCCGACTTGGAGCGTGTAGAAACATTGGCTTGAGGATCTCCAATAATTTGATGAATTGGATGAGATCTTGTCCATTTTGTTGTATGAGGGAGAGGATCAATTACATCTTGAACAACTTCTAATTGAAGAGAGGGAGGTTCAGAAACTTCTACATCAGATGAAGATATAGAAATAGTTTCCACTTGAGGAGGAGGTATCTCAACAATCTTTGAATCAGATTCGGGAATAGTTTGTTGAATAACATCATTCTGTACTTCTTCCTGAATTGATTCCTCTTGAACAGGTTGATCTTGAATAGACTCTTCTTGAGTATGTTCTTCATTAATAGGCTCAGTTTCTGATTGAATATTGTTTGATTGAACAAAAACTTGTTGTGTCGGTTCTTGTTGAATAGGAGAGACTGGAGCAGCATCATTGTCAGAGATAGATGCAGCGGAATTTGGAATAGATGAGCTCTCAGTTTCCCGATTCAAAACATTAGAAACATTTTCAGAATTAGATCTAGGCACATCATCATAAAAAATTTCAAACAGAAAATCAAGATCAGAAAGATTAGGAGAGGGAGTAGAAGAATCCTGGTTATTCGGTGAAAGAGCAGGTTCTGAACTAATTTGTTCAGAAATTGAATTGCTAGTAAAAGCGGGTTCTGAGCCTGAGTGACTAGAAACCAAATCAGCAGCTTCATCAAATTTTACATTGACACTCTCTATGACCTTTCTTGCAGAGATCAGAAAAACTCTATAAGCGGCAGAGTTTGAAGAATAACCCACGAATACATTCTTCACTGCAACTCTTTTGGATTTGAAGCTGACTTCAAGGTCTTTATCGCAGAACTGTCCTATGCTGAAAAGGTTGTGACTTAGACCCTCGACGTAGCTTACTCTTTTGACAGTTATGTTACCCTGAACTAGATCACCATAACCAAGAATCGGAGCTGTCTCACAGTTACCAAATTTCACACGACCGCAACATTTATCTTTAAAATTAGATAGAAGAGATTTGTTGCCAGTCATATGTTTTGAACATCCCGAGTCCAGATACCATAATTGACTAAGTTGCACACACAGAAACTACACCTTTTTAGGTACCCATATGCTTATGGGTCCCTTGTTAGATTTATATCTTTTATTTTTCACAGATTTATTTTTCATGCAAGAATGAAAGCAATTATCAATAGAAGATAAAACACAATTGTCAGAATCAGAACTAGAAGAAGCATATGAGATATTCTTTGATATATCAAACATTTGCTGAAAAGAATATTTTGGGTTTTTATTACATGTAGAAAATGTATCAGTATCACAAAGATTGTCTACACAGTTAACTCCTAACAGTTCAAATTCTAAACTTTGCTGTTTCATCCTCCAAATCTGCCTTGGTAACTTCCTCACAGTCCGATCTGAAGAAGAAAAATTAGAAACATTAGAATTTTCAGATAAGACAGTATCATGTTTATTTGACTTCTTTGATCTTCTTCTTTTACGCTTCTTTTTATAAAATTGAGCATTTAGCAGTAAAGAATTATCAATAATTGAATCAGAAGAAGAAACTTTATCAAAGAAATCAGTCTTAGCATTTGACATTGAAGAACTAGCCTCGGAGTGAAAATTTTCAAAATAGCACAAGTCTGGAGGAGGTTTGCGCTTCCCATTGGAGGCGCAAACTGAGCTTTGCGCGTCCAACTGCATGCGCAAACTTTCAGTTTGCGTTTCCAACGTGGAACGCAAATGGCCATTGTTTTTCAAAACTTTAGCATTCTCCTTATAATCTTTTGACAATCCAGAAGAAATTTTATCTTCAAAACTTGTTTTCGTTATAAAAAAAAATAAATCGTTTTCTAAACAAGTTTGAAGATTTTGTTCTTCCAATCTATCTTCAAGATCAACAATCTTACCTTCTAACACTAATGGAGGAATGTATTTCTTAGTATCATAGTACACCGGCGATACATTTTCCTTATCAGTGTTAGAAAAAATATCCACAAAATCTGTTGATAATGAAGATTTATTGGAAGATTTGATATTTAAAAGATTTTGAAATTTTCTGGATTTCTTAGATTGATCAGGAAAATACTTTGCATTTTCAGAAGTGTAAACAAATGGCATTTCCATCCTCTTGTTTTTCATTCTTTTCACATTTTCTTCTTCCAAAATTTGTTTCTCAGTTGTCCAAAAGAATTTAAACTGAGGAACATATCTTGCAAGAGTAAAGTAATCATATTCATATAAAGTAGGAACTTCATTTTTAGCATGATTTAAAAAATGCGGGTTTTCAAAACCAAGTCCCCACTTTTCTTTTATAACTTCTTCACTCCTTGGTTTATTCATGTAAATGGTTTGCTCAGACTGTTCTCTTTTATACAATTTCCTTTCTAAAACAATTATCTTTCCAGAAAGAATTTTATTTGAAAAAGTCAGTTTAGTCAACGAATCATGATAAGTCTGATTTGAATTTTCTAACTCGACCAACTGCTTATTAAATTTCTCTTTAGTGTCAATTAAAATTGACTTTTCATCATTTAAAGAAATTTGCAGTTTTTCGATTAAATCAGACTTTTCTTGATTTTTAAACTTTTCAGAAACAAACTTTGACCGCAAATCATGCAAAGCAGTGATAAAAACATTCATTTGAGATAAAAAGAAATTATAGTTAAACTCAAATATTACCTCAGAACCATCAGATGATGTATCCTCTTCCTCATCATCAGATTTGTCATCACCTATAAAGCACATAGCCTCAGTTTCCTCATTTTCAGCCTCGTTGTCCGAATGATCCAACCAGTATTCTTCTTCGGCCAACAGGATGGTTCCACTTTCTTTCTTTTCATCAAGAGCCAACTTCTTTCGGTAAAAAGTAGCATCCTTTACCACTTTGACTCTGCAGTCCTTAACCATATGTCCAGGCTTCCCATAGTTAAAACAGTTAACCACCTTTTTCTCATCCTTCTTCTGTTCAACCACCTTAGATGGTTCATACTTTGGAGTGTATGTCTTTGAAGGAGCACCAGGTTCTATCTTTTTAGAACCAGAAGTAAACCGCAGGTTGTTTGAACCAGATCTGTGCTTGAATCTCTTCTGATAGTGCTGAGTCAAAAGTATCATGGATTTTTCGAGTGCTTCGCCATCATCATCTGTAGATCCATCATAAGCTGATTCGGTCAAAGCTTGCTCAGCCAGTTGGCTAGCTATAAGAGCAATGGGATCCACTGACAGAGGCTTGTTCTTCTTATCCATTTTTGCCTTCTTCTCCATAACCATAGATTCATCTGTCATCAAGATTTCGTATAACTCCTGAATTGGCATGGTTGAGATTCTGACATCGTTTCTCATTCTGTGGCATGACTTGTTCCACTCAGGTTGTAAAGCGTTCAGAAACTTCAAGTTAGCCTCCAACTCAGTCTTCTTTACTTTGATCTTGTATAAATCGTTGATGACAGCCCAAAATCGGTCAAATACACTCTTCAAGCTTTCTCCATCCTTAGCTTTGAACTTTTCAAAATTGTTCATATACCTAGTCTGACGCAACTGAGTTGACATTGCAGTACCAAGCATGATCTTTTCAAGTTGAGTCCACATCAGCATAGGATTCTGTTTGAAGCAATCGATTCTGTTATAAATAGAGTTAGGAAGAGCAAGGATCAGATTTGATTTGGCTTGGCTATCAGCTTGATGTCTTAACATCTCATCAGCATCATATTCCCTTAAAGCTTTCTCAACAGAGGTAGCAACAGAAATTGTTGTAGCTGGAACAGCTTCCCTTGGTATTTCCATAGGACCCTGAGTCAGTGATTTCATCATGTTCTCCCCATTTGGTTGCCTTTCAATAAAGTTGATGAACCGATCCTGCCACTGTTCGAATTCATTCTCATTGATGAGAACTGGTGGACGAGTATCAGACCCCAAAGACATCATTAGGTCATTCTTGTAGATTTGTGCTTGCAAAGACATCTTGTGAAAAATCAGAAAATTTAGAAAATTTTCTAAGTATGAGAGACCCGCAAACTAGAGGTTTGCGTATGCAATGAGGAGCGCAAAGAGGGTTTTGCGTTTGCAGAAGGGAACGCAAACAGAGTTTTGCGTTTGCTTAGTGAAACGCAAGATGAAACTTTGCGGGTTGAGACTTTGCGTTGCAGGTATGAAATGCAAACTTTTACTTTGCGGGTGAAGAACTTTGCGTTGCAAGAGACGCAAAAACTTGATGCACGAAGATCTTTTTGCTTGAATAGAGAAACGCAAACTGATGGTTTGCGTATCAGACTAGAACCGAGAAACTTGGCTTTGCGTTTCCAATGTGAACCGCAAACCTGAAAAATTTACTAACACACGAGTTAGATCACAAAATCTATGAATGAATTAATGAGGCGTAAAGCATATGAATCACACGCATACTCATATGAATGAAACGCAAATTAACATGAATGAAGCGCAAACTAACATGAATGAGACGCAAACTTCATAAACTCAACCAATTCACGCAAGATCAACTACAACTTTGAAAATTAACCTAGAAAAGCATACACTGAACTTCGAAAACTTCTTTCTAACAAATTTTAATCAATAATATCGATTAAAATCAACAAAATCACAAATTTTGACAAAGAACAGAACGAGAACGGCGTTTTTCCAGAAAATACAAGATCTGCAAATTGATTATCTAAACAAGATTTTTATGCGAAACACAAAGAAGCAATTATGATCGAATAGCAAAAACGAATCAATTAAGTCCAATTTCAACACAAATTGTTCAAAATCCTGTCCAAATTTGATGAAGAAGCAAAAAACGAGATTTTCTTGAAAAATCAAGAAAATCGATCGAGTTTTCTACTTCAATTCACAAATCCAGAAACTAAATCACTAATCTCTCAATCCTCTCAAGATTCAGTATGCTCTGATACCAATTGAGAGTCCAAGAATCTCTAAATCTTTAGAGAGAGAAAGTATGAAGCGCAAAGTTTAAACTGATGTATTGAAAGTGATTGCCAAAGTTACAAAACAAAGGCTCTAAGGGGACTTAAATACCCCTAGCCTTTACAATATAGAAAAGAACATTAAGCACAGTAAAAGCAAGAAAATAAATACAATGATTACTATAAAAACAGATCTAACAGAAACCAAATCAGCAGCTTCGTCAAATTTTACATTTACACTCTCTATCACCTTTCTTGCTGAGATCAGAAAGACTCTGTAAGCTGCAGAATTAGAAGAGTAGCCCAGAAATACACCCTCATCTGCCTTTGGACTAAACTTGTTGAGATTATCTCTGTCATTCAGAACATAGCATGTGCACCCGAATGAATTGAAATACTTTACGTTCGGTTTGATACCGTTCATAAGTTCATACGGTGTTTTGTTGAATCGACGATGCAGAATTGATCGGTTCTGAGTATGACAGGCAATTGATACGGCTTCAGCCCAATGAGACAAAGGAAGCCCTGAATAAGCAAACATTGATCTGGCAGCCTCTACAAGCGTTCTGTTTCTTCTTTCAACAACCCCATTCTGTTGTGGTGTTCTGGCAGCAGAAAACTGTTGTTGTATACCTTAATCCTCGTAGAATGCTTGAAGAGTGTTGTTCTTGAATTCAGTGCCATTAACCGATCTTACCACTTTGACTTGCTTTTGCTTATTTGTCTGGATTGTCTTGATGAGAGTGATGAGAACTTCAGGAGTTTCGTCTTTTGACTTGATAAATTTTACCCATGTATACCTTGAGTAGTCATCAACAATCACCAAAACATATCTCTTCTTACCTATACTCTTTGTCTTCATTGGACCATATAAATCAACATGCAGTATGTCAAGAATAGCCGAAGTGCATGGTTCAGGCTTTGGCTTATGAGATGCTTTCTTCATCTTTCCTTTCTCACAATCCTGGCAGAGATGATCTTTCTGGAAACGAAGAACTGGAAGACCTCTCACTGAATCATGCTTGACAAGGCGACCCATATACTTAAAGTTGAGGTGAGCTAAACGTCTGTGCCAAATCCAACTTTCTTGAATAGAAGCTTTAGAAAGCAAGCATATATCTGAAGGGATTTTGATCTTAGAAAGATCAATGGTATACAAATTTGAGCGTCTTTTTCCCACCAGAAGATCCTTGCCATTATCGTTCTTCACTGCAACTCTTTTGGATTTGAAGCTGACTTCAAGCTCTTTGTCACAGAATTGCCCGATGCTAAATAAGTTGTGACTTAGGCCTTCGACGTAGCTTACTCTTTTGACAGTTATATTACCTTGAACAAGATCACCATAACCAAGTATCGGAGCAGTCTCACAGTTTCCAAACTTAACACGACCGCAACATTTTTCTTTAAAATTGGACAACAATGATTTGTTGCCAGTCATGTGTTTGGAGCACCCCGAATCCAGATACCATAAATGACTAGGCTGCATATACAGAAACTACACAGATTTAGGTACCCATATGCTTATGGGTCCCTTCTTGTTAGATTTGTGTCTTTTACCTTTTGAAAATTTATTTTTATAATTCTCATGAAAGCAATCATCAGAATCAGAATTAGAAGAAGAATATGAGACACTATTTGCAATATGAATCATTTGCTGAATTGAATATTTTGTATTTTTATTACAAATGGCAAATGTATCAGATTCACAAAGACTTTCTACACATTTAACTCCTAATAATTCGGACTCTGCTATTTGCTGTTTAACCCTCCATATCAGCTTTTGTGATCTCTTCACAGTCCGATCTGAAACAGAAGAATCAGAAGAATTAGAATTTTCAGACAAGACACTATCATGTTTCCTTGACTTCTTTGATCTTCTTATTTTATGCTTTGTTTTTGTTTTATAATACTTATCGTTTAGCGTTAAAGAATCATCAACAATTGAAGTAGAAGAAGAAACTTTATTTAAGAAATCAGACTGAGCATTTGACATTGAAGAACTAGCCTTGGAGTGAGAAATTTCAGAAAAACATATGTCAGGAGGAGGTTTGCGCGACCCTTTGGTGGCGCAAACTGAGCTTTGCGTGACCAACGTTTGGCGCAAAGTGTCAGTTTGCGTTACCAACGGGTGACGCAAATGCACACTGTTTTTACTAACTTGAGTATTTTCCTTAGAATTGATAGAAAATCCAGATGAAATTTTGTCTTCAAAACTTGTTTTCATTATAAAAAGAAATAAATCGTTTTCTAAATCAGTTTGAAGACTTTGTTCTTCCAATTTATCTTCAAGATCAACTATCTTACCTTCTAACACTAATGAGGGAATGTATCTCTTAGTATCATAAGACACCGGAGATGCATTTTCCTTATTAGAGTTAGCAAATATATCAACAAATTCAGTTGGTAATAAAGATTTATTGGAAGATTTGACATTTAAAACATTTTGAGATTTTCTGAATTTCTTTGATTGGTCAGGAAAATACTTGACATTTTCAGAAGTGTAAACAAATGGCATTTCCTTCCTCTTGTTTTTCATTCTTTTCTCGTTTTCATATTCTAAAATTTGTTTTTCAGTTGTCCAAAAGAATTTAAACTGAGGAGCATATCGTGCAAGACCAAGATGATCATACTCATATAAAGTAGGAACTTCTATTTTAGCATGATTTAAAAAATGCGGATTTTCAAAACCAAGTCCCCACTTTTCCTTTATAGCTTCTTCACTCCTTGGTTTATTCATGTAAATGGTTTGCTCAGATTGTTCTCTCTTATATAATTTCCTTTCTAGAACAATTATTTTATCAGAAAGATTTTGATTTGAAGAAGTCAGTTCGGTCAACGAATCACGATAAGTCTGATTTGAATTTTCCAACTCATCCAACTGCTTTTGAAATTTCTCTTTTGTGTTAATCAAAATGGTCTTTTCATCTTTCAGAGAAATTCGCAGTTTATCAATTAAAACAGACTTTTCTTGATTTTCAAATTTTTCAGAAGAGAACTTTGAACGAAAATCATGTAAAGCATTGACAATAAAGTTCAATTGAGAGAAAATAAAATTGACATGGAACTCAGAAATTACCTCAGAATGATCAGTGGAAGTATCATCTTCTTCATCATCACTTTTGTCATCCCCGATGAAGCACATTGCTCCAGTCTCTTCATTTTCAGCTTCGTTGTCTGAATGATCCAACCAATACTCTTCCTCAGCCATCAGAATAGTTCCGTTTTCTCTCTTCTAAGCCAGTTCCAACTTCTTACGATAGAAAGCATAATCTTTGACCACCTTTACCCGACAATCTTTGGAGATGTGACCCGGTTTACCACAGTTGTAGCAGTTTATGACCTTCTTATCATCCTTCTTCGATTCTACAACTTTTGCAGGCTCAAACTTTGGGATGTAAGGCTTTGATGAAGCACCAGGTTCAATCTTCTTGGAGCCAGAAGTGAAACGGAGATTGTTGGATCCTGTTCTTCGCTGAAACTTTTTTTGGTAGTGTTGTGAAAGAAGAATCATAGCTTTCTCTAAGGCTTCACCATCATCTTCAGTAGAACCATCATAAGCCTCATCAGTCAATGCTTGCTCGGCCAGTTGACTTGCAAGGAGTGCAATAGGATCAACAGTCTTAGGCTTATTCTTTTTATCTAGCTTAGCCTTCTTTTCTATCACCATTGTCTCATCTGACATCAGAATTTCGTACAATTCCTGAATTGGCATAGTAGATATTTGGACATCATTTCTCATTCTATGGCATGACTTGTTCCATTCTGGTTGTAGTGCATTCAGAAACTTCAAGTTAGCCTCCAATTCAGTCTTTTTAACTTTGATCTTGTACAAATCATTTATGACAGCCCAAAATCGGTCAAATACACTCTTCAAGCTTTCCCCATCCTTAGCCTTGAACTCTTCGAAATTATTCATATACCTTGTTTGGCGCAACTGAGTTGACATAGTTGTACCAAGCATAATCTTTTTCAGTTGAGTCCACATCAGCATAGGATTGTGTTTGAAACAGTCAATTCTGTTGTATATGGAATTGGGTAGAGCAAGAATCAGATTTGATTTGGCCTGGCTATCAGCTTGATGTCGTAACAACTCATCAGTATCATATTCCCTTAATGCTTTCTCAACAGTTGTAGCAATAGTGGTTGCAGTAGCTGGAACAGCTTTCCTTGGCGTCTCCATAGGACCCTGAGTTAGAGCTTTCATCATGTTATCCCCATTCGGTTGTCTTTCAATGAAATTGATGAATCGGTCCTGCCACTGTTCAAATTTAGTCTCGTTGATCAGTACTGGAGGGCGTGTGTCAGATCCCAATGACATCATGATGTCATTCTTGTAAATTTGTGCTTGCAGAGACATTTTGAACACAAACTTGATCTGAAAAATTTCAAGACTTAAAGATACAAACTGGGGCAAACTTGAGGTTTGCGTGATACGAAAACGCAAGATGAGCTTTGCGTTACACGCTGAAGATGCAAACTGACTTTGCGTTACACGCTGAAGACGCAAACTGACTTTGCGTTACACGCTGAAGACGCAAATTGACTTTGCGTTACACGTTGAAGACGCAAACTGACTTTGCGTGATGTGATTGAAGCGCAAACTGAAGTTCTCGTTACCAAGGTGTAACGCGAAGTAAACTTTGCGTGACTAGAGAAAAACGCAAGGTATACTTCTCGTGAACAATATGAAGCGCAAAGGGTACTTTTCGCTATAAACTGGAGACGCAAAGTGATCAGAACAGAATTTGTTGCAAACTTTGAAGAATTCCTTGGAAGAGTATGACGCAAAGTAGATGAGTCTAGCGCAAACTTGTGAAGAACTAGCGCAAAGTTTAGATCTCGCGCAAAGTTCAAAAAATCAAGAAAATTTCCACAACAACGATTATATCCATGAAATCAAATCAACAAATATGCACAATATTGATCGAAATCACAATTCTAACACATTCCAATTAACAGAAACGATTAAACACCACAAATTGAGATTTTCAAAAATCAACAGATCGTGAAAAATTGTTTTTCAGAAAAATACAATTTCACAAAATCAGACTTCAAAACATGATTATTTTGAAAATTAATGTGAATAACAAATGATCTCTTATCAAAAACGAATTCAGACAATCAAAATTCAAACAAATTGAATCACAAACCAAACCGAATTTGATGAAAAAGCAAAAAATGAGATTTTCTTGAAAAATTCAAGAAAATCGATCGAATTTCTTGCTTTAATCCACAAATTCAGTATCAATAACGAAATCTCTCTGATCTCTCAAGATTCAGATTGCTCTGATACCAATTGATAATCCCAAAATCTACCAAATCATAGAGAGAGAAAGTAGAGAGAGAAAGTATAAACGTGAAAAGCTCTCAATGTATTGAATATGCGATCAAAGTGTTCTCAAAAGTTACAAGCTTACAAGAGCCATATCCCTATTTATACCACAGGGAACAAGGACACAGACAAGATAAACAGAATACTGACTAACCATATACAAACCTTGTTGACTTTACAAGTTTGACTTTCCATATTAAATCTTGGATACAATATTTAGACTTAACAGAACCTATATGATTCACATATGAGCTATACGTTTATATATGAATCAATTAATTAGTTCATATGAGAATCAGTTAATTAGTTCATATATGAATCACAAAAGTTCATATATGAATCTGTTAATTAGTTCAACTGATTCATATATGAACTTACAGTTAATTAGTTCATATGTGAATCAATTAATTAGTTCATATATGAATCAGTTAAAAGAGTTCAGATGTGAATTACACTGATTCATATATGAACATATAGTTCATATGTGAATTATACATGTTCATATATGAACACAACCCATGTATTTTGTAAAAATTACGAAAGTGTCCTTCTATTTTTGGAATAGCCGCAACTTTTGACCAGTCAAATCCGATCTTGACCATATGAATGGCTAGAATTACTTCTCTATTTCTCATATATTTATCATTTCTCAAATGAACCGAAGGGTCTATTTGTTAGCAGCTTAATGAGCTTAATGAGACTCGCAGCTTATTCAGTCAGATATATATGACTGTTTGGTAGTGGCTTAATGATATAGAAAGTGGCTTATTCAGTAAGATTTTAAGGGGGAGCTTTATGCAGAAAGCCAAGTTTTTTTCCAAACCAGTCCCTCCCATTAAAAAACACATTCCTTCCATCTATGAAAAAACTCTCTCAAATAAAAACCTTCTAAATCTATACAGACAGATTAATCCACACAGAAAACTTTATCCATACAAAACTTAATGGAAAACCAACCAAACAGCCCCTAAGGCTATATATATATATTTTTAAATATATATATATATATATATATATATATATATATATATATATTTATTGAAGATAATAATTGATTTAGATTATCATTTTATGTGTTTTGTCTTAAAATGGAGATGGATGAATTTGACTTATGGAATAATACGATGAATGATTGAGATCCGCAATTATTTGGTTTAGAACAGTGTGATATTGATTCTGAATACAAATAAAACAGGTGCACATGCAATATCAGTAATACCAAGATGTCAAGTTTTTTTTCTTTCAATTTTGCTATGAAAAATATAAAATAATAATTTTATGATATGCACCTAACTCTGGTCTACCTCCATTTAGGAGTGTGAATGAGACGAGACAACAATATACTAACAAGTCGAGTCGAGCGACCTGATACTCGACTCAATAAGCTCGTGAGATACTCGATAAGCAAAATAATAATAATAACTAGTAATATTATTTTAATTTAATTGATAATAATAATAATAATAATAATAATAAAAACTCAAGTTTTTTGATTTTTTTTTTGGAAAATGATGGTGTAAAAGACATGGGTAAACTCTTGATGGTGTGTCTAATCCATCCATATAGAACCCAATGCTTTGAACTTCATTATATATGGATCTTTCTTCTTCTTTGTTTTACATCTTTTTTCTTTGTTAAATGGCTTGAGCCTATGTAGGGGTGTAAATGAGACGAGACAACTCGCGAGCTACTCGAGATCGACTCACTTGAGATCGACTCGGTCAAAACTCGGTCAACACTCGACTCGAATAGACTCGACTCGATATACTAACGAGTTGAGTCGAGTATAATGATACTCGAGCTCGACTCGCGTCATTTACACCCCTACCTCCATCTATTTTGTCTCATTAATTGCAACATAATTCAAATTGTAAACCGAAATGTAAAATCGATTTGGTTTTATGAAATACAATAAAAATTTGTTTAAAATAAGACAAATTCAAGTGAAATACACAAAATCGATTAAATTACAAATCAGAAATTAAACCGAAAACATCTCTAATCGATTATGTAATCCTCTAGAGTTGGGTTGTTCAAAGGTGTCGACGATGAGATCGTTTTCTTAGAATGGTGCTACTAATTAACGTTTAGGTGTGGTTTGGTAACCATTTTTTCTTTTTATTATTATTTTTTTAATTTTAAAAATATTTGAAAAATGATTCTTGATCAATAATTGCTCTTTAGAAAATAAAAATCACTTTACTAGAAAATTAAAAGATATTATGACATTCTTTAATTTAAGGATTTCATGATATGTTGTTCTAGAAGCAAACTACTGAATACAATCGAAAAGGGAGTACATTATCAGATCATTATACTATTGAAGTAGAAGCAAAAACCTATCAAAATAGAAATAGAATCAAATTTTATATAAGTGATGCAAGAACCAAGTATTGTATTCTAATCCGTAGATCTTTAGCCCTAAAACTTAGGGGTCGTTTACCTAAATGCTTACCCGGTAAGCGTTTACGGGTAAAAATTGATACTCTAACTTACTTTACCGGGTAAGATTGTAGTCCATCAAAAAACTATCGCATGCAACAATTTACCCGGTAAGCGTTTACCGGGTAAGAGTCGTCACCTCCACTTACCGGGTAAGACTCTCCATCTTTATATCGCTCTTACCGGATAAGATTCTCGGCCCTTGAGATGTTCATCCGGTAAGGTAAATGAGTCGGTAAGCACTTAATTACCAGAGTAAGCGTTTAATAAACGACCCCTTAATCTAATAATTTTATAACCAACCTTGGACTCAACATGTACCGATCAGTATTATCTAATCTTAATATTGTTTTTTTTTCCCAATAAGATGGTGTTAGTCCGGTAGTCGAGTGATGTGGTGTGCCGATTCGGTGTCTAGAAACATGAACCAGTATTGATTAGTACCTCATATAACTATGACCTGCGGTTTTTGTCGGGGCTAACAGAGGGATAAGGGATTTAGCGTTTTGAGACAAAGTTCGTTGGAGTTAAATTGGAAAGATAAAGAATTTGGGTTTGGTGTGGATTTATATAAAAGAGGTTAAATGATCCGGATGGAGAAACAGGCAAGGGTTATGGTTTACATAAATGGGTTATTTGTAACACCCTCACTTCTTCCATGACGAATGTCACATCATATAGCGGAGTCTTATAATCAATAAAGTATAACACCGGAACTCCATATCCTTAGTTTGTCTTATACCAAACTAATAACATATAAAAAACATAGTTGATGCGTATGATTTATGTTGGTGCTATAACATCATTTTCCCACTCTTCTCTTGTATGCACATATTTAAATTTATGATTTCAGTGTTTTTATGTTTTTTTCACTGTTGGAGATGGATGTAAATTTTTATGTAGATTTTAACTTTTAATTCTCCATTTTGGAAAAATTTTGAAGACGCTGTTGGAGATGCTCTTATATCTTTCTTGTTTTTAGAGCTTGAAAGTGGAAATAATCTGTTTAGGTGACTTTTGGGCTAAAAAGTTAGGACTTGATGAAGCAACATGATTGTCTTTAATCTTTTGTGTTTTACATAATTAAATGTTGTTAACTAATTAAACAACATAATTACTTTTATTAATAACCTATTTGTTTTCGTAATTTACTTGCAATTTATTTTCATTGTCTTTACTTGTTGATGTAAACATTTAATTAAGTCTTCAATGATTCTTATCTTTAATTTTATCATGCAATTAATCAAACCAAGCAATGATAAGCTAATATTCTTAGCTTGGGTGTAAGGGGATATTGAGACTAAAAACCATATGAATGTGAAAGTTGTTTTTCAATAACAATTGTCTCATCATTTTATTCAAGGTTATAACGAAAATATAAAGTTTTTTGACAAGATGATCACTTACTACAAGTGTTAAAGTGTGATGGACATAGAGATAAGTCAACGTAAACGTGACAACTTGAATGACATCAAAGTGAATTCAAGATAGTTGCTAGAAACAAAGAGATTTGTTCCATTCATGTATTAATTGGAAACGATTTATGCTATGACCGATTTTTTGTTTTCCATAGAGATATGAAAGTGTAATCCATGGATAAGTTCTTGTCTTCGAGATTGAGAAAGTCTCCTTAAAGTAGTTGTTGGATAACGACAATTGTTGCTACAACAACATAATGCTTTGTTGTAGCATTTATCTGCTGGAATGTGTATTTATGTCTTAAACTATATATTGCACCATTGCCCCTTCTTTTTAATTATTTTCTAGATCAATAACAAACCATCCCAAACATTTCCTTTACTTCACCATCTAAACCTGGAACTTAAGAAACTTATCTCTACGAGATATGATACATGATTCTTGCCATTTTATTATTTGATAAAACAGATAGTGTTGACACATGTATGATTGCATGGTGTTAATGCCAAAAATTACTCTTATGAATAATTTAAGGTTGATGTGGAGATTTAACAACTAAAGAAGGTTGTCTTCGATAAACACACGACAAACGTAAAAAATAAATGAGACACAAAAATTTGGTGACGCGAAAAACCCTGTCGAGGATAAAAACCGCGAACGACAATGAAGGTCATCATTGCACTAATGACGTGAAGCAGGGACGTCATCCTTTAGTCAGAGGGTCGTAAGTACAAATGATTACAATATGATTGTAAGCGAAAAAAATCGTAAGATGAGCTGAGATCTTCAAACGTGTCATATGAGTTTTTGAGAGAGTATTGCTTGTTGCGTTGATATCCAACTTATGTCCTATGCTTGTCCTTGGACTTTGTTTATATAGGTTTCTTTGTTATAAATGCGTTTTTTATGATCATTAATTGTTGATAACGGTCCTTGTCTTTATTGTTCTTGATTGTGGTCTTCGGTTATGTCCGTTGAGCATTAATGAGAGAAGATATGCATTAGATCATCATGAAAACACTGTTTGTCAAGCGTTAGTAACGATTAGTATATGTCGTGAGAAACTTACGATTGTCGCTACTTAGAGACGACCGATAATATGAATGTCGTTGGTCGTTAGTTATACGTCAAGAAGATCTTACGACTGTCATCAGAGGTGACGACTGTTAGTCTAATGGTCCTTGATCGTTAAGACCACCACTAACCATCACTAACCATCGTCAACCACTTCCACCTCTTCCTCCACTACTACAACAACTTCCTCCACCACATCCACCGCCTATCACCACCTCCACCGATCACCACCACCCATTGCCGCCGCCACCACCGACGTTCACCGCCAACCACCGTCGGTGACCTCCGCCTCTTCCTCCACTACAATAACCTCTATTACCCCTGTCCACTGCCACGACCACTACCATCGTCGGCCACCTATACCTCCACGACATCAACCATAACAACCTCCTACACCACCTCGATTCATATTTTCTTTATATGAATCGGATTTCGAACTACCATAAATTATTTCAGATTTTTCATTCAAATTTCCTACCATTGTTTTTGTATGTATTTATATGTATGAAAATCGTTTAAAAAAATAATAATGTTTTTTAATTAACTTATTTAAAGATATATTTTATTTGTGTTATTTATAACTATTATATGACATATAAAATCATCAAACAACTTTTAGGGAAATTTGTCCAGTCCTGTCCTATCTAGTCCTAGTCGTACCAAACACAAGATATACATTTGTCTTGTCATGTCCAGTCCTGTCCTAGCCTCTTGCTCTGTTTTGTCCAATCCTGTCCAGTTATGTCCTATCCAGTACCGTCCAATCATGTCTGCGTACCAAACGATACATATGGTTTGTTGAGGATTTCTATTTTCTTCCCCTACTTTTAAAGTTATTATTTTCATCTTTATAGTTTACTAGTGTTGGGCCCGTGCATTGCACGGGAGGATAAATTTTTTGTTGGAATATTGAACCGAGTTAAAATGAAACGTAATTTCTCTGTTAACAGTTAATGAAATACAATGTGAAAAACGAATGTATTTTCATAAGTGGTTAACTTGCATATATTCTTAATCGTTTGTTGTTATGAGTTTGTGCAATAATATTGGTAATAGTTTTGTATTATATTATTTAAAACTCAAACGACATGTATCACAACATATTTATCTGACTATTGACTTCAAGACCTCATAGTATTAATCGATAAAAATAAATATATGTATATATATCTTATTCCCCTACTTCGAAAAATATGATTGTGGGTTTTGAAAAATATAAACAAATCCTCACTAAATAAAATAAAATATAAAAAAATAGTTTTTCAAAGAAACAAAAATATAGTGGAATACCTTTTGTTCAGTTACAGGTTCCGCCATTGACACCCGACTGTTCGTCTTCTTCTTGTACTCGGATGATACATAGAGAAGCTATATATATTTATAGTGAATGTAGAGAATATTTTAAAATCTTTTATTTTCATTTTCGATTTTACATTTAAATGTAAATATATTAAAAATATGGAAGAATATTTTTATATCTACATCGTTTCTAGAGTGAATTGTGGATTTGGTCCCTGTGGTTTTGTGATTTCTTTGACTATGGTCCTCATACTATGTTTATTGTGGATATAGTCCTTGTGGTATGCAATATATTGTGGCTATGGTCCCTAAACACTAACACCATTAACTTTAAGGTTTAAAGGCATCATGTGTCTTGCACACTATGGGCATAATAGTCAAGTTACTTTCAACTTTCAATTTAACCTATACACTTTTAAAACAAAGAATATTAAATTGTGGATTTGGTCCCTATGTATCATTCATCATCTTTAAAATCCATTTATCATCTCTCTTAATTTTTTTTCATCCAATCTTTATTATCAAAGTACAAGAAAAACTAATTTATTAAAATTCAAAACAAATTACTTGCATTTAAAAATAACAATTGTTTAAAACCAACACTACATCCTAAAAAAAGACAACATATCAAAATAACAAATGTTTGAAACCAACATTACATCTCAAAAAAGACAACCCATAAAAATGATAATTGTTTTATATCAACATTACATCCCGAAAAAGTAAACTCATCAAAATAACAACTGTTTAATATCAACATAAAAACTCGAAAAAGATAACCCATCAAAAACAATTGTCGTTTTCGATGGGTTGTCTTTTTGATGGGTTGCCTATTAAACATATCATACAAGGGATGAACATAACAAAAACAATTAAAAAGGTAGAAATTAATAAATAAAATAACAAAAAGTGGCATAACGGGTATAATAGAGATAAAAACTCTCATTACATATTCATCATCAACAAAATGTTACACATGCACTAATAAAGATAAAAACTCATTACATGTTTGAATTATCAAAAAGGTTAATCAATCAATAGGAATTCTTTTATGAAATCACATAACTTAAAATTATATTCAATTTAATGCATCTTTAACCAACTCTAAAAAAAATGTGAATTTTATGATATTATAGAAACCTGTTGAAATGCTTAAGGAGAATATAATATGAAATTATATGTGCTAATGAAGCAAAGTTGAGGAGAGGTGTGTGGAAATATGGGCAAAAAAGTAGTAGTTACCTGTCTGCTGCCTCCTTTCCCCTTGAATGAGAAACTTCTTGCCTAATAATGAAAATAACAATTGTTATATTTTATGGGTTGTCTTTTTTAAGATATTATGTTAATATCAAACAATTGTTATTTTGATAGGTTTACTTTTCCGGGATGTAATGTTGATATAAAACTAAGGGTGAGCAAAACCCGATCGTACCCGAAAAATCCGAAAAAACCCCGAACAACCCGATCGTACCCTATACCTGAAGTCCGAAATTTAGGTCGGGTATATAGGTTCGGGTAGGGTCTTAATCTCCGTTACCCGATCCGACTCGAAGCCCGAATTTTTATTAACTAAATATAAATACTATTTTTTAATTACTTTTCCTAAAAATACCTAAACATATTTTTTTTTCATGTTCAATCTTATTATGTAATCTAATCTGTATTACTCTTATATTTATGTATGCTAAATGTGGAAAACTTGAATTGCAAAAACAATACATGAGAATGGAGAGAAGGCGTTGGTGTTTTTTTGTGAAATGCTAAAGTAAGGTGCCAAACCCAATGTATTAACTTTTATTGAGAGTTATTTTTATGGTGGAAAAAGAAAAAAAAGAAAAAAAACGGATTAATCCGAAATCCGATCTGATCAAACCCGAAACCCGACTAGGCCCGACACCCAAAACCTTATTCACCCGATTACAAATTTCGGGGCTTCTATTTCCTACCCGAAACCCGATCGGGTTTTTCATTTTCCCCTCCGACCTGACCCGACCCGACCCATGCTCACCCCTATATAAAACAATTGTCATTTTAATGGGTTGTTTTTTTAGATGTAATGTTGGTTTCAAACAAATTTTATTTTGATAGGTTGTCTTTTTTAGGATGTAGTGTTGGTTTTAAACAATTGTTATTTTTAAATGCAAGTAATTTGTTTTAAACTTTAACAAATTAGTTTTTCTTCTAGTTTGACAATGAAGATTTGATGAAAAAAAATTAAGAGAGATGATAAATGGATTTTAAAGATGATGAGTGATGCATAGGGACCAAATCCACAATTTAATATTCTTTGTTTTAAAAGTGTATAAGTTAAATTGAAAGTTGAAAGTAAATTGACTATTATGCCCATAGTGTGCAAGGCACATGATGCCTTTAACCCTTAAAGTTAATGGTGTTAGTGTTTAGAGACCATAACCACAATATATTGCATACCACAAGGACTATATCCACAATAAACATAGTATGAGGACCATAGTCAAAGAAATCACAAAACCATAGGGACCAAATCCACAATTCACTCTCGTTTCTATTTTATTTTCTTTACACTTGGTTAATTTGGAAAGTATTGCGGAATATTTTTATTTTAAAGAATACGATAATTTATTAGTGTATCTCGTTATTTTTTATTTTTAATTCATATCAACCTTCTTTATCTTCTTTTAATGCTCGTGAAAAAAATACGTGTAGATTTTATATTATAAAAAAAATACGTGTAGATTTTATATTATGCTAATATAAAATGCGTGTAGATTTTATAAAATAAAATATGGAAAAAGATTTTATAAAATAAAATATGGAAAAATCATTATGAGATGTAATATAAAAAAAATACGGAAGAAAAAAGATTTTATATTACATCTCATTAATATAGATTTAAATGTAAAATCTACATTTAAAATAGATTATGCTAATATAAAATCTATTTTATAAAATCCGCCACCAAAAAAACAAATAGTTATATTAATAAATGAGTATCCATTCCACAAATAGATGATTATGTGAGATACTGTGCTTGGAAATGTTGTACCAAAGCATTAAGAAATTGTAAATCAAGTAATTGGCTTTAATTAGTTGTAACTTGTGCTTAAAATGTTGTAATTAAGAGTTTTTTATACCGTTTTTATAATATAGTATAGATAATTATTGTTATTTTCGTCCTTATAATTTATAACTTTTTGTTTTTTTTGTCCTTGTGATTTATATTTATTATTATTTTTGTCTTTCATACTTAAAGGTAAGAGAAATTAACAGTAAATTGCAAACTGTATAGACAAAAGTTGCAATTTACTCGTTTTTTTTAACGTGTGGTTAATCTGATTTAAAAAAGAACTAGGCATATACTCGCGTGATGCAGAGGAATGTAAGTAAATAACGAACAATTAATGTTACTTCCTTATAGACATGTCATCAACAATCAATCATGACCTAAGAATCACAATTTATGAAACCCTAAACCCATAAAGATATTCAATAATTAGTTTATATTACAATTATTGACAAAAAAAATTAGTAATGATATAATGTATAATAAAAATGAAACATATTTTACGATTATGTATTTTTAATGTGCTAACGGTGAAAAAAAAAATAAAACGTATGGATAGAAAACAAATTAGTTCGTAGATATTCATAATATTTAATAGTACGGTTAAATTAAAAAATATTCAATATTGGGCTCGTTTTGAAGGTATTGACGAGACGATTATAATGATATAATTTGTAAAAAAAGAAACATATTTTTTCGTTGCATTTTTGTTCATATACGATTATTTGTGTTAATATGATAATGGTGTAAAATGAAAAAATAAGGGATACAAAATGAATTAAATAAATAATTGTAATGGTGGTAAATGTAACATTATAAGAGTGATAAGTGTTTTTGTACAAAAGTTTAGGGTGATAAGTGTTATTGTATAAAAGCTTGTACGTATTAGTTTTTTTTATATAGTAATAGAGATTCATGATATTTAATAGTACGGTTAAATTAAAAAATATTCAATATTGGGCTCGTTTTAAAGATATTGACGAGACGATTATAATGATATAATTTGTAAAAAAAGAAACATATTTTTTCGTTGCATTTTTGTTCATATACGATTATTTGTGTTAATATGATAATGGTGTAAAATGAAAAAATAAGGGATATAAAATGAATTAAATAAGTAATTGTAAGGGTGATAAATGTAACATTATAAGGGTGAAGTGTTTTTATACAAAAGTTTAGGGTGATAAGTGTTATTGTACAATAACCGTTTTTTTATATAGTAGTAGAGATAAATTAATTCTGAATTACTACGATTTCTTTAACTGTGGGCCGATCCAATCCGGAAGGTGACTAATGGGCCTTGGCGCATATTAGGTTTATCATTTGCTTGTAAAGCCCAATAATCCCTAAACGTGCGCCGAACGAAACCAACTCTGTTCAAAATCTTGTTCGATTTCTTTAACCAAATCGAACGAAGGGTTTTAGGGCTCAATCGAATTCAAAAGATTTCTGTATAAACCCCTCCACAGTGATGAGCGCAAAAATGGCGGCCATTACAACTACTCTTCACAGCCTTCCTTCTACCGTAGCTCCGACTCCAAATCGAAACCTCTTCTCCATTCACACTGTAAGTTCTTCACATTTTGAATTTTTGTTCTTCAAATTTCAACTTTAGTTCTTCAAATTTCAAATTTGACTTTTGTCTATGTTCTCTGTAGATTTCTCCTTCATCTGCAGTATGGAACAAAGCTTCCTTTCGGATTCAGAGAGCTTCAAATGGTATCGATTCTTCATTCCAATTTTTTACATACTGGTATTATGGCTGCTTCGTAATTCCCTTTAGAGAACAATATCTACTTTGCTTTTGATGTCGAAATTAAATCAAGTGAACAATATCTATTTGTACCATTGTACTGTCTTTCCATAAGAACAACAAATCCGATTGTGAAAAAAGTTAAAAAAAAAGTTTGCAGTCAAAAAGGTACAAATAGGAATTTGTTGTACTAAATAGGAACTAAAACAAACATACTTGCATTTTGATTCATTTTGGCAGTTTGAAATGCAAAAAAAAATCATGGAAGTTTGCAAGTTCTTGCATTTTTTCAACAATCGAATTGGATTTTATACACAATCATGTACAAAATGCAATGTGGTTGTAGTGTATCTAACTTAAATTCTGTTTAGTCTTTTCTTTGGCTAGTTCAAAGAGGATGAAGACCCAAGAGCCTTCATTTTCGAACTCACGCCGAGGGTATCTCATGTGTGCTATAAATGATACCAAATCTGAGGCTAACTCGAAGGCCACGGATCAAAAAGTTAGCGATAGTAACGTGGTCGAACCATTTGGAGGTAAATCAGGATCTGTTTCGTTTATTGGATTGACTCACCAATTGGTTGAAGAAGGGAAATTGGTGTCAACACCATTTAAAGAAAGTAGGTCTTTGCTCTGGATCGTTGGTCCTATCGCAATAATCTCATCAGTTTTGATCCCACAGTTTTTCGGCATTATAAGTGATGAACTCATCAAGGACGTAGTTTTGACAGGTATTAAATTACGGAGCATCGTTTTTGAACCTTTGTATGTCAAAAGAACAATATGGTTTGTAAGAATGATCGATGTTGGACAAACCATGTAAATTAAAATGCAAAAAAGAAACATAGTACTGGTCATGGTTTAAAATCGAGCATCCTTGTAAACTACATTCCTTTTCTTTTCGGATTATTGCAAGAACAAGGGTTTTTTTTTGAACGAAAAACCTAGTGCTATGGGTCAAAAAGTGAATCACTCTAAAGGAAATTACATTGGTTAGAGTTAGACATAGACCATCAGAGCATCTCCGACAACTATGCTAAAATGGAAAAAAAAATGGGATTTTAGCATTTTTGTTACTCCAGCAGCTATTCTATCCTCTATACTAAAATAGAGAAAAGAAAAGAGATTGTAAAAATCTCTAAATAGATAATTTCTCTCCAAAATATAATTATTACCCCAAAAAAGCAAAACTTTTCCTCTCCCAACTTTCCATATATTGTATATTCTAATAATATAATTAAATAAATTGAATATTTTAATAAGATAATTAATATTAGAGTTGCTAGAATAGAATAGCTGTTGGAGTTGATTGCAAAACTTTTTAGAGATTTTGATTTTTTTTACTCTATTTTAGAAAAAATTTAGCATAGCTATTGGAGATGCTTTCAAACCTGTATATATGTAGGAATTTGACATCTTTCTGTAAGGGCTGTTTTAGAAAGAACTCAAAGGGGTTCCACATATCCCAATATAATTTAACATTTTTGTGCTACATTCATTTCCATGCCATTGTTTTCGTGCAGAGATTGTGTATACCGCTACTTCCGAAGTCATGTTTTACATAGGCCTAGCTACATTTCTTCTAGTAACGGACAGGGTGCAAAGACCCTATTTGCAATATAGCACCAAGAGATGGAGCCTTATAACCGGCCTTCGAGGATACCTAACATCTGCGTTCTTGGTGATGGGGTTTAAAGTTTTAGCACCTCTATTTGCTGCATTTGTGACTTGGCCGTTGATCGGTCTGGCGGGCGTGGTTTCTGTCGGTCCATACTTAATGGGCTGTTTGGTTCAGTTTATATATGAGAAACTCTGTGAAAAACGTAGCTCATCTTGTTGGCCTCTAGTCCCTATTGTTTTCGAGGTTTGTAGGGTTTTTTGCAATTTATGAATCTTTATTGTCGTCATGATGGCAGATTTCGCTAATACTGAATGTTTTTGGCAGGTTTATAGGTTGTATCAGTTGAGTAAAGCTATGCATTTCATGGAGAAGTTGATGTTTCAAATGAGGGGTTTGCCAAAGTCACCGGAACTTATGGAGAAGAGCGGTGCATTGGCGGCAATGATTGTGACATTTGAAGTTCTTGCGGTGGTTTGCATCTGGTCGTTTTTAACATTTATACAAAGGCTTTTTCCTTCTAGACCTGTTGCTGAGAATTATTGATTTTTGTGAAAAGATGTTGTAAAGTCTATGCCCATGCGTTTTGTTTGCTTTTAATGCTATTTTAGCTCATTCAAATGAAGAGTATATTTACATATATGAGTATATTTGCACAATAACTTTATTATAGAGTAAACTCTCATTTTGGCCCCTAACGTTTAGTGAAAAGTTTGAAAGTGGGACCTGAATTTTAACAAGTCTAAAAAGCGTCCTTGTGGTTCTCATTTTGCTCTAAAAATGGTTCCTGATCACTAACTTTGTTAATAAACTTTGTTAGATTGAGGGGTATTTTAGACTTTTTAGCCTTTTACTAATTTCTTTTTAAAATTAAAATAAAATACAATATTATATATATAAAACATTAAATAGATCTCATATATATATATAATAGATACACATATCGTCCCAAAAACATCTCCTTCCCGGATTTCATTTTTGACTATCATCTTCTCCGTGGCCATCTCCGGTATGCCCAATCCAATAAAACCACCATAACCATATCCATATGCATTGATGTATTGTCGTAGCACCCTTTAGTTCTTGCTTCCGGGTCTGCATTCTTAACCCGGAGAGAGTGGTGTAACTGTTGGATCAGTAATTGTATTCAAGATTAAATTGTCAAAAGGGGTCTCTTTTGTAATAGTGTTTATTTCCTTAGGGGGTGTTTTGGTAGATGTCTAGTTTTACCTAGGTCATGTTGACCTACATATAAAAGGCAATTTGTCTCTAGAATTTACAGGGCCGCTTAATTGTTTTTACACGTTCAAGGTATTGGTTTTTACAACAAGAATACACACACGTACTCATACGACTATCAAGAGATTTATGACATATTGATTTGATTTCTATTCCTCTCTTATTCTTATTGTGTTGTGTGATTGATTATCAACTAATATATGGGCATAACAAGTGGTATCAGAGCCAAAGAATCAAGTTTTTGGATTGAAAATTTTTTGTTTCAAACCATCTGTGTGAAAAATCGATTTTAAGATCCAGAGTGTTTTTAAGGCTAAAAATCATTGCAATAGGTGCGTTTATTGTTATTGAACATTATCATATTGCCCTATTGGATTTAAAAGCACAAATCGATTGGTATTTTGATGATTTTTGATGGTTTTGTTCATGAAACAGTCGAACACTGTTCCATCAGATCCTATGCATATGAGTTGTTTCTGATCATTTATATTGATTAGGGTATGATCGAAATACATTGGTGAATGTATTGTGTGAGTTTTAAAGTGTATCTTAATCGTTTGCTATATTTCTGGATTCAAAGTCGTGCACAGGGATGTGTTTGTGATGAACTCGCAAGTTCTGTGAAGAACTCGCAAAGCACCACTGATTCTCGCAGGGTGCCAAATTAGCCTAAGTATAAGATTCGCATATGTTTGTTGTGCAAAAACTTCTGAATTCGCAAAGTTCATGGTTACGAAAGTTTAGGATTCGCGGGGTGCTAAATTCTTGAAAATTTATTTAAGTGTAAGTTTCGTAGACTCTCTGTCTGCGAATTCTGAAGAACTCGCAGATCTTTGGCTTGCGATTTCCCTAAGTTTCGCGAGTAGTGTTTGAGAATCCTTGTCCATCTTTACTCTAAAATTTTCACTAAGTACAAAATTCGCAGGCTTCTGAAAGTGTTTACTCATTCAGGTTGCGAAAGTTGTTCTACGACAGCTGAAAAGAAAAGTCCAAAATTTTCTAAGTTCAGGATTCACAAAGACATAGTTTGCGAATCCCTCTTACGAAAGTCTAAAACTCGCAAGAACCTAAAAGTGTATTTCCTATTATCGTTTGCGAATTGTGGATATTTAAAACCTGATTTTTTTTTAAGTATAGAAATCGCTAATCTATACTCTGCAAATTCTACTTGTGAAAACCTGTTTTCTGAATTTTCTCCAAGGGATGGATTCGCTGGATACTACCTTGCAAATTCTTAAGGTTTCGCAGGTTATTGTTTGTGAATTTCTAAGTTTTGCAGAAAGCCAAATTGCGAATCTCACATATCTGCGAATTCTAATCACTCTTGCTTGCGAATTCTGAAGTCCTCCTTTCTTTTGCGAATCTCTTTGTGATTCTCATTGTTTGCGAATTCTACACTTAAAGTATTTTTGGAAATTTATTTTTCTGAAAATTTTTTAGTATAGTTTTTATCTGATTCTTGATTCTAAGATCTTATTAGTTGACTTAAGTTGTACAGATATAATCATGCCTTACACAGACGAGAAGGGAAATACAGTGCTGACCAAGAGAGATTGGCTTTAACATATATGCCAGAGATTCCAGCACTGGAAGCTGAGAATAAAGATCTGAAGATTCAGAACTCATCTCTTCTTGAACAGATTAATAAGTTGAAAGATGATAAATGTTTAAAGAAAGACTTTGTTTGCTCAGAATGCATCTCTAACTCAAAAATTAATTTTGTAGGAATTATTGAGTCGAAAGAGAAAGAAATTTTAAATCTTCAAGCTAAATTAAAAAGATCTGAAAGTATGAATTCTAGCTCAAGCTGGTCAAAGAAGGAATCAATGCAAAGAGAGCTAGATGAACTGAGAAGAAGAGCAAACATTGCTTGTGAGACATCTGATGGGCTGAGAAAAATGAATTCTCAAATTTTTGCTGAAAGAAACTCTTTGAAAGATAAAGTTTTCAGTCTTGAGGTTGAGATTAATATGATGAAAGAAAAGGCAACCCAAGACAGAAACAACACAAAAGCCCAAGATGAGATGATGAAGATTGAGAAAGAAAGAAAAGAATTTGCTAAGAAATTCTCTGATTTCTCAAGAAAAGCTTTTGAGGAAAAGAAAGTTGTGGAGCTTAAATGTGTTAAGCTTTCTCAACAAGTTTCAGACTTTGAGAAAGTTATCATTCTTGAGAGAGACAAGGTTGAGAAAGAGAAGAAGATAGCTGAGCAGAAGAATGTAAATAAAGACTTTTCTAAAGAAAAGAAAGTTCTAGAGACTGAGATAGCTAAGCTGACAAGAAAACTATATGAGTTGTCAACAAACATTCTGAAGGAAAAGAAGACGAAATCTGAATTGCAAAAGAAGTTTGATCTGATTGCAAAGGAAAGAAACAGTTTGTCGTCAAAGATAAAGGAACTTGAAGAGATCTTGTTCAAGGTGAAGTTAACTGAGCACAAGACGCCATACTCAATAGCTCAATCACCGAGAGATGATCTAGCTGCATCCGAATGCTCATTCATATCAGCTACAAGTTCAATTTTTACAAATGTTTCTAATAATCCTTTGTTCTGTGTAATTGATAATCATACTTCTGAACATAAAGATCAGATTCGTCCGTCTAACCTTTTATTTGACAAAAATGTTGATGGTTCAGGTAACTTTAAGAAGAACAAGTCTCGGAAGAAAAGGTTCTGGAGAAGGGAAGATGAGAAAGATAGAGGAAATTGGATCTGGAGAGTTAAAGAATCTTCGGAGGAGAAGAAGGAAGAAAAATCATTTGTGCATACATTCAATGCTCAAAGGAACAATGCTCCGAAAGGTAAAACTTTTGGCAAACCTGATCTTGTTTACACTATAAATCAATTGATCAGATTAGCTCAAAAGAAAATTAGTTGTTCCTACTGTGACTCAAATGATTTTGTTAGTAAAAATTATGTGAATAACTGGTATGGTTCTTACTATATTTCCTCCAAAAGAACTGCAACTAACAAACCAGGACCCAAATACCAGTGGGTACCAAAAGTTAAATCTGTGTTGCAGGCACCCAACGATTAAGGGGGAGAAAGAACAATGGCTCTTGAATAATTCAGTTCAAGACCCGTTCTTCAAGGATAGTTCAAGTGACTATGGCTTCTAATCATATCTGATTAGAACCCGTACTTCGAAGATTTTTTTTTAAATAAGGGGAGCTTAACTGTCAAATACTTTTGTTTTGAGGGGGAGAATTGTTTTGTCAAACACCATATGTCTTTGACTTCTCCAAATATTTACTCTTCATGTGTATTTGTGCTCCTTTGTGCTTTCATGTACAAAAGACTGTTAAACAACTCGTTCTTTTTAGGACATTACATGGGATTTAATGTGTGAGCTTAACAGAACTTCCATGGATTCACGATAACCAGTGTTTCCTACCCAGGAAGTCATCCTTTGAGTGATTGAGGGGAGAGGGGTAAAAAGATTGAGTGTTGGTGTGTGAAGAGGTAAAATGGAAATGAGAGATGGGTTAGCTGTGAGCTCAAATGCTTAAAAAGAAAGAGGGTGAGAGAACAGAGTACCTGAATATTAAACTCTGCACCAAACATCTTTCTGAGTCGGGCAGCCACAATAAACTGTTGCTTCACATTTCTTCGTGAACGACATTGAAAAAGTCACCTAGCCCATGCCATCTCTTGCATACAACCCCACCAACTACTCATTCTTTTCTTAAAAAGAGAATGTTTCACATTTTCTGGGGACGCATCACATAAGCTATTGGTTCTTCACTTGGAAGATACTAATATTGAAAAAGAAGGAAAGTTGCCCCACCTTCGACCCTTTTCTCATGCACATTGAGTCCTTGTATAATTTGTTGATGTCTCAACAAGTTTACATACTTTGAGCCTGCATTAAAAAGCAATCATCGGTGCTTAATTCTTTCATACACATGCACGAGCACACAGAAATCTGTTTTCTTTCAGAACATTCATAGATAACCATGTGTTATTCGATGATTGAATGGAAGTCCTGGGGAGCCTACATTACAACCAGCTCCTTATATAGTAACTTCATGTTACTCAGTCACTGTGTGTTACTGACAGACACTTCGAACCGAGTCATTTGTTGATTCAGGGTTACCACTACTATATTGTTTGAATTTGCAAAGATTCAAATAATTCCACTCTCTCTATCTGGGGGAGATTGTTCTTATTTCCAAAGAGGAAGATTGATCTATACATGAAGCTTGAGCTTCATTGTTTGTTGGGGAAGTTGATTTCCAAGTCTACTTTGAAATGTTTTGATGATGTTGATTCTCACCACTCATCAAAAAGGGGGAGAATACAAGAATTTCAAAAGTTAGATCTGAGTTTGTTTGTTTGCTCTAGGAAGTAAGGTTGTTGAAGACTGCTGAAGAATTCAAAGTTTTTCAAAGATAACAAAGTGTCTGAACCTATCTGATCTATCGAAAGCCTAGATGATCGTCAGAAGGACACTCCATTCAGATTTCAGCAGAAAAAATGAAGACATCTGATATTGTTTTCTAAAGATGTGAAGACCCGAAGTTTTTACCATTTTTTTTAATCTTGAATCCAAAGGGGGAGATTGTTGGATCAGTAATTGTATTCAAGATTAAATTGTCAAAAGGGGTCTCTTTTGTAATAGTGTTTATTTCCTTAGGGGGTGTTTTGGTAGATGTCTAGTTTTGCCTAGGTCATGTTGACCTACATATAAAACGCAATTTGTCTCTAGAATTCAGAAGGCCGCTTAATTGTTTTTACACGTTCAAAGGTATTGGTTTTTACAACAAGAACACACACACGTACTCATACGGCTATCAAGAGATTTATGACATATTGATTTGATTTCTATTCATCTCTTATTCTTATTGTGTTGTGTGATTGATTATCAACTAATATATGGGCATAATAGTAACCATCTTCATCCCATGTCTGAGTGCATTAAATCCCAGCCATCCAACAACTGAAACATATAATTCTACAATCAATAACCAATAATACTGAAAATGGAAAGTTTCGAGAAAGAGGATTACTTGATAGAACGATGTATATGACTGTAAATGAAATCGATTGGGCATGGAAATATGCCATTCCAGGGCCGGAAGCCACTTCAAAATCCAGCCACCGATCCTGGTATATAATCTGGTTTAGAGAGAACGGTAATGCAATATTTATAACATAGCCAAGAACAACCCACACTGCTACTGCTACATCATCATGCCTTAACACAATCACTCCATAATAGGTTACAACAATGCACCATCTGAAATCAAAGTTCAGAAACCATAATTACAAGCTTATTCATCAATAGACAACTCATTCATTTCAAATATAACCTAATTTCAATGCAATTGTTCATTGTTTTTACAAGTTTTGAAAGTTGAAAAGCAGCCGATTTAGAACAATGTGGAAGAAGGAATTCTACGAGAAACGAGGAAGACGAACCAAACGATTAAGAGGAATGTGAAGCAGGTCGGGCTTTGGATGGTAGGAAACGCAACAGTCACCATCAATCAAAGCTTCCGGTTCAAAACCGGCATTATCCATTTATCATCGATCACAACCCGATTCTCGATCAGAAATTTGACATCCTTGCAGCTTTACACAACCTGTCACCATGGCCAAGTGCATCAAAAAGCTTCGTGTATCACTGCTCAACCTCCAAATCATATGTCGTTTCCTTGATTGGTTTCAAATGTCTTTGTAATATCCTTTTTGCAATAGAAGCATGACCATGTAGTAGATCTTGAAGAAGAAGAAGAACGGATCTGGATCTTCTTCGATGAAGACAGATCTGATAGTCGTTTTCTGGTTCACAACAATGGTGAGGGGAGGTGGGTCGTAGTGGTGGCCGGATAGTGGTATGGTTTGAGGGTCGCCGGAGGGGGAAAGGGAAAGGGGAACGACCTGTGAGATTTTACACACACACACACACGCACACACACATATATATATATATATGTAGAGTCGGGTTCAAACGAGAACAATAGCGATAATATATATATATATATATATATATATATATATATATATATGTATATAATATAATATAAAAATACAATATATTTATATATTTAATTTATTAAAAGAGAATTAAGGAAGTAAATGGAAAGACAAAAAGACCCCTCTTTTAACGGATAACATTAACGGAGTTAGTAATGAGGGACCATTTTCAGAGCACAATGAGAACCACAAGGACGATTTCTAGACTTATCAAAGTTCAGGTCCCACTTTCAAAGATTTCATTAAACCTCAGGGACCAAAATTAGAGTTTACTCCTTTATTATATTATATCATATCTATAACTTCTTATTACATACATACACCTTATTAATATACCTGAACTTTATAAAAATAATCAAATGATAACTAACTGGTAAACATGTTTAAATACAAAATAAGCGTGTATTCTCCTACATTACAAAATAAGCGTTTTGAGATGTGTTTGTGGCAACTCATTGGGTTGGTTTGACTCCTTTTAGCCGATTCTTTAACCTCGGGTTGGCTTATTTTGGCCTGCCCTTCCAACTCATGGGTTGGCTCATGTTGGTCAACCCTCTTTTAACAAAAAAAGAATTTAACATACAAAATAAAAACTTAAAAAATCTTTATAAGATTTAAGTATCTTAAAATCTTGAAGTATGGTGTGATTTTTGTTATCCCACATTGATGAAGAATCTTTAGTTTGAATAATAGATGTGGTTATAAATGGGTGAAATATTCTTTTGAAAATGAAAAAGTTGGTCAAATAACTACGATCATTTTGCAAAACAAACATATTTATATGAAATCTTTATATATATTAAAGAAAGATAAATGACATATAATGTGGTATTATTAGAGTTAAGTATTTTAAAATCTTGATGTGTGGTGTGATTTTGCTTATCCCATATTAATGAGATATCTTTAGTTTGAAGAAGTATACGAAAGAATATGTTTTCCTTTAAAAATGATAAGGTTAATAACTATCTTTATTTTGCAGAATAAACATATTAATATGAAATATTTATGTATATAAAAGAAATATGAAAGACATATAATGTAGCATTATTAGAGTCAAGTATTTTAAAATTTTAAAGTGTAGTTTGATTTTGATTATCCCCCTTAGATAGGAAATCTTTAGTTTGAATATAATAATGCACATGTGCATGCATGTGGGTATGTTCATTGGGATTTAAAACCATCATATACTTCGATTGTGACTAATTTTAAAGGTGATTTTCTTAAAGGAACCATGATGATTGATGAACTATAGCTTCAAACTTGAACCCAACCTTCATTTACTTCAATGGATATCAAAAGGTGAAGTTTTTCTTTTTTCCTTTTTCGGTCTGAAATGATAGTTCTTCATTTGAATTCTGAGATTTTGTAACTTTGTATGAACAAGTTGGTTTGTTTGTCTTGTGAATCATGATGGTAGTCGGATTATGTCTAAACTTTTGTTCGTAATTGGGTTGTTGATGTTTTAGACAATTTTAGTCGGCTTTTGTTTGATTATGTTTGATTATGTGCATATTTTGACCATGTTTTTGTGAATTCGTATTTGATCATAGTTATGTATCAATGTATGCTTTATTCCTATTTAGTTAAACATTATGTTTAAGAAATTTGAAATTTTCGGTTTTGGTTTCGGGTATTACCAACGGGTAACGGTGAATTTTTAGCCTTAACGGGTTCCCCAATGGGGATCAGGGAAACCGCAGGGACCCGATGGGGATCCCCGATAAGATCCCCGACAGGAATTGGGACGGTTTCAGGGACTGGTATGGTTTTCGGTTTCGGGGACGGGGACCATAATCCCCGGCCCGAAACCGGCCCGTTGCCATTCCTAAAAGTGACATTATAAAATTTAAATATTTAAAAATCATGAATTTTGTTGCGATTTTTGTTATTTCACATTGATTGTAAGATGATAGATTGGAGAATGGATGTGTTTATATGAAAGATTGAGAGATTCATTTGAATATCAAAAGGGTTGTGGTTAAATATACTTTTTGGCCAACCCTCCTTTTACAAAAAACAAAATTAATTAAATCGATATATGAAGTGATATTAGGAGATTTAAGTATTTAAATTTCTTTGAATTGTGGTACAATTATGAGAAGATGATAAAATGGATAATAAATATGAGTCTATTAAAAGAGGATGTATTTCTTTGAAGAATTATAGTTGGTTAAAGTATAACTTTTGACCGACCTTCCTTTAAAAAGAATATATATGTATATATATATATATATATATATACACACAAATCATCTAATTAAATACAAAAAATGATATAACGTTGACAAATATTGACAGTGAAAACATAGTTTACAAGGTACTTTAAGGAGAAAAATATCCATCTATTTAAAAATCTATATTTATATATGTATACAAGATGGTAGAGTATGAAGAAGTATTATGGAATTTGAGTATTAAAAATATCGAATTGTGGTGTTGTTTTCGTTATTCATATTGATGAGGAAAATGATAGATTGAAGATCTTTATATTTATAAAAGAAAATTGGTAGTTGTATAAAAGGTATTATGATATTTGAATTGTAATATTGTTCACATTATCCCACATTGATGGATAGATAAGAGATGGGAGAATGTTTACGTCAGCTAAAATATGTCTTTGATTCATATCTTGCAAAAAAAAAAATTAATTGAATATTTATATATATAAAAGGGAGGATAGTAGAAGTTTGACTGGTATAATAAGACGACTATTTAATTTTTTTGAGTCACAGTGTTATTTAGGTTATCCAACTTTGATGTGGAAATGATTGTCCATTTATTTATTTATTTATTTTTGGAAGGCATAGCGGCATCGAACCAACGAACGACTACCACGAACACACGCACGCACACCTCCCCGGCAGTATCGGGCAGCCCACTAATCCGCCGTTGTCCCGACCCAGCTTACGCTGAACCTAGAGCCCAACCACAATCTTAAGTCAACGATTGGACCGACCCAAGGACTGGGTACTCCTCATGCCCTCAGAATGACTCCCCTTGGATTCGAACCCGGGTAGATTGGGATACCATCCACAACCCCTCCGAGGATGTTACCGCCCTTGGGGAAACCAACTGAGCTAGACATTATTTGTATTGTCCATTTATTTATTAGATTCAAATTTTAGAAATATTTAATAAAACAAATGTCACAATGTTTTTAACATGAATTTGGATCATTAACAACCAACAGAGATTCTTTTAGAACCAAGCAAAATTATAAAATGAAGTTAAGGAAGACAAAAATAAAAATGTATTAACAATGCATCATAAAGGTACATTTCTTAGGTGCCGTTTGTTTTTTAAGAGGTATAAAGGCTGAAGTCTTATTTTAGTTATGATTAATAAGAGGTGATGTGTAAAAATGTCTGAATGATTCAGATCTTAAGAGCCATTAAGAGGTTTTTAAAAAAAACAAACAACCCCTTAGTATAGATCGACATATAAATGGTTATATATGTCAAATTATTTTGATTTAATTTTATTTTGAAATGAAAAGTTGCTAGATTCATATATAGACTTGATCCCAAATCAACCACCTTGAACTCATTTTACAAGCATTTATGCATTCTGTGGAATATGTTTTCATGCAAAATTCTCAGACAAAACATAACTCTTAATATAAATGTTGTAATATGTATTAACCAAATGTGGAAGGAAACTTCAATGTTTTCTGTCTGGAAACCCAAGTATTGATGCAGGCTGATGACACAATTCAACTTGGAAAACTTTACAGAACTCCTTCACTAATGAATCATGGGCAATATCAATGAGTTTACCATCATCACCATCATAACTGAATTTTGAATAAGGTTCATCACACCCTATCAGCAGTTCCTTGATGCTTCCAACTCCGCGGTCTCGTATTCCACAAGGAATTATTCCGTTGAAGGGTGAAAGATCAGTGGAGACATTTAACGCCAATCCGTGATATGTCAACCACCGTGAAACGCGTATTCCAATTGCCGCTAGTTTTTTGTCCCCTGCAGAAATTAAACAAAATAAGCAGACACCAACCTTGTTCCCAAATCACACATGAAAACATATCATCAATTTATCGAGAAGAGAGAATAAAAAGGTGAATTCAATAAATTTATATTACATAAAAATAATGATGTGTCTATAAATGATTGGTGGGATATTATGACGGGAACATGAGATTTATATTTGCAATGGGACAGTGACCGAATAAGTATGGAACTTACCAACCCAGACTCCAGTTAGACCCTCGACCCGAGAAGCCGTCAGACCAAAGGTTGAGAAAAGAACGCGAATGACCACCTCCTCCAGTGCCCTAAGGTACCAATGAAGATCCATCTTCTGGTAGCGAAGATTCATGATTGGGTACATCACGAGCTACACCTTACAGTGATTTTTGGAAAACAACAGTTAGAACCCGAATGCAACTGATAACAAAAACCCACATATCAGTTGCCCATGAATTAGGAACTTTGGAGATGCTCTCCACATTGCTAATCAAGAATATCTTGATTGTTAAAAAGGAAAGTTGATATATAATCAAATTAGAATACAGATTTCAGAACTGTCTATGTTGCAAAACCAAAGAGTTTTTGGACCGCTATCTAAACTTCGAAGATGGGTTTTGAAGCCTGCCAGCGTGAGTATATGCTTATAGAACTTAGGTTGACGAAAGAGTAAGGGGTCAATTTACCAAATGTTAACCAGTTAAGTGCTAAATAGGTCACTTGCCTTACCAAGTAAGCATAATCTTACCCAGTGAGGGTGGTAATTCTTACCGGTTAGCGCTTACCCGCTAACAGGTGCATATATATAAGAGAACAAAATGTCTCAAGCCCTTAAATTATCCTGAATTGTGTCCCCTCTAAATTGTCCTAAGGGTAAGAAGATGGAATCCATAAGTGAGGTCTCGGGTTTGAATCCAGCACCATTTCTAGGATACCACGATTTGCCTCCCGGACCTCCCCCATGATGGCCTTAAGTGAGGGTGAGTTCAATGTAATTATAATTATTTGAATATAAAAATATAAATATAATACGAATACACAACGATATTATATTTGGTAAAATAATTGTATTAAAAATACATGTAAAAGCCGAATACAAACCTTTACAAATCCAAATGACAAGTTTTTATTTTCTGAGTGGAGTCTATAACTCAAATAATTATATATATATATATATATATATATATATATATATATTGTGAAATTAGGGCATAAAAAATAGAGAGAGATGAGAGAACTTGGTTTCTTCTCATTGATGTATAAAAACGAATTACAAGAGGTGTATATATAAGCCTAAAATAGCACCTATACAAAGAAGGAAACTCATACAAGGAAACAATCTATTCCTAAATTATACAATTCTAACACTCCCCCTCAAGCTGGAGCATATATATCGTAAGCTCCAAGCTTGTTAAATATATATTCAACCCGGGGTCCTCTGAGAGACGTTGTAAACCAATCTGCTAGTTGGTCATTAGAATTAACAAATTCAGTAATAATGAGACCACCAAGCAGCTTTTCTCTGACAAAATGACAATCGATCTCAATGTGTTTCGTCCGCTCATGAAACACTGGGTTGGAAGCAATATGAAGAGCTGCTTGGTTGTCACATATAAGCTTCATTTAAGAAACCTTGCAAAACCTTAGTTCCTCAAGAAGTTGTTTGATCCAAACAAGCTTACATGTTGCATTGGCCATAGCACGATATTCTCCTTCCGTGCTGGATCTGGCTACCACATTCCCCACATTCTGCTTTTTTACTTTTCCAAGAAATTAAGTTACCTCCAAAGAGAACACAATACCCAGAAGTAGATCTCCTATTGAATGGACAACTGTCATAATTTGCATCAGCATAGCAGGATACTTCTGTATTACCTTTGTTTTCATATAGCAAACCTTTCCCTGGAGCTCCTTTGATATATTTTAGTATCCGTATAGCAGCTTCCCAATGAGCATCACATGGAGCATTTAGAAACCGACTGACTATACTCACAGCAAAGGAGATGTTTGGACGTGTTACTGTGAGATAGTTAAGCCGACCAACCAATCTTCGATACTTCCCTTAATCTGCCAATAACTCCCCCTGACCTGGTAGAAGTTTGATATTGGGATCCATTGAAGACTCAACTGGCTTGCAGTCAGTTAGATGTGCTTCTTCTAAAATATCTAGAGCATACTTCCTTTGAGATATAGAAATCCCATCTTTAGACTTTGCAACTTCTATACCGAGAAAGTATCTGAGGTTGCCCATGTCTTTTGTCTGAAATTGTTTAAACAAGTGCTCTTTTAGGTGCTTGATCCCCTCATGATCGTTTCCTGAAATTACAATGTCATCAACATATACTATCAAGTAAATGCATTGTGCACCTGAAGTATGATAGAACACCGAATGATCTGCTGCACTTTGACGCATCCCAAATTCTTTTACCACGGCACTGAATCTCCCGAACCAGGCTCTGGGAGATTAGGAGATTATTTTAGACCATAAATCGATTTTCGTAGCTTGCAAACCATACCAGACTCCCCCTGAGCAATAAACCCAAGTGGTTGCTCCATGTAAACTTCTTCTTGCAGATCACCATGGAGAAAAGCATTTTTGATGTCCAGTTGATATAGAGGCCATGGATAGAGGAAGGCGTATACTCGTCATCTTGGCAACTGGGGAGAAGGTGTCACTATAGTCCAGGCCAAATATTTGAGTATAACCCTTAGCCACTAAACGAGCTTTCAAACGATCGAGTTTACCATCTGACCCGACTTTAGGAGTGAATATCCATCGGCATCCAACCTTTGTTTTGCCAGGAGGTAATGGAACTAAATCCCATGTCTCATTCTCGTTTAACGCTGTCATTTCATCGACCATCGCCTTACGCCATCCTGGATGGGATAATGCCTCATTGACAGTCTTAGGAATAGGCAATTAGGCACCGATGCAAGAATGGCAACACAAGCTGAAAAAGTGGGGGACAGCCGATGATAGTGCACATAATTATAAATAGGATAGGGATTGGCAGTGGAGCGTGTACCTTTTCGCTGGGCAATAAGGAGATCATTACCGGACGAACCTGAAGTGGGTGGAGTGATCGGCGAAGAGGATGAGTCGATGGTCTCTGTATTAGGAGGATCTGCGTCTTCCGCATTAGCAAGGTGAGCGGGTGCAGGAGGACGAGGACGGAGATGATAAGTTTGCAATGGAGGAGGATCGACAACCGGACACGAGGTGTTTTCAATTGAGGGAATATAGGGAATAGGAACTGGAAGTCCTGATCAATACTTGACTTATTTTGTGAATGCGGAGAGTAATAAAGTTGATGGTCAAAGAATGTTACATCGGCAACCATGAAATATTTGTTTAGGCTAGGAGAGTAACATTTGTAACCTTTCTGTAGCCTGGAGTAGTCAAGAAAGACACATTTGACAGCTTTTGGAGCAAGTTTATCACGTCCTGGATCCAGACAATGAACGAAACAGAGGGATGTAGAGAAAGATGGTAAGGTGTCTGATTTGGAAACAAGATAGAAAAGGGTGTTTGGTTCTGTAAGACAGAAGATGCCATACGATTGATCAGATAGCATGCAGTCATGACAACATCATCCCAGAACAGAACTTGAGAGGTAGGTTGGCATGAACCAATAATGTGTGTCGTTTCAATGAGATGACGATTTTTTCTTTCCGCAATACCATTTTGCTGAGGGGTTCGAGGGCAAGACGACTCGTGTAAGATACCGTTAGAAGACAAACTCTTGAAATTGTGTAGAAAAATACTCAAGATCATTGTCACTTCGAAGCAGACGGATATTCTTACCAAACTGGGTTTTTATTTCAGCACATAATTCTTTAAATATTGAGAATAATTCAGAACGATTTTTCATTAAAAACAGCCACGTTGAACGTGAATGATCATCAATAAATGTCACAAAGTATTGAAAACCCACCCAGTGTTGAACAGACTCGACTAGGACCCCACACATCAGTGTGTACAAGAGAAAAAGAAGACTCGACGCGATTATTGATACGTTTAGGAAAGACGACACAAGTGTGTTTTCCCAACTGACATGACTCACAATCAAAGGACTCTAATGAGGACAGACTCGGCACTATTTTCTTCAACTTGGATAGGGAAGGATGACCGTATAGATGGTGTAGATATGATGGTGATATTGTACTGACTGCAATGGTAGGACGAGATCCACCCAGATAGTAGTGACCTTGTGACTCATGCCCTTCGCCAATCATCCGTCCCGTGTTCACGTCCTGTAAAAAAAACAGAGTCAGGAGTGAAGGTTATTGAACAGGAATGGGTTTTAGTGATGCGACTGACTGATAATAAATTAAAAGGACTTTTAAGAACATACTAGAAGCGTACTTGCGCAATGCAGCGAGATACGTCACGATTTTAATGTTTTATTTTATTTTTTGTTTTTTTGTTGATTTACAGTAGGATTTTGGATGGTTTTGAGAAAGTGATAATGTTTTTTTATAAATTTTTTTAATTTAGGCTTAATAATATAATGTTTTTTATATTAAAAAATTAAGTATTTTGTTATAATTCAATGATTATCTTATATATTTTAATGACATCTAGAAAAAATAACCAATTACATATTTAATAATATAATTAAAACAAATTTATAGTAATATAATATATTAATTAATAGTGATACATGGAAAGGTCTGCATAAAAGGAAGATCCTGCACATACCAAATTGGTGGGTGTTAGAAGCCTACAGTAGTAATATGTATCTTGTGCTTTGAAACTTGTAAATTAAGAGATTTTTAAAATCCTGCATAAAATGATGGTATCTTGTGCCTAATAACTTGTATTTAAGAGTTTTTTATCCGTGCTTTATAATATAGTATAGATAAAACTAAGTCCAAGGATAGTGAAGAGATAGGTTGTGCTTTGCCTATTCCATTGACTGCAGTCTTATTGCCATCAGCAACCGTAATTGGTGGTAAAGAATCAGAACAAGTTAATTGGGAGAAAAGATGTCCGTTACCACAGAGATGATCAGTGGCACCTGAATCAACAATCCAGGGGCTAACAGATTGGCCTTGAGTAGCAAAGGTTGAAGGAGCTCCAGTTTGGCTAGTTGCCGTAGAGGTTGGATGCTGAGCTGCTTGAAATCTCAGGAAAGCCTCATAATCAGACACATTAACAGTTTGAGTTGCAGCATGTATAGGACCACTTGGTGGAGCAGTTGGTCGTCCATGCTTCTTCCGGCACTTATCCTCCGTGTGACCCAGTTGATGGCAGAATTCACATGATGGGCGTTTGCCATTATTTCCCTTCTTGGACTTGAAGCAAAGACAGAAGGAGTGGGAGTTGGACTGGGATTGGCTATGAAAGCAGAAGGAGGTGGCCCTTGAGTGCAAGTCATGTTCAGTAATCTCCGAAAAGTATCCTTCATGGTGGGTGCAGTGGGTGCAGTAGAGCTGGTAATAAGAATTTGATGCCTTGCTGGTTCAAATTCTGAAACCTGAGAGAGCAACTACCATGAAGAATTTTTCTCGTTGTGTGGTTTGCGCGGTAGGTGAGTTTACGAATGGCATAAGAGCCTCAAATTCTTGCATAAGGGCACGAACATGTCCCAGATATGACTCCATACTTCCGTCTTGTTTTAAATTCTGAATACTGTGAACAACGGTGTACAACCGTTGTATGTCGTTTGTATAGCACTCAGAAGCTTCAGTCCAGACATCATAACATGTTTCGAATGGTCGAAACAGTGTATAATTGAGGGATCGATGGATTGTCATAGTAGGTTACACAACTGAGCATCAATTTGTTCCCACTTGGCTCGGTCTGCTGCTGCAATATTCATGGCACGGTTTGTCAAGTGATCACTCCGACCTTGTCCTTTGAACCACATCTTGAGGCTGCCCATGACTATTAATTAGCAGATCCAATCAATTTTTCTGATGTGATTGAATGATTACCCGTTAGGATAGAGGACAGAGTATTAGAAGGATTGACAACTTCACCCATGTTCCTGGATGCAGTGATAGTAGAGTAGGAGATTTAGGGTTTGATCAACAAGCGATCACTGAGATGTGTTTTGGGAGCGACAGCGGCAGGTTGGTTGATCAGGGCAACAATCGGCGATCAAGAGTAGGGAGATCTTCGGATTTGATACACGAAGAGAGATGTAGAGATCGAGATTAAGAATGCAGCGGATTAGGGTTTCACAATGGCTATGATACCATGTGAAATTAGGGCATGAAAAATAGAGAGAGATGAGAGAACTTGGTTTCTTCTCATTGATGTATACAAACGAATTACAAGAGGTGTATATATAAGCCTAAAATAGCACCTATACAAGGAAGGAAACTCATACAAGGAAACAATCTATTCCTAAATTATACAATTCTAACATATATATATATATATATAGATCAAAAATACCACAACTATGGTGATTATATAACCATGATTTTTGTTAAAAATGATATTTGTTAAATATATAAAATTGCGAACTAGGAGATCTTGCTAATAAAAACACAACAAAACCAACCACATTGGAAAGGGAATTGAGAAGCATATAAAGTTCTTAACACTTGTGTTTTTCCAGGGTGAACCTCTGCACACCCTGGCTTAATAGTGGCTCCGTCCCTGAATTGATGGCCATGGGACATGGGGATCCAAGGGGTGGCGTATACCCTTTGTCCTCAATCACTACCATCCCAAGACTATAGTCCTACCCGTCCGTTATTATGGGGTCACACATCCACCTCATCGTTCACATTTCTACTACACCAATGTTGTTACATATATGTCTTTTTGTCAACCATCCTATAAAACTTAATGTCATATCATAAAAACTCCTACCTTTAGCAAAGTTGCCAAAGTATGATTAACCTTTGGATTTGAAATCAATTCGGATAATGACTACAAATCAAGCTCGAAAAGGAAGCTGAATGTACCTGTCCTGGCCCATGATAAGTAACTTCACCACCACGTTCTGTTTGATACAACGGCAAAGGGGGATCTTTGATGTCAAAATTTAAGTTGTTTTCTGTACTAGCAGTACCCAATGTATAAACAGGCTGATGCTGGAGCACAATCAAAGCATCTGAGCCATCTTCATTACTATCGATCCACGTCTTTCGCTCTTCAACAATCGATTTTTGCCATGACCATGCCTCAGAAAACGGAATCACCTCTTTATGCATATCATAACATACGCACCTGTATATATTTAACAAGATCGAAATTGAAGAAGAAAAAAAAACATTGTTAGGTAATGAAGGCAAGGTGTTTGAGGAAATGTCTGAAAGAGCAAAATCATACCTTCTCCTGCTGCTTTGTAGGACTAACGAATTGGATTCGGCGTTGATGGTCCGTGAAACGGCTGCTCTTTGTGATGTGTTTCTTCGGTCTGAATGAGAGAGGATCATCCATGATGGAATTGAGGAGCTCAAACAGAAATTCACTGCTACAATCATTGAATTTATACAATGGGTATCCTCGTCTGAAAGCGGTGAATACCGTATGTAGATTCAAGCCCGTTCAATTCAATAACTCGAGTAGGAGGAACTAGAATGGCAGAGCAACCAAGAAAATGTGGAAATCAGTGAAATTGGTACCAATTTGGAGTTAGGGTTTCAGGTTTGACCTGAGTAACAGAGTTACAGAGTAGCAGAGGCGAGCGCTGGACTTCGCTGAAGTGACCGCCGAGACACCGAATAGCAGAGGCGAGCGCCGATAGAGACTGGCAAGCGGCGACTGCGAATTTCAGAAGAAGAGGTCCATGGGTGATTTTGTTTTTATTTCAAAAATCGAAGCGAGAGGTAGAGGTCCCGTTTTTTGGATTAGATGAAGGATTGTGTGAGAAGTTGTTTAGTTAACGTGAGAAACATGAGAAGTAGATTTGAATCGTTGATCACTTTTAATCTAAGTCCATCCATGAATCGTGCTTGATATAGAGATTGGTCCGGTACATCTTATCTCGGTGCATCTCATCCTAATGTGCATCCAACGGTTGATAACCACTTCTCACGTTTCTTACGTTAACGCAACTTCTCACCGGAATCCAACCCTTTGGGATTATTTATATTTGTTTATTATAGTCCCTCAAGTTTCAAAGCACCCCCAAAATGATTCAGATGCACATTTAAAAGAAATTACGAATTTAACCTTCAACAACTTATTAACAAATATAATTTTCGTAAGAAAAAAAATTATAAACCCAACAACATACATTCAAATTGCTTATCTCCGGTGCCAAATCTCAATAAGCTAAAGAGCACCTCAAATAAGCAATCCCAAACACCCCCTTAATGAATCTAGATAAAATATATTTAAATCACATCAACAAAATCAAACATTAGTTTTATTCACAATAAATCAATTTACATAATAAATGCACCAAGAAAAGAGAAAAATAGGGTGTTATAGAGTTGGCTTAATGGGTAAAGCCGCAAGGGCGGGGCTACGAATATCGTCTAGGGTGGTCCTCATTTATGAAACAAGAAAACAAAAATATAATGACATTATTAGGGGTGTGTAAAATCCAATAAAACTAACCCAGAAATTGGTGTTTGAGTGTTATCCAACGTAACCTGAAACCCGAGCACCCCAACCAGATATTTGAGTGGATATTTTGGTTTGTGTGGGTTTGCAAACCATCCACCTGAAAACCCGATGGTTATTACTTACCATTATTCTTTTTTTAGTTTTCCCAATTCCTACACCTAAATAGTAAGTACATACATGATACATACATCTATTGGTCCTACTGAATCACCATAACTTCTGCAATAATCTCTTCCAATCCCTAAGCATCTAAAGACCCACATTATTAATCTTCCTTTCTTTTCTATGTTAAATCAAAGAAACCCCATGATTACTCTCTTACACTGGTTTATATGGAGCATCCTAAAGGTCTTTCACTGATTCACTCCTCTCTTTGAAGCCAAAACACAGCCACCCATATAGACACGTACAATTCTCTCTTTGTTTCTTAGGATTCATACATTTATGGATCATCAGGAAAAAAAAATCTCGCTTATTAGTTTTTTAGTTGTTTCATCTGTTGTATAATTGCTACTACAACTAAACCTCTCTATCTTTCCACCTTAGCTTTGCTATAATTTCCTATCATTATTACCAGACCTGAACCCGTAGGATTTTGTAAAGGAAAACATAAAATTGGGGGCTTTGTTTCAATATCCGTTATCTGATCTGATTTGGGTTTCATTCACCCGACCTGACAAGCCTGATGCACATACCTAGATATTATCTTGATAATATATATATATATATATATATATATATATATAATTACACTACAAAAGTGGGGCAGTAACCTTTACTCATTCAACAAATACCACGATGGGTTGTCATTTTCCGAAACAACTCAATGATATAATCATCATTTTTAATACAAAAAACCAAGTTACCGTTCATGTTGTTAAAAGTTTAATCATAGTGGTTAAGATATCCTAAACAATTTGCAAACACCGGCAATTGTCAAATATTTTAAGCTCCTAACAATTTCACTTCAGTCACTAATGGTTAGCATTTAGGCTTTTAGGCATAAAACTCAGTGATATCACTTAACAGCTAATACTTAAGCATAGGCAGACAACTGAAAAGAAAACTCAATAGTCATGGATTCCTTTCAAGTTCCAATATTAATGGATGATGGATTCCTTTCAAGTTTCAATAGAAAAGTAGAAAAAATGAAGACTACTCAATAATGGATTAATTTGGAGAGAGACTACTGCCAAATCAAATATCAGCAAATAGATCTATTTGATAATGATTTCAATAATAGCTAAATCAAAAAAACACTTAGAGAAAATCAAATATCAACATAAATTTCAAGCGATTTTATGAACTAAACCCTAGAAATTAGAACCTTACCACTGTGAGCAATTGCGTGGGTGACGAACAGAGAAAATCAGGCCTTCATAGTCTACCGGCGAGTGCCGAGTGCAAGAGGCAGGGGGCGAGATTCGAGAGTAGCAGGCAGCCGGACTAATACACGAGGCATGTCTTCGATATAAGTTGTAATTTTTTATTTGTTAAAAAATCATAGTGGGCCTAGGCTCATATTGGGCCTGCATCATAAGTTGGCTTATTTAATTAAGCTAAGAGATTAGAATTAAGCTAAGAGATTAGAATTAAGCTAAGAGATTAGAATTAAGCTATAATCAAATAACTCCATATATCTAAATGAATTAAGCTATAAAAGCATAAAGCTCACCAAGGCAAAATCAAACACACCCTAATTGGTAAGTCATATATGGTTAATTATTTAGGTTTTGAGTTGGTGAGCTAATCAGTACGTCATCAAGACTTCTAATTTCCTTATTACGCCACTTTTACCAAATTACCATTATACCCTCTCTTTTTATATCTCGTTATTATTCATCGGTATTCAACGATATAGGCATTTTTCTTTGAACCCAACAATTATATTTTCTTAATAATTAAAATATTCTCTTTTCGACAATACCCATGTTGATAACTATACGTTTCACTTCGATATATTGCTTATGATTAATTTGTACGATGAAATTTCTAATCGACTAGTGGCAAAGTTCCAAAGTTATTTGTGATAATATCATTATGTTTTATCAAATATTTTTATAGGATCATAGGTTCTTATGTCCTCTTTTACTAACTTCTTTTTGGTCCTCTTGTTACTAAACCAAAGCAAGTGTGCCCACTATATTGCATACGAAAACATCCTTTTAAGAAAACGTTTTAGTTCTCTTGTTGCATAGCCTTAACTTCTTGTTGGTCTCACCTATTGAATTATTTGGTGATGATATCGATCCAAGGATACCTATTTGACACGAATACTTAGTATAGTAGGTTCTTTTGCAACAATAAGACACCAAGCACTTGGCTTCTATCTGTTAGTATGTTCCTTCATTAGGGTAAGCTTCCTTGTAACCTATCTACACATTTGAGTAATACACATCTAAGGTTCCTTTGGAGGATGTACACGGTTGTAAGACCGTGGATCTCATTATATATGTGTTGTGTTGGTTACTTGTTTATTTTGTTATGACACGCTGTATATTCCGTATTGTTTCTGCATTTCAGCTGTTGGGTGATTTGCACACATTTTGACTTAGCTTTTTAGGAACGGTGCGTGTTTTGGTCTAAAAATTCCAACAAATAATGTAACCAACAACACAAATGCAAAAATATAAAATAGAAACACGATAGGGGTTTTGCTTGATTCGTCCCACATCATTAATTAGGTTAGACCCAAAGAACTTGGGGCGTCGATCTCTTCCTTAAAGATGGGGATGAGGGCAACTATCTCCTGTGGTTCGGAAAGGACTCAGCTAGGAACTGTCCCTCATGTTCCCTACCTAATCGGACCTACATCCAAATCCAATACCAATTTGCACTTAGCAGTATATAACACATTTTATTTCAATGGAAGTAAAAAATACACTTCAAGAAAAAAGGAATATGACAAAAAACAAGCAAATACTAATATGACAGAAACAAGCAAAAAATTGAAATATAAGCAATTATGTTGGTTATGTTGGAAATTCAAGGAATATGGTAACAAACAAGTAAATGCCTAGAACATATCTTGGAAGTTCTAAGATCATCTTATAAGCAAAAAGTTTAATGACTTATAAGAACTACTATATATTGGAGATAGTTTTTATAAGTCACCCACATCCTTGGAGTTCTTATACAAGAAAATTTGTTCTTGCCTTTGTTTTTTGTGTGAAATTCATATCATTAGGTTTTTATATTTATATTATTGATGTTGAATAATACATGAGACCCAAAAGGAGGTTCTTATTAGTCATTATCATTGTAGAGTTTTATGCTAGTTCTAGAATTGTTGAGGCACGAGAGTAGATTGAGTTCCTTGATTGAAAGATGCGTGATTGACAGAGGTGAGCGACTGATCTAGGATTCAATTGTGAGATGTGTGAAGTGGGAGGGGAGCGATTGAGAGGGATTATCTTAGGAAGACGGAAAGAGCAAAATAAGTGGTCACTTAAACAATAATCACATCAGAATAGGGTTTAAGCTCTTATCACATAAAAAAAGTAAACGAACTTATAAAACTAGCATTTTATTCGACAAGATATAAGTGGTAATTACGAATTTCTTTTAAAGAAAACAAACAGGGCCCTATTCAGTTTAATTGAAATCTTATAAACTAAATGTTGAATGAAAATTTTATATATTTTTGAAAAATGGAATATTTTATTTTTTATATTGAAGAATTTCTGGTAATTAAATCACAGATCTTGGAGATCATGTCAATTAGAGTGGTATCCCTAATTTCTAGCATTATGATCTCCTAGAGATTTTTCTATCGTTTCCTTATTTGTTGAGAAAGGATTCTCCTTCTCTTGTATAAATAGTCTTTCTTTTGTGTTTTGTAAATCGTCTAGAAATATATGAAAATCATTTGATATTCAACTCTGATTAGTTTCTAAATGGTATCAGAGCAGCGTCTATGATCCTCACCTCTCATGGAAAACCTTCCCTTTAACTTCGGTCATTTCCAACCAGGCCAAACAGCCCTGGTTAGCGAGTCCACCAGCTCCATCACCGACCAAAATAGACCCAACAACCCTCCTCCTCAGGTTCAACAAATGGTTGCTCCAGATATCTTTCCCATCACTTTTCCCATCACTGGTCATAAGCTAAACATTCCACAGTCACGAGTTATTACACAACCCTAACTTGTTTCTGGCAACAACTTGATGCTCTTGATGAAAATACGTGGAGTTGCCCCACAGATGCAAAGCGATATAGACAGATCCTCGAAACCGACAGGATCTACAAGTTCCTTCTCGGTCTAAATCGAGAACTAGATGAAGTTCGAGGAAGAATTCTCAGCACTAAGTCGTTGCCCAACATCCGAGAAGTGTTCTCTAAAGTCCGACGTGAGGAAAGCAGAAGAAAAGTAATGCTTGGAAGCACTACTACCTACCTGGCTGGAGAGGGGGCTGCTCTAGTTGCCCGATACCCATCACCTAGTGGAAAATTTCAGCAAGGTAATTCCCAGAAAAGGCCAGGACGGCCATGGTGCGACCATTGCAAACAGACAGGTCACACAAAAGAGGTTTGTTGGAAAATTCATGGGAAACCACTGGATCGAAAATCGGACTTCTTAGAAAACAATGGTCGTGCAAATCTGGCAACTTCTCAAGGTCATGAACCGTTTAGCAACGAACAAGTAGTAGCCCTCCAGAAAATTCTCCATGACACGCTACGAGGAACTCAATCCTTTGATCAGACAAAGACTGCAACTGTGGCACAAAGGAATGCAATGACCACTCATATGGTGCAAAACAAACCTTGGATTGTGGATTCTGTAGCATCAGACCATATGACCGGTAACCAAAACATCTTCACCACTTTTCAGCCAGAATCAAGTGGTACCACCGTACGAGTAGCAGATGGGTCCAATTCACAAGTCACGGGTATTGGTACAGTTGTTATATCAAAGGAAATTGTGTTAAATTCTGTGCTTTATGTCCCAAATCTGGAGTACAACCTTCTATCTGTTAGAAAACTCACCCAAGATTTGAATTGTCGTGCTAATTTTCTACCTGATATATGTGAATTTCAGGTTTTGAACTCGGAGAAGAAGATTGGCAGTGCTAAAGTTCAGGCAGGTCTGTACCTCCTTAATACCAATATGTCCACCAACCCCTCCAAACCCAAGCCACCCTTGTTTACGGTTTCTAGCGTAGAAAGTGATGTTATGTTATGGCACCGTAGACTAGGTCATCCCAATTTTTTGTATTTAAAGAAATTATTCCCTGAATTAATAAAGAATCCTAGTTCTCTTAAATGCGAAACATGTCAATTCTCGAAACATGTTCGACATTCCTACCCTCCAGTTCCTTATAAAGTCTCTCACCCGTTTCACCTTATTCATAGTGATGTTTGGGGACTTTCTCGAATAAAAAATATAACCGGTTCACGATGGTTCATCACGTTTATCGATGATCACACCCGCGTAACCTGGTTATTTTTAATGAAGGAAAAATCTGAAGCTGGGGCTATCTTCCAAAAGTTCCACAAAATGATTCAAAACCAATTTTCCTCAAAAATCCAAATTCTGAAAACCGATAATGCCAAAGAATATTTCCAGTCTGAACTTGGAACATACCTTTCCCAAGAAGGGATAGTCCACATTAGTTCATGCGTAAACATACCTCAACAAAATGGCGTAGCTGAAGGAAAAATCAGCACCTCTTAGAGGTTACCCTCTCTTTCCTGTTAGCTAACCATGCTCCTAAGCACTATTGGGGAGAGGCTGTTATGACGTCAGCATATTTGATCAATCGCATGCCCTCTCGTATCCTCACTTTCCAAAGTCCACACCAAACACTCTTATCCACATATCCTTACCTCATACTCATGTCCCATATTCCCCTAAAGGTGTTTGGGTGTATAGCTTTTGTCCACAATACTCATCCAAACCAAAGCAAACTTGATCCACGAGCGTTTAAATGTATATTTCTTGGGTACTCCCCTAACCAAAAAGGGTACAAGTGTTACTCTCCGTCCACAAACAAAGTGTATAACACCATGGATGTTACCTTCTTCGAAGAACAACCATTCTATACCAAAACCGATATTCCGGGGGAGAGTGTGGAAGAATATCGGTTCCTGTCATATTCTGACACCACAAATCAGCACTCACCAGTCTCAAGTCAGCCATATCCTGTCTTAAATCAACCCCCACTAGTCTCAAGTCAGCCATATCCTGTCTCAAATCAACCCTCGACAGAAAAAATTCAGCCGAATGATACCGAAAACACAATTCCAAAAGATTACATTGTGTATACAAGAAGGTCACAGAAACCTACTGTTGAGCCAATGCACTGTCAGACTACCTCTCCAAGGTCACAACCATCAAATAATGATTAAATGATCATATAGGTAGTAATCCTTCCTTCTCGTATAATACTGACAATTCTGATGACCTGGAAATTCCCATAGCTCTCAGGAAAGGGAAACGGAGTTGTATGATGCACCCAATAGGCAACTTAGTGTCATATGAGAAATTATCACCCAAGTATAGAGCCTTAACTACCAACTTGGATGAGATAAAAATTCCCAGGAACATACAAGAAGTTGTTTATCAGAAGGAATGGAATGAAGCAATAAATGAGGAGGTCAAAGCCCTGAAAACCAATGGCACATGGAAATATATGGAACTACCAAAAGGAAAGAAGACGGTTGGGTGTAAATGGGTATTCTCCGTAAAATACAATGTCGATGGAAGCATTAGTAGATATAAGGCCAGGTTGGTGGCCAAGGGGTTCACTCAATCATACGGAATTGACTACTCCGAGACCTTTGCACCGGTCGCCAAATTAAACTCTATACGGGTGCTATTGTCAATAGTTGCTAACATGGATTGGCATCTACACCAGTTAGACATCAAAAATGCTTTCTTAAATGGAGAACTGAAGGAAGAGGTCTATATGGATGTACCCCCAGGACTGGAATCTGGCGAAAATCAAGGGAAGGTATGCAAATTGTTAAAATCATTATATGGTCTAAAGCAATCCCCACGAGCTTGGTTTGACAGGCTCACTCAGGTACTAAAGAGACATGGCTTCATTCAAGGGAAAACTGACCACACAATGTTTACCAAACACTCCTCGGACGGTCGAATTGTCGTGATGATCGTCTATGTGGACGATATCATCATTACCGGGGATTTTTTCCAGGTGATCGCCCACCTAAAAATAGTTCTCGGAAGAGAGTTCGAAGTCAAAGATCTGGGACAGTTAAAATACTTCCTAGGAATGGAGGTCGCCAGATCAAAGCAAGGAATTGTTGTATCACAGAGAAAATATACGCTTGATCTTCTCTCCGAAACCGGACTTTTGGGATGCAAGCCAGCAAGTATTCCAATGAAACCCACCAGAAGGTCATCTCAACCAAAAGAAGGTGCAGAGCTAGTGGATAAAGGGAGATACCAACGGTTGGTTGGAAAATTAATATATCTCACCCATACAAGACCGGATATTGGATATGCAGTTGGAATGGTCAGCAGGTTCATGAATACTCCAACTAAGCAAAACATGGATGCAGCGTTCTAGATCCTACACTATCTCAAGAAAAATCTAGGATACGGACTCTTCTTCAAAAAGACAAATAAGAGAGACCTCCAAATCTTCACCGATGCTGACTGGGGAGGTTCAAGGACCGATGGAAGGTCCACAACAGGTTATTGTACCTTTGTTTGGGGAAATCTAGTAACCTGGAGAAGTAAAAAACAACAAGTGGTTTCCAGGTGCAGCGCAGAGGCAGAATTCAAGGCCATGTGCCATGGGATTTATGAAGGAATTTGGGTTAAAAGGATGCTCAAGGAACTAAGGCTTCTCAACCAAGAACCAATAAGGCTCCAATGCGACAACAAGGCAGCCATAGAAATTGCAAATCTGGTGCATCATGATAGAACGAAACACGTGGAGATAGATCGACACTTTATCAGAGAGAAGGTAGAAACAAGAGCCCTTGAGATTTTTTTCGTACCATCTGAATTTCAAGTAGCAGATGTCCTTACTAAAGATTTACCCAAGGGCAAGGTCGAGAAAATGACAAACAAGTTGGATATGATCGACCTCCATACCTAACTTGCGGGGGAGTGAAGAATTTCTGGTAATTAAATCACAGATCTTGGATATCATGTCAATTAGAGTGGTATCCCTAATTTCTAGCATTCTGATCTCCACAGCTCTTGGAGATCATGTCAATTAGAGTGGTATCCCTAATTTCTAGCATTATGATCTCCTAGAGATTTTCCTATCGTTTCCTTATTTGTTGAGAATGGATTATCCTTCTCTTGTATAAATAGTCTTTCTTTTGTGTTTTGTAAATCGTCTAGAAATATATGAAAAGCCTTTGATATTCAACTCTGATTAGTTTCTAAATATATAAAAGAAGAACCACGCACAATGGCGCGCCATATTGGTGGATCAGGAATCTCCATAGGAATTCTCCATCATAAATAGAACTCACCACAAGTTCTTCAATTATAAGACCAAACACACATTTTGGATCTAATATTCTTATTTTTCTTCAACAATCACACAACACGCCTTTCACTTTAAGAAATCGTGCAAATTAGCAAAATTGTAAAGAAGACTTCTCGCCGTAGTTGTCGTTCTCTTTGCGGCAATAACCATTTCAACCTAGTCTATGGTTACTACATCTTTTTCCAACATAGGTGCGACATTCTCTATCCTGATTTATGGAGTTATGACCAAACTTTCTATACTTTTGTCTTTTGTCGCTCTATTCAAGAATTGATTTTTCTTCTTCATTCTCAAGGATTCAATGAATATATTTGTTTATGGTTTGGTTATTGGCTTTTAAGGATTGGATTGTAATATGTATATGAATGTATATATAAGTCTTTAATACATGATGATATCAATATGGATTAGATGGCATATGATCTCTACGGGGTTGTTGTGCTAATGATGGAACTCTTGATTTGGGCCATTTGGCCTTCATGATAAGATGGCAAATTAGTAATTACAATGTATACTTGCTATCAATATGTTTGGGGGTGGTTATGCTAATGATGAAACATTGAAACTCTTGATTTGGCCTTTTTGATGAGGGGGCAAATCAATATATTTATATATTAAAGAAACCAAACCATTTGAGATGGCATCTCCTAAACATTAGAATTTCATTTATCTTTTTTGTCCACCATTCTCTACTTATTTATTTATTTTTAATATATTATATTGATCATTTATTTTTCATGTTTACATTTAAGTCTTCTCCTTAAAATCAAGGCTTTTCATCTCCCAATTAACTTCATTCCATCCATCTTCTCCATCTCCTCCAAATCAAGTGTTTTCATATCCTAATTAACTGTTTTCCATTCGTCTTCTCTTCCTCATCCAAATCAAGGATTTTCATCTTCAAGTCTCAATTTTTCATCTCCATTCTCTTTTCAGAAAAAGATCGTAATTCTTGGATCGACTTCAATCTCCTAGACCCATTAAAAAAAAGTAGCCTCGGCTATGGTGGACTTCATCTTCAACGATAGTCATCCTGGTAAATTAATGCCCTTCTTAAGTCCATCATCTCTCATTCTCTCCATAAGCGTTTGAAAACTATATGACTCTATACCTAACTTAGAATGTCAAATTCTTAAGAAGTATGGTGAAATAATCTGTTGATAATCAATCCCGGTTTAATGCTTATGTTTTGAAAAGCTTGCTGATGTTGTTAGTGTAACCATAAGTGCAAATGTACTTTGTCATTTAATGCTTATGTTTTGAAGAGCTTGCTGATGTTGTTAGTGTAACCATGAGTCCAAAGATATTTTCTCATTAATCTTGAATAGTTTTTTTGACATGCATCATTACGAAAGATATATGATTTTAAGTTTGGTTGTGATGTTCAATGGAAAAAAAAGGATTACAAGTACGGGCAATTGGGGTGAAGCTGGAAAAGTTTAAAAGCTTTCTAACGCTTGATTAATCTATTTTTGAAGATGGTTAACTTTAGAAATAACAATGGATCCACAGTGGTTCGTCAAATTTAATTTTAAATATATTTAGTTTTAGAAATCACAACGTATCAACACAAGGTTCATCCAATTGACCCAACAATTTATCTCTCTTCTTTCTGTTATTCAACCCCAAAGACCTCTAGAAATTGAACCAAAAATTGATATAGGAAGACATGTTATCAAACTAAGTAAAAAGTCTATGGGAGCATCTGGTAAGCTCAGACAAAGTCTGCGTTTTCAATGGTGATTGGACACGAGCTACTCTCACTGGTAATTTATTCTTCACACCTTATTTTGTCAAATTTGTAGCCTTATATTGAATTGTAAGTTTTTGCTCTAATTTTTGGGTGCTTGCAAATGGGGATTCACCTCCGGTGTAAAATGTACCCGGGGCCGGTCCTGAGATTTTTGGTGCCCAGGGCGAAAAGTTCAAATGATGCCCAATTAAAAACATCTGAGTGTGTTAATTTACAATTGTCTGGCTTTTTCCTTCGTAGAATGAGAGATCCATTAGTGTTTCTTGTTCATAAGCATGATCAGTTGTGTGTTTGCTTTAGAATAATATGTTAATGCTTCGTTAATAAAGTTGTTGTAGCCCCTGCATCTCATAGTGAAAACCCAAATAGGACTAAACCTAATTTCCACCAAAATGGAAAGACTAAAATATAAGAAATAACAATCATCCTCCAAATGACAAATTGACAACCAAATAGGAATACAAAATCAACCACACAACCATAGTTTTAAAAATCCCAATCGGGACTCAAGGCGTTTTTCCTCCACGAGGCGTGTATGTGTATATGTATAATATATATATATATATATATATATATATGTGTGTGTGTGTGTGTGTGTGTGTATAATACAAGGTGGAAAGCATAATTCCATACAAAATAAATTTCATAAATACTAAAAATAAGCAAAACATAATTCTATACCAAATTTTAAACGTCATAAGGTCATAAAATTACTAGTTATAAGGCTAAAAACATAATAATTTACAAGTTATAAGGCTAAAAATATAACATGATCAAATTGAGAAGAGAAACGTTACAACAATCCAAAAAGTGGTAGAGAAAAGAAAGGTCAGCTTCTTCTTTCTTGTTGAGAAGAGGAAAGGACACCCAAAATGGCTTTTTTGTACTTTAAAATTATTAAAAATACAATTGCTTTTGTTTTGACTTTTTCTACCTTTTTTAAATAGACGAAAGGTTATAAAGTACAAGTCTCAAAACAAACATCAATCTCACCAAAAATAGTAAAGTAGATGGGGCTTGCACCTCACCAATGCCTCACGCATCACCGTCTCGAGGCACCGCCTCACCGATTGAGGCGTAAGCCTCGTCCAGGGACCATGAGGCTTAAGCCTCAGGCTGAACTCGAGGCGTGCCTCGAGGCGTACGCCTCGAGCGATTTTGAAAACCATGCACACAACCCCTTAAAACCCCACAATAGGACTAAAACCCACCATCAAGACCAACAACAAAAAATAAACATCATAAGAGATAAACAAAAAATATATAGATTAGAATTTGAGTATATAAACCAAAACCAAAATAAAGAGCATCATAACCACTAACACATCTACTTGTCCCTATTTCCTACATCCAACGTCTTCTATATAAACCAAAATCAACACTCATACCTTCTCAATCCAACTCTAAACACTTAATTGATTTATTCTTCTTCAATCATTTACACTCTGCAACATCAATGGATCATTCCTACTTCACTATAATTTTGTCCTCCTACTAGTTTTAGTCACTTAAGGTGTTTGTCTATAAAAATTAGCTATTGCATGACTCCATTAGTCCATCATGTGTTTCATATAATGATATTTAGGTTCTTGACCAATGACAATCATGAATTTCATATGTAAAATTGCAAAGTTAAGGGAGAACAGTCAAGTGATTTAGCTACTACACATTCAAGTGATAACATTCAAATGAGGGCAAAACATCAATTAACTATTGGACATTCAGATGACACCTTCGAGTGAATTAACCTTGAAGTGAATTACTAAATTACCTAATGCACATTAAATTATCCAAGAATTAAATGACAACAATCATATAAATCAACTACTGCCTATTCAAGAATCAAGTGACAACATTAAAATTTGACAAAACAAAAAACACATAACTGGTAGATTTATAGGTTTATAATACATCTCACAAGTATCTTCTAGTTCAAAAATTGATGGTGGAAATCAAAAATTCAATTGAAGCCCATGAAAGAAAAAAAAACTTACTTGTACAGTAGAAGAGTCAATGAAAGAGAAATAAGAAATTCAACGGTGTGTGATTAGGGATTCGAAATCCCTAACCAAATGAGAGTCACAGTTTCGAGAAGATGAATTGGAGGTAGTCCAGATTCTTTCATAATGAGTCAATGAGTATTGGTAAACATAATAAACCAAACAATAAAGTCTGAAAATAAAAGTTTACCTACAAAGAGTGAAAGACGCCAAGACTGAATCTTGCTTGCGTCTTCAGCGCCTCAGCGGACAGCCGGAGAGAGCGATTAGATTAGTCGATTACAGATTAGAGTCACATAGACAGAGGGAGATAGCAAGAGTCGATTACTGATTACAGAAGGCGTCGTTAATTCTAGAAGACTGTGAAGACGTCAACAAGGCCGAGTGATGGAATGAATATGTATGTGGTGTGGGCTGTAACTCTAACAAAAAAAAAACATTTGCCCCACGGAGGCTACTTTTTTTAGGAACAGACTACAGAGAGAATTTGATTTGGTTAGACAATGTTGATAAGAATAGGTCTACGTGACTTATTCTAAGCTGTGAGGTTTTTCCAAGGTTCTAAATGGCATAAGGCGTGGCATGGTGGTGAGGCCAAACCTTAAGCCTTAGGAGCCACGGCGAAGCCATGGCGTTTTCAAGGCGTGACTTATGGCGTCAAATTTCTAATTCATATATGATATTATATTTAAAAACATATGGTTTGTGGTGTTACTCACTGAGTCAATAGTAATAAGCAAGTTAAATTAAATTATATATTAAAAACTTGCAAATAAGACATTAAAAACGTAAAGAAAAATATAATATTTCATTACGATAATTATGCATTAGGTCATGGAGTGTCATGGGCTTAACGTTGCGTGACACACAAGCCTTGGTGTCATGGCGCGTCATGGCGGCTGTGCGGCGAGTTTTTTAGAACATTGGGTTTTTCAATAAAGCTCCATCTTTGTAGGAGCTGTAGTTATCTGTTAGCTTTATTTTTCCTGTTTTTCAGCAGACCTCTTAGGGATTCTGAAACGTGCTTTTCTAGTTTCTGTTTGTATTGCTCTATTTAAAGAGCCCTGTTTCCTCTCAATAAAGTATCGATTGAGAGTTGATCGACCAAACAGTTGAGTACTTGAAGTGAAACACTTGAAGAGAGAAAAGAGAGAGGAGCAGAATTTCCATGGTAGATAATAATGTAGGAAAGGGATTTGTGGTACCAACCATTTCGAAATTTGACGGGCACTACGATCATTGGGCAAAATTGATGGAGAATTTCATCAGATCAAAGGAATATTGGGACCTGATTGAGAATGATATCAATCCTCCTCAAGCGACCGTACCGACTGAAGCACAAAAGAAGGATATCGATGACCAAAAGTTGAGATATATGAAACTCAAGAACTTCCTGTATCAATCAATTGATAGAGACGTTCTTGAGACGATTCTCAACACAGATACGAGTAAACAAATTTGGGACATCATGAGGCAGAAGTTTCAAGGTTCAACCAAAGTCAAAAGAGCCCAGTTACAAGCACTTCGTAAGGATTTTGAAGTTCTCAACATGAAGGAGGGAGAATCAGTGAATAACTACTTTGCAAGAACACTCGCCATAGCAAAGAAGATGAAAGCTTATGGTGAAACTATTCAGGAGAATACCATCACTAAAAAAATTCTGAGGTCTATGACTCTGAAATTCAACTATGTAGTGTGTTCCATTGAAGAGTCAAATAATTTGGACGCTCTTACATTAGATGAATTACAGAGCAGCTTGTTGGTTCATGAACAAAGGATGAAGGTTAATACGGAGGAAGAACAAGTGCTTAAGGTGTCAAGTGAAGAACAAGGTACGAGAGGAAGAGGCTAGGGCAGTTCGAGAGGTGGTTTCAGAGGCGGCTTCAGAGGTGGACGAGGCAGAGGAAGAGGCAGCAAAGCTCAAATAGAATGTTACAAATGTAACAAATTGGGACATTATCAGTTTGAATGACCTGATTGGGGAAAGAGAACAAATTATGCTGAATCGAATGAGAATGATGCGGTGTTGCTGATGACATATGAAGGAAGTCAGAAAGAAGGAATGTGGTTTTTGGACACAAGTTGCTCGAATCACATGACAGGTAATAGGAGTTGGTTTACCGATCTGGACGAGCATTTCACCCACTTTGTAAAACTGGGAAACAACACAATAATGCAAGTGAAAGGACAAGGAACTATTAAGATGGTCATTGAAGGAAGAATACATGTGGTAAGCAATGTCTACTATGTACCAGATCTCACTACAAATCTATTGAGCGTAGGGCAAATGCAAGAGAGAAGAAAGTTGTCCATTTTATTTGAAAATGGGATTTGCAAAATTTTTCTTCAAGAATGGGGACTGATTTTGCAATCAGAGATGACAACAAACAGGTTGTTCATGCTTGTAGCAAATATGCCAACTTCTACAACCTGTTTGCAAATCACAATTCACAATGTTATGAAGTTGTGGCATCAAAGGTACGGTCATCTTAATATTAAAAGTCTTCATAAGTTGTGCAACAAACATATGGTGAGGGGTCTTCCTCAAATGAATGACGTTATCGATATGTGTGAAGTATGCCATAAAGGCAAGCAGCACCGTGAACCAATTCCAAAGAAGGCTAATTGGAGAGCAACTGAAAGACTTCAACTCGTACACACAGACCTGTGTGGCCCAATCGCACCGAGTACGACAAGTGAGAAGAGGTATATACTAACATTTATCGATGATTTTAGCAGGAAAACTTTAATTTATTTCTTGTTCGAGAAAGCAGAGTCCTTTGGAATGTTCAAGAAGTTTAAAAGTCTGGTCAAGAAAGAAACAAATAGTTACATACGCTGTCTAAGGAGTGATAGAGGAGGCGAGTTCAACACCAAGGAGTTCAACGAGTATTGTGTTGCTAATGGAGTGAAGAGACAATTGACTACTGCTTACACACCCCAACAGAACGGGGTAGCGAAACGCAAAAACATAACTATAATAGAGATGGTCCGATGTCTACTCAACGAGAAGAGAATGCCAAAGGTGTATTAGGGCGAGGCTGCCAACTGGGCGGTACACGTACTGAATAGAAGTGGGCGGTACACGTACTGAATAGAAGTCCTACTTCAGCATTGGAAGATATGACGTCGTATGAACGTTGGAGTGGAGGTAAGCCTAATGTCGAACATTTTAAAGTTTTTGGATGTGTAGGACATGTGCATATTCCGACACAAAAGAGGGTGAAATTAGATGACAAAAGCCACAAATGTTTGTTTATTGGAGTTAGTGAAGAATCGAAGGCCTACAAGCTTTATGATCAGGTGTCTAAAAGGGTCATCATAAGTAGAGATGTTGTCTTCGATGAAGAGCGAGGTTGGGATTGGGAACGAAGCCTAGAAGAAGAAAAACATGACACTTTAATACTCAAAGAAAATGAAGAAAATTCGAGCAGACCTATCATCAACAATCATAATCAAGATGGAAACGCTAGCCATCAACACAAACCTTCTCCAGCCTCAACTGAAGATGATTCGACTACTTCTTCCAATTCTGACAGAGAGCAACTGAACCAAAGAGAAAGAAGAAGAAAGAAGAAGAGGAGTACCAAGCTATCTCCAAGATTACGTTAGTGGGGAAGGACTTTCCGATTAAGAACAGGAAGAAGACCTGGCACTGCTTGTTTCTGATGAAGATCCTACGAGTTACTATGAAGCTGTAAAAGAGGAAAAATGGAGAAAAAACAATGGACAAAGAAATGGAAGCCATAGAAAGAAACGGGACATGGGAACTTGTCAGCCTACCACCAGGTACAAAAAAATCGGTGTGAAATGGGTCTACAAAACGAAACTGAATGAAAGGGGAGAAGTAGATAAGTGTATGGCAAGGCTCGTCTCAAAAGGCTATGCACAAAGGTACGGTATCGATTACGAGGAGGTATTTATACTTGTGGCCCGGTGGGATACGATTAGGATGATGCTAGCTTTAGCAGCCCAAAGAAAATGGATTGTGTTTCAACTCGATGTCAAAAGTGTGTTCTTGCACGGTGTCCTGAAAGAAACCGTGTATGTTGAACAATCAGATGGCTATATCCAAAAGAGGCATGAAGACAAAACCTACAAGCTGAAGAAGGCATTATATGGCCTCAAGCAGGCGCCACGGGCATGGTACAACAAAATTGAGGCGTATTTTGTGAAGGAAGGATTCAAAAAATGCAGCCACGAGCATACGCTCTTTATCAAGAAAGAAGATGAAGGAAGCCTTCTGATCGTAAGCCTGTATGTTGATGACCTGATCTTTATGGGAAACGATTTTGATTTATGTGAAAGATTTAAAACGTCCATGAAGTAAGAGTTTGATATGACAATTTTAGGAAGGATGAGGTATTTCTTAGGAGTCGAAGTAGAACAATCGGACAAAGGTATTTTCCTGTGCCAAAGGAAATATGTTACTAATGTATTGACGAGATTTGGAATGGAATCTTGCAACTCGGTGAAGAACCCAATGGTGCCTAGAATGAAGCTCTCAAAGAATGAAGGAGGAGAAGTTGTTGATGCATCTAAGTACAAGCAGTTAGTAGGCAGCCTAATGTATCTAACAGTCACAAGGTCGAATGTGATGTTTTCTGTTTGTTTTCTAAGCAGGTTTATGGAGAGTCCCCGGGAAGCTCATTTAATGGCAGGAAAGAGAGTCCTACGCTACATCAAAGGTACATTGGAATTGGGCCTATTGTACAAACGAGATGAAGTTGATGCTCTAAAGGCGTATACCGATAGCGACTTTGCTGGAGATATGGATGGTAGCAGAAGCACATCTGGTTATGTGTTTATAATGAGTAAGGCAGTTGTAGCATGGAGCTCTAAAAGGTAACCGGTAGTCACTTTGTCAAGCACGGAAGCTGAATATGTGGCCGCATACGCCTGTGCCTGTCAAAGCATATGGATGAGAAGAATCTTGGAGAGCTTTAGTCAGTCACAATATGAGAACACAACGATTTTCTGTGACAATAGTTGTTCGATCAAATTGTCAAAGAATCCCGTGTTCCACGGAAGAACAAAGCAAATAAGAGTTCGGTTCCACTTTCTGCGGGAATTAGTTAAAGATGGTGAAATTGAGCTCGTGTATTGTGGAACTCGTGATCAAGTTGCTGACCTTATGACGAAACCTTTGAGTCTGGAATCTTTTCAGAAGATGAGAAGAATGCTTAGAGTTCGAAGTCATGAAGATACAAACTGAATTGCTTTCAACATCTTCAGTTTGGGGAAGGATTTGATAAGGATAGGTCTACGTGACTTATTCTAAGCTGTTAGGAAGCTATTAGGTTTTACAATAAAGCTCCATCTTTGTAGGAGTTGTAGTTTATCTGTTAGCTTTATTTTTCCTGTTTTTCAGCAGACCTCTTAGGGATTCTGAAATGTGCTTTTCTAGTTTCTGTTTGTATTGCTCTATTTAAAGAGCCCTGTTTCCTTTCCATAAAGTATCGATTGAGAGTTGATCGACCAAACAGTTGAGTACTTGAATTAACAATTGTGTCATTGGTAAACAAGGATATCTTGTAGTCTACTACTTAAAATTTTGATGCCCATAGACATAATGTTGCCCTGGGCCGCCGTCCCCTGGCCCATTGTCAGGGTCGACCTTGAATGTATGCCCAAAGTGGTAATCACCATGTTAGAGCTTAATATAACCACACCAGTGATTTTTTTTTAAATTCACCATGGTGATGACTTAAAATATTCTTAGTTTAGATATGATTTTATATATAAAGATTATATAGGGGTTAAATCATATGAGAACCAAAAAAAGATTGAGAACCATGAGAACCGATCTAAGCCGTAATTTGGTTTTGATCTTATGGTTTTAATTAAAAGTTGTTTCATCACATGAAAATGACATAATTGTCATTTTGATAACAAGATTCACCTGATGAAACTTACAGATTGTAACACCCGAAAATTTCGGTAAGAGTCTCGAAGACTCCCTTAACGTTCATATTTAGATTTTATCTTTTACGAAAGTCTAAACTTGAAACCCAAGGTGAAACGGGTGCTTTCCGTACGTGAAACGGCAAGTTTCGGGGCCCGAGGGAGTGCTGGGCGACATTGACCAGCGACTGTGACACGGTCACTGTCGCCGTGTCATAGTCGCACAAAACTACCAGAAGGTGGGCTGGCTAGTGCGACATTGACCAACGACGATGACCATGTCATTGTCGCATGGTCATAGTCGCCGATACCCAGCGGGTATTTACTGCCCAACTCCGATTTTTAGGTCATTTGGCTCTTATTTTGGTTATTTGGGGAGCTCATTTTCTCTGCAGATTTTGGGTAAGGAAGCACTGTAACACCCTAAAAATAGGGATAACAAATTTTTCCGGAAAATGGAAACATGGTATATAATTTGCCACAACATTCGAGTCTCCCAAAAATGGGGAAATAAGAAACCTGTTTAATTACAGTTGTAATATAACGGAAGATAAACAACAACCAACTAATCTAATTTATACGCTAGAAAATAGATTACAAAAAAGGTGTCGTCTATAGTCCCAAAAATGACTTCACAAAAGTGTGTCTGTAAGTTATTATATGCCCACGACATGTGTCACACAGAGATACTGCTGAGGAGTATGTAAACCTATAGGGTCGCACACAAAAAATGCGTTTGTTTCCATCTTAAGAAACCCAGATTAAATCAAGTTGATTAAGAAAATAATTATTCTTAAAAGGATAATTATGAAAATATGTGTTAAACTGTAATTATGATAATTACAGGGTGAAAACGTATATGTTAATTACGGGGAATTATCTATAATTATATATATATATATAATTATATATATATATATAATTATATTTAAAGTTTAAAAGATAATTATATATATATATATATATATATTTGAATTTGAATTTGAATTTGAATTTGAATTTGAATTTGAATTTGAATTTGAATTTGAATTTGAATTTGAATTTGAATATTACAGATAATTACTAAACCTTATTTAATCCTTAGTTGAATTATAGACTAACTATAATTCTTCTGATATAAATAAGGGGTTAGGCTAAACCATTTGATATACAATTGAATGATAATAGCCTTTCAGAAAAAATACAGAAAATAAACCCTTTTCTTTTCTGTAAAAACACATATAGATCTAGGGTTATTGGGCTAGCACCCGGTGGAATTTCGTATGTTCGTGTGTGGATACCGCTAGAGGAAACCTCGATTGGTTTCTAAGTACTTAGCTAGTTCAACCACAAGAGATCTGAAAGGTACATCTCTAAACACCCTATGGTGTGGTTTTGAGTTTTGATTAAATACATCATTGGATCCGATTGGGTTTTAATTGTTTAGAAAAGTTTTCTATTATTGTAACCAAAATTTCTTTAATTTCCGCTGCGTATATCGGTTACGATTTCGAATAAAACCCTACTGTGTCCATAAGCACCTTTCCTCAAGCTCTCACCCAAGCGCGACTAAGCCTGCCTAGGAGCGGCACCACTAGAACCTGAGATACACATCGACACCAAACAAGTGTTAGGCCAAAAAGCCTAGTGAGCGTGTACAAGAAATAGTATATAAATCCACATACAATTCTTATCAGCAGTTAACCCAAATTCATTAAATGTGGAGTCAATGGGGGTGACCCATAGCACCAATCAAGTTCCACCCAAAGAGTCGATATACCTTGATGCCAACTACCACGAGTGACATCCGAAAGGCCCGGCACATCCGAGGACTACAATCATGGCATTACCCCGAATGGCGGAGGTCTGGGTACATACCATCACAGTGGCATCCAAGACTGCATCCTCCTAGTGTTTACTGACTTGGTTCATCCTACATAATTTCATAGGAGGTCTCAAGGTACATTATAACCAAGAATATTTCAATACCAACCATGGGTACAATATTACCATCCTAAACAACATAAAGTCTGATATACGACTAATATGACCATAACTTTCTTCATGTAGATATGATACCACCAAAGGTGTCTCAAGTAGGAATTCATCAAAATGCCAAGATATACATATTTACTCATCAAATCATGGCAAGTTACAAATAAACATATTTCATAGGAAAAACCCCAAATACATAGACATTTAGAAATGAACATTTCGAGTAAAGATTCAAGATATTAGCAAGTAGAAGATTATGATGTGTATCTAGTTTTAACAAAGGTTTAGTGAACTCACAATCTAGGTTTTTGATTAAAACCTATAAAAGATGAAAGCCCTAGAAGTTGGATGTAAGTGATTGAACTTGGATCTTGTGAATCTACTCCAATAAATGTTCTCCAAGGTAGGTTTAATGCCCAAAGATTGTTGCCTAACCACCCAAGGTTTGAAATAAATTCTTGGAGATAGGTAGAGGATGAAAATAAATGCCCAAACCCTAAAATCGCATATGAAATCGACTGGGAGTGAGTTTCTAAGTTGAAATCGGGCTAAAGAGGGGTTTTGGAGACCTGCAGGTGGCCCCGCGGCTTGGGCCGCAACCTGGAGGCCGCGCCGTAAGTCGCGCGTGTACTCCCCAAGCTGCACTCCAGTGTGTTACGCGGCTTGGGTCGTGGCTTGGAGCCCGTGTAGTAAGCCGCGCAACTCACTGTTTCTCAAATGGCTGATCTAAGGTTTCCAAACATTACTATAACAAACTTTAAACCAAATAGCAATTAACATAAATGTCCTACATCATTTAGCACATAACCATAAGACTAACGAAGCCCTATACTTACTTGAAATTTTCGGGTGTTACAATCCTCCCCACCTAATTTGAATTTCGTCCCCGAAATCTCACCCTAAGCGAACAATTGAGGATAACGCTTCCTCATCTCCTCTTCGGAATCCCAAGTGACGTTAGCACCACGATGGTGCTTTCATTGGACTTTAACCATGACCACGTCCTTATGGCGCAACTTTTTCACCTTTGACTCTGCGAAGATGATTTGTGTAACTGTAGGTTTATTGTCGTCATTGTATTCGTCTAGGTTGATATCGAAATTGGAATTCTCAGTCGATTTCTTTACATTGCTCCATGTTTTGAGGTTGAAATCGAAATTGAAATTGAAATCGAAATCGAAATTTGAGATTGAAATCGGAATTGAAATTGTCGTTCGATTTCTTTACATCGCTCTAGGTTTTGAGGTTGAAATCGAAATCGAAATTGAAATCGAAATCAATTGAAGAAGGGATTAGATCTGGAAGAAAAAGGGGATTTGGGATTAGTTCTGGAAGACATACGTGATTTGGAATTAGATGTAGACATTAATGCCCTTTCACTTTGTTATTTATTAAATAAATGGGGTTAAGTTTCAAAAAAATCACAAAAATGCCATTGTCTTTAATGTCCATTGATTAAAATCAATAAACGGCTTAGATCGGTTTTCACGGTTCACAATTTTTTTTTGTTCTCATTTGATTACCGTCCTAGGTGTTTAATGAAATTTAATAATGGTCTTCATATGATATTTAGCGAGGGCCATCATCATCGCTTGCCAATACAATTTGAGATGCCTACAAGTGATTGCACGAGAATATGTTTTATGGAGCATGAGAATTTTGTTAAGGTGTATTTTTCAATCTATCATGTCATGTCAAATGATGGAGTTGATTTACAACAACATAATTAATTAGTTTTTATTAGTACTAGAAGCGTACTCGCGCAATGCAGCGAGATACATCACGATTTAATGTTTCATTTTATTTTTTTGTCGATTTACAGTACGATTTTGGATGGTTTTGAGAAAGTGATAATATTTTTTTTTATAAATTTGTTTAATTTATGCTTAATAATATAATGTTTTTTATATAACAAAAGTAACTATTTTTTTAGAATTCAATGATTTTCTTATATATTTTAATGACATATAGAAAAAATAACCAATTACATATTTAATAATATAATTAAAACAAAATTATAGTAATATAATATATTAATTAATAGTGATACATGGAAATGTATGCATAAAAAGAAGGAACTGCACATACCAAATTGGTGGTTGTTAGAAGCCTGCAGTAGTAATATGTATCTTGTGTTTTGATACTTGTAAATTAAGATATTTTTAAAATCTTGCATAAAATGATGGTACCTTGTGCCTAATAATTTGTATTTAAGAGTTTTTTATCCGTGTTTTATAATACTAGAAGCGTACTTGCGCAATGCAGCGAGATACATCACGATTTTAATGTTTATTTTTATTTTTTGTTTTTTATATTTAAATTGAGATGTTTATCCTGTTTTGATTATGTTTATCAGAATTCAAATTTCATAATTTTAGGGTTTAGGGATTAGAGATAAGGATTTTGGGGGATAAGGATGAAATATATTAATTAGGGTTAAAAGCTTTACAGTTAGTACATTAGGCTTTAGTAGTTATTTTTAAGAGATTTTAAGTAGATAGCTTTAAATGATAGTACATAAAGCTTAGTGAGTTGTAATTAAGAGTTTTTTATGCCATATTTATAATATAGTATAGATAGTATAAATTACAATGTATAATTGCTATCAAAATCAAGTTTGATGAGCAAATAGGTAGTGTTTTTCTAAAACCATGTTTTGCGGAGACTTAAGATTTGGGATCTTTTGTGATTAATTTTTTTGTTTGAAATAAAATTTAACTTCATTTTTTTTTCTTAATTATCGAATCTAGTTTGTCTTGACGTAGCTATATACTTTCTAAGAGGTTGTTTAGTTGTTTTCTATAGATTAATCTGTCTGTATAGATTAAAATATTTTTTTGAAGGTTTTTTCATAAATGGAACAGACAGTTTTTTAATTGGAAGAGACAAATTTGAAAAAAAAAAACTTCACTTCTTCATAAAAAGCTCTCATAAAAGCTTACTGAATAAGTCATTTTTTGTATCATTATAGATTAATCTGTTTGTATAGATTAGAAGATTTTTTTGAAGGTTTTTTCATAGATGGAACGAATAGTTTTTTAATTGGAAGAAACATATTTGGAAGAAAAAAAAACCTTCACTTCTGCATAAAAAGCTCCTATAGAAACTTACTGAATAAGTCACTTTCTGTATCATTAAGTCACTATCAAATAGTCATGTATAGGCAATATAACTCATCGAATATGCAGTGAGTCCTATTAAGTTTGCTAATAAACAGACCATAAATGTAACATTATATATTGCTAAATGTCCAACTATCTATTAACTTTATCCTCACATACATCAATTATTAATTAAAAGTAATTATTATTAATTAATTTTAATTATATATTGATATTAATTATTTAGAATTATTGTTAATCATATAAAAAAAAATATTATTATTCTTTTAATTACTATTCAATATATTTTAGCTATTAAAAACTTATATTATTTAATTTTTCTTTACTATCTTGTTTGTATAAATTGACATATTATATTATTAGAAATTTATTTTAATTATATTATGAAATATTTTATTTGACTATTTTTTTCAATATGTCTTTTCGATCATTTTACATGTTTATAAACTATTTTTTTACCAAACATGATATATTCAACAACTATTTATAAGTCTCTAACTAAATTATCAATCAAGAGTTAACTTATCAATTAATTTACTAAACATAATCTTTACCAAATTCCGACATAACAAATTGTACAAATAGCAATAGAGCTTCCGTTCAAATTGTGGAAACCTTTTTGGAAACCTTCAAAATGAAAAGTATTTATATTATTATTATAAATCACAGATAAAAAACTCTTAATACAAATTATTAGGACAAGGTACCATCATTTTATGCAATATTTTAAAAATCTCTTAATTTACAAGTATCAAAGCACAAGATACATATTACTACTGCAGGCTTCTAACAACCACCAATTTGGTATGTGCAGTTCCTTCCTTTTATGCAGACATTTACATGTATCACTATTAATTAATATATTATATTACTATAAATTTGTTTTAATTATATTATTAAATATGTAATTGGTTATTTTTTCTAGATGTCATTAAAATATATAAGAAAATCATTGAATTCTAACAAAATACTTAATTTTTTATATAAAAAATATTATATTATTAAGTCTAAATTAAACAAATTTATAAAAAAAAACATTATCACTTTCTCAAAACCATCCAAAATCGTACTGTAAATCGACAAAAAAATAAAATAAAACATTAAAATTGTGATGTATCTCGCTGTATTGTGCGGGTACGCTTCTAGTTACGTACAATTATTATTATTATTATTATTAGAGCATCTCCAATGCAAAGTTCTTATAAGCAAAAAGTACAATGACTTATAAGAACTAGTATTGTGGAGAGTTATTATAAGAATCTAAAGCCTTCTAGGTTTTTAAATAAGAACCTTGGTTCTTACCATGAAATTTGTGTGAAATGACAATTTCCTCATTTTTATTGTTAGTTAAATTAAATATTTGATATTTATTTATTAATATATAATAATTATTGATGTTGACATGAGGTTCTTATAAGAACTATCATTGTGAATTTTTATATAAATTTTTAAGTTGATGAGTTAGAAATTGGTAGCACTAAAAAGTGTAAGAAGGAGCATTGGAGATGCTCTTAATGACGAGGAAATAGCAGGAAACTACTCCGGTGGCATCCGAGCTTCCGTTCAAATTCGTCACGTGTTCAGCGACTTCCTCATAATTACAAGCTCATGATTGCGACCATTATAATATTATTCCCTCTCTGCCACGTGTACCGCTCCAACTTACCCGTGTCTTCCACGCGCTTGACTAACCCCCCATTTTGACTTTTCAATATCCTTGTCCCCAAAGCTAGCCTCCCCCATTCTCAACCCAAAAAGGTTGGTGAAATGTCTAAAATGACCCCACCACAACACCATGCTATAACATATTCCCAGCTAATATGCTTGTGTTCTTTTCTTCCTCTTATATATATATAAACCTCCAAATATGTTAAATCTTGTACAATTAAATCGCCCAATCAAATCCAATGGCAGCCGTTAGATTAATACGTACGCCGATCCCACCATCGGCCTTAGGTGCACCGGCAACGATGATCAAGATGAGGGGGATCAAGTTTACATGCATGGCGGCTGGTTTTGGTTCCGATTCAAAAAAAGGTCAATTGGTAGGAGATGTAGAGTTGAAACTAGTGGTCATAACTAAGGTGGCTGCCACCCGCATGGTGGCAACCTTGGGTGGTGCAGTAGTAGTCACTGCACCACCACAGACAAAGGAAAAGGTAGACTTGGCTACCCTCATGGTGTTGGTACGAAGTGCAATTCTTCGTAAGGTAAAGGTTGTTAAGAGACGTAGGTCATGGAGTTTTATCATCCAATCACTAGTTGAAAAGGTTATAATGGACTCTCGCTTTTTTGCGATGATTGGTGTAGCAGGAACCTTGCTTGGCTCAGTATTATGCTTCCTTGAGGTATATGATTATAAGTATGACTAGTTTATCAGTGAATTAACAATTTATCATCCAACAACTAGCTAGACATGAACCACAAGGGCTGTGGTGTGGTGGTAAAGGCTTGGGGAGTTCATAGCGCTCAACCCGGGTTCGAGCCCTACTCGCAGCACTTGTGGCCACTGAGGATAAACTCAGGGCTGCGCACTTTAACAGCTGGGCCAAAGGCCCTAATTGCCAGGGATTAGTCTGGGCCATAGGCCCAGGATACCCTTTCCAAAAAAAAAAAACTAGTAGACGTCCGACAGTTAATAGCTAGCTTAGCTAATTAACAACTAGTTTATCAACTAATTTGCTAATTAAAAATAGTATTTTCTTCTCATCAAATTACTAAAACATCTTATGTTTATTATTTGAATCGTTTGTAGGGTGTTTTTCTGGTTATGGAATCATATCTTCAGTATTTTTATGCCCTTTCTCGCCATTCGGATCACGGTCATATCATGCACTTACTCATCGAAGCCTTAGGTATGTCTCTTTAATTAACGTCCATCATTTGCATCTAGATTAGTTATATCGAAGCTTAAAATTAGTTATATGAATATATGTATTTTTTGTGTGCACAGATATGTTCTTGGTCGGAACAACGATGCTTACGTTTGGGATGGGACTGCATTTTATGTTTGTCGGATCAAGAGCTCCAAAAGTCAACGGATCACCGCTTCCATCGTCAAATCTTTTCGGGCTTTTCTATCTCAAGGTACATATCTCAAAATCACATTATAATTAAACCGTCAAATGAATGACCAAATTATTCGTATTCTCACTACAACAAAATTGGGTTATACGACATCATTATAATTAAGCTGTAGAAGCCAAAAATGCCTATAATTTTCTAATAGATTGTTTTATAGAACCAAACACTTGTACGTTCTATGTTAAAGTGTTACAATATGTTTATAGGACGTTTTTGGACGTCTTAACAAGTTTTATTTTGACAAATTTGAAATAAAGCATCATATTAATTTTGTTATATGACATTATTTGAAAAAAAAAGATGTCTTATAAAAATAAGTGTTCTAAATTAAGATTGTGTTTATAAGACATTTCCTTAAAAGTGTCCTATAAAAAGCTAATAGAACATTTTATTTTAAAAGTGTCATAAAAAACTTATTAAGACACAAAAAAATGTCATGTGAATTTTTTGCAACAATTTTACTTATGACGCACCATTGTTTAACTTAAGTTTTATAAAATAGTCATTTTTGACATTCTATAAACCTAATGATTTGTTGTAGTATCTAGGCTTGTTTAAGTAGTTAGAACATGATCAATGATATATGTATACTAATTATGGTTTAAACTCCTAAAATGTCGACATTATATATAGGAGTTTCCATCGTGGGCGGGAATGAAATCCATCTCGGAAGCCAAGTCAAAAATCGGGCACGCCCTAATGTTGTTGCTTCAAGTCGGAATGTTGGAGAAGTTGAAGAGCGTACCTTTGGTTACGGGATTAGATCTAGCTTGTTTTGCTGCATCCATATTTGTTTCTTCTGCTGGTTTATTCATTCTTTCAAGACTTTTTACGGATACTAAAGCCTAAATTAATTAGGTGCCCGATAATTCTTTTGTTTCTTCTTATATATATGGGACGCCTTCTATTAATTATTTAAGGTTGTATTAATTTTATTCGTTTTAGAATAAATATATTCTTTATATAAATGTATGTATATAATCCATGGTTTTAAATAACTCGTTATAACATCTTATTACATTAAGGCTTGGTTTCGTCATCTAGTTTTATTATCTTTTGATCCTCTTTTATTTTATGGAATATTACAATACTTCCTTCTTATAAAAACTTTGTCTTCACATTCACGTTCAATCAACTAATATTTTATTACATGCATAAAATGTTTTAATAATATCATTAAAGTTGTGCATTCAAAATAGAAAATCTATTAAAGATGAATGTAATATTTTTTAAAGATTTTGAGTTTTGATTTTTCATTTTAGAGAAAATTTGGAAGATGTTTTGGAAATACTCTAAGTGAGAGTACTTTATCCTTATTGTTGTCATTGGCTCCCATTCGACTTTAGTGCATTTGGTATACCTTCGTCCACCCTTTCTCGAACCAGATCCATGCCTTGGGAATCTCGTTCCTTATTTACATGGGTGCACTGCGTTCTCTCCCTATCGTTCAAACTTTTCCATGCCTTTCCCTGTGGTCACCTTGTTGGGACGGGACAAAACATGAAACGACATATCTCACTTTCCATGTTTGGCGTGACATGAGACATGATAAAACTCATTGTTTCACGTTTGGCACGACATGGGACAGGGAAATGTGAGACAAAAAATGCTCTCTTTTGTTCCAAAAAATAGTGGAACAAGATGGGACAAAGATTTGATAGAAACTAAAAAATTACTAATCTACCTTCATTTAATATAACCCTAATATGATATTTGTTTTAATGGTCACTGCCGCCCATCGCCATAACCACCTCCACCTAACCACCACCATTACCACCATCAGCTACCACTACCACCTCTACCTCCACCACATCGGCCATAACTACCTCCTCTACCTCAATTTGGTTTCTATTATATGTGTATGTATTTATGTATATGAAAATTGTGTAAAATTATGTAAAAATGTTTATAAATTATCTTATTTCATATATTACTTGATTTGTATCAACTTTTATAGAGTAAATTACATGATTGGTCCTTGTGGTTTACATAAAATTGCATTGTGCGTCCCTATTTTGAAATAATTATGGAAAACGTCCACGTGGTTTACATTTTCACACGCCTTGAGTCCCTTTGCTCTAACACTGTTAAAGATATCTGTTAAATAGGTTAATTGAGGGGGGCATTTTAGTCATTATACATATTCCTGTTTTATATTAAAAAATAAAACATATTATATTATATATATACATATTACACACAGTATCAATGTATCATAAAGAAACAACACTCAGGCCACCATCACCGGCCTCCACTCGGCCACCATCATCGACCTCCACTCCTCACCATCACCGACCACCACCTTTCGTCGCCATCACCCTCATCCACCACCCGCCATCACAGAGGTTACAAAACCCACAGTCGTCGTTACTCCGCCATCACCGAGGCTATGAAACCCACCATCATCCCCACTCGATTTCTAGGTTTTGGAAGCAGGTTAGGAACTCAGTTTTTGATGTTCTAGTTTGGAAGATCGAGATCTGGGTTTTGAAGAATGAAGATTACCGATTTCGTCTCTTCCGATTTCGTCCCGTTTCCGACTTCACCCACCACAACGACACCCAAATTCTTCGCCCGTGAACACCCTCGCCTCCATTGTAACACCCCGGATTTCAGTTATGTATCGTTGTATTCTTGTGTTAAGCTTTTGTTGTTAGCACCGCGTTTGATTTCGAATTCGAGTTTGGTTTTGGTGGCTTTTGGGCAAACAACGGTGGACTTCGCGAGTTGCACCGCGACTTAAAGTTGCGGCACAACCCGCGAAACCCACTGGATGTCATGGGTTTTATGGACACTGGCCGACTTAGGCAAGTTTCAGCCCAAAATATCTTCATTTGGGGTTTTCTCAAATATCTCAAGTCTCTCTCTCTTTTCTCTCTCTCTTTTCTCTCTCTCTTTCTTTGGTTGTGTTTGGTTCTTTAAGACCTCATAAGTTGCTATTATTAAATACATCTAGCAAGGTTTCGGTATATAAAGCTTCACCTCTTCGTCGTGGTCGATATCTTATTTTTCGGGGTTTTTGTCTAAAACCTATTTGGTGAGTTCCTACTACCTTTTTATAAATTTATACATGTCAAAACTTACATTTTGAACTTTCTATATATCTCCATGGTTTCAGATCTAAGTTTACTACTTTTTGATATAACTTGAGTTTTGGGAGATTTTAGGGTTCCTGATCATTTTCGATTAAAATGATGGGTTTCATCTTATTTGAAGTAAAATGATGTTTTACTTGCACATTTATGTGGGTTACTTGAAAGAATGTTTAAAGTTCATTTTGATGATTTTCATTCTTACCAGAAGTTAAACTTGAAAATGCCTTTTGTTTATAAATGTTATTTTATACCATATGACTATCTATGGTTGGTCACATATGTTGTTGTGACGAGTCTGTACCATTACTAGTGGATCCCTAGGTATTGAGTCGACTTATATTTGGGATGTCTTTTCCCCTCTTTGTAAAAATGGATGTATATGATCCTCGAGGTCCATTTGGTACGGTTATGCAAGACCGGTTACTAGTCATGGATCATATTTTCCTTTGTTTGTAGCTATGGATGCATATGATCCTCGGGGGAAATTTGGTACGATTATGTGAGATCGGTTACTATCTAAGGATCATATGGTAGTCCTAGTGAACGAGTATGACTTGGTTTCCTCGAGGGCCCTCCCTCACATCGTAGTACGGACCTTTGTAGTTCGTGGCCATGGATTCCAAGTGTTTCGACTCATAACTCGGATTGTGACCTACTTTGTGTTACGTTACAATCCTTGGTAAAAACTGGTTATCGTTGTCATCGCATGATGAGTTTACATTTAAAAGGTCCGGTTGTGGCAAAGGTTTCATTTGAAAATTAAACCTTATTGAAAAGATTTCCTTATGTTACAATTGTTTATATCTCTTGAAATTTATAAATTGTATGTTCTCACTAGGCTTTAAGCCTAACACTTTTTCTCAAATGACGTGTATAACAGGTTCCCGTTAGCAGTGGGTTGCTAAGGGCTTGAGTGACGAGCTTGGTCTCGGGGATTTTTGAGATGACTAGTATTGATGTTGGGCAATTGTTTAAGTCCCATTCTTTTGGTGATATTGGATTAACAACTGATGTAATCTAGATAGTTTATGTTTAGATTAGTTTGTTGTTGAATTCCATATCAGTATTTAGGTTTGTAAAGGTTAAGTACATATCCCCTTTTTGGGAGGTTTATACCAAGTGTTGATGCTTATTTGTCTAGTTTCCGCGTTTTAAAATTCACTCCGGATTTTAGGGTGTTACATCCATCCTCCCCGTTCTCTCCTCTTGTCTCTCTCTCTCTCTTCGACCCCGTGGTGAAACCCCGTCCTCCATCGAAGTTCAATGTTGGGAGGTTTTCAAATCTGAAGTTCGATTTGGGGTTGAACAGATCTGAAATTCGATTTTGAAACCGTTGTTTTCTTAATCTGCTGGAGGGTTTCATCTTCTCCATTGATGTACACCTGCATCGATTTTTTGAGGAGGTTGTTGATTCAAATGTAAAGATTTAGTTTCATAGATTTAGGCTTTCTTTTTCAATTTTTGTTTGATTTTAATCTAGGGTTTTTTTTTTCCTTTGAATTCAATTTAGGGTTTTTGATTTATTTTGATTTTGTATCACAAAGCTTTTGATTGAACATGAATTTGATTTATATTGACTTTTTACAATGTGTTCATCGTATTTTTGATACAAATGCATGAAATTTTTGTACAATGTAATTGAAGGAAAGTGGTCCAGGTGGTTTCTAAGTTCTTGTTTTATTTGTGTTTTCTGATTCTTGAGGATGCTGGAGCAGTGGAGTGGTTGCCATGCTGCCTCTAGATTTACAGCACCTTCACTGCATTAATTTTTTTAACTCGGTTTTAAACTAAATCGATTCCGGAACTGTGTTTTAACTTGATTGTGTGCCATGGAGGAGATCGATGTATGTGCATGAGACACACACACAAGAGAGAGAGAGAGAGAGAGAGAGAGAGAGAGAAAGAAACGTCTAGAGACGTCTATTGTTGGCAGAGGATGGTGTTGGTTGCTCATCGGAGAAGATGATCAGTGATGGATCGCTGGTCATGGTGATCAGGGTCGGAGAAGACGACCCTAAGGAAATGGGTCAAAGTTATAAGACACGTGGATGCATCAGATTGGTTTCTGAAAATAATATGTATATCTTTTTAAATAAAAAATTGAGAAATGTCTAAAATACCCTTCCGTTTAAATGAGTTACCAGAATTTGTTTAACAGAGTTAGTTTAAGGGACCAAAGATGTGTGAAAATGTAAACAACAGGGACGTTTTCCATAATTATTTCAAAATAGGGACGTACAGTGCAATTTTATGTAAACCACAGGACCAATCATGTAATTTACTCACTTTTATATAATATATAAAATTATCAAACAAATTTTAGTGACAACTTGTTAAGTCCTTTCCTATCCCGTTCTAGTCGTACCTAATACCAGACAAGACATACAACTCAGTTTTATCCAATTTTGCCCTCTTGTCTAGTCCAATCCAATCCTGTATAATCATGTTTACGTGTCAAATACTACCTTATAGTATCACTGTTGCTTTGACTTTGCTATTTATTGTAACGACCAATTTAACAATTGACTTGTTGATCAAATTAATTGTTGTCATCCATTTTCATTCATACTTGTTTTCAAGTGCTTCAAACTTGGGTTTGTCTTTTAGATTTTACTCTTATATATCATGTATTATGAGAAGTACCGATTTTATATATCTTTACTTCAAAATTTACCCTAAAATTATGTTGATTAGATGCTTAAAACCCCCTATTAATTCGAGTTCATTATTTAATTGTTTGTTATATATTAAATTGTGAAAAGAAATGTTTTTATATGGGTTTTACATATCTCGTATGCACCAAGCAAAAGAAAGAAAAAAAGTATTGCATTTATAATTTGTTGATGGGTTTTGTGTTGGCAGGTTTTCTAAGCTATGTCCAAGCCCAATTCTCTGCAGCCTAAGAAAAAAAAGGGATAAGATCAGTTGCTTGCAGCCCAAATCAGAAAAGGAGAAGAAAAGAAACCCCATCGTCCAACAGTCCAGGTTCATATCTTCATCGACCGGGCGACCTCCACGTCGACCAAAACCGCTTCCCAAGTTGCGCCCGACTCTGTAGTCGGCCAAATCAAGACGCAGGCGACTCCTGCGGCAAGTTTAGCTGCGCCCTAAGTCGCGACGGCCGAAATCGTGGACCTTTGGGTCTTTTTCGAGAGGTTCTTAACGTGGGGGTATAAAACAGAGAGGGAAACCATCGATTAGGGGGGAATCAGACGAGAAATTGAAGAAAGGAGAAGCATGATTTTGGGAAAGCTTTTGGTATTTCTTCAATCCTTTAGGTAATTTTAGATTGTAGGGTTTACATTTGCTTTCGTTTTTAATTTTTCTCAATCGAGCAATGAGTTTATGATCATTTGGCTCGGATTGTGTTGAGACTTGTTGAACAGTTTACTATCATTTGATTTCCATTTATGCAAACCTTGAATTAACAGTTTTATCATAGTTGTGTCGATTAATTTGAGTAGGTACCCTCAATTTGTTTAGCCTAATTGTGAATTGCTAGATATAGTTGTGAATCCGTAATTATTCTCAATTCTATTTTAGTAGCGAGCAATACTTCAATTGATTGGGCGTCTGATTAATTTTAGTGTCGCAGGTTTGCTTAATCTAGTCTAAATGGTCGGCATCCGATCATTGGCTAGGAATGACGTTTGTCTAAGCCTAATGCAATTAGCAGTTGAGTCTATGTTCGTAACTAGACTTAATTAGCTGATTAGGAACTAGTTTATTGAGCGTCTCATGATAGTTTAATCTTGCGGACAAACAGAGTGTCGATGCGTATCGATTCTTATAGCCTTTCTGGAATAAAATGAGAAAATATCTTTTTATGAACAAGTCTATGATACACGGCCCGGTCAATAAATTAAACTCATTGCTAGTTTATAATTATCTGTTTTCCGCTTTAATTTCATGTTTAGTTTAGTTTCTCAATCTAACCCCCCTCTTTTTAAATAAAGCGTAGAAGTTTGACACCGTTCATGGCCAATCCCTATGGATTCGACCCTGCTTACCGCTATTGCAATTTAGGTTGTAATTTGAGGTAAATATGATACTTTATTATTTGTCGGGCTTGACACCCATCAAATTTTTGGCGCCGTTGCCGGGGATTGGCAACGTTGATTGTTGTTGGTTTTTACACTTTATTTATCGTTTATTTTATTTTTCTTTTTAGTCTTTAATTTTTAGTTTTATCGTAAGTTAATCGTGTGTCTAACGCCAAGTGGTTTTAAGTGTTTTTTTTATTAATATCATGGCGTATCGTTCATATGATGATGGGTCACTATACACCACCATGGGATGCGATCCAATCGAGGTACGTCTCCTTGAGTCAAAAATTTCAGACTTAACTGATATTGTGAAGCAGATAGCTTGTACAAAGACACCACCGGTGGGAATGTTCGAGACATATACTCAACATGCTTATTCAATTGACCCACTCCCAACTTTCCACTACAACACCGAGCCAACCTACAATTATGGAGGATTTCCATGTTCGTCCCAAAGTGCCTTTGAGCCATACTCGAGCACTTGCTTATCGGGATGGCAAAACCATCCAACTCTAAACGAGTATGAATACGGATGGAAAGATCAATCATTCTCTAGCTATGAACCGACACCACCGACAACACAACACTATTATGAGAACTCAGGTATGTCTCTTGAAGAGATGGTCCAATTAATAGCCCTTAACATGCAATTATATTCATTTAAGCAGGAAACATTCAAGTTCCAGGAGGAGACAAGGGCTCAAATTTAGAGTCTGAAGGATCAGATTAGTGCATACATATCTTCTCAAAGCCGGTGGGAAACTCAAGATAAAGAGCTAGGATTGGTTGACAAGTGGAAAATAGAGAGCTCTATCGAAAAAGATGACGAAGAAGTGGTCTTGAGTACATCTAGTTCACATATCGGTGACACCACAGGGGGAGAAGACGTTGGAACACAGGAACCGATGGTGGTACCTCCTCCTTTTCTTATGCCATTAGTTGATCTCACCAAAGAAGAGGAGGAAGGTGTATACACCTGGGAAACCTTCACGGAGCTTGAGAAACCGATGATTGAAGATAAGAAGGTGACCCCGAGTGATGATGCCTTTGCCGAGCTAAACAGAGAAGTATCACCGAAATGCAAAGGCCCTGCACTTGAAATCCAAACGGACTTCAAGGCGCCCCAACATGTAGAAAAGAAGCATGTATGGGGCATTGGTCTATTAGACACCGGATAGAAATGTGGAAGGCGTCTAGCCAAAGACGTAAAAGAAAGGCGCTACATGTGAGGCAACCCATGGGTTTTAAATTTCTGCACTTGTTTTTATTTATTTATTTCCTTTCGTGATTCCCCATTTCGTTGTCTAAGCTCTTTTCTATATTTTTCAGGATTTCTTACTCCCGATATGGAGCTCAAAGGAACGTACCCATCTTCACAAATTCTTACATTGGGAGGCCACTCACCGAATCAGGGGAGTTTTCTGTTTCCCTTCTCTTTTATTGATTAGAGTGTCCTCTACTATATTCATGTTAACATAGCTATACATTGAAGACAATGTATGAATTAAGTGTGGGGTGGGGGTCATTTGCATGATTTGGGATTATTTGGGTATATAAATGCTTTTAGGGGTAATTTTTTTTTGAATTTTTGTGCTTAAATGTGGATCGTTGTCCGTTTTGGCGATGTGTTAGCATGTTTTTATGAACATAAATTATTGGTGATGATGAGTTTGGATGCATGTATAGCATGATTGAATTTTATTGATATCATTTAGAGTCAATTAGTGGTAATATGTCGGTCAAAGTTAGACTTTTGCTAATCTCTTGAACTAGCCTTTTAACACTGTGAGACTTTGAGCCTATTAGACTAAACACGTGTAACACCCGTATTTTCGGTAAGTAAAGGTCACCCGGACTGTTCTGCATCTTGTAAACAGTGGGTTTTACGTTGGAAAAACATTACTTGATGTCCCTATGAGTATCGAGGGCCTTGGCGTTGAAAGAAGCGAGTTTTGGGGCTCGGATCAGGCCCGACGACTATGCCAAGCGACTGTGACAGTGTCACTGTCGCAGGTGGAGGAGTGCCCACTGGCAGACCATGCGACTATGCCCTGCGACTTTGACACTGTCATTGTCGCATGGGCAATGTCGCCTGCGGGGACTGAAGGGATGTTTAAGTCTGAAATTTCACCTATTCTCCTCATTTCTCACTTCTATCCCTTCCCACTACCTCCCAAATCATTTCCTCCCTCCCCCTCATGAACCCTAGACGATTTTGAGGCTTTCCATGAAGATCTAAGTGTTCCCTCTCCCTATTATGTTAAAGGCTTCATCTCTTGATGCAAGATTGAGTTCTTACCTCCAACACTAGAGATTTTTGGGGTTTTCTAGGTTTTTCACCAAAACCTAAGTGGTAAGCTTATTCTCTCCATTTCTAAACTTTATTAAGATATATACATGCTTCATGGATGATATCCTAGTATTCTATTCCTTCAATTTCGGTTTGTAAGATTTTGGTCAAAATTAGGGTTTTAACCAAAATGGAGATTTTGATGTAAAGTGTTTGGGGATCGATTCTAAATGGTTGAATGTGTTTGTTTGTGGGTGGAAATTTTGTATCTAGGTTTTGGAAGGTTTTGCTTGTAGACTCGGAATTCTTCAAAGGAGCTCAAGTTGGGGGTAAAATCTAGATTTAGCCTAAATCTAGCGAGGTGAGTTCAAGTTGATTTGTGAAAAAGGTGTACATGCCAAAATGTTTATTTTAAAGTGTTTGTGTTTTACATAAATTGTTAACTGCTGATATGTTTTGGTTACTTTGATATATATAACTTTATAAACTTATGTAACACACATCTTTGTGATTTTTGGGCATTTGATAAATAAATCATTTTGATATGTTTCTTTGATGATATAATTTGTAAATGAAGGTCATTTTATATAATTGACCATTTGGTGCATACGATTTTATAAACCGTTGGAAAATGCACATCATTGTACTATGAGTCATTTTGGCAATATGAAGAGAACGAGTTCATTTGGGAAATGGTTTGCCTCAACCAATGATGCGATTTGAGTTAATCATACTTTTGGTCGTTGTGTTTGCATGATAGTTGGTCAATCGTGTTTCAATGTTTATACCGACATTCATTTGGGGGCTTACGTAAATTGTTGGGCCTTTGACTCGGTTTTGACTAAATTGAGTCTTGAGGACATTTGTCCGGTTTTAATAACTTAAAGTGGAGCCTTGGGTGTGAGTTGCATTTATTGCACTTAATTTTGGAGAATACATGTTTTGAGTGCGTGTGTCATCCAATAGGAGTCATGTGTTTTAGACTGTAATGCATTGGATCCATAGGCATGTAAGTCAGTCGTATTTAATGGTGAGGACTCTTGGGATTCTCACTGTGAGAAATAATGTCGTGTTGGCATTGGTGTCGTCCCGGTTGTTTGGAGAGGAACCTTTATGGGTTGTACTTCAGGACCATGGGTCTTGTGTTTAGATGTCTAATTCTTGTGTACGAGGTTAGACATCGAGAGTTATCAAGTGAGGAGCTGAGGCTCCTATCTTGAATGCTAGGGAGTAGGAACTAGGGGTCTAGTGGGTACCCCGAGGATGAAACTCCGCTAGAGACCGAACAGACACTAAGATCGCGTATCCTTGAGGTGTAGCTCGGTAGAGCAGACAATAAGGGATACGGTGTTTAGGACTTGAAATAAAGTTTGACTGGAGGTGTAGCTCGGCAGAGCAGGCAATACAGTCATGACTGGAGGTGTAGCTCGGCAGAGCAGGCAATACAATCACGATCTGAGGTGTAGTTCGACAACATGACTATGTGGCTTAACTTTGTGTTCAGGCGCGTACAATGGAATCGGGTCTCCCCCGTCATCGGAAGGTGTTAATTGGGTATTTAATTGTGTCATTTTATTATCCATGTTTTCAGTGAAATTTTGCATATGTGGAATTGTTTACTCAAGGTTTACGGGTTGTGCATTATGCCCTGCCCACGTTTGGGATGTTCAAGAAGTAAAATCTTATTTCGTAAATTTTATAAACTGGGAGTCTCTCTCTATTCTTATTTTGAGTAAGCTTTGGGTTGAATCTAAATTTACGGACAACTTTTTATATCGGGATTTTAGCTCTTTAAACAGTTTGGTTTGGTTAACGTATATATTGGTGTCTCTTTCGTTTAAAACGCATATTACTGGTAAATGAGTCGTTTTCATATTTGAAGCATATCATTTTGAAAGATTGTGATTCTAATTTGCATTCTTCCTTTTAACGATTCACTTATAATTGTTGAAAACTCTTGAGCTCACTAGGTGTTAAGCCTAACCTTTTCATTTGTGGGCATGTGTATCAGGTTCCTGTTGGGGGTTTGGTTCTAGCAGGACTATGAAGAGTTGAGCCTTAGCTTTTCGCAAGTGTAAGTAGTTGGTGAAGTCTTCCGCAGTTGGAGATAGTGATTGTATTGGGTTTTAGTAGCACCCGTCCTTATTATAGACTGTATGTATAGAATGAAATGTGCGTATTGAGGTTAAATCTTAAATTGCATTTGTAGGTGAATCAATTATCGATGTATTCAGAAAATTTTAAATTAGTTGCTATTTCCAGAATTGAAGGTTTTACAAGTTGGTATCAGAGCTTAAGTTTGAGAGAATTAGGTATTGATTTTTAGATGCCTAGACTCAAACTAGCGTTCTTATAAGTGATTGAAAGTGAAGTTGCACATTAGGTACCTTAAGATAAGATGTTTTGGGGTTGATCGAGTCGTTAGAAACGGGAAACTTGTCGAGGGTCGCAAGGATGATCATGTATGGTACGTTCATAATGGCATCTAGCCAGTGTTATGGTGAATCTACATGCTACATGTGTATACTTGAACTACCTTGGTATGATGACTGTTGGGGTAGTGAGAAAGTTTCTAAGCGAGTAATCTAAGGAAGGGTTGATGTTTATAGCAATATCACTTTGGAGTGATAGTTAAGTGCGATGAATGCATTAAGTTGATCATCTTGAGTCAGGATTATTGGTTGGATTAGAATTATAAGTTTGTTAGACCGATTATATTTCGAGGAGAAATTGTAAGTTAACCAAATTAGTAGAACTGTTGCTCTAAGATGTTTGATGCATCCGGATGACAATAGTATGACGGGAAAGTGAGAAGCGTAGTCCTAATATGTGAGTGCCGACCAAATTCATGCACTAAATTTATTTCTAAAATAAGTTTGCATAAATTGTTTCTCATGTTCTCAAAACATAAAGTGAGTTATATTATAAAGTCTCGATAAAGCATTTAGTACTCATTAGATTTTAAACCACAAGTTTAAGCAGTCATAAGATTGTTTTGTTGTACGCGGTTGCAAATTGTTATTAAAAATCTCTTCGTCCACGTTTTGTGTCTCACGCTATTTTTGGATATTATAAGACCCGTGTTTTAATGTCATTTGGGGTATTGGGCAAGTAGCTGTGGAATTTTTAACCTTGACATTGGATCTCCTCCACGTATGTTAAGGTTTTAAAGGAAGAGTTGCCCCCATGTTCTTGAGTCGGAATTTTCTGGAAAATTTTGGTATGTATGAGTCGTGTTTAATTTTATGGAGTATAGTTTTGCGACGTTTTGGGCGCGTGAGTATACTTTGAGATGCGTGGGTTTTTAATTTTATTGCGTGTAAATCTACGAGCTTATTGGGCGTCGTGTCTCATGAAAGTTTTGTTGAAAATGGTCACTGTATCTTACGTTGTGGTTTTAGAATTTTGACATTTTAAGACTTATTATCGTCATATGCTTTTATGTTGGGAAATGAAAATTTTGACACCGCTTGATTTTAGCGTTCATGTGTTTTATGAAAATTCAGTTGAGTTTTATGGTGTCTTATCTTATGACATTTTACGTCGCGTAGATAAATTTTAGAACGTGTATACATGCATTATTGTGTGCGTTAATTTATAGGTTTTGTTAATAGATGTCATCCCACATGTTGTTTTGGGGAAGTTTCAATATCATGTGATTTATCTTTGGGCTTTATGCAAGTGTTAATCGTGCATACTATTCGTATTTGGACTAAATTTATAATGTTGGTGTGAGTAAACGTATGAAAGATTTATGTTGTTTTAGATAGGACTTTTGCCCAGAACATGTTTCAGTTGCTGATTTTAATGTTAGAAATTTTCCGCAATGCATTAAATGAGTTATCGGTATTCATGTGGTTGTAGTTACTATTTTGGTCAAGTGTGTTTTATCTGTGCGGCTCAAAGTTTTAAACTCGATTTGAAATTTATTTACGTTCCCATCATTTTACCGAGTTTTGGGGAATAAACCGATGCATATGGACTTGTTGAAAATTTTATGCCACAACGTCTTGCGGTTAAAAAGAAAGAATTTTAAGGTTAAAATTGGGAAGTTCTATTTTGGAGATGTACAAACATTTATTGCACGTGTTGGGGTGTAGAGAATTATTTTCAAGTATATGGTATAAATTGTTGCGCATCTTTTGTTATTGTCTTTATTAACATAAGTACTGATCAAACGAGTTTTGGAAATGGTTTTAAATGCGTAGCATCGGTGATCAATTTTAAAACCTATCGAGTGAACGGTAGGGGATTTTTTTTATCGCACGATTAATAGTTATAAAGCTTGTGTATTTGAAAGTTTTATAAAAGTTTAAATTGGCATATTAGTTGAAAACCTTGAACTCATTAGACCTATAGATTTAAACCCCTGCCATGAAAGGAGTTGTAACTAAGGAACTGATGAGTCCTTGGGAATTGAAGCGTCGGATGATCTGACTTGTGGTCACCCTTGGAACTTTAGATTTTGGTTTATGAATCGGTTCACGCATGAATAGTTGAGGTAATAGATTCATGCATTCCCAGTTAACTAAGGGGCGATCTTTATGCTTTGGCAAACCTACGGGATAAGGTCTTGTATAATTCTGGATAAGGTCTTAACCCGCAACAAACCCGCATTAAACACTGCGTAGTTACTTATTTTGGATGCTAGGAGCTTGAAGATTCCCTAAACAATAACAATTCTAACATTAAATTCAAAGCCATGCTATCACCCACGATGCCATCTCATATTTTATTGATTATTATCTTTATTTTAAATTCCTTTTTAATTATCTTTATTAATTCTTTTTTTAGTTATCCTTAGGATTAGTTTAGTTTTAGTAATTATCTTTTTTCTAGTTTAAGTTATAAATAGGTTTATTTGTTTTCAATTGTAATCAAGTTTTAATCAATAAAAGTTTATCTTTTTAAGAGTATTCTCTTAGTTTTCGAGTTTTACGTTTTGTAATCTCGTTATCAAAAAGGGTTTAGACGCTTGTCGATCATTCCGCATACCTATGCTGTGTCACAACACTTACATGGTAATCACTTACCGGGTAAATTGTTGCATACAATGCCGTTGATAGATTAGAATCTTACTCAGTAAGGTAATTGAGAGTTGACTCTTATGAGTATGTGCTTACCGGGTAAGCGTTTGGATAAATGACCCATTAGTGTTCTCGTATGCTATTATAAAGCCTATTATTCACAATCAGTACAATTATTTCGGTTACCCCAAAATACCTAACATCTCTCTATAATTGAACCATACGACTACAACCAAATTATTCATGTTCTAGGCTTATTTAACTACTTTGAATGTAATCAATATAATCTTGTGCTCGAAACCAATAATAATGTAGTGTCCACTAAATCACTAACGTTTTAAACATTATATTGGCATCATAGGAGCTTCCATCTTAGAGGAAAAGTCAAAAATCGAAAAGTAAAAAATGGGGGATGCCCTAGCCCCTAATGTCGTTGCTTCAAGTCGGAGTCTTGGAGAACTTAGGGGGCGTTTGGTTCGCTAGATTCCGCCGAAATCTGATGGAATTGGAATGGTCAATTCCATTGACCAAATTCCATCCTCTTGTTTGGTTACCAATGAAATGGAATTGAATTCCATGAATTCCTTTAATCATGGATTTGGTCATTCCTTCTTAAAATGGATGGAATTGAATTCCATTCCATCAGATTTTCTCAAAATGACACACATACCCTCCTTACCTTTTCTAAAAACCCTAGCCGCTTCTAAAACCCTCTCTCTCTCTCTCTCTTCTCTCTCTCCCTCCTCTCCCCTCTCTCTCCTCTCTCTCCCCTCTCTCTACCCGCTCCCTCTCTCACAATCTCTCTCTCCTCTCCCCCCTCTCTCTCTCGGCATTTAAAAAAATAAAAATAAAAGAAAGGGTATTTTTGTCATTTTTCAGAATTCCATTCCAATTCCTTTGCAAACCAAACAGACAGATTCCAATTCATTTGACTGATTACATTCCATTCCTGCCAACCAAACACTTAGCGTTTGGTTCGCAGAATCTGATGGAATCTGGTGGAATTGGAATGTTGAATTCCTTTGACCAAATTCTTTCCCTTGTTTGGTTCAAAGTTTTCAATGGAATGAAATCTTCCAATTCCATTAAATTCCATACCTAAAGCATTTTTACATTCCATCATCAAACCTAAGTATTTCAATGGAATGTAATTTGTTATTTTCATAATTCCAAAAGTACCCCTTACCCCAAACTAAACCCTACTGATATTGATTATCAACAGACACCAACTCTCTCTCTTCTCTTTCTCCCCCCTCTCTCTCTTCAATCTCTCTCTTCTTCTCTCTCCCTCTCTCCTCTCTCTCTCTCCCTCTCTCTCCTCTCTCCCTCTCTCCTCTCTTTCTGATCTCTCTCTCTTCTCTCTCCCTCTCATCTCCTCTCTCTACCTCTCCTCTCCTCTCTCTCTCCCTCTCTCCTCTCTCTCTTTCTCTCTCTCGTCATCATTCGTGTGCTAAAATAATCAAAGCAATTTTAGTTAATAATTAAACTATTTAATGACTATTTCATTAAAATAATTTTTGTTGAAAAAAATTAAAATAATCAAAAAGAGTATTTTGGTCATTTACCAAAATTTCATTCCAATTCTAAAGCTAATATATGTGAACCAAACAGAAAAAATTCCAATTCATTTAACAGATTCCATTCCAATCCTGTCAACCAAACAGGTGGTCAAACCTGACAACATTCCATTCCAATTCCTTCAAAGTCAAATTCCTTTGACAGATTCCATTCCATCCAAAAACATTCTGCGAACCAAACGCCCCCTTGGTCAAACCTGATAACATTCCATTCCAATTCCTTAGACATATTTCATTCCTTCAGAAATCATTCTGCGAACCAAACGCCCCCTTAGGGTCCGTTTGGTTTGTAGGAATGCAATTGAATGGATTTCATATAGGAATTTGGATTTGAGAGGATTTAGAATCCTTTTGTGTGTTTGGTTTGTAAGATTGGAATGTATTTGAATTCCATTATTTATAAAAAAATCATTAAAAAAATTAAAAATAATAATTAAATTACCGTTTATTTAACCGAGTATTAGAAAACAAGTGTTTTTAACATATTTGTAAACATCATTATATAAAAATCCTACGAAATCCCTTGAAATCCTATATGTTGGAGGGATTTCAAAGAAATCCTAGGATTTCAAATCCGGACAATCCTGCAAACCAAACACGAGATTGGAATGGATTTGAACTCCAAATCCCTTCAATTCCAATACATTCCGGCAAACCAAATGTGCCCTTAGTATATACTTATGGTTAGACATGGACAAATTAGGTAACCGATCATACTTTTAAAAGATTCCTACTAGCCCCGGTCAAGGTGGCTAAAAAACTTAACTGATTAAGCCAATCCCGATTCCATTATAACTGATTACCAACGGAAAAATCATTAACTAGATCATGGCTGCTATAACCGATTTATTGTAACCACTTAGGGTAATCGGTTATCGAAGGGTAAATTTTTTTAAACATTGGACTTAACCGGTTACTATTCAGACCTAATTCGGTAAACCTTCATCGAGGTTTGCATGCCTACCTACGATTACGAGATTAGCACCCTAACTTATTTTTGCGACAATCATATTTGTTTCTTTTGTTGGTTTATATTTTTTAAAGAATTCCGTTATCTTATTATTGTCGGTAGTCTATTATTATTTACGGTCGTATTTTGTTGGTGTTGGAATATATCATTCTTTTATATGTATGTGTACAATAACAAATTAATAATTGTGAATATATTATTAGTAAGAATTAAAACTCAATTGTGATATATAGTCTTCCATTTGCTTTTATCTTCGCCAAGTTGAGCGTGAGATCACCAAACTCACGTCTGAACTTGCAAAGCGCATGGGGTCAACTTTGTAACCCAATGACATAACCCACGGCCGTTCCTAGGAGGGCGGGTCGGGCACACGTCCAAGAATAAGGCCCAAATTTTTTAGTATATACTATATATTAGTAGTTAAAAAAATTGTAAATAAAAAAGACAAAAAATTTAGTATATAATAGGACCCAAAACGAATTTAACATTATTAAGGGCTCAAACATGTATTAATTAATAACATTGGACAAGAAAATTTGTAAAAAGGTGTTTAGTTTTTCATTTTATAGTATTGCTTATTGTTTCTCTAAGTTTTTTTTTTAATCTAGTACTAATATCTAAAAACTATTTTTGCCTATAATCCTCGATATACTCCATTACTCATCTTCTACATACTATTTTCATTATTCCACCCGCATGAATTTTATCATTGTGTTAGAATATAGTAGATTTATTGTTATTAATTAAGAAAACTCCTACATTTTGAAAACAGTTACCAAACTATATAAGACAACTCAACATATATCTACATTTAGGATTTCAAATATACTTCTTTTTTCATACATTATTGACTCTTTATTATCTAATGTTGAGTGCATGAATCTTAAATACTCTCCTATATCTAAAACAAGAATACAATTTCAAACTATAACCAACATGGACTTTTGATTTTAAGATTGAGAGTTCTTAAAAAATTTGTTTCAGCCCTAAAAATTTAAAATGATGATGTATAACATTAACATCAAGTAACATGTAGAATATCAATTGATTTATGTTCATTTACTTAAAGTGTTACTCATGGTGGTTAACATAGTGACGTCAAATGATTTCAATCTATATATTAAAGGTATATCATAAGATGTCTTTGATGGTGAAACTGATTGACGATGTTACGTGAAAATGATATGGTAGATAATATTAATTTAGAAATGATTATTTGATTGATCTTGCGCTAGGAAAACCGGGAAAAATGATTTTATATGAATTATTAGTATTTCTTGAATTCAATATTATTTTCGATAATATAAATAATATATTGAAAATAATTTCGTAGTCATTGAGGGCCCATTTTTACATTCCACCCAGGCCCAGGGCCTAAAAGATGTCAGGAATGGGCCTGACATAACCAAGCCCTCCTCATATCATGACTATGAAATGTTGTAGAATGTTATATATAGTTGTTATAAATCCGATATAGTGGAAATATTGTCTTCCCCGGGTTCGAATCTAGGCACTGCCAAAGCCCTTGTAGCCATGGAGGTTCACCAGCGATGACTCCGGGCCATTCGTGGCTGCTCAGGGGGTTAGTCGACACATATAAGGTGACCCAGAAACCCACGGTTACAAAAAAAAAAAGAACCCGATGTCAAGAATCTTATTTTTGTGCAAAATTTGAATAAGAAGAAAATTGAATTATGAAAAGGAAGAAAACTTACATATATGGCAGATTAATTTTGGAAAAGATAAATTAAAACGTATGAAACATCATCAATGAAATCTTGAACAAGAGACTCCAAATTGACAGCAATTCGACCCCTTCAACCTGCAAACTAAATATTAGATAGAATATTGGTGAATCTAAACTTCCTCTATCTATTCTATACTACACAATATAATCTAAACTAACATCATAGTGCTCTTCAAGACCATGAGCATGTGTAAACCCAATATATCTGATACTGAGGTAGAGGTAGGATGTGTGCAGATATTTCCTCTGCTACATGGACATGTGTAGACACATAAAACCTGTTGTTTGTCTTTCATGTATGCTTATGTGGCACATTCTATCAACTAATATCATCAAAATCTGAAAATTGAATCCTGAAATGATTACAGATATAAACGCAGCTAATAATGAACATACCTTTACTTCCAAGATCGATTATCTGAAGAATCCAAATAGAGACTGTAAATCTACATGGATGCTAAAATATCTCTCATTTCTGTTACAGAAGGAATGCTTTCACTTGGGTAGACCTTGGCTGCAAGCTCCGCAAAGCTTTCGTACTTGTCCAAAAACTCTTTCTGTCAACCATCATATATATATATATATATGGTTACTGTATCTACATCTTTTATTATAAACATAATTCATCAAGAAACATCTAAAAAGAAGGCATTTTTATTTGCAAAACGAGCCATTATGGTTGAAAATGGAACGTTTTGAAGCGCACATATTTAAGTGACTAAAGTTGATTTTACTAGACATTTTGATTTGAAAAAACCGCTAGAATGATGTATGTAATGATTTGGAAGTTGAAGAAAAGCCCATTTAGTTTGGAACAAAACCAAAAGCCAAGGCCAAGGCTCATTCAATTCTGGGATCAAAGGGATAGCTGAAAATGGTGACATAATTTGAAAGATTTCAATGTGATACCTTGCATTTGTCCCATAGTGTAGGCATCAATTCCTCAGAGGTCATGTTCTTCACCAGTTTCTTATGCATTAAAGTGATGTGCTTATCAACCTGTGTATGAAAGTTGTCTCATCATCAAAGTATCTCTAAAGCTGATGGGAGGAGGTTGTTTTTGTACCTTAACTTACCCCTGATAAACTGGATTTTATCACCTTTCTAAGATCCGTTTTTGACATTCCAACTTGGAATGGTATCTGTAATCACAAACAAAGTTAGTATCTGTTCAACATTGGGTAACCTACCAGAACAGGGCTATGATAAGAATATCTATATACTGCCTTGAGTGTACTTCGACATGTTACTGCATATCTTAATCTAGAACCTACAGATTGTAAGATGCTTCTCCATATGATACGGGTGTATCCCAGTGTAGTGAACAGCGCAACTAGGATCAAGAAATTGTCATGAATTCAAATCGATCTCCGGCAACCATATAACACTTCGAGGAGCTGTTTGGAAATCCGAATTTCAACAATGGATTTACCTTGCTGCGGCAGCTGACCTAAGGCCAACCCTATCATTAAAAACGTAAAGAAAAATCAAATATTGTATTACGAAATTGTGCATTAGGCCATGGCGTGTCATGGGCTTAACGTGGCGTGAGACACAAGACCAAGGCTTGCCATGGCGGCTGTGCGGCGAGTTTTTTAGAACATTGGTTAGTAGTCTTAGTATCACGTTAAGAATCTCTTTTGGAGTGAATCAGTGTTATTTTCGTATCACTTTCCAAATCATCTTGCTTATTTCCAAGTGAATAAAGCAAGTTTTTGATAGTTTAAATAAAGTGTTTCAGGATTTATGTGATGCCATGAAAAACCAAGAACGTGCACGAGAAGTAAGTTTTTCCAAGCAAAAGATCCACCATGAGAATCCTCAAGATCCAAGTTTGAAAAGTGTCGGTTGAGAAAATTTGGGTGAAAAGTTGAAGTACTAGTTGTATGCCCAAAATAGTAGCGGAGGCGACTTTGATGCTAGATACTGAAGCTGAAGCCACTTGACCAACTCACCAAAGAGCTGAAATCAGGGTTAGTTGCAAGTTAGTTGACTTAACTTCAACTAACTTCAAATTAGCTTAAAGGTGCTGCACGTTTTTTAATCCTTTTAAATCTAGGGTTTTCATTCATATCTTCTAGAGGGCGGCAAGGGACGACTTGGGGGCAATTTTGGCATCAAGGAAACATTGAATTGAAGCGAGGAGACGATTGGGAAGCAACTTCTACACCGAATTCTTGCCGATCTTCGTGGAATACACAATCAAGGGAGTTTTACAATCCTAGATTTTTCGAGAGACTTTCTTAGATTTATGAATTTCTCTACTGTTTTATTTGTTAATACCCCCAAAATGAACTAATCTTTAGATGTTGGGGGTTGGTTTGACTTTGGTTTAAGCATATAAACATGTAACTTGGGATTTTTATTAGTTTTTCCTAGTCAATGAAGCATATGATTTGGGTTTTAATGCTTTTGTGAGTCTGATCAACTTTTCATCTAAATTGTTCGTTATAAATTAAATTCGAGAGAATTAATTGTTAACTAGAACTAGAATTATATGCATAAGGTGAGAAATTGGATATAGATATACTAAGTAAGCCTTAGTACCATTATAATCTTGAATTTAATGTATTTTGAGTTCATGTGTTGAGATCGAGAGATAAAACTTGTGTTTTCAAAATAAGATCCGTTGTTACTTGAGAAAGAAAATGGTGATTTTTGAGATTGCGTATTCATTAAAGGAAATAATTGGTAATTATTTGAGTAAAGTGTTCATTAGTGAAAACCATAGGAATTCCAATCCTCAATTATTTTCTCCATAAAAAGTTTCCTTAAGTCGTTTATTGCTCTGTTTTTGATTATTTTACTAGTAGTTAACTATTTAAGTTCCAACAATTCACCTTCAGTTAATAGTGAACATAGTAATTGTGATACTCAGTTCCTAGTTCTCTTGGTTCGATACTCGTACTTCCAAGTATATATTATTTGATTCGACCCGTACACTTGCGATTAGATTAGGCTGGTGTAAAACCCCCATATCAAGTTTTTGGCGCCATTGTCGGGGAGCTAGTTTGCACTGATAGTACAACCAGCTATAGGATTATTACATTGGACATTTTTATTTTCTGTTTTCACATTATTTTCTGTTTTCACATTATTTTCTGTTTTTATTTTTCAGTTATTTTTACTTTTACTGTTCAATTTCTGGTTTAATAATTTATCTATTCTGGTTTGCAGGTACCAATTGGTTTATGCCAAGAAGAACCCGAGGGAAAAGTCTAGAGCCTATAGACCTAGAAATCGAACGATCCGCGCGCCAACTGAGAAAAGCAACAAAAGACGGAAGACGAATACAGATCGGTGACACAAGGAATAAGGATGTACCACCGCCACCACCACCACCCCCGCCTCCTGGGAAAGTGCCGATGAGATCATTTGCCAATCCGAATGTGGTAGCCATCAACAGAGGCATTCAAGCCCGTGCGGTAGGAGCAAATAACTTCGAGATAAGGTATGGCACAATCCAGCTATTACAACAACTCTAGTTTGGGGGAGCACAACAAAGGACCCTCATGGACATCTCCGGGCCTTTGAAAAGATCTGCAACACCTTCAAGATCAACAGAGTGTTAGAAGATGCGATCAAGCTGCGATTGTTCGACTTTTCACTGAAAGGAAGGGCACAAATATGGGAGAAGAGCCTAGCTACTGGTCAGATTACCACTTGGGCAAATATGCCTACATCCTTCCTTCAAAAATTATTTCCACCGAATAGGACAACTCAACTAATTGCTGAAATTACCCATTTTGCTCAGTGGGATCAAGAGACACTTTACGAGGCGTGGGAAAGGTACAAGGACATGTTGAAAAAGTGTCCAAATCATGGTTTTCATGGTTGGGTGATTATCCAAACTTTCTTTGGTGGGCTTCACCCGCAGTACAAAAAATTTATACTTGACAATCATGTAACTTCATGCAATGTATCCGATGTGTATACCCGGGTCTACAACCCCAAACCTTACCGGCACATTGTCCCCAATGTGCAAGCTTGGTTTTGAGCACTATATAACGGTGTGTGTAGAGTGGTGACATAATATGCATGTAATAGCTATGATATAAGTAGAAGTGTTACCCGTGTCCGATTCGGTGAACTGAGTAAGTATACGGTTATCCATTACAATCATCCGGACATCCAAAATTAAAAAGAACAAAGTATCAAGATCACAAAATCATCAATATCGAAAGGACGACTTTACTCGGGTTGATGAGATGAGGAGGTGGCTCTTTGGCGGTGCTTTTGAGCTCGACGTCGCTCTCCGGTAAGGTATCCTTGGCTATAGCATCTATCCTCCAATTGCACTTCGATGTGCTCCACACTTGCTTTTACGACTCTCACTTCCTCTAGTACCTGATCGACTTTAGTTTCCAAGCGGGTTATCCATGGCGGGGTGGCATGGCCGTAATCAGTCAATAGCGGCTGTGACGGTGTGGTTCGGCTTCCGCCACTGGGAAGACGATATGTTGACCATCATGCAACTTCTGCACCTCTAATTTCCCAGCGTATGTGATCTATAGGTTGTACGTGCGGCGCGTGAAGTCCGGTGGGGTTCGCTCGGAAGTCGGGATGGTATACCTGCACATTTGCAAAAGTGGGTGATAAGACAAGGGAAAGGAAGTATTCCCGTATCCTTGGATGAGGCGGCATACAAAATCTCGAGCCAGATAATCTGGGGGAGGTCCACTGCCAACCCGTTCTGAATGAAAAATAGCACTCGTGCCACCGCCGAGTCGACCACGTTGGTATGCTTGAATGGTTTGATACTAGCTTTTAAGAATACCATCCAAAAGGAGGTGTCGATGTGTAGCTCGCTTTTCTTGAGTGGCTCGTCACTCGTCCATCGCACACCTCCATTGCGTCGTAAGGCACTTGTAATTAGGCTACTTCGCTCTTCCCTGCCTCCAACTCCCTATATTCTCGGGACCGCGCCAAGCATTTTCTCTAGGTCGGTCGCCTCGAGGCGTGGTAGATGATAACACGATCGTATTGCTTCGCTTGTCATAACTGCTCTTGTGCCCCCCATGTTCACCTCACTGAATTCGTGGAAGATGCCTTCGTTAAGGGCCGAGTAAAATTCACGCACTATTTCCAGATTATAGCCACCACGGTGGTACAAAAGTGTTCCCACCTGAAGTGGGTAATTGTGGATGGGACCGTTGAGTCTTGGGGAAAGCCGTCAAGGCAAATGCCCCTTTCGAAACATACTTCTTTTCTCAATCTTCGGGTGAATGCGTTGGCGAAGTGTTGTCTTTTCGGCAAGGGTGAGCTTATTGTATTTGGGCCATCTGGGTGTTGTGGTGATGGGAAATATTAAGTATTATCATAACAAGAGTCTCATGTTTATTTATTAACATCTAAGGGATCATGGCTTATACACTATGATGTTGTGATGAACATGGGCAATTGTTGACAAAACCAACCTAGGTTCCGACCTAGTTTGGGGTTGTGGGTTTCATGGCGACTCTCATGCACAATGCTTCCGCATAGATCACGGTCTAAATTTGGGGTGTTATGTGCCTATATATTTCATAATCATGCTCATGTTTTATGCACTTTTACCCCAACTGGCAACTCATACTCTTGTGCTAACTCAAAGACTAAGCTTACAAGTGTTCAAACCAATTTTCCGACATAGGTTTGGGGTCGTCACTTCTCGACCCATTTTCAATCTTTGGCAAGAGTAAAAACTAGGCCATGACCTAGGTTTGGGGTTCCCATAATTCTTCTAATTTTTAATTGTCACTTCTATTGAATTGCAGGAAATGGAACGAACTAAGCCTACTACCACAACACCCAGATCGCCCAAATACAATACGCTTACCCTCGCCGAAAAGACAAGACTTCGCCAACGCATCCACCCGAGATCGAGAAAAGAAGGGAGCTAATGGAGAAGAGACTCATATGCTTCGAAAGGGGCATTTGCCATAACGGGTTTCCCCAAGACTCAATGGCCCATCCATAATTACCCACTTCAGGTGGGAACACTTTTGTGCCATCGTGGTGGCTATGATCCAGAAATCGTGCGCGAATTTTATGTGGCCCTTAACGAAGGCATCTTCCACCAATTCGGAGAGGTGAACATGGGGGCCACAAAAGTAGTTCTGACAAACGAATCAATACGATCGTGTTATCATCTACCATGCCTCGAGGCGACCGACCTAGAGAAAATGCTAGGCGGGGTCCCGAGAATTCAGGGAGTTGGAGACAGGGAAGAGCGAAGTAGCCTAATTGCAAGTGCATTATGACGCAATGGAGGTGCGCGATGGACGAGTGACGAGCCACTCAAGAAAAGCGAGCTACACATCGACACCTCCTTTTGGATGGTATTCTTAAAAGCTAGTATCAAACCATCCAAGCACACCAACGTGGTCGACTCGACAGTGGCACGAGTGCTATTTTGCATTCAGAACGGGATGGTAGTGGACATCCCCCAGATTATCCAGCTCGAGATTTTGTATGCCGCCTCATCCAAGGATACGGGAGTACTTCCTTTCCCTTGTCTTATCACCCACTTTTGCAAATCTGTAGGTATACCATCCCGAGTTCCGAGCGAACCCCACCGGACTTCACGTACCGCACGTACAACCTGCAAATCACATACGCTTGGAAATTAGAGGTGCAGAAGTTGCATGATGGTCAACATATCGTCTTCCCAGTGGCGGAATCCGATGAGCAAGAGGTCACATCTGATGATGATGACGACGATGAGGATTATGATCCGGAGGGATTGCCCACCACACCGTCACAACTGCTACTGACTGATTACGGCCATGCCACCTCGCCATGGATAACCCGCTTGGAAACTAAAGTTGATCAGGTACTAGAGGAAGTGAGAGCCGTAAAAGCAAGTGTGGAGCACATCGAAGTGCAATTGGAGGATAGAGGCTATGGCCTGATACCTTATCGGAGAGTGACGCCGAGCTCAAAAGCGCCGCCAAAGAGCCGCCTCCTCATCTCATCAGCCCCAGTAAAACCATCCTTTTGATATTGATGATTCTGTGATCTTGATACTTTTTTCTTTTAATTGTGGATGTCCAGATGATTGTAATGGATAACCGTATACTTACTCAGCTCACCGAAGACACAGGTAACACTTCTACCTATATCATAGTCTGCACACACCGTTATATAGTGCTCAAAACCAAGCATGCACATTGGGGACAATGTGCCGGTAAGGTTTGGGGTTGTAGACCCAGGTATACACATCGGATACATTGCATGAAGTTACATGATTGTCAGGTATAAATATTTTTAGGACAATAGACACTGAAACTCATGAAACTCTTAGGTGTAGATAACTTTACATTGTTTTGAGAATCTAAGAACAAAGATATAATCCTAAGAATAATCAGGGAATTGCATTACTAGGGGACAATAGTGGAGACCACCCGTGAGAATTTTGAACCAACCACACATCGTTCGAATCATTTGTGAGGGAATTATACACTTAATCATATACACATTCTCTGAACTTCTTGTTGTGATTATAGTTTGATCTCACTATAATATTGCATTGAGTAGCAAAGACGTCCATAAGGATATTGAGTGCAACCTTTGTCTTATCTAATTTATAGACCTTAAGAGATGATTCTAGAGGCACTGTGTGTAAATAATAAATTGAATTTATCTTGCTTCTTCTAATGTGTGCACCTAAGCCCATTTACAGCCATACAGTAAATTTTTCGATTCTTAACCCAATAATCAAACCCCGGCCTAAATGATAGCTTACCCTTATCTGAAGATGTGTCTTTTATGAACGACCAGTAGGAAAGAACGACAAAGGGTGGAGAGAGAAAAGAAATATTGGAATCTGGGTTTGGAAAAGCAAAATTTGACCAAATGGGTCAAGTAACTGCTAAAAAAAGCTTGTGCTCAAGAAGTAAAAGCAGAAAAAGAAAAAAAAAAGAAAAAAGAAAAAAGAAAGAAGGAAAAGAAATTCAACCAAGGGAGTGTGGGTGGAAATACAGTGAAAAGAGCATAAAATAACGGGGATGAAATCTGGTTGTTCATATATTGACACATTAAGGATTTTGCTCCTATTTACTTTTGTATCTTAGCCACTAACCTAACCCCATTACAACCCTTTACAAAGACCTGGATGATCTTTTGGAAAGTGTAAGAAGATAGACAGAGTTGCACTAATAGTCCTAGTCTTGTTACTTGATTCCTTCTGAGATCACTTTGATTTACATTTGTGCGTTTTTCATGATTATTTGTTCATGCTTATACTTTGTGAATTCTCGTACATCAACTACAAATGCATGAACAACATGTGTGACAACCTAGGGTTCGAGTGTAAAGAGAGTACCCCACCCCATAAGGTAAGGTCGAAGCGAAATCCTCCCCAAAAGTGTGATGAACTGATTACTAGCCGGTATAGTGTCACTGTTTTTAGTTCAAATTTCAATGTTGATGACTCTAATACCTATGATAACGACCGCGGTTTTCTTGTCCTCGCACTTCTTAAATTCCTGACATGAAAGTTGTTTGTTTTATCGGACAAGTACACCCGTTGGTCCTTTTTGCAGATGAGGCTTGTTTTTGAGTTGTCTTACTTTTCTTCGACGCTAATTTGCTTGGGGACAAGCAACACTTAGTTTGGGGTTGTTGATAACACCAATTTTTGTTGTTATTTTTCATATCACTTTCCAAATCATCTTGCTTATTTCCAAGTGAATAAAGTGAGTTTTTGATAGTTTAAATCAAGTGTTTCAGGATTTATGTGATGCTATGAAAAAGCCAAGAACGTGTATGAGTAAGTTTTTACGAGCAAAAGATCCGCCATGAGAATCCTCAAGATCCAAGTTTGAAAAGTGTCGGTTGAGAAATTGGGTGAAAAGTTGAAGTACTAGTTGTATGCCCAAAACAGCGGCGGAGACGACTTTGATGCTAGTTACTGAAGCTGAAGGCCTGAAGCCACTTGACCAACTCACCTGAGAGCTGAAATCAGGGCTAGTTGCAAGTTAGTTGACTTAACTTCAACTAACTTCAAACTAGCTTAAAGGTGCTGCAAGTTTTTTAACCGCTTTAAACCTAGGGTTTTCATTCATGTCTCATTCTATCTTCTAGAGGGCGGCAAGGGACGACTTGGGGGTGATTTTGGCATCAAGGAAACATGGAATTGAAGTGAGGAGACGATTGGGAAGAAACTTCTACACCGAATTCTTGCCGATCTTCGTGGGTATTACACAATCAAAGGATTTTTACAATCCTAGATCTATCGAGAGACTTTTTCTTAGATTTATGAATTTCTCCATTGTTTTGTTTGTTAATACCCCCAACATGAACTAATCTTTAGATGTTGGGGGTTGGTTTGACTTTGGTTTAAGCATATGAATGTGTAACTTGGATTTTTATCAGTTTTTCCTAGTTAATGAAACATATGATTTGGGTTTTAATGCTTTTTGTGATTCTGATCAACTTTCATCTGATTTCTTCGTTATAAATTAAATTCGTGAGAATTAATTGTTAACTAGAACTAGAATTATATGCCTAAGGTGAGAAATTGGATAGAGATATACCAAGTAAGCCGTAGTACCATTATAATCTTGAATTTAATGTATTTTGAGTTCATGTGTTGAGATCGAGAGATAAAACTTGTGTTTTCAAAATAAGATACGTTGTTACTTGAGAAAAAACGGTGACTTTAGAGATTGGGTATTCATTAAAGGAAATAACTGGTAATTATTTTGAGTTAAGTGTTCATTAGTGAAAACCATAGGAATTCCAACCCTCAACTATTTTCTCCATAAAACGTTTCCTTAAGTCGTTTATTGCTCTGTTTTTTATTGTTTTACTAGTAGTTAACTATTTTAGTTCCAACAATTCACCTTTTGGACCGTCTAGTTAATAGTGAACATAGTAATTGTGATACTCAGTTCCTAGTTCCCTTGGTTCGATACTCGTACTTCCAAGTACATATTACTTGATTCGACCCGTATACTCACGGTTAGATTGGGGGGGTGTAAACCCGCTGATCAATCACTATCTGCTCCGCATCAGAAAATCAAGCCTTAGTGTTTGGCCTTCAGCGGGCAGCCCTCGGCAAGACAACCTTCAACTGTTGTAGTCTACCATCTAAGGCCTCCGTTGCACGTCCCCTGGTGGTTCAATAGTACGATTCCTTGATCCAACCATGTCTCAAATTCCAACACCATTTTTGCATGAGGCAAGATCAACTTTTTCTTGCTGCTGCAGATTGTACTTTTTGTTATTGGCTGAAATTTATGTACTAGCGGGAAAGATCCTTATTTGTCGGCCTTGGTTTTATCTTGTCTATAGGGTTTGTTGCCTTGGAGGCTTCAAAATTGTAAGAGGCAGCTGATGAGTTATGTGAAAATGAATGGAGTTATCTCTATTTCTTGAAATCTTCATTTCCTTTAGAAATCTTTGATCTTGGTGGTTTGGAGCATTCTCTTTCCCTTTAATCTTTGTGGATTCATTTCCTTTAGAGATTAGAGTTGTGGGCTCTTATTTGAGTGGTCCCTTTCTCTTTAATCTTGGTCGGTTGGTTTCCTTTAGAGATTAGATTAGTGAGTTCCAACCTATCTTGTTTTCTGTTCTGGATTCTGTGTTTCACCCACAAACTTCCTGTCCGGATTTATATTTTCACTCGGGCACTCGATTTCACATCACCATACGACTTTCCAAAAACATGTTGAGAAGGCAAGGTGTTAATGGAAAGCTCAAGGTTACGATAAACACTTTAGATTCTAAAATTTTAATTAAGCTAGACAAAAAAAGTATTACATGTAGTGCAACTGTTTTTGCAATGTTGACAGGGACAAAGATGTGGTAAGCACGTCCAAACAGGGAGTAGTTAGGAAAGACATTCTTCATTATTCAAGATCATTTATAGCAGGATGGATGAAATGGCAGCAAACTTCAGTAGTCATACTCACCAGAAATCACACTGAGACCAGATTATAAATTCTATATAATGATGGTCAGACCTGCTTTAGTACACAATATGAGATGCGGGAGAATATTGAGGTGGCACTGATTAAGGAGAGGATGAGGAAACAAGCTGTGAAACGGGTTGGTCATCTATAGCATACACCCAATGAATGCATTAGTTAGAAGAGGAGATGTTTACCAAGAGCTTGTAAAAAGAGGTTGAAATCAGCAAAAACAGACACCACAGACGTAATGAAGAGAGATTTGAATGAGTGGAGTATACGAACAAAATTGGCCTTTGATAGGAGTGTGGAAGGAATCTATTCATGTCCCATGGTTTTCACCTCGTTGTAATGTCCATCCAGTTCCATTTTTAGCTCTCCCGTCACCCAGAGATAAAAGGTTTTTGATGTCCATTATAGGCTATACGAACAAGAGCGTTTCACGTGTTTTGCATATAAGAGAAACCTTACGCTACTGAAGTATTAGAATGTCAAGCAATGTTACACAAACAGTGCTGCTAATCAGACTGGTCCAGGTGACCAGAAACCTGAGTTTCCAAAAAGCTGACTGCATGAAAGTGTAGGTCAGTGGTTGAACCACCAGAACCAACATATCACTAGCAGTCCTGGAGAGTTTGAAGGTCAAGGACAAGATCCACTTGCCAAAGACAATTTTTTACTAGGATGGACGACTAACTTCATAGACTTCAGAAAGACTACACTTCACCCTTCAATTTCAGAGCAGGATTGCCAAGCCTTGAGAAATAACCCAAGTGCCACTATTGATAAATCTCTCTTCCAAGATTAGTTTATTTGTTATCAGAATGTGATGAAGATTTTATTTTCTCTAAACTAAACATTTGAAAACAAGTGAAATAAATATTAGAAATTAGATAACAGAATCTACCATGAATTGCTTCAAGTAGTAGATTACACCCTCTAGTCAAGCATATTTTAATAGAATTCGGCTGTCAATATGTATATATGTATGTACTTGTATTGTATATGTTTATAATCATATTTAACCATAATAATTATTAAAAAGCTCTCACTATATTACGAGGTTGTAAACTATCCTTGCACAAAATCCGGCCAACAGTCCTCACAATTGTGCTTTTAAGACTACACTTTGGGTAATCCGAACATCCATCGTGCATACCCTACTTCCGGATGAGACATACTGGTTTACTTTGGGTAATCCTAGCCTCCGTCGTGCAATATGTTTTCTCCCTCTTAAACTATTGTTAAATTTTCTAGTTACATAATGCATGTTTGAATCGTAATTTTTCTGATAGGAACAGGGATGGATTGGAACGAAGGGATGAAAGAGGGCCGGCTCGAAAGTTCTGCAATCTATGGTTGATGCCTCACTCGAACTCTATCCCAAAAGTCACTTCTCAATTCGTATTTGGTATACGGAAGTGTGGAAGGCAAGCAGAACATAGTCGCTAGGAAATCAGATTCCATAGTCAAGGCTAAGACAAACCCTATGTTTACTTCTAGTGGGCTTCACTTTACGCTATCCTTCCTGAATTCTAATTTTCTTGATAAAATCAGATATATCTTTTTATTAACAATTACCCACTACAATCTCTCTGTTTTCATAATTACGAACCCATGGCACCTTAATGGGTCAATGGTATCAAATATATTGTGGTTAAAATATATCCCTCATATCAAAATGGAAATGAAGACAACTCTTCAGGATATCTAATAATAAGCAATGCTTTAGCACTGACCTCTTCTGGCGCATTAGTTAACATCAAATCCTCAATTCTTCGAGCAAACTGGAAAAGCCGCTCAAAGTGCTGCAAAGATCGACAAAGCCAGCAACATCATCAGCATAAATCATGAGTAACAGAAAAAAAAATTCTAAACAAGCTTATGAAAACCAACATGATAAGACAAGAAAAATGGTTGGATATAGTGCCAGAGAAGATTTACTTACATAGTATATGACAACGCTGATATGACGTGAACAAGATTGTTCATAAGATTCACTTGCTTGATGATAAAATTTAGCTAAAGTTGGCACAACATTGGCCATGTCATACAGACTGCATAGAACTGCTTTTGATCAGCATCTAATGCAATCATGGTTAAAAAACTGGTATATTACACTAAAGTAATTAGCTCACGAAAACTATAGTAATGTAATCCCTCGGGATAAAAACTATTAATACAATGTAATCTCTCGGGATAAAAACTATTAATACCTATTCTGGAATGCAGCATAGTTCTCTAAAAGGAAAATATCCGAGTGTTTTAGGTCTGCCTGGGAGATCTTTTCCAGCGTCACGAACATTATGCCAATCTGTCAAATAATATTCACCATCATTGAGCTTCAAGGGTAATACACACAAGATAGAATACAATCTAATTTGTTTGATTTTATCTACTGAGCATATTAACAGGTAATGTTGTCAGATTAGTAAGAAATTCAAGAAAAAAGCCTCGCAGATGTGAATTCAAATTTTGAGTTGGCCAATACAGAACTAAAAAGCAGCATCAGTTGCTGCAAAAGAGTAGTCTATCCTAATCCTTGATCATAAATTCATAATATTAAAAGGATGAAAGCAAAAATGCCCATGCACCACTGTTTAATCCTACGTCAGCATCGTATACACATTGACAGATGGTTCCACATAGCAGGACTAACAGAATGGGAAAAGATATTCAGAAACGGTGATGCAATAGGCAAATCTCTCTATAGTGGAGTATTTGGTGATCTAGAGCTGAATGCATATTAAATTAAGATGCATTGCAATTTGTTATATCTCAATGTCATACAACTCAACATGTTTCTACAAGCAAACTTGACACCCCCCCTGCTGGACGAGATATATGATTCCAATATACACAAATCCAATATTCTCAACTAATTGTCACACTGTTTGGGCAACCAACAAAACGTATCATAGTAGGTCCAATGATAATTTTCCACAAAAAATTACGTATAAACAAAGTTCAGTTGACCCACAGAAGGAGGCATCAGTCACTTCTTGAGCAGTGGCTTTGTAATAGTGTTCACCTGCATACCTGAATGGAATCATGTTTTCTAAGAAAGTTGATGCGACTGGGTATTTTGATAGAATGCACCAGCGCCGATCCCAAGGGGATGTGGGGTTGTTTATGAGACTATGAAGGGCCTAGTTAATATTAATTAGTTATCTTCTATTACTATATCAACTAGTCGTCTTTGATTATTACGATATCTACTAGTAGGCTATCTGAATTGTGGTAGATCTAGGAAACTTGAGTATTTATGGGTCATTATGGTTAAGGTTTTGACTTTTGAGGGAGGAAAAGTTGAGTCTTAGAATCGTGGGAGATCACCTACTTCTCGAATTGAAGGCACTATCCATGTTATTTTCTTCCATTCATTGATAAATAGCATAAAAGTTCAGTTTGCGTTCTTATCAAATTGGTATCAGAGCCGTAACACCCATTGCCTTCATCGTCGGAGTTACTGTTCCCCGCCGGAGGTACTATTCATTGTGATACTAGGAAAAGTAAAAGAAATCGCCTAAGAAGATGAAGATGAATAGAGGGAAGGGAAGAAGAATCACGGAGAGAGAGCGAGAGCGGTTCATTATAAGAGAAATATTTCATTAGCATATCATAAGAATGGTATCCTAGAGCTATTTTATTTTTTGAAAGGTAATAATTTTATTACAGGAACGAGAAACCAGAATAATACAAGAACGAAACAAAGAGGCCAAATTATGCAAGGAGTAGAACGCCAAAAAAAGACCAGACAACTCGCTACAAAAGACAAAGGCCCAAAAAACAAAACGACACAAAACGAAAGGGAAGACCCAGCCCAAACCCACGAACAAGACAGCCTTTAACTTTGCCAATACGAGCCACTCAACCACTCAATCCAAGAAGGTTTCCTGCTCTTAGCCCTGTTTGAGATCCAAAGAAAGGAGGTCGACTGGATTTCAAAAAACAGCTTCTGAGCACCCCTTTCAAAAATCAGAGTATTTCGCTTCCTCCACAAGATGAATAGAGAAGACCAAATGACTGCTTCCCTTGCCGAAGCTAAAGCAGACACACCACCGCTGCTACCAATGTCTGAAATCAGCTCCTAAACCCATCTTCTTGACTGGAAATTCCCACCACATCAAGCAGAATTTTTTTCCCACAACTGAACACTAATCGAGCAATCCAGAAAGCAGTGTTTAGGAGATTCTACATTACCGTTGCATTTAGGGCAAAGCCTAGAGTCTAAACCAAAGCCCCTATGAACGTTCCTAGTGCCATTTAAAACAGAAAAACAGAACAAGTGGTCCAACCCACAGTTTTCCTTATTTACCGGTAATAAAACGACCCGAAAAACCCTAAAGCGACATCACTCTATTTCCCTTATATCAGTCCATCCCTCTTGAAAAAAACCATGTCCTCAAGGTTCACATTTGGAAACCTCTTACCATTGAACTAGGATCTTGGTTGCAACATGATTTCCCCTCTTCTTTGACCCACTTGAACTCTTCCACAGAGACCTCATCTGGAAGTTCCTGCACCACAATGATGTGCAGCTTTTTTTTCTTGCATTAATGGCTTGAGAAGAACTTTTCATCGGACCAAAAACATAAATTTTTAACTCCTTTTCATTTATTTCAGCATCTGACAACCTTCTAGTTTTGGTTTGAAATGGTTGGGATTTGAAGCAAGATGAATCCGAGTTGACACAGGGGGTGAAGGAAGTATTGGAAGATGAATCTTAAATGGAAATTACAGATGTAGGGGTTTGGGTTGATGGTTGAGTAGAATTAATGGGTTTATTGTAATAGTTTTTCAACGTACCAGTGGCATTCAAGTAGGATTCTTGTATGTTTGCAGTAATGAACTTGGGCCAAAAATTCACAAGGGAATTCTGATTTCTTCCTTGAGACCACTCAAAAAACAACTAAATGAATAGAAGAATCCACTCAAGATACTGGTAACAATTTTACAAGGAACTTTCATGAAAGGGCTAAAGCCGGAAATCCACTCGGCTTTGCAGCGGGCTAGCTTAAACCCTGTGTATGGCCCTGATGGTCGAGGACAACCAAACTTTGGAAAGATCCAGCCGGGGTAGCCTTAGTGGTTCCTATGACCAATGGGCGCAGGCGGAAGGCCAAGTTGCAGTATGGGAAAGGGGGATCGGCGGCCTCTCATGTGACCATACCACTCACCATCATCAGGGAAAAAAATGAGGAACCGCTACACCGGGCTAGGTTGGAGGGAAAAAAATGAGGAAGCGCTACACCGGGCTATGGTCCATTACCTACTTCAGCTGCACCCTTGGTTGGACCAGGTAGTGTAATTGATAAAGTACCCGAAAGTGTTATTGATAAGAGGATGATTAAGAGGCAAAACAAGGCTGTCATTGAATGGCCTGTGAAATGGAAGAATAGGGCCACTGAAGATGCCACCTTGGAAAATGCTCACGAAATGGAGAGGTTGTATCCTGCATTTGATCCTTGGGGTCAAGGATCGTCTCATGGGAAGGGCAATGATATGAATGAGGGGTAATACGATGGGATGCTATAACTGTTTGGTAGTAGGAAGGTCAAGCGTCTGGTTATTATTTTGATGGGGGATACTCAACAGTTGTCTTTTTCCTATATATAGATTGTATGGGTCAAATAATGGATATATAAAAAGTATTACATCTCCTTCCTTTCAATCAAATTCCTTCCCAATCTGTCAATTTGTCTCTTTTAATTTCGGGATTCATTTCCCCCAACTGAATCTCCAGATTAATCGGGTTCTGGCTAAACGTTAGGTTCCTCTAACCTTAGTTGGGTATTTTTTTGATCTGTATCATCGAATTGTAGGTACTATCCATGTTATTTTCTTTCGTTCATTGATAAATAACATAAGAGTTTAGTTTACGTTCTTATCAGAAGTACTTTCAGTTAAACCAAGTACATGTTCAGTTTTGTAGTGGACATTCAACTTTTCCAATTCGAATTATGCAAACAAGAAAGCTATATTCCATCTTTCTCTTCAACATAAAGTCAGAGTTTGAAACTCAGCATCGCGAGTAAAAAACCACTCCCAAGTATAAAAATCCGCTCCTACAACACACAATGTTGTCCTAAGAAAGCTTTATCCATACATGCATATGAGCATATCTTGGTTAATAATCAAGTGCTATGCAATTGTTTGAGATGTTCAAAACATGTAGTTTCTTAGAGGCAGAAGAGTGCTGAATGTATCACTCACTGGCTCCACTCAATTCTCCAATAATTCATGCTTTTGACTGGGCAACCTTATTTGAAAATCTAACAAACAAAATACAAACTTTTTCTTACTTCCTCGTTACATACTCAAAAGGAAGCCAACTTGGTTAAATGAAGGGAGGATTTGGTTATGAAGTATGTACTTGTGGGACAACTCTGGAAGATAACACTATTACAAAAAAGTGAGACAACTACAAGATAATAAGTTAGATGTAAAGATGGGACTTAAAAAGTTTTGCTATTCCATGATGTGCTATGAGAATAAATACTCTAGAAAGTAGGTTGATGGACCTAACAAAAGAAACCCTGGTATATATACATGTGTATGTATCTATATATAGGGGCAGGTTCATATGAGAACCGTAAACATTTTGAGAACCTCATAACCAACTATTTCATAAATTATTCAAACAACCCTAAAATATTATTGTTAGAATGTAAAATATCTAATTCTTTACTTAGGCCCAATTAGCTCGTGGGCCCTTAGGGTTTTTAGGGTTTCCTTCTTTTTCTAGCTTTCTTGCCTATATATAACCTTGTACTCTTTCATTGTATTTACAAGAAAATCAATAATATAATCCCTGATTACATGGTATCAGAGCCGCCGCTTCTAAAACCCTAATAGCCGCCGCTTCCAAAACCCTAATAGTAGTCGTCCCACTTTCTACCATCCTCCGGCGTGAACAGTGTTTCGGCGTGAATAGTGCTCCGATGTGAATAGTGTTTCGATGTGAACAGTGTTTCGACATGAACAGTGCTCCCACGTGAATAGTGTTTCGGCGTGAATAGTACTCCGGCGTGAACAGTACTCCCGAAGTTTTTTGGTACACTTTTTTGGTTCAAAGATTTTTCCCGTTTTATTTCATCCCTGTTCGTCTTGTGGCACCTGTGAGTGCACTGTTCGTTTTCGTTTTTGTTCGTCGGTTTTCTGGCACCGTGTGAGTGCATTCTTTGTCCAACTTCGAATTTCTGGTTTGTGATTCATTGGAAGATTACTGGAGAAGACAAATCATCTGGTAGTATGGTTACTATACCCGCGGAAGAATATGCTCGACTTTTAGGGACTGAGAATTCCACTGCTTCGACTGCTACATTTGCTGAGACAGGTAACTCTAGTACATGCCTATTATCCTCTACCTCCAAATGGGTCATTGATTCAGGTGCTTCAGATCACATGACAGGTAATCCCACTATCTTCTCTAATTTCAATAAACACACGTCTCCATCACATGTCACAATTGCTGATGGGTCTACCACATCTGTCCTTGGTTCTGGCACCATTGATCTTACCCCATCTGTTTCGTTATTTTCTGTACCGAGCCTACCCAATTTCTCATTCAATTTGTTATCAGTCAGCAAAATTACCCGTGCTTTAAATTGTTGTGTCACATTCTTTCCTGATTTCTGTGTCCTTCAGGATCTGTCGACGAAGAGGATTATTGGTAAAGGGCGGGAAACTGACGGCCTATACATATTTGAACAACAAATACCTTGCTCTTTGGCTTGTTCCAACTCATCGTCTCCGCTTGAAGTTCATTGTCGATTAGGTCATCCTTCTTTACAAAATTTAAAGAAATTGTGTCATGAGTTTTCTTCTTTATCTTCTCTACAGTGTGAGTCTTGTCAGTATGCCAAACATCAACGTATTCATTTAAGTCCTAAAGTCTATAATAAGCGGGCCTCTTCTCCATTTGAGTTAGTCCATTCTGATGTTTGGGGACCATGTCCGGTCACTTCAAAACTTGGATTTAAGTATTTCGTTACTTTTGTTGATGATTACTCTCGTACGACTTGGCTTTACCTTATGAAAAATCGATCTGAGGTGTTTACCCATTTTTGTTCATTTTATACTGAGATTAAAACACAATTTAAAGTCTCTATTCAAACTCTTCGTAGCGATAATGCAAAAGAATATTTGTCTCAAACATTTCAGTCATATATGCTTCAAAATGGTATTCTTCATGAGTCTTCCTGTGTTGACACACCAGCCCAAAATGGGGTTGCTGAATGAAAGAATCGTCATCTCTTAGAGGTGGCTCGGGCTCTATTATTTCATATGACTGTTCCAAAACTCTTTTGGGCTGATGTTGTTGCTACGGCTTGTTTTCTCATCAACCGAATGTCATCTGTTGTTTTGGATGGAAGAAGTCCTTTCTCAGTTCTGTTTCCTACAAAGTCATTGTTTCCTGTCGACCCAAAGATCTTTGGTAGTACTTGTTTTGTCCATGATACCCGACCACACATAACTAAGTTGGATCCAAAATCTCTGAAATGTGTATTTCTTGGTTACTCTCGACTTCAAAAAGGGTATAAGTGCTTTTCTCCCACACTTAATCGATACATTGTATCTCGAGATGTTACATTCCATGAGAATATACCTTTCTTTCCTGTGTCCACTCCTTGCAATCCAAGAGATAGCGATGATTTGTTGGTATATACCGTACCAGTTCCCGAATCCCCTATCCTATCCGACTCGATACAGCATCAAGAGCCTACTAAACCACCGATAGTTCATGTGTATAATAGGCGGCAACGACCTACGTCAGATCCCGACCCTATACCATCTTCATCATCGTCTGCAGATTCTTCTAATGATGATCCTTCTGCTTCAAGTGATCCACCACCATCCGATACACAGGATCCTGATCTTGATGTTCCCATTGCCCTTCGGAAAGGTAAGCGCTCATGTACTTACCCTATTTCTTCAGTTGTTTGCTATGATAAACTTTCTTCTCGTTCTCGCTCTTTGATCTCTACACTTGATTCATTTTCTGTTCCTAAAACGGTTGGTGAAGCTTTGGCTCATTCTGGATGGCGGGATGCCATGATTGAAGAGATTAATGCTCTAGATCATAATAATACATGGGATTTGGTAGAGTTACCTGCAGGTAAAAAGGCAATTGGCTGCAAATGGGTATTCACTGTGAAAGTTAATCCAGATGGATCAATGGCTCGTCTGAAAGCCCGGTTGGTAGCTAAAGGATATGCTCAGACTTATGGGGTCGACTACTACGAGACATTTTCTCCTGTGGCTAAGGTACCCTCCATCCGCTTGTTTATTTCATTGGCCGCTACTTATGACTGGGTCCTACACCAACTGGATGTGAAAAATGCATTCCTACATGGTGATTTACATGAGGAAGTTTATATGGATCAACCACCTGGGTTTGTTGCTCAGGGGGAGTCTGGCAGAGTCTGTAAATTGCGTAAATCATTGTATGGTTTAAAGCAATCCCCTCGTGCTTGGTTTGGACGGTTCAATGCTGTAGTGACTGAGTTTGGCTTACGGAGGAGCTCTTATGATCATTCTGTGTTCTTTACTTCATCCCCTTCTGGATGCATTCTACTAGTGGTGTACGTTGATGACATTGTGATTACTGGGAGTGATGACATTGGGATCAAGAAGCTGAAAGATTTCCTTGCGTCCCGGTTTCAAACAAAGGATCTAGGTCCTTTAAAATACTTCTTAGGAATTGAAGTATCTCGTACTCGGAAAGGGATATGTTTGTCTCAACGGAAATATTGTTTGGATGTATTGAATGATTCTGGGATGATTGAAACAAAACCGTGTGAGGCCCTAATGATTCCGAATATGAAATTGAAAGCAAATGATGGAGATCTACTTGAAGATCCAGAAAAGTATAGAAGAATTGTGGGAAAACTAAACTACCTGACGATTACGCGTCCTGACATCGCGTTTCCGGTGAGTGTTGTAAGTCAGTTTATGCCATCTCCAAGAACTCCACATTGGGAGGTCGTTAGACATATACTGAAGTACCTAAAGGGTGTCCCTGGTCTTGGCATTCTTTATCAAAATCACGGTCATCATGTCATAGAAGGGTTTACAGATGCTGACTATAATGGATATCCTACGAACAGGCGGTCTACGACAGGCTATTGTGTGTTAGTTGGAGGAAATCTAGTCTCGTGGAAAAGCAAGAAACAGAATGTCGTTTCCCGGTCAAGCGTTGAATCTGAATATAGGTTATGAGTTGATATGGTTGCGTAATCTGCTAGGTGAACTTGGGTTTGCTCAATCTAAACCAATGAATCTATATTGTGATAATGAGGCGGCTATCCACATTGCAAATAATCCCGTGTTTCATGAGAGAACAAAACATATTGAAGTGGATTGCCATTTCACTCGTGAAAAGCTAGATGATGGAACCATCTCAACTCCCTTTGTTCGAACAGGAAGTCAACTTGCCGATGTCTTTACCAAAGCTTTACCTGGTTCGCGGATCTCTTCTATCTGTAACAAGCTGAGCATAGATTAATATCTATGCTCCAGCTTGAGGGGGAGTGTTAGAATGTAAAATATCTAATTCTTTACTTAGGCCCAATTAGCTCGTGGGCCCTTAGGGTTTTTAGGGTTTCCTTCTTTTTCTAGCTTTCTTGCCTATATATAACCTTGTACTCTTTCATTGTATTTACAAGAAAATCAATAATATAATCCCTGATTACAATTATGAATATTATTCATCATGAATAATTCATGAAAAGTTCTCAGGTTCTTAAATATGTAAGGTTCTCATTTGAACATGCCCTACTTATATATATATATATATATGTAAAGGGAGGATCAAACCGAAAGTTGATCAATTTGAGAGAAGGCGAGAAGTTCCAAAATATATATAATACTTGATATGAACGCTTAATCACATATGATTAAACACATCCAAGAGGGACGTGGGCAACTTCGTGAACACAACCAAAGGTCGTGTGGGAAGGTCGCCGGCCATCTGCCGGTCAATGCAACATGTGTTTAATCATATATGATTAAGTGTCCGTATCACGTGTAATCATATATGATCTTGGAACTTCTCGCCTTCTTGCGGATTGAACGTTTTCTCGTTTGAACCTGACCCTATGTATGTGTGTATATATATGTATATACAGCACTGTTGGAGCATCATGTAGAACATGAACCAACTGTTACAAATGGACTGATGTGTGCCCTCCAAAGGGGATTTGTCAATGCATCAACAATGAGATCTCAAGAATGTACTCAAAAGAGCTAATAGAATGGGTACATGGGAACATACTCAGATGTACTCTCCATTTACCTTGACCACATCAACGCAAACCAGAAACAAAGTCAACCTCAACCTAAAATTAGTTTACCAGTATTGAACATATGAGCAACTAAATTACTACATACTGCAAGAAGCTGTCTCACCATGGGATGATCAATGCTCAGGCCCTGGAAAACAGGACCTAGGATCCAAAAGAGGACTCCTTTCGACAAATTTATGGGTTTTCCTTATTTGACAAGTGATTGACTTATTCAATGGTCAAATCCATGACAGTCCAAGACCACTGAAGTTGGCATGTAAAATCCTAGGACCAATGCTCCTACAATTTAGCAGCAACAGGAGTGATTTTAACCGCAAGTGAAAACTACAGTTTAGTTTTTCAGACAGCAGACACAGAGGTTGTGTGGTTCTCAAAATTAGTCGACTAGACAGAGAATTGATAGAAAATCTTGGCTATCCCATAAACTGGTATGGGAAAAAATAATGTACAAAGTGGTCCAATGGTCCCAACAATGAGGTGAAAACATTGTGTGTCTGTGTGTATATAACATCATACTTCAGTATAAGAGATAAATGAAGCAAACCCAAATCAGTATGATTCATCTCAACTTCGAACTATGAAGTATGATTTTTCTCAACTTCTAACTATGAAGTCCTGTACTTGTAAATTCCGTATCATCTTATCCAACAGAAGGATTGTTGAAAGATACTCACAATTTTAATATATGCCTGATCAACCAATTCCCTATACTGTCCCTGGATATACTGCTCCATGCGAGTGGCAAGCACCGCAAATCTACACAGAAGCAATACAACCCAATTGGAAATAGTGTACCAAAATATTGGGAAGTAAGGCTGAACATACTGAAGAAAGAAAGCAAAATAGAAGTCATGTCATGCGTGTGCCAATCACATACACAAATAATCAACCTCACCTTGCCCATGGAGCAGTTTTACCGAAAGTTACAAATTTCACTTTAAGAAATTAACCCTGAAAGTGCTTAAAAGAAGGTATGTTTATTGTTAAAGTAAACTTCCTCGAGTCCAATACAGTTTATTGAGTTGGACCATAAAATGTATAAATGAACTCCATGATGTGAACATGTCCAGAGTATTACACGCACATCCTTTTGTTTGATAGGTACCTTGCATAAACAGAACACCTAACAGTGTTTCACAATATTTTACCAAAATCTTTCGTTTCATCGAGGTAGCCTAACTAGTTGAGCATAGTTACCCTGCTGAAATATGGGAATTGAGTGGCATTAATGACCTCAAGCGAAATGGCTTGATTATAATTCTCTAATAGAATAATCAAAGAATTTAAAAGAGGCTGCTGACCTGAGTCCAGTTATAAAATGATCCAAAAGATGGTAATTACATTTTTATGGGAAAAGGATACTTCATGAGTTCATGCTCCTGCCTTTTCTTATTGTGATACCCCTAATTTTAGAAAGGGAAAAATACCTTCTTCCTTTGCGGAAATGGCCAAATCCAGTGCAAGATACGGACTTTAAGATCGTATACATTATGATTGTGTTGGATTGATCCTTTAAGCATTGGAAGAAAATTTCTCCAAGTGCCTTTTTTGCCAACTATAGTAACATTGTTCAACGTTATTAAATACAAACTTATTTTGTTATTTAAAATTAACCACCACATAACAAGAATTCTATCATAAACGGGGAAAAAGAGAGGGAAGAGGTGAAACATATTCACTTCTTAACTTCAAATGCTTCTCAAAACTAGATTATTTCACTGCTTTTTCTTTTTGTCGCTGAAAATAGTGCTCAAAAGTTATATTTTTATCAACTTCACCTAAGAAGGATAAAACTTAGAAGTGGTGTTAATAATCAGTAGGAAATGATATTAGTTCAATCAAATTAACAGCCGAGGTCGAACCATTTTAGTATTGTCAACTGAGAGGTATATAATTATTGTTTACACTAAAGATAGAAAATGATTTATTGAGAACTGGAGTTCATTATCCAAATGACACCACCATATATCATAATAAGCTATTTTCTGACTTTATATCCTTGTATAAAAAGTGAAATTGGGCATTGGCATTCAAATATATGAGAAAAAAAAAAGGAAAGGACTTCAGACTTGTGTAGTAAGACGAAGGAGGCCAGATTTCTGAGATATTAATGGGCAGCAATCAACCTAAACTGATGTGCAAAAAGGTTGAAGGAAAGAACATTATGTCTATATTCTTAGTGGGTAATTATATTAAGTCCAGCTAAAGAAAATATATGTTATCAGGTTTTCATCAGGATTTGAAGGTTATATACACAATATAAATACTTCGTTTATTTGTTTAAGATAAATTGGTCTTCTAAAAATTCTTTGTTCTTCAATTAGACTACAGATTTCAAACTCATCGGACAAAATACCAGGTTGTATGATCTAATAAAATAAATGAAGGAATATGCGAGTTCTTGGCTTTATATTGATTGAATCAATCAACCAACCTTACCTGTAGATCCTAAGGTATGCAAGGTTCTTTAAGTGCAACTTGTCAAGCATCAAAAACGAAAGTTTTAGGCTTCCCCACATATTCAATTTGATCTTGTCTCCCATAGGCAGACCATCCATCTAACCCCATATTTTCATATTGGATATGAGAATATGAAACCCATGATCCTCGTTTTTATCATACAATTAACTTAAGGACAAATGATATTACACCTTCTACTCTTATCACTGGTGCCTTAGGTCTTGATAATGACAAACAACCCCTAACATTTCTGACATCTTACATGTGTTTGAGAGATAGCACAATCACGTGAATTTCAATGATAAAAAACTAGAAAACTGAAGATAAAAAGAGACTTCTTGGGAGACATACCAAAATGAAGCACCAAAAGTTTTCCCCAAAATTTCATTTGTTGAGTTGTCTATCAGAAAATGACTTAATTACTTTTAAGTGGCAATAAGTTGCTTATATCCCAATTTCCATTTTTTAGAAAGAACAAATCGTACTTTCAAAATTCTGTTGCATGGATATTCATGCCCTAAGGGGGATGTCCGCCTAGTCAAAAAGTTTAAATGGTTACTTTTTGTAGTGGAAACTTGGCATGTTCACCGAGGGCTTGGTGGAGGTTAGTTTTTCATCAAAAAGTTTAAACTCTTTCTCGAGCAAGTATAAAAGCAGTGCTCATTTATTGAGAGCATTTAACACTTAGGCTACCTACCTTAAAACTCAAACCAACTTATTAAGCCTTCAATTCATTTATTGTTAGGGAAAACATTCCGAGACAAAATTTGTAAACAATATAGTACCTCCTTGTGTCAAGCTTCGAGACTTACACATTGTTTTTGTAGCTTTAGGTTATGACCTCTAGGAAGCAATTGAATTCACTTAGCATATACTAGTGGATTCGAAAATCTCGAGAAGAGCTTAGTGTGTGGACATAGGACAAGAAGTCTAAACCACATCAAATTACAATGTTCATTTTCCAACTCACTTTATTTTCCAATGATAACTTTTAAAATCAGGTGCTCAACCTATTCCCCCCTCCCCGCCTCCCTCTGGACTGAGCTTACAAACTTCTCAACCACCAACCTATCCATCAAATCATGCGCAGACCCATGTTAAATGGAGTGGGGGCAAACGGCCCCAGTGAATTTATCCCTCTCTCTCGATTATTATTTGAAGTTTTTTAATATATTATTATTTGTTATTTATTAATTACTAATAATTAGTTACTACTTATTTATTTGTTTATTGTTTATTGTTTATTGTTTATTATTAATTATTAATTTATTACTTGTATTTTGTTTATTATTAATTGTTAGGTTATGTTAACTTAAGATTTGTTGAAAGTCGATCTGTTTTTTGTTTATTATTAATTGTTAGGGTTTGTTAATTATTGTTAATTGAAGTTAGGGTTTGTTAAAAATAAATTGGTTATTGTTGGGGTTTATTAATGGGCAAATTGTTAATTAAAGGTAGGGTATGTTGAATATCGACTTGTTACAAGTTCAAGATGTAATGAATAGCTTATAAAAGATGAAACTCATACAGACAATTGTAAAATCTAATTTATTTCACATTTTTAATAGCATTGTCCTTTTTATATAATTTCTATTTTATAGCGCAAATTGCATGAAATGCAACGTACTTTGGTCCAATTTATATTTTGTGTAACGTACTTTTAAAACCTTCATTTTGGTACTTAAGACGTGACATCTTAAACATATAGGTACTCGATTTACCTACGTTGCTTTTTCATGCAATTCGCTATATTTTATAGTATGTTAATTGAAGTGTGCCCCCGGTAGTCCCAAGTTCTAGATCCGCACTATTGATCAAATCCATTACTAGGATTGTAAAATTAGTGTCACTATAATCACACCCAATAATTACTCAACAACATTGTCTCTCTCTCTCTCACACACACACACACACATATCTCGATCTTCTCACCCTTCCCTAACTATGTATGTGTGTTACCTGATCTCCTCCAGCTTCGTTGTTGCAGTTGCTAGAATAATTGCATTTCACTCAACAGTGAGTTGAAAAGTAGAATTATTTACACCCAAGGATACAAGTAATCCTACCTAAAAAGGCAATTGCATTACATGATATGTGGCAGAGAATAGATACATAGTCATGTGCAAATCAACTCCATTGGTCTTCCATGCGATAAGCATGCTTAATTGGTATTAATTGATATGCTATCATTTCTATAATGCTACAACACTATTTATTGTGCATATCTCTCTATTTTGTAATTTGTTACCTATCTCTTCATTATCGAGTTTTTTTGGGTTGAATTTGTAACTTTAATATATTGGAGCTAATTGGCAGTATAAGCATGTCCTTACTGCTTGCTTATTTACTGATTTATGGCTATTTCCTTGATAAAACAAATACGTTGGCATCAAGAGCTGCAGAGAGTTGCAGCATGCGCTGAAGTGTGATTTTTGAAATTGCTTGGAATATCCATTTTTTATGCTGACAGCTTGATTATAGGTGGCTTTTGGTTGGAGATGTCCTTTTGTTATCTTTCAAGATCTGATTTGATACACTCTATTCCTTAAATCTCTATTTAAGGAGGTTTGTCTTTGTAAAAGGTGATGTAGAAAAGGAGATGGAAAGGAAGGAGGAGTGCTCTATCTGTTATACTTGCTCCTGAAAGCTCCAATGCAACTCATATATGTATTTTGTCTTTTTTTTTTTCAAGCTTTAAAATTTAATCTTAGTAAAATTGCATTTTTAGTTTTAACATTGCATACTGATGTACACCGGGGAAAAAACTGAATTCAAGGGAAACTGAATGTTTCTCTCTAATGGAAGGCTTACAAAGGGGTTTTCCGGCTCTCGAGATGCCATAATCTCTCCATAGGACTCACGCCCAAAAAATGTTTACAAAACAGAATCCCCTCCACTTCCTCACCAAATCCTATTTATACTAAACCCCAACATTACCTACTTGTACCATTTATGCATTACCTACTTGTACCCTGCTTACCCAACTTACTAAAAAGACTTGCTAACCCTTAGGGTACAACAAATACTTAATTTCTAGTATCTTAAATTCATGTCTTCTTATTATTGCAACTTTAATATTTGTCAACTTTTATTTTTAATCCTTCTTTACATTCTCGTAATCAATTCTGTCTGGTTTTAATTTATCATAATCTTTATTTTATCATCGTTTTTATTCACGTCGTATTCTAGTTTTAATTTCTCGTAATCATTATTTTATCGTCATTTTTATTTAATTGTAGTATCTATTTATTTTTATGTTGTTTTTTTGTCACATTAAAAATGCAAGGACCCCGAGCGATTATATGCTAAAAAACTTAGCTTCGATGTGAGGTGAAATTAAGACTAAAACCGATTTTGATGGCGGAAAATTGTTAAATAATAATTCTTTCCAACCATTAATTCAAGGTTATATTGATAAAAATCACATCTTTTGACAAGTTGATCACTATTAAAAGTGTTAAAGTGTGATGGACTTAGAGATAAGCCATCTTGAACACGTCAACTTGAATGATATGGAGAAGGTATGCTCGAGAAAGTTAGATATGGGGAAACTTGTTTTCATTCAATATAGCTTACACAAGGATAGATTATGCCATTGCCTAGACTTTTACTCTGCATAGAGCTATGAGAGTTAGTTTATGGATGCACCACTTTCTTAACCTCGAGAGTGCCTTACAAAAGCTAATGGTCGGATAAGATAAGTTATTCACAACGTATTACCAGATTTATTTGTTTAAAAGTCTTAATGGATCCCAACACCCTTGCTCCTTTTAATTACTTGTTTACATCGGTAGTTGTTAAAACCCATTCAAAAACATTTCTTCGATTTTGCTGTCTGAAATCATTTCTTTTATTAGACTTCTATTTGAACTTTCACTACTATCCTTGTGGATCGATACTCAATATTTTACCGTTTTATTACTTGTATAAGACAACAATGGATTAATGAGTGTATACTTGCACGATTCTCCTTTTGCTAACAGTCTATGAGATTTGTTCCATACAGTCTCGCAACAACTAGTCCGTTTTACATTCTCGATAACTCTATTCTACATACTTGTTCATCGGGACAACGACTTGTCACCTTTGCCGGAATAAGAGCTTAATAGGCAACCCATGTCAAGACAGGTCATTGCTTTTTTTTTTCAAAGAAGATACAATCTTCACTTTGTCATGTTCCACTCCTAATAAGTTTTATCTAGTAAGGTTCAAATATACAAGGTTCTTAGAAGCATTATAATTCTGCAGTTGTGTTTTGGAATATCACATCAGGTTTTCACACACCCAATTCCGCTGCTTTTATCATATAGTAACAAGTAATTGGTTTGGGATAGTTTCTTTGACATGTTGCTAATGGTCGCTTTCATCCTGTCATAAGTCACATTTAAGACTCACATTAATTCAATATTTTTGAGTATGCATATGTGAGTGTGTGTTCAGCTCTGGGACCCGAGGATATACTTACAAAAATCTGAAGCTCTCCTTTCTCACAAAGCAATTCTAATGATTAACATCAAATTGCAGCACCAAGAGTGAAGAACAGGTAACGGAAAGTATATTTACTGAACATGAATGTTACCTGGGTACGAATGACATGACACCTGTCTGTTTAACATTTCGGTCATGCTTTTCTATCTGGTGACGGGCTTCATCTACGAACTGAAATACAGGTTACAACTTGGTTGATGAACATGCACCACCTTCTAGATGACTTTTTATTTTACACTGTTTAACATAATAGTTATAACTTACGCGGATAAATAGCGTAGTAATTCTATCTTCCAGAGCATCAAGTAAGAGGCCCACATATCCGGCTGCATCCACTTTCTGATCAGAAATATATTGCTCTGTTATACCGTGCATTGAAATGCACAGCAAAGGATCAATCTTGTGAGCCCAATCCACGATTGCATAGAAGTCCTCCTGAAAGTCCATAGATACATAAGGAAAACTTAAACTTATTAAACTCCAAAGAGCGAGTCTTGTCTCTTGTGCAATTGAAGTATCAACCATAAACTTCTTGTAATTACTTGTATCCCTTCCAGTAAATCACGAAGTGATTCATTTAATGGCCCCAGTTCCAGAGTACCTATAATGATTCCAGATACAAAGCTCAAACAAATGTTATGTATTACACGAACAAAAAGAACTTCATGTAACATATATACCCTGGTTGGCATCATTTTCATCAATCTCCATCATGCCTAAATCATCATCACTAGCATCATCATCATGTCTTGGTGGATCAGGTGTAGAAACTTCGAACCGCATGAAGCGTGATAAAAATGAACTCTGCAGTTTAAGTAGCAGTAAAAGTAAATGCATAGAAAAAAAAAGGAAATAAAACTTGAACCTTTATCCAGAAACCAAAAATTATAATGAGATTAAATAGGCATCAACTTCGATTTTGTTCGAGAGGGGAGAAGACAGAGAGAGAGAGAGAGAGAGTGTGTGTGTGTGTGTGTGTGTGTGTGTTTGTCTGAAGGAGAGAGAATAATTTTGTTCACACCTCATCAACAAGGAGTGGGATAAATACCGCGAGCATTTTGGAATAAGCTTCGGAAACCATGGAAGTGTCTATGTTGTTTATATTTTGGTTGGGACCAGTAGAACCTTCAAACCATACACTTGGAACTTTTGGTGCTTTAGTACCAGCGCGAAGCTCGTTAGAGAATTCACGAGCCTGAAATTACATCATAAAAATTTGAACACTATTCTTTGAAGTTCCAGACATTTTCGGCCTAGTCACAAATGCTAATTTCAAGCATAATATATAATGTTGGGCCATCTCACAGGATGCTTGAGTTTTTAATCAAGTTTGCAGGTAAACATGCTACCAGTAGAGTCAAGTCTTCACACCTACACTTGTTTTCTTTAGCAAGATACTTCAAGTTATACCATCTACTTAGTATCTCTTGACATGCATGGATAAATATAACAGAAACAACAGCTAATTACTTCGAAATGTTTATGCATTTTAACTGGTTGTGAAATTGTTCATACTCAGGTGGAAAAACAGTGTAGAAAAGCCAGATTAGAAACAAGCCGTTTATACCAAATTAGTTGGGATAGGTTAAAAATACACCAAATCATATTATAAAGCTGTGAAATCCAGAAGAGGAAATTAATTTGGACTCTGGATACATATGTGGCATGTGCATTAGATTTCTACTAAGAATAAACAGTATACTAATTAATCAAACTTTAATGCAAGAGAAATTCACTTTACCTCACGCCGTAAAAGCTGATTAATGGAGTGACAATAAGCTTTCCTCAAAGGACCCAGGCAATTTTTATCAAGAATCTGCTTGTAGATGAGGGGGAGAGAGAAAAGAAAGTATATATGTTATAATGAATTATAAATATAAACTAAAAGGTAAACTAAAGATTGCTTATTATTGATAATTGATGTTTCCATGTAATTGACCTTCATGTGTTGCAACAGACGAGCATAAATCCTGCATTTAGAGCGGAGATTGGCATGATCAGGCTTCTTTAGTTGCCCACGCTGCCCATTGTCAGACACCAGTAAAATTTCTGGTTGATAATCCTAAAGTAAAATTAGAAAGCACCCTAATAAACAAACCTGAGAGAAGTAGCTTTTATCACTCGTCATGGAATCCACCATACTAACGAAATAGTCTCTCAAAAACTCACAGGCTCTTCGTACAAAAGTCAATTTTATTATGTCAAGTTCTGCCCTCTTTTCCTTGACCTGTCATTTTACAAGACTACAGCTTTTCAATTATGCAAGTATGTACTGCTGAGTGGACTATGGACATAATTATTGAGCTTCAGCAGCTAATTGATTACACATCCATGTTGATCCAAGGTTCACAACAAATCATAAAATACAATATTTGGTTATACTGTAGTTTGTAAAATTTTAAAGAAAACAAAGTAAAGCATAGGGTAACTAAAATCCAGCATCGCAGTCAGGATAGCCAGTCAAGACTCCAACTCCATTAGGATACAAATGGTCAGACACTACATGGTTAAATATTATGTAGCCTAATATATAGAACATCATATGACTACCACCTACAAGATGCTACATGCAGAATTATAAATGAATTAGGTTAGTTTTTATAATAGGTTAATGATGATGTTTTGAGTTAGGAGTAATTTGGTCTTCCATATTTTGTGGGATTCTCATAGAATTAGGAAACATTTTTGCATATATATATATATATATATATATGTGTGTGTAGGGTCTTAACCCCTCTCTTTTGGAATAACAAAATTGAAGTAATTCCCCCAATTCTTTCTTCACTACATAAACAAACCATGCCATCTAATATTGATGACCAATTTCGAAATTTTACATCGAACAAAGGTAAAATAAATAACTCTCATGGCGCCACAATGAGTCATCATGGTAGCCAACTGCCAGGATGGCATGGTGGCATGCTGCCAATTATATCATCCGTACATCAACAAGTCGTTCACGATATGCTATTTATGTGTAAATCTATATAACAGCATTTACGTATAAACTCATATAGCATTTACGTATAAACTCACATCAACTGTATATTAAATATCACTAAGGTATGGCCGCATTCAACGAACTAAAACACAATAATATTTGATGCCTACTTTAAAAAACTAAAACACGCAACACAACAACTAAAACACAAACCGCACCGCCTTCATCTACCCCCTCACCACTTCGTGTGCAAAAGCAACCCGTTATTCTCATTCGTATCATACTTGCAAACCTCTGTGCTCCTCGTGTTGCCTTGAAGTTTATGATAAGAAAAAAATGTTACAAAGTGAAGAAGTTTTTTTAAAAAACTTGACGTATTAGCTGGGGCATTTGACTATAGCGTTGAATACAGGGGTACCGAAATCATTATCATATGAATATGCTAAAAAAATCTGACTCAAGATGAATATCATGGGTGTTGTGATGCTAGTATTGAGGCTATTCTTGTTGAAACTAGGGAAGAGGAGATAAACCGAAACAACATAATACACTTAGTTACCAGGGTGAAGAGGATTTTGGAAGTAGAACATAGAAATTGAAGATCTAGCTGAAGAGGAGTATGGAGTGAAGAATAGATACGAAGATGCTATGCGTACTCAAACAGTTGAAGCATCGGATGAATAAATGTAGAAAGGAAGGGTATCATGGCAAAAGGTTAGATCAATATTACCATTTCCATATACAGATGTTCAACAACATGAAAAAGGGAAAGTCAAATTGTTTGAGGTGAATATATAAGAACTGGTTGCTATGAATGAATGTTGCTTTATCAAGGTTACTGATATGGAGAATCCAAGGAGGTGCTTAAACAAAAGGCATACAAAGTTCCCAATGAATTATGTTTTTCTTGCATTTATTTCTCTATACCACTCCATGTTAGACAATTAAGTGTGATATATGTACATATTTATATTAGAGGGTTTAGAGTGTAAATATTTCTCTTATATATACCCTTGATTGTAATCGTGTTTTCACACAATAATACAATACACAATTACCGAGTTTATCTTGGTATCAAAGCCGCCGCTCCCAAAACCCTAATAGCCGCCGCTCCCAAAACCCTAATAGCAGCCGTCACACTTTCTGCCATCACAAGGCAACCTTACAGCCACCGTCGTGAATGGTGTTTTCCGGCATGAACGGTGTTTTCCAGCGTGAATAGTAATTTCCGACTCTAAACACCGATGACAACCGTGGCAGCCTTCACTCCAACCAAGAAAACCACCCACAACTCCCACAAGTTTGGCTTCACTTTATCGCCAAACAACTATGGCTATTGGAAGGCAATGGTTCAACCATTCCTTGTCACAAACAATCTGTTCGGCTACGTTGATGGCACCATTCCCTGTCCACCGATGATTATCCCAGCATCGTCATCATTTGGAAAAGAATCCGCAGACACCACAGTACTGCCACCACAACCAAACCCTAACTACACAACATGGGTTTCCAATGATGCACACGTACGAATGCTGCTTACTTCCACAATATCCGAGGCGTCATTCCAACACGTTCAAGGATTTACCTCTCGTGATCTTTGGTTGTCCCTCGAACGTGCCTACGCTCCTCACACGTCATCCAGGGAATACACCCTTAAAACTCAGCTTCTTAAACTAGAGATGAAACCTGATGAAACCTCCTCCGCATACCTGACTAGGGCTCAGGAATATGCTCATGCTCTCGCCAATATAGGCGAACCAATGAAAGAAAAAGATCTGGTGATGCTATTTATCTCAAGCCTTAGAGAAGAATACAACGGGCTGAAGTCAACACTCCTTGGTCGCCAGTTTCCAACTGCCTTTGCAGAACTCCATGGCTTGCTTTCCGACCATGATTACATGATCAAGAAGTTTCCGACTGACCACTCTCCACCTCAAGCATGAGGACGAGACCCTGCCACTATGAGGACGAGACAGCCACCTTCTGCCAACTTTACAGAGTACCGGTCACAAGCTTGGCTTCCGGACACCGGCTCTAGCCATCATGTTGCACCGGACCTATCTAGCTTCGATAATTCTGAGGCCTACTACGGTGAGGACAACCTTCACGTTGGCAATGGTAAGGGTTTACCCATCCTAGACATTGGTTCCTCACAACTTTCTTCACCAAACAAAACCTTTTCCCTTAAAGACATACTACACGTACCTGACATAAAACAAAACTTACTTTTTGTCCAAAAATTTTGTCTTGATAATCATGTGTATTTTGAATTTCACTCTACTTTCTTTGCTGTGAAGGACAAGTTTACACACACTATCCTCCTCACGGGTCCAAGTAATGGTGGTCTCTACTCCTTCCGTCTTCCTCAGACTCAACCTGTTCAGAAAATGTCCTTTTCCATCGCTCGTGCTTCTTCCACTACATGGCACCAAAGACTTGGACATCCACATCCACAACTTTTGAAGTCCATATTGTCTAAATACAATTTACCTTTACAAAATAAGTGTGCTAGTGTTTTTTGTGATTCATGTTCTGTTGGCAAATCGTCCAAACTTCATTTGTTACCATCTACTTATAAGAGTTCGCACGTTTTGGATTTAGTTTTCTGTGATGTATGGGGCCCCGCTCCTGTTCCTTCTTTTGATGGTCACAATTATTTTTTGTTGTGTGTTGATCATTACTCCAAATTTATGTGGATTTTTCCATTAAAATTAAAGTCTGATGTTTATGCCACTTTCAAACGGTTCCTTGCGATGGTTGAAAGGCATTTTCAAACCAAACTAAAATCTGTCGAAACCGACTGGGGAGGCGAGTTTCGGAATCTCTTCCAATTCTTCTCTCCTCTCGGCATCACCCATCACCTTTCATGTCCACATACAAGCGAGCAAAATGGGTTTGTTGAACGACGACATCAACATGTTGTTGAAACCGGCCTTACTTTGCTCGCTCAATCCCATGTTCCACAACGGTTTTGGCATTTTGCTTTTGACACCGCAGTCTATCTCATTAATCGAATGCCATCCAGAACCAATTCAAACACCTCACCCTTTGAACATGTGTTCAAGCACCGACCCGATTTTTCCTTTCTTCGGGTTTTTGGATGCCAATGCTACCCTCATCTCCGTCCATACAATAAACACAAAATGGACTTTCGTTCTACACCTTGTGTGTGCCTTGGTTACAGCACCACTCATCATGGCTATCGGTGTTACGACCCACAGTCTGATCGTATTTACGTGGCCCGTCATGTTCGATTCAATGAACAATCATTTCATTTCCAAACATCTCCTACACTCACCCCTACTCTAACCACCCCAAATCCCTACGTCTCCACCTATCCCAATTCTGACCTACCACCCACCGATCCTACTCCACCAGAACCTAATACACATCCTACTCCACCAGAACCTAATACACATCCTACTCCACCAAAACAACCACCCTCAACAATACCCACCGTGCAATCTGTCCCACACGAAACACCACCTACCACCACCCTTCCCAATGCCCACCACATCATTCAGACCTATCACCGCCGTTCCAAAGTTACTGAACCACCACCTCAGCCTACCCCTACCCCCCTTCCCTCCTCTACCACCGAACAACCCATCCGTACTCGACCACCCAACCTACGCCCCAATCCCAAACAGACCAAACCCTACAATGCCTCCTCATACCATACCCAACTTCCTTCACCTGATACCTAACCGGCCATCTTTACTATTGCTAACAGGTATCCTCAGTGGCGTAGTGTCATGGTTGAGTATTCGGCGCTGATGCGGAATGGTACATGGACACTAGTGCCACGTGTTCCGAATTCCAACGTCGTTGATTGCAAGTGGGTATACAAATTGAAAATGGATCAAACAGAGGCAATAAAACGTTACAAGGCACGACTAGTCGCCAAAGGGTTTCGACAACAACCAGGCATTGATTATCAGGAGACATTCAGTCCTGTGGTCAAATCGACCACCATCCGTGTTGTTCTATCCCTGGCCATAACACAGAAATGGTCCCTAAGGCAACTTGATGCGCAAAATGCCTTCCTACATGGTGATCTCAACGAGACAGTTTATCTGCAACAACCACTAGGGTTCGTTGACCCGGCCAAACCCGATCATGTTTGCCTACTTCACAAATCCTTATATGGATTAAAGCAGGCCCCTAGAGCGTGGTTTCATTGTCTTTCTACGTTCCTTCATTCTCTTGGCTTTCAGGGCTCCAAAACGGACCCTTCCTTATTTATTTACTCCCACAGGGGCACCATTTTGTACATGCTAGTCTATGTTGATGACATTCTTTTGACAGGAAACAATCCGGAGGCTGTTGACAAAGTGGTACGTCTTAGCCAATCCTTTGTTGTTCAGGATATGGGTCGCTTGTCTTATTTTCTCGGTATTGAAGTAACCAGTCAGGGTCATGATATGCTTCTATCACAAAGGAAATACATCATTGAACTCTTGCACCGCGCAGGCCTTTCTAATGCTAAACCGGTTTCATCTCCTATGACCACTACTGCTAATCTTGCTCTTGGTGATAGTGCTACGTTTGTTGATCCGGTCAAATACCGCCAAATTGTGGATGCCCTTCAGTATGTCACATTGTCTCGTCCGGATATCACTTTCGCGGTCAACAAAGTCTGCCAATTTATGCACTCCCCAACTGAAAATCATTGGACTGCAATCAAACGAATTCTTCGTTACTTGCAGGGCACTGCTGACTATGGTTTACGAATCATGCATGATTCCGGCACAATCCTTCATGCCTACACTGATTCCGCTTACAACTCCCTGACTGGCTTCTCAGATGCTGACTGGGTTGGTTGCCCCGACGACCGTCGATCCATCGGGGGATATGTTATCTATCTCGGTTCAAACCTAGTATCATGGTCCGTACGAAAACAACGGATTGTCTCTCGGTCGTCAACAGAGTCTAAATACAAGGCTCTATCCGATACTGTTGCTGAGCTTACGTGGCTCCAAACATTGTTGCGCGAACTTCGGGTTCCTGTGAAGTCGGTTCCTACTTTATAGTGTGATAATCTTGGAGCTACGTATCTTTCAGCTAACCCTGTATTTCATGCTCGTACCAAGCATGTAGAAGTGGACTTTCACTTTGTTCGAGAAATGGTTGCCCAACGGAAGCTTTCAGTTCAGTTTATATCTACAGATGATCATATTGCAGACGTGTTCACTAAGCCGCTACCTTCACAATGGTTTCTCCACTACAGGTCGCTCCCCGGCCTTAGCTTGCGGGGGAATGTTAGACAATTAAGTGTGATATATGTACATATTTATATTAGAGGGTTTAGAGTGTAAATATTTCTCTTATATATACCCTTGATTGTAATCGTGTTTTCACACAATAATACAATACACAATTACCGAGTTTATCTCTCCATAATCTCTAGAAGTTCATAACCTCAACCTTTATTTAACCATTTGTCTTCTATGTTCTTTTTTTAAATTGCCTTAATGACCAATGAGAACAACAAAGTTTTTCTTCTAACCGTTGCAAGGATGAGTGGCTCAGGGTGAAAATGCTCTCATTGTTTCAACTATTTGTCATCTAAGACATTTGTGAAGAAAGAAGTAGATGAATCACATAGTATAACCTCAAATAAGATCAATTTAATAGCAAGTGGGATATAGAGAGATGTAAAAAAAGAATTTATAAACCATTGAAACCTTGAAGTAATTCGTTTCTTCATTGAAATAAAACCTTTTTATATTCTTAATTTATTTAATGTTTCTTTTTTAATTTACTGTTAGCTTAGTATTGAATCTGATCATTTTTTACAATCAAATTATTGAAAGTGTTAACCGAACATTACCCATGGAAATTATTCCCACTAGCCTATCTATGTTGTGTTGGATCTTATAAATTTATTTTGTTATACATACTTGATGCTGATCAAGAAGACTTATGTGAAGCTGTTACTCATCCAGATATCACCTAGAACTTGTGGCTAGTTGGTTTGTGTTTGCTCCATCACTACCCATTTGGATGTTCTTCCTCAACAGTGTTCAGATTTATAATAAACAAAATGTCAAGGTGTTTAGCATTTCACATGGCAGCAGTATGTCGTAAACCATTATACGCCATTCTTTTTTAGGATATTCCAAAGACCTTTAACTTTAAGGGACAAAGCACCATCGGATCCTATATTCCAGAATACTTCTATCATCCTTTAGCCTTCTAAGAGTGTAATCAAAAATTAAATATGTCGGCCTTCTTAAACTTTGTGCCCAGTAAATAGTTTAAGAACAAAAGGAATTCAACAACAAACCAGCACGTCACTAAAGGCTAGGTCGACTGTGACAGGAATGCAAAAAGCATCACCACTCTCCACATCAAAAGAGACATTATAACAAAAAAAATGTAAGAGAACAGGAAAAAGAACAACAGGCAATTAACGTACAGCTCTAATTTTTGCATAGCTTGGATCCAAAGTAGATGCATCAAGACCACGCAAAGCGTCTCTTAGCCGATCACATAATTTAATATTCTGATGCATGGACGCCTCATCAAAGGAGACTGCTGTTAGACCTATAATCTGGAATGGATACAGAAGATCAAAATGATGATCAAACAAGTTAATTCCAGCTGGAAATAATGTACCTCTGGAGGGATATGCAATCTATCAAGAAGCGTATCCAGTTCCACACTTAAAGCTTTATTATTTATAGACTGCATTTCCAGCTTGTTGTTGCGTGCTTCTATCTGTGACCACAAGTTGAAATATGATAAAAGCACTATCAAAGAAGTCTCGTGGCAAATAACGGAGACATACAACTTACTAAGCCCTCAATCTCTGGATACCATGTGGATTTCTTTTAAAACAGCTATGTGGACTTTGACTACAGAATTTAAGAGGATTTGGGAATTTTATTGATAAATTTGTTCTACTTCAATCTTATCAACCTCTAACACCCTGTATTTTGCTATATGTTATCTAAAGATTTAACTTTTGTTTTTCTCATCTCTAAAGGTTTTAGTTCATCTATCTGACGTTAGAGGGGCTTAGTTGTTTTATCCAATATTTGTGGGTCTTAATTTTTTAACTATGGATAACATTGGAAAATTAAGTGTAAGTTCGCAGATATATAAGTCCAATAGGTTTCATTCTAAACACCCTAAAATTATAGGTATCAGATAGGGGGAGAACTAGGGTTTGGTGGAGAGATGAGTATTCTTCTGGGAGAAGATCTTGAGGATTATGGGTTTTCTTGGAGCAGCTCCAAGATATAGATTCATATTTTTCACGATTGGCAAATCTTTGGATTAGCATAGACTTGTATGGATTCCCTTCCACTCGATTCTTAAATATCTTAATATCATTTATATGTGTAAGGAATGTTTTCCCATTTATTTGTAATTCATTATATTGTATAGAATCGCTTTTCTTATGCTTCAATTCTTATCTTTCAAACTAGGGTTTATAACTTGTTAACATAAAGGAAGGTATTATTTGCTGAGAATATCATATCTCTTATTCAATAATATGGAGAGTATATGTAGAGCATGAAGGCGAGCCTGATTATCGTGGTACATCCCCATTAGCTCACTTGTAAGATCACCCAACTCGAGTTAGACATCAGACCCACATTAAATCACATGTTGTCCAAGCCATGACTTGATATTCAGATTATGAGCTAGACAAGGAAACCATATCTTTATTCTTCCTTTTGCTAAATACTAGATTTTCACCAAAGAAAATACAATATTATGTGGTAGATCTTCGAATATACAGACATGCAGCATGGCTGGCATAGAATATCGGTTGTGACCTTTTTTGTGAGACAAGGCCTTTTCCTAGGAACACCCTTGAGGTACCTAGGATATGTAGAACTACATCCCTGTGATAAGTATGAGGAGAAGGCATGAATGACTAATTATACCAACTAAGAATGCAATATCCAGCCATGTCACAGTGAGATAGTTTAGTATCCCTACTAATCTCTTGTATCTTCCTGGATCTTCTACGAGCTCTCTCTCTCTCTCTCTTCTGGATAGTGCTTGATTTTCGAGATCATTGATCAGTCAGTACCATGACCATCAAGCATGCCAGTTTCAGCAAAAATGTCAAGAACGTATTTTCACTGATAGAAAATTCCTCTGTGATCTTGAGCAACCTCAATACCTAAAAAGTAGTTGAGATTTCCTAGACATTTGATCTGAAGCTGGTTCTAAATATAGACTTTGCAAGCTACAATTCCCTCACCATCATCACAATAAATATCATCACGTAGAGCATCGGTAAGATCCTTTGCAACATTGATGACAAAAGAGTACAAAGTAATTATAGGCACACCGAGAATGAATAACCCAGACCCCTGGAGTTAGTTTAAGGCATAAAGAGATGGCCAAAAATAACTTTAGCTGAACCTCCCCCCCCCCCCCCCCCCACCCCCTAAACCACAAAGCCTGGAGGTTGTTGCATATAAACTTCTCAATAACAACACTTAAAAATACATCGTTGGTATCAAGTTGGTGTAATAGCCAGTGGTGAATGACAGCCTTGGCAATAACAGAACATCTTGGCAATAGAACTTAACATCTAAGAATAGTCTTCCCCATACCATGAATGTAGTCTTAAGCGACTAGCTTTGCGACGAGAAAGAGAATCACATGGATTTGATTTTAAGTTTTAACAGAGAATACCCACCTACAACCTACAAGTTCTTTTCTGGTGAAATATTAACAAGATCCCATGTCTAATTGAAAAGAAGGGCAGATATTTCCTCATGCATTGTTTGGTGCCATCCAAGATGAGACTGAGCCTCAAACACAACTTAGGGAATATGATAACTGTCCGAAGCTGACACAAAGGCAAGATAACTAGAAATTCGGTCATTCAGGTGACAATAAGAATATCATCAGAGAAAGTAGTTGAAATGATTGATAGATTTACAAAACAACTGTCGAGGATGAGAACATCGGACGCTTTGTTAGGAGATGGAGGAGTCCCCCATAGTGTCAAGTATACTAGTATAGTAACATTTGAGCCAAGATTAATCATAGGAGAAGGTTTTGCCTTAAATTATCGTTTAATTACTGAACTTTTCATGATGTACTTTATGTAGGTCTTGTTCATACCCGATCATTATGATATTAGAGTTTTTTTTTTATTGAGATTATTAGATCCCTATTTGTACCTTAGTGTGATCATATGTTGTATTTGGGACTCTTGTCTCATAGAAGAGGCGAAAAGTTACTCAATCCTCATGAATGGATGTGGCTTCTTCAAAAATTCAGTAATTAGAGGAGAAGAATGCTTAGTATTGGACACTTCAGATAAGAGTTGCAAATTATGTACGACGCTACAAAAAGAGAAAATTGACACTTTCTGGAACAAGCTATGACATGAAACAATTACTCCTAGATATTGAAACTCGTCACTTAATAGAATAACCCATAATCAACAACCAATGTAATTTTTTACACATTAAGATAGTGTTGGTATGCAGACATGATTGGACAAGAGAGGATAGGACAGGACAAGAGGGCAGGACTGGATAAGACAAGTGTCTGTCTAGTGTTTGGTATGACTAGGACTAGATAGGACAAGACTAAACAAGTTGCCCCTAAAAGTTGTTTGATGATTTTATATATCATAAAATAGTTACAAATGACACAAATAAAGTACATATTTTAATAATTTAATTTATAAGCATTTTTAGATTTTACACCATTTTTATATACATAAATAATAGTACGAAATTTTAATGAAGAATCTGAAATAATTGATGGTAGTTCGAAAAAACCCAATTCATACAAAGGAAATACTATGTTTGATTCAATTTAGAAGATCTTTATGAACCGGCAGAGGCATGGTTGCAGCAACAGGTAGAGGTAAAGGCGATGGATGCCTGGTGAACGACGGTGGTTGTAGAGGACGTGAAGATGGTGGACAGTGGTGGTGGAGGAGGTAGTTGTTGTCGATATGGCAGAGGTATAGGTAGTGGTGGTGGGCAGTGATAGGTGGTGGTGATCAGTGAAGGTGAAGGTGGTCGACGATGGTAGTGGCGATGGACGGTGGTTGTAGAGGTGGTAGAAAAGGTTGTTGTAGTGGAGGAAGAGGTGGAGGTAGTCGACAGTGGTTGGCGGTGGCTACCGATGATCGTCAGTGGTGGTGGCGGTGATGGCCTGGTGGTGATCGGTGGAGGTGGTCGACAATGGTAGTGGTGGTGGCGAGGGGCGGTGGTTGTGGAGGAGGAGGAGGAGGTTGTAGTAGTGGAGGAAGATGTGGAAGTGGCCGACGGCAGTGGTTACCGGTGGCCATTGGTGGTGGTGGCAGTGATGGGTGGTGGTGGAGATGGTGGTCGACGATCATAGTGGTGGTGGTGACGGGCGGTGGTTGTGGAGGTGCTGGAGGAGGTTGTTGTAGTGGCCGACGGTGGCTATCGGTGGCCGCCGATGGTGGTGGCGGCGGAGATGGATGGTGATGACCACTAAAACAAATATCATGTTAGGTTTATATATCAAATAAGGGTAGTTCAGTAATTTTTTAGTTTCTGTCTCACTCTTGTCCTATGTTGTTCCACTTATTTTGGTGGAACAAGAAAAAACCCTTTTTGTCCCATCATGTCCCAGTCCTTGTCCATGTCCCATGTCGCACCAAACGTGGGACAGTGAGTTTTTGTCCTGTCTCGCGTCACGCCAAACATGGGACAGTGAGTTTTGTCCCGTCCTGTCCCGTCCCATGTACCAAACGCAGTAATATATGAATTATAATACTCGACTAGCATGTCCATTAGAATAATCATCAATGGTACTACAAAAATAGGATATAGAAGTAAAACTAAAGGATGTCCATACCGCCTCGATGTCCTCCCGCATATGTCTGAGCTTCACATTAATAATTGCCAGCCATTCATCCATATCTTCGACATATGTTGTAGATGACTCAAGTCCCTTCAACACCTGCAGAACCATAAAGCAGAAGGCATGGAGAATACTGTGTTTGGCAGAAAGTCAAAAACAAGACAAGTGGCTATGAATCAGCAAGATAGTTTATTGTACAGTTTTTTAGTACATGATATATATGCCACTGAAGACCAGAAGTCAACTTACCGAAGAGCATACTAAGGAATGTTTGTATGATGGAATTCATGTTATATAGAATTTATTCAGAATGTGTGACTGCTAAATGAATGATAACAAGTTCAATAGTTTTAGAATGCACAAAAGGCCCATCCTTACAACAATAAACCAATCCGACAGGAAAAGGATAAAACAATCCTACCAGTAAGAAGCCTAATTGTTACTAAATGTAATGGAACATTCATATTGCCCGATAATATAAGCTCTTTACCTCATCTACCAAATGCTCGCTTTCCAAAATTGCATGCACATTTGCTGCTTCCAAAGCGTGAAGTTCTCGTTTCAACCTTTCAGAAAAGACTTCTGCTTCCCCAATGCCCATGACATATCTGGGCACAATGTCATTACCACAATCATCAGAAGCAGATTAAGATAATCCTATAATGACAAGTTTGATCTCTGGAACATAAGATGGCTCCTCTATTTCACCTTAATTAACCTTCACGTCCAACTCTCCCACTTGGGAACATAGTAAACATGATAAATTAAGCACCCTAAGTTATGCATTTGAAAGTAACGTATGTACCAAGTACTATCCCGAAAAATAGATGCAATATGCAAAGCAACACAATAAGTCATTTATATCAAACTAGCTAGGGACTGGGGTATCCTACATATGGAACCCAAAAGAAACTGCGAAGAGGTTAACCATCCAAAGCATCCGCAACATGAATCCTTCCAGGGTGGTATACTTGCACAAACATGCAAGGGTTCGAGTCTGCAGCCGCAGTGTGGGAGTTACAATTCATTTGGGGATTGGGCTCCTTGGGGCACTGGGCTCTTAAGCTAGCCACCTAGCGCATCGATGTGTACCTGATTTGCCTCTCACATGATGCTCTTGGGGCGGGGCAGTGTGGGCCGGCTCGGGGGTTGCCGGTTATAAAACATGAATCCTTCAACAAACTCCTTTCGTATAGAAACAATTATCAAATACAATTTAAAAAATACAATAATAATAGTAATCACAAACAAGGCTAGACAAACTTCTCGGCATGTGAGTATTAAAAGAAAGAAAGTTTTCTTCTAATGTAACAATGTAGAATTTCTGGACACAAATAATATGCTCTAGATAAAAAAAAATACTAGCTATACTTAAGCGCAGAGATAGGTTGCATGACATTTATCATAAGTTGTTAGGACATGTAATTATTTAGTATTCACAAATATATATATATATATAAGTACGTACGTGCCTAGAAGAGCTTCCATGTCCTCTTCTTCTGCTTGCGACACAAGATCATTTTCCATTGTAACTGTAGTGTCACCTTCTGAACCCGCATCTCTGCCTCCATCTTCAAAATTATATTGCTTAGAAACTGCCGATGTATGTTCCTATACAAGTAAAAGCACTATGTTGCAAAACAAATGTTATAAACAAGGGATACGATTAGAATAAAGTACTCAAAAGGATAATTGTACGATCAAGGGCCAAATGACATAGAAAGGCCAAGACAAATAGTGTTCATCTTTGATTCCAATGTACTTCCTTACCCTCCAGATTAACTTCTTGGGGAGACTAAATACTATAGGTGGAACAAATTAAGATTTTAAATGGCCCTGATTGACAATGGTGTGGACTTCAATCCATTGACTAGAATAACTTTATCTCATAACATGAAAGTGTTGGTATGCAACAGAAAGTGCCTGGAGAAGTCTAGCCGGTTTAACAATACTTCAAAGTGGAAGAGGGCGCCCTTACAAGCAGTTTGATGCACTAAAGGTTGCTCCCTAAACGGTGAGAGGCACAAGTGCACAATGAAAAAGGTATATATGATCAAGAATGTTGGGCCATGGGATCAAATCCTAGCATTCATACTTGCCCAACATTCTAGCATTACACAATCTGAAAGAAGACCAGCTTGGGAGAAAAGATCAGGAAGAAAGCCAAAAGGACATAATGTGAAGGAAGAAGTCAAAGCATTAAGTCAGAGAAGAGAGCAAACTAAAATGAAGCTTGTGACTCGTAAATTGCCTATTCTAACAGTTAAGCGATCAAAATTAAGTCATGACGATCTGTAAATGACTAAATGTGATATTTATGTTGTAGCCAAGGACATTCATTGGTGGTCTGTCCAAGAAGTGATGAGGCCACATATGCTCTTTACGGCTAAGAGGACACATGGCACACTTTTGGACTCAGTTCCTCCCTAAGGAGACTTGAGATGTTTGAACGTATAGCCCATAAGAAAGGGCAAATTATTGCTCTGCTCACCATTGTCGCTCATACCACGTAAAGTTTGGAAGACTGGAGCAAACATTATGAGCTATAGAATCATTATGTGTCATATATGATTGAAGGAGAACATAATAATTACAACACAAAGCCTCTATACACATGTGGTACTGTTGTCAAGGGTATGGATAAACATTAGACCGAATCGATGGAAAGCCAAAAGTGCTCATAAATAGGCAAATTTAAGTAGATGGAGTCTGACTTGGGGCTTTACAAAGGTGGTCAATTTGGCTTAACACAAAGTGTGAGACCTCATGCGTAGGAACAATAACCAAATATTCCTACATCTTATGCTTAATGTTTAAGTATCACCAAAATGAGCAAGAAAATGTTTTAATAAACAGGAAAAGGGACGGGATAGGTAGAGGATAGGTAGAGAATTGAAAAAGCCTTCTGCAAAACTACTAAAGTCTTTTCTCCATTGTAATGGTATTAGTTGTTGTGGTATTGTTGAATCTCATGTCAAAGGGGATTCGTTGGAGGATGTGTGTACTCGTACATTCGGTCGATGGGCTTGGCACTCAAACCATGCTTACTCGGATGTTGGTGCGCGTATTATTTTTGCATGGGACATGCGGCTTATGGATGTTATGGTGCTTGACATGCATAGCCAATACATGCATTGTGAGGTGCGTCTTCATGGGGGTGTGGAGCCGTTTTTTCTGTCAATTGTGGATGGGGCATCTACTTGTCCCGGACGACGGTCGTTGTGGTCGGGCCTTCGAAAGTTTCGGGCAATCATGGGTGCAAAACCATGAACCATTATGGGGGATTTTAACGCCATGCTTTTCCCTCATGACGGCTTAGGTGGTTCTTCAAGACGGGATGTGGATATGTGGGACTTTCATGCATGCGTTGAAGACATCGAGGTCTTTGACATACAATACTCGGGTATCGAATATTCATGGTGTCAAAAACCAAGGGAGGAGGAGGGCATCTGTAGAAAGTTGGATAGAGTCTTGGCTAATACGGAGTTCACTTCGTGTTTTGCGGATTCTTTTGTCCGGTTCCGTCCTCGGGGGATTTCGGATCACTCTTCGGCCATTCTTACTTTCAAGGGCGGTAGTAGGAAAAAGGTATGGGGCTTTAAATTTGAAAACTTTGTGGTGGATCACCCTTTGTTTATGCAGATTGTTAAAGACATTTGGATGGAACCGATGGAAGGATCGTTTATGTATAAAGTGACGGCGAGACTATAAAATCTCAAAGTTCCACTTCGGAAACTTCGTTCAACCTATGGAAACATGACCGCAAGGGTTAAGGCCCTCAAGATTGAGTTGGACTCCATCCAATTGGCATGTGACGTTGATCCTTTCAATGAGGAGCTTAGAGAAGACTTGACCCATTTACGGTTGGCGTATCAACAAGCTTGCATGGATGAGGAGATGGCGCTAAAACAACGGGCAAAAATAAAATGACTAAATGAAGGTGATACGAACACGAAATTTTTCCATCCTGTTGTTAAAGAAAAACGTCACTCTCAACATATACATTTGGTCATGGACGCAGAGGGAAATTTCTTTGTTGGGGATGAGGTGCCGAGTGTGTTTGTGGAGCATTTCCGATCTATTCTTGGCAAGGAAGATGTCAATGTCGTTCCTTCTATGTCTGATTTTCAGTTTACGAAAAAACTCACCTTAAGAGAAGCCAACTTCATGATTCTGCCTATTCTTGATGAGGAGATTCGCACTGCTATGTTTGATATAGGGAACGATAACGCACCGGGATCGGATGGGTATTCGTCAAAGTTTTATAAAGCTGCTTGGCCCATAATGGGAAAGGATGTGGAGATTGCTATACATAATTTCTTTTATAATGGCCGTCTTGCTAGGGAATTAAACCATACCCTCTTATGTTTAATTCCCAAAGTTTCCAACGCTTCAAAGGTCACGGATTTCCATCCTATCTCGTGTTATTCGGTTTTGTACAAAGTGATTAGCAAGATCATTGTCAATCGGATGAAACCTTTATTGGATGCCTTGATAAGCCCTACTCAGTATGCGTTCATCCCGGGGATAGGAATTTCAGACAATATCTTATTGGCACATGAACTGGTGCGTGGGTATCATAAAGAGGACGGCCCGCCGAGGTGCGCATTTAAGATCGACATTCAGAAGGCGTATGATATAGTTGATTGGAGGTTTTTACTTGTTATGCTCGAGGAGATGGGTTTTCATCCAGCTTTGATCAAATGGGTGAAGGAAATGGAGTGTACGGCATCCTTCTCTTTGGCAATAAATGGAGACTCTTCCGGTTTCTTTCAAGGTCGCCGAGGTATTAGGCAAGGTGATCCGCTTTCTCCTTACCTTTTCACCATCATTATGGAGGGTTTCTCTATGATCTTTCGGAAGTGCATTGAGGAGGCATCTATGTTTGGATACCATAAGGATTGTCACTTATGCTTTGCGGATGACCTATTTGTCTTCACGCATGGAGATGTTCATTCCGTGGAGGTGCTCAAGAAGGCTCTTTTTTTGTTTAAACGGAAATCGGGTCTCTCGCCAAGCATAGCTAAAAGTGAAGTGTTTTTTGGAAATGTGCCGGTGGAAACACGACAAGCTATATTGGAGCGCCTTCCGTTTCGCCAAGGTGTGTTTCCCATTCGGTACTTGGGTGTTCCTCTCTCTCCGGTCAGGCTTAAAGTTGTTGATTTTGCTCCTCTCGTTAATAAAGTTAAAGCTCGTATTTTGAATTGGAAAGCAAAGTTTTTGTCTTTTGGAGGGCGCCGCCAACTTATTCGCTCTGTTCTTCAGTCTCTTTCTTCAACTGTTTTGGGTGGCGATTTTTGTTATCCCGTCTGGAGTTATTCATGATCTTGAGGCGCTCTTTCGGGACTTCCTATGGGTACATGGTGATCGTTCCAAGGAGAGATGCAGGATAACGTGGGACCAAGTGTGTCGGCTAATAGAGAATTGTGGGATTGGCATCAAAAGGTTGGCGGTGTGAAACCGGGCTTTGTTAGCAAAAAATGTGTGGGATGTTCTCTCCTTTCGGCTATCATTGTGAGTTAGATGAATTCATTTGTTTTGCCTTCGATCTACTCATTTTTGGATAGTTCGAAAAAGCACAAGATGGTCTTGGGTCTTTTGCAAAATTGATGGCGATGAGACCGTATTTCCCACGGTTCTTTTTTATGTGTATTGGAAATGGTGAAAGCACAAACATTTGGGAGGATAGGTGGATGAAAGCTGATCACTTGTCATTTATTATTCCTTACAGATTTATACATAACCATGGTCTTACAATGAATTTCACAATACGCGATGTTGTGGATACTTTTGATGGGATATGGCCCGAGAAATGGACCCAACGGTTCCCGGCTCTCCAGAATTATCCTCTTCCGGTTTTGAATGCTAATACCCGGGATAAGCTAGCTTGGCTTGATGTTAACCAGAATCCGGTGGAGTTCACGGTTAAAGTTGCTTGGAATTCTTTGAAAGGAACGCAAGTTGTTGTTCCCTGGCATAAGTGGGTGTGGTTTGCGGGGCACATTCCAAAGCATGCGTTTTGCTTATGGATTGTGTACCATCAAAGACTTCCTACCCAAGATCATATGGCAGTATGGAGGAGGGATGATGGAAATTTATTGTGTCCTCTTTGCCAAGAGTGCATGGATTCGATATTCACCTCTTTTTCTAGTGCAGTGCAGGTTCTCTAAGGTGTGGCATCGGCTAAAGAGTGGGATGAATATTCAGAGGTGGCCTGATAGGTGGGACGATATTATGCATGTTATGGAGGGTACGATTCATGCCCCTAACACTCTTCGGGCTAAACTGTGCTTAGGAGCGGCGGTGTATCACATTTGGCGAGAAAGGAACTTCCGGCTTTTTCAAGATAAGAGACGTACGATTGAAGAGGTGATTAAGGGTATTAAAGATGTTGTCTCCATGCGTGTGGATTGGAAGGAGCGGATGCAGAAAACGAGAGTTAATGATGCGGTTGCGTAGTCATAGTTGGTGTTATGCCTTGTGGGTTCGGTGGTGGCGTTTTTGCATTCTGTTTTGTATGAGTTTTGTCTCGTGTGAGTTATGTGTTTTTTGGCTTTTGGTGGCTTGGTATGGTGTTGTTACCAAGCTCCTTCGTTTTGTTGTTGGTATGTAGGTTGTTGCCTTTACTTGGTTGTTTCCTTTTTGTGTTGTTTTTAATGAATGTGCCTGGAGTTTCCCGCTCAAAAAAACTACTAAAGGGCTGAGAGAATTGTAAACTGCAAGCTAAAGAAGATGAAGATTTCTCTACCAGCTTATGATTTATAAATACAAATTACACCTCCATCCATCCCTTGTTGAGTTTATAAACTTATCATCAAGCAATATACTAAAATAACTAAAATATTTGTCTCCTTAGGTGTACATGTATAGGTGAAGAAAAAAGAGTAAGTAGTCAGATCAAACTAATCATATTGCTACTAAATGCCATGGTTTCTCACCTTCTTTCTCAATCACAGGTCAGACTACTTATTGCAAAATAAAATTAAACTTGATGAGATATAATGTGTGTATAATCATAGCATCTACCTAACACAAGTGCCAAGCATTAACCTTACTTTTAGTGAGAGAAATATGTCTACATAAACAATAGGACTAGGAAAACACATACGCACCTTGGCCCAAAGAGCTAACTCCACAATATCAATACCCACAACTTTCGGTAGATGACCCATTGCGTCTTTGCAGATATTAAGAATACAGACCAAGAGACGATTCCTAAACATCAAAAAATGCATGAGAATTACAGACTAACATATCTATCACATTAAAGGTTGAAGTAAATGGAACTGGAAAATTTTACCTGTCATCAAGATTCCGCATGGTCCACTGAATAGGTGCTACTCTCTGGTTTCTAATATTATCAAAACCCTATTGGCAGATTAGTTCATAAAGCAAGCTATGGAGCAATCTCTCAAACATGAAAGGAAAACTCCATTTCTTAAAGCTGTGATAACTTGAAAGAAGCCTAGAATACTTCATAGACATGGAGAACCATTACCAGCATGAATGTGCATCCACTGAGGTCACTAGTTACAACCTCCACCTTCCCAAGACGCTTCAGCTTGTATATTTTTGCAGGCTACACATGTAGGGATTTGGAGAAATAACTTACAGGACCATGATATTTAAAAAGCAAATAAATAAGATCTAACAGTAGTAAATTTTGTATGGTAGATTTTTCCTGTAAGATTGCTCATCATTGCTAACTCTAAAAGGTCTAAATGTGATGATCATATTTCTCATATCCAAATGAAATTAATTTTCTAGTTTCTAGTATAAAAAGAAATGTGCGGGAAAGATACAGGGTAGGGCTCATAAAAAAAGGTTTCCCTCGGTAAAAAAATAAAAAAATCATGGCTTCAGTTTAAAACTGAACATGTCCTTTGTGTGTGGGTGTGTGTGTTATAGGTACAACAAAAGCAAATAATAGAGAAAGAAGAGAAGGTTCTGATATATACCTCAAGAACTCCTCCATTTGTATACTTTAAGACTCGGAGAAAAGCCTTGGTTTGTTCACCTTTATCTTTTGCTGCATAAACCACAGATAGTTAAGGACCAGATTACGGAGAACACCCATAGTTAAGCGGCCATATGTGATATGGTTAATTTGGAACAACCAAATTCTTTAGATTGGAATTCTGGACATTTGTTAATCATCTTCACATCAAAGAGAAAATTCAGAAGCTACTGAAGCAAGCAACTCAATGAACCAAAGATGTAGGGTTGGTGTCAACAAGCAATAACAAACACTTTCTTCTATCTAAAATGGTTAAAATTAGCTATATTTTCCAACTAAGTTCTAGCACCTACAAAGAAAGGGCCATTTATAGGAGCTCTAGCCAACCATTTGTTCTTGTAAGAGGCACCTATCGTTGCAACAACGATAGAGGAGCTTCCACGTACTATATGTTTCTATTACTCTTATGATCATCTTCTATATCACATAGATCTTGCCTAATGTTATGTGTGTAAAAACTGTGGCTTATAGCTAATGCTTCACAAATCTTTTTCGTGGGGAACCCCAACCCCCACCCCACCCCACCCTACTTGTGAAATATATCGGGTCTGTTTGGTTTGGTTTACCAAAAAAAAAAAAAAAACTCTTTTTTTGTCCTAATCCCCTGGTTATGCACCTTATATTTGAATTAATAATATGATAGAAAAAGGCAATAATAAGGTACAATCACTGGTTACAGAAAATTATGATTCATCTCATTTGACAAGCATTGTTCATGCACTCCCCCTCCCCAACCCCCAACCCCCAACCCCCCCCCCCCCCCCCCCCAAAAAAAAAAATGGTTCATGAACTACATTGACTTGGTTTGGAGTTTCAAATAGACATATGTCACTTCTGTACAACTCCTTTCAGAAACTTGCTGACAGAAACTCATTTATTATTCTATCTTTGTATGCCCTATACTAATTGTGATAAACTCATATTATTATGTTAATACCAAATTGCATTTTCCATCTACAATACTACAGCTATGACAGTAGTAAAAGTGTTTTTCCAAATCGTATCAAATAAAAGTTTTCAAATGGCACTGTCTCATAAAGTCATAATTTCATTGTTAACCACAAAGTCATTATGTCAATGAAAATAGAATCCATGAGTACCTTATAATTGGACTTAACTAAACCAGCTGATGCCAAATTTTTGTTTCCCATAACATACCTTAAAAGTTGAAATAGGTTATGTTATTGATTGATGCAAAAGAGGAGGAATACACCCAAATATATAGAAAACATAATTACACTTAGCACCCTTGAATAATAAAGGAAATATGAAATTAGGCAAGCTAATTAGACTGAAATTAGGCAAGCTAATTAGTCTAATATTCCCCCGCAAGTTCAGCACGGTTAGCGATCTGTAACTTGGACCGTAGAAACTCAAACTTCTGACAGGATAAGGGCTTGGTGAAAATATCAGCAATTTGGTCATCGGTGGAAATGAACTTGACATTCAACCTCCCTTGAGTCACCTGCTCACGAACAAAGTTATAATCGACTTCAACATGCTTGGTTCGTGCATGGAAAATAGGATTAGCAGTGAGGTATGTTGCACCAAGATTATCACACCAAAGTGTGGGTGCCTGGCTATTTAAACCAAGTTCTCGTAGGAGAGACTTCAACCAAATCAACTCAGCAACAGTGTCAGCAATGGCCTTATACTCGGACTCCGTTGAGGAACGAGAGACAGTTTTCTGCTTGCGGGCAGACCAAGAGATGAGATTCGACCCCAAGTATATGGCAAATCCCCCCGTGGATCGACGATCAATTGGACAACCAGCCCAATCGGAGTCGGAATAAGCCTGAAGATTGGGGCTCCAATGAGAATCGGAGAAGGCATGAAGCTGATATCCCGTATCATGACGGATCCACAGACCCAAGTTTACGGTGCCCTGTAGGTAACGCAAGATCCGTTTGACAGCGCTCCAATGATTCTCAGTGGGAGCATGCATAAACTGGCAAACTTTATTAACGGCAAAAGCAATGTCAGGACGAGAAAGAGTGGCATATTGAAGAGCCCCAACGGTTTGCCGATATCGAGAAGGGTCATCGAGCAATGGGCTATCGTCCGGTAACAATACAATGGAGGTGCTCATAGGAGTAGCAATTGGTTTGCAGTCTGCAAGACCAGCACGATGTAAGATCTCACGAATGTATTTGCGTTGTGAGAGAATTAAGTCAGCGCCCTTGTGAACAACTTCAACTCCCAAAAAATAGTGCAGTTGGCCCAAATCCTTAAGTTTAAAAAGAGCGTTGAGCTGATTAACGATCGAGGTAATGACGACAGAGTTGTTACCAGTGATAATAATGTCGTCAACATAAACCAGCAGGTAGATAAGCGAACCTGGAGAATTAAGGATGAAGAGTGAAGGATCGGTTTTGGAACCAGAGAACCCCAACTGATGAAGAGCGGTGGACAGTTTGATGAACCAGGCACGGGGAGCTTGTTTGAGCCCATATAACGACTTGTGTAACAAGCAAACATGATCAGGTTTGGTTGGATCAATGAAACCAGGGGGTTGTCTCATGTAAACAGTTTCCTTGAGGTCACCATGCAGAAAAGCAGTCTGAATGTCCAACTGTCGGAGAGGCCATTTGTTAGTGACAGCAAGAGACAAAACAGTGCGGATAGTGACGGGCTTGATGACCGGGCTGAAGGTCTCATGATAGTCGACACCATGCTGTTGATGAAAGCCTTTGGCCACAAGGCGAGCTTTGTGCCTGGTAACCTGTCCATTTTCATCAGTTTTTAACCTGTAAACCCATTTGCAATTAACAACATTAGCGTTAGGAACAGGGGGCACAAGAGTCCACGTGCCATTCCTATGAAGTGCAGACAACTCATCAGCCATTGCTTGGCGCCATTCTAAACATTTGTTAGCAACGGTAAAGCTAGTGGGTTCAAGAGGTAAGGATGAGGAGGTGGTGGTGGAATAAGCGGCTGGGTTAAAACGGTCAGGTTGCTTGGGATTGGGACGTAGGTTTGAAGGCCGAGGTCGAGGGGCAGGTGGTGGATTGGAAGTAGGGGCGGGTGGTGGAGCGGAAGAGGGAGGTGGGATGGGTGAGTTTTGAGGAAGAGGCGACGGGGGTGTGGGCGGAGGTGTAGAGGGAGGTTCGGGTGGAAAGGAGAGAGGTGGGTCAGGAAAGATAGAGGTGTAAGGAGGAGTGGGACGGGGTGGTGGGGGTGGTAAGGGTTGGTAGGGAAACACATGTTCGTTGAAACGGACATGTCTGGCAATGTAAAGTCGATCATTAGACGAGTCAAAGCAACGATAGCCGTGGTGAACAGGGCTGTAACCAAGGAAAACACACGAAGTGGACCGGAACTCGATTTTGTGATGATTGTATGGTCGGAGGTAAGGGAAGCACTGACAACCAAAGACTCGGAGAAAGGAGTAATCGGGTTTGCGGTTGAAGACTTGTTCATAAGGAGATTTGTTGGAGGATACACGAGAGGGGAGACGATTGATGAGATAGACGGCGGTGTCAAAGGCCGAGAACCAGAAACGTTGAGGGAGGTTGGACTGGGCGAGAAGAGTCAGTCCAGTTTCTACAACGTGACGATGACGGCGTTCAACAAAGCCATTCTGCTCACTGGTGTGAGGGCAAGAACGTCGATGAATAATGCCACGGTTGTGACAGAGAGTGGTGAGGGGTCGAAATTCGCCCCCCCAGTCAGATTGAAGGCTTTTTAATTTGGTGGTGAATTGACGTTCGACCATGTTGATAAATTGTGTGAGCACAGGAAGCACATCGGATTTGTGAATTAAAGGATAAATCCACATATAACGTGTAAAGTGGTCAACACACAAAAGAAAATAACGATAACCATCGAGAGAGGGTTGTGGAGAAGGACCCCAAACATCACAATAAATAAGATCTAAGATTTTATTACTGCGAAAAGTGGAGGTTGGTAAAGACAACTTTGATGACTTCCCTAATTGACAAGAAGAACATAAATTATTTGATAGTTTATCTAAAACCGGTAAGGAACAAGAAGAAACGATTGAACGAAAAACTTGAGCATGCGGATGTCCTAGACGTTGATGCCAAATGGTTGAAGAAGCTTTGACGGCAGTGAAGGCGACTTTGGGTAGTGACTTGAGTTGAGGAAGACGGATGGAGTATAAGCCCTGTTCACTGGGACCCGAAAGGAGGGTAGTGCGTGTAGACTCGTCCTTGACAACAAAATAAGAAGAGTGAAATTCAAAGAAAACATGGTTATCATGGCAAAATTTTTGAACAGATAAAAGATTTTGTTTTAATTGCGGAACATGAAGAATGTTGGTTAGGGAAAAGGTTTTGTTTGGCGAGTGTATTTTGGATGAACCAATGTGAACGATGGGTATAGAATTACCGTTACCAACAAATAAAGAATCGTTACCATAGTAAGCTTCCGAGTTGTCCATGCTAGATAGGTCTGGTGTGGCATGATGGGTTGCACCAGTGTCTGGTTTCCAAGTGGATCCGGAAGAGGAGGCAGCATCATAGTGGGCCGAAAAATTGGCTTGTGGTGCGGAAGCATGCTGATTTGGCTGATTTGGACATTGGGAGGGTAGATGACCTATCCCACACCTGTTACAGTGGCCATAAACGGTGTTTTGGGCTGAAGCCCAAGAGAACTGGCGAGAGCCATGGTTGTCTCGAGGGCGATTGTTGGGACCATGACGCGAGGGACCGCGAGAGGAACCACGAGATCCCCGTCCACCGCGGCTGTTGTTGGAAGACCGAGAGCCATAGTAAGCTTGAGCCCGTGGGGCAGGAAGAGGATTCAATTGATAACCAAGCTGAGAAGCAGTAAGTTGAATGCTCTGAAGTTGTTGTTGAAGTTGGTCAAGAGTAGGTTGTGAAGCCGAAGCAGCCGGTTGAGGCTGAGAAGTTGGAGCAGTAGGAGCCAGAAAAGCCTGTGGAGGTAGATTCTTTGTGAAGACATAATCATGATCACATAGAAGACCATGCAGTTCATTGAAGCGAACAGGCGGTAAGCGAGTTAGAAGATTGCCCTTGATGACGTTGTATTCGTCGCGAAGACCGGCAATAGTGAGCATAACCAGGTCTTTGTCCTTCATCGGTTCTCCAATATTAGCAAGGGCAGTAGCATATTCGTGAACCCTGCTCAGATAGTCGGCTGGTTTCTCATCACCTTTCATAGTGATTCGAAGGAGTTGGTTTTTGAGGGTAAATTCATGAGAGGCTGTAACAGGGGCATAGGCGCGTTCAAGCGATAGCCATACGTCACGTGATGTTTTGCCCTGGATATGTTGATAAGAGTTTTCGGATACAGTGGCGATGATAAGCATCCGAATATGGGCATCGTTGGATATCCACGGGATGTAGCTAGGGTTGTCGGTGACAGCTGTATCAGTGGTGACTTTTTGGTCAGGGCATGGGACAGTTCCATCAACATAACCAAAAAGGTTGTGAGATGTAAGAAAGGCTTCTATCATGGATCGCCAATAGCCATAGTTTGTAGGTTTGAGAGAGAAGGAAAATTTGTGAGAGTTGTGTATGGTTTTCTCTTGAGGAGAGAAGGGGATGATGGCTGCCATGATTAGGGTGTGGGTTGATCGGCGCTGTTGGTTGAAGATGGTGATGGTCGGCGCTGTTGGTGAGAAGAAGATGGCTGCTAATGGTGAAGAGTGGTGATGAACGGCGCTGATTATTGCTGGGGAGATAGGGTTTAAGCAGAAGAGAGGTGGCGCAGATTGGCGCCGCTGGTTGGCTGCCGTAGGGTTTAGGCGGCGTTGGTTGGCTGCCGTAGGGTTAAGGACTTGGCTCTGATACCAAGTTGAAATAGGTTATGTTATTGATTGATGCAAAAGAGGAGGAATACACCCAAATATATAGAAAACATAATTACACTTAGCACCCTTGAATAATAAAGGAAATATGAAATTAGGCAAGCTAATTAGACTGAAATTAGGCAAGCTAATTAGTCTAATATTAAATCACTCCATTTTCTAAAATGCAATATCCTTCTACCTTAAACTATTTGTTGCCATATACTCTTAGAGCTATTCGGTAAATATTTTCGTGTAGATAGATTGACAATCTTCTATTTATGTCTAGTCTATATTCTGTAATTAGTGTTTTCCTTGTATTAGTGTGTCTCCTAGAATAGCTTCAGCTTATTTAAGTTGCTTGTAACCTATTGTTTCAATGTACAAAGGAACAAGAACTCTCCTTATTCAACTCTCATGGTATCAGAGCCTATACAATCTGTCTAATCATTCCTTCTTCGATCAGCCAATAACCCGTCCTGATATGGAGAAACCGAATGATCTATCTTCACAAGTCAACCTCTCATTTATCGGCAGCCTCCTTGGATAACTCATCATTGCAAATAACCCTTCACAAACTGAACAGAAATAACTTTTTGCAATGGTCTCAGTCCATCTCTCTGTTCCTACGTGGCAAGCCGCAAAGGACGCATCAGCTATGTTACTGGTGCAACTCCATCTCTGGCGACTAATGATCCTACCTATCCTTAACGGGACGCTGAAAATTCCATGGTCATGACATGGCTCATCAACTCTATGACCTGCACATTGGGAAAACCTAAATGTTTTTCCCGACTGCTGCAGATTTGTGGAATGCCATTCATTGGACATATTCAGATCTGAAAAATACTTCTCAAGCGTTCGATATCAAGATCAAACTTCGAGATCAACATCAAGGATCACTGTTTGTCACCGAGTACTTATAGTGCTCTTTGTACACTTTGGCAAGAACTAGATTTGTTCTACCCTAATGAGTGGAAGTGTACTGGTGATGCCAAGATTTCTACTCAATGTGTGGAAAAGGATCGGGTGTTTGACTTCCTATATGGTCTCTCGCCACAATTGGTCGATGCTTGTGGTTGTGTATTGAATCACAACCCATTTCCAACTCTTCATGAAGCCTTTCTGAGGTGCGCAAAACAGAGACACGTAGAAAAGTCATGATTCGCCATGAGAAAGAATCAATTGTGGACTCCACTCTTCTTGATGCAACAAAGTACCCTCATCGCACCCATGGTGATCAGCCTCCTTTCGAAAACTCACCGGCCAACCATGAAGTCTACTCGTGCATTTTGTGAGCACTGCAAACGTGTGGGCCATCTCAAATAAGCTTGTTGGAAACTCCATGGTCGTCCTGAGAAACCTCGCCCACATCAAACAGTGAATCAAAGGTGTGCCATGCTGATAGTTTTACCATCTTATCCGGTAATCTGTGTTTTTAGCTTAACAAATTGAGCAACTAAAATGCCTCCTTGTTGCCTCTTCGTCCTTCATCCGCTTCAGAGTTTCACACATGTATCGTAGCCCAGAAAGGTACTTCTAGCACTGCTCTAAGTTCTCATGTAATTCACCTTGATGAATGGATTGTAGATTATGGAGCATCAGACCATATGGCAGGAGCTTCACACATGTTGTCTAGCTACACGCCTTGCTTAGGCATTTAGAAAGTTCACATTGCTGATGGTTCTATCACTTCAGTAGTTGGAAAAGGATTTGTCTTGCTTTCTTATCAAGTAACACTACACTCAATGTCCCATGTTCCTAAACTCACGTATAATTTGTTGTCCTTTAGTCAACTTACTCGTTCCCAACCTTGTGAGACTCACATCATTCCTACCTCTTGTATCTTCCAGGATCTTTCAGGGACGAGGATTAGGAGTGCGAAGGAACATGATGGGTTGTACTATATGAAGGTTTCAGGAATAGCTCAAACCCACATCTCGACTTGCAAGTTTGTTTCCACGTGTACTAGTCCTAATGATATCATGTTGTGGCACAATAGATTGGGTCACCCAAGTTTCCCATATCTGAAAAACTTGTTTCCTCATTTATTTATCAATAAAGAGAAGTATTCCTTTCATTGCGAGATCTACCAATTGGCCAAACATACTCGTGTCCCTTTTAAATCAAGGCCCTATATTGCATCAACCCCTTTTTCTCTAATTCATTGTGATTTATGGGTCCTTCAAGGATATCCAATATGAGTGGTAATCGATGGTTTGTTACTTTCATTGATGACCACACTCACATGACTTGGATCTATCTAATGAAAGAAAAATCTGAAACATCCCGCACATTCAAAACCTTTCATATAATCATTAAAACGCAATTTTATGCATGTACCAAGTTCTCAGAAGTGATAATGGGACTGAGTACTTTAATGAGGTGTTAGGATCATCTCTCTCTGAAAATGGTATTTTTATCATAGCTCGTGCACAAATAGCCCTCAACAGAATGGGGTGGTTGAACGGAAAAACATTCACATACTATAAATCTTTTGGAGCCTAATGTTTACTACAAACATTCCTAAATACTATTGGGGGAAGCCATGCTTGTTGTCACGTATCTTATGAATCGAATGCCATCAAAAGTTCTTACGTTCTAAACACCTTCACTAGTTTTCTTATAATCGTATCCTGGATCCCACCTATTCTCATCAAACTTTCAGACTCGTGTCTATGGATGTCAGTCTTATGTCTACATTCATAATTACAATCGATCTAAGTTTGATCCTCGAGCTACCAAAATGCATTTTCCTTGGATATTCATCCACAAAAAAGGATACATGTGTTTTCACCCTACTGGAAAAAAAATTGTTCATCATTACAATGTCATATTTGTTGAGTCTATACTCTTTTATCCAAAACCACCACTTCTAGGGTAGAATATAGGTTAAGCTTGTTTTTTGGAGTGTACCACAACAATTCCTAATCCAACCATCGATCACACAACTCATTTTGTTACTCGCTCGGGAACAAGTATCTCGGCAGCAGATGATCTGGCCGAAAGCCCACAAGTGATACACTCTTACTCTCGTCCCAGGAAACCTCATGTAGTACAATCTATCCCAGTACTTCAAGCTGAACAAAATTCTGAATCGAGAGATCCAGATCAAGGGAGGCAAACGAAGTTAGGTATGGATCATGATGCTCCTCTAAAAACTAATGATTGAATCTGTGGATGATGCAAACAGAGTTGAGGATCTCCTAATAGCTCTAAGGGAAGGTGTGAGAAATTGCGCCAAACATCCTTTTCATAAGCAACTCTCATATGTGAAATTGTCTCAAAGGTACAAGGCTTTTATCAACTGACTTCAATCTTCAGAGATTCCAAGAGATGTCCATGAAATTCTCAAGTCTCCAGAGTAGAAATATGTTGTGCTCAAAGAAATGACAGCCATACAGAAGAATGAGACTTGGTCCCTAGTGAAATTACCAAAAGATAAGGAAATTGTAGGTTGTTGATGGTTGTTTCATATCAAGTTTAATGCAGATGGAAGCATCATTCCATACAAAGTCAGGTTAGTTGCTCGTGGATTTACCCGACCATATGGAGTTGATGTTATGCACTGGCCCAAGCCCAAACCCACCAGTAGGTTTATACGTTCTGGAATAAATTGGTATCATAAATAGGGGTGTGAGGGAGAGTAGAGGCATCCACAAAATTACTTGTTCCTTGTATGGAAAGACTAGCCTCTCGAATGCTAGATGTCCCCAGTTTACTTTCCATTTAATCATACAACCAATTACTTCTTCTCTTTGATCCTGTTTTCTAACCAATTGAGAGCTTGATTCATAACAAATTGGTATCAAAGCATTTCCGAATTCAGGGCTCTTGATATGAGGGTTGATTCCACGAACAAAGGGATTGGAATCCAATCCATTGTTTCAGATTTTCAATGATAGCTCCCAGATCATATGACAATTTTCAATCAAGTCCTCGATCAAAAGCTAGCAGAGATGGTGACAGAAAATGCCCAATTTCATACTATTCTTCGTGAAGAGGTACGTAACATTATATCCACAACAGTCGTCTAAGACGTTCCTCTACCGAAACCACATGGTTTTTCTACATTAGAAAGCATAGTTGGGGGTTTCATCTCGAAGGGTGAAGAGTTTTCCCATAAACAGACTCCCGATTTCGACCACGATCACATCATGGTCCTAACAGTGACTAGAAATGGAGGAGAAGAAAAGGAGAAAAGAGAAAAAAAAGAAGAAGAAATGACTGATAGAGAGGGAAGAAGAGCAGACAAACAAAGAAGGCGCACTGGAAATCATGTTCAACAGTGGAGGCCCTGATCCGACAGAGAAAGAGACTGTCGATAGCACAGAATCGGGAATACAACTAACACCGGAAGGTATGAATCAATGGAAAACCATTCACCCCACAATCCAGAATCGGGAGTTGTTGGTTTCCGCTCAGGACTGGACCCATAACCGCTAGATGTGGATGTTCCACCGCCTCTGGTTGGTTTTCTGGGGAATTCGTTCATAGGCCCAAGTCCGACAGAGACAAATTCATCGATCAACTTTTTAGCCTGTAAAAGTACAGACAAACAAATTGGGCAGCCCACAACGGTCCAAGAAAGGTCCCAAAGCATCCTAACCAAGTTGTGTCCACATATCGATCTCTTTTGGGACCGACGTCTCACCAAGATCCTTCCGTTTCCAAGGACCAACCCTTCAATTTGCAAGACAGCAAGTCAGGGAGGAGTTGCAAGGCCAGGTATGGAGATATAAACAGTAGGAACACAAAGTATGAAGGATCAAGGATTTGGAAAACAGAAAGGTCACATAAGGCAGTGAACCCATTAAATCCTTGTGTGCGGACTGTTAGATTGACGATGGTGGAGCAATCTCAATCAACAAATGTTCCTGAAATCACAAACGGGGGGAAATATTGAGAACACTAAGTTTTAGAAATTCGTTACCCCCATTTTTCCATAAAATTGGTGATGCTATAAACCAAAGCCTGATCATACCCGAATTCAGAATCAGACATAATCCAAACCTAAAACCAGCTTCGAATTTGGATCCAAAACCAGATCTAAAACTGCGAGATCAAAATTTTCAGCCGTTTCATATGCCTACCCTATTAATTCCTTTTCCATTAATGAGTTTGATTCACATCTCACCGCTTGGGTTCTCGAGTTATCAATTGATGGAAGACCGAAAGAAGATTCCAAATTGGCAATGGATCCGGGCCAATCGATTGGAATGATCCAAGTCAAGAGGGAGAGGACTTGCACCCACTGAACTGAATTGCAGAAGTATTCGTAAAGCAGTGTGTTAATAATTTTGGTCTTCGGTAAAGGGCAGAGATACTATTTATAGATTTAGAGAAATTTTGTTATGTCTCTTTCATTGATAATGAACAGGTATATATATACAGACTAGAAGGCCTAAAATACATTCCCTGATTTAAGGGATTTACAAACCAAGAAAGGTAACTTTCTTACAATAGAGAAAATCAAGAAAATCAGCTACAATCAAATCCCATGGAATCAGGGATTATGATTTTCTATCAGATGGTAAGTTTCTGCCAACACTCCCCCTCAAGCTTGGGGTGAAAATGTCGTTCATCCCGAGGTTGTTCAATATCCCTTGAAGTAAAGTACCAGATAATCCTTTCGTAAGAACATCAGTCGGTTGCTCTTTTGATGGAACATATGGCATACATAACAAGCCACTCTCCAATTTCTCCTTTATAAAATGACGATCTATCTCGACATGTTTTGTGCGATCATGTTGAATTGGATTATGGGCTATGTTAATGGCTGATTTGTTGTCACAGTACAACTTCATGGTTCCTTTCCAATCAATTCCCAAGTCACCAAGGACAATTTTTACCCATAAAAGTTCACATACTCCTAACGCCATAGCACGAAGTTCAGCTTCAGTACTTACCTTGCTACTACAGGTTGTTTTTTGCTTCTCCAGGAGACTATGTTCCCCCCTAGAAAAGTGCAGAGTCCCGAGGTTGATCGATAGTCCAATACCGAGCCTACCCAATTTGCATCAGTGTAAGCCTCAAGGTTAAGTGCCGCACCTTTTTTGTAGAGAATCCCTTTTCCGGGTGTACCTTTCAAGTATCTTAAGATTTTGTAGACAACCTTTAAGTGTTCCTCCCTTGGCGCATGCATGTATTGACCAACTACACTTACTGCGTAAGCTATATCCGGGCGAGTGTGTGATAAGTAGAGTGTGTGATAAGTAGATTAATCTGCCTACCTACCTTTGATATCTCCCCCTGTCCACAAGCATATCTTCAGGCTTCTCTCTGAGCTTGTATCCTTGTTCCATTGGTGTGTCTGATGGTTTACAACCAAGCATCCCTGTTTCCTTTCACAGATCTAGAATATACTTCCGTTGGGAGAGAAATATGCCTTCTTTGGAGTATGCTACTTCGATACCAAGAAAATACTTGAGTTTTCCTAGTTCTTTTATTTCAAATTTTGCTGCCAACTTCTTCTTGAGCCTTCCAATCTCACAAAGATCATTTACGGTGACGATAATATCATCAACATACAATCAGGGCTGTTACCTTACCCCCTTCTGATTTCTTCACAAACAGGGTATGGTCTCCTTGAGATTGTTTAAAATCCATCTTCTTCATCGCATGTGTGAATCTCCCAAACCAAGCTCGTGGGGACTGTTTCAGTCCATATAGAGCTTTCTTTAACCGACAAACAGTTCTTTTGGTCAAAAGACTTATTGAAACCCGGTGGTGCTTCCATATACACCTTCTCTTCTAGATTGCCATGTAGAAAGGCATTTTTCACATCGAACTGCAGTAGAGGCCAGTCAAAGTTGGTTGCTAAGGACAAGAGAATTCTGACCGTATTCATTTTTGCCACCGGTGTGAAGTTCTCCGGATAATCAACTCCATGTGTTTGAGTGTATCCTTTAGCAGCCAATCGTGCTTCGTACCTCTCCAAGGAACCATCTGCCTTATGCTTGATTGTGTAGACCCATTTGCACCCCACAGGTTTCTTCCCTTCAGGTAGGTCAACTTTCTCCCATGTCTTGTTCTTTTTAAGAGCTGCCATTTCTTCTTCCATAGCTTTTCTTCATTCTGGATGTTGTAGGGCCTCATCCACACTTTGAGGTATTCTATTTTACTGCAGTTTGGTGAGAAAAGACCAATAAGATGGTGAGATATTCTCAAATGACATGTAGTTAGCAGTCGGATGTTGAGTAAACTGTCGAGTTCCTTTCCGAATAGCAATAGGAACATCAAGGTCAACAAAATCATTACGTACCTCTTCATTACAGTTCAGAAAATTGGATTTGCTTTGGTTCTGGATTAGTTTTTCTCCTTGAATAGACATGCAGTGGCTTACCGGGAGTTTGATTTGCTGGATGTGTATCAGAATTTGGATCATGTGAGGGTAAAGGTACTTGTGGGTTTTCTAGAATGGGGTTTGGTGTCTCGCTTTGTGGTTGAGGATTGGTTTCAAGATGGTGATTTTGTTGTGGTGTCGGCTTCGGAAGGTTCAGATCTGGAAAATTTGGAATATCTCCAAATTCCACATCAAGCTGCTTTTGCTTCTCTTCACCTATGTCCCCCCTTGAAGAGAAGGGACATCAAAATATGACTGATTTTCAGCAAAAGTGACATCACGGGTGACAAAGAACCTTTTAGAGGGTGGATGGTAACATTTGTACCCTTTTTGTGTACTAGGATACCCGACAAACACACACTTGAGAGCTTTAGGATCAAGTTTACTACGTTGATGAGAATGAATATGAACATATGATATACATCCAAAAATTTGTGGTGGTAAGGTGTGATTCAAATCAATATGTGGGAAAAAACTTGAGAGCGCCTGAATAGAAGTGTTGTTATGGAGAACACGCGAACTAACCCTATTGATTAGATAGGTAGCAGTTAAGGTTGCTTCCCCCCATTAGTGTTTTGGAACTTTTCTTTCAAACAGAAGAAGGGATCTGGTGGTTTCAAGCATATGGCGATTTTTTCTTTCTGCTACCCCATTTTGTTGGGGTGTATCTGGACAGGTGGATTGGTGTATGATGCCTTTGCTTTGAAGGATAGGAGATAGGATTTGGTTAAAGTATTCTTTTCCATTGTCTGATCTGATGACTTTGACGGTGGTGTTGAATTGGTTTTGGATCAAGCTTAGAAAGTGTGGGACAATTGTACTCGCATCAGATTTATTTTTCATCAAGAATAACCATGTGACACGTGTACAATCATCAATAAATGTGACAAACCAATGTGCACCATTTAGGCTTGCAATTCTAGATGACCCCAAACATCAGTATGAACAATAGTGAAAGGAAATAGTGTTTTATGATTGACAGGCTGAAATGGCACTCTTTGATGTTTAGCATACCGACATGATTCACATTGAAAAAGAGATGCATTTATTTTCTTAAACAAATGGGGAAACATGTTTCTAAGAGTATGAAAAGAAGGGTGTCCTAATCTGAAGTGGTGAAGCCATATATGGACTTCATTAGATGACAATGATTCTGAAACAAGGGATATAGGTTTGTTGGTTGGTTTGTCACCGCTCGTATCCAAGTAATACAAACCATCCTTCTCCTTAGCAAGCCCAATCGTCCTCCCCGTATCTGGTTCTGAAAGATGCATGTATTAGGTGAGAAGATGGCCTTACAACTCAAATCTTTGGTCAATTTTGGAATAGACAGCAGGTTCATAGATAATTTAGGCACATGAAGAACACATTTAAGGGTGATAAAAGGAGTGATAGAGATAATTCATGTCCTAGCTATGGACGCTAGTGTTCCATCAGCCACCCGAATCTTACAATGTCCAGAACACGGTGTGTATGTTGAGAAATGAGACGGTGAGTTAGTCATGTGATCTATAGCTCTTGAATCTATGACCCATGCATCGTCGAATCTATGACTTCTTGAGACATGAAAGGCTTGAGATGAATAAATACCTGCATTTGCTGCGGGGTATGAGTCACTTGGTTTGTCAAGTGTAGTAAGCAAATTTCTGACCTTTTCCACCTCCTCCTTATTGAATGAGTATGCTTCATGATTTGATGATTCTCCTGTAACTGCCACATTTCCTTGTCTATTACATGCCTTTTTATTGCTATAATTCTGCTGAGAATCGTTTCCATGATAGTTCCCTCCATTGTTTCTTCCCAACTGTGGTCTTCCATTGAGCTTCCAACAAATCTCCTTGACATGACCTGGTTTCTTGCAATAGTTGCAAAACAAATCATTGCTTCGAGCTGTCTCGCGGTTGTTTTGTCTTGACTGGTGAGAGCCTTTGCCGTTTCCATATTTGTTCGTAGATACTAGGGCAGATCCTTCAGCTTTGGAGGTTTCAGTTAGCAAGGCAGATTCTTTTTGTTTAACAACCGGGGCTTCTATCATGACCAATCTCCTGCCTTCTCCTCTAATTATAGCAAAAACTTCGTTGAGGGATGGCAATTCTTCCTTTCCAAGGACTTGGATCCGAACGTGATCGAATTTCATGTTTAATCCTGCTAAGAACTCATATATTCTTTCTCCTTCGATGAACTTAAACAGTAAGGTAGCGTCCTCACTGTTTTTCATCTGAATACTGTGATAGTAATCAAGTTCGAGCCATAAGCTATTAAGAGTATTATAATACTCAGTGACAGATGTGGTACCTTGTTTGATTGAATGAATTTTGGTTTCTATTTCAAAAACCAATGCGGCATCCTTCACTTTAGAATACGTCTGCTTCACTGTTTCCCATATCTCCTTTGCAGATGTCAAAAACATGCAGGTTCCACTTACCTCTGGATGCATTGAGTCCCATAACCATGACATAATCAGCGAATCTTGAGTATCCCACTCTCCATATTTGGGATCTTCTCTTTTTGGTGCAGGTTCAAGAATATGATGAAGTTTGCCTTTACCTTTGAGCTTTGTGTGAACCACCTGACCACATCATGTAGTTCCTTCCATTGAGTCGATAAGCAACTTGAATATTTCCGAGTTCATTCAAGTGTGCTCCAACGGCAGCTTCTGTCGTCCAGTAATATTCGAGGATTCAGATGATGTCGACATGGATAGGCTTCTTTAGAGAAAAAAAAATAGACGAAATGAAAAGAACTTTAAAGAATAGTTTCAGCAATAAAACTGAAGAAAAGAAGAACAATGTAAAGCTCTAGCTCTTATACCATATAGATTGAGAAATTATGTTATGTCTCTTTCATTGATAATGAACAGGTATACAGACTAGAAGGCCTAAAATACATTCCTTGATTTAAGGGATTTACAAACCAAGAAAGGTAACTTTCTTACAATAGAGAAAATCAAGAAAATCAGCTATAATCAAATCCCATGGAATCATGGATTATGATTCTCTATCAGATGGTAAGTTTCTGGCAACGGTATTGATAATGGTGCGGCTTGTTGTATATGGGAGGTGAGGAACTTGGGTAAGCCAGGTGAACTTGCTAGACAGTACTACAAAGATGGGGCTGTCGAGGTTAGTTTCTTGGATATTTTCGGTTTTCTTTACTTCCTTGCGGATGATTTGCCAATGTTGTAGATATTGAGGGGCATGTCAGAAGATATTATGTGCCCATAACAGTTGTTGTTGGAGGGATTATGAGTTGATAGTGGTTAGATTTGTTTCAAATTGCAGGACTTCGCCTTTGGGCTGAGAACATTTATATACAAGGGAATGTGGATGAGCCTATGAGTTGGCAGAATTACATGAGTGGCAGACTTACTGGAAATAATTGGACTTCGACTGTAGCTCTAAAGAGAGGATGACAGGGAGTTGGAAGGGGTGGACTGGTTGGTGAGATGTAGTTATTGGACAACAACAATTTCTGTATTTTTTCTATCCACCTTAAGGAAAATGTGGTTCTTTGGGGTTGGGGTAATGTTATGCACTGTCCCAAGACCAAACCCACTAGTAGGTATATACGTTCTAGAATAAATTGGTATTTTAAATAGGGTTGTGAGGGAGAGTAGAGGCATCGAGAAAATTACTTGTTAGTTGTATGGAGAGACTAGCCTCTCCAACGCTAGATGTCCCCAATATTTTCATTTAATCATACAATCGATTATTTCTTCTTTTTTATGAGATCTTGATTCATAGCAGACTACTCGGAGACCTTCGCTCTAGTTGCTAAACTCAATATTGTGAAGGTCCTCATGTCCCTTGTAGTTAATCAAGATTGACCTCTATATCAGCTCGATGTCAAGAATGCTTTCCTCAACGAAAACCTAAAGGAAGAAGTGTACATGGATATCCCATCTGGTTTCCACGAAGAGGAAAATAAGGGATTAGTTGTCGCCTCAAGAGGTCTTTGTAAGACCCTACAATCATTATTCATTGACAAATTGATCATACACTATTCTACAAGCATTCAAGGAAGGGGAGATGACAATCTTAACCGTATATGTTGAAAATATAATTGTCACAAGTAGCAACTTGGTAGAGATTGGGAAAGTGAAAAAGACATTGGCTCAAACATTTGAGATCAAAGATCTTGGTCTTCTTAAATACTTCCTTGGCATGGAAGTTGCTCGATTCAAGAAAGGTATTTCTATCACTCAACATAAATACATTATCAATCTTCTTCAAAAAAGGGTATGAAAGGAAGCAAATCCATTGCAACTCCAATCGACCCTAATGTCAAGCTAACTGATCATACTGGTGCCTTTAAAAAAAATGATCACGACGGAGAACTTGTGGATAAAAGGGAGATATCGTCTTTGTTGGGAGATTGATTTATCTTTCCCACATGAGTCCGATAAGCCTTCGCAGTAAACCGTGTGAGCCATTTTATACATGCTCCCATGAACCTCAAATGCAGGTTGTTTTCAGCATCCTAAGATACCAGAAAACAACTTCACAAAAAGGTATGTGATAAGAACCAAATTTACTAAATAATGAAAATGAAAGCAATGTAGAAGAAACAGTAGTCGGATGCTTGATTAACAAGAAAAGGATAGGTAACTAGCTATTCAAGAGGCTAGACTCTCCCAAGAACAAACATAATATTTTTCTCCATGTCATACTCTCCCCTCTATCCCCTATTTATTAACAACCCTAATAGGCTTGGGCTTAGGTTAGTACCTATCATTAGCCCCCCCCCCGGGCCCCAAAGAACCACCTTGTCCTCAAGGTGGATAGAAAAAGTAAAGACATTGTTGTTGCCCAGACACATCTCTCCAACCAGACACATCTCTCCAACCGACATTAAAGTCAAACTTTCAAAAATCCAAAACGCACGGTAACCGCTTGGCTCGAGAACATCATCCAACTTCTCAAAAAATTTAGGTTGATTGGTTACATGGTGATATGCCAGCCCAACCATCTTCGAACTCGATGTGGTGGTCGATTCCCCCGGAAAACTAACCCTAGGCGTTGGGCGATACACGTCGGGCGGTTATGAATCTAGAATTGGAGATGAATCTAGTTCCTTCGTTTCTGGACCGTCGATTGGAGAACTTTTTGTCGACTTGTTGCCTCCACGGCTGAATAAGTAATATGATGACCCTCCTACCACTACAGACCCTCTCTTCTCTTCGATTGGCCCTTCACTTTCTTTTTTCTCTTCAATCGGCAATACTTTCTCCCGATTCTCTCTTTCCTCCTTATTTTCTTCTTCTTCGTCAACAATTGTTGTCGTGATCACTAGTTTCGCATCGTTGAGACGAGAAGTAGGTTCATGGACAACCTTCTCACTTTTCAAGGTGAAACCACTAGATTCGAGGATCCGAATGAAAATCGTCATCCTATCTCAGTGATGGCGTTGGAGATCTAAAACAATGGAGTGGATTCCAATCACCTCCATCTTTATGGATTCAATCTCCTGACTCAAACCTTTATCCATGGATTCGGAACGGCTCTTATACCAATTTGATAAGAACCAAATTTACTAAATGATGAAAATGAAAGCAATGTAGAAGAAACAGTAGTCGGATGCTTGATTAACAAGAAAAGGATAGGTAACTAGCTATTCGAGAGGCTAGATCTCCCAAGAACAAACACAATATTTTTCTCCATGTCGTACTCTCCCCTCTATCCCCTCAAACCTTTAGCCATGGATTCGGAATGGCTCTGATACCAATTTGATAAGAACTAGATTTACTAAATAATTAAAATAAAGAAATGTAGAAGAAACAAAGCGGGATGCTTGATTAACAAGAAACTAATAGGTAACTAGCTATTCGAGAGGCTAGACTCTCCCAAGATCAAACACAATATTTTTCTTCCATGTCGTATTGTCCCCTCTATCCCCTATTTATTAACAGCCCTAATAACCGTAACGGGCTTGGGCTTAGGTTAGTACCTATCAGTATGTTCTTCAAAAAAAGGAAATAGCCAACGAATAGAGATCTTCACAAACTCATATTGGGATGGATGTCCGAAAGATGGGAGGTCAACCACCGGTATTGCAGTTTTGTGTATGGAAACCTAGTGACTTGGAAGAGTAAAAAACAACTTGTTGTTTCAAGAAGTTTTGCAAAAGCTAAATCTCATGTTGTAGCACAAGGTATATGTGAACTTCGTTGGACTTTCAAACTCCTATCAAGATGGATATCTCTCTACCTATGAGACTGTATTTGAATAACAAAGCATCTATAAGCATAGCTCACAACCCTGTTCGTCACGAACGAACAAAACATGTAGAAATTGATATATACTTTATCAAGGAAAATATTGATTCTAGAAGAGTTTGCATTGTCTATATTCCAACTGATTATCAAGCTGCAGATATCTTCACCAAAGGATTGTTCAGCAACAAATTCGAATTCTTGATTAGCAAGTTGGACATGAACAATATCTATAATCCAACTTGAGGGGGAGTGTTGGCATATAATCTTAGAGTTATTTGGTAAATATTTTCTTGTAAATAGATTGAGTCTCAATCTTATATTTATGTGTAATCTATATTCTGGAGATGTGGATCATCCAAGGCACAATAGCATGTCATACTCCTGTTCAAACCGGGTTTCCTTCCTCTTACCACATTTCGATCAAAGGGTTGAAGGGAGATGGTGCATCAAGTTGTTTGCAAGGGAAAGACCCCTTAACTATTATGGGGGTTAATAGTGCTTTTGTTGTATTAGTGTGTCTCCAAGAATAGCTTTGTAACCTATTGTTGCGATGTACAAAGAAATAACAACTCTCCTTATTCAACTCTCATAAGCCATGTCCTCCTTACTACCTTAATCCTCTTCCCATCAATTGATCAAGGATGAAAACAATCATCTTGCTACATCACTGTTAACAAAGCATCTTCATTGATTCCTCTCTTAATTTACTGGTCAACCACTTCAATTGCTGACAAACTATAAAATCTAATAGAGTACATCATGATGAATCGTTCAATCAATATCTCCAACCAAATTCTGAGTTTACCAGAAGTAAAAGTTCCCAAAAGCATAAATTGTAGTAAGTAGTAGTAACAACCAATTATTCGAGTTCAATAATGGCCTGCCAAGTGCACGAAAGAGTGAATATTGAAGAGTGGCCGGAAGACACCAAGGCTCCTACGCTTTTCAGGTGAGGGAAGTCTTCCCTTGCATTTTTGCAAAGACGCTGCCGTGAGCTTTTGGTCACAAATGAGTAATGTTACCACTTGCTACTAACTCAATACACTAATTGCGGCTATATCACTATGAATAGATTGATAATGTTGGTAGTTTATGAATACATATTAGAGATAAAAGTGGTGGAGAGCTTACTGCATATGGCAAGAACCCTAGGTTTAGCCATCCCCTGACCTTTGCCTATTTTTCCTTTACCCCATGCACCCTTGCTTTTCGCAACACGAATCGCCATTATAATCCTCTGTTTGGTGCCTTCAATTGCGGCTTCGCAGGCTCGCCGGAGCTCCTTCTCCTCGGTACTCGATCTCGACATTTCTTCCCAAAACTGTATTCGCTGAAAACCATAAACTTTTTTAAATCTTTCGATATCTCTCTGAAGAGAGAATTCGTAAGCAAAATCAATCAGAAAGATGGAGATCCATTCAATGGCGTCTTCATCACATCACAAGAATCATTACGACACATGTACGGATACAAGTTGTTCCTCATCAACCCTTTGTCACTCCATGCACGTATCGATTGATGGTTTCGGTTTTTTGAAAATAACGAAAATGGTCCCTAAACTAGTTTCAACCTTCACTTTTAGTCCTTCTCGAAAAAAAAGTTTGGCATTATATTGAAAGAGGCCATCAATTCTGCAAAAAATGTCAATTAGACCATCCAGCTATAAACAATATCAGAAAAGGTAACCTAACTTCCAAATGGATCCCTTATACCAAAATAGCCACAAAAAATACGAAAATATCTTAACTTAAATTCTTTTAATAAAAAATAAAAGATATAAACTACGATGGTCGACAGATAAAACTAAGAAAGGGTCTCCGAGGGAAGGAGAGGGGCGAGAAAATGATGTGCAAGTGGAAGAAAGGAGAGGGGACTTGGCATGCATGACGAATGATAAAGACTACTTGATCGTTGGTTGCCACTGATAGGTACAAGGTTTATTTGGTTTGGACTTGTATACTGTAAGTCCTTGTTGTATGAAATATCTGATTTTCATAATAAAATTATAATTATGTTTTTTAATTTTACAAAAATACCCCTAAAATTTGTATTACTTTTCTTTTGAGAATCTTTAAAATTAAAATCGAATTGCATTGTACATAATCATTTTTATGTTGGATCTAATGTAAATAACATCATATTGAATAGCCTCTTTTAAAAGTATGAAACAAAGTATGAGCTCATGATTCTCAGTTGTTGAATGGCTTGATGTAGAATGATTAAGTGGCCAGCATGATTAAGAGACTCTTATGATATAGTGCAAAATGAAATATGGTTGTTTGGTAATTGTTCAGCATGAAATTAGGGCACTGAATGGTTAAGGGAGGCCCAGGATACAAAATCATTCAGAGATTTTTTGAACCATTAAGAGACATACTTTTTTTTGTCAAATAAGATTCATCTCTTAACGATTCAAATGATGTCTCTTAATGGAACTATTAAGAGGTAAACAAACAGCCCCTGAGTCGTATGCACAATTTTTACACCCATAAAGTCACATGTCACATTTGAGGCTTGTTAACATAAACTCCAATTCCTAAGGGACGTTTGGTTCGCCAATTGTTTTTGGATGGAATGGATACTGACAAATGAATTTGACTTTGAAGTAATTGGAATAAAATGTTATCAGGTTTGACCTGGTTGACAGAATTGGAATGGAATTTGTTAAAGCAATTGGAATCTATTTGTTTGGTTCACATAATGTAGCTTTGAAATTGGAATGAAATGTTGATAAATGACCAAAATACCCTTTTTCATAATTTTAATTTTTCTAAACAAAAATGCTTTAATAAAACAACCATTAAAAAAAACTTTATTTGTAACGGTGGTTCAGATTGGTGGTGGTCAGTGGTGGTTCAGAATGGTGGTTCAGAACGGATGTGGTCGGCGGTGGTTCTGATCGGTGGTGGTCGGCGGTGGTCGGCGGTGGTTCAGATTGGCGGTGGTCAGTGGTGGTTCAGATCGGTGGTGGGCAATGGTTCAGATCGACAGTGGTTCAAAATGGCAGTGGTTGACGATGGTTCAGATCGACGGTGATTCAGAACGACGGCGGTTCAGAACGACGGTGGTTCAGAACGACGGTGGTCGGCGGTTGTTCAGATCGGCGGTGGTTCAGAACGAAGGTGGTCGGCGGTTGTTCAGATCGGCGGTGGTTCAGAACGACGATGGTCGGGGGTGGTTCATGTAACACCCTCAAATTTGGGAAGAGCAACTAATTTAAAATTTTCAAATATACATCAAATAAGGATAAAATATATTCTACTAATCATCACTTGAGTCACCTCAATTCGAATTCTAAATTAAACTTCAACAAATAATAGGCCAAGTCTTGTATAAAGACTAATCAAAGTCGGGTGTTACTAAAACCCAATAACAATTGTTATCTCCAAAAGTGTGGAAGGCTTCACCAAGCTACTCTCTCTCGTGCATAGGACTAGCACACATCTTACAACGAAGTCGCTAGCAACAATCCTCAACCAAACTTGATGCACATGCCGACAAATAAAAAAGGTTAGGCTAACGTCTAGTGAGTTCAAGAGTTTTCAACATGAAACAAAAATATTTGATAAAGGGAAAGAATGCAGTTTAAATCATAATCTTCCAAAATTATTTACTTTAAATATTAAACGACTCATTTCCCAATAATACACACCTTTAAAGACAAGTAACTCAACACGGACATTCCTTCGTAAAACAACTTCAGCCCCAAACTCACCCAAAACGTGAATAGAAAAAGAGCTCACAATTTATAAGAATGCGAATAAAGCTTTATTTCCCCGAAACGCCCAAAACACAGATGGGTCTGACACTCGACCCATAAATCATGAATAAAAATTCATATATGTAAAACGTTGCCGAAAATATGGATAATAAAATAATAAAATTTAATACCCAATTAACACCTTCCGGTGACGGGGGAGACCCAATTCCATTGTACGTGGCGGAACACAAAGTTAAGCCACATAGCCATGTTGTCGAACTACACCTCAAATCGTGACTGTATTGCCTGCTCTGTCGAGCTACACCTCCAGTCGGACTTTATTTCAAGTCCCAAAAACACCGTATCCCCCATTGCCTGCTCTGCCGAGCTACACCTCAAGGACACACGATCTTATTGCCTATTCGGTCTCTAGTGGAGTTTCATCCTCAGGGTACTTATTCGACCCCTAGTGCCTACTCCCTAGCATTCAAGATAGGAGCCACCACTCCTTACTTGATAACTAATGATGCCTAACCCTCGTGCACAAGAATTAGAACATCGCAACACAAAACCCATGGTCCCAGAGTACAACCCATAAAGGTTCATCTCCGCAGAACAACCGGGACAATAACAATGTCAATCTGGCATATTACCCAAGATGAGAATGCCAAGGGTCCTCACTCCTCACCATTAAATACGACTGACTTACATGCATATAGATCCAATGCATTACAGTCTAAAATACATGACTCCAAATGAATGACACGCGCACTCAAACATATATTCTCCAAAATAAAACGCAACAAATGTAACTCTCACCCAAAGCTCCACTTTAAGTTATTAAAACCGAACAAATGTTCCCAATATTCAGTAGTTAAAAAAACTGAGCCTTAAGTTCAACCAAAACAATTTATGCAAACCCTTGTTCCAAAATGTAATAAAACACAATGGACCAACGTTTATGCAAACCCCTGTTCCAAAATACATGCATAAACCCCGACACAATTTTGATCAGGACAAATCATTTTCCAAATAAATTTATAAACCTATTGACTATTTCAAAACATCCCATAACACACATTAAAATGCAATTACTCCAAGGGATTTACACTCGTATGATAAATCATTAAAATATCAATATCACTGGTTTACTCAATAAAATTCTTGAGTTACATCTTTTCCCAAACCAAAAGGTTTACAACTTCCGAAACGTTTGCAAGGTTGGGAATGACCAAATGCCACTAACTCAGACGTTGGTAATTTTTAAAACATTCAACGACACACAATACATGGAATACCAACACCCATAAAAATGCATTTTTACCAAATAATCTCTATTTATGCAAATAAGTCATCGAAACATTTTCATTTTGATACATTTATCAAAATACCCAAAAATCTCAAAAATGGGTGTTTTACAAGTTTATAAAGTTAAACACTTCAGATAATCAAAACTTATCAAATAATCAACAGTTGATAATTTCATGTAATACATATAAACATTTAAAATTTGACATTTTGGCATGTACACCGTTTTCACAAACCAACTTGAACGTACCTTGCTAGATCTAGGCTAAATCTAGATTTTTCCCAACTTGAGCTCATTTGAAGGAATTCGAATCTTCAATCCAAAACTTCCAAAAACCTAGATCCACAATTTTCCAACTATAAATATACATATTCAACCATTTAGAATCGACCCGCAAACATTTTACATCAAAATCCCTAATTTGGCCAAAACCCTAATTTTTGACCTAATTTTTCCAAAATCATCAAATCCGAAATTTGAGAAACCAATCACTAGGAAATCATCAATGGAGCATTTATATCTTATAATAAGGTTTAGAAATGGAGATGATTAACTTACCACTTAGGTTTTGGTGAAAACCTAGAAAACCCTAAAATGAAGCTTGAGGTTGAAGATGAAGATGGAGGTGGAGGTTCTTGGTGTCTAGCTTCTACTCTTGATGACATTTCAATACTTGAGGATTGAGGCATATAATGAATCAAAATCACCATAGATGGGTTTGGGTGGTCTTGGAAGAGTTTTGAGAGAGTTGGGAGTGAAATGGGAGGTGAGAAATGAAGAATGGAGCAAAATCTCATATTTGACAGCAGTCGATCCCCCTGGTGCGACATTGCCAGGCGACATTGCCTAGGGCAATGTCGCTGGAGTGTACCAGCACACGGTACCTCCCATGCAATTGTGACAGTGCGACTATGACAAGCATTGTCGTGGGACCCTTCCCAAGCCCCAAAACTCGACTTTTTCAACGCCAACGCTCCTGATACTCTAAGGGACTCTAAATAATGTTTTCACAACAAAATCCTACCATTTACGCAATTCAAAAACGGTCGGGTAACCTTCACTGACCAAAAATCACGGGTGTTACAGTTCAGATCCGCAGTGGTTCAGAACGGCGGTGGTCGACGGTGGTTCAGATCAGCGGTGGTTGCCGGTGGTTCAGATCGGCAGTGGTTGACAGTGGTTCAAAACGGCGGTGATCGGTGGTGGTTCAGATCGTCGGTGATCGGTTGTCGGCGGTGGTCGACGATGGTTCAGAACGGCGGTGATCGGTGTTTGGCGGTGGTCGGTGGTCCACGGTGGTTCAGATCGTTGGTGATCAATTGTCGGCGATGGTCGGTGATGGTTTAGAACGGCGGTGATCGGTGGTCGGCGGTGGTTCAGATCGACAGTGGTTCAGATCGGTGATGGTTAATATCGGCGATGGTTCAAGTCGACGATGGTTCAGAACGACGGTCGTCGGAGGTGGTCGACGATGGTCGGTGGTGGTTCATATCGGCAGTGGTCAGTGGTGGTCGTCGATGGTCAGTGGTGATCGACGAGGGTTCAGATCAGCAGTGGTTGGCGGTGGTTCAGAACAGCGGTGGTCGGTGGTCGACGGTGGTTCAAATCGACGATGGTTTAGAACAACGGTGGTCGATGGTAATTTAGATCGGCGGTGTTGGCGGTGGTTTAGAGAAGGAACCGATGGAGGCATGGTTTAATCAGATAAGTTTTGTTTGATTAGGTTATATTGGATTGAGGGCATATGTAGTATTATGAAAAATAAGAATTCCATTCCATCAAAATACCTTGTAGTTGCTAAGGAATGTTAAATTCTCTCATTTGTGGAATTTGATGGAATTTAGAGATTCATTCCATGAAAAAGAATGAACCAAACAAATGAATGGAATTTGGACAATGGAATTCAACATTCCAATTCTATCAGATTCCTACAAAATTTGTGAACCAAACGCCACCTAAGGGGTTGTTTGGCAGTTGCTGAATGGTTTAGTGCAGAATGATTACGTGGTCTGAATGATTAAGAGGTCTTTATGATATAGTGTAAAATGAAATATGTTTGTTTGCTAATTGTTCATAATGAAATCAAGGCTCTTAATGGTTAAGGGAGGGTCAGGATACAAAATCATTAAGAGGATTTTGGAACCATTAAGAGGCAACACTTTTTTTTGCCAAACAAGATTTACCTCTTAGCGATTCAGATGTTGACTCTTAATGGAACCATTAAGAGGTAAACAAACAACCCCTAAGACTTCTACTAACCATTGTTGAATCAACCAACCAATCATGTAGATTTAAGGGCCTTTGGTTTGACGGAATGGTTTTGAGGAATTTGATTTTATGAAAAGATTTGGAATTGAAGTGATTTACATTTGGAAGGATTTGAAATCTTTTTTGTGTTTGGTTTGTAGGATTTGTAATGGAATTGAATTCTATTATTTATTAAAAAAAGTATACAAAATTATAAAAATAATTAAACTATCTTTTCATTAATTGATTATTAGAAAACAAATGTTTTTATAATATTTTTAAACATTACTAGGAGCGTACTCGCGCAATTCAGCGAGATACATCACGATTTTAATGTTTCGTTTTATTTTTTGTTTTTTTTGTCGATTGACAGTACAATTTTGGATTATTTTGAGAAAGTGATAATGTTTTTTTATAATTTTTTTAATTTAGGCTTATAATATAATGTTTTTTATATAAAAAAAATTAAGTATTTTGTTAGAATTCAATGATTATATATCTTATATATTTTAATGACATCTAGAAAAATAACCAATTACATATTTAATAATATAATTAAAACAAATTTATAGTAATATAATATATTAATTAATAGGGGTGGTTTAATATAAAATCCCAAAAAACTTTGCAACTCTTACAACCTACCTTATCACCCTTGATTTAATTTTCAACGGACTAGATTGATCCACCAATTTCATATTTATAAAATTAAATTTTTTTTTTTTGACTAAAATATAACCCGCTAGAGGGCAAATTGGGAAGAAAAATATAATCTTAATCATGGAAACGTGGAGATGGATGACTCATCCATCAATCACATCCCTAAATATTTACTGTAGAGATGGATGACTCATCCAACTAATTTCTTTTATATAACAAAATAAAACTCGTGAAATCTTTTAAAAATATTATTTTGGTGGATTTTCCATAAACATCCAACAAACCTATTCTATATTGTCTTGGAATTTCATCATCCAAAAAAACAAAAGAAAGAATGTTTTTCACCTATTCTATTCCAGATTTCTTATCTTTCTGATGTAATATGCATGTGATTTATCATGAAAAAAAACATAAATTGGAAATAATAATAAGATAAAAACCTAAAATCAAACGAGCAGCAAAATTTTCAACAAAACATGGAACAATAAAATAACCACAACGATATTCAAAACTATATCAAAGACAGCGAAATAATATTGAATGATGATAAATGATTCAATATTCACCACATATATGTTTACCAGTTATTCAATGTAAAGGGTGATGATTCAGAATTCAGAGTTTATTATTCATGAAACTGAGTTCAACTGTTCAGGGTATCTTATTCATGAAAGTCATTTCATGTAAATGAGAAAATGATACCGAACACATGTTTGCGTCAGTTTATTTAACGAACAAAGCAATTCTCATTCGTCTTAGACCAATTATAGGATTTTGAGCAAGTTAACTGAATACTGATGAGAATACACTTGTTAATTAACATCACAAGATAATCTTAAGGAACATGCACTTGTGCATGTCATGAACGGGTATTTCGTGAATATTATGCATTGGATTCTTAGAGCTTCAGTATGCAGTTAAAAAAAAATTTGAAACCCACCATGACATGGGATGCGATTTGATCATGAATGCATGCAACCTCATTCTTTGAAAAATATCATATGATTCAATATTCACCATGACCAGAAACAATTACAGAAAAAAAAAAACACAAACATGCAACAAATTTCTAAACCCTATACTATCAAACTACAATAAAAAAAAATCTCAACCTGCAACAAACACACAGGTTTTCGATGTAACAAACGTAGAAACGGAACAAACGTAGAAACATCACGCATCTGGAATGAATTCCGATTCATGCATTTGGAAGCAGACTGGTTCTTGTGAAGCACAACAATGAAGATGACGATGGCATGAAGACGATGGTAAAGTGAATACTAGTTCATGGAATAGTTCAGCCACAATTTATGGATGAAGACAATGAATACTTGAAGCATTTATGGAATGAATACCGGTTCATGGAATAACATAATCATCTTCAACATCATCGAAACCATCTTCGACATCATCGAAACCATCTTCGACCTCATCAAAACCATCTCCGATATCATCGAAACCTATAGGTTCACTCCGAATGAAACTTATTTCATCGTCTTCTCCGGCCATTCTTCATCGACTGCATCGTCTTCTTCATTGTCTTCACCAGACGACGATGCTACCAATTCGTCGTCAACACCGTCGGAGTAATCTTCGGAAGAAACAATAACATTCGACCGGCCGCCGTCGACTTGTTCCAAAAAGTCTCCTCCGATAAAATCTCTGGCATCCTCACACTCTATATCCATTGAAAAAGAAAAAACAAAATCAAAAGCTTCACTATAAAACAAACCATATAGACCACTTTGAATCGAAAAAAAAGAGCATGAAAATCCAACGAAGATGGGAGGATGATGACATCCACAATCTCTTTGTTTAATTAAAAAACCCAAATTATCTCTGCAACATAACCGTTTGGCATGATCATCCCATAATAACCGCTAGAATTATGGAAATGATAAATGTAATTAATAATTAAATAAAATAAATAAATAAAATAAATAAATAAAACAATTTTATAAATGACATAAACACCCCTAGGAATCCTTAAAAAAGAAAATACAAAATAAAATAAATCTAATTGAGATGGACGACTAGGATGTAAGTTGCAAGGGTTGCAACCTTTTTAAGGGTTGCAAAATATCCCTCCTCTTAATTAATAATGATATATGGAAAGGTCTGCATAAAAAGAAGACCATGCACATACCAAATTCACTACAAAATTTTCGACTTTTTCCGACGGCTAAATCCGCCGGAAATAAGGTATTTTCGGCGGATTTGGTCCGCCGGAAACAGGGGCGCCGCAAATAGCCATTTTCGGCGGCATTTTCGGCGGATTACTATTTTCGGCGGATTTTTCGGCGGAAAAATCCGCCGAAAACCAACCCGATTTTTTTTAAAATTTAAATAATTTGATTAATTAAAAAAATTAATTTTAATTATTTCCGGCGGATTTTCGGCGGAAAAATCCGCCGAAAATAGTAATTTATTTTTATTTATTTATTCATTTGCACGGAAAATTCCGCCGAAAATAATCCGCCGAAAATCTTTATTTATTTATTTATTTTGTTGTGACGGAATATTCCGCCGAAAATTCGCGCCGAAAATCTTTATTTAATTAATTAATTTATTTATTTGCGGTGGAAAATTCCGCCAAAAATCCAATGTTTTAAAACCCGGTTTTTTGGTTGACCCGGTGTGGTGACCGGGTCACGGTCCAACCGGGTGGTTGATCCGGTTTCAAAAATTTCTATGTATTTTTCATTTTCATGCATTTATATATATATATATATATAAGACGAAGAATTTGATGTCCACAAGTTCAAACATTAAAAATGCACATACCATCAAGTTTTACATCAATCCAAAAATATTAAAAAAAAACACATAACAAGTTTTACATCAATCCAAATTCATCAAAACGAAACATAATGTTCAAACCAAATCATGGATCTTGAGACACTGGAGTGTTAAATGCATCAAGCTCACGATCGATTATAATTGAAATTCACTCTCAACTTCAACGTCATCAACAACATCGTCACTTTCTACAATATCAAATAAAAAAAATATTAATGTCACGTAGAAAGTTAATAGTAATGGAAGATAAATAATCGAAATCCAATAATGGAAGATAAATAATCGAAATCCAATAATGGTAGTATATGCACAAGTGCATATGAATGATGTTAGCAAATGGAAGATAAATATTTTGCCAATAATGCTTAAAGGTTTACATGCAAACAAAAGGAAATCTTCCAAGAAACTCAAATCAAGCTTTAGAAGGATACCTCCAAGCAGATCAAATCCTGTAACAAAAGATGCATGCATGTTGTATAGTGACACCAAAAACACAAATCCACCTTGTTATTAAGCAAACTTTGTGGTCTAAACAAACCTAAATTATGCTTCAAAGAAGAAAATTTGGAACTAATATTCTCCGAAACAAATAGAATTATCAAATGACCTACATTCAACTTCTTTAAACCCAAATTTCAAAAGTGAAACAGCTTCACCATTTGTGTGTCAGCTAGTTCAAAGTTCAGAATGCAAAGCAGCTATTAATTGGATCAAAGGAGACATTGTTGAACAAGCTGGCTCAATCTTTAAATATTGCAAATATTTTTACAACATTTTAAAAAAATTCACTTAAACTTGAAAAGCAAAATGGGTCATCAGTAATTATCAAACTAACAATTGTCAAATTCAAGACAATTACTAGTTTGGCTTCAACATGATTGACAAGTTTCTAATTAAAACCCGTTTTAGAACTGATAAATCCAAAGCAAAATGAGAATTTAGATCAAGATGAAATGTAATGGCGTTTGGAGGCGGGAATGAGAAGAAAATTTTGAATTGAAGGTTGAAAAGAAAAGAAGAACCAAAGAGTCCAACTTTTCAATAAACCCAAATTCAAAAAAGCACAAAACCCGTACTATGATGCCATCATTTACATTCAATCCACAGAAATTAACAAAAACAACTGTGAAATGAACAATAAAATTAATGTGAAGGGCTGAATGAGAGGGCACCCTGCAGAAAACCTGCAAGTATTTCAGAGGCACTGAGAACAACTCTCCCCTGTGTTTTATCATTCATGCCCAATTCAAAACAATCAAAATATATAGCTAGCGGTGATTTCTATACAGCGAAAACACAATATTGGTCAACTTTGAAAACAAGAAACTCATAAATTAGTTTGCTACCTAAAAATGCAAGTTTATAACTCCAATAAGAGAGATTGTTTATGTAAATTCATTTTAGGCATTCAAGGTGCACAAAATACTTGATCAGACAATAATAATAGGCCAAGATCAAAACCTAATTATACTTTACAAAATAACAAATCCCTAATTGAAAATTCGAGATCCACACAAAGAATACAGGGAAGTGATGAAGAAAACGTACTGTTTTTCACCGAGCTTTACTTCCGTGCCTCCATATTCAGGAAGGAGAGCCGTATCTCCTTCGTTAACAGACACCAGAATCGTGTTACCCGATTTATCGCGAGTTCCGGGGCCTACAGCAATAACCTTCCCGGAATTCAACTGCACATCTCACATACAAAACCAGTCAATTACCAAATCAAAAACCGTCTCCATAACAGACGACAAACGAGAGAGAAGAGTAGGAATTACCTTTGAAGATTTATCAGGGAGAAGGATACCGGCGGTGGTTTTGGAAGGCGGAACAATCTTCTCCACCAACACTCTGTTGAGACATGGGATTAGACGCTTCGCCATTGCTACTTTATGAGTGTGTCTGTGTGAAGCTAATGGCGATTTAGGGTTTTGATTTAGGGTTCCGGCGGCCGCACCCATTTGTGGCCCAACCTACTTTTCACTGTACTAGGGCTACTCCCGAAACCCTGCATCGCAAACACCGCCGCGATAAACCCACCTCTCGTTTTCTTATTCGAATACTCCGACATGATCGACCGAGATAGAGAGACTTCGACCGAGATAGAGAGAGAGAGAGTAAGGCAGACGAGAGAGAGAGGATGAAGGGAACGACGAAAATTAGAAGGATTTTCGTGGGTAATGAGAGATTGGGGGGAAATTAGGGAGGGAAAGGAAATTTAGAGATTGAGTGGGTGATTTGTGTATCTATCTATATTTATCAATATCTATATTTATCAATATCTATATCTATACTATATTATAAAAACGACATAAAAAACTCTTAATTACAAAATTTCAAGCATAAAGTACAACTAATTAAAGTCAATTACTTAATTTACAATTTCTTAATGCTTTGGTACAACCTTTTCAAGCACAGTATCTCACATAATCATCTATTTGTGGAATAGATACTCATTTATTAATATAAATATTTGTTTTTTTGGTGGAGAATTTTATAAAATAAATTTTATATTACATCTCATATTCCAACAAAAAATTTATCCTATAAATGACGGATAAAAAAACTCTTAAATACAAATTATTAGGTATAAGGTACCATCATTTTATGCAGAATTTTAAAAATCTCTTAATTTACAAGTATCAAAGCACAAGATACATATTACTACTCGAGACTTCTAACACCCACCAATTTGGTATGTGCAGAGCCTTCATTTTATGCAGACATTTCCATGTGTCACTGTTAATTAATATATTATATTACTATAAATTTGTTTTAATTATATTATTAAATATGTAATTGGTTATTTTTTCTAGATGTCATTAAAATATATAAGATAATCATTGAATTCTAACAAAATACTTATTTTTTTATATAAAAAACATTATATTATTAAGCCTAAACTAAACAAATTTATAAAAAAAACATTATCACTTTCTCAAAACCATCCAAAATCGTACTGTAAATCGACAACTGGATTTGTTAAAACCAAACTAGATACGTTAAAGCCCAACCGTATCCATTAAAGCCATACTGGATCAATTAAAGCCCAACCGGGTACATTAAAGACGAATGGATCCGTTGAAGCCCAACTAGGAACGTTAAAGCCAACTGGATACGTTAAAGCCAACTCGATCCATTAAAGCTCAAACTGATCCATTAAAGCTCAACAAGGTACTTTAAAGCCCAACTGTGTAGTTAAAGCCCAACCAAATCCCTTAAAGATCAACTGTATCCATTAAAGCCAAACTGGGTACGTTAAAGCACAACTGGATCCATTAAAGCCCAACTGGATCCGTTAAAGCCCAACTGTGTACGTTAAAGCCCAACCGTATCCATTAAAACTCAATTGGATCCTTTAAAGACTAATTGGATATTTTAAAGACTAACTAGACCTTTAAATACTAACGGGATCTATTAAAGCCCAACAGGGTACGTCAAAGCCCAACTAGGTATGTTGGAGCCCAACTGGAAACGTTAAAGCCCAACCGGATTCGTTAAAGCCCAACTGGCTTCGTTAAAACCCAACTGGATACGTTAAAGCCCAATCGTATCCATTAAAGCCATACTGGATCAATTAAAGCCCAACCGGGTACATTAAAGCCCAACTGGATCCGTTAAAGCCTAACTAGGAACGTTAAAGCCCAACCGGATCCGTTAAAGCCAACTAGATACGTTAAAGCCAACTCGATCCATTAAAGCTCAACCTGATCCATTAAAGCCCAACGAGGTACTTTAAAGCCCAATTGTGTAGTTAAAGCCCAACTAAATCCCTTAAAGATCAACTGTATCCATTAAAGCCAAATTGGGTACGTTAAAGCACAACTGGATCCATTAAAGCCCAACTGGATCCGTTAAAGCCCAACCGTATCCATTAAAGATCAATTGGATCCTTTAAAGCCCAACCGGGTACATTAAAGCCCAACTGGATCCGTTAAAGCCCAACTAGGAACGTTAAAGCCCAACCGGATCCGTTAAAGTCAACTAGATACGTTAAAGTCAACTCGATCCATTAAAGCTCAACCTGATCCATTAAAGCCCAACGAGGTACTTTAAAGCCCAATTGTGTAGTTAAAGCCCAACTAAATCCCTTAAAGATCAACTGTATCCATTAAAGCCAAATTGGGTACGTTAAAGCACAACTGGATCCATTAAAGCCCAACTGGATTCGTTAAAGCCCAACCGTATCCATTAAAGCTCAACTGGATCCTTTAAAGACTAATTGGATCTTTTAAAGACTAACTGGATCCTTTAAATATTAACGGGATCTGTTAAAGCCCAACTAGGTATGTTAAAGCTCAACTGGAAACGTTAAAGGCCGGCGGATTTTTATTTTTATTTTTTTTAATTTATTAAAAAAATAATTAATTAACTATTTTCGACGGATTTTTGGCGGATTTTTATTTTTATTTTTTTAATTAATTTAAATATAATAATGAATTAACTATTTTCGGCGGATTTTTATTTTTATTTTTTTTAATTCATTTAAATATAATAATTAATTAACTATTTTCGGCGGATTTTTTATTTTTTTAATTCATTTAAATATAATAAAGAATAAAGTATTTTCGGCGGATTTTCGGCGGATTTTTATTTTTTTTAATTCATTTAAATATAATAAAGAATTAAGTATTTTCGGCGGATTTTTATTTTTTTTAATTCATTTAAATATAATAAAGAATTAAGTATTTTCGGCGGATTTTTATTTTTTTAATTCATTTAAATATAATAATGAATTAACTATTTTCGGCGGATTTTCAGCGGATTTTATTTTTTTTAAAAATTATAGAATATCCGCCGAAAATGTTATAAAATTTTCGGCGGATTTCCGACGGATTTTTATTTTTAATTTTTATTTTTTTAATTCATTTAAATATAATAATTAATTAACTATTTTCGGCGGATTTTCGGCGGATTTTATTTTTTTATTTTTTTTAAAAATTATAGAATATCCGCCGAAAATCCGCCGAAAATGTTATGAATTTTTCGGCGGATTTCCGACGGATTTTTATTTTTATTTTTTTTAATTCATTTAAATATAATAATTAAATAACTATTTTCGGCGGATTTTCGGCGGATTTTATTTTTTTATTTTTTTTAAAAATTATAGAAAATCCGCCGAAAATGTTATGAATTTTTCGGCGGATTTCTGACGGATTTCCGACGGATTTTTATTTTTAATTTTTTAAATATAATAATTAATTAACTATTTTCGGCGGATTTTCGACGGATTTTAATTAATTAATTATAATTAATTAAAATCCGCCGAAAATCCGCCGAAAACAGTCAATTAATTATAATTAATAAGAAAAAAATATAAAAAAATTATATTCTGTCGGAAATCCGCCGAAAATAATTGATTTTTTTAAAAAAATAAAATAAAATAAAATTTCGGCGGATTTCCGGCGAAAGTCAAAGTGGGTTGACCCGTTTGACTTCCGTCGGAAATCCACCGAAAATAGTCTTTTATTTAGTAGTGATTGGTGGGTATTAGAAGTCCGCAGTAGTAATATGTATCTTGTGTTTTGATACTTGTAAATTAAGAGATTTTTAAAATTTTGCATTAAATGATGGTACATTGTGTCTAATAATTTGTATTTAAGAGTTTTTTTATTTGTGCTTTATAATATAGTATAGATATAGATTTGTCGATTTACAGTACGATTTTGGATGATTTTGAGAAAGTGATAATGTTTTTTATAATTTTTTTTAATTTAGGCTTATAATATAATGTTTTTTATATAAAAAAATTAAGTATTTTGTTAGAATTCAATGATTATCTTATATATTTTAATGACATTTAGAAAAATAACCAATAACATATTTAATAATATAATTAAAACAAATTTATAGTAATATAATATATTAATTAGTAATGATACATAGAAAGGTCTGTATAAAAGAAAGATCCTACACATACCAAATTGGTGGGTGTTAGAAGTTTGTAGTAATAATATGTATCTTGTGCTTTGATACTTGTAAATTAAAAGATTTTTAAAATATTGCATAAAATTATGGTACCTTGTGCCTAATAATTTGTATTTAAGAGTTTTTTATCCGTATTTTATAATATAGTATAGATTATATACAAATCTTACAAAATCACGTGAAATCTCAACCAACCCCTTGGGATTTCAAAATCATATGTTTGCTGGATTTCAAAGAAATTCTAAGATTTCAAATACAAACAATCTTGCAAAGGAATGGATTTGAATTCCAGATCCCCTAAATCATTTCCCATTCCTACATATTTAAGGGATTTGGATTTTAGATCCATCTCAATCTCGTATTTGGTTTGCAGGATTGTCCGGATTTGAAATCCTATGATTTATTTGAAATCTCTCACACATATGATTTTCAAATCCCAAGGAGGATGGCCGGGATTTCACGGATTTTCATATGATTTGTATATAATAATGTTTAAAACATTTGTTTTCTAATAATCAATTAACAAAAAGTTAATTTAATTATTTTAATAATTTTTTTGTAAATAATGGAATTCATTGCATTCCAAATCCTACCAACCAAACACATCAAAGATTCCAATTCATCCTTCCATGAAATCCAAATCCCTTAAAATCATTCAATTAAACCAAACGTCCCCTCAGATTTTTAGAACATCTTGAACAGGTACTCGATATAATTTCTCTAAAATAGACAACCAAATTCCAATTCAAAATCTCTAAATAAAATTACATTTGACTCCGATAGATTCTTTATTTTAAAGATTTCAACATTAATTATATTAGAGTGAATTACACTGGTGGTCCTGTGGTTTGCCTAAATTTTGGATTTGGTCCCTAAAGTAAACTATCTACGTTGGTGGTCCTTAACTTTATAGTTTACTTTCACTTAAAGTCCCTCCTACTTAACACCGTTTGTTTCATCCATCACATTGGGTTAAATGAAGGGACAAATCAGTCTTTTAATAAAAACAAATCAATTTCCTTATTTATCACAATTAAACGTGATTTGAAGTTGAACGTGACTTGAAGAAGATCGACTTCATCTCTGCACTTTCACTGATTGTTCCTGTGACTTCATCTCTGCACTTTCATCGATTGGTTCTTGTGTTACGTCGATCGTCCCTGTGATTTCATCTCTGCACTATCATCGATTCGTCCCTATGTTACGCCGATCGTCCAAGTGATTTCATCTCTGCACTTTCACCGATTGGTCCCTGTGTTATGCCGATCGTCCAAGTGATTTCATCTCTGCACTTTCACCAATTGGTCCTTGTGTTATGACGATCGTCCAAGTGATTTCATCTCTGCACTTTCACCAATTGGTCCTTGTGTTATGACGATCGTCCCTGTGATTTCATCTCTGTAATTTCACCGATTGGTCATGCGTTACGTTGATCGTCCCTGTGATTTCATCTCTGCAATTTCACCGATTGGTCCCTGTGTTACGCCGATCGTCCTTCTGTTTTCCCAATCACGAACGACACCAATCTCTCGAACTTGAGAGATTGGTCCCTGTGTTTTCACCTATCGTCCCTGTGTTTTCCCAATCATGAACGACAACCTTCGTTTTCCTAATAACATTCTTCTAATGAATTGTTAAGTTTTTTGGTAAAAATTCAATCTCAGTGGGATGTGAGTATAGCTTCAACCATCTTTTTACCTGTTCATTATGATCTGAGACAGTAATAGATGGTCTGATCCAATAAAGGCACCTATGAAGGCGAAATCCTTTAAGCATACACCTACAAACAGTAAGATAATAGAAACTCATAATCAAGCCCAACATATTGATGGGTGTTGGATCATAGTTTAATCAAGTTGTAATATTTAGTCCCCTATTATCTTTTGTTAAGTATTGTGTTATGTTTGACTAGTGTAGGTGTCAAGTTATTTGACCCTATATATATGTTAATCATAAATCCCAATTACATCAAGCTAATTACTCAAAATATGATATTAAAGCTCAAGAACTAGAGAGAGAAAGTCTAGAGAGAGAAAGTAGATCTTGAATTACACCCTCTAGAATTACAATATGCAAAGACTCTCTAGAACGTTACTACATTATTACAAACACAAACCCATTTATACTACCTATCTAAAACAAAGCCTTAAAGGCTAAGTAAACTAAACATGCTTTGACTAACTATTACAAGGTCAATGTTGACTTTTACACATTTGACTTTCCTATTAAATCTTGGATACAATATTTAGACTTAACAATCTCCCCCTTTGTATTCAAGATTTAATAAAAATTTGATGCAGATCTTCAGCTCTTGATTCTTCATCTTTTATCTCTTCAGATCTTGGAAAGTCTTTTTAAACTTTGAAGCTTTGGAAATTCAACATGCCTTGAACAAAACATGAAATTCTTGAAACTGCTTTGAAACATGAAACTTCATTTCTGAAAAATCTTTCGTCTTTAAACAAAATTGTATCTTCATCACTTTGATCACTGAATCGTCTTCGAAAGAACAAACCTTCTTGAAACTTGAAATTCTTTATCAGAAACTTTTGACTTTGAATCAGTCTTTGAAACAGCAGCGGAAACATTTTGAATTTAAGACTTGAACTTTGAACTCGAACTCTGAAATTGAATCTTTATATCGTTCTCCCCCTTTTTGATGATGTGAGCATCAGATCATCAAAAATTCTTCAATTTTAGCTCAGACTTTGATAACCCCTTTGAAACAATCTCCCCTTTGATAAATGTTGTGCTTTGATCTGAAGAGCCGAATCATGAACTGTTTATATCTGAATCTTTGCAAATTCAGACATAATAAGCGTGTAACCCTGATTCAACAAATGAAATAGTTAGAAATGCCTGTCAGTAACACGAAGTTACTGTGTACAACGGATGTACAATGTAAGGAGCTGGTTTGATGATGACTCCCCAGGACTTCCATTCAATCATTGAAAAACACAAGGTAATTCTATGAATGTTCTGACAGAAAAAACAGATTTTCTGTGTGCTCGTGCTTGTGTATGAAAGAATTTTAGCACAATGATTGTGTTTCATAAGGCTCAAAGTATGTAAATCATTGTGACAACAATGATTATACATGGACTCAATGTGCATGAGAAAGGGTCGAAGGTGGGGCAACTTTCCTTCTTTTTCAATATCAGTATCTTCCAAGTGAAGATCCGATAGATTATGTGCTGCTTCCCCAGAAAATGTGAAACATTCTCTTTTTAAGAAAAGAATGAGTAGCTAGTGGGGTTGTATGCAAGAGATGGCATGGGCTATTTGCCTATTTCAATGATGGTCACCAAAGAAATGTGAACCAATTAGTAATGTGGCTGCCCGACTCAGAAAGATGTTTGGTGCAGAGTTCTGATATTCTTTTAACTCTGTTCTCACACCCTCTTTCTTTTAAACATATAAGCTCACATCTAACCAAACTCTCATTTCCATTTTACCTCTGCTCACTCCCACACTCAATTCTTTTAGACCCCTCTCCCCTCAATCACTCAAAGGATTTCTTCCGGGGTAGGAAACACTAGTTATCGTGAATCCATGGAAGATCTATTAAGCACTCACACTGAATCACATGTTCCTAAAAGTGCATGCTGGTCAATGATTATTCTTGACATGTAAAGCACAATAAATCATATGTCAGTGTATGTATGCTCATTGAAAAATATGAATGAGATTTGAGCATTTGATCTTTGAAGATTTCTCAAAACAAGGATATTGAATAAATGAATATGAAGTCAAGAGAATTGTTTTGAGAATCTGACAATGAATCAATCAGATCAAATCAAATCGTTAGGGTATCAAAGAATTGGATATTTGTTTATATGAACAAATATAAACAATTTATCAATGAAAGTACAAATATGAAAAAGATGTATGATGCTCATCAACTTTGAACTTCAAACGGGGGTATTACCATCGAAAAATTGTTTGAATTTGAGACATGGTAATAACAATTTCAAATAAAATACTAAACCGGTGTGTATGAATACTTGACAGTATATGGACAAGATAATACACAAGTATTGATCTTTGGAAACACACGGTCAGTTAAACATTAAGCTCAAAATTTTAGAAAAACATTTAAAAGCACACTTCTAAATTCATAAAACTTTTGAGAATAAGAAGTGGTTTGAACATTTCAGAAATTGTTTTTCATGTTCGAAAGTTGTCCTTCTTTCAAACAATCTGAGATCTAGATCAGAAGATTTTTACCTTTTTCAGCTCCCCCTCAAATCATGATCAAATGATTTAAATCTTTTGAGCTCCCCCTGGATATTAGCACAATATCCATCCTTGATCATTGAAGAACGGGTCCTGATCTGTCATGTGATCAGAAGCCACTTTATTCATATTATTCATTCAAAAATAAAAGACAGAAAGCAGTAAAACGGTTTATAGAATGAGTTCTGATCTGAAATAACCAGAAGTCATCACCTTTACTCCCCCTTAAATTAAGCATCTGAAATATATCATTTAAAATAGGATAGAGATCAAACACTCCCTTTGAATTGTTAGACCATCAATATCAGAAAAATCTAGCATTGAAAAAGTATAGGATAGAGATCAGATCAATTCACTTGGGATGGAGACCATCAATATCCATCGGATGCAAAAACACAGGAGTAAGGTCTTTTTGATCTCTGAGGTACGAGTCCTAAACTGTTTTGTTTAGAAGTCAAACTCCTTTGAAGACCGGGTCCTAAGCTGATGTGCTTAGAAACCATATTCTTGACATTGAGGTTCGGGTTTTGAACTGCTGTGTTCAAAAGCCATTTTCTTTCTTACTCCCCCTTGGAGTGAGTTGCCTGCAACACAGATTCAGGTTTCGGTTTTGGTACCCACTGGTATTTGGGTCCAGAAATGTTAGTTGCAGTGCGTATGGGGGATACAGAGTAAGAACCATACCAGTAATGATCATTTGTTTTATGAAAATGATCATGTGTACAACAAATAGAACAATAAAATTTCTTACCGTTAGGTGCTTTGTTCTTCTGTGCTTTGTGTACAGGTACACATGATTTCATCTCTTTCAGCTCATTTTCCTTATCATCTTTGACTGGTTTCTTTTGCCAAACCAGTTTCTCTTTCTTGAAACTTCTTCTTGGATAAGTATCTGATCCATCTAAAAATTCATCATAGAAAAGGTTAGTGCAACGAATCTGATTAAATGATTTGACTGACCTTTTTGAAGAGACAGATTTATGATTTGAACTTGAAACAGATTTTTCAAGCTCTTTGATCTTTGAGGCGAAGTCGTCTCTTTCTTTCACAAGCTTGTCAATCTTTGACTTGAATTCAGACTTCGTCTTCTGCTCTTTCAGCGCATCTGCAGACAGTTCAGACAATTTTGAAGTTAGCTTCTTGATTTCAGATTCAAAAATGGATCTTTCTTCCTCAAATCCTTTTTCTGACTCAGTTCTCTGGCCGGATAATTCTTTAAAGAACCCTACATTCTTATTTTCTATGGCCTTCTTCTCCTGAGCAAATTTCTCTCTTTCTAAAATCAGTACTTTCTCAAAATCTGAGATTTGTTGAGAAATTTTTAAGCATTTAATCTCTACTGACTTCTTTTCCTCAAAACACTTCTTTGAAAAATCTGAAAACTTCTTTGAAAAATTTTTCTTTTCATTTTCAAAATCAGCTTTATTATCAGAAAGCTGTTTTTCCAAAACAGATAAATTCTTTCTAAGCTCAGTGTTTTCAGATTCCAATCCCTTAACTTTCTGCTCATTGCTCTCAACAGAGATTGTCTGCTGAATTTTAGCTTCCAACTCAGAAATCTTTCCTTTTAGATCTGACACAACTGTTGGCCCTATCATCGTCCATTCAAGATAGTCCCATATCTCCTTTCCTGTTGATTTGTACAAATCTTTTCCTGTCAAGTGATATGTATCTATGTGATCTTTAATCTCATGACGAATACTATTCAACAGAAAAGTTCGAGCCATATAATCAGCATTCTTTCTTTTCTCTCGACCCTCAGTACAATCTTCTGTTGGAGTATGAGGTGTCATCTCTCCTTCAGTCAATGACAATCTGATATAACAACTCAGCTCATTTGTATCTACAAATTTGAAAAAATCAGCTTTCCACTTCTCGTATCTTCCTCTAAGCAAAATTGGTGAACTCATCTCTCTCTTAGAAATAGCTTGATGAGAATGATCGTTCCCAAACTGTATATCAGAAAATCAAAAATCAGATCAAATTGAAATCTTAAAAAAATATTTCGTGAAAATTGAAATTTGAACAATACTTGTTAATTCGCAGTGTAAAAAAAATATTTCCAAAGATGACCAAATTTTTTTTTCCAGACTTTTTTTTTTACTAAGACAGGGAGACGCAAGATGAGACTTTGCGGGTCTAACAAGAAACACAAAGTGAACTTTGCGGGTGCCTTGAGGAACGCAAGGTGTAACTTTGCGGGTCACACTCGAAACGCAAAGTGAATCTTTGCGGGTCTAACTACAAACGCAAAGTGAACTTTGCGGGTGCCTTGAGGAACGCAAGGTGTAACTTTACGGGTCACACTAGTAATGCAAAGTGAAGCTTTGCGGGTCTAACTATAAACGCAAAGTGAACTTTGCGGGTGCCTTGAGGAACGCAAGGTGTAACTTTGCGGGTCACACTAGAAACGCAAAGTGAAGCTTTGCGGGTCTAACTACAAACGCAAAGTGAACTTTGCGCGTGTAGTAAGATCCTAGAACCTGACTTTGCGTGTGTCACTTGAGACGCACAAAGAGCTTTGCGGTTTCAACTTGAACCGAAAACCTGAAATTTATGTAAAATTTATGAATGACCCGCAAAATAACATGAATGACACGCAAAGTTTTATGAAGGACACGCAAAGTTTTATGAAGGACACGCAAACCGTGATGAATGAAACGCAAAGTCGAGTTCTTGACAGATTCAAACTTAAATCGATCGAAACCTGCACAATTGATCTCAAGAACCTGTTAGCATCATCGAAAAACAGTTCTAAACACACAAACACAATCAATTTTCGATTAAAACAACAAATCAAAGGAATTCGATCAAGAACAGAGTTTGAACTCGATATTTCCAGAAAACTCAAATTTCGAAAACTGATATCGAAATTGATAGAATTATGAAATGTAATCAGAACAAGAATCAATCCTACATATAAAACGAATCCAATGAATCCATTTTCTTGCATCAAAAACGATTTTTCACATGAAATTCGGATGAACAGTACCCAAACTCGTGTTATTGAAAAATTTCGAAATTTTCAAATTTTCGATTTTAAAACTTCAGATTTCAATTCAAATCATGATCAAATCTTTCCTGAAAAGTTTGGTTAAGCTCTGATACCAATTGTTAATCATAAATCCCAATTACATCAAGCTAATTACTCAAAATATGATATTAAAGCTCAAGAACTAGAGAGAGAAAGTCTAGAGAGAGAAAGTAGATATTGAATTACACCCTCTAGAATTACAATATGCAAAGACTCTCTAGAACGTTACTACATTATTACAAACACAAACCCATTTATACTACCTATCTAAAACAAAGCCTTAAAGGCTAAGTAAACTAAACATGCTTTGACTAACTATTACAAGGTCAATGTTGACTTTTACACATTTGACTTTCCTATTAAATCTTGGATACAATATTTAGACTTAACAATATATTCCCTTGTTTTTCCTTTTTAGTTTAACCTTTGTAAACCTTTGTAGATCTTTGTAGAAGCTTTCTTTGTCATCCTATTCAATCATTGTAGCAGCCTCCTTGTGAGATATATGATATCAGTATTTTCCCAATCAAGATCTTTATTTCCTTTGATTCATATTTGATAATATTCTGATTATGTATTTGTGTGCTTGAATCTGGAACAACAATTGGTATCAGAGCCACCTCAGAAACTCAGATTCAATCGATTTGTGCAAAAATCAGATCTATTTTTCATTTTTGGAAACTTTACTGTTCCATTGGTGATTTTGTGATTTAGTGGTCATTTTGATGTGCTTTTAGGCTCATTAGATGCGTATGATGAAGATGGACATGTTTCATATTGATTAGAAACAGATTTAATCAAGTCTGATTAATCTATTTGATCAATCTTTGGATTTTTAGAAATATTCATATGCGGACTATCATGAATCACATAGTCAAATCTATTGAAGTTTTTGGAATTTAACTGATTAGGGTTTGCTCACGATCAGTATTTGAGCATATTGTTAAATTTTGGTATTGATTGAACAAGTTTTGCCATGGATCTGATGAAAAACTGAAGAAAAGGCTCGAAGTGCAAAAGTTTCACAAGTTATAGTGAAGCACTCGCAAGACTCTTAGAACTCGCAGGATCAAGGATTCTCAAAGTTGAAGTTGAAAAGATCCCAAGTACAAGATTCAAAGAAGTGTTCTCTGCGAAAGTTGAAGGACTCGCAGACTGCTTGCTTACGAATTCTCAAGAATTCGTAGAGTAAAGCCTACGAAAGTTACAGGATTCGCAGATCTCTACCTTGCGAATTTCACAACTTTCTCAACCTTCTTGCTTGCGAATTTTGGTTCAAATCCTGTGATCTGCTAAAGTTATATCCTTTTGAGTATCCTTTGCTCATTGTTTGCGAATTCTTGCCTTATTATTCATATCTTTGCATACTTGTTGATTTTCTATACTTAAATATCTGATTTTCTGACCAAAGATCACTTCACGCACATATTTCAGACACACAGGAAAGATGCCTTACACAGATGATATGGGAATTATTGTGCTCACTCCAAGAGACTGTGCAATATCCTACATGCCAGAGATACCCAAAATAGAAGTTGAACTTGAAACTCTCAGATGTCAAAACAAGAAATTGAGAGATGACATGGATGCTTTAAATGTCAAATTGACAAAAACTGAAGTTCAAATGAAGCTATATCAAGACAAAGGTCATGACTGGCTAAAGAGAGTGGATGAAAGAAAGAACAAAGAAATTGCTGACCTGGAAAAGACTTTTAACCAAAGACTGTCTGATATTTCCAAAAAGTCTGAGTCTGAAAAGAAACAATTAGAGATTAAAGTCTCAAATCTTTTAAAACAAGTTTCTGACTTTAAACAACTCATCCTATCTGAAAGGAAGTCCTCTGATGATGAGAGAAAAGATTTTAAAAGCAAAAATTTTAATCCATTCAAATAAATTTTAGATAAAAACCAGACTTTAGAAAAGGATTTTGAGGAAGAGAGAGATTTTTGAAAAAGAAATCTCCAAGGTAACAAGTAAATTGGCAAACTTATCTACTGAGATCATGAAGGAGAAAAGGAGTAAATCTGGAATTCAGAGCAAGTTTGATAAACTTTGCAATGAGAAATCCAAGCTGTGTGATAAAATTCAACAACTTGAGATTGATAATACTGATTTGTCTAACAAGATAACCACTGATGCATCTACACCATCTTCTTATGATGATGATTCTGCTGAATCAGTGTGTTCTTTTCAGTCAGTATCAAGCATGTTTCAGAAAATGGTTTTTAGAAAACAAGTTGTGAAATCTAAAATTTCTGAACCAGAGCAGATTAAAACTCCTAAGACATTTTATGTGAAATCAGTTGATAAGAGTGTTAATCATTTTCAAAAATCTCCAACTCAGTCTCCAAGGAAAGATCAAATGGTCTGGGTTGTAAAGGGTTCTCCAGAAGCAACAAAGTTTCGCATAGCTAACAAAAGGAAGAACAGAGCTTCAAGAGGTAAATCTTTTGCACCTGACTATGTCAAATCAGTAAATCATTTGATCAGGATGACAAAAAGAAAATTATGTTGTTCTTATTGTTACTCTGATAAATTCACTCACAAAGCACAAGCTTATCACAGATCATATCATTACAGTGCTCATCACAGGTATGAGAATCACCCAAAGAAATTCTCAAAAACTGACCAAACTGGACCCAAGTTCATCTGGGTACCAAAACCTAAACATGTGTTGCAGGTAGAAAAAGGAAAAGAGAAGATTGATGATGTCCCAGTCAAGAAGAACTGAAGGGACAATGACTTCTGATTACTACAGATCAGGACTCTTGCCTCAATGTCAAAACAATGACTTCTAAGTACAGCAACTTAGAACTCATACACAACTATCAAAAGCTAAAGCTTGACAAAGATCCACAATATGTCAAGAGGGAGCTGCAAGAAGCAATCACAAACAACTCTGAATATAAGTAATATCAACCAGATATCAGATTAAGGGGGAGTATCTGATGAACTCAAGGGAATACTACACTACTACATCAAAGGGGGAGTAAGGATGTGTTGTAAGTGGTGTGTGTAAAACCTTTTTGAAATAAAAATTGGTAAAAATGCCATTTTTGGAAAGTTTATTTTATTAGAAAGTTTCTAATTTTGGAAAGTCTTTGAAAGGTTTCCTAAAATAGAAAATTTCCCATTTTGGAATGTTTTTCAAAGTATGGAAATTATGCTAAGTCTAGAATTCGCAGACTTCTAGTCTAAGAAAGCTTCAGGTTTCGCTAAGTAAGCACTTGCGAAACTTGTAGAATTCGCAGACTAAAGGTATACGAATGTTGGACATTCGCAGATGTACTATCTACGAATCCTCAAGGATTCACAACCTTCTTGTTTGCAAAAGCTTAAGAATTCGCAGATAGCCTGCTTGCGAAAGTTGTTTTCTTGCACATGATTCGTAACTTTGTTCCTTGGGAATCCTCACACACATGCTTACGAATTCTTCAGTAAGCTATATCATTGCTCTTCATCTTGAGAAAGTTGAGGACCTATCTTCATCTGCCACGCGTCCTACTCTTTTGTGAGTATAAATATAACACTTAGTGGTTTTCATTATCACTTCTCAGTATTCATTTCACGAAAGGTTTAAACCCCAAAACCCTTGTTTACGAGTTCTTCATCTCCGAACCCACTGATTTCATCTCATTTTCTCGAAAGGTTAATTTCTTGTTAAAATTATCTTGTCTTATATTGTTATTGTGTTTATCGATTGCAGGGTACCCCGACTTGGATTAGTTTTAGGATCATTTTTGAATTTTTTTTGGACTCTTGGACTTCGAACGACACTTGAAGATTTCTTGAAATCTTGGAACCAAATGTTTAAATCTTGATGTTAATGTGGTATCAAGACACTCAATACACTGATTTAAAACCCATTTAATGACTTAATCGATCTAAAACTTAACCTTTAATCTCACTAAATCGATTTTGTCGATTGATATCCTTCAAAAACCCATCGACTGTTCTTGGTCATTTTTCAAAAATGGGTGTTCAATCTGAGATTAAAAACCAAATTAAAGGTTATAATCACTTTCAAAACACTAAATCGATTCCTTTGATATAAACTTTGTTAGGTCTGATTTTATAGTAATCATTGTATTTATAGGACTTGGTCAATACTGTGTTTAGGGCTGATTAGTATTGTATCTGACCAAGGGTATTTAAGTCCCTTTGGTCTTTGTCTTGTGTAAGTTTCACACACACTATTCAATAGAATTCTTACTTTGCGCTCCTATTGTCTCTCTCTACTTTCTCTCTCTAAGGATTTAGAGATTCTTGGACTCTCAATTGGTATCAGAGCTTGCTAGATCTTGAGAGAATTGAGAGATTGTTTTACTGAATCTGAATTAGTGATCGAAATCGAAAATTTGATCGATTTTCTTGAATTTTTCAAGAAAATCTCGTTTTCTTGATTTCTCATCAAATTCAGATGTGTTTGTGATTGAATTGCTTTGAATTTTGTGTCTTTAGTTTCGTTTTTGATAGAAGAACGTTGTTGATTCATACTATTTTGCAAGAAAAACGGTTTTAGATCATCGATTTTGTGTTTTTATGATTTTATGGAAAAACTCGGTCTGCTTACTGTTTCATCATTGATTTTTGAGTTTTATTGTGTTTTAATCGAATTTGTTTGTTGAAAGGTGTTTTAAAGTTGTTTTCGAAACTCAGAGTATGCTTTTCTTCCATAAATTTCTTGTTTTCGTTTGATTTTGCTAGTTTTTCTTAAGTTTCTGCGGTTTGCGTTTGTTCTTACAACTTTGCGTTTCATTCTTATGCTTTGCGCCTCATTCATCATACTTTGCGTTTTCGGTTTACATTAGACCCGCAAAGTTCATTGTGCGTCTCAAGTGTCACACGCAAAGTCAGGTTCTCGGATCTTACTATATGCGCAAAGTTCACTTTGCGTTTCTAGTTAGACCCGCAAAGCTTCACTTTGCGTTTCTAGTTAGACCCGCAAAGTTTACTTTGAGTTTCTAGTGTGACCCGCAAAGTTCCACCTTGCGTTCCTCAAGGCACCCGCAAAGTTCACTTTGCGTTTCTTGTTAGACCCGCAAAGTCTCATCTTGCGTCTCCCTGTCTTAGTTTAAAAAAAAAAAAAAAAAAGAGTCTGGGAATTTTTTTTAGTGTGTCATCTAAATTTTTTTCTTTTTAAACTTTGTGTCATATCAAGTGTTTTTCAAATTGTCAATTTTTAATATTTTTTTTTTTGAAAATTTTCAATTCAATCTGATTTTTGATTTTCTGATATATAGTTTGGGACGGTCATTCACTTCAAGTTGATTATTTTATCAAGATGTCTTTGCAAGCACAAATCTGCAAGAATGACCTCATGATGTCTTTGGGGTCTGATACTCGTCCACCAGTACTAATCAATGAGAACGAATTCGAACAGTGTCAGGATCGGTTTATCAACTTTATTGAAAGGCAACCTAATGGGGATAATATGATGAAATTTCTGTATGAGGGTCCTATGGTGAGGAAAATGAAAGTGATTCCAGCTACTGCTACTACTCCAGCTACAGCAGTTGAAACACCTTTAAGTGAATATGACGAAAAAGAGCTATCAAGATATAAAGCAGACAGTCAGGCTAAATCAAATCTGATTCTTGCTCTTCCCAACTCCATCTATAACAGAATCGATTGCTTCAAATATAACCCTATGCTGATGTGGACACAACTTGAGAAGATTATGCTTGGTTCTGCAATGTCTACTCAGTTACGACAGACCAGATACATGAACAACTTTGAAAAGTTTCAGGCAAAGGATGGGGAAAGTTTGAAGAGTGTGTTTGATCGATTCTGGGTTGTTATCAATGATCTTTACAAGATTAAAGTTACCAAGACTGAATTGGAGGCTAACTTGAAGTTTCTGAACGCTTTACAGCCTGAGTGGAATAAAGCATGTCATAGAATGAGGAACGATGTTAGGATCTCAACAATGCAGATTCAAGAACTGTATGAGATTTTGCTGACTGATGAGAGTTTAGTACTGGAAAAGAAGGCCAAACTGGATAAAAAGAACAAGAAAACAGTTGATCCGGTTGCTCTTCTCACGAAGCAACTGAATGAACAAGCGTTGTCTGATAACGCTTACACCGGGTCAACTGATGACGATGGAGAGGCCTTACAGAAAGCTATGATTCTTCTCTCCCAACACTATCAGAAGAAGTTCCAACCTAGATCGGGTTCCAACTCTTCTAGTTTCTATTCCGGTTCTAAAGTAAAAGTACCCGAGCCAAAGACTGTTGCTTGCTACAACTGTGGAAAGCCGGGTCACATCTCAAAGGAGTGTAGAGCAAAGAAGATTAAGAACTCAACTTATTACCGAAGGAAATTGGAGCTGGCTGAGAAAAGAGAAAGTGGATCAGCTTTGCTAGCCGAGGAAGAATTCTGGCTGGATTATTCCGATGATGAAGCATCAAACGTCGAGATCGCTCAGATGTGCTTGATCGGAGATGATCAGTCAGATGATTCTGATTCTGATGCTGATGAGGTATACTCTGAATTTGATTACAAATTTATTACCTCTCAGTTTGATATTATGATAACTGCTTTATCTGATTTGTGTTCAAAGATTTTATCTGAAAAGAATCTAAATTCTGAAAAGTCAGATTTGATTGACAAACTGAAAATTTCTTTGAAAGATGAAAAATCAATTTTAGAAAATACTAAAGACATCTTTCAAAAGAAATTAGATGATTTGGAAAATTCAAATAAGACTTATCTTGAATCTTTGACGGCTATGACTAATTTAAAAGATGAATTTTCAGATAAAATAAATAAGTTAGAAGAAAAGCTTTATCGAAGAGACCAATCTGAACAACCAATTTATATGAACAAACCGAGGAGTGAAGAGGCTTTAAAACAAAGATGGAGACTTGGTTTTGATAATCCTCAATTTTTAAACAAAGTAATAGACGAAGTTCCCACCTTATATAAATACGATTATCTGACACTTGCTCATTATGCTCCTCAGTTTAAATTTCATTGGACTAGTGAAAAGGAAGTGTTAGATCTCGAAAATGAGAAAAGGATATATAAAAAGAAAAATGAAATTCCTTTTGTTTATACGTCCGAAAATGCCAAATATTTTCCGGAAAAATCAAGAAGAGGAAGAAGAGTTTTAAATGATATATCTTCTGTTAAATCTTCAGTGTCTAATGATTTTATTCCTTCTTATGCCCCTGATTCTGATAAGGAAAATATTTCTCCAATCATTTATGATTCGAAGAAATATACTCCTCCGGTAATATTAGAAGGAAAAATCATAGATCTTAAAGATCAGATAGAAGATCAAAATATTTTGAAGAAAATTGAATCTGATATTTTTCTTTCTTTTATGACTTCAAGTCTTGAAGAAAATTTATTTTCTCAAAAATCAGATTCTATTTCTAGTCTATCTTCTGATTTTAAGGAAAAAAAAAGGAAGTTTCAAATTTTAAAAACCTTTCTCAAAATTCTTCAGATTCCAAGGCTAATTCAGAATTATTAGTTGATCAGATTGGTTGCTTGGATAAATTTATTTCTTCTGATTTAAATATTTCGTCTAAAATTCTTGATGATTCTTTTACGCTAAATGATCAATATTATAAACCTAAGCGTAAAAGAAGACGATCAAAGAAGTCAAAGAAACAAGATACAGTTCTTTCTGACTGCTCTAATTCTTCTGATATAATTCTTACAGATAAGGCTTTGAGTGCTCGATCAAAGAAGCAAATCTGGAGAGCAAGGCGGACATCTGATGAACATACTTCTGATAGGGATAAATGTGTATACAATCTTTATAAAAGTGATTCATTTGCTACATGTAATAAAATTTCAAAATATTCTAGAAAGCAAATGTTTCGAATTTCAAAACATGTCTCATGTTCTTCCTCAGATTCTAGTTCTGATGATTATGCTTTCTCTTCTGATGGTTGTGATTATTTTTCTGATAATATTCCTCGTGCTTCTAATGTCAATTCTGTCAATTATTGTTTCCCCATACGAACTATAACTAACAAACACGGGCCCAAATACAAGTGGGTACCCAAATATTTTATCTGATTTAAAGTTGCAGGCATCACATGTTAAGGGGGAGTAAGAGAAATTTGGCTTCTGAGTAATTCAGCTCAGGACCCGTACTTCATAGACTTGACTTCTAAACACAACAGTTTAGAACTCGTTCTTCAATGATTAAGCTTCTGACTTAATGAGATACTGTGAGTACATCAATTTTATTTCCGCTGCATATATCTCTGATAATGACGGTATTCCAGTTTTTCTCAATGTTTCAAGAATTTGAGCTTGTTTATCTAACTCATGAATTTGTATTACCCAAATTTTTCTTTTAATATGAGACACAAATTTATTTTCTTCAATGTAAAAGATGAAATAGTTGAATTTTATTTTGTTCCAAATAAATATCTATTAAAAGTTTAAATCTTTACAAATTTTATTCTATAAAGTAAAGTTTTACATTTTTTTTCTTTGAATAAAATATGTGTCTAGGATAAATTTTCAAGTTCTTTTGCTTATATTAAAGTTTTTATATGGTCAAATTTCAAGTCTTACAAAAGTCGAAAAGTCAGCAACATGTTTGAAACTTTTATTAATGCTTTAAAGATGTGTGAGTCGGAATTTTTATAGTTTACTTTGCTTAGACTACCTAAATGATCAGAATTATAGATCGGAATGAAAATATGGGCTAAGCATTTAGACGTTGATCTGAGTGATTGAGATGCTTAATAAATTCTTAAAATACAGAAATCTCTAAGTTTAAAAGTTTGTACCTGTGACCTTTCTGGTTTGGGAAAGTAAGTTCCGTGGGATGCTAGTCATCTGGTCCCCTAAGGTCATTTGGTCTGGGAATGATCGAACAGAAATCCTTCTATAGAATCAGATCGAAAGTCATGTTCTACTGGTATGAATGGGTTTAGGATATGTCGATGTAGCCTTTCTAAGCTGGGAGAGTAAGTTCCAAGGGGTGCTTGACACCTAGTCCCCTAAGGCCAACTGGTCTGGGAGTGGCTGACCCAAATCCTGCAATAGGGTCAGATAGAAAGTTACGTTTACGGCATGTTCTTTACTTAATAAACTTCTTGATTTAAAAGATGTCAAAGTGCACAAGCTTAAAAGATGCCAAAGAGCACACTCATGTTAAGATGCCAATGAGCACAATGCTAAAAGATGCCAATGAGTACACATCTCATGATACTTGGTGATATGTTTGAGTTGCGATAAATCTGTAAATTTATGAATATCTTAATTTTTGATGGCTTAGTGTGAGTACATGCAAAGTTCTCTATAATATTTTTAGAATTGCATTTTCTTGTAAGCTAATCGAAGATTCGCATGTGAGCACACTGAATAGATTGCTGGAAGTTTTTGAAATTGAACATGTCTTAACTTGATATGCAATGAAACTTGTTCTTGTATCCTACAACATATGTTTGATTTCAAATGATTGATAAAATTGTAATATTTTACTTTGTAAGAATTTATTTGTTTAGTTTTTAAAATTTTATATGTTTAGTTGTTTCAAAATTTACATTAAGTATATTTTTCTTTCTACATTAATTTCTGACCATTGTGTTCTCATAAATATATTTTAATGGGTTTATGCATTATTCAAGGGGGAGTGAACAAAGAGTTGTATTTCAAAGATTAAATCTGTTTTTAAGGGGGAGTGTCTGATTTTCTTTACATGAATGCTATCTCGAATTGTCTTATCTAATGCATTTGTGTAGGGAGAGTCAAAGAGCTTAACAAGGTAATTTTTTTTTTCTAAGTCTACTTTGCGCTTCAGGCATGACACGCAAAGCTTGTTTTGCGTTTCCTTCATGAACCGCAAACCTTGCTTTGCGCGTCACACATGGAACGCAAACCTTGCTTTGCGCTTCCTGCATGGAACGCAAACCTTCTCTGTTTTCTCTGTTTCTTTGATTTTGCAGATCTTTCGCTGTCTCGTCTCCAACATTTACATGACCAAGTTGATCAAGATCATCAAGGTCATGAGGGGGATAAGTCAAGGAGAAGTTAAAGAGACAAAGAGCTCAAAAGTTCATCTGTTGATCAAGATTCGCTCAAAGATTCTATTCTCTCAGCTACAACAAATTCTTTTGCTGTTCCTGCTCCGAACACCACAGTTCATTCAAGATCATTCAAAAGAGGTGTATCGTCTAGAGCTCAAGCAGCAAAGAAAATTTTCAATCTGCAAGATGCTGAGAAGAAATTTTTTCTTAAAAGTCAGAAAGCTTCTGAAAGTCGCTTTGTTGGTCCGTGCTATTATAGAAGATGATTTTTGAAGACCAAAGCGCCAATGATTACTAAGGGGGAGATTGTTAGGTCTGATTTTATAGTAATCATTGTATTTATAGGACTTGGTCAATACTGTGTTTAGGGCTGATTAGTATTGTATCTGACCAAGGGTATTTAAGTCCCTTTGGTCTTTGTCTTGTGTAAGTTTCACACACACTATTCAATAGAATTCTTACTTTGCGCTCCTATTGTCTCTCTCTCTACTTTCTCTCTTAAGGATTTAGAGATTCTTGGACTCTCAAATTTCTTGGCCTAAACATCGATTTTGGTGATTTTTTGAAATCTGGGTATATAACAGTGTTCTTGAGAAAATTTTAAAAAACTCAGGTAAAGTGTTAGGTTTCTTAAGATTTTTGAAATTCTAAGTGTTTTTACGAATCCTTCTATTTCACGAATCCTTCATTTTTTGCATCTTAGAAAACCCTAAGGACATGATTCGCTACCCCTAATTCTGCGAATCATGAATGCTCTCATATGTCAAATTCTTCTAAGTGAAGAATTCGCAGATTAATATCCTGCGAATTCTGTGCATTGTCTCAATCTTCTAAGTGTAGGATTCGCATAATGGTTCCGTGCGAATTCTGAACACTTACCTTGTCATTTCATTGCTAAGTCTAGGAATTCGCAACCTAGTGTTCTGCGAATCCTATACTAGGTGTTATTCAGAAAAATGTTTTTCAACTGTCAAAATTTTCAACTTGTGTTTCTGACTTTTTGGACTTTGTCCAAACCTTTCTGTTTCATATTGTCGGTCCACAATAAATCAAGTTCTTATCGACACAAACACATAAATGATTAACCAACCTGTTTGATTAATAACAAAGATTACAGGATTGATGTTTGTTCTTGAAGCTCTCGACTTTCTCTCTGATGAATAGTAAAGTGTGTGTGTGTGTTGTGATCTGATTTCTTTCTTTTTTTAATCAAACAACACAAAGATATAGATTACCAACCTGTTTCGATTACAAACAATGTATTACAAGGTTGATGTTCTTGAAGCTCACTTTCTCTCTCTTTTCTCTCTGATCTTGGTCGATGAATGTTGTATGAGAGAGTTGTTAGATTGTGAGATATCTGATAGATGATATCTCACCTAACATTACTAACATAATATCTAACAAGATATTATCTAACAAACATAATATCTAAAACTAATATCTAAAATAAATATCTATTAATAGATATTTAGGACTAATATAATACTATTAATTAACACAATAATTAACTTCGACAATTATTACAAACTTAACATTAGACTAATCTTGAGAGTGACTTTTCAGCGTTAGCTTCAGATTGCAGTCTTCAGATTGGATGATCTTGAATCCAATAACTCTGTGATCTAACACATATTTCAGGTCAAATGGCATCAAGAAACTCACCAAATGTACAGATGGATGAAAACTCTATTCAAGAGGTTGAGCAAGAGCACTCAATTCCTTCAATAAGAACAACTGATCTTCCACCTCCAAATGTCAACTCTGACATGTTGCTCATACTGCCATCTGAAATGATGCCTCAGACTCCCAACAATCACAAGTTTGAGTTTAAGCTGAACATTGATCCTTTGGTGAACCTCATTCTCCAAAATCACCCACTCAATAAAGCACTGTCTGATAGTGCTGATGTGCCTGAAATTTATGTCCAACAAGCCTGGAAGACAATGCATCTATCTCACATCACTGTTGGGCAAATCAAATGTCCAATCCTCAAAGTCAAAGTTGACTTCTTCTCAGCTAACATAGACATTGAACTATTCAGAAGATCACTCCAACTGCCTGAAGCTGACTCAAGGGAAGGCAGAACTAGATTTGATGATCTACCCACTGAAGAAACTACTCTTGCCGGAATAAGAGATATGGGATATGTTGGTGAACTCACCAAACTAAGCCAGTTCAAGAAGAACAACCTGCCACCTTTTTACTACGCATTGTTTTTAGTCATCAACAGATGCCTAACAGCTAAAACTTATGGGACCGACAATGCAAGCAACAACATTTTGAAGTTATTCTATTCTGTTGTGCATGATCTGCACATAGACTATGCAATAGTCTTCTAGACTGAACTACTCGAAAAGATATATGCTAAGAGAAATACTGTCAAAGTCCTCAACTATCTACCCTATCAGAGGTTCATGACACTCTTAGTCAAAAGCGTATTAAGGGGGAACAGGCAGATCCGAAGACGAAGTTCTCATGACGTGGCCGTAGTGAATGAAATGAAGTTCCTAGTCAGGCAAAAGAAACAGTTTAACTATTCTATGCCTATCCCAGAAGCTCTACTCAGTTATGTTGATCCAGAGGCTGAGTGTCTTGTAGAATATAGAGAATCTATGGCACAGCCAGAACCGGCTGTACCTACCCAAGGTTCATCCCCTAGGAGAGAGGAGTATGTGAGGGTGTCTGTGACTCAGGGAGTCCAGGTACGGGGAATGAAGAGGAAAAATACTGAGAGGGGAACCGGTGGGGGTCGGAGACTACGAATGGAGACTTCAGGGTCACGGGTTCTTACCCCACCTCATGTGACAACTACGGTCAGTGAAGGTCTAGGCTCTGAAAATGCCTTGGATCAACTAGAACAACATTCTGTAGAGGAGCTAGAGCGAGAAGAACAAACTGCTGAAGAAGTACATTCTGTTGAAAGTACACCTGACAGAATAACTGAAAATGTTGATTTGGGCAGTGATAGTTCAGATTCTGAAAGGACAAACACTGAGAGCAGAGAAGAAGATGATGGAAATGATGGAGACGATGACGATGATTTCTTTGGTATGGATGTGGATACTAGTGCTCCAGAGCTTACTGCTACAACTGTGGCTGCAGTTACTGTTAGTGATAGTGGAGAAATAAGGAGAATAGAGGGGAAATTGGTTGATGATGTCAGTGAGGTAGTGAGAGAAAAGGGAAGAAAAGAACAAGAAGAGAGAGAGAGAGAGAGAGACTACCAACCCACTACACCAGAAGATCAACCAAATCTCACACTTCAGTGCATTTGTTGCTTGAAGATGTAGACATGAGCCGATCACTTATGCATGTGTACACCCAAGCCACCCACTCTGATTCCTCTCAACAGGAATTAGTTTCATTTTCACACGGGGATACAACACACAATCTATCAATGTCTCACTCGGAGACATCTGATATTGAAACTAGAGATCAGTTGCCCCAGATCTCAATTCCCTTCAGTACACAAGTCCTAGAGCCTATTGTTAGTCAACCAATTTTTGTTGATATGACACTTTTGCAGGTCTAGATCTCAGTCGTCTTCGTAACCAGAGCGGAACATCCAGAGTAAATCCGCAATCCGGAATACGAGGACCGGATGGAAGTCCTGTCACTGCTAACACTATGCCAGCTCTGAGTACAGGCCACACAGTTGAATCTTCGACTGTTGTGCGAACGGGGAGTCTAAGTGACCCCGGAGTTAGTTTACCCTAAAGGCGCCCTAAAGGCTGTTGAAAACAGGTGGTCGGAGAAATTTGATCGTATCGAGAAAGAACTGGGAGATATTGTTGGGAATTAAAGAGTTGCTTAAGTATGGTTAATGCTGCTAGCACAACTGATTACTACTGCTAGTAGATTTAATACTGCTTGAATAGTTAGTACTGCTGAAGTTAGTACTGCTAGTAGTTAGTACTGCTGAAGTTAGTACTGTCAGATCAAAGTTAATACTGTTGAACACATTTACTACTGCTGAGGATTTTAATGCTGCTGAAGATGGTTAATACCTTTGAAGAAGGTTAGTGCTGCTTATGAGATGAAGACTCAGTATGGAATGAAGACAGTTGTATAGAAGACTTGCTAAAGTAAAGAAGATAATTATGGACTGAAGATCAATTGTATTTTGATAATTATCTTTTAATATGTCTTGTATAAATAGTATAGAAGTTTTTGATAGAATTAACTTTTGATAATTCTGAATTTTTGTTTTCATAGAGAGAATTAACCTCAAGGTTTAGTACCCTAGTTCTAGAGAAGTATAATTCGTATTGGTGAGCCTGTTCATCAATATTGAGGTTTTGTTTGAAATCTTGTAACTTTAATCATTCAATAAAGTTTACAAGTTGTGATTTCTGATTCACTGTTACATTGATTGTTGAATATTAAAGTGTTATTCCGCAACTCCTTTAATATTGTTTCTGAGTTCATTATTCTTGTTAAGAATTAGATCCTGACAAGTGGTATCAGAGCAAGTATTCTCAGAAACCTTCATTCATCATGGAAAACACAGTTGAATCAAACAGTACTCTTGTCTCAAAGGTTCCAATGCTCATATCTAATGAGTTTGATATGTGGAAGATTAGGATCAAACAATACATTCTTCTCACAGATTACTCCATGTGGGACATCATTGAGAATGGCCCATTTGATGAAGGAAAGATTGGTGCAGATGGAAAAAGAATCCCACCAAAGACGGATGCAGAAAGGAAGACAAGGCAGACATAGATGAAAGCCTGGAGCATACTGCTCTTGGCTATTCCCAAAGAGTATCAACACCAATTCTGCAATTGCAATGATACACAGATGCTTTGGAATGCTCTAGAGAAGAGATTATCTGGTACCAAAAGTACCAAGAGAAATCAGAAGGCAATATTGAAGCAACTGTATAAAAGCTTTATGTCAACTAAGAATGAGTCCATGACTCAAACTTTTGACAGGTTTAACAAGCTAATTGGTGAACTAGCTACTATGGGAGTACAGATTGATCAAGATGATGTAAATAGAAAGTTCTTAAGGTCCCTTGGAGATGAATGGACCATGTATACTGTTTCATTCAGACAGAATGAACAATTGGAAGAAAAGGAACTGGATGATCTGTACAATGATCTGAGAGTGTTTGAATCTGAGGTGGAAGCAAAGAAGAAGCCAATTGGATTTGTTCATAATGCTGCAGTCCTATCAGCATCAATTGATTCTACTGCTAACCCTGAATTAGTTAATGCTGCTAATGAAGTAAATCAAGAAAAAGGCACTGAATCTGTTTTTGAAGCCTTTCTTTCCAGCCATGGAAACTCCTCTTTAATCAATGATGACTTGGAACAACTTCATCCTGATGATCTTGAAGAGATGGATATTAAATGGCAAATGGCCATGCTTTCTATGAGGGTGAAGAAGTTCATCAAAAGGACTGGGAGGAACAACTTCTCCCAAAGAAGGGAAGATGGTGCAGGCTTTGATAAGTCAAAAGTGGAGTGCTATAAATGTCATCTGAAGGGACACTTTGCCAGGGAATGTAGAAGTGGAGTGTCTCACAACAACCACCAACAAGCACAGACTGGAAGCTTTAACCAGAACAGAAACTCTGCTCAAGCTCTTGTTTCTCAACAAGGAATGGGGTTTGACTGGAGTGATCAAGCTGAAGAGGCCATTCAAAATCAAGCTCTCATGGCAGAAGTATCAGATCTCCCAACTGAGGTACTTTCTAATCTCTGTTCTCAAACTTGCATAGATACTGTTAAAAGGTACAGGGATCACAACCAGAAGATGAGTGATGACCTTAAGAGATTAGAAAAAGATATAAAAGACTATGTGAAAATTGTTGAGAGGTTTGAGGAACAAATTAAAAGTTTCCAAGCCAATGAACTGCAACACACATATGATACCAATTACTGGAAGTGGGAGAAGAATGATCTAGAAATCCAACTGACAAAGTCCAATGAGGAGAATGAAAAGTTGAGAGGAGAACTAGACAAGGTTAAGCTAGATGTGGAAAAGTTTTCATATGCTTCTAAAGCAATGGATTCAATCCTAAAGGTTCAAATCCATGATAAGTTTAAACCAGGAATTGGGTACAATACCACACCACCACCATACAACAACAACTACATCCCTCCTAAATCAGATCTGCTAGAGACCAAGGATAGGAAGGACTTACCTGAGGGATCCACTGAGATAGATCCTTTAGATGAATTAGTTGTTGAGGACAAGACAGAGAAAGAAGCTAGTAAGGGTAAGGATCATACTGTGAGTGGTGAGATTCCTTTAGAGAATAATATTATCACCAATGAGGATTGTGAAAGGAACTGGGTCAAATCTAATGACATAGAGAAGACTGAGGGAAAGTCCAAAAAGGTCCATTACAAATAGACTACAGTTGTGAATCCTGTTCCTTGCAAACAGTGTGCATGTAATAAGTCTGAGCCCCTAAAACATGATAAAAGGAGGGGAAATCAAAGAAATTGGAATAATAAATGGGCTCAGAAACAAGGAGTTGATCTGAGTAAAATCATCAGACCAAAACCTTGTTTCATATGTGGCAAATTGAATCATCTTGCCAAGCACTGTTACTTTAATCCTATTAACCAAAGGATGAATTTTCAAAGATCCATGCAAAAACCCTTTGGTTATAGGAAGGATGAAAGGAACCATGTGGCTAAGAAATCTGTTAAAGCTAAAAGCCACATGAAGAAAAAGACTGTGAAAGAAAGTGTCAAGATGTGGATTCCCAAAAGCACTAAAACTGTTAGTACTGCTACCACAAATAGTGCTGCTGACAGTGATAGTCCTGCTAGAAGCAATACTACTGCTACCAATGTTAGTGCTGCTAAGAGTATTAGTACTTCTAAAACTAACATTGTTAGTACTTCTTCTAATGTTAGTACTGTTAAACCTGTTAGTGCGGCTAACTCTGTTAGTACTTTTAAAGATAGTACTGCTTCTAGTGTTTGTACTGCTAGCCCAATCATCTTGACGAAGTACTCCAGTAACGAGTGCTCTAATTTTAAAAATCTCATCAAAAAGGAATGTAAATACTTTGATGAGAAAGGGAGACCCAAGACCACTTTGGCTTGGGTTCCCAATCAATACTAATTGTGTTATTCTATGCGCAGGGCAACTAGCAGCTCAAAGGAAAGAGCATCTGGCATGTTGATAGTGGTTGCTCTAGGCACATGACAGGGAACATGGCTTGCCTCAAGAATTTAAAGAAAATTGATGGAGGACATGTTGCCTTTGGTAATACTCCACGTAAGATCAGTGGTAAGGGTGATGTAACAAAAGGTAAAATGACCTTTGAAGATGTTTTCTATGTTGAGCAGTTAAGGTACAACCTGTTAAGTGTATCACAGGTTTGTGACAAACAGCATAGTATATTATTCACTAATTCAGAATGCATTATCCTTGCCCCTGGATTCAAGGTAGTTGATGAAAAGATGATACTACTAAGAACTCCCAGAAAGGATAATGTCTATTGTTTGGATATGGAAAATGTGTCAACTGATTCATCCCTAAACTGTCTTGTTTCAAAAGCATCTTTGGATGAATCATCACTTTGGCACAGAAGGATGTGTCACATGAACTTTAAAACAATGAATAAACTTGTTAAAAACAACCTTGTAAGAGGTTTGCCTTCAAAAGTCTTTTCATGTGATGATCATTGTGTTGCTTGTCTCAAAGGCAAACAACACAAAACTTCTCATAAGTCCAAAGAAGTGAACACAATTTCTTCTTCTCTTCAGTTGTTGCATATGGATCTGTTGGACCTACAAATGTTATGAGTATAGGTAAGAAATCATACTGCTTAGTTATTGTTGATGATTACTCTAGATTTACTTGGGTATATTTTCTAAGGACTAAGGATGAGACAAGTGGACTGATCAAATCCTTTATTCTAAGAATTGAAAACCAAACAAATCAAAAAGTAAAAGTCATTAGGTCAGACAATGGTACTGAATTTAAAAATCTTGACCTAAACACCTTTTGTGAGGATAAAGGAATTGAGAGGCAATACAGTGCTCCTAGGACTCCACAACAAAATGGTGTTGCTGAGAGAAGGAATAGGACACTGATTGAAGCTGCTAGATCTCTGTTAGCTGATTCAAAACTTCCAATTACTTTCTGGGCTGAAGCAGTTAATACTGCTTGTTATGTCCAAAACAAAGTTCTAGTATTCAAGCCTAAAAACAAGACACCATATGAGCTTTTAAATAAAAGAAAACCATTTATTGGATTCTTCAAACCTTTTGGGTGTCCTTGTACCATTCTCAATACCAAATCTCACTTAGGAAAGTTTGATAGCAAGGCAGATGATGGTTTTCTTGTTGGTTACTCATCTCAGAGTAAGGCCTACAGAGTATTTAATTCTTCTTCTAGAATAATTGAGGAAAGTGACAATGTCAAATGCAATGAGAACACACCAAACCCTATTGGTTCTGGTCCTCAGTGGTTGTTTGACATTGATTCACTAACTAACTCCTTTGGTTTTAGTAGTAATGATTATGCAGGTTCAGAAAGTAGAGGATCAGGGGAAGAACAAATACAGAATAGTATTTCTCAGTCTGTGATCTTTCCATTACCTACAATGGACCCTGGTGAAATCTGTGAAAAGGATACTGTCACTGAACCAATTCAGAATGAAGAAGAAAGAAGAGATGATGAGAATTCAGAGCATGAAGAGCCAGAAGCAGCTGATGAGACCCCCTCAGCTGACTTAAATGATTCCAATCTAGATGTTGGAATTAATGAAGAACCTAGTCACCAGACAAGAACTCAAAAGAATCATCCTCCTGAGCTGGTAATAGGAGACATCTCTTCTCCTATGATGACTAGGAAACAAAGCAGACTTCAAGACATGCAGGATCAGCAGAATACAATACTCTCTTGCTTTCTATCTCAGATTGAGCCTAAGAAGGCTTATGATGCATTGAAAGATTCAAGTTGGATAGAAGCCATGCAAGAAGAGTTACTACAGTTCAAATTGCAAGATGTTTGGGACTTGGTGGACCTTCTAAAAGGTCATAGAGCAATTAGCACCAAGTGGATTTTCAGGAATAAAAAGGATGAGAGAGGAATAGTAATCAGAAACAAAGCAAGGCTAGTGGCACAAGGGTACACTCAGGAAGAAGGCATAGACTATGATGAAGTCTTTGCTCCAGTTGCAAGGGTAGAGGCAATTAGGCTGTTTCTAGCCTATGCTTCATATATGCAGTTCAAGGTATATCAAATGGATGTGAAGAGTGCCTTTCTATATGGAACAATTGATGAAGAAGTATATGTCTGTCAGCCCCCTAGATTTGAAAATCCATCATATCCTGACAGAGTATACAAACTGAAGAAAGCTCTCTATGGTCTACATCAAGCCCCAAGAGCATGGTATGATACTCTGTCTACCTATCTCTTGGAAAATGGGTTTGAAAGAGGAATTATTGACAAAACCCTTTTCATTAGAAGAAGTAAGAAGGACATCCTACTTGTGCAGATCTATGTGGATGATATCATCTTTGGATCCACAAAAGATCAGATGTGTAGAGACTTTGAAGAGTTGATGCACAAGAGCTTCAAAATGAGTTCAATGGGTGAACTTACTTTCTTCCTTGGGCTTCAAGTGAAACAGCAGAAAGATGGGATTTTCATCAGTCAATCAAAGTATGTGAAAGACATTATGGACAAATATGGTTTATCAGACTCAAAGCCAGCAAGCACACCAATGGAAACACACAAACAGATCACTGCTGATCTTGAGGGGGAGGATGTTGATGTCCATCTATATAGATCAATGATTGGATCTCTCATGTATCTCACTGCCTCAAGACCCGATATCATGTTTCCAGTGTGTGTTTGTGCCAGATTCCAAGTCAAGCCAAAGCAGTCACATCTTCAAGCAGTTAAAAGGATTTTTAGATACTTAAGAGGGCAACCTAGATTAGGTCTTTGGTATCCTTATGAATCAAACTTTGACTTGATTGCATATTCAGACAGTGACTTGGGTGGTGCTAATATGGATAGAAAGTCTACTTCAGGGGGATGTCAGCTTTTGGGTGCAAGACTAGTATCTTGGCAGTGTAAGAAGCAAACCACAGTGTCCTTATCAACAACATAAGATGAGTACATTGCTGCTGCAAGTTGCTGCTCTCAGGTTCTATGGATTCAGAATCAAATGCTGGACTATGGGGTAACCTTTCTTCACACTCCAATCTTCATTAACAATAGCAGTGCTATCAGCATTGTTAACAATCCAGTCAAGCACTCCAAAACAAAACACATTGAAATCAGGTATCACTTTATTAGAGACTGCAATGAAAAGAAGCTTATTCAAGTTACTAAAGTACATACTGATAACCAGTTTGCTGATCTATTTACTAAAGCTTTTGATGTGGGTAGATTCACTTTCTTGGTCACAAGTGTGGGCATGATCAACTCTGAATAAACTCATGTTTAAAAAGTGATTGTATACCTGTTATTTGGTTATTTTTGGTGCTACTAAACATCTTTCTCAGGAAGTGTATTGCCTTGCTCAGACTAACACAAGCTTCAAAAAGTGTAAGTATAGTTACTACTGCCAGTGTAGTTTTAATGCTGCCAGGGCAAAGTTACTACTTCAGGTATTAGTTAATACTGCTAGTGGTTAATACTGCTCTCAGTTAATACTGCTAGTTAGTTAATACTGCTAGTGGTTAATACTGCTCTCAGTTAATACTGCTAGTTCGTTAATACTGCTAGTGGTTAATACTGCTCTCAGTTAATACTGCTAGTTAGTTAATACTGCTAGTGGTTAATACTTCTCTCAGTTAATACTGCTAGTTCGTTAATACTGCTTCTTTCCCGAAGCATATAAATACCCTTTTGCCCGCCTAAAAGCTCATAACGACTCTTTGAATACTATTCATCTTCTCTCTAATTGTTTTCTCTCAAGCACCTAGTGAGTTTTAGTCAAGACTACTCAAGCTCAATGGCATCAATGGCGTTTATTGATGAACACAATGAAATCGCGATGCTTCAAAAGCCAAAGCAAGCTGCTGGATTCCATCAAATAGTGGATTTTCTCAAGTCCAGCGATATCGCTCATGCTCTTACTGTGTCACCCTCAATCTACATCGAGCACCAGAAGCAATTCTGGGCCAATGCCACCGCTATTACTGAAAATGGTGTTAAGGTAATCAAAACAAGGGTGTGTGACAAACCCTTGACAGTTTCTGAAGAGGTAATTCGCATCAGTCTACGTCTAGACGATGCCTCAGGTATCTCATCTATCTCTAATGATGATCTGTTTTCCACTCTAACTAGAATGGGGTATGGAGGCCCATTGGGTGTTTTCAAGTTCTCAAAAGCCAAATTTTCTCCCCAATGACGTTTCTTTGTCCATACCCTTATGCATTGTATCTCTAGAAAAACTACTGGATGGAGTGAGTTCAGCAGTACCATTGCTTATGCTTTGGTCTGCTTGGCCACTGCCAGAAAGTATAATTTTTCAAAAATGATTTTCAATGACCTTGTGTCAAACTTAGGAAACAAAAAGAGTTTTTATATGTACCCAAGATTTGTCCAGGCAGTTATAACCACTGAATTGACGGATATGCCTCACTTTGATGAGGTATATGTACCTAAAATCCCCAAGGGCAAGGTCTTTTCAAATATGAAGAGATCTGCCATGGACTCGGAAGGAGTTGACACCCCATTGTTCTCTACAATGATGGTGGTGTCCCACAATCAAGAAGGTATGGCTTCAGGGTCAAAGCCCTCATTAGACCATCCCACTGAAAGCCAATCCCAACCTTCAATCAGTATATCAATCCCTCAGTCCCTTCTTCAAAAACCAACTTCACCAATCACCAATACTTACATGAGGAAAAAGGTAAAGAAGGCTCCTTCCCTTCTTGTACCTTCACCCACAAAGCCTTTAAGCCCTCTAATGGAGAATTCTCCATTAGAGAATATCTATAGGGAAACCACAGGGGTGTTTCCCAACCCTAAGGAGGTGCTCACTGAGGAGATGCATGAGCATATGGGTGAGCAGGCTGCCACTACTCCTGCTAGCACAGAGGAGGACAGTGGTAACATCAATAAGACCTCCCCCATGGCAACTTTGGATGAGCAATCATCCAAAGGTCCCAGGTGCCAAGAAACCATGGGGGTGGAGGGTGCTTCTGCTAGGCAGAAGACTTCCACTGCAAAAAGATCCAATGATCCTCCAAAGGTGGTAAACACACCCAAAGGAGGTGAGGACAGATATGACTACAATGAATTGATGGAAACTATGGGCAACATTAATCTGGATGTCATCAAACAAGGCAAAGACATAGAAGAGATGAAATTGGTAATTCTGTCTCAACAAGTACAGATTACCAAATTGAAGAAAATGGTGACAAGATTGGTGCACAAGAAGAGGAGACGACAGTTTGTTTTGAAGAAGAGAACAAGTGCTAATGATGCTTTCAACAAGGGGGAGAATCAAGAGGCTGAAGCAGAAAAGGAAAGTACATCTGAGATGGGATTTGATTTTGAGGGGGAGAAAGAAGCAGAAACAGAATCACAAGCAGCAGTAACAGGGCTATCTGTTGAAGAATTGGAAATTGTAGAAACGTTGGTAAAAGCCAAGAATGACACTCCTAAGGCTACTCAAAAGGCCAAGGGAGTGGTCATTAAAGAAGGAGGCCTTGAAAATAAAAGAAAAGAAATGAGTGAGGCAGATTTGAAGGATGCAAAGGGAAAAGCTAAGATGGTTGAATCTGAACAACCCTTAAAGAAGAAGAACCAGTTGGAGTTAGATGAAGAAGTGACAAAACAACTTCAAGCTGAGATGGAAAAGGAAGAACAACTCCAATCAGAAAAGGACAGAGAGCTTGCACTGGAGATGGCCAGAAAGCTCAATGAAGAGTATCAAAAGAGCATGAAAACTGCAGTTGAGGCCAAGAAAATACCAGTGAAAGCATCCAAGCAAAGAATGCCAGTCAAGAAGCAGAAAAGACAACCTTCCAAGACCTTTTTGGCCAATCAAGAAAGGAGAAAAATGATCAACTTTCTGAAAGGCTCAATTGGTGTAAAGGGAGAAATGTTTACTAACATGGCATACAGCAAAGTTGAGGAGCTGTATAAGAAGGAAATGACAAAGCTTCAAGGGGATTCCTCTCAAAGGGAAGAAACAGAAAGAAGGATGAAAGAGATGCATGATCTCAACATCCAACAACCATTCCCTGAGGAAACCACACCTTCAAAGGAAAAGGTTGAAGAAAAGAAGGTAGAGCAAGAGAATGTTGGAATGGAAATGAAATCTGCAAAGAGAGTAAAGACCATAGCCTCCAAGAAACAAGCCAAGAAGCCAAGGATTGAAGAAGCAGAAAAAGAGGCAGAATCTTCTGTTCCACCTTCAGCAGAACCAGAGCAGAATCCAGAATCATCCAATATGCAATCAAATGAGCAGGTTGATTTGTTCATGACTGTAATAGAACCAGTACAGGTTGTTCCCATTTTTGTGAAAGCACCAGAAGTCATCTTTTGGGATATTCTGAGGGACAACAGAAAGGATTACTTCAGACTTAAACGAGTTGGTGATGTATTTGAAGTATATTCAACTTGGGGGAAAGTAATCAGAAGTTGTTCAAGAGCTGACCTAGAAGAAATGTATAAAGTGGGAATGAAGCTTTATGAGCATGTTTTGAAAGAAACTGAAGAAAGTCTACTCAATATTGCAATGGAATACTTGTGTATGATGTTTAAACCAGAAAAAGTGGTGCACAGGATAAAGGATCTACATCATGAGTATGTGTTTAAGAGGATTGATAAGTGGATACTCTTTGAAAACTGTGGTGTCTATATGATCACCATAGATAATTGTTATCATGAGTATTTTCTAGTAGACAAAGTGTATGATCATAGCAAGGAGAAGCTAGAAGGGATGCTGAAAGCTAAGCTATTGTGTGCAAAAGAATCAGAAATGGCCAGAATTGTGGTAAGAAGGACAATCAATCAAAGTCTGGGGCTGGATCCAAATTTGGGCAACTAAGCTGTAGTGTTGAAAGCATCTTGAAGACCATAATTGAAGAACTTGACTTCTCTTCCTAAAAGTCAAGTTAGGGGGAGATTGTTGGGAATTAAAGAATTGCTTAAGTATGGTTAATGCTGCTAGCACAACTGATTACTACTGCTAGTAGATTTAATACTGCTTGAATAGTTAGTACTGCTGAAGTTAGTACTGCTAGTAGTTAGTACTGCTGAAGTTAGTACTGTCAGATCAAAGTTAATACTGTTGAACACATTTACTACTGCTGAGGATTTTAATGCTGCTGAAGATGGTTAATACCTTTGAAGAAGGTTAGTGCTGCTTATGAGATGAAGACTCAGTATGGAATGAAGACAGTTGTATAGAAGACTTGCTAAAGTAAAGAAGATAATTATGGACTGAAGATCAATTGTATTTTGATAATTATCTTTTAATATGTCTTGTATAAATAATATAGAAGTTTTTGATAGAATTAACTTTTGATAATTCTGAATTTTTGTTTTCATAGAGAGAATTAACCTCAAGGTTTAGAACCCTAGTTCTAGAGAAGTAGAATTCGTATTGGTGAGCCTGTTCATCAATATTGAGGTTTTGTTTGAAATCTTGTAACTTTAAGCATTCAATAAAGTTTACAAGTTGTGATTTCTGATTCACTGTTACATTGATTGTTGAATATTAAAGTGTTATTCTGCAACTCCTTTAATATTGTTTTTGAGTTCATTATTCTTGTTAAGAATTAGATCCTGACAGATATCAAAAGATTGTTAAAGGGGAAGCAAGTTGCTGAACCTGAGCCCTAAAGGAGAGCCCCAATACCACCAACTCCATCACCAATCACTCCTAATCCTTTTGATCTGTCCATAGACGAGCTAAAATCATTGCTTCTCGCCAAACTCCTATCTCAAGCTCCTGACAACCAACAGGATGCAGATCTCTTCACTCTTCTGCATTCTCATCACCAGCAACATCACCAGCAACAACCATCAGAGGCAGATGTATTGAAGGCTTATAATCTGCTAAATCAAGCTTTCCAGTTGTCTTGCCAGACTCAAGCAGCTGTTCCATTTACAAGGCATGACCATGATTCTGATCATGATCATGAGGGGGAGACCAGGGAAGAACAGTTTGCTGCAGGAAGAGAGTTAGTAGTGGTTGAAAGTGTTGTGCCAATAATAATTGTGCCCGGAAGACAAAGTTCTAACACTCAAGGTGCAAGTACTAGTCAAGAACAAGGAGAATCACGAAGCTTAATTGTCTATTCTGCTGATGATGAGTCAAGGGTTGAAAAGCCTAAGACTGCTACTTGTGAAGATGTCATGAAAGCAATGGGAATCTCAGCTTACAATGTTATTGATGTTGATGATCTTGACATTGACGAACAAGCTGAAGCAAAATATGAGATGTTTTGGAGGATGAAAGAGGAAGGAGAGAGAGAAATGGATTTCGGTCTTCAAAGTCCAACACAACCTGAGAACTCTGTAAATGTTGAAGATTTTGTCAAACATGTATCAGAAGCAGAAGTTCCCGGTAGTGTTCTGAACGAAAGTATTTTTGAAGATATTTTTGGGGATGATTTTGGAAGAGACAATCATGAAGAGGATATAGATGATGAACCAGTACAGGTTGCTGAACAAGTACATGTGAATGTAGCAGATCAAGTAGATGAGCCCTACATTCCGACTGCTATTCCGATAGTTTCACCGGACAGAAACTGTGTTTTTCCATCTGCCAGTGAAGCCTCAATACCTTCAGCTCAAAACATTGCTTTGCCCTTACACAAGTCCGTAGAAAAATTTCTAAGGACAAATGTCTTAGATCCTACTGCTCCGATTGTGATTGATATGGAGAAGCTAAGAAAATCTCTACTTAGAGAAAGGAAAAGGATGGAGAAAGAAGAAAGAAGAAGAAAAAGGGAAACTAAAGAAAGAGAAGAAAAGGAGAGAGCTAAAAGAGAAAAAACTAAAGCTGAAGCCATACCCTACATCAGAAACCCAGACAGTCCAAGAATTCTGAGTGGAGCTGAACGACCCAAGCCTGTATTTGTTACTCCCATGGAAGCAGAATCTCTTGCGAAGAAACATCAAGATAGAGATGAAGGTCCCTCTGCTCCAGTCAGAGTTGGATCTACACCTTTCACAGGGTACGATGAACACGGTACATCTCTCGAGCTTATCCGGCTGATCCGAAAGTCTCTCAGGGTTCCATTTCTTGAGGAATCCATCAGAATTTTTGTGAAAGAATAGGTAGTGATTGACCCTTGCAAGTTGTATGGCATAATTGACCGACCTCTTGATTACCAGAGAAACTATTTGAAGTTCATTGAGAACTTCTCCAGAACAAAAGGCTACACTCACAGAGCAGAAATCCTTCAAATCAAGGAAGTCAGAATGAACAACTACGTTGTTGTCTGGTTTCCAGAGTTTGATATTCAAAGAAGAGATCTATAAGAATCTACCTTTAGCGAAGTTGACTTTGAAAACTTGAACATAGCAGACCTGGAGTTCATACACCATGAATTCAGAAGCAGAGCAATTAGACCGAGAGCTGTAGTGTTTGCCCTTGAAGCTGTGAAGAGATTTATGAGGTGTCAGGTCAACAACGCATACATTCTTGATTTCCAGTTGGGAGCGGAGACTAATCAAAACAACATAAACCTGACTGTCCCCAACTTCAGTCACTATCTGATGATAGACTTGGACTTCTTTAAACATGTTGTAACTCCAGAGCTCGGTGTTATCTATGTTAATACTGATACTCACAAGAAACAGTTCATGCGAGCCAGTGAGGTTGCCAAGTTCTCTGATGGAACCTTGAAGATGGTGCTGACAGAGCTTGAGGAGAGGCATAAATATTCTGAGATGAGAAGACTAGAAATGGGTGATCACATGCCGAAATCTGACAGAATTGCAATGGAGAAGATGATACAAGCTATCAAAGAAAGGATCAGATTCAGAGAAGGCATCCGAAGGTTTGAAAGCTTTTTGGGGATGAGGAAAACCAGTTTCAGCAGGTGGAACCGTTGATGATTACAACGTTGATTAAAAGGGGGAGATTGTTAGATCATAGTTTAATCAAGTTGTAATATTTAGTCCCCTGTTATCTTTTGTTAAGTATTGTGTTATGTTTGACTAGTGTAGGTGTCAAGTTATTTGACCCTATATATAGTCCCTTGTTTTTCCTTTTTAGGTTAACCTTTGTAAACCTTTGTAGATCCTTGTAGAAGCTTTCTTTGTCATCCTATTCAATCATTGTAGCAGCCTCCTTGTGAGATATATGACATCAGTATTTTCCCAATCAAGATATTTCTTTCCTTTGATTCATATTTGATAATATTCTGATTATGTATATGTGTGCTTGAATCTGGAACAACAATGGGTGTAGCAAATATTGTAGTAACTGTCACTACATAAAACAAACCTCTCATCAAAAGTTTACATCTACCGTTAATAATTTTAGAAGTAACACAAAAGGATTCTTTTTGGAGAGTGCTAAGGTTTTAAAAATGAAGAAAAAGGTGTACAGGCTGATCTTCTCCATTGAAGTGTGTTAGAACACGTTCAAAATATTTGACGTATCTCTATGTGGAAAAGACACCAAGAGGAAAAAGCAGCGGACTGTCAAATAACTTCAAAGGGAGGTAAGATGCAATTTTAGATCGTTACACAAATCCCTAAACTGAACTTTCAATTTGACTTGGGAGAACAAGCCCCTTCCCATCAACACATCTTTTCTGGTTGTAATAATCTATAGATGGGAGAGACAATCGGTGTTGAAGAAAAAGGAGGATGGGAGGGGCGATCTGTGCAAAAAGAAAAGGAGGCGTAGGGATTTCTTGAAAAGGAGGAAGTCGATCTTCACGTTCAACTTCAAGTCACATTTAATTGTGATAAATATGATTTGTTTTTATTGAAAGACTTGTCCCTTCATTTAACCCAATGTGATGGATGTAACAAACAGTGTTAAGTAGGAGGGACTTTGAGTGAAAATAAATTATAAAGTTAGGGACCACCAACGTAGATAGTTCACTTTAAGGACCAAATCCAAAATTTAGGCAAACCACAGTACCACCAGTGTAATTCACTATTAAAATATTATAGTTTTATCATCCCCAATGCATTTTTAAAATAAACTTTATATAAAATAATAATAGTTTAATCTTATTGGTGGAAATGAGCTAAAAAATAATATATCTCACCTTTCATCACACTTTAGACAATTCTTTAAACTTGAAACTTTTTCTTACTTTCTCTATTTTAGAGAACAATATAGAGAATCTTTTGGAGCAAAATAGAGAACAAAACTTTCATTTTTTCTATTTTAGAGAATTTGTTGGAGATGCTCTAACTTAACAAAATAGAAGCAGTGTTCCAAAAGGCTCGTCACGGCAGCCGTCGTGGCTCAAGGCTCGTGTCTCACGTCAAGTTAAGGGGTTGTTTGTTTACCTCTTAATGGTTTCATTAAGAGGTGAATCCTGTTTGGCAAAAAAAAGTTTGTCTTTTAATGGTTCTAAAACATTCTGAATCATTTTGTATCCTGGACCTCCCTTAACCATTAAGCGCCCTGATTTCATTCTGAACAATTACCAAACAACCATATTTCATTTTTCACTATATCATAAAAGCCTATTAATCATTCTGACCACTTAACCATTCTGCATCAAACCATTCAACAACTGTCAAACAGCCCCTAAGCCTATGGCATGTCATGGGCATGACTTGTCAACATTCGCTTCATAATTAGCATCTTTTTAGTTTTTAGTACATAACCTAATTTTAATTCTTAAACATCATTGGTTTATTGAGTAAAGGTAAAAAAACATACACGTATATATACATAATTATATATATGATACCTAAATTTGTTGCTATAAGCCACACCATGGAAAACGTTGTGGCCTCGTCATGGCTCCTAAGACTTGAAGTTTGACCTCGTCACCACACCATTACTCACGTCATTTAGAACATTAGGTAGAAGTGAAATACAGTAATTCATAAACCATTCTTGAATCAACCAATAATAATAATTTTTTAAAGAAAACAAGAAGAGTAGGGTGAAAGCGGGTTCAAATAAAGCATCCATTTGCTTATATCAGACTCGGCTTAAAGGTTGTTTATCAAATTCTTACCAAATAAGCACTTACAGAGTGTCACTTACCTTGACCTAGAATCTTACCCGATAAAAGGCATAGCAAAGACCAAAAATCTTAACCCGATAAATGAAGGATAAGACTCATGCCTCATAAATAATTAATAGGTACACGACGATTATCAACAATCCATTTTAATGGCAAAAATTAGTAAACCAGTCCAAAAACAAACAGTGGCCCAGTAGCAATCATTTCAAACTTCAAAGGCATAACCAAGGGAACGCGGGTTTACCTGCCTCACATTCATACATGTGGGTTGACCGTTAATTTTCAGCCCGGAATTAGCTCATTTTCCTATCAATCTATGTTATTCTTTTTCATAGATATAATAAGTTGTATGTATCTATCTTTAGGCATCACTTGGAACATCATTTATTTCAAGGTATTTAACTCAAATTTCAAAAAGATTTCTCTAAGCTGATGCCATCCCAGTCGTAGCAGCGGCAGTTGGTTGCAATCAAACGGACACACTAAAGCGCCGTTTGTTTTTTAAGAGGTCTAAAGTCTGAAGTCTTATTTTAGTTAGGATTAATAAGAGGTTGTGTGTAAAAATGTCTGAACGATTCAGACTTAAGAGTCATTAAGAGGTTTTTTAAAAAAAACAAACGACGCCTAAATCTCACATGAAAGTAGGGTCCGAAGAGGGTAATATATAGCTAACTATCAACCACCTATGATCAATTAACACACGGAACACCATCAAAGAATATGAACTCTCAAATCAATTATGAGGTTACACAAGCCATGAAAATGGCAAAAAGATATCTAAACCACCTAATTATGATTATACAAATAATAAATACTAAAATCAGCTTTTTGCACAGGCATATATTCGACAAATACTATAACACAGAGAAACAAGATAAAGTAACACATGATGAGCGGGTTCTATAAACCTAAAGGCTTGGCCTTGCGTATATGCCCCATGCTATTGACAAGATCTTTCCGGGTGCAAACTGGAAACATATTTATGTTCTTTAATACCTTCAGTCGCCAAAGAACGTATGGAAAACTAAGCTGATCCCGGGAGGTAAACCGAACGACCTCATTGAACCAGAGGCACATGAATAAGTTAGTTACTGGAGTATGTTCCCTCACAATCACCGAAGCCTCATTTAGAGCTGCACAAAAAGTAAATGTACGATTATGCATTCGTAACGTCTATCAGTATGCAGTTAATGCAAGGATAAAAGAGTTGTGGTTATCATATAAATGTATCTCAAGGTGCCAATACCAACTTCTTTTGGGAAACCACCGGTGTCCGGGACAGTTTGCATGCATCTTGACTAATCCCATGGGTCTTGAAGATAAAAGTGGAAAATTCCTAGTGGACCTGAGGAGCTTCGAACTAGCGACCTATAGGGAGGAGTACAAGGCCTAGCCTTTATGGGTACCAGCCAACTTGCCTGCTAGTGATCTGGGACTTTGTGGGGTCATATGGACTCCAGCATTTAAAACCGCCTAGACATATGTCCTAGTAGTCTCTATCAACTCCAACAGATACTTCTGCTCACTATTACTTTTAAGTTTTAAGAGGATCTAATTTACAAGTACTAGTTATGAAAAATGGCTGTGCACAACTGCACATGATGGATCAAGTTTTGGTCCCTATCCTGGCTTGCTTATCATCAATTTCATCATCACTAATCCAACACTAGATAAAAATGAAAATTTATTGAACAAGTCCTTGATCTAACAGAACATTTAACTCAACATGGTTAGTGTTCTGCATGGATGTGAATAAGCAAGTATGAATTCACCTCGGCTATGTTGCCGAAACAAAAGATAAAAGAAAGCATGCAAAAATCTTTTTTCTTTCAAACAAATGGAGAGGCGTTCTTATTAGCTGTGTTTCTATTCACCAACACCATTTAACATATAAAATTATATAGAGAGATAAATGGACCAAGACAAGGCATGGTGTAGTTCATAAAATAAAAATTAAGGCTCACAGAATACTAAAATAATGAAAGATATGGCAGTATCACATGAGGACTCTTCTTTAGTTCTAAAATTTTAAAACCCACCAAAGAGCCCTCCCCCCCCCCCCCCCCCTCAAAACCAAAACCCCCTAAAAAAACAAAAAAAAACAGCATGCGTATATGATGGTAAGAGCACTAATTATATTTACCAAGGTGTCGGCCTATTTTATGCTTGAAATCTTTTTCCATCATCTCTAATAAAGGGATGGAGTATTTAAGCGAACCAATTATGGAAAAGGAACTTTAATTCCTTCCCTTAATGTTCTTGATTGTTTACTGGAAGTTTTGTTACTGCATGTTATTTCCAGGTGGGTATTGAAGCATACCTTTCTTGCCATTAACTCTCTTATCTTCAGGGAGGCCATCATGATGATATTGAGTAATTTGTAATTCCACTTCTTCTGGGGTGGCTTTGTTTTTCTTGACAACAGCCTTTGCCTCATCATATACACTGCTACGTGCTCCATGTTCAGAAATTGCAAGCACAGAGTTTGAACGCCATAGAAGTGCCTCCAATACTCCCAATGGGTCTCTCCTAAATTGGGACTTTGAGTCCACCCATATAGAATATCTTGCATGAGGAAAGAGACGATGTGCCAGCATCTGATGACATCAGCTTCAATTCAGTACTTACAATTATTTACTTACACAATTGGTGAAAAAGCTATTGACGTATGGAAGAGAATACAATAAGATAAAAATTCAACTCATGTACACTCACTTGGACAAATACAAAAAACATTTCTTAGTTATTCTCACTTATTTAGTCACAAGACATGATAACTAAAGTGTTTTCGGTTTCACAAAAAGGTCCAAACGAGCAAGCCAGGACCACACAGTATATACCATCCAGTTCTACCACTATCATGTGGCATGTAACTGGAACACATCAACCTAAAACCAAAAAAGTAGCACTAGTAATAATAAAACTAATGAGTTGATCAGATTATTGCTTCTCAATAATAGGAAACACACATAATTGGGGAAGTGGGATAAAGGGAGATGACATCTTGTCAGTACAAGGAGCTTTCACAAATGTGCTACTAAAATAAGATTCTACTCTGAAACAAATCTGCCTGTACCCAACTCCCTGGTAACTCAAATGCAGTAACTGAAAGATAATGGAACTCTACGGCGGCTAAAATCTTCACATGATTTGGCAAAGTGGTACCTCGCATTATGATTGAAATTAATTGATATCAGAGCAAAAACCTTGCTTTGATGAAGGAAACGGAATAAAATTGGGGTCACCAACAATTTCTTTACCTTTGGGATTTTTCCATTCAACCTTTGATCTCTGAAGGGAAGATTTCTAACAATGACAATGTGCCACTTGCCAATGAAACGTTCCTCGTCAATTTTATGTCCCTGTGCTTCCTGTGTTGCAAGAGTTATTTCATCCCAAAATGCTACATAGCAGACCTGTATAATTTTATCCTGTGAGGTCATTGAAATTAAGGACATCTACATTAATATGAACTTTTGATTTAAATATATAGACCTTCTGAACTGATGCATCTGACATCCCAATAGGCTGATAAAGATCGTCTCCACCACCAAATGCACAAGTAGAAACTACACTTTTGCAGGTTTGCATGTAACTTTTGTCTTCATTTGATATTGTAAAACCTCCACTCTCACTGTAGAAACCACAGTGTACAGATGCAGTTTCATTCACCTGTGGTACAGTCATTGATAAATTAATTAATAACAACTTACATAGGTATACCAATAACAAGAATGTAAGAGAACAGAAAGGCATGGATGTGGAAGGTTCAAGAACTAATTCTGGATAGACATCTGGTTTGATGACAAACTCTATAGAAGTGATATTAACTTCCAACTCCAACAGAAAAACTACAGGAATCAAAACTTATTACATATCAAAAGAGGCTATAACCTTAAAACTTTGCTCTCTCTGATTAAGAGTTTGGTAACCAGTAAATAGGTTAAACCTTGTGGTTCCCATCTCCTGTTGAGAATTTGTATCATAAGGTGTATCACTCTCTGACATATATATCACTTTCTTAATAGGAACAAATGAATCTTTATTCAGCGGGAAATCCAGTTGTTGAAGTTCTTCAGGAGGTAGGAGCTTCAAGCAACCTGATACGATATATGAAAGTGTCATGAAGAGAAATACTTCGGGTGCCCACAAGATGTTAGAAGAGGATAAATATAAAGAATGAGACTACTCTAGCACACATCACACCATTGAGAATCTCACATAGGTCCACTACATTACACAATACTCATCATTATCTATTCCCAATCAAGGACAGATAATAATGAATGATGCATGTATTTTTGATAAGAGTATTTTTAATGAGCTTGTATCATTCAAGTCTCAGGGATAGATGAATTCTGATCATCATAGTCATGGATCCCTGATCTGCATCTCACTCTTAACATGATGCATCTTCCTAGCTAGAATATTAAAGATCTTGAGCCATGATGCCAACAATTTAGCATCATTCTACATTGTTGCCTCCCTCAGCATGATCCCTTCACCATATCTCACTAATGGCTCTCACGAAGAAGAAAACTCTTCATCACGTAAAATGGACTGCAATGATGTTGTGGGTGGCTGTTACTAACAATCAAGAAGCAATAAATTCCTCACAGTGCAGCAAGGTTGAAGAACAAGTTGACGTTTAAAATCCAAAGCTCTAAAGGCTTCAACATTACTTTGTAGAGCTTCACACGGAACTTTCTTATTCCCGCTTTATATTCTATTTTGAGATCTATACAAGTCTACCCCACTTGTTATTGTAAATTTTTTTATGCAAGTTCTTCAGAATAAATTAACAAATGCATGAGGACAAGCTTTTTCCATTTAGGTATTGCATGTTGTCAATTGAATTGTTCCAACATGAGACCCAATCCACAATACAATTTGCAAAAACAGAAATGTCCTCCAATCTGGTGCAGTACTTAATAAAATAAAGGCATCAAAGAAAGCCTCAGCGCAATTTCCTTCCCAAAATCCTAACTCTATTCCTTCATTGCCAATTATTGGACATTCATAGCAAGTTGCCCCGCTTCACTACTGATGTTCTGTGTTTTTGTTTCAAATTCACATGTTGAATGTTGCCTACCAAGCTCCAAGTTATATCATCAGTTTGCAGATAATATAGTTCAGGTCTCACGGGTCTGGGAGACATATATATATATATATATATATATATATATATATATATATATATATATATATATATATATATATATATATATATATATATATATATATATATATATATATATATATATATTCACATTCATGTTAATACAAGTCAGAATCAAGGTAATGGCCATAAGCTAGTAATTTTTAGCTGTTGATTGTTCAATTCATCACAAATGAACTTAAAAACTTTCACCGTTTGATCTTTCCCATGCTTTGCCAATACACTGATCTAAACAGAAATCCAGTATAGTACTAATTGAAGATAATGACCGAAACCTAAGAAAACCACAACTTCTAGTTCAATTAAATCAATCAAAGTTTGCTCTAACGTCTAGACACGACCATGTACAATAAAAAAAATGCAGTTCAAATGTTAGAAGATCTTGCGAGTGACTTACGTGGAGCTTCTAGACGATTCAAGTTCCCCTCCGGTTTCTTAGCCGAAGAGACTACTACATTAGGTTTCTTATCATGAATACCAAGTTCCGATTTGACCGTACTTGATTTCCAGCCAAGTTTCGAAGTCTCAAAAATGAGTAGTAGTACTGCAGCAACAAGGACCAATACCGGCCACCATCTCGTTAGCTGCTTGCAAGTTCGGTTGGCTAACTCGCTTTTCCCTCGGAACTCCGATTTCCGGCGTTTTCGTCGTGGTCGAGACCGCAACCTGCCTCCAAATTCATCGGGCTGGTCGTCCACCACCGGAATCGATATACCGTTGTTGAACATTTTTTTTCTGTAATCACACCGCCGGAGATCTATATCGGCTAGTCGACGACGTCACGACTCCGTCGGGTTACATTTGATTCGCTGTATAGTTTGGGCTTTGGATCCGACAAAAAAGGTAAATAATGCACTTAGACCCCTTGCATTATTGGAAATTTTCAATTCTTTACCAATAGTATAAATTATGATAAATTAACCCCAGCTTCATGCCTTGTAAGTTTTTGGATCCGACAAAAAGGTAAGGGGGTGTTTGTTTACCTCTTAATGGTTCTATTAAGAGGCAACCTCTAAATCACTAAGAGGGAAATCTTGTTTGGCAAAAAAAATGGCTGCCTCTTAATGGTTCCAAAATTTTCTTAACGATTTTGTATCTTGACCCTCTCTTAACCATTAAGAGCCCTGATTTCATTATGAACAATTATCAAACAACCATGTTTCATTTTACACTATATCATAAAAACCTCTTAATCATTCAAACCACTTAATCATTCTGTACTAAACCATTCAACAACTGTCAAACAACACCTAAATATTCTCAAATATGTATATTACAGAGTTAAATTAATCTATGTGGTTTGTTAAAAATTACAATTCTTGTTTATGTGGTTTAAAAAATATCATTTTTATCCATATGGTCTATAATAATTCATTGTTATTTTCGTCTTTATAATTTACAATTTGTTCTTGTTTCAGTCGCTACAGTTTACAATTCTTTACTGTTTAGTCACTTATATTACTTAGTCCAAGAACGAAAATAGCAATAAATTGCAAACTATAAGGATGAAAATCAATTTCTTTTAAACCACAAAGATGAATCAAAATTATTAACAAACCATATGGCCGAAAACTGTAATTTACTCTATATCTATACTATATTATAAAGCATTTGAGAAAAACCTTCAAAAACAAATTTTTATGCATCAAGTATTGTTTATTGATGCATATTACTTAAAATTCAACATTACAAGTAAATGATGCATGTGTGTAACCTTTTAAACCTGCATGTTTGAATTCATACCTAACAAATAAATATAATCAAATACAGGATAAACATCTAATTTTAAATATAAAAAAATCTAAAACATAATTAGAATAATCATTGAATATCCTACTATTAAAAGACATCTTTTTAGGATGTGATTAATAAATTATTAGTTTTTTAACTTCAAATGTGCTAATAAATTGAAATATAAAAAATCTAAAAATATCAAATGACAGGTTAAAGATTGTCTTTACAATATTCTACTATTAAAAGACGTGTTTGAACTGTTCATGGTCAATATTTAGATGTTGAGTGACGACCGCATACATTTCTTTTCATTTACGGTATCCTAACAAACTCAATGTTGATTCAATATTTACGTGGACTTCTTATTGCAATAATTGGACCTAGAAAGTTATTTATTTGTGTAATTAAATTGGATAAAATAATTCAGTATATTATTCCTTTCTATTAAGGAAATTAAAAGACTACAATACTGAAATTGGTGGTTTTTATTGCAAGTATGGGAAATTGATTTTAAAATAAGCGTGGGATGATCATCCTTTGATATTATAAGAAAAGTGTTGGAGTGGGATTGCGTTGTAACTCCCCTACACGATACAAATCAAAGAAATCAAAAATCCAAAACACTTAACAATCATCCTTTTGAGATCATAAACGAATCACATCAACAAAGTCAAGAAACTAGCAAGTTTTTGGTGTTCTTAAAGCAAGAACAAGTCAGGTAGTTACATAAGCAAATTTCAAGGTAGGATTCAGTAAGTTCAGGCATGGTTTGGATGTGAACTCAAGTTTAATCGTTCATACAATAGCATGTGATGTTGTTCCCCATGTTTAGCATGACAATGGGGTTGACATTAAGTCCCTAATGACGTTTATTTGATGAAAAACAGTAAAATATGCATATTAGTGTAATCAATGAGTGAGGGTATGATTTTTGTGCATATCATTGTGTTAAATTGATGATTAGATGCGTTTGCAAATATATTTGCACGTTATCAGTGTTATTATGCAAGAAAAAATGAATCTATTTGGTACAAAATCAAATGGCCTAATCAATATTCAAGGCTTTCATTTGTTTGACCTCATCACCACACTCCAATATGCGATTGATTATTGTACGATGGCATTTATCCACTGAGGTTCACTACATAAACAAGCATCGCAACATATGTGATGACCATCACCAATACAATAAGAGGTGATTGTGGCTTTGATGTGTTTGAAGTACCATCAATAAATAGCTTCATGTTGTTCATGACTTCATTCTGTACAACAAATTTGATTTCATTGGGATCCGTCGTACACAATGAAATTCATAAGAATCCTTCAAGCCTTCAAATTTTTAACTCACATTCTTTAAATTTATATTTTGATAGATTGATAGCGCTGGTAATTTTACTTTAAAAGTCATTTGTTTAATTTTCTTTATATTATTCATCTTTATACCATCAAATCTTTTATTTATACCACTTATACCATCTTTATTTTAAAACTTGTACTTTTGATATAAACTTGTTATTTATTTGCAAATTCTTACACAAACAACTATATTTATTTATTTTGAATCTATGAGTGTAATTGTAACACAATCTACTATTTACTAGATAAAGATTGTTTAGAAAGTGAATTTGATCGACTAAGGCATTGTTTGGCAAACTAGCTTATAAGCTAGTTGGTAGCTGGTAAGCTAATTTTTCAAAACGCTACTATGAGTAGTTTTTCAATAAGCTAGCTTATGGTCATCCAAACATGTACCGGGAAAAAAGCTAGCTTATAAGCTAACTTTTTTTGCCAAACATAGTCTAAGTCAAGAGAAATATTTTTACTTTCTTTATCTCATAAAAAATCAATTTTGAAGTTGTTTGTCTACTTAATGAATTTTTAACTAATTATTAAGTACTTCTAATAAGATATTTAAAAATAAAATTCTTGTAGATCAAAATTAAAGTAACATATACATTGCAAATAACTCACATAAGTACATAACCAACAAAAGTATAAATTTAGATTGAAACTCTATCATATATATTTCTATTTTTTTGTAAAATGATTAAAAGTAAAGGGTGAGTAAACTACAAATTTGGTCCTTGTGGTTTCTTGCTCATAATACTTTTCGTCTCTATTGTTTCGAAAATACAAGACGATTATTGTGGTTTGCAAAAATATCTGGATTTAGTCCCTTCCTTCAACAACTTTCAAATTTTCTGTTAAGTCAGGGACATTTTAGACTTTTTACCAATAATTCTCATTTTTTAATTAAAAATTAAAAACTAATTAATATGTATTAATTATATATATTTACACACACATAAGCATATGACATACATAGTCTAACATAAATAAACATGCACACAAATTTGTCAGGATTAGTCTATACATAGCATGTGACATCATTCCTAAAAACGTACACACGAAGCAAACTAAATAAAACCACTATATGTAACTCTGATTGGACTCCACTGCCGACCTGATCCATGCTCTGACAAACTCTTCTTTCACGCCTGCAACTCCAGTGGTTGTACTCATCCTCAACCTATCTCTGCAACTCTAGTGGTTACACCTGCCTCACGCTCTCACGAACTCTACCATATCTCAGACCAACTCTAATTGCCAACCACCATCCCACTCCTTATGTGCACCTTCGATGACCTGGGTTTCATGATTTCCCAACATCTCCAAGATCTAGGCTTCCCTCTCTGCCTAGGTTTTCGAAAATCTAGTCACCTTTTTCTAACAAGGTTTTAGGGTTTTTAAGGTCCTTTTAGTTTGATGTTAAATTTGATTTTAGTTTTGGTTTTGTTTTGAGTTTTGATTTTGGATTTTGGTTTTAAATATTGATTTTTTGTTTTTGTTTTGGTTTAGATTTTGATTTTGGATTTGGGCTTGGAGAGTGGAGACGATGGCTTGCGTTTTGCCGACAGTAAGGTGCCGTTTGTTTTTTTAGAGGTTTGAAGTCTGAAGTCTTATTTTACTTCTGATTAATAAGAGGTAGTACTAAAGACTGTATGTTTCTGTAATGTCTGGAGGCGTCTTCAGAGAAAGAAGAGTATATGAACTGAGGTGGCGATAAGAGGTTTTAAGAAGTTAGGTCACCACTTCTTATTTCAAACATATTTAGGAGTTAAGAGGTTCTGAAAAGTGGGAAAAAAACAAACAGCCTAAATGTTAAAAGGTCTGAACGATTCAGACTTAAGAGCCATCAAGAGTTTTTTTTTAAAAACAAACTACCCCTAAGGGTTTCACCCGACAGTAAGGGGTTCACCGTTCACGTGTTCTTTAAAAAAGGGGTTCACTAAGACATGTGGCATGAATTAGTGGATAAGTTTATAATGGAAACTTTACTTTTAGTAGAAAATGAGACAAACCAGAAAAGACTAAAATGGTCCTCAGTTAACAGTCGTTAGAGAGAATAATCAAATTCGTACGTTTTTGCAAACCATGATGACCATCTTGTATTTTCGGTAGTGTAGGAACAAAAGATGTTATAACCAACAAACCATAGGGATCAAATTTGTAGTTTACTCAATATTTTCTCTTTTTATAGCATGGCAAATTGACATGTTACATAAATACAAAGATGGCGAGGATTTGGTATGAGGATGGCATAATAATCATTTATTTTTTACGTCTTCAATGTTTGATGGTATTTCTATATTCATCATGTGACATGATAACAAATGAATTTCATACGATTTTAATTTAAAAGTTCAAGATATGTAGTGTACTATGACCATAAATATATAGATAATTATGAGTTGTGTATTTGTGTAATAGGGTTGAGTTCCGATCAGGGACGGATCCACTATGGTGGCTACGGTGGCACGTGCCACCGTATTATTTCGCCGATGAAGGGTAAAATTTTTAGGTTCGTATAAGGTGCAACCGTATCGTTTTGGAAGGTGCTACCGTATTATTTTGAAAACTTCAAGAAGGTGCAACCGTACCTCATAATCAACCAAAAACCAAAAGAAACTATCGAAATCAACCAAAAAAACCGAAAAAATCTCTCGAAATCGATAAAAATAACTTAAAAATCTTTCGAAATCAAGCAAATAGCTTTAAAAATCGCTCGAAATTGTGGAATTAGGCTAAAAACACATCGAACAATATTGAACATCGGTAAAAAGATGAAGACACGTCGATAAAAACCGTGCTTTTTGTAAAAAAAAATTGTCGATATTATATGGTGCCACCGTATGAAAAAATTTCTGGATCCGTCCCTGGTTCCGATGAGAAAATGAGTTAAGGTGAGAAACGTGAGAAGTGGTTATCGACCGTTGGATGAGAAATGGACGCACATTAGGATGAGATGCACCGAGATGCACCAGATCAATTCCCTTCTAAGCCGTAATTCAAAGGAGAACTTGAGAAAAAGATCAACGGTTCAGATCCACTTCTCACGCTTCTCACCGTTAACTCAACTTCTCACACGATCCTTCGCCTTGTGTAATATAACAAAATATAAAATTTTATTAATGAAAAAAATTAATGTAGTGTTTCACTGAAAAATATAATTTGAAGTTTATGAAGTATTTTGTTGCATTAGTAGCGTCATAATAGGACCTACATACAAGGCCTCGAAGGCTTTAAAGGTGCACTCCTTTAAATTGATGTGTGGTTCATTAAATTAATAAAAAGTGACGCCAGTTTAATTGACATAATCCCTTTGGGGTTTTTTTTATACCACTTGGATGTTTCAAAAAGAAAACCTTATGTATCATTTTTTTAATGAAACCGTAGTTTTTACGATAATTATTTATTTTATTTTATATTATGTCAATTATTTTATGCTCATGTTTGAAAAAAAATCCTAAGTCTGCCTCTGACTAGCAGTCAACATTTATCTTGTATTTAAGTGTATTTATCAGTTGATTACGAGCTGGTTTTATGGAGTTCAAATAAGAAACTTTAAGAAATTATGTGCATTTCAAAGTTGTAGACTTAAATCTTAATAGATAACTAGTGTTGGGCCCGTGCATTGCACGGGAGGATAAATTTTTTGTTAGAATATTGAACCGAGTTAAAATGAAACGTAATTTCTCTGTTAACAGTTAATAAAATATAATGTGAAAAATGAATGTATTTTCATAAGTGGTTAACTTGCATATATTCTTAATCGTTTGTTGTTATGAGTTTGTGCAATAATATTGGTAATAGTTTTGTATTATATTATTTAAAACTCAAACGACATGTCTCACAACATATCACTATTATTGAAATAATTATAAATATGAACATACGTTTTTACAGATTTTGCAATTTTTCTGAAACCTCCTCGACAACACTTGACAATCACTTTGAACGTATAAATCTGTAGATTAATTAACAACATTCAACCCACATCAAATACGACAAAGAAAATAAATGATTTCTATATTTTGTAACCGGCAACTCAACTGGTATAGTTCAAATTCACTCAATACCACTTGAAAATTTATCTGACTATTGACTTCAAGACCTCATAGTATTAGTCAATAAAAATAAAGATATGTATATATATATATATATATATCTTATTCCCCTACTTCGAAAAATATGATTGTGAGTTTTGAAAAATATAAACAAATCCTCAGTAAATAAAATAAAATATAAAAAAGTAGTTTTTCAAAGAAACAAAAATATAGTGAAATATCTTTTGTTCAGTTGCAAGTTTCGCCATTGACACCCGACCGTTCGTCTTCTTCTTGTACTCGGATGATACATAGAGAAGCTATATATATTTATAGTGAATGTAGAGAATATTTTAAAATCTTTTATTTTCATTTTCGATTTTACATTTAAATATAAATATATTAAAAATATGGAAGAATATTTTTATATCTACACCGTTTCTATTTTATTTTCTTTACACTTGGTTAATTTGGAAAGTATTGAGAAATATTTTTATTTTAAATAATACGATAATTTATTAGTATATCTCGTTATTTTTTATTTTTAATTCATATCAACTTTTTTTTTCTTATTTTAATGCTCGTGAAAAAAAATGTGTAGATTTTATATTAGCAAAAAAATACGTGTAAATTTTATATTATTCTAATATAAAATACGTGTAGATTTTATAAAATAAAATAGATTTAATATTAGCAAAAAAAATACGGAAGAAAAAAGAGTTTATATTACATCTCATTATGTAAAAAGATTTTATAAAATAAAATATGGAAAAAGATTTTATAAAATAAAATATGGAAAAATCATTATGAGATGTAATATAAAAAAAATACGGAAGAAAAAAGATTTTATATTACATCTCATTAATATAGATTTAAATGTAAAATCTACATTTAAAATAGATTATGCTAATATAAAATCTATTTTATAAAATCCTCCACCAAAAAAACAAATATTTATATTAATAAATGAGTATCCATTCCACAAATAGATGATTATGTGAGATACTGTGCTTGAAAAGGTTGTACCAAATCATTAAGAAATTGTAAATTAAGTAATTGTCTTTAATTAATTGTACATTGTGCTTAACATGTTGTAATTAAGAGTTTTTTATGTCGTTTTTATAATATAGTATAGATAAGAACACAATGTAATATTTTATAACATAGAAAAGAATACTTCTATGTTTTCTTTGTTAATACCATTTTTTTTTTATCATACTTCTCTTATATCGTATAATCTTTCACATCTTCATTAATATGAGCACAACTAACACACAATAATTATCTACTAACCATCTATTTCAAACAAAACTTATATGTATATATACATATCTATACTATATTATAAAAACGACATAAAAAACTCTTAATTACAATATTTTAAATACAAGTTACAACTAATTAAAGCCAATTACTTAATTTACAATTTCTTAATGCTTTGGTACAACCTTTCCAAGCACAATATCTCACATAATCATCTATTTGTGGAATGGATACTCATTTATTAAATACTTTCCAAATTAACCAAGTGTAAAGAAAATAAAATAGAAACGATGTAGATATAAAAATATTCTTCCATATTTTTAATATATTTACATTTAAATGTAAAATCGAAAATGAAAATAAAAGATTTTAAAATATTCTCTACATTCACTATAAATATACATAGCTTCTCTATGTATCATCCGAGTACAAGAAAAAGACGAACGGTCGAGTGTCAATGGCGGAACCTGCAACTGAACAAAAGATATTCCACTATATTTTTGTTTCTTTGAAAAACTACTTTTTTATATTTTATTTTATTTACTGAGGATTTGTTTATATTTTTCAAAACCCACAATCATATTTTTCGAAGTAGGGGAATAAGATATATATACATATCTTTATTTTTATCGACTAATACTATGAGGTCTTGAAGTCAATAGTCAGATAAATATGTTGTGAGACATGTCGTTTGAGTTTTAAATAATATAATACAAAACTATTACCAATATTATTGTACAAACTCATAACAACAAACGATTAAGAATATATGCAAGTTAACCACTTATGAAAATACATTCGTTTTTCACATTGTATTTCATTAACTGTTAACAGAGAAATTACGTTTCATTTTAACCCGGTTCAATATTCAAACAAAAAATTTATCCTCCCGTACAATGCACGGACCCAACACTAGTATATATATATATATATAGAGAGAGAGAGATAGAGAGAGAGAGAGAAAAGGAGGGGGGATTTTTATTCAGATAAAACATATTCACAAAAAAACATGTCATTCCCAAATATAAATAATTATTTACTTTATTTTATGATATGTTTAATGATGTTTTCAAGATTGACTTAAAAAATACATTATATATTAAGACAAAATGCATCAAAAATACAAAATAGATTATAATGATATGTAAAATACAAAATGCAAAACTTATCAATAAAAATACAACTTCATATATTTAATCACTATATATATATAGGAAAAAGTTCAACTGTGAACAAGTTTTCGCCTATGAACCGGGGGACAAAGGAGAGTGGGACATTTGTCCCTGGGTGTCCACATTCAGTATGAATAATGAAAGTTAACGTTCATGCATTATTCATGATGAATAATAATGCATTCACGATGAATAAGACATGAATTCATGATCCATGTATCATTCATCATTCATCATGTATTATTCATCCTCAATGATACAATATTCATGATGAATAATACATGAATGACCCGTGAATGTGTGGACACGTGGTGCTCTCCCCTTTGTTCTCATGTTCACAACTGAAACTCGGTTTTCATTTAAAACCGCCTCTCTCTCTCTCTCTCTCTCCCTCTCTATCTCTCTCTCTCTCTATATATATATATATATGAGAGGTTCAAATAAGAATTGCTAAGTGTGTGAGAAGTAGAGAAGTGATCCTAACCCTTCATACAGTCAAGATTGGTCAAGATTTGCGGCTTTGACTGGTCAAGATTTGCGACTATGTGAAAAATAGAAGGGTAGTTTCATAACTTTTACAAATAGGTGCAAACAAGTTCAAATGTGAACCGTGTGATTCATATAAACTATTTGTGCATATATGAACCCTTGTGATTCACATGTATGAACTATTTAACTGATTCACATATGAACCCATGTGATTAGTTAAATAGTTCATATGTGAATGACACAGATTCATATGTGAATCATAACTAATTACATAGGTTCATATGTGAATTAGTAAATAGTTCATATGTAAATCAGTTAAATAGTTCATATGTGGATCACAATGGTTCATATATACACAAATAGTTCATATGTGAATTACACAGATTCACATATGAACCCGTTTACTGCCTATTGTAAAAGTTATGAGATTACCCCTCTTTCTCTCTCTCTCTCTATCTCTCTCTCTCTCTCTATATATATATATATATAGCCATAAGTTCAAATGAGAAATGCTAAGTGTGTGAGAAGTAGAGAAGTGATCCTAGCCCTTCATCAGGTCAACATTTGCGGTTTTGACTGTGAAACACCGGATAATTCATTGCATGGTATGTAGAAGATAGAGGGGTAGTTTCGTAACTATAACACCCGTAAAATTATGTTAGTCTAATTCTTAAATCTTTTCTTTGATTAGAATGTTAACCTTGCATGACTTACTTTATAAGGGGAACCCGAGTCAGGGTATTTAACTCTTGTGCATGACTTAACTTGTGGGCTCAAGGGATCAAAAGACGAAGAATTCGGGCATCGTGACGCTTCATCATGCGACTATGCCAGCGACAATTCCCGAAGGCAAAGTCGTCGGGCAAGGTCGTCGGGTGAAGGTGGTGCTCGATACACTTTGTGCGACTTTGACAACGACAATGCCCGAAGGCAAAATCGTATGTGATTGTCGCTGCACTTGCACTGTGAAGGGAACATGGGTCGCGACAATGCCCTTGGCAAAGTCGCCGGACAATGTCGCTTGAGTGTTCCTGGGAGTATTTAACTAGCAACCCCGATTTTCTATCCACTTCTCCTCTAGATTTAAGCTTTGAACGATTTTACCTCCTCAAAACCTTTTCCTCATTTACTCCAAAGCTAGGGTTAGTTGGGAACATTAATTGGGGTTTCAAGTTTTAACTTGGAGCTTTTATTGTGAAGATCAAACAAGAATCCAAGTCTCCAAACCTCAAGTCTTCATTACTCTCATCTCCTAGGGTTTGCAAGATTTCTAGGTTTTTTTAGATAGTGAGTTTCTAAACTTTTGTAAAACTAGATACATATCTATTTGCATTTTGTCATTCTTTCATATATTTGTCACGTGCCTTAGGGGCTGTTTGTTTACCTCTTAATAGTTCCATTAAGGCAACATCCGAATCGCTCTGAGGTGAATCTTGTTTAGCAAAAAAAAGTATGCCTCTTAATGGTTCTAAAACCCTCTGAATTATTTTGTATATTGGGCCTCTCTTAACCATTCAGTTCCCTAATTTCATTCTAAACAATTACCAAACAACCATATTTTATTTTCACTATATCATAAGAGCCTCTTAATCATTCTGAACACTTAATCATCCTGCACCAAATCATTCAGCAACTGCCAAACAACCCTTACTCTCATTTGGTGAAAATCTCATATGTTGATAAAGTGTGAAGGTTATGGGTTACTCTTGATAAATATAATTTTACTTGACCTTTCCATGAACATAACTTGCATTCAAGCTATGTTGGAGAGTTTTATGAGTTTTAAATGGTATATGGATTTCCTCACAAAAATGCTATGTTACAAGATTTTGACCTAACTTGGATACTTGACCTAATAAGAGGAATTCTAGTATATATTTGTACCCAATGCCATGATTAAATGCTTTTACACCTATAATGGGTGGTTTTGGCCACTTGGAAATATTTGTGTGGATTATATGCTTTATGGCCAACTTAAAGGTCTTGGATTATTATGGCTAAACTCCTCTTTGTTGAATATAGTGGTTGGACCACAAGCTTACATATTATGGCATTATACACACTTTGCTTGGAGTAAACATGTGAAATATTATATTGGGAATTTGGATGAATCATCAAGTAGGCACTAGAAGGATATAGTCTTGGGTGCCACCTTGGAGGTATGCACCTAGATCTCCGCCAGTTGGGGTAATACCTTGGAGGTAGTCGTCATTGTGCTGGTCCTTTGAGGTATCACTCGTGGGAGTAGATGCCACGATATATCGATTCTTAAGGTGAAACTTGATTTGGTGCTATGGGTCTCCCCCATTGATTCCATGTGTTGAGCTATTATATTATGTTGGTTATCCCTGACCTTATTATTGGTATGTGTTAATTATTCAACTCACTAGGCTTTTTGGCCTAACTCTTTCTTGGTGTCGATATGTATCTCAGGTTCTAGCAGTGCGGTTTCTAAGATAGGTTAGATGGAGTGTTACAGAAAGTATGGGGGAAAGACCTTTTTGGGACGCCATCTTTTTAGAGGAATATTCTTTTGGTTGATTGAACGACACTCAATTTGTAATCTAATTTATTTTAAGGAATTAGATTATTAGGTTGTTTGTTTCAGTTTTCTTTTAATTATAAACTTGTAATTAACAGATATGTATTATACCCGTTTTTGGGAGGCTCATGCCTTAGCATTTTCGTATACCACTTTTCCGTTTCATGGAAATTTTAGTTTATCCCAAAATTTGGGGTGTTACAGTAACTATTACAAATAGACGGCAAACAAGTTCATATATGAACCCGTGTGATCCACGTATAAACTATATGTTCATATGTGAACCCGTTGATTAGTTCACATGAGAACTAATTAACTGATTCACATATGAACCTATAGGTTCATATGTGAATAACAATGGTACATATGTGAATCTGTTAATTAGTTCATATGATTCACATATGAACCCACGAGTTCATATGTGAATCATTTAAAATAGTTTATATGTGAATTATACGGGTTCACATATGAACATATAGTTATGTGAATCACATGGGTTCCCATATGAACCTGTTTGTCGCCTATTTGTAAAAGTTACGAAACTACCCTCTATTTTTGGCATAGCCACAAATTTTGACCAGTTAAATCTGATCTTGGCCGTATGAAGGGCTAGGATTACTTCTCTTGTTGGTACCAAATAGCAGTAAGTAAATAAGAAAAGTATTGTAGAATGGGGGGTTGAATACAATACACACAGTTTTTCACTTACTTTAATTCTTATTGATTTGAAATCAAGAATTACACATAGAAAACTTGTGATTGTTGCGGAAGAGAATAGATGAAATATATTCAAACAATCTTACACAAAGAGAATGAAGAACAATTGTAAAACACTTAGAAAACAATTGAACTTCGTAGAGAGAAAGTTGCCAGGCACTTAGAGAACTTGAAGGTTGTAGAACTGGTTCTGCTGGGTATCTTGCATGTTGAACCATCCTCCTTATTTATAGTGCCTCATGCATTAAATGCATGGGACACCTGTTGAGCAAAGGATGGACACAGGTCTTCAGCAAGGTACAGGATATACCTTTTGTCTTGAGGTGTTTTGGCTTGAAGTGTTGACCTGCAAGATGGTGTAGACCTTTCCTTAAAATGGTGTAGGAGACAAAGCTTACTTTATCTGATCTTCAGATGAGGTCCACGTCAATGCAAGATATCACAAATATACTTTTTCAGAAAAGTACAATGTGTTGGAGAAATCTTCAGGCCTTGAAGATTGAGAAGTCTTCGGTTGCCGAAGAGTTCTTCGACTCCTGAAGAATGAGAGGTCTTCGGCTCCTAAGACTGAGAGGTCTTCGGCTCCTAAGACTGAGAAGTCTTCGGCTTCCGAAGATTGAGAAATCTTCGGCTTCCGAAGAGGTCTTCGGCTCCTGAAGACTGAGAGGTCTTCGACTCCTGAAGACTGAGATCGGCACCATCCTGGCCAATGGTGTTGATCAAGTAGGCATACTTGGCTTTAGGCCGAGGAGTCTATCTTCAATCCGCTTTGAGAGATATTCTCCTTCTTTGTCTTCTTCGGATAATCTTCGACTTCACCGAACATTTGTATAGAAACCAAGCTGCTAAAAGAACCTCAAAATATTCTAAGTATGATGATACAAAATGGAAGATCAGGAGGTCATCTTCAAATCTTCAGATGACCCAACAATCTCCCCCTATTTGAGGATGACATCCATACTAAAGAATAAAACTAAGAGTACACTGAATAATTCATTTTGACCCATTTTTACTCTTTTTGGGTTCTTTTCACATAGACCATTTTTTTTGGTATATCTGACATTTACAAATGAGTGAAAAAATATAGCTATACAAACGAATAAAGAATGACAAAGCAAATAAATATATACAAAGATATAGAAGACAATAGCCAGAATTGTTTGAACTTGAGTGGTTGGATGCTCCCCCTCAATTCATACTCCCCCTCAACTAATGTAAGGTGGTTTTGATCACACAGTCCATCGCAAAATTAGTTTCAACAGAGTTTAAGCTTGAGTGGTAAGTTGTTCCCCCTCAACTCATACTCCCCCTCAACTAATTCATGGTGTCGGAAAGAAATAAGTCAGAAAGTTTTTTTTGGGATCCTCCGAACCTGCTTCTGGAAAGGCAGATTCATCCTTGGATCGTGCAGAATCATCGGGACTAAGAATCCCAGGTGATAGGCTGTGAGGTGGAGAAGAAGCACCTTGGATTGGGGAGGTATCCAAGTCATCCTTATCAACCAAGGAAAAGGTTGATGAGGGAATAATAGGGGTCCCCGATTTTACAATTGTATCCTTTTGTGAGGATACAAAGGAGGTGGATTTGGGTTGAGCAGAGTCCCCGGGCCCGGATGGGAAAATTTCAACACCTGCCGATTGTGGAGAATCGGTGGGTGGAGTTTGTGGCTTGGCCCTTGAAACCTTCCTCAGCCTCTTAGAGGAGAGGGAGGGGAAGAAGGTGAGTGCCTCCGATTTAGAGAGGGATATGTGACCTGGGCAACAACCGAAGGTTCTTTCGGCCGTATGGTCATCTTAGCAAGTGCGGAGGTGCCGGAAGCTTTTGATTTTTTTTGCTATCCGGCTTCACTGGGATGGGGCAGATGGGGCCACTACAAATGAGGGAGCCTTGGACACCAGAGTGACTATAGCATCACCTCATTGTAGATTGGGAGAGTTTATGAAGGAAAACATACCTGGGCTGAGAGCTCGATTGGTGGATAGAGGCCCCTTGTTGAGAGAGGTCTTCTTGAGTTTCTAAGTGTTGGTAGGAGAGTCATCACCAAATCAACTAGAGAGCCAACAATTTTTCTCCCCCTATTTGATGATGACACCAACACATAGAAAAGAAATGGTACAGACACCAAGAAAAATTACAAGACAAGAAAAACTCATAAATTCAGTGGCCCATGTTTTTTTTTTTTGGGGGGGGGGGGCTCTTTTCTGTTTTTTTTTTGGAAAGAAAAAAAAGGGAAGAGATAATGGGGAAAAAGAGAAGAAATATGGGAAGAGAGGTGGGGGATGAGAGTTGCGATAGTTGTAAGATTTGAAGAGGGTAAAAAAAATAAGGATGCGTAATAAGGAGGAGAAAAGATGAGAGGGAAGGAGGTAACAAAAATGTGAGGGGGGAGGGTAGGGAGAGTGAAGGGTGAGAGGTGTTGAAGATGTGGAAGTGGGTAAATTTTTTTGAGGAGGATGGGAGAGAAGTAAAAAAGGGAGGAGAGAAAATGGAAGGGAGGTAGGATATGGTTGGAGGTGTAAGAAAGGAAGGGAGGGGATGGGTAGGGGAAAATCTTGGGAAAGGTGGAAATAAAAAGAAAATGACAAAAAGGAAAGGGAGAAGAAAAGGCAAAAAAGGGGGGGGGGGGTGTTCGGCCGAGATATGGTTGGGGGGGTGTTTCGGCCGAATTATATGGAGGGGGGATTTATCTGCTATGAGCTGGATGGTGGGTGAAGTTGGCCGAGAAAAAGATAAGGAAGGGAAGAGGGAGGTGGTATATTTTGTGTAGGACAAAAGTAGAGGTGAGGGAGGGGTTGACCGATGAGGGGTTCGGTAGCCGATTGGGAGAGGTGGAAGTTCGGTAGCTGATGGGGTGGGGGGGGGGGAGTGTTCGACTAGGAGAAAAAAAACAAAAGAAAAAAAATGGTGTTTTTTTAAAGAATGTTATCGGCTGGAATAAAAAGGAAAGAATAAAAAAAATTCTTTTATTAAATCATCGGCTAGCCGACGTGATTTCCAAAAAATATTGTTTTTTTTTTGAAAAAAAGGAGGGGAGGGAGGATAGGGGAGGGGAGGAAAGGGAAGGGGAGGGAATGATGGGGAAGGTGAAGGAAGGGGAGGGGGGATGGGGAAGGGGAAGGGAGGAAGGAAGGGGGAGAGAGGAGGGAAGGCCGATTTTTTTTTTAAATCTTCGGTGACCGAAAAAAAAATTAACTTTTTTTTTGAAAATCTCCGGCAGCCGATGAACAGTAGTTCGCTGCCGTTTTTTTTTATTTTTTATTTTTTTATAATGAACAGTGTTCGGCCGATGAACAGTGTTTGGCCGATGAACATTACTACCGAAGTTTTTTTTAAATGTTCGGTAGCCGAAATTTTATTTTTTAATAATGAACAGTGTTCGGCCGATGAACAGTACCACCGAAGTTTTTTTTTTAATGTTTTTTTTAAGACAAAAAAAATTACATATCTGCATTGTCTAACCAGGCACGAGGAGCCTGCTTTAGACCATAGAGAGTTTTGTCAAACATGTACACATAGTCAGGATGGACTGGATCTTCAAAGCCAAGGGGTTGATTCACATAGACTTCTTCAGGAAAGAGAGATGGAAGATCGGCAGGAATAAGTGAAGAAAGAATGTATGGTTGAGAAAGTCGAATGATTTGTGGTGAAGTATGTGGTTGAGACGAGAATGAGAGATCAGTAGGAATGATGGAGGAAGGAGAGGTGATATGATGATAAATGGGAAAGAATAGGATAGGGGGATCTTGATCTTCAGAGATGATTATCTGAAGATCAGGGATTAGAGATGAGAAGATAGGTAGGTCACCATTTTGATGTGTTGTGTCTGAGGAGAAAAAGGAACATATGGTTTTGAGAATCTTCACCAACACATGATGAAATCCACCAATCATCATCCCATGAATAGATGATGACTTAAGATCATCAAGCTTCACATGAGTAGATGCATTTTCTCCGAAGATTGTAGACTCGGTAGGACTTTGAAGAGAAAGAATATCCTACTAAGATTCCTTCATAAGACTTGTTAATGCTCAAACACCTGCAATCACAGAGATATCATTTATTTGGTACCCATTTGGAAATGGGTCCTTTTGAGTTAGAAGAAGAGGAGGAATCCTTGGAAGCATTTTTATCAAATCTTTCCATAGGACAATCCTTAGCAAGGTGAAAGGTATTACCACAGTTATAACACTTTCTATAGATAAAAAACTTTTTGGAGCTTTGATCACCTTCCTTGTGATGACTGGTCACATTGACTTTCATGGCCTTTGAGGATAGAGAAGTGTCAAGAGGCTTAGGACCCAAGATACCTTTACCAGAGTTAGCTGAAGGAATAGAAGAGGGTGTCTTGGAATTCAGCTTTTTCAACATCATTGGTCTTGGGATAGGAAGAGAAGAAGATTTCTTTGAGTTTTTCTTGGGAAATTTCTTTTTGGGAGGAAGATCGGCAACCGATTTTCCTTTTTCAGAGGAATAGAATTTATTTGAAAAGGGTTGAGGAACTTTGGTTGGAATTTTGGAAGGTTTGGGTTTAGAAGAGGAAGGCTCATTTATCTTTAAGGAGGACATAGACTCAAGAATGGGTTTAGGAGAGTCTTTTGAGTCTTGGGCTTCCTCATTTTCATGAGGAGAATCAATGCTCTTGGCTTTGATGAAAGTCCGAAACTTGAGATCTTTAGAGAGGTCAGAAGAATCCAAAGGTTCAGAGTTGTCATAGTTCTCTTCAGAAGATTCATAGAATGAGGGAAGAGAGAAAGGAGAATGGGTGTTAGAAGGAGGTTCAAGGTCAGATTTTCCAAAGCCTAGTCCAGACTTGTCATCACAAGGTATTTGATCTTGAAAAATCTTTTCTAAATTTTTGGAGGAACTAGTCCACCTTTTCACAATTTCTTGCTCCTTTTTAAATCTTTTAAGAAGTTTATTTTTCTCTTTGGCAAGAGTGAAATTTATGGTTTTCAAATCTTCAAGCTCAACCTTGATTTTGTCAAAGTGTTTTAACTGAGAAAGACAGATTTGTAGCTGAGAAGAAAGAGATTTTATCTGATCATTTGCCTTTTTCTTTGATTCTTTGGCTTCATAGAAGTCAATGGTCAAAGAGTCAAAAGCTTCAATTTTCTCAGCATCAGATAGAGAAAAGAAAGGATGTACCTGAGTAGAAGAGGTGGAACTCTCAGCAGTAACAAGAGCCATAGAGGTGGAAGAAGTTTCACAGTCATCAACATCATCTAGTTTAGCCATGAAACAAAGGTTGGCCATTTCCTTGTCACTTTCGGAAGTTGGTTCATCTGCCCAATCATGAGATTCAGCAAGAAGACCTTTTCCTTTGTTGGCCAGAAAAGCATTTCTTTCCTTCTCTCTCTTGTATTTGGCCTTGTACTTTTCAGCACGGTCAAAGTTTGAAGGAACAGACGAGTTTGGCTTTTGAAAAGAGGGTTGGTAGGAGTCAGACTTGGTTCTGACAGACCTTGAGGATGTACGATTAAAGGAGGGCAGTCTAGATTTATCAGAGGACCTACTTCTGCATTCAGAATCAAAGTGTCCCTTCCTCCCACACCTGTAACATTCTTCATTTGATTTGTCAGGGGGAGTGATTTTATAAAAAGTAGAAGAGGGTTTTCTTGAAAACTTGGATTTTCCAGAAGAGAATCGAGGGTTACTGGAAGTCTCCTCACCTTCATCATCAGGCTTACTAAGGTAGGCTTCTGAAGGATCATTAGGGTCCTCTTGACTATCACGGTCAGAATCGGAGCGATAGGTGATTCGAGGAATACACACAGTATTTTTGGAAGAATCACTGACAAGAGCTAGAGAAGAGCTTTTAATGTCTTTTGTGATAGACTTCCTAAGCAGTTTAGTCTGCTCATAGTTGAAGAGATTGCCATAAAGAGCAGTGAGTGGCATAGAGTCAAGATCCTTGGTAGACTTGATGCAAGTACAAATGTTTTCCCAAAACTCAGGAAGACAGTCCATGAACTTGCACAAGACTTCCTCATTATCATAAATGCGACCCACAAGTTTTAGATCATTGAGAAGACCGTTAAAGCGGTTGTAGTAGTCTGAGAGAGATTCCCCCTCTTCATACGAAAAGAGTTCATACTTTCTAACGAGAGCAATCTTTCTGCTCTTTTTCACCTCAGACGTACCTTCATAGAGAACATACAGAGTGAACCACATTTCTTTAGCAGTTGAAAAGTTGACAAGGGAGTGGTAGAACTCATCAGGCAGAGAAAGGGCAATGATGGCTCTGACTTTAGTATCAAGAGCTATAAGACGTCTGTCTTCATCATTATATTTACTGGGATCCTTTACAATGTATCTCCCATTTGCTGGAGTTATTTCTTCCTCAGAAGAGTCCTCATCAGCATTTCCCTTATCTGCCTTTTTGGCATTGTACCGGTCCCAAACCCTAGGAAGAAAAGGACCTTCATGTAAGATAGTAGGATATCTGCTGTCAACTCCTTCTAAGAAGAGTATCATACGACTTTTCCACAAGAAGAAGTTATTGGGGTTAAACTTTGGTGGTTTGGCTATAGAGCCATTGTCGTATGAAACAACAGTGGTGTTTTGAGAAGAAACATTGTTTAAAGAAGAAGAAGAAGAAGCAGAAGAGGCTGCCATTGCGGATCTAGTTTATTGAGTTAAACTAAACCGCTCTGATACCACTTGTTGGTCCCAAATAGCAGTAAGTAAATAAGAAAAGTATTGTAGAAGGGGGGGGGGTTGAATACAATACACAGTTTTTCACTTAATTTAATTCTTATTGATTTGAAATCAAGAATTACACATAGAAAACTTTTGATTGTTATGGAAGAGAATAGATGAAATATATTCAAACAATCTTACACAAAGAGAATGAAGAACAATTGTAAAACACTTAGAAAATAATTGAACTTCGTAGAGAGAAAGTTGCCTAGCACTTAGAGAACTTGAAGGTTGTAGAACTAGTTCTGCTGGGTATCTTGCATGTTGAACCATCCTCCTTATTTATAGTGCCTCATGCATTAAATGCATGGGACACCTGTTGAGCAAAGGATGGACATCGGTCTTCAGCAAGGTACAAGATGTACCTTTTGTCTTGAGGTGTTTTGGCTTGAAGTGTTGACCTGCAAGATGGTGTAGACCTTTCCTTAAAATGGTTTAGGAGACAAAGCTTACTTTATCTGATCTTCAGATGAGGTCCACGTCAATGCAATATATCACAAATATACTTTTTCAGAAAAGTACAATGTGTTGGAGAAATCTTCAGGCCTTGAAGATTGAGAAGTCTTCGGTTGCCGAAGAGTTCTTCGGCTCCTGAAGAATGAGAGGTCTTCGGCTCCTAAGACTGAGAGGTCTTCGGCTCCTAAGACTGAGAGGTCTTCGGCTCCTAAGACTGAGAAGTCTTCGGCTTCCGAAGATTGAGAAATCTTCGGCTTCCGAAGAGGTCTTCGACTCCTGAAGACTGAGATCAGCACCATCCTGGCCAATGGTGTTGATCAAGTAGGCATACTTGGATTTAGGCTGAGGAGTCTATCTTCAATCCGCTTTGAGAGATATTCTCCTTCTTTGTCTTCTTCGGCTAATCTTCGACTTCACTGAACATTTGTATAGAAACCAAACTACCAAAAGAACCTCAAAATATTCTAAGTATGATGATACAAAATGGAAGATCGGGAGGTCATCTTCAAATCTTCAGATGACCCAACATCTCTACTTCTCATATATTTACCACTTCTCATTTGAACCTATGACTATATATATAATTTAGAGTAAATTACATAGTGGTTATTGTGGTTTCTTAGAATCTGGAAATTAAGTACATTGCGCGTCCTTGTGTTTTTTTTTCCCTACGAACTAGGTCATGTCCCTAACGGAGTTAACTCCAATCTGTTAACTCAAGGGGCAATTTAGTCATTCTACCTATTAATTAAAATACCTTTTTAAAATCTCAATTAGAAACTACCACTTGTCCCCACCTTTCTCTCCCTTCCACCCCCACCCCTTCCCTTTCCATGCATGTAGTATATATACACACAACACAATACATATATACATACATCATATATATATATATATATATATATATATATATATATAGGGAGAGGTTCATTTGAGAAATGGTAAATGTATGAGAAATAAAGAAGTAATCTTAGCCATTCATCTGGTCAACATTTGCGACTTTGACCGCGAAGCACCGGATAATTCCTTGCATGGTCTATAGAAGGTAGAGGGGTAGTTTCGTAAAATACGCAGGATAAGTTCATATATGAACCTATATGATTCACATATGAACTATACGTTCATATATGAATCAGTTAATTAGTTCATATATGAATCACAAAAGTTCATATATGAATCTGTTAATTAGTTCAAATGATTCATATATGAACTTACAGTTAATTAATTCATATGTGAATCAGTTAATTAGTTCATATATGAATCACAAAGGTTCATATATGAATCTGTTAAAAGAGTTCAGATGTGAATTACATTGATTCATATATGAAAATATAGTTCATATGTGAATTATACATGTTCATATATGAATACAACCCGTGTATTTTGTAAAAATTACGAAAGCGTCCTTCTATTTTTGGAATAGCCGCAACTTTTAACCAGTCAAAGCCGCAACTTTTGACCAGTCAAAACCGCAATATTTGACCAGTCAAATACGATCTTAACCATATGAATGACTAAGATTACTTCTCTATTTCTCATATATTTACCATTTCTCAAATGAACCTAAGGCTATATATATATATATATATATATATATATATATATATATATATATATATATATATGTATATACAACACAATAGAATGCAAATCAAATACACACCTTTCAAATAGTGCATCCCTTACAAACCCATCTCAACTCTTGATCTCAACTTATTTAGTTTCTTTTTCTTTAAAATTAATTAATAACCAGGGTTACAAATGTAATTTTATTATTTTATTTTATTTAATTAATATATTAATAATTGGATAACAAGGAAAGTAAATATTGAATCCAAAGTTATAGCATATTCCTTTTTTGATTTTTATCCTTTCCTACGTGATTTCCAGGACCCAAGATTCAAGAAACATTTTTTCTAGATTCAAGCAATCGTTCTTCATATTTTGTGAAATTATGGTTAGTGAAAGTAATGAAATCGATGAACATCGTAGAAGAAAGCACGTGGATGAAGATATGTCGGCCGCTGAGGACACCTCACTCGTATAACGATCCAACTTTTACTTTCGATGAGATGCATGATAAAGAAATCACCGAGATATAGGATGAAACAGTAAACGAAGATTTCGACAATGATGTTGTTGATGAAGCAAACATGGATGACGACAATTGTAAGAGGTTGTTTTTTTATTGTGTGTTTTATAGTTCATATGTGCAAATGTTGAAGAAGAACTTATCAAGACCAAAGTTATTTGGTAAATGTAATGATTCATTGTTGAGTAATTAAAACATTCGATATACGTAATTTGTTGTTTTTATATTTCGGTGGATATTGTACCCGATTTGATATTTGAATTATTTTAGTCATGCATATATGAAAATTTGTTGGGAACTGAAGATTTTTTAAGTATGATTACTGCTGCCACTACAACATGGTTACTACTGCTGAGCCAAATTACTACTGCTTGTAGAAATTAATACTGCTAAGCATAGTTACTACTGCTGATGAAGATTAATACTGCTCAGAGTGTTAATGCTGCTATGACTTAATACTGCTTATGTGATAATCTTGGTAAGCCGTGCAGATCAAGGTTTGAAGATAATCATGGAAGGTTGAAGATAATTATGGAAGAATATACTGAAGATCTTTTATGTTTTGTAATTATCTTTTATTTTCAGTATATGTATAGAATTATTCAGAATAGTTTGTTAGACGAGTATTCTAAGCTTTTGTTTTGAGAGAGAATTGACCTCAAGGTTTACAACTCTAGTTCTAGAGAAGTAGAATTCGTCTTGGTGATCCTGTTCATCAAGATTGAGGTTTTGTGTGAAAGCTTGTAACTTTAATCATTCAATAAAGTTTACAAGTTGTGATTTCTACTTTACTGTTACATCGATATTTGAATATTAAAGTGTTTTTCCGCAACTTCTTTAATATTGTTTCTGAGTTTCATTATTCTTATTAAGAATCAGATCCTGACAAGTGGTATCAGATCCTAGTATTCTCAGAAACCTTTATTCATCATGGACAACACAGTTGAATCAAACAGTACTCTTGTTTCAAAGGTTCCCATGCTCAAACCTAATGAGTTTGACATGTGGAAAATTAGGATCAAGCAGTACATCCTCCTTACAGACTTTTCTATGTGGGACATTGTTGAGAATGGTCCCTCTGCTGAAGGTAAAATTGGACAAGATGGAAGAAGACCACCTCCAAAAACTGATGCTGAGAAGAAAGTGAGACAATTGGAGATGAAAGCCTTAAGCACCCTGCTTTTGGCCATTCCTAATGAGTATCAACATCAGTTTCACCACTGCAGTGATGCTCAGATTCTATGGAATGCTTTAGAGAAGAGATTTGCTGGCACCAAGAGCACTAAGAGGAATCAAAGGGATATTCTTAAGCAGCAATATGAAAATTTTACATCTTCAAAGAATGAGTCTATGACTCAAACGTTTGATAGATTCAATAAGTTAATTGGTGAGTTAGCTACTGTTGGAGTCTAGATGGAACAAGATGATGTCAACCGAAAGTTCCTCAGATCTCTTGGAGATGAATGGACCATGTACACTGTTTCATTCAGACAGAATGACAAATTGGAAGAAAAGGAACTGGATGATCTGTACAATGATCTGAGAGTGTTTGAATATGAGGTGGAAGCAAATAAGAAGCCTACTGGATATGTTCATAATGCTGCACTCCTATCAGCATCAACTGATTCTACTGCTAACCCTGAATCAGTTAATGCTGCTAATGGAGTAAATCAAGAAAAAGGCAATGAATCTGTTTTTGAATCCCTTCTTTCCAGCCATGGTAACTCCTCTTTAATCAATGATGACTTGGAACAGCTTCATCCTGATGATCTTGAAGAGATGGATATTAAATGGCAGATGGCCATGCTTTCTATGAGGGTGAAGAAGTTCATCAAGAGGACTGGGAGGAACAACTTCTCCCAAAGAAGAGAAGATGGACCAGGCTTTGATAAGTCAAAGGTGGAGTGCTACAAGTGTCATATGAAGGGACACTTTGCCAGGGAATGTAGAACTGGAGTGTCTCACAACAATCACCAACAAGCTCAGACTGGAAGCTTCAACCAGAACAGAAACTCTGCTCAAGCTCTTGTTTCTCAACAAGGAATGGGGTTTGACTGGAGTGATCAAGCAGAAGAGGCCATTCAAAATCAAGTTCTCATGGCAGAGGTATCTGATCTTCCAACTGAGGTACTCTCTAATCTCTGTTCTCAAACTTGTATAGACACTGTTAAAAGGTACAGGGATCACAACCAGAGTATGAGTGATGACCTTAAGAGGTTAGAAAAGGATAGAAAAGACTATGTGAAAATTGTTGAGAGGTATGAGGAACAAATTAAAGGGTTCCAAGCCAATGAACTTCAACACACATATGATACAAACTACTGGAAGTGGGAGAAAAATGAGCTAGAAATCCAACTGACAAAGTCTAGAGAGGAGAATGAAAAGTTGAGAGGAGAGCTAGCCAAGGTTAAGCTAGATGTGGAAAAGTTTTCATATGCTTCTAAAGCCATGGATTCAATTCTAAAGGTCCAAATCCATGATAAGCTTAAACCAGGAATTGGGTACAATACCACACCACCACCATACAACAACAACTACATCCCTCCTAAATCAGACTTGCTAGAGACCAAGGATAGGAAGGACTTGCATGAGGGAGCCACTAAGATAGATCCTTTAGATGAAGTAGTTGTTGAGGACAAGACTGAGAAAGAAGCTGGTAAGAGTAAGGATAATACTGTGAGTGGTGAGATTCCCTTAGAAAATAACATTCTTACCAATGAGGGTGGTGGAAGGGATTGGGTCAAATCTGATGACGTAGAGAAGACTGAGGGAAAGTCTAAAAAGGTCCATTACAAGCAGACTACAATTGTGAATCATGTTCTTTGCAAACAGTGTGCGAGTAATAAGTCTAAGCCCCTAAAACATGATAAAAGGAGGGGCAATCAAAGAAATTGGAATAATCAGTGGGCTCAGAAACAAGGAGTTGATCTGAGTAGAATCATCAGACCAAAACCATGTTTCATATGTGGCATAATGAACCATCTTGCCAAGCACTGTTATTTTAATCCTATTAACCAAAGGATAAATTTTCAAAGATCTGTGCAAAAACCCTTTGGTTATTGGAAGGATGAAAGGAACCATGTGGCTAAGAAACCTGTTAAATCTATAAGCCACATGAAGAAAAAGACTGTAAAAGAGAGTGTCAAGATGTGGGTTCCCAAAAGCACTAAAACTGTTAGTACTGCTACCACAAATAGTGCTGCTGACAAAGATAGTGCTGCCAGAAGCAATACTGCTGCTATCAATGTTAGTGCTGCTGAGAGTATTAGTACTTCTAAAACTAACATTGTTAGTATTTCATCAAATGTTAATACTGCTAACTCTGTTAGTGCTTCTAATAAGGTTAGTACTGCTAAACCTGTTAGTGCTGCTAACTCTGTTAGTACTTCTAAAATTAGTACTGCTTCTAGTGTTTGTGCTTCTAGACCAATCATCTTGACAAAGTACTCCAGTAAAGAGTATTCTAAATTTAAAAATCTCATCAAAAAGGAGTGTAAGTACTTTGATGAGAAAGGGAGGCCCAAGAACACTTTGGCTTGGGTTCCCAGTCAATACTAATTGATTTATCTTATGTGCAGGGCAACCAGCAGCTCAAGGGAAAGAGCATTTGGCATGTTGATAGTGGTTGCTCTAGGCACATGACAGGGAACATGGCTTGCCTCAAGAATTTCAAGAAAATTGATGGAGGGCAGGTTGCCTTTGGTAATACTCCAGATGGAGGTAAGATTAGTGGTAAGGGAGATGTAACAAAAGGTAAGATGACCTTTGAAGATGTTTACTTTGTTGAGCAGTTAAGATACAACCTGTTAAGTGTATCACAGGTTTGTGACAAAAAGCATAGTATATTATTCACTGATTCAGAATGCATTATCCTTGCTCCTGGATTCAAGGTAGTTGATGAAAAGATGATACTACTAAGAACTCCTAGAAAGTATAATGTCTATTGTTTGGATATGGAAAATGTTTCAAATGATTCATCCCTAAACTGTCTTGTTTCATAAGCCTCTTTGGATGAATCATCACTTTGGCACAGAAGGATGTGTCACATGAACTTTAAAACAATGAATAAACTTGTTAAAAACAACCTTGTAAGAGGTCTGCCTTCAAAAGTCTTTTCATGTGATGATTACTGTGTTGCTTGTCTCAAAGGCAAACAACACAAAACTTCTCATAAGTCCAAAGAGTTGAACACAATTTCTTCCTCTCTTCAGTTGTTGCATATGGATCTGTTTGGTCCTACAAATGTCATGAGCATAGGTAAGAAATCATACTGCTTAGTTATTGTTGATGATTACTCTAGATTTACTTGGGTATATTTTCTAAGGACTAAGGATGAGACAAGTGGACTGATAAAATCCTTTATTCTAAGAATTGAAAACCAAACAAATCAAAAGGTAAAAGTCATTAGGTCAGATAATGGTACTGAATTTAAAAATCTTGACCTAAACACCTTTTGTGAGGAAAAAGGAATTGAGAGGCAATACAGTGCTCCTAGGACTCCACAACAAAATGGTGTTGCTGAGAGAAGGAATAGGACACTGATTGAGGCTGCTAGATCTTTGTTAGCTGATTCAAAACTTCCAATTACTTTCTGGGCTGAAGCAGTTAATACTGCTTGCTATGTCCAAAACAGAGTTCTAGTAGTTAAGCCTAAGAACAAGACACCATATGAGCTTTTAAATAAAAGAAAACCATTTATTTGTTTTTTCAAACCTTTTGGGTGTCCTTGTACCATTCTCAATACCAAAACTCATTAGGAAAGTTTGATAGCAAAGCAGATGATGATTTTCTTGTTGGTTACTCATCTCAGAGTAAGGCCTACAGAGTGTTTAATTCTTCTTCTAGAATAATTGAGGAGTGACAATGTCAAATGCAATGAGAACTCACCAAATCCTATTGGTTCAGGTCCTCAGTGGTTATTTGACATTGATTCACTAACTAACTCTTTGGGTTTCAGTAGTGATGATCATGCAGGATCAGGAAGTAGAGGATCAGGGGATGAACAAGTACAAGATATTATTCCTCAGTCTGTGATCTTTCCCATACCTACAATGAACCTTGTTGAAATCTTTGAAACGGAGACTGTTACTTAACTAATTCAGAGTGAAGAAGAAAGAAGAGATGAGGAGAATCCAGAGCATGAAGAGCCAGAAGTAGCTGATGAGATCCCCTCAGCTGACTTAAATGACTCCAATTTAGATGTGGGAATTAATGAAGAACCTAGTCATCAGACAAGAACTCAGAAGAATCATCCTCCTGAGCTGGTAATAGGAGACATCACTTCTCCTATGATGACTAGGAATCAAAGCAGACTTCAAGATTTGCAGGATCAGCAGCATACAGTACTCTCTTGCTTTCTATCTCAGATTGAGCCTAAGAAGGCTTATGATGCAATGAAAGATTCAAATTGGATAGAAGCCATGCAAGAAGAGTTGCTACAGTTTAAATTGCAAGATGTTTGGGACTTGGTGGACCTTCCAAAAGGTCATAGAGCAATTGGCACCAAGTGGATTTTCAGAAATAAAAAGGATGAGAGAGGAATAGTAATCAGGAACAAAGCAAGGCTAGTGGCACAAGGGTACACTCAGAAAGAAGGCATAGACTATGAGGAAGTCTTTGCTCCGGTTGCACGGGTAGAGGAAATTAGGCTGTTTCTAGCCTATGCCTCATATATGAAGTTCAAGGTATATCAGATGGATGTGAAAAGTGCCTTTCTATATGGAACAATTGATGAAGAAGTATACGTCTGTCAGCCCCCTGGATTTGAAAATCCATCATATCCTGACAGAGTATACAAACTTAAGAAAGCACTCTATGGTCTACATCAAGCCCCAAGAGCATGGTATGATACTCTGTCTACCTATCTCTTGGAAAATGGGTTTGAAAGGGGAATCATTGACAAGACCCTTTTCATTAAAAGAAGTAAGAAGGACACCCTACTTGTTCAGATCTATGTGGATGACATCATATTTGGATCCACAAAAGATCAGATGTGTAGAGACTTTGAAGAGTTGATGTACAAGAGCTTCAAAATGAGTTCAATGGGTGAACTCACTTTCTTCCTTGGGCTTCAAGTGAAATAGCAGAAAGATGGGATTTTCATAAGTCAATCAAAGTATGTGAAAGACTTCCTAGATAAGTATGGTTTATCATACTCAAAGCCAACAAGCACACCAATGGAAACACACAAACAGATCACTGCTGATCTCGAGGGGGAGGATATTGATGTCCATCTTTATAGATCAATGATTGGATCTCTCATGTATCTCACAGCCTCAAGACCAGATATCATGTTTCCAGTGTGTGTGTGTGCCAGATTCCAAGTCAAGCCAAAGCAGTCACATCTTCAAGCAGTTAAGAGGATTTTCAGATACTTAAGAGGGCAACCTAGATTAGGTCTTTGGTATCCTTATGAATCTACTTTTGACTTGATTGCATATTCAGACAGTGACTTGGGTGGTGCTAATATGGATAGAAAGTCTACTTCAGGAGGATGTCAGCTTTTGAGTGCAAGACTAGTTTCTTGGCAGTGTAAGAAGCAAACCACAGTGTCCTTATCCACAACAGAAGTTGAGTACATTGCTGCTGCAAGTTGCTGCTCTCAGGTTCTATGGATTCAGAATGCTGGACTATGGGGTAACCTTTCTTCACACTCCAATCCTCATTGACAATAGCAGTGCTATTAGCATTGTTAACAATCCAGTCAAGCACTTCAAAACAAAGCACATTGAAATCAGGTATCACTTTATTCGAGACTGCAATGAAAAGAAGCTTATTCAAGTTGCTAAAGTTCATACTGATAACCAGTTTGCTGATCTATTCACTAAATCTTTTGATGTGGGTAGATTCACTACCAGGAATTGATTTCTGCCATGTCCAACATGGCAACTGAACTGGATTCACACAAGAAGGTTGTAAATGAACTCAAGAAAGTCATCATCAACCAGCAAGAAGAAATCAGCACCTTAAAGAAGTTGGTTAAGAAGGTGGTTCAAAGAAGGTCAAAGCAAAGATTTGAGCTCAGAAGAAGGAACCCAGTGGATGATGCTCCCAAAAAGGGGGAGTCAGAAGCTGAGGTCAACATGGAGAATGCTAAGAATAAGGGGGAGAAACATGGAGATGAGGGGGAGTTTGCTGGTGGTAGTGGGGATAAGGTACAAGCAGTAGAAACAGAAACAGGGTTTGAAAAAGCAGCTGTTACAGAAAAAGAAGTAGAAACAGAAACAATGTTTGAGAAAGCAGCAACAGAAACAGTTAATGCTGCTGAAGCAAGCAAAGCAGCAAAAACAGTTAATGCTGCTGAAATAAATGAAGCAACAGAAATTGTTCAAGAGATATTAACCGACATCCTTAGCAGCAATTTGGAAGAAATTGAGATAGCGAAAGAAATTGAGATAGCTGAAGCATTAATCAAGGCTAAACATGACACTCCTAAGGTCACTTCAAAGACGAAAGGAGTTGTCATCAAAGACAATGCTGAGGTAATCAAGAAAGCTAGTGCTGATAAGGTAGCAAGCAAGGACAAAGGCAAAACCAAGATAGTGGAATCTGACCAACCACTTAAAAAGCAAAAGTTGGTTGAGTCAGATGAAGCTTTGGCTAAGAAAATTCAGGCAGAACTTGAGCAAGCAGAAAAAGATCAAGTGGAAAAAGATAGGGAGATGGCAAGAGCTCTAGCTGCAGAGCTTAATGAAGCATATCAAAAGAGTTTGGCAACAGAGATGGCACAGAAGAAATCTGCAATTCTAAAGAAGCCTGTAATGATCAAAATGGGTGCAAAGAAGAGGCAACCTTCACAGACCTACCTTGGCACTCAAGAGAGAAAGAAGATGATCACTTTCCTCAAAGGTGCTGTGGGAGTCAAAAAGGAAATGTTCACAAAAATGTCATTTGATCAAATCAAAGGTTTGTATGAGGCAGAGATGACTAAGTTACAAGGAAATGACCAAGCAAGAGTTGAAGTGGAAAAGAAGATGAAAGAGAGGCATGACCTTCAAATACGAAAACCATTTCCTGATGATCAAGAAACACCAAGGAAGGACGCTACTTTAGGTGAAATTTTGAGGACTTTGAAAAGAACAAAAATGATGGCAAGAAGAAAACCAGCTAAGAAACCTAGAGTGGATGAGGAAGAAGCTGAGAAAGAACAGAAGGTAGATGAAGAAGAAGGGGCACCTAAGTCTGATGAACAGGAAGCTCAATCTCAGGAAGAACCATCCAGTACTTCTGATGTGAATATGTACATGGTAGTGATGGAAAAAGTGCCTGAGCCTATAACAGCTGAACCGGTTGGTGTCAAGCCTCCTGAGATTATTCACTGGGATACCATGGAAGTAGATGGAACGGAGTATATTAGGCTTAAGAGGAAAGATGACAAGTTTGAAGTGTATCCTACTTGGGCCAAGATTGTAAGAGTATGCTCCAGATCTGATTTAGAGGAAATGTTTGAGGTGGGGATGAAATTATATGCTGATAAGCTGAAAACTCCAGGGATACCAGTTACAAAACTTGTGATGGAATATCTATGCATGTTGTTCAAGCCAGAGGAAGTTCAACATGTTATCAGAAATGTTTTCAAAACCATTAACAACTGGACTCTGTATGAAAGAAGTGGAGTATATGCACTGGCTATGGATACAAATCACATTGAATACTTCTTAGTGGATAGAGTTTACAACCATAGCAGGCTAAAGCTGCATGCTATGTTGAAGAAAAAGCTTGGTTGTGCACCAGATTTTGCAATGGCAAGATACTTGATCCAGAGAACTCTTAATCAAAGTTTGGGGCTGAATCCTGATACAAGATTATGAGCAATGGAGTTTTGGGAGCATCTGAAGAACTTGACTTCTCTTCTCTAAAAGTCAAGTTAGGGGGAGATTGTTGGGAACTGAAGATTTGTTTAAGTATGATTACTGCTGCCAGTACAACATGGTTACTACTGCTGAGCCAAATTACTACTGCTTGTAGAAATTAATACTGCTAAGCATAGTTACTATTGCTGGTGAAGATTAATACTGCTCAGAGTGTTAATGCTGCTATGACTTAATACTGCTTATGTGATAATCTTGGTAAGCCGTGCAGATCAAGGTTTGAAGATAATCATGGAAGGTTGAAGATAATTATGGAAGAATATACTGAAGATCTTTTATGTTTTGTAATTATCTTGTATTTTCAGTATATGTATAGAATTATTCAGAATAGTTTGTTAGACGAGTATTCTAAGCTTTTGTTTTGAGAGAGAATTGACCTCAAGGTTTACAACCCTAGTTCTAGAGAAGTAGAATTCGTCTTGGTGAGCCTGTTCATCAAGATTGAGGTTTTGTGTGAAAGCTTGTAACTTTAATCATTCAATAAAGTTTACAAGTTGTGATTTCTACTTTACTGTTACATCGATATTTGAATATTAAAGTGTTTTTCCGCAACTTCTTTAATATTGTTTCTGAGTTTCATTATTCTTGTTAAGAATCAGATCCTGACAAAATTCATATATGCAATGAATCATAAATGAACATTCATATATGATACTTGTTCGAATTTCATGCACATATGCTCAGACTCATCTATCAACATTCATATAAGATAATGGTATGTTATTTTAAAAATTATATGGATGCATATATGAATATTCATATATGCACAGAATCATATATGAACATGCACATATGCACATAATATGAACATTCATTTATGACATTGGTATGAAACTCATGCACATTCATATATGCACATAAACATGTTGACGTATGTAAATATGAATTTCATGTATGAACATTAATTACGCTCAATCACAAATGAAAAATTAACATGATCTTTGATCTTTCATTGAAAAAAATTAGTTATGAAATTTCATAGTTGTTCCAATTCCTATATTAAAGTAAATGTGTTAAGATGATTATGTGACTACATAATATTTTACACAAGGGAAGGGCAAAATTTCATAGTTGTTCTATTAAAGTAAATGTGTATTGTTTCCTTAATGAACAGGTTGTGTATAATCTCTATTTTGCCCTTCCCTTGGTATGTAACACCCGAGAAATTCAGGTAAGTATTCAATATTCGTAATACCATTTTCAATGTTAGAATGGTAGTCTTGGACGGGATTAGCTTTATAATTATCATAATCTAACTTCACTTATAAGAACTTGCTGATAAATCTAATCCATGGGAACTGTTGTGAGATTGATCGAGATTTTCGGGCCTTGGGGGATTGGTGTGACAGTGACAAGCGACTGTGCCCAAGGGCACTGTCGCGAGTCACAATCGCTGGAACAAATAAGAAGGTGGGGGTTGGGGAGCGACCTTGCCACAACGACAATGCCCTTGGGCAAAGTCGCAGAGCATTGTCGCTAGGTTTGGACCGTAGGTGGGTAAGGGGGTACAACTATGACCCTGCGACAGTGCCAATGGCATTGTCGTCAGGCACTGTCGCCGACGGGGAAATGTTGGTATAAAAATCCTTTTTGACCGATCCATTCATTACTCTCATCAAAAATCAGATTCAACTTCGGGTTGGGAGCATATTTAGGCGATTTTCTTCTTCATATTCCATCTCCTCATTAATTCTAGGGTTTTGGGTTGGTGGAATCTTTATTGGAAGTAGTTGGGTAGATAAAGAGCATTCATTGTGGTTCTTGGCAAGATTCAAGCTCCAAGGCTTCAAGCAACCAACTACCTCTTCTTCTAGGGTTCCTAAGTTTTCTAGGGTTTTTATACAAAACCTAGATAGTGAGTTTCTATCAACCATTTTCAAATGAGATATACATTTTAACATGCTACTTATCTTTATTTCATGTTTATGCATGTATCTGATCACCTGATAAGTTTGACATAACTCTTACTTTTGGTATTTGTTGGGTTTTGGTTAATGCTCTTTATGTGGGACTTGATGAGGCTATTACTGGCAACATATTGGTTATGATATTATGCCATTATGTGATTGGTGAATATTGTTGATGAAATTGCATGTTTTAGGGTTTTAGACATAAAATGGTATTTGAACTATGTGAGGTCTTATACATGTATCTTGTTGATATGAAATATGTATAGAGATGGACGATGTATGTGTAATGGATGAACCATGAGTAAGCATTAGGAGGATGTAGTCTTAGGGTGCCACTATGACGATATGCATCTAGACCTCCGCCATTTGGAGTAATGCCTGGGAGGTAGTCTTCAAGTGTGCCAGGCCTTCGGGATGTTGCTCATGAGAGTGAACATCAAGGTACATTGACTTGAGGTGAAATTCTTTGGTGTGATGGGTCTCCCCCATTGATTCCTTTATGTCCCTTATTGTCTATAACTGATTTAATTGATTATGCCATGTTGTTGTTCAACTCACTAGGCTCGTTTCGCCTAACACTTGATTGATTTGATGTGTATCTCAGGTTCTAGCCGGGGGGGGGGGGGGGGGCAACCAAGATGGTTTAGTTGACCTTAGAGGGGAGCTTGGGAATATTTTGGAACGCCAATTATAGAAGTCACATTTTGGAGTTGGATGACAACTTGAGTTAATCTTTTTCCTAGATAGGATTTAGATTAGAGGGTTGTTTTTCCCTCATTATTTATTTATTACAAAGTTGTAATTATAACAGACGTATATTGTTCCCTTTTTGGGAAGGCTCGTGCTTTGGCATATTTTATACACCACATTTTCAATTCCGAAAATTTTTGTTTGTCCCAATTTTGGGGTGTTACATGGTAACAATGTTTCACAAGTTTACAATTTCTACCCTACCAATTCTAGACCATTGGATTGAATTTTTAATGGACATGATTGGTTTGTAAAGGGTGTAGGATATGCAAGGTTTGTATATGAAGGGCCCTCCAGCACAATATATATATATATATATATATATATATATATATATAAACATACAATGCAATATATATATTTCGTATTTGACGCAGCGTAGGTTTGCGGAAGGATCGACAAGCGTCTAAACCCTTTTAACGGTTGAGAATTACAGAACGTAAAACTCAGATTCAAGATAAAACTCTTAAAAAGCTAAACTTTTTTTGATTGATAACTTGATTAAAACTTGGTAACAAATAAACCTATTTATAACTTAAACTAGCAAAAAGATAATTACGAAATTAATCAAAACTAATCCTAAATTACTAGCTAATATAATTATTAATTAAACTAAAACTAATGAAAAGCAAAAAGAATTAGAATTAGAATTAGAATTAGAATTAGAATTAGAATTAGAATTAGAATTAGAATTAGAATTAGAATTAGAATTAGAATGGAAGAAGGAAATTAAGATGTCACGTGGGTGGATGAAAAATGGGTGGTCACGTGATGGTGGCAAAACCAACAGTGAACGACGCGGCTTACTCTGTGAGTGAAAGTCGCTGAGAAGTCGCGAGAGACACTGTTATGCGGGTGTCATGCGGCTCAAGTCGCTTGGCACTCGCATTCGCTTCTATTTATGGTTTTCGATCCGCTCTTCAATTTTTGTCGCCATTCTCTCTATATCAGTCTCCTCCACTTCCGAAGAACTCGACCCCGAGTTCTCTTCTAAAGGAATTGACTCATCTTTGTAATACTCATATATATCGACAACGTTAAAGGTGTTCGATATATGTAACGAATCGGGAAGAGCAACGACGTAAGCATTGTCATTAATCTTCTTTGTGATCTTGAACGATCCATATTTTCTGGGTTGGAGTTTCCCGTAAGTACCGATAGGAAATCGTTATTTCCGTAGGAAAACCATTACCTCGTCCCCTTCATTGAAAACCTTCTTCCGGCGGTGTTTATCGGCCACCGCCTTATTCTTTAAACCGATAGCTTCAAGACGTGACTTGACGGCATCTTTCGTTGCTTGTAATTCTTTAGCCATGTTACCCGCTGCGATGCTAACTCCCGGATCTCTCGGTAGCTTGACTAAATCGACCACGTATCTTGGGGATGACGTATAAACTAAGGAAAAAGGAGAGCAACCGATGGCGGTGTGGACGACACTATTGTAAGAGAACTCGGTCTGTGCTAAGGCCACATCCCATTGTTTCGTTTTGTCACCACATACGCTTTGAAGCATATTTCCCAAAGTCCGATTAGTAACTTCCGTTTGGCCGTCGGTTTCGGGTGAGCGGTGCTACTTTTCTTGAGAGTCGTTCCGAACATTCGCCAAAGCGTGATCCAAAAGTGGCTAAGAAACTTTGTGTCTCGATCGGAAGTGATCGTTTTCGGGACACCATGTAGACGCACCACTTCTCTGAAGAAAAGTCTTGCGATGTTACTTGCATCGACGGTTTTCTTGCAAGCAATGAAGTGACTCATTTTCGAGAAATGGTCAACCACAACAAAAATAGAGTCCAACCCCCTTTGAGTAAGGGGAAGACCCAACACGAAATCCATAGAGAGGTCTTGCCAAATGTCTTCGGGAATTGGGAGAGGGGTGTAGAGACCGGTGTTTTGAGACCGTCCTTTTGCGGTTTGGCAAGTATAGCACTTTCTAACAATCGAACTTGCGTCCTTCTTTAAATGTGGCCAATAATACCGTTCCTCCAAGCTAGCAATGGTTTTTTCCCGTCCAAGGTGACCGCTTAATCCTCCTCCGTGCATGTCTCGAATCAATTTTTCCCGTAACGAAGAGTCGGGAATGCATAGTTGGTTGCCCTTAAAAAGGTAATCGTCTCGGATATAGAAATCGCCGCTAGGGGTGCCGCTATCGCACTTTTCCCACATATCTTTGAAGTCACCATCTTCACTATAAAGTTCTTTCAACGCCTCGAAACCAACAATTTCATGTGATAAAGTGGTGAGAAAATTGGCCCTTCGGCTAAGGGCATCGACCACTTTGTTGAGATTGCCGGATTTATGTTTGATTACAAAAGGAAATGTTTTGCAGGAAACTTACCCAACGAGCGTGCATTTTGTTAATCGTTTTCTGATTGTTGATAAATTTTAAAGCTTGATGATCGGTAAACAAAACGAACTCCTTTTGAACCAAATAGTGCTCCCATTGCCGTAAAGCTCGAACCACCGCATAGAATTCTTGGTCGTACGTGCTCCACTTTTGTCGGGCCTCGCTAAGTTTTTTGCTAAAATAAGCAACCGGTCTTTTTTCTTGACTTAGGACAGCACCGATTCCAATGCCACTCGCGTCACATTCAACTTCAAAAACCTTTTTGAAATCGGGTAATGCTAGAACGGGCACGTACTAAGCTTCTATTTGATTAAGGAAAAGCTTTTGTCTTGTTCGGGACCCCATTGAAACTTGCCTTTCTTTAGACATTCCGTGATCGGGGCGGTGACAGTACTAAAATTCCGGACAAACCTCCGATAAAAGGTTGCTAGGCCATGAAAGCTACGGACATCGGTGACCATCTTGGGTGTTGGCCACTCTCGAATGGCTTTTACCTTTTCTTCATCTACTTCGATACCGTTTTCTCCGACGATGAAACCAAGAAATAAAAAGCTTGTCGGTGCAGAAAGTGCACTTTTTCAAATTGATATAGAGCTTGTTTTCTTGTAGTGTCGTTAAGGACTTGACGGAGATGATTGAGGTGATCGGTCCTTCCTCGGCTATAGATGAGGATATCGTCAAAGTAAACGACTACAAAAGTTCCAATGAAAGGGCATAATACCTGATTCATAGTCCTCATGAAGGTGCTTGGTGCGTTAGATGTGCCTAAAGACATAACCAACCATTCGTAGAGTCCGAATGGTGTTTTGAATGCGATCTTCCATTCATCGCCCGGTCGAATACAAATCTGATGATAGCCGCTTCTAAGATCGATCTTGGAGAATATGGTAGAGCCGGACAATTCATCAAGCATATATTTCAATCGTGGAATGGGGAACCAGTACTTGATGGTGATTTTGTTGATGGCCCTACTATCAATGCACATCCTCCATTGATTATTCTTCTTTGGTACTAGGAGTACGGGTACGGCACACGGGCTCATGCTTTCTCGAATAAAGCCCTTATTTAGCAAGTCTTCAACTTGCTCTCTTAGGATCTCGTTCTCTTTGGGACTCATCCGATAATGAGGCAAATTTGGTAGACTAGCTCCCGGAATCAAATCAATTTGATGCTGAATGTCCCTCATGGGTGGTAATTCGGGAGGCAAATCATCCGCTACTAATTCTTTGAAATCTTCTAGCATCTCGTTCACTTTTTTCGGAATTTCAGCCTCGACTTTTTCTGCACTCATTAATCCTTTGACGACGATAGGGCAAAAGACTTCAACTTTCTTCGCATCTTCTTCCATCTCTTGCTCACTATTAGTCATGATGAGAAAGTTGTCGCTTTTCTTGTCGGGGGTCTTTTCGAAGCTACTAACGGGTGCCATAGCGATCTTTTGGTCGCCCCAACGTAACAACATGACATTTTCTCGCCCTTTATAAGTGACATCATTGTCAAATTGCCAAGGTCGGCCCAATAGGATATGGCATGCATCTATATCGAGAACGTTACATGTAACATCTTCTTTCCGATTGATATGGGTACCTAGCAAGTTTGCGTAACCCTAACTTGCGGGCCTTTCTTGACCCACCCGAGAGAATAGGGAGCCTCATGAGGTTGAGTAGGTAGATTAAGATGATCGACCAACTTCCGAGATACTAGATTTTCACAACTCCCGTTATCAATGATGAGATTACATACCTTTTTATGGACGGAGCAATGCGATCGGAAAAGGTTCTTCCTTTGGCCCTCTTCCTACGGCGAGAGGAGAACTCGTTGGAGCACGATGTTGATCTTCTCTTCAGACTCTTCTTCGGCAAAGTCGAACCCATCATATACATTGTCTTCACCGCTTTCCTCCCCTTCTATTAAAGTTGTCGTTCTCCGGTTAGTGCACTCATTGGATCGATGTCCCGGTTGGCCGCAATGGTAACACTTTGAACTCATCGGCTTGGCGTACGGATTGAGAGTCTTGGAAGGCGTAGGCTTTCCTTGCGGTCCACCACTAGGGTTGCCGGTATTAACTTTGTGAGGAAGGTTAGTCTCTTGAGTGGGGCTCTTTCCTTTATCGACGGTGGTGTTTCAGTTCTCGTTGGATCCTTGAAATCGTCGATAAGAATTGGAGGTACGAGCGGAATTCTCCATTAATTTAGCTTTTAAGGCTAAACTCGAGGCTTCGGTTACGGTCCACTCGTTTTGGAGTCCGATCTTGTCTTGGATAGAAGTCTTCAAGCCACTGATGTACCGAGCTACTTTTTGGCCTTCGGATTCTCCGATTTCATTACGATCGGTTAACCGTAAGAACTCGGTGGTGTAGTCGGTTACGGATCTCGAGCCTTGGTTACAACCGAGATACATCTTGTAGAGAATTTGTTCGTAGTCTTCAGGTAGGAACCGTTCTATCATCAACTGTTTCATCCGACACCACGACCGAATCGGACCTCTTTGTTGTCGTTGCCGTTGGACCACTAGCTTGTCCCACCATACTGCGGCGGTTCTTTTAAGACGAAAAGCAACCATCTTTATCTGTTTATGCTCGGGTACTTCCATTATGTCGAAGAATCAATTGACTTCGATCTGCCAGTCTAGGAACTCTTCAACTCCCATAGTTCTGTAGAAGAACGAGATGTCTGCTTTCATTCGATAATCGTGCTCATTCCTTCCGAAGTTGACCGGTTCTTCTTCCTCCTCCTCTTCGGATTCGAAACTCAAAACATCGACCCGGTTACGATTGCCATTGCGTGGCCTCATAACTGGTTCTTCAAGTCTGTCCCTTCTCCGGCGATTGTTGTTGGTGAAGTCGGGTTGAAGCCTGTTAACAGCCACCGTCAGATCAGTGAGTGCTGCGGTAAAGGGCGTGTTCATCTCGGCTAAATCTGCTTTGGTAGCGGGTTGTTGATCTGCCATGGTTAGTGAAAAGACAGGCGAATCCTGCTCTGATACCAACTGACGCAACGTAGGTTTGCGGAAGGATCGACAAGCGTCTAAACCCTTTTAACGATTGAGAATTACAGAACGTAAAACTCAGATTCAAGAGAAAACTCTTAAAAAGCTAAACTTTTATTGATTGATAACTTGATTAAAACTTGATAACAAATAAACCTATTTATAACTTAAACTAGCAAAAAGATAATTACGAAATTAATTAAAACTAATCCTAAATTACTAGCTAATATAATTATTAATTAAACTAAAACTAATGAAAAGCAAAAAGAATTAGAATTAGAATTAGAATGGAAGAAGGAAATTAAGATGTCACGTGGGTGGATGAAACATGGGTGGTCACGTGATGGTGGCAAAACCAACAGTGAACGACGCGGCTTACTCTGTGAGTGAAAGTCGTTGAGAAGTTGCAAGAGACACTGTTATGCGGGTGTCATGCGGCTCAAGTCGCTTGGCACTCGCATTCGCTTCTGTTTACGGTTTTCGATCTGCTCTTCAATTTCCATCGCCATTCTCTCTATATCAGTATTATATGTATGACTATATGTATATACAACAACATAGGGGTGCCCCTCTCTCTTGCCTACGTGCGACCATCTCCGGGCATCGTTATGACTACCATCTCGACACATGCACACACACACGCTATTCCCTTCTCTGATGAATGTCTAGCATTCCTACCTCCCCCTTTTTACTGTTCCATCCCCAATCACCATCTCCGATGTCTGTAAAAAAATACATCTCCTACCCTAAAAACCCATTTCTAATGTCTGTAAAAAGAACACTATAAAAATCGTCAAGGAAGATGGGTTCATGAAGTGGGGAAGGCCACATAATTTGTGGATTTGATGTCGGAGAAAGGGCGTCATCGAAGAGCCACATGAGAAGAATGTGTTGTGTGTTTGAGAGAGAGAGAGAGAGAGAGAGAGAGATGGAAACATAATATGTATGTGTCTTCTTTCCCAATTTCCATCTCCATTCTCGTATGTGTGTGTGTTGTGTGTTTTGCAAGTGGGTTTTATTTATTTATTAAAAAGTTGCATAATAGGGGAGGAGGCAGATTAGGTAGATAGTAAAAGAGGGGGTGCAAACAAGTTTTTTTTTCCAAGGGGTGTAGGAGAAGGAGGGGAACGTGGGACGGTGAAGGTGGGGTGGTGGAAGAGGGAAGAGAGGGATGAAGCCAACTTCACCTAAGAAGTGGGTTGGGTGCTAGAGATGGTTGATAGGAGGAAAAAGGGTCGAGGAAGGATGGTCGACGGGAGCAAAAGGGGGAGGGAGTGTATTGTGTTTCACACACACCCACCCACACACACACACACACACACATATATATATATATATATATATACATATATCATATATTATAGATTAAACTCTAATTTTGGTCCTTAAGGTTTAGTGAGAAGTCTGAAAGTGGGACCTGAACTTTGATAAGTCTAGAAAGCATTCTTGTGGTTCTCATTTTGCTCTGAAAGTGGTCCCTGGTCATTAACTCCATTAACAATCTCCAGAGTGGGGTATTTTGATCTTTTTAGTCTTTTTACTAATTTTATTTTGAAAAATTAAACAAAACAAAGTACAACATTATATGTATTATTATATTGATTATTATACAACATTAAATATATCTCATATTATATATACATGCATTGTCCCAAACTCGCTTGCTTCCCCTATAAATACAAAGGTTGGTTTGGCTTTGAAAATCATATCTCAAAAACACTTGGAATCAGCTGGAGTTTAGTAGTAGACTTTTACATTTTAGTTTAAGTCTTGTAATTTCAATTCTTGCATATTTTTACTTTCTGCCCACCACTGTGGTGAACTTGTGGCCACAGTGGTACGTTTACGTTGAATGCAATTTAATTTTACATCTCTCTTTTCTTTCATTATGTTTTCTATTTTCATGAGTAGCTAAACCCCCCTTTGGGTGCGGGTGTAAGATAAACCCGAGAGTTTAAAATGTGACACCTGGGTGTTACTGTATTTGCTAACTTCTCGGTTTGGTCATCTAAGTTGAAGCTTCATATCAATGCGGACAAGTTGATCACTTGTGTGTTTTAATATTAGATCTTAGACCACGAGAGGGGCGGATCTGAATACGGATTGGGTGATGCAAAGAGGTTTGAGAAAATCTTCAATAATCGCATAAAGATATGGATTTTTGCACAATCAAATTAAGGTCCAGATGTCGGTCGAGTTAGTGTGTCATAGAGATATGCGCATCTCTCCATACTGGCGGGCTAAGATCTTGGAGATCTACTTAGTGAGATTGGTGAACCGATAGTTAGCATTTGTGGAAACTTTATAATAAAACCATAATCGTAACCTATACGACGTAGCTTTGAGAGGAGGAAGTCGTGTTGGGTCACATTGTGACCGATTTTGTTAACCATTTAAGTTATTAAAATACTCTAGGGGAAAACTAACACCCGTACCCTCTTTTTATTATTTGTTAACTTAAATATCTAATATTTCCCTCCAAACCAATCAATTTTATAAAACTCTAAACTTTGCACCTGAAGTATGTGGAAATCTCCGAATATTAGTAGTCCAATCCCCGTGGATACGATATTTGGTCATTACCATTATATTACTTGAAAAACGAACACAATATTTGGTGTATACTTGCGCCATTATTGTGCCACGTTTTTAAACGTGTGCCTTTCCACTATCAAGTTTTTGGCGCCGTTGCCGGGGATTGGCAAGATCCTAAGATATTGAGTTCTACTTGAGCGCGAGTCGCAAGTTTTTTTTAGCACATTCCATGTATGTCACTGCTACAACACTCTTTCATGATAATGGAAGGTTTTAGTTGGGATGCCCCTTATTATAATACTTTCGATTATTATGGGGAACAACGTCCTAAATTTTATACAAATATTCAAGATGATGGCACCTACACTTCATTTGCACCTCCCTACCAAGACTGCAATCACACGTATTTGAATAGATTTGACCAATCATGGGAGACGCAAGTTGACTATTCATGTGATTTTCAAGGGACAGATCTTTACTATGGATCCCTATCCTTTGTTCCCAACTACCCACTGGACAATTTTTTTGAACAACCCAATAAATCTCACTCTTGTGAAAATATTTCCCCAAACTTAATTGAAAGTCTTACAACCTTTTTGGGAAAATTTTCATCCTCTTTTGATGCCTTGAGTGCTAAGCTAGGACAACTTGTTGACGAGTTGAAAAATTAAAGTCAAGGCCCCTTGCCAAATGATAACGAAAAATTAATATGTGTTGGTAAGGATGAGAGTGATATCGAAAAAGAGTTAGAGATTTTTGAGGCAAAATTTGAGCACATGAGCAAGCCTTCTTTACTCCCCAATAGTGAAGAAGTGCTTCAAGATGCTAAAATTCCAAATATAATTATTTTTGCTCATATTGTGCAACCTTCTGTTTTTGACCATAATGTTCCTATGGTGGTCACACGTCGGACCGTGGGAATAATTTATGTCATCAAAAGCTCGAGATATTTGACTAGATCGTGTTCTTTGGGTGATGAAGTTGTTGGAAGAGCCTTTCATAAGGTGGAGGTGGCGATTATCTTGAAACCATCCCACTTTCTGAAAATGCATATGTAGGGTGGTGAATCACATCCTACGTAAACTTGATACAAACTTTTTTTTTCACTCTCAACTTCAATTTTGTGTCTTTTATTTTACATTTGTGTGTGTGTGTGATATTTGAGTCTGTTATGTTTTTATCAGTATTTTTTCTGTATTTTTTTCCTGACTAGTATTAAAGTTTTTTTCTCGGATAAAAAAAAAGAAAAAATAATCTTCTCATCTTATGTCCTTATATTTTTAGTCTCATAGTTTGAATAATCTTTCCACTATTAGCAGATTTTTAGAACTAAGCAACCAATTCTCCGGTGTCCATATTGATTAAACTTTGGAACTTTAGAAATGACATAGGCCATCTTTGTAAACACTTAGCCGATACACTCTTCTTTTGTTACCTTACCAAAGCCTTGTTGTTTTAATGGTCCCTCCACAATGTGGACATTGTGTATCTTAAGTTTGGGGGAGGGAACGCCTATGTTACAAAAATAAAGAGTTTAGTCCTTCAAAAAATTGGAAGGAACACGATGTGTCAACTATGTCACCATTGTCCACCCACAATGAGAAAAAAAATTATGGTATTTGGGTTGGAGTCATACAAATAGTTGAGTTTGACACATGGGATAAAAAAAAGGGAAATACACATCAAATTCACAAACTTTTTTTTCTTCTCTTCTTATGTATAGCCTAAAAAGACAAGTTTGAGGGAAGATGAGAGATATAAGGAGAGTGAGAAGCCATAAACACTAACCCTTGAAAGCCCTATGGATCTAAGTTCACAATGTCAATTATCATAAGATGGGTGAATTATAGCTTAGCCTATGGAAATTAAATCACAAAAAAAAAAGAGTGGAATGATTAAGAAGTCTATGGCATTTTAATCAAAAGGATTTGAGATGGAAAAAAATGAGGACGAAAAAAAAGTAAAAAAAAATCAATGATCCTATATGTGATACTTAGTCTTCTTGTATGTTTGAGTCATGTTTTTTTTTTTTACTTTTGTCTTTTCAGTTACTTGGGGACAAGTAACAAGTTAAGTTTGGGGGTGTGATAACTCTCATTTTGAATGTTATTTACACATCGTTGGTGTGTCTTTTTATTCATTTTTGTGTGTGTTTTCCCTTTATGTGTTCATGTTTCCCATTTTTATTTATTTATTTTAATTTGGAGTTGTTGAGGATAAAAGTTTGTGTTTTGGTTAGTGTATGTGTCATTTTTTGAGTTGGTACGCACCATTGTGGCCACTGGCCACAGTGTCACCACTGTGGCGAGCTACTGCATTACCACGATTTTTTGCAGATTTTGAGGGCCATTTTCATGCAAATGGGAGGTCAAGAACAAGAGGCAAGATGAGGACAAACCATATAGACCCAAAAGAATGAAAGAAAACAAACATTAGAGGTCTCTTTCTCCCTCTTATGTCCCTTTCACTCCATCTCCCTTCTTCCCCCTATAAATACAAAGGTTGGCTTGCCTTTGAAAATCATATCTCAAAAATACTTGGAATCAGCCGTAGTTTAGTAGTAGAGTTTTACATTTTAGTTCAAGTCTTGTAATTTCATTTATTACATATTTTTGCTTTCTGCCCACCACTATGGTGAACTTGTGGCCACAGTGGTATGTTTACGTTTAATGAAATTTAAGTTTATGTCTCTCTTTTCTTTCATTATATTTTCTATTTTCATGAGTAGCTAAACCCCCCTTTGGGTGCAGGTGTAAGATAAACCCAAGAGGTTAAAATGTATGTAACACCATGAAATTTGAAAAGAGCAACTAATTTAAAATTTCATTAATACCTCAAATAAAGGATAAAATCCCTCTTTACAAATCAATACCTAGAGATACTTCAAGATAAATCCTATATTTAACCTAAACAATTACTAACTTTAAGTCTTATACAAAGGCCAAAATAACTAGGTCGGGTGTTACTAAACCCAATACCGATTTCTATTCCCAAAGTGCGGAAGGCTTCATCTATTAGCTACTCTCTTCCCGTGCATTTAACTCGCACCCATCTCTTCACAGTATCGCTAGAACATTCCCCAAATGGAACCTGCTGCACATGCCGACAAGTAAAAAAGTTAGGCTAACGTCTAGTGAGTTCAAGAGTTTTCATCATGATTATATAAATTGTTAAAACAAACGAGTGCAACTTAAATCATGATTTCCAAAACAATTTACTTTAAATAAGAAAACAACCTGTTTTCCTATTGATAACTTCGTTTTCTGACGGGTTTTTACCCTCCGAATCATAAGTTTACGGCTCGTCTTGAAGTAAGAATTGGCATTTCGGACTAATATTGTGTGCAAGTGTTGTGTAGACATACAAAATGTCAAGTGGAATTTTTTTTTGCCTATTATTACTCCATTTTGACATCCCGGACGAAGAAAGCATCGAACCAAGTGAACGGACGAAAAAGTCAGAAAATTGGAGCCATGCTATTGTGCCACGCGACAGTGACATATGTCACAATCACGGGTACAATAGCGCCGCTTGTACCGTGAGTGTGGAATCTCGCACGACAGTGCCATGCGATTGCGACACTGTCATTGTCGCAAGGCACAGTCGTGGTCGTGGTCTGAGGGTATAAAAAGCTGCAAGAAGTTAATGTTTTGGGTTATCTCGGGATTGTTGGAGGCTAGGCCCTAGGGGAGCTGTTCTAAACCGTTTTTGGAGCTGAAAGAAGACTTTTCATTGATTGGGAAGGTGGAAACAACATTTGGAGCTCAAAATTGGTAGTGTGTATCAATCATTGAGGGAGTTTTATCATTACACTTGTATTTTGTTGAGAAACAATGTATTTTGGTGTTGTCATCTTCTTCTCTATGGTTTTATTTGCTACTAGTAACATGAACTAAACCTTTTGAGGTTGGGGGAAGGATGGATTTTGGTTTTATACCGTTGAATATATGATTATTGCATTTATTGAGTTAATACACTTGTTGGTTGAAGTTTGTCTTTCTTGTTCTTATTGTTTATGAGATTGGCCATCTTGTTCATCTTATTGGTTGTATTTCCTATTGAGAAATTGGTTTTATAACTTGATAAAAGTTAGATAAACCTAGGGTGAGATATTGGATAGAGATATACCAAGTAAACCCTAGTTTGTGTTTGTGATTCTTATGCTTAATGAGTTGAATGTTTATGTCTATTGGTTGAGAGACTTCAATATATATTGCATGATACATTCTTGCTATTGCTCGAGAGAGAGTAGTGAGTATTTGGAATTGCTAAATTTAACCTTGTGTATTGATTTATTGAATGTGTATTGTTTATTTGTTGGTGGAATCCAAATGAAATCCGACCCCTAGCCTTTCCCTAATCATATAAGTATTCTCTTTGTGGTGCTTGAATCAATTGTTGAACAGTATTTCCGTGCTTGTTTCCATTGTCTCTTGATAAATAGTTAATTAATCATACTCAAACCAATTTTATCAGCAGTTCAGTTAGTAGTTGTGGTATCCTTTGTGGTACTTAAACTCGTAGTTCCTTGAATCGATACTCGTACTTAGTACGTATTACTTGATTGACACCGTACACTTGCGGTAGATTTGGAGGGTTGCATAAACCTTCTATCAAGTTTTTGGCGCCGTTGCCGGGGAACTATTGTAGTGTTAATATCACTACCGGTTATAGCGCTGCTAGATTGGACATTATTCTTTATATTCATTATTTTTACTTACTATTCTTTTGGTTTGTTTTCAGGCACTCACTCTAGTGTATGCCAAGAATACGCAACCGAGGAAGAGTGATATTGCCCTTGGATCCGGAAATCGAACGCACACTTCGACTAAGGAGAAGAGAGCAAGAACAAGAACAATCTATGGTGAACAACCAAGCTTTGAGAGATTTTTCTTGTCCCACTTATGATGGCTCACAGCAGGGCATCCAGGCTCCTACTGTGGAAGCTAACACCTTCGAGATTAAGCCGGCCATCATAAGCATGATAAAACAAGAGCAGTTCGGGGGGCTACCTTCTGAAGACCCGGTTGTCCATCTAGAGAGATATATTGAGATCCTCAACACTTTCAAGATGAATGGAGTCACACCGGAGACCATTCGTCTTAGACTCTTCACATTTTCTTTGTGTGATCGGGCCAAGTCGTGGCAAAGAAGCATCCCTGCCGGACAAATCACTACATGGGGTCAACTCATGAAGGCCTTTCTGTCAAAGTTCTTCCCTCCAGTTCGTACTGTAAGATTGCGAGTGGAAATCGTGCAATTCAAGCAAATGGACCAAGAATCGCTCTACGATGCTTGGGAAAAATACAGGGAATTACTCAGAAAGTGTCCCCACCATGGTCTTCAACCATGGCTTATCATCGAGATGTTCTACAATGCCCTCCTCCCGAACTACAAAGCTACCGTTGATTCTGCAACGGGGGGATCTCTTATGTCAAAATCTTATGACGATGCTTATGCTTTGATATGTGAAATGGCCGACAACAACTATCAATGGCATTCCGAAAGGAGTGGCCAACTAAGAAGGCCAATCGGATCTAGCTCACAAGACTCATCAGATATCTCCTCTTTGAAAGCCCAAATTTCCGGGCTAACGGATCAACTAAGGAACATGGCGGTGAAGGCGGTTGGCAATGTAACTTGTCAGTTATGTGGAGATTCTCACTCTACCGAAGAGTGCCGAATTGTGACTTCATTGGAGGAAAATGATGTTGAGCAAGTGAACTACATGCAAAACCAATCCAACCGACAACCCAACAACCCTTTCTCGAATACATATAATCCGGGTTGGAGGAATCACCCTAACTTCTCTTGGTCAAATCAACAAAACCAAGGGGATCAATCTAGGGGTGATATGGGTCGGTCACAACAACATCAAAATCAATCACAACAAGCCCAAGCACAACATCAATTTCTTCTTCATCCCGGAATTTTAAACCTCCCGGTTTCCATCATCAAGGAAACCAAAACATGAGAAACGATGGGGAGGGATCTTCAAGCGAAAATAAATCGGGGTTGGAGAAGATGATGATGAAATGTCTATCGAAGATGGATACGGTGATTGGTGAATAAGGTGCAACTATCAAGGCGGTCATACAAAGTTATGAGCAAAATGCGGCCACAATTAAAGCGGTTGTACAAAGCAATAAACAAAATACCATTGCCATTCGGAATCTCGAAAGGTAATTTGGTCAATTCGGGGATGCACACTCTTCAAGGAACCATGGAACTTTGCCTAGTCAAACCGAGCCAAATCCACGAGAACATTGCAAGGTCGTTACTCTTAGAAGTGGGAAGCTGTTGATTAAGGATCCAACTAGAGATGACATGGGTTCCGAGGAGAAAGAAGTGCCAATCACTCAAGAGCCGGAACTTATTGAAGTTGAGGTTGAAGATGTTGTTGAAACACCCAAGAAGGCACAAGAGGCACCGTCATCATCCAAACCGATTGTGAAAGCATACAAACCATCAATACCATTTCTCAACCGACTTAAGGAATACAAGGACTAACAACAATTCACTAACTTCTTGGAGGTCTTTAAAAAGTTACAAATCAATATTCCTTTCGCGGATGCATTAGCTCAAATGCCCTCTTATGCAAAGTTCTTGAAGGACATTTTGTCCAACAAGAGAAAGATTGAAGAGCATGCCACCGTCTCACGGAAGAATGTAGTGCCATCATCCAAAACAAGCTTCCACCCAAGCTTAAGGATCCAGGGAGTTTTACTATTCCTATTCATATTGGAGATTTTGAGTTTGGTAAAGCCTTATGTGATTTAGGTGCAAGTATTAATCTTATCCCTTTATCTATTTTCAGGAAGCTTGGTCTTCGTGAAATCAAGTCAACACGGGTCACATTGCAATTGGTGGACCATTCCATCAAACACCTGCATGGTATCATTGAAGATGTCCTAACCAAAGTCGGGAAATTCTACTTTCCCATTGACTTTGTTGTTTTGGATATGGAAGAGGACGTCGATGTACCTTTAATTCTTGGAAGGCCCTTCTTAGCAACCGGAGGCGCATTGATTGACGTTCAAGGTGGGAAATTGACATTGCGGGTGGGAGATGAAGAGGACATTTTCAATGTATTCAATTGTATACGAAGCAAAAATGATGTGAATGCTTGTTTTAGTGTGGACGTTATTGACCAAATGGTACAAGAGGCGGTTGACAGGAAAGCGACTGATGATGAGATGGGGAATGTGTTGGTAAATAGTTGTTATGAAAGAGAAAGCGATGAATATGAGGGTGTAGAATGCGTGATGCAATTGGAAGCCACCCCTTTCCGAAAACTCTCAAGGCACCAATAGTTTGAAGAGTTGGGATCTAAAAATGTCAAACCCCAACCGTCGGCGGAAGTGCCTCCGCAACTTGAGCTCAAGCCATTACCGTCTCATTTAGAGTACGCTTACTTAGGGGCAAATTCTACATTGCCCTTGATAATTTCATCACAACTAAGTAAGTTGGAAAAGGAAAAGTTGCTTCGGGTTTTGAGGGAGACCAATCCGCCATCGGGTGGACTATTGCCGATTTGAAGGGGTTGAGCCCTTCCTTTTGCATGCACCAAATCAAGATGGAGGATGGATATAGACCATCCGTTGACACCAAAGAAGATTGAACCCTAATATGAAGGAGGTGGTGAGGAAGGAGGTGATGAAACTTCTTGATGCGGGGATTATATACTCAATTTCTGATAGTCCTTGGACTAGCCCCGTTCAAGTAGTTCAAAAAAAAGGTGGGGTAACCGTGGTGAAGAATGAGAAGAATGAATTGATTCCGACAAGAACGGTTACCGGTTGGAGAGTTTGCATTGACTATCGCAAGCTCAACAACGCCACAAGGAAAGATCACTTCCCTTTGTCGTTTATTGATCAAATGTTGGAGAGATTGGTCGGGCACGCTTATTATTGCTTTCTTGATGGGTACTTGGGTTATAACCAAATCCCGATTGCCCCTGAAGATCAAGAAAAGACGACGTTTACTTGTCCATACGGTACTTTTGCCTATCGTCGTATGCCCTTCGGATTATACAACGCACCCGCCACATTTCAACGTTGCATGATGGCTATCTTTTTCGATATGATAGAAAAGACGATGGAGATATTCATGGATGACTTCTCTATTTTTGGGGACTCTTACGACGCTTGTTTAGCAAATCTCAAGATGGTCCTCAAGAGATGTCAAGACACCGACTTGGTCTTGAATTGGGAGAAATGTCATTTCATGGTGACAGAAGGAATTGTATTGGGCCACAAGGTGTCCGCCATGGGTATCGAAGTCAATAAGGCAAAGATTGAAGTAATTGATAAACTTCCATATCCGACTTCTGTGAAGGGGATTCGTAGCTTCTTGGGTCATGTGGGGTTCTATCGTCGTTTCGTCACATATTTTTCCAAGATTGCCAAGCCCCTCTCCGAGTTGCTCTTCAAGGATGCAAAGTTTGAGTTCACGGAAAGCTGTGAAGTAGCCTATGATAGGCACAAGAAAGAACTCACATCCGCACCAATTCTCACCACACCGGATTGGACCTTACCCTTCGAAGTCATGTGTGATGCTAGTGACTTAGTCGTGGGGGCTGTTTTGGGCCAACGAAAGGATAAGAAACTCCATGCAATATACTATGCTAGCAAAACCTTAGACGAGGCACAAATCAATTATGCCACCACGGAAAAGGAATTGCTAGCCGTAGTGTTTGCATGTGAAAAATTTAGATCATATCTTGTTGGATCTAAAGTCATTATTTACACTGATCATTCAACTCTTAAATATCTTATGTCAAAGAAGGATGCAAAAACAAGACTAATCCGTTGGATTTTACTTTTGCAGGAATTTGACATCGAGATAGTGGACAAGAAGGGGACGGAAAATCTTGTCGCGGACCATTTATCAAGGTTGGAGGGATTGGAGAGAGAAGATGTGGTGCCGATAAATGAATACTTCCCAGATGAACGTCTGTATGCCATAGGGGTATCCGACCCATGGTATGCGGACGTGGTTAACTTTTTGGCAAGTGGTGTGGTTCCTCACGGCCTAAGCTCACATCAAAGGTGTAAGTTCTTTGCTGATGTGAAGCACTACTTTTGGGAGGAGCCATACTTATACAAACATTGTGGAGATGGGATGATTAGACGGTGTGTGCCCGATGAAGAGAAATTTAGTGTGCTTAAGCATTGTCACTCTCTCGAGTGTGGCGGTCACTTTAGCACCGATCGCACCGCTTCTAAAATCTTACAATCCAGATTTTATTGACCCTCCTTGTTCAAAGATGCCCAGAAATTCGTTACTTCATGTGATAGATATCAAAGAGTCGGGAATATCTCCAAAAGGAACGAAATGCCCATGAAAATCTTCATGGAAGTGGAGATATTTGACGTTTGGGGCATAGACTTCATGGGTCCATTTCCAACGTCATACAAAAACGAATATATTCTAGTAGCGGTGGATTATGTGTCCAAGTGGGTCGAAGCAATTGCATCCCCAAGGAACGACTCTAAGGTTGTTATCGACTTTTTGCGCAAGCACATCTTTTCAAGGTTTGGAGTTCCGCGTGCATTGGTGAGTGATGGTGGAAGTCACTTTTGCAACCGATACTTGGATGTCGTACTTAAAAAGTACTTTGTCACTCACCGGGTCACTACGCCCTATCACCCCCAAGCTAATGGGCTAGCCGAGTTATCTAACCGAGAGCTCAAGTAGATTTTAGAAAAGACGGTTAGCTCACCGAGAAAGGATTGGTCGGCAAAGCTTGATGACGCACTATGGGCGTATCGTACAACATTCAAAACGCCCATAGGTATGTCACCATACCGACTAGTCTTTGGCAAGTCATGTCACTTACCGGTGGAATTGGAGCACCGTGCATATTGGGCAATCAAGGACCTTAATTTTGAGCCGGGTGCGGCGGGGAAGAAGCGAACATTGCAACTTAACGAGCTTGACGAAATTCGTCTAGATGCTTATGAAAGTGCACGCATCTACAAGGAGCGGACAAAATGATTTCATGAAAAATTCATCATGAACCAATCGTTTTATGAAGGTCAAAAAGTGCTTTTGTTTAACTCTCGTCTTCGGTTATTTCCCGGTAAGTTGAGGTCACGATGGTCTGGTCCATTCGTTGTGGTTAAGGTTCACTCATACGGGGCCATCGAGCTAAGGGTGATGATGGGGAGATTTTCAAAGTAAATGGCCAAAGGTTAAAGCCATATCTGCAAGGCGAGTCAATGCAAAGCAAGGACTCTGTCTTGCTCTCTACACCAACCTGAGAATCCTCAAGGTCATGCCACGACCCTAAATAAGGCGCTAGGTGGGAGGCAACCCACCATGGTTAGTTGTAATTTTTGTCGATAATAGCAAATTTTTGTTTGGCAATGTGTTTTCCCATGAAAACCAGCCAAAATACCCCATTTTTTATCACATACCATAGTGACAGCAAGTGTGGCACACCCTTGGAAAATTTTTGTTCGCGGTACACTTGGCGCTATCCTGCCCGCGATAGTGCCCTGTCAGGATTGCACGGTCAGGATCGCACCACCCTCCCAAGCCTCGGTACAAATGGAGCGACACTGACCCGCGGTAGTGATATGTCAGGGTCGCACCGGCACTATCACATCAAACCTCCCAACTCTCGGTACATGCGGCGCAACCCTGCCCCGTGATAGTGTCCTGTCAGGGTCGCACCGTCAGGGTCGCGGTCGGGTAAATTTTGTTTAAAAACCCTTGGCCGAATTTTAAAACACATGCACACAACACATATCAGCTTGGGTGGAGTGATTTTTGACACTTCTCAAGGGGCGATTTTGGGCCATCTTGACTCCCTCCTCCTCCATTTTCAAATCTCTTCCAATTTTTGTTGCTTCCATTGTCATATTTCACCTCCCAAGTAAGTAATCCTTCTCTCTTTCACTTTATTTCTTCCTACATTGTTGAGATTACAAGGTTTTAGGTCAACATTTTCCATGTTTATGTTTTTGTGAAAGTGTGCTTGAAATTAGGTTTGGAGTTGATTATTCACTTGCTATTGCATCATTTCACTCCACATTTTCATCTATTGCAAAATTTCACCATGGATTGAAGTTAGGGTTTTGCATGTATGCTTTAGAGACTTGTACATTTGGGGATTTTGGTGATTTTGCTAGTATAAGGGATCTTGTTGAAGTCCTACATACTAATTCATCTAAAATTCATCATTGATTGCATTGTGTGCCCTAATTACCCAAAATTTGAAGCTAAGTTCATAGATTGTGATGATGAACTCATACATGTGCTAAAATGGCCCAATTTTTATATGTATGCTTCTAGTGACCTAATGTACCCACATTGTTTAATTTGAGGAATTGCCATGTTATTAACTAGTATTACTCTTTCGTGGCTTGTTCAATGTGGTTAGTTAACCTTGGTTAGTTGATGATTAGACTTTTTAATCGTATTATCCTTCGTTTTGGGTCTTATCATGCAACTTGTGTCGGATAATTGTTTTTGTACTCAACTTTGGGATTGTTGACTCTCGTTTCATGTTGATTAGGGGTAATCTAAGTTATGATGCTCCTTATGGGATATAGTATGATTTTCGTGCACCCTGTGTTTTTGTGTTCTTTTGGTTGATTTTTGCACATTGATTCAAACCATATTATCTTTTATAGGGCATGAATAGTGTGCAAAGGCAGACCATTAGAACACCACATACATGTTCACCACAACTTGATCATCATAGCTTCGTGCATTTCTTGAAACATGTTACCGTGTCACTTATTTCACCCTTTTTTATAAACAATTATTCGCGGCTTAGCTCTCCAATTTTCTTGTAGGTTCCCAACATGGTGCGCAACGCTCATCTCACTAAAGATCGCTACCAGCTCTTCAACGAACTTGATGAAGATGAACATATTGCCCTAGCGAGTGCACCGAATGCAGACTATCAAAACATATATGACAATATGAGCGGACGTGGCTTTCTCCCAGAAAGAGGCATCTCATGTAGCGGGTTAGACACAACCACAATCCCGGGCACCATTGCAACTCGCAATTGGGCTCGCTTTACTAGTACCCCCCTAAAGTATCACCCTACACTAGTACGCAAGTTCTATGCCGCAATGGTCCCGTAGGTCTTCAAGGACAGTGGCGTCGTATGGGTTCGAGGCACTCAAGTGGTGCTTACGGCAACCACTATCAATGAATATTTTCACACGACGCCACCCGAGGATGACTTTGCCGACCATGATGGTATGCCTGCCGAGGTCATACGCCATTACTCTACCAACGATCTATCTGCTAGTCTACGGCGCGATCACTCAAATGCATGGGATCCCGGGCATGTTGAGTTAAGCCATGGGGATCTTCTTCCGGACATGGCCTTTTGGTCTGTCTTCATCAAGCACAATCTATTACCTTCGCGGCACCGCACGATCGTTTACCTTGAGACAGCTCAACTGCTTTACACCATCCAGCATGACTTCAACTTTGATGTCGGACGCATCATTCTCGGCCAAATTCTCAAGACCGGTTGCGAAAAGCGAGGCCTCCTCTATTTTCCATGCCTTATTACCCATTTATGTAGGATTGCTGGGATAGGCGCAACATCTGATGAGGTTGTCCTTAAGGCACCCATGTCTGATATAGGCAAGATGGCCTATAATTCTTATTGCACACATCATGGGTTGCCCAACCTTCCTACTGAGGGTCGGTATCGGAACAGAGGGCGAGGAGCAGCAATGCAAAACCAACCTGGGGCACGGCAAGGCGTGGCAGCTAGGGGCGCCGGACCACCACCACCCCTGGGTGGTGGTTATCCGGGAGTCCCGCCCCCTTGGGCGACAGAGATCAGAGAGACGGTGCATGAGTTGCGGGTAGGACAACAAGCTCATGGAGAGATTCTGAGCGAGATGCGAATGAGACAGGGGAGTATGAACCAGCGCCTTGATCAAGTATACCAGCTTGTTGATAGGCGATTCACCAATGTGAGTTACACCCGAGGACCCCGCAATGTCATATATGATCCATCCTCCTCGCAGCATCAAGAGGGCGACGACTGACTAGTTTGTTTTTCTTTTCACTTTGTTCATGCTGCTTCTGTTCACTTATGTATTTTTGCCATTTCAAATGTGATGGTTCCCTTGTACAAACAATGCCTTGGAACTGATAGGGCACATTGGGGACAATGTGTCTCAAAGGTTTGGAGTTGTTTTTTTTTATTTTTAGTGGGTTGACTTGTATGAACTCTTATTTTGATTAGTAGAAATGCATTGATTGTATAATGCTTAATTAATCGGAATGGATACATATGTTGGTAGTTATTGGTTAGGTGAGTTAGAAAAACTTTTCTTGACATGAATACTTGTTGTTGAGTCATGCTTGTAGAGGAATAGAGTAGTTGTGTACATAATTATGGACATTAGTAGAGATCACCTTAGTGAGATTTTGAGTCTTAATGCCTTCATTTCTGAGTGATGCTTTAACTTTGTTCACCATCTTTATACATGTTTCAATTCTTTCAATTTGATAGTTTGATCTCAATTGTTCTTGCATTGAGTAGTAACGATTAATCTTCAAGCTTAAAATGTATATTATTTGTGAAATTTTGTGGACCTTGAGATATGATATCGGGCTAGGTGTGAAATTTCCTTTGGTCTATCATCTATCTTCCCTCTTTCTTGCCCTTTGTTGAGGTGTTACCCCTACCCACTCTGCGGCCTTTACTAAAGCTTAAATACCCTAATCTAGCCGGATACACTTGCCTACCCGTAGTCTAAGTGCATCATGGATTGAGAGAGGTAATCAATAACGCAAGAAACAGTTTCAGGGTGAATCGATAAAAGCATGAAAGAGTTGTTAGTCAAAAAAAAATCAAAAAAAAAATCAAAAATAAAAAAAAATCAAAAATTCAGAATAAAGTTGGTGTATACCTATGATAGATGGAAATCTTGCATTAGATGTGCGGTTGCTTAAAAAATTGCGCAAAATCATAGAAGGGAAGACGAGAAGTGTAGAGCCACTATTAGTTTTGATGCACTTAGGCTAATTGTACCTTGACCATTTCTTCTTCTTCCACTCCGTTAACCGTATTACATCCCTTTAAGCCCCGATTGATCTTTTGGAAAGCACGATTTATGAATAATACATGTTTATTTGTATCTTACTACTCAATTCCTTCCATGAGATCTTATTTGATCATTGCGTGTTCTATACTATCACATGTGGATGATCTTGCTAATTTGTTGTACATTAACTCTCCCGCATGTGTTTGTGATAAGTGTGAACCTAGGACTCGAGTGTTAAGAGAGCATCCCGTAAGGTTAGGGTCGAAGCGAAATCCTCTACTAGTTGTGTACTTGATGAAATAGATCTCAACGAGCATTTACTTGATAATGGTTTCATGTCAATAATAGTTTTATCTATGCTCAGTCTAATCAAGAATCTAAGGAATGTATGTTGGTTCTTATTAATTGTGTATTATTATCTCCGTGTGTTCTTTGACTAAAATGTTTGTTCATGCAGCCCCTTTCGAAAACCCATCATTTTTGTAAGCTTGCCTGTATGTTATCTTTATATTTCTTTACGCCAATTTTTGCTTGAGGACAAGCAAAATCTAGGTTTGGAGTTGTTGATAACTTCGTTTTCTGACGGGTTTTTACCCTCCGAATCATAAGTTTACGGCTCGTCTTGAAGTAAGAATTGGCATTTCGGACTAATATTGTGTGCAAGTGTTGTGTAGACATACAAAATGTCAAGTGGAAGAAAAAATTGCCTATTATTACTCCATTTTGACATCCCGGACGAAGAAAGCATCGAACCAAGTGAACGGACGAAAAAGTCAGAAAATTGGAGCCATGCTATTGTGCCACGCGACAGTGACATATGTCACAATCGCGGGCATAATAGCGCTGTTTGTACCGTGAGTGTGGAATCTCGCGCGACAGTGCCACGCGATTGTGACACTGTCACTGTCGCAAGGCACAGTCGCGGTCGTGGTCTGAGGGTATAAAAAGCTGCAGGAAGTTAATGTTTAGGGTTATCTTGGGATTGTTGGAGGCTAGGTCGTAGGGGAGCTGTTCTAAACCGTTTTTGGAGCTGAAAGAAGACTTTTCATTGATTGGGAAGGTGGAAACAACATTTGGAGCTCAAAATTGGTAGTGTGTATCAATCATTGAGGGAGTTTTATCATTACACTTGTATTTTGTTGAGAAACAATGTATTTTGGTGTTGTCATCTTCTTCTCTATGGTTTTATTTGCTACTAGTAACATGAACTAAACCTTTTGAGGTTGGGGGAAGGATGGATTTTGGTTTTATACCGTTGAATATATGATTATTGCATTTATTGAGTTAATACACTTGTTGGTTGAAGTTTGTCTTTCTTATTCTTATTGTTTATGAGATTGGCCATCTTGTTCATCTTATTGGTTGTATTTCCTCTTGAGAAATTGGTTTTATAACTTGATAAAAGTTAGATAAACCTAGGGTGAGATATTGGATAGAGATATACCAAGTAAACCCTAGTTTGTGTTTGTGATTCTTATGCTTAATGAGTTGAATGTTTATGTGTATTGGTTGAGAGACTTCAATATATATTGCATGATACATTCTTGCTATTGCTCGAGAGAGAGTAGTGAGTATATTTGGAATTGCTAAATTTAACCTTGTGTATTGATTTATTGAATGTGTATTGTTTATTTGTTGGTGGAATCCAAATGAAATCCGACCCCTAGCCTTTCCCTAATCATATAAGTATTCTCTTTGTGGTGCTTGAATCAATTGTTGAACAGTATTTCCGTGCTTGTTTCCATTGTCTCTTGATAAATAGTTAATTAATCATACTCAAACCAATTTTATCAGCAGTTCAGTTAGTAGTTGTGGTAGCCTTTGTGGTACTTAAACTCGTAGTTCCTTGGATCGATACTCGTACTTAGTACGTATTACTTGATTGACACCGTACACTTGCGGTAGATTTGGAGGGTTGCATAAACCTTCTATCACCTATGACATGCATTTTAGGTGATGGAAACATCAATATGAATGTATTCCAACACACACAGTTTTAAAGACGAAAAACCGCAATATAAAACAATTCATTCGTAAAGTAAACTCAACCCAAAATGTGAATAGTAAATGAATTCCCAATTTATGAAAACGTGGACAAAACTTTATATCCCGAAACATCCAAACACGGATGGGGCATAATACTTAAACCATAAATCATAGATAACAATATATATATATATATGTATATATATATATATATATAAAACGTCATCGAAAACATAGATAATAAAATTAAATACCCAATACAACATCTTTCGGTGACGGGGGAGACCCACTTCCGTTGGAGATGGCAGAACACAAAGTTAAGTCACGTATCTATGTTATCGAACTACACCTCAGATCGTGACTTTATTGCCTGCTTTAATAAGCTACACCTCAAGTCGGACTTTATTGTCTGCTTTAATAAGTTACACCCCAAGTCCCCAATGATGTCGTATCCTTTATTGCCTGCTTTGCCAAGCTACACCTCAAAGATATACGATCATATTGCCTGTTCATTTTCTAGTAAGTTACAACCTCAAGATTCCCAATAGACCTTTAGTGCATACTTACTAGCATTCAAGATAGGAGTCTCAAACTCCTTACTTGATGACCCTAAGATGTTTAACCCTCGTGTACAAGAGTTAGAGCATCTAAACCACAACAACAAGGCCAACACGACATATTTCCCAAAGTGAGAATATCAAGACTTTCACTATTAAACATGTCTGACTTACATGCCTAGGGATCTAATGCACAACAGTCTATAATACATGACTCCAAATGAATGACACACGTACTCAAAACGTGTATTCTCCAAATAAAGTGCAATAAATGCAACTCACACCCAAAGCTCCATATCACGCAATTAAAACCGGACAAATGTCCCCAAAACCCGATAAAGACAAAAACCAAGCCTCAAGCTCAACCAATCAAATGACCATATGTTAAAAGGTATGTGATAAAACGTAAACAACCTACGTTTGTGCAAACACATATTTTAAACTCATAAATAACCCAAAACACGACATTGGGTTGGGACAAACCCTTTTTCCAAAGGAACTCACACCATTTACATTTTCAAAACGTCCCATAACATAATTTATGCATATTTCCAAAACATACGTTAAAAGTGCATTTCTACCAGTTAATCACCTTATATAAGATAAATCATCAAAACACATTCATTTATGATTTATTTGTGAAAGTGTCCAAAAATCCCAAATATGATGTTTCACAAGGTTTATAAAATCTTATTAGTTCAAATAGCAAAACTCATTAAAAGATTTCAACATTTGATAATAATCATGTAAAACACATAAATACTCTAAAATGGACATTTTTTGTATGTACAACGTTTTCACAAATCAACTTGAACTCTCCTTGCTAGATTTAAGCTAAATCTAGGTTTTACCCCAAAAACTTGAATATCCTTTGATGAAGGCTTGAATATCCTTTGATGAGGGCTGAAAATCGGGTTTTATGCTCGAAGAGTGCTTCACGCGGGTTTTCACGTGGCTAAACTAGCGCAAAAACCCGCCCGCATGCCCCAAAGTTGCCCGGATGACCCAAAGTCTCCCCGAAAGTCGCCCCAAATACTGCTCGCCCGATTCTCTTCATTTTTCATGCCCGATCACTATTTTCGTCATAACTTCTTCGTTTTAGCTCCGATTTTGTTCCGGAAAGAACCGTTGGACTCGTAATTGAATCCTTCATACAACAAGGCTATAAAATCTAGGATTCAAGTCCAAATCCTATTTCTTCTATTTCCCTTAAAATACTGATTTCTGTATTAACTTGAAATTATGCCTTCCAAAAATCGGGGTGTTACAATGTAACACTTGGGTGTTACTGCATTTGGCTAATGTAACACCCGTAAATTTTTCTTACACATCATGGACGTATGCATTTTTAGGTATGTATATTCTCTCCCAGCTGCATACGTTGCTCCCTCTTGTGTGAGAATTGGCAAGCTTAAGTGTTTGAGGATTTAGAAGCTTGAAACAACGCCAGAGACTTACGCGGGCTACCGCGCGGTCTGGAGACCGCGACCAAAGCCGCGGGACTCACTGGAGTCTCTGGGACAAGGACACGCGCGGCCTACGCCGCGACTCCATAGCCGCGGCCAAAGCCGCGGTAAAGGGTCTGAAGGCCAAATACGGGATTTTCCCCCTTTTCCCATTGTTTTGCATTTTGGGGCTTTGGAGTGCGATTTTGGAATATCCAAGAGGTAGGGTTTCCTCTTCCTTCATACATTGCTTTTAAATGCAAAGTTCTTAGGCAAGTATTGGGTTGGTTTAGGTTGGTGGTGGTGTTTATGAGCTTGTGATTGAAGTGTCAAGTCTTCTCCTAAACTCTACCCTCAAGTGTCATCATCTAAGGTTTCCTATAACCTTACAAGGTGAGTTTTCTAAACATTGTTCTTACATATTTACTAGGGTTTATGTGTACTACTCTCATTTATACATCCTAAGTACATAATGAGTTTTGACATATTTTGACCTAACTATGGGACTTGGAATATTAGGGTTTTGGAACTTGAACAAATATGTTGGGAAAATGTGATTAGATTGTAAATAATGGTATCTTATGACTCCCTACATGCTTTAGAACTTACTCCTATTTTATGGGACTTTGGTGAATCCAAAATGAAACTTGGGTTTTGGTGAGATTCAAGTATTGGGTTGGTTAGTAATAATCTTGTCAGTAAAATGAGTTTTATATGTTACTGTCGATAGATTTGCATTGATAAAGTCTCCTTATTAATGGAGGCCAAGACTTGATGTTAGAAGGCTTATACATGTAATGTGGTCTTAACACTTGTGTATATGATTAATGATGAAAGTGTTAAAATGCTTTGTATTTAGTCTTAGTGAAATGGATCCATAGGCACGATGTTCCTATGTCCCTGTTTTGGACATTGGGTTCACCACTTTGGCACAGAATAGGCATCGGGTCACCATGATAAGTCAGGTGTAGACCTATACGATTGGGCAGCGTCTCATGGGCAGTAAGGTGTAATTCCCTTGTGCTAGAGTTCCCTGTTTTGGAACTCTCAAGAATAGACCTAGAGGGGTTGACTTGATGTTTTCGAGCAATAGACTTAGAGGAGTTGAGCTCATTATGTGATTGGTGTTATTTGTACCATATTTAATCACTAATGGTTTATTTGATTTGTTGGTTTTAGCTCACGGCTATATCCTCCGCGTGACTCCGAATGGGTTTAGTACTTCCATTCTTATTTGACTTGTTCTCACTAGGCTTTAGCCTAATACTTGTTCTTTATTGTCATGTTGACAGGTCATCTTAACGGTGGGGCACGTCGGGACTGAGGGTACGACATTGGGGTCGTGAGTGGTCTTTTTGAGAAACATAGAGACCACCATACCTTGACTTTTGAAGATATACTTTTTGGAAGGATTGCGACACCCGACCATAATCTAGTTAACCAAATTTAGATTAGTAGGTTGTCGTTTTATGCTTCATCTTTGGGATTGTAAATGCCTTACTATATACCCCGTTATGGGATGATACTATTGGGTTGAATTGTTTTACCGTTTTTATACAGGTTTAAATTATCCCCTATTTTTAGGGTGACATGTTTCTCTATTTTCAAACGTCATATTGCCGAAATTTCAAATTTTATTTCCGTCTAATTTTTAGAGTGTTACAGCTAACTTCTTGGTTTGGTCATCCAAGTTGAAGCTTCATTCAATGTGGACAAGCCGATCACTTGTGTGTTAATATTAGATCTTAGACCTCGAGAGGGGCGAATTCGAATATGGCTTGGGATATGCAAGAAGGTTTGAGAAAATCTTCAATAATCGCATAGAGATATGGATTTTTGCATAATCAAACAAAGGTCCATATGTCGGTCGAGTTGATGTGTCATAGAGATATGCGCATCTCTCCATACCGGCGGGGCTAAGATCTTCGAAATCTACTTAGTGAGATTGGTGAACCGAAAGTTAGCATTTGTGGAAACTTTATAACAAAACCGTAATTGCAACCTATACGACGTAGCTTCGAGAGGAGGAAATCGTGTAGGGTTACCCGTACTCGCTTTTTATTATTTGTTAACTTAAATATTTAATATTTCGCTCCAAACCAATCAATTTTATAAAACTCTAAACTTTGCACCGGAAGTTCGCGGAAATCTCCGAATCTTAGTAGTCCAATCTCCGTAGATACGATATTTGGTCATTATCATTATATTATTTGAAAAGCGAACACAATATTTGGTGTATACTTGCACCATTATTGTTATATTTTATACGTGTGCATTTTTGCTATCAGTATTAATTATTTAGAATTATTATTAATCTTATCAATTATTTTTAAATTATTATAATTATAATAATTATTATTAATTTTATTGTTATTTAATATTTTTAGTCATTTTAAATATTTTTGTAAATTAAATAAAAGTTAAAGTTATATTTAATTTGTTTTATCTATATCTATACTATATTATAAAGCTCTTAAAAACAATTTCTAAAGCATAATGTATCGTTATTTAATGCTAATTACTTAAAATCTCTTAAAAACAACCATTAAAGTTTTATATACTACATTTAATGCTATTTATTAACTTTCAATCGTTATCTCTAACCACTTTAACTCCCCTAAATTCACTCCTCATTTTAATCCCCTAAAATCACTCCCCTGCATAATATAAAAAAATCAAATATAATTAAGAAAATCTAACATAATATATTGTTTATTTTGAAAAAACATTATATTATTAAATCTAAAATAAATTACATTATTATTAAACTTCTATACTATATTATAAAGCACATATAAAAAAGTATTAAAAACAATTGCTAAAAGTTAATGTACCGTTATTTAATGCTAATTAATTAAAATCTCTTAAAAACAACCATTAAAGTTTTATGTACACTATTTAATGTTATTTATTAACTTTCAATCCTTATCTCTAACCACTTTAACTCTTTTAAAATCATGATGTATCTCGCTGTATTGTGCGAGTACGATTCTAGTAAATAATAATACTTTGATAAATATTTAATAAAATATTTAATTTCTTTTTGAGAAATTAATAATTAATTAAGATATATAAGGTTGACCATGTTGTTATTATTCATATTAAATAGAGTAAATTACGTTTTTAGTCCCTATGGTTTGTTGAAAATTTATAGTTTCGTCCTTATGGTTTTAAAAATTACAATTTTCATCCCTATGGTTTATAATCTTTACCTCTTTCGTCCTTATGATTTAAATTTTACTAGTGTTTTGGCCTCAGGGACGAAATAGAAATGAACTGCAAACCATAAGGACGAAAACCGAAATTTGAAACCATAGGAACGACATCCAAAATTTTTAACAAACCACAGGGACGAAAAACGTAATTTACTCTATTAAATATAATGGTTATTTAAAATCATCATTTAATGTAAAAATGCAGGTTTTTGTAGTGTTTGTTAAAAAATAATATATACTCAAAAAATATGAAAGGTCCATAATACCAAGATATATTCTATACATTTGATTAAATTGTTAAATACTTTTATTAAATTGCTTGTCAAACTAAATGTTATAAATTTGTTTTAGGTGATACTAGTTGTATGCCCGCGCAATACTGCGGGATGTAATAATCGAATAAATGTAAGAAAGGAGTTGCATGATATCCTTTGCGACAACATCATGTAAAGTTGGTCGTGCAAAAATATTGATTCCCATAGATAATACCACTTTATCCTTGTACTTTATTGACTTGGAAAGAGGAAAATGATGGATAAAAGTTTAATATTGACAGGGTTGTTGGCTTGGAAAAAAGAGTGTGTACTTTTTTATCTTATATGGCCATGAGAACTGGTATTGATGCCAAGTGGAAGAAACCGTGTGTTGATCTAAGGTTGAGAAGAAGCGATTTGATCTTTCTTTTTTATTTAAATTGTAATCGAGTCCTCTCCAAGTTTTGTTTGTATGTCATACCTTATACAAAGTCTTACAATTACATATATTTCATTTAATAGATGTTTTTAAAAAGTAATAAATAATCATTGTGCTTTACTTATTTCTTGTACATCACACCTTACACAAAGTCTTAAAGGTCGGGTATGTGCTTACCGGTTAAATTCAACGTTTTCACTTATCTTATAGGCTAAGATTTTAATTCATTAAAAACGACATCGTATGCAAAAATCTACACGGTAAGCGCTAATCGGGTAAACTCATACTTGACGGATAAGACTTTCGGTCATTACTTTCACTCTTACCGGGTAAGATTATTGGTCTTGTCATATATCAGTTAAGGTAATATAACTTGGTAAGCTTGGTAAACACTAAACGACCCCTTACATTCATTCTAGACAACTCTCAAAGCAGTCGTCACAACCATCACATATTAATCAAATGCTCTATGGCCAGTGAAATGTAAGTACAAAAAAGAAGGAAAGAAGAAGTAGACATCAATAGAAAGAAAAAAGAAGAAAAGATTCATATAAAATCATAATATCCGTTACTCAATATGAAACCAACCTATATCCTAGTAAAAGAAGCTTTTATCATATTCCACGTTTCACCTTTTTAAAGGGTATTATCTGAACTCGTGAAAGAAAGAAAGCTCTTCCTTCCTCATTCTCTCCAACAGATAAATTTGATCAACCATTTCACAGACAAATTTGTCAAGCAACCAGCAATGGCATATACATAAAGTAAAGACCCATCGTATACTCCTCCACTTTGTACATTCACTCCTTAAAAACAGAAATAAAGTAATAATAACAAGAGCATCACCATGAAATCATGCTGATAACAGTTGCCCAAATAAAGCTCTCCGAAAGATCCACTACCAATCTTCCTCCTAAGCTTTTTTCACATTATCCATAATTAAATCCCATACAAACAAACCCAAATAATTACTTTATTGCTATTTAATTTATAATCTATACTAATGATAAATATGCCATCACCAACAAAATTTACAACCTATTAATAAAATAGGTTTAATAGTAACATATGTACACTATATCCAGCCACATGTACATGGAATCTGGAAGGATTTGCCTGAATACAATGGAAAGATGGTTCACTTTAAGAAAGGGACTCTAGCATGTTTAGGATGTTACTACCTGAATACAATGAGTTAATAGCAAACGATATCTCTATATTCATGATAGTCATTTGATGCATGTAACATAAGCTTGTGAACTTCCCTAGTCAAACAAAACAATGAAGGGTCCAGAAAATAAAATATCATTGCAACAAACAACTTCAAACAACATATATGAATTCGAACATGATACAAAATCCATAGTCGTACATCTTTTCCCAGATCTTGACATACCCAGTAAATGACAAAACATATCCAAAAAATCGATATGGATTAAAACACAAAAGTAACTCATTGTATGTCACCTCAAGTCCCATGGGAACAAAATGGAGTAATAAAAATTGGTTCCATTTTAGGAGAAGTTTGACCATAAAAAAATATATTGGGGTTGTAGCTCTCAAGGGTCGCTAGTTATATGGGTTTCTTAAGAATTTCATATACACTTGACAAATATCTGGAGAATTTTGGTCAACTTAGTTATGCATTTGTTAAAATGCTACTCTAACCATTGTAATCAGAATTAAGGTGACAAGGTTTTAACCCAAACAACACATGAATGGATATACAAGAAAATACAAACCTTTGATTTGTGATCCTTAATGGTTGTTTTGGTCAAATGCAAATCTGGACTTAAATACATATATGCTAGAGTGGAGAAAACACGTTACCTTGCCAAGATTTGTCAGTTGTCACCGGCGAATACTGCATTTTTGTCCCCTAATTTCTCGTTCTTGACCTTATTCAATACAATAAAATGCATACATTAGATGAAAGAATGAATCATGAACTAATTTTTCTGATGAAACCCCCTGCTTAACAATAATTCAACTTGATATATGAACGAAATTTCCAAATTAAGCTTACAAAACCCCAAGCTCCAAATAGACAAAAAAACATATTTCGCTCAATTCCCTTCAACACATTAAAGGCAAGGTTGATTAGCAACACAAAACCTAAAATTATTCAACCTATAGATTAAAAAACAGAAACAAACCAAATCTCAACTGATCTTTGTATGAAGAAAAAGGCTCATTGTTGTTGTTTCTCCTCATGTCGTTGACCAGAGAAATTTAATGACCATGTGGTATTCTTTACCAGGCTCTACTTTATGAGTTATGGCTGATAAAAAAAATAGTGGAAATGAAGCACAAAGAGAAAGCAAGAATTAAGTTCTCCCTTGTACTAATTCAAACGAATTAAAAGAAGCACATGAAGTAAAGCTATAAGCTCATATAAAAATATGTAAAAACTCACCTTAAAAATTTCGTCTGGTGGTTCAAGAATCTATTTAGGGCGAAAAAGAAACCAACCAGATCTGAGCTTAGTTAAAAGCCATCACATAGTAGCTACCGAGTAACGAAAACTGGTAATAACGACCAAAAACTCAAGAAGAAAGCAAAACCCTTGACGTCATGAACTCTATTAAAGTAGATCACGAACTGTACAAAATAAATCATACAGAAAGCAAAACTCCTAATATGATGCTTAAGGATTCTTAAAGCAAGCTATGCCAGGTGCAACAGTGTCCTGTGGAGCCTAAACAAACAGCACAGAAGCACGAATCAGCGGAGAGGTGGTGGTCGGATGTGAGGGGCGGGGTAATAGTAACGGCGGTGAATGAAATACGAATCAGCGGAGAAGACGAATTGAGATCGAAGTCTGAAAGAGGGAGGATGGAGTCTGGTGGTAGGGTTAGGGTTTGGAACTGTGTTAAATATTAGTATTTTATGTTTTTTTATCCGTACTTTATAATATAGTATAGATATTAATAAATAAAATATTCTAATACAAGACAACATAAAGAAAGGGAATATAGATAATTAGTTAATTAAAGTCGGGGATTTTGTATGTTGGAAAGAAAATGAAAGTAAGAGAGTGGTCAACGTGTTCAAAATTCAATGCGTGGGTGGCGTCCTGCCTCCTCTACAGCCATTTATTAAACATCTAGAATCGATGTTTTTTGAATTTTCCTACCAACGTGGAGATTGAGTGTATTTATTATATCTTTTACTTTATTATACATACGAGTAAATTATTAGAATAAATCATGGACTTGGTCACTAACATTTGTTATTTTTTATGAAAATGGTTTTTAAATTTTATCTTTATAAATTCCTCTTTTATAAAGAAGTATACGAGTAAGAGGTATATCAGACGTTAATAAAATAAGACTTACTCAATTCTTATTAAGGTATCGTTTGTTTTTTAAGAGGTTTAAAGTGTTATTACTTCTGATTAATAAGAGGTGGTGGTGTTGAAGTCTGAAATATGAATCAACAAGACTGTATGCTTCTGTAACGTCTGGAGGAGTCTTGAGAGAAAGAAGAACATATGAACTGAGATCGCGATAAGAGGTTTTAAGAAGTTAGGTCACCACTTCTTATTTCAGACGTATTTAAGAGTTAAGAGCTTCTGAAAACTGGAAAGAAAAAAAAACAATCAGTCTAAATCTAAAAAGGTTTGAAAGACTTAAGAGTCATTAAGAGGTTTTTAAAAAAAACACCCCCTAAGAATTGGATGAAATCTAAAGCATCAAACTGATGTTAGAGCCGGAAAGCCTTTAAATCGGATCGACAAATCCGATGAATGAGACTTTCCACTAATCATTATGTATCAAAAGGGACCATATCTAAGTAGTTTCATAATGACACTCTTCGAATCAACATACTTCAGATATACATGCATCAGATGAAATATATGGTATCCTTTATTTTATTCTTTGAGAACATCAGAATGAAAAGGTTTAAAATAAAATTCAATGAGATAATTAGTTAGCATATATATAACAAGATTACTCATATCATTTGATTTTTATTATTTAACATTCTCAATTCACTGATTAGAAACTTGAACCTTGATTCATTCAATGGTTTAGTAAATAAATCAGCCAATTGATTGTCTGTTGGAATAAAATGTAGTTCTACATTTCCTTTAGATATGTAGTCTTTGATGAAGTGATATTTAATATCAATATGCTTGGTTCTTGAATGTAGAACAAGATTATTGGCAATGACACTTGAATTATCACATAGAATAAGTATAGCAGAAAACATTATGTCATAATTAGCAAGTTGATTTTTCATGCATAAGATGTGAGTTGTACAACTTTCAGCAGCCACATATTCAACTTCAGTCGTGGAGCTTGAAACTGAATTTTGCTTCTTACTTGACTAACTTACAAGTTTTTCACCAAGAAGTTGGCAAATTCCGGTAGTGTTTTTCCCGTCTATTTGACAACCTGCATATTCAGAATCTCAATATCCATCTAGTTTAAAACTTGTGTCTTTGGGGTACCAAAGACCTAGATTAGGAGTTCCTTTTAAGTATCCAAAAATCCCTTTTACAACAGAAAAGTGAGATTCTTTTGGATTGTCTTGATATCTAGCACAAAGAAATGTAGAAGACATAATATATGTACGACTTGCAGTGATATATAAAAGAGATCCAATCATTCCTCTATAATTAGTTACATCGACCGATTTTCCATTCGAATCAGAGTGCAACTTTAATGGAGGAGCCACTAAAGTTTTCATGGTTGAGCATTGGTCATAGTAAAATTTCTTTATTAAATCTTTGACATATTTACTTTGATTTATAAAAATGTCATCATTGGTTTGTTTAACTTGTAAACCTAAGAAGAAAGTTAATTTACCCATCATGCTCATTTCGTATTTGTTTTGCATAAGTTCAACAAAGTTTTCACAAAGAGAAACATCTGTATCACCAAATATTATTTGAACACGAATGAAATCAACACCAAATTTCTTAGAAAAAAGAGTGTTGTCAATCATGCCATGGATAAACTTATTTTCAAGAAGAAAGGAAGATAGAGTATCATACCATGCACGTGAAGCTTGTTTAAGACCATAGAGAGCTTTATCAAGTTTGTATACATGTTTAGGATTTATCGGATCTTCAAATCACGGAGGTTGTTTCACATATACTACTTCTGATGGCGTACCATTCAGAAAGACACTCTTGATATTCATTTGATAGTTTTATTATGATTTAAGTATTTTAGACTTAGAAACAAGGAAGGAATTTATTTTAAGATGTACGAATGTAGTCTGCAGTAATACGTTGTGTAACACCCCGATTTTCGAAGGGTAACATTTCGAGTTATTATAGAAACCGATATATCAAGGAAAAATAGGATATTTGATTTTGGACTTGAATCTTGGATTTTATAGTCTTTTTAGATAAAGGATTCAATTACGAGTCCAACGGTTCTTTCCGGAGCGAAAACGGAGCTAAAACGAAGAAGTTATGGCCAAAACAGTGTTCGGTACGCGCTCGGCTATAGTGCCCGGCGATTGTGACACTGTCACTATAGCCTGTCACAATCGCCAGAGTCCAAAAACTCTCGGTACAATCTCAGCGATTGTGCCCGGAGATTGTGACATTGTCACTATAGCCTGGCACAATCGCCTGGAGGTATCAGGGTGTTAAAAGTCGCGATTTTCAGCCTCATTCTTCATTTCTTCACAACTCTCTCATTTCAACTCCGATTTTGGTGATTCAAGTTGCCGTGGTTTCGTATTTAAGAGCTTTTCAAGGTTATATTGTTAGTTTTGGGAAGATTCAAGAGTATTTGGTGGTGTATTGGAAGCAAAGGTCAAGAGTTCATCATCATCACCTCCATCTTCAAGAATTTTTGGGTTTTCTAGGTTTTCATCAAAACCTAAATGGTAAATGTATCCCTTCCATTTATAAACCTTAAAATAAGTTATAAATGATCCATTGATGATTATCCTAGTGTGTGGTTTATCAATTTCGGGTTTGATGATTTTGGAGAAATCTAGGTCGAAATTGGGGTTTGGACCAAAAAAGAGATTTTGATGTGTAATGTTTGGAGAATGTTTCTATATGGTTGAATGTGGTTATTTATGGTTGGAATGTATGGATATAGGTTTTTGGAGATTGGTTTGAAGAATCAAGTTTCTTCAAGGAAGCTCTAAATGGGTGAAATCTAGATTTAGCCTAAATCTAGCGAGGTGAGTTCAAGTTGATTTGTGAAAACGTTGTACATGCCAAAATGTCTATTTTAAAGTGTTTATGTATTCTACATGAAATTATCAAATGTTGGGTTATTTGCTAATCTTTGATTTTTGGAAGTATAAAACTTTACAAACTTTGTATAATACCCACATTTGGGATTTTTGGGAATTTTGATAAATGTGTTACAAATGAATGTGTTTTGAGGTCTTATTGCATAAATAGATCTTTGATCAAAGAAATACGCTTTTAAATGTTTGTCGGATTTTATGCATCATTCATGAAATAGAATGTTTTATAAAGTATTACTTGCACTTTTATGTGAGGTACTTGAAAGAATGTTTATAGTCTCATTTTATGATTTTCATTCTTATCAGCAGTTAAATTTGGAAAATGCATATTTTGTGTTATGAGGCATTTGGAAGATATAAGAGTATAAGTTCATTTGGAAAATGGGTTGCCTCAATTAATGTTGAGTTTCGAACTAATCTTACTTTTAGTCGTGGTGTTTGCATATCCGTTGGTCGAGTGCGTTTTATCGTATTCTTATTTTCATTTATCAATGAGTCAATGGGTTGCTAAGCCTACGGCTTGGCATTGTTATTTTGAGGGGGTTTTAGGACAATTGTCCAATTTTGGTAGCTCGACTTCGAGCCTTGTTGGCGATATTGGATGAAACAAGTTAGGTATCGGGTGCGATGTAAGTCCTTCGTGCTGCACGTTAAGGTATCGGGTGCGGTATAAGTCCTTCATGCTCAAGTATTACGATATTGGACGAGGGGCTCGACATAGGAACCCGACGGGGTTGAACTCGAGTTTCCGTGGGTGTACGTTTAAAACTACTGAGCCTGACATCCCTTGCGTGTACTTTTGTTTATATGACTAGTCATAACAACATAAAATGGGCTTACTTTGTGGACCGTCACATTTTATGGAATCGGGAATCCCCCGTCACCGAAAGGTGTTGATATTGGGTATTGAGTTTTATTATCCAAGTTTTCGGTGACGTTTTGTATAATTGGGTTTTACCCTTGAATTATGGGTTGAGTATTATGCCCCACCCGTGTTTTGGGTGTTTTGGGATATAAGGTTTAACCGTATCTTCATAAATGGAGAGTTCAATTTATATTTATGTTTTGAGTGAGTTTTGGGTTAAAACTAATTTATGAATGGACGGTTTACATTGATATCATCATCTTTGTAGTAGTTTGGCTTGGAAAATGTCCAAATTAGTGTTCTTTGTCTAAAATGCATATTATTGGAAAATGAGTCGTTTTCACATGCAAGACGTATCATATTGAAGAACTATAACTTTAACCGCATCCTTTCTTTTCTAAACAATTATTTTATAAATGTTGAAAAACTCTTGAGCTCACTAGACGTTAAGCCTAACATTTTCATTTGTCGGCATGTGCATCAGGTTTCAAGGTTGGGAGTTGGTCCTAGCAATCCTATGAAGAGTTGAGCATTAGCTTTGTGCAAATGTAAGTAGTTGGTGAAGTCTTCCGCAACGTTGGAAATAGTAACTATTATGGGGTTTTAGTGGCACCCGTCCTTATCATAGACTTTTGTATAGAATGAAGGGTTTTATTGAGGTTAAATCTTAATTTATGGTTGTAGATGATTTATTTATTGATGTATTTAGAAATTTTTAAATAAGTTGTTATTTCCAGATTTGAGGGTATTACAAGTTGGTATCAGATCTTAAGTTTGAGAGAATTAGGTGTTGATTTTGAATGCCTAGACTCAAACTAGAGTTCTTATAAGTGATAGTAAGTGAGGTTGCATATTAGGTGCCTTAAGATAAGATATCTTGAGATTGAGCAAGTCGCTAGAAACGGGAAACTTGTCGAGAGTCGCAAGGATAATTATGTACGGTACGGTTATAATAGCACCTGGTCAGTGTTATGGTGAACCTACATGCTACATATGTGTACTTGGACTACCTTGGTATGGTGACCGTTGGGGTAGTGCGAAAGTTTCTAAGCGGGCAAGCTAAGGAATGGTTGATGTTTATAGCAATGTCACTCTGGGGTGATAGTAAGTGCGAGAAATGCATTAAGTTGACCATCTTGGGTCGAAATTTTTGGATGGAATAAAACCGTAGACTTTTGGAATCGACATTATTCGAGGAGAAATTGTACGATGAACGGATGAAATTTTCGATAATTGCTTTAAGATGTTTGATCACCCGGATGACAATAGTATGATGGAAAATTGAGGAATAAGATTTCGGAATGTTGAGTGCCGACCAAAGTCATGCACATAAATTTATTTCTAAAATAAGTTTGCATCAATTGTTTCCCATGTTTTCGAAGCGTAAAGTGAGTTGTACTATGAAGCCTTGGTAAAACCTTTAACACTCATCAGATTTTAAACCGTGAGCTTAAGCATGCATAAAATTGTTTTGTTGCACGTGGTTGCAATTTTTATTGAAAATCTCTTTATCCTTGTTTCGTGTCTGACACTATTTTTCCGAATATTGTAATATTTGTGTTTTAATGTTATTTGGGTTGTTTGGGAAATAACTATAGAATTTTTGACTTTGACATTGGATCTCCTCCACGTATGTTAAGGTTTTAAAGGACTAGTTGTCCCTATGTTCTTGAGTCGAAATGTTCCTTGGAATTTTAGTCGCTACGAGTCATGTTGAATTCATGAAACGTTATTTTATGACGCTTTACTACTCACGAGTGTATTTTGAATTGCGTGAGTTTTAATTTTATTTGCGTGTAAGTTTATGAGTTTTAGTGAAGCGTTGAGTCTCATGCGGGTTTTGGTGAAAGTGTTGTTTATATTTATCAGGTGCGATAAAAGATAAAATTTTGGAATTTTGACATTTTAGTCATGACTTTGTTTCATGCTATTTGATTTTGGGAATGATGGTTTTGGCACCATATGATGTTGAGAATCGTTGTGTTTCATTGGGTTTTTTGGAAGGTTTTATTGGGTCTTACGGAATTCTATTTTACGACATTTTGTGCCGTGCTCTTGAATTTGAGAGGCGTATACTTGCATTATTGTATGCGTTAACTTATAAATCTTCGCTTAATATTTTGTCTCGTGCAAGTTTTGCATCGGTATTTTCGCAACCGTAAGAGACGTTTTGAGAGTTTTGTTAATAGATATTATCCCATATGTTATTTTGGGAAGTTTCAATATTATGTGATTTCTGTTTTGGGTTTTATACAAGTGTCACTCATTGTATGTTACATGGTTTTCGAATTGTTTTAAATTGTTGGTGTGAGTAAGCATAATAAAAGTTATGTCGTTTCGTATTGGACTTTCGCTTTGAACGCATTCCAGTTGTCGATTTTAATGTTATAAATTCCGCAATGCATTAAGTGAGTTAGCGGTATACATGTCATGGTAGCCACTATTTTCGGACAACATCATTTCATTGTACGACCTAAAATTTGAAAATTGGTTTAAATTTATTGTATGTTGACCAATCGCATGCATGTTTTTGTGTTGCTAAGTTTTGAGAAGCGAACTCGGCATGCGGGTCTTGTTGGGAATTTTATTCCATACTTTTATATAGTCGAATGAGAAATTTTGGGAACTCGATTACGTAACTTGTCTCTTGGGAGTTTTGTTTAATCGCCTCGCTATAAACTGTTTTGGTACGCGAAATTATTTCCCCATTTATGGTATAATTTGATGCATGTTAGGACCATGGTAGTCCATTTAAAATTTTGTTGCGCATCTTTTATTATTATCCATATTAACGTAAGCACTGATCAAATGAGTTTTGGAAATGATTTTATATGCGTAGTATTGGTGATCAATTTTGAAACCTATCGAACGAACGGTAGTGTATTTTTACCGCACGATTAATTGTTATAAAACTCATGTATTTGAAAGTTTTATAGATTTCAACTTGGCATACTTGTTGAAAAACCTTGAACTCATTAGGGCTATTGACTTAAAACCCCTATCGTGAAGGGAGTTGCAATTAAGGGACTAGAGAAGTCCTTAGGATTTGAAGCGTCGGATGATCCGACTTGTAGTCAACCTTGAATTTGAGTTTCAGTTTTTGAATCGGGTCATGCGTGAATCATGGGGGTAATAGATTATGTCCCCCAGTTAATTAAGAGATGATCTCTATGCTTCAGTAAACCTTCGGGATGAGGTTTTGTGTGACTACCTACGTCTGTTGGGTTCGTATTGATGGGTTGCTTGTCTGGTTGACATCAAGTTATATGTTGACGATGTACCGTCTTAATAGACTTCCGTGATCGAGGAATTTTGTGGTCCGTATGTTAGGGATGTAAGATTTGGGAACACTAGCCCTCTGTTAAGTATCAACCTTAATGCGACAATACTTCTGGAATGAAGTATTAGGCGGGATGTCCACGTTTTGATGTCATCATTTTGGTACTAGGCGTCGACTCTTTTCTTGAGGACAATAACCATTAGTGTGCTCAGTGCACGTTCGTTGAATTTGGAGTGTTCGCAGGTGAAGTGGTAACATTAAGAGAAGTAGATATTGATACTTAGAGATCGATTAGTGGTAATCCTGCAATCTACGAGGCTTCGCCGATCTATCAATCGACGCTTGAATGCATTATGGGAACTATGTAACCGTGGGGTTGAAGTAATCCGCTATCTGTGGGTATTGTGCTTATGGTAATTTGAGGGTCGGATCTACGATTGTGTTGGGTCAGACCAAGATAGTGCTAGGAATTGTCGTCAAGGAAGGGACGATGAATCTTTTACTGTATGGATTATTGGGGTATTATTGGTGGAAATGACTGATTAAGGTAGTAAGTTACTCTCGAGGTAATGTGAACAACATAAGGTTGGGAGACAACCGAGATTTGATGATTAAGAAAATGATTAATCAAGGACTCAATGTTCATTCCATCATCGGTGAGTTATATCAAACGTTGAGATTGAGTTTGCAACGGCACGTTATGAGAAACGCAGCGACAACCTCAACCGGGATGCAATCGGGTGCATCTTTGAAGTGAGGTTTCAGGAAGGCATTCCTTTTGGATAAGAAATCAATCGATCTCTCCAAATGCTATGTTGGGTGCTTGGTGGTGCCCGATTTCGAGGACGAAATCTCTTTTAAGGTTGGGAGGATTGTAACACCCCGATTTTCGAAGGGTAACATTTCGAGTTATTATAGAAACCGATATATCAAGGAAAAATAGGATATTTGATTTTGGACTTGAATCTTTGATTTTATAGTCTTTTTAGATAAAGGATTCAATTACGAGTCCAATGGTTCTTTCCGGAGCGAAAACGGAGCTAAAACGAAGAAGTTATGGCCAAAACAGTGTTCGGTACGCGCTAGGCTATAGTGCCCGGCGATTGTGACACTGTCACTATAGCCTGTCACAATCGCCAGAGTCCAAAAACTCTCGGTACAATCTCAGCGATTGTGCCCGGCGATTGTGACATTGTCACTATAGCCTGGCACAATCTCCTGGAGGTATCAGGGTGTTAAAAGTCGCGATTTTCAGCCTCATTCTTCATTTCTTCATAACTCTCTCATTTCAACTCCGATTTTGGTGATTTAAGTTGCCGTGGTTTCGTATTTGAGAAATTTTCAAGGTTATATTGTTATTTTTGGGAAGATTCAAGAGTATTTGGTGGTGGATTGGAAGCAAAGGTCAAGAGTTCATCATCATCACCTCCATCTTCAAGAATTTTTGGGTTTTCTAGGTTTTCATCAAAACCTAAATGGTAAGTGTATCCCTTCCATTTATAAACCTTAAAATAAGTTATAAATGCTCCGTTGATGATTATCCTAGTGTGTGGTTTATCAATTTCGGGTTTGATGGTTTTGGAGAAATCTAGGTCGAAATTGGGGTTTGGACCAAAAAAGAGATTTTGATGTGTAATGTTTGGAGAATGTTTCTATATGGTTGAATGTGGTTATTTACGGTTGGAATGTATGGATATAGGTTTTTGGAGATTGGTTTGAAGAATCAAATTTCTTCAAGGAAGCTCTAAATGGGTGAAATCTAGATTTAGCCTAAATCTAGGGAGGTGAGTTCAAGTTGATTTGTGAAAACGTTGTACATGCCAAAATGTCTATTTTAAAGTGTTTATGTATTATACATGAAATTATCAAATGTTGGGTTATTTGCTAATCTTTGATTTTTGGAAGTATAAAACTTTACAAACTTTGTATAATACCCACATTTGGGATTTCTGGGCATTTTGATAAATGTGTTACAAATGAATGTGTTTTGAGGTCTTATTGCATAAATAGATCTTTGATCAAAGAAATACGCTTTTAAATGTTTGTCAGATTTTATGCATCATTCATGAAATAGAATGTTTTATAAAGTATTACTTGCACTTTTATGTGAGGTACTTGAAAGAATGTTTATAGTCTCATTTTATGATTTTCATTCTTATCAGCAGTTAAATTTGGAAAATGCATATTTTGTGTTATGAGGCATTTGGAAGATATAAGAGGAGAAGTTCATTTGGAAAATGGGTTGCCTCAATTAATGTTGAGTTTTGAACTAATCTTACTTTTAGTCGTGGTGTTTGCATATCCGTTGGTCGAGTGCGTTTTATCGTATTCTTATTTTCATTTATCAATGAGTCAATGGGTTGCTAAGCCTACGGCTTGGCATTGTTATTTTGAGGGGGTTTTAGGACAATTGTCCAGTTTTGGTAGCTCGACTTCGAGCCTTGTTGGCGATTTTGGATGAAACACGTTAGGTATCGGGTGCGATGTAAGTCCTTCGTGCTGCACGTTAAGGTACCGGTTGCGGTATAAGTCCTTCGTGCTCAAGTATTACGATATTGGATGAGGGGCTCGACATAGGAACCCGACGGGGTTGAACTCGAGTTTCCGTGGGTGTACGTTTAAAACTACTGAGCCTGACATCCCTTGCGTGTACTTTTGTTTATATGACTAGTCATAACAACATAAAATGGGCTTACTTTGTGGACCGTCATATTTTATGGAATCGGGAATCCCCCGTCACCGAAAGGTGTTGATATTGGGTATTGAGTTTTATTATCCAAGTTTTCGGTGACGTTTTGTATAATTGGGTTTTACCCTTGAATTATGGGTTGAGTATTATGCCACACCCGTGTTTTGGGTGTTTTGGGATATAAGGTTTAACCGTATCTTCATAAATGGAGAGTTCAATTTATATTTATGTTTTGAGTGAGTTTTGGGTTAAAGCTAATTTATGAATAGGCGGTTTACATTGATATCATCATCTTTGTAGTAGTTTGGCTTGGAAAATGTCCAAATTGGTGTTCTTTGTCTAAAATGCATATTATTGGAAAATAAGTCGTTTTCACATGCAAGACGTATCATATTGAAGAACTATAACTTTAACCGCATCCTTTCTTTTCTAAACAATTATTTTATAAATGTTGAAAAACTTTTGAGCTCACTAGATATTAAGCCTAACATTTTCATTTGTCGGCATGTGCATCAGGTTTCAAGGTTGGGAGTTGGTCCTAGCAATCCTATGAAGAGTTGAGCCTTAGATTTGTGCAAATGTAAGTAGTTGGTGAAGTCTTCCGCAATGTTGGAAATAGTAACTATTATGGGGTTTTAGTGGCACCCGTCCTTATCATAGACTTTTGTATAGAATGAAGGGTTGTATTGAGGTTAAATCTTAATTTATGGTTGTAGATGATTTATTTATTGATGTATTTAGAAAATTTTAAATAAGTTGTTATTTCCAAATTTGAGGGTGTTACACATTGTAAACATAATTTTAAGATATTGTGCATTACTAAACCTTACCTAATCATTAACAAGTTGTTTTTAATAGCTTTATCAAATTACTTATAATATAGTAAAAATAAATAAATTAGTTATGGAAAAGTTCGTTAGACTTACTGAAACTGCTCAAAATGGTCCTTACAGCCTATAAATTCTAGGAAAACAAAAAAAAAAGCCCAACATACTTTCATATTTTAAGCGATTAAATCCTTACTCAAATATGTTTTGATTATGTTATATTCATGGTTTTGGTTTGGATTTCAAATAAAAATTGTATTACACGTCGGATCAATTTGTTAGGTTTCGGTAAGTGTAAGGATTTAATTTTCTTTTAAAAAAAAATCTAGAACTTAATCTCTCAAAAATGTAATAGCATCTCCAATAAATTCTCCAAAAATAGAGATTTTGGATATTTTTGCTCCAACAGATTCTCCGAAACCTTATTCAAAATGGAGAAAGTATGAAAAAGAGGATTATCCAAATTCGAAGAACTCTCCAAAAATGATTGTTTAAAGAAAGAGAAATGATTGTTTATTTTTTCTACAAATAAGATTTACTGAAATTAAATGTTTAGGAAAGATAAATAATATTTTATGTATTGTATTGAATAATTTAATAATATAATTAATATTGTAATCTCTAAAATGGAGAAACTGTTAGAGATTAACATATTTTTTATTTGTGATTTCGATTTGTGATTCTTTATTTTAGATAATCTGTTGGGGATGCTCTAAATATTGATCTTTGAAAGAGAGTAAACTAGAGAAAGCTTCAAACTTAGAAAATTATTTAGAATTGATGCGTTGAGAAAGAAATTAATTATTTATTCATTTCCACCAATGAGATATAAATATAGTTATTTTATATAAATTCATTTTAAAAAGTGTATTGATATTATAGATTTATAATATATTTTAATAATATAATAAAGAGTAAACTCTAATTTTGGTCCCTGAGGTTTATTGATTTCTTTGAAAGAAGGACATGTGGTTTCATAATTCAAGTTTTGGTCCTCATGATTTGGATTTTGCTCTGAAAGAGGTCCCTGGACACTACCACCGTTAAACTCTCCGTTAGAAACAGGGGCATTTTCGTCCAATCTTATTTTTGTCCTTTTTTTAGACTTATTTTTGTACCTTCTTATTTTTGTAAAAAACATCAAAATTTAGGGTTCAACTTCTAAATTACAAAAACTTTCTTCTTCTTCCCCCAAATATCATCTAAAATAGAAAAAAAAAAACCCAAATATTTCTCGTCGTTGAAATCGAACCTGAACTCGCCGCCGGCGTCTCAACATCGCTACCCACCACCACTGGTTTCATCGCCGACATATAATTGGATATGGGTCTCGGTGGGACACTCAAAACAGGAGTAGGTATGGCCCACAATTGGGTCCAGTGGCAACTTTATTAACCCACCAACCTCCCACCATTATCAACCCACCTCCCATGGTACCTTGAACATTCTTCATACCTTGGTTAAAAGTTTGACAACATAACTGCAAGTTACAATCCACATGATAGAAACAATAAGCATATATTCAATTCATGCTGGCAGACCCAACTCAACTTCCGTTGGCTTTCCAAAGTCCACTTTCATGAACATAGCTCACTTTTTATTTTAATGGTCTCAAATCAAAGGACGTCAACACAAATGATAATGAAGAAAGTAAAAGTATGTTAATTAATTATGACAGAAAATTCAGTAGACAAATTATAACATTTAAAATATAGAAAGAAAACAAAAAACCCAAAAGATTTGAAGAAATTCTGTTAAGTACTAAATTATTTGAAGTTGTCACACCGACGCCGGATCTTATTTCTCTGACTACTCTTCACACTGGACGGTTGGAACGATATCATAGGACCAAGTTTACAGTGATGATATCATTGTTGAGTTCCCATCTATTTATCAGCATCACATACATAAAGCCCCCACCCCCGCTCTTCATCTTCTTCCCTGCGTACCTTCGCTGGCCCAACCTCCTTCTTTCCCCTTCTCCCCCTCCTTCACCGTTTTTCTCCCCCAGTCACTACACTCCTTCGTTGACTCTTATAAGTTTCTGAACTTGGGGTTGTCGGAGATGTCCGGTGGAGGGGTTAGGGACAATGGTTCTGTTATGTGTATATATATATATATATATATATATATATATATATATATATGGTTAATTACATAGATGGCCCCTATAATTTCATAAATTTTATAAAAATAAGAAGAAACAAAAAGAAGTGCAAAAAAAGGATAAAAATATGGTTGGACGAAAATGCCCCAGGCTCTAACGGACCATTTTGACGTCGTTAGGGGTCAGGGACCATTTTCAGAGCAAAATCCAAACCCTAAGGATGTAAACTTGAATTATGAAACCATAAGAACCTCTTTCAAAAAATCAATAAACCTCAGGGACCAAAGTTGGAGTTTACTCTATAATAAATGTTGAAATCTCTAAAAGAGTAAAAGAGATAAGCTATTAGAGTTAAATGTAATTCTTTTCAAAGATTTTGACTTTTGTATCTATATTAAATATAAGAATTTATACACAATCTATTGTGAATCCTCTATAAACTCATAATGAATTTTAGAGGGTGTGTATGATTGATTATTTAAAGTGTTTATTAACTTATTCCGATGTGATACCGGTAATAAACAGTTTTTAGTGTTTGGATGGAAAAAAAAAATATTTATACCGGTTTGATACCGGAGATAAGGAGTTTTTGATAAGTAATTTTATTCTAATTTATTAACTTATTTGAAACAACTTATCAGTTTTTTGGTCATTTTACATGTATTAGCAATCCTAAACACCCCTTACAAAACAACTTATTAGCTTATTATGTTTTGGTACCACTATAAGCTAATCCGTAGAACTCCGCTTTAACACCACATAAGTAGGGCTGTAAACGAACCGAACGTTCAGCGAACCATTCGTGAACTGTTCGGCGAGAAGTTCGTATATGTTCGTTTATTTAATAAATGAACGAACATGAACACATTTTTTTGTTCGTTTAGTTAAATGAACGAACATGAACAATAATCTTGTTCGTTCATTTACGTTCGTGATCATTTGTTCATTTATGTTCGTTCATTTATGTCCGTTTACGTTCGTTTATATTTGTTTATATATATAAATATATTTATATATATTATGACATTAATGTGTCAAAGCATTAATTAAATTATTTTTTAAAATTCCTTTTTTATACCTCCTAAGTTTATCCGTTTTTTTTATTTTGTTATGTTATTTTTTACGAACCAAAATGATGAGTACCGGTGGTTGTTTTTTTATTCATTTGTGTTCGTTCGTTTACGTTCATATATGTTTATTTATGTTTGTTTGTTTACGTTTGTGTATGTTCGTTTATGTTCATTTATGTTTGTTCGTTTACGTTCGTTTAACTTTTAATGAACGGACATAAATGAACACGAACAAACATATTTTCTTAAAGAACGAACATGAACACAAAAAATTCGTCCGTTTACCGTCCGTGTTCGTTCGTTTGTTCGATTAAGTTAAACGAACAAGCCTCCGTTCGTGTTCGTTCGGTTCATTTACAGCCTTACACATAAGAGCATCTCCAACAGCTTCTCCATTTTAGAGAAAATGAGAATTTTGGGTCTAAATTATGCTCCAACAGCTTCCCCAAAACTATCTCCAAAATGGAGAAAGTATGAGAGAAGAGTTTTTTTCTCCAAATATGAAGGTTACCCAAAAAATGATTACCAAGAGTGAGAGGACCAATAGAAAATTTTGAAAACAAATATGTAAAAAGAGAAATAATATTTTAATAAATGAATGTAATATTTTAATATTATAATTAATGTTGGATTCTATAAAATAGGGAATCTATTGGAGATAAATGTAAATTTTTTTAAAAATTTTGACTTTTATTTATTCATTTTAAATTTTTTTAAAAAAAACTATTGGAGATGGCTGATAAACATTTTTATTGTTTTAAATAAACAATTCCAAACACCTTAATAATGATTTTACTGGAATAACCATCGGTCACTTTTGCTTAAAACAGAAACTCAAAAACTTAATTGTCCAATATATATATATATATATATATATATATATATATATATATATATATATATATATATTCCAAATATTTATTTATGGAAAGTGATGCATTGAAAAAGAAAGGTTATATAACCTAACCTTGTTAGAATCAAAATTCCAGAAAGGGCTGCTAAAAGAAGACGAAGTTACAGAAGAACATTCCAAATATGAAGTCAGCTTTAACATCAGCAACCCATCTCTTCTTCTTATTCATTCATCATATTCAAAAGTCAAATTCCCCTAATCTTTCTTTAATCCTCTTTCCCACCACCTAATCAATTTCAATTCAATTATAAATTCACCATTTTCCTCTTTCTTCCCCAACTTCATTCTTCCTCATCAAAATGCCCTCATCATCCTTCACATTTGATCGCCTCCATTACCTGCTATCCGATCACCCTGACGTCGTCGGATTCCGTTGGAGCCATGCCCAATCATGGGGCGCCACGTGGGTTTTCCTCTTCTCCTCCATCTCCTTCTACTTCACCCTCTCCGTCGTCCTCCACCTCCTCCTCCTCCTCCTCTTCCGCCACCGCACCCGCCCCGTCCCGCTCGGCCCCATCCCCGCCCTCCACAGCCTCGCCATGTCCGTCATCTCCGCCACCATACTCGCCGGAACCCTCACCTCCGCCGTCGCCGAGATCCGCGACACCCGATGGTTATGGGGCCGTACCAAAACCCCACTTCAATGGCTCCTCTGTTTCCCACTCGGAACGCGCCCTTCTGGGCGCGTGTTCTTCTGGTCGTATGCTTTTTACCTGTCACGTTACCTCCACGTCATCCGGACTTTCTTCACCATATTACGACGTCGTAGGCTCTCCTTATTCCAACTCTTCTCCAATTCCATTCCGATGGTGATGTCGTTTCTATGGCTGGAATTCTCGCAATCGTTTCAAGTGCTTGAGATCGTGTTCACCACGTTCACGCATTCCATCGTGTACGGGTACCGGGTTTGGACGGAATTAGGATTACCGACCGCCTCGTTTCCGTTGGTGGCCAACATTCAAATTTTCTTGTTGGTTTTGAATTTGATTTGCCATTGCGGAGTGTTGTTTTTGCAAGTATCGGGAGGTGGGTGTAATGGAATTGGGGCTTGGGTTTTCAATTCCATCCTCAATGGTGCATTCCTATTCATGTTCTTGAATTCCTTCGTCAAAATGCGATGGATTCATAGGAAAGCCATGGAATCAACGACCACAAACGGTAAAATTGATTAACGGCAACAACAATCAAAAGTCTTACATTACGCTAAATACCCTGATGTCGAAATTTTTGAAATTCGAGTTAACCCCATTTCTGATTACGTTTTAACTCGACGGGTATCATTTTAACTTTTAAGGGTAAATTAAACATGTATGCAATATTTATATGATTTATAGATGTACAGATTATTCAAAAACCGGTCTTTTGTATAGGTCGTAGGCAGAAGCTTTGTTTATTATTTGTATTTTTAACGTCAAACATAGAGCATATGACAATGTTGATTCAACCGTATCCGTTTAGCCTCTTTAATCTTTACTAGGCATATACCCGCGCGATGCAGCGGAATGTAAGTAAATAACGAACAATTAATGTTACTTCCTTATAGACATGTCATCAACAATCCAACCATGACCTATGAATCACAATTTATGAAACCCTAAATCCTAAACCCATAAATATATTCAATAATTAGTTTATATTACAATTATTGACAAAAAAAAATTATAATGATATAATTTATAATAAAAATGAAACGTATTTTACGATTATGTATTTTTAATGTGTTAACGGTGGAAAAAAATAAAATGTATGGATAGAAAACAAATTAGTTCGTAGATATTCATGATATTTAATAGTACGGTTAAATTAAAAAATATTCAATATTGGACTCGTTTTGAAAATATTGACGAGACGATTATAATAGTATAATTTGTAGAAAAAGAAACGTATTTTTTCATTGCATTTGTGTTCATATACGATTATTTGTGTTAATATGATAATGGTGTAAAATGAAAAATGAAAAAATAAGGGATATAAAATGAATTAAATAAGTAATTGTAGGGGTGACAAATGTAACATTACAAGGGTGATAAATGTTATTGTATAAAAACTTAGGGTAATAAGTGTTATTGTATAAAAACTTAGAGTGATAAGTGTTATTGTACAAAAGTTTGTACAATAACTGTATTAGTTTTTTTATATAGTAGTAGAGATTTAATTCGTAGATATTCATGATATTTAATAGTACGGTTAAATTTAAAAATATTCAATATTGGGCTCGTTTTGAAGGTATTGACGAGACGATTATAATGGTATAATTTGTAAAAAAAGAAACGTATTTTTTCATTGCATTTTTATTTATATACGATTATTTGTGTTAAAATAATAAGGATGTAAAATGAAAAATGAAAAAACAAGGGATAGAAAATAAATTAAATAATTAATTGTAAGGGTGATAAATGTAAAATTTAACTTTCCAAAAACCGTTTTCCAATAACCAACTTTTTCAAGAACGGTAATAGAACTTTTATAATATAGTATAGATTATATTATCATTTGATCATTTTTAGATTTGCTAACTTCTAACACACGCTTTTACATATGAAATACAATTTACATAAAAAAATATAAATAGAAATAGAAAAGTCATACCCTTGAAAACTCAAAAAGATGAGATAATTTCATTGGTGTAATTAGTATTATGAGTAGATTAAATTTAAAGTGAATTGTGGATTTGGTCGTTGTGTCTTGATAATTTCTTTGACTAGGGTTCTTATAATATGTTTATTATGGATAACTATATTTTATTTTATTTAGAACAAATAAAATAAGATATGGTTTTATGATTTAATTATTAAATTATAACTTTAATTATGTTAAAGACAATTTAATTTATTGTTCTTTTACTATCATTGCAACAAACAAACATATTCTCGTTATTTTAACACCAAAATCATTAAAAACAATTAAGAAATGAACTCTAATTTTATCATCCTAAAATTAGATATTCCAATTTTCATATTGTTTTTTCATTCAAAAACTCAAAATCAACTATTTAGATTTTAACGAAATAAAAGATCCATACATAATATCATATTCGTAACTTACAATTGGACAAATCATTTTTATAAACTTCAACCATGTTTTCATAACCAAACAAGCAAAAATACTAAAACACTAAAATTAAATCATATCTAATATGATTGGTTTTTTAATTTAAACAAATCAAATCAAATAATAAAATAATATCTTATTTTTATTTATTTTAATGTTATATAAACACACACATATTTGTGTGAATAAAAATAATTTTATTTTTTATAAGAAAAAGACAAGAATATGCAAAAATACTATAATGACCCTTGATTAACGGAGTTAACGGAGACTTTAGTCAGAAGGACCACGTCCAAAACAAATTGAATACCATAAGAATCAAATCCACAATAAACATACTATAGGGACTCTAGTCACAAAAAATATCAAAACATAGGGACCAAATCTACAATTCACTCTTTTATTTATTTTGATATCGATATATATAGAGGGAGGTTCAAGGGAAAACCTCAAAAAAATGGAAAACTAAATAACACTCTGGTAGCCATTCATCTGGACGGTATGCACTTGTGCATACAAATAATTTATAACATGTACACGTGCATATGCACAAGTGCATAATATGCACAAGTGCATAATATGCACAAGTGCATAATATGCACATGTGCATAAAAACCAAACAAACTAATTAATTACCTGTGTGCACAAGTGCATACCGTCCAGATAGAAGACTACCAGGGTGTTCCTCAGTTTTCCGTTTTTTTGAGGTTTTCCCCTGAACCTGACCCTATATACATACATATATATATATATATATACACACACACACACATATATATATATATAGGGGAGCGATAAATTGGAAACTAGTATTACATTGGAAACTTTGGAAACCGAAATCAACCAATCAGTGAATTTATTTTTTTTATTTTTATTTTTAATTGAAAAGGTTATTTTTGTCTTTTACATTATTTCATAATATATATGGTAACTGTTATTATTATTATATTAATAATTATTTAATTTTAATTTAGCTTATATATGGTAATAATAATCATTGATTAATTTAAAAATGAGATATTTAATTAAGGTAAATTATTTAATTTTAATTTAGCTTATATATGGTAATAATGAAACAATAATGCTAACATGATGAACCTGATGAATCTATTTTCATTATGAAACAATAATGCTAACACGATGAACCTGATGAATCTATTTTCATATACGGATATGCAACTAAACAGGTAATGAAACAAAAATGGGAAGTTAACAAAAATGACACAAATTCACCATGTTTCATTATGAAACAATAATGCTAACACGATGAACCTGATGAATCTATTTTCATTATGAAACAATAATGCTAACACGATGAACCTGATGAAATCTGTAATCCAATGAAATCTGTAATCCACAAATTCATTCTGTTTCATCACAATATTAGATTGCGTGGGAAATTTTATATTAAAATGAAATTAAAAAAAATATTTTCTTACATTTTAAAAGAAAAATATTTTTTTTGATGAAAAGACAAATGCTCTTCGTTTTCATAGTAAAAAAATAACAAAATTTAGATCGCGTGGGAAATTTTATTTTGGTTTCAAGTAATCTAAATAAAATAAATCTTTCTTGCCATATTTGAGACACTAAATCAAAAGACATATTTACTCTTTTCATCTATTATTTTTATTTATTATTAATAAATTAATTAATTTACTACCATATATAATTCAAATGAATATTAATCATTGATTATAAAGATCAATGGCTGAAATTTGGTTTCCAAAGTTTCTAATGAAACTTGGTTTCCAATTGATACCACCCCTATATATATATATATGTGTGTGTGTGTGTGTAAAATATTGTTTTTACATTTTTATAGGAAAAAGACAAAAGTTAGGCAAAATGACTAAAATGGTCCTTGTTTTAACAGAGTTAATGGAAGTATTAGTTAGAGGGATCATGGTCAAAACAAATTAAATACCACAAGGACCAAATCCACAATAAACATACCATAGGAACCCTAATCAAAAAAATTATCAAAACACAGGGATCAAATCTACAATTCACTCTAAATTTTATGTATTCACTCTAAATTTTATGTATAGAGTTCAACCTGAGACGAATCCACGAATATTTTTATGCCGGACATCATATAATTAACATAATATAAGATAAAACAAAAAATAATTATAAAAAGTGCAGTTTAAACAACATTGTTTTTTTTTTTCCAACACTAAGGTGGTGTTTGGTTCGCATATTTTGATGGAATTGGAATGTTGAATTCTATTAACCAAACTTCATTCCTTTGTTTGGTTCGTTCTTTTTCACAGAAGGAATCTCTAAATTCCATCAAATTTCAGAAATGAAGGAATTTAACATTCCTTAACAACTACAAAGTATTTTGATGGAATGAAATTCTTTTCATTCATAATACCACATATGCTCTTAATCCAATATAACCTAATAACATAAAACCTATCTGAGTAAACCACGCCTCCATCGGTTCCTTATCTAAACCACCACAGACCACCGTCGATCTGAACCACCGTCGACCTAAACCAACATCGATTTGAACCATCACCTATCTGAACCACTGGCGACCACTACTGATCTGAACCACCACCGATCTGAACCACTGTTGATCTGAAGCACTGCCGACCATCGTCGATTTGAACCACCACCGATCATCGCTGATCTGAACCACCGCCGATCTCAACCACCACCAACCTCAACTACCGCCGACCACCACCGATCTGAACCATCGTTGACCACCGTCGATCTGAACCACCACCACCGATCTGAACCACCACCGCCGATCTGAACCACCGCCGACCACCGTCAATCTGAACCACCACTATCTGAACCACCGCTGACCACCGTCGATTTGAACCACCACTGATCTGAATCACCACCGACCACTGCTGATCTGAACCACAGTCGATCTGTACCACCACCGATAAGATCCGATCTAAACCATCGCTGGTTACATCTAATCTGAACCACCATCGACCACCACCAATCTGAACCACCTTTACAAATAAAGTATTTTTAATGACTATTTTATTAAAAGCATTTTTTGTTTAAAAAATTAAAATTATCAAAATGAGTATTTTGGTCATTTATCAACATTTCATTCCAATTCCAAAACTACATTTTGTGAACCAAACAGACAAATTCTAATTCATTTAACAGATTTCATTCCAATTCTATCAACCAAACAGGTGGTCAAACCTGACAACATTCCATTCCAATTCATTTAAAGTCAAATTCCTTTGACAGATTCCATTCCATCCAAAAACATTCTACAAACCAAACGCCACCTAAGGGTCCATTTGGTTTGTAGGAATGGAATGGAATGGAATGAATTAGATTTCATATAGGGATTTGGATTTGGAGGGATTTAGATTTGAGAGGATTTGGAATCCTTTTGTGTGTTTGGTTTGTAGGATTGAAATGAATTTGAATTCCATTATTTATAAAAAGAATCATTAATATAAAAATTATAAAAATAATTAAATTACTTTTTATTTAACTGATTATTAGAAAACAATTGTTTTTAGCATACTTTTAAGCATTATTATATAAAATCCTAGCCATTCCCTTGGGATTTCAAAATCCTGTGTTGGAGGGATTTCAAATCCGGACAATGCTACAAACCAAACACGGGATTAGAATGGATTTAAAATCCAAATCCCTCCAATTCCAATCCATTCCGGCAAACCAAACGCGCCCCCCTAAGGGCGCGTTTGGTTTGCGGGATTGGAATGGAATGGAGTGGATTTCAAGGAGGGATTTGGATTTGGATTTCAAGGAGGGATTTGGATTTGGAGAGATTTGAAATCCCTTCATGTATTTGGTTTGTAGGATTTGGAATGGATTTCAAATCCATTCATTTACAAGTCTTGTTTGGTTTGTAGGATTTGGATTTGGATTGAGTTTTTTTTTTTAATTATTTGTTTATTTTATAAATAATTTATTTTTATTGGTAAACGTCGGATTTGGATCGATACAATTTGAAGTCTGGATCAATGTTTTAAAAACCGGGTTGACCCGGCCGGTTGAACCGGGAACCGGTGAAGAGACCGGGTCAATTGTGACCGGGTTTATGCCATTTTATGACCCGGATTGAACCGACCGGTTCTATTAAAAAACCGGTTGAACCGGTCATAACGAACCGGTATCGAACCGGTTGACCCGGTAACAAAAGTTAAAAACGACTAGTCCAATAGGCAATATGTATTAGCGTTAAAAACCAACACTCCAATGTCTCAAGATCCATGATTAAGTTTGATCGTTATGTTTCGTTTTGATGTATTTGGATTGATGAAAAACTTATGTGTGTTTATTTAATGTTTTTGGATTGATGTAAAACTTGTTGTTATGTGTTTTTCTAATGTTTTAACTTGTGGACATAAATATTTTGGTTATAGTATATATATATATATATATATATATATATATGTATGTATGCATGAAAATGAAAAATACATAGAAATTCTTGAAACCGGGTTGAACCGATGGTTGAACCGTGACCTGGTTACCACACCGGGTCAATCAAAAAACCGGGTTTTAACACATTGGTCTGGATCACGCTTTAGAATCCATCGGATTTGGATTTCAAATCCATGCCCAAAGCCAAGGATTTCCAAATCTATCATATGAGGGATTTTAAAATGGTCAACGGATTTGAAATCCGGTCAACGAAATCCTTTCCTGCTAACCAAACGCAGGATTGGAATGGATTTGAAATCCAAATCCCTCCAAATTCATTCCAATCCCGCAAACCAAACACGCCCTAAGTGGTTTTCCTTCTTGTTGTGTTACCAAAAAATAAAAAATGGTCAAAGGAATTGTCTATTTTAGAGATTTTAACATTAATATATTGATACCATATCTGTATCACCCCGTGTACCGCGTGGTCAAGAATGGGTAATGTCATAGTTCAAGGGACATTCAAAACAATAATAAATCCACTAGGTAGATTTATAAAATTCAAAACTTGACTAAACCATTATAAGCGCGAAATATAAAATTCAAAACTTGACTAAACCATTATAAGCGCGAAATCACAAACCAGCATATGAAGACAAATAAAGTATGGTTACAGTTATATTTACATGGTGACAACTACAAAAGAACCACAAAGTAGTTTATCCGAAGATCTTCAAAAGAAAGTCTAAAATAGTTGTCTTCTCTTGTCAAAAATCATGTCCCCCGCCTAATCATCTATGTACCTATCGTATCAACAAAACACATGGCTGAGCAACTTTATTCAGTGAACAGATTATAATATAAAAAGAAACGGTAATCTAACAAGTGGAAGCGAAAACAAAATAAAGGAACATTGATATCGGTAATATCAAACAATTATTTGATAAAAAGTATTCCACGAAGGCGTATCAGATTCATAATCATAATTCATATCATTAAACATATATAAAAAATGCATTTATCAAATAGCAAAAGACGTATCACAAAGATGTCACAAGGGTCACAAAGATCAAATCGTATCACGAAGACAAGTCATTCTCACAGGTTGATCATACCACATGAGTCCCATTGGGTATCAGTGTGGGCACACTCACCATCTAACCCCTGTCGTGAATAATCACGACCCGACCCCTGTAACTAGGACCGTTCCGTTCGCCCTCGATGGCCTTTACTTAGCCAGACCCCATATGAGTCCATTCTAAGTGAGTCTGCTATGATTATCCATCGTGGAAGTATCCTGACCTTGGTGCCTCTAATGACCCAGTATTTTATAAAAACCGAAAATAGAAAGCATAGGTCTACAACACATGTGAACTCATGGAAACAAGTTCCAAAATCCATTAAACCTTGTAGGTTTTAGTCTAATTCCTCAATAACGATTCTTGAGTCTAAATGAATAAATCTCATATGATAAATCATAAGTAAAACACATTCCAAAAATTCAATTAAGGAAGTTACCATTTCACCTAAGTGATATGATAGGTAATACATGGTGTACCATATTCACGGAGTAGACACGTATGTATAAATACGTGTCCAAGTATTAAGCAAAGGTAGAAATCCATACCTTTTACATATAATAACCTCAAGTAAGGTTTGTCCAAAGCTTGATCGCGTTTCGACAAATTGAAAGACCTATACGATATACAATGCATTTATAATTGGGAAATTAATTGTTTTAGCTATTTTTGGTTGATGGTTTAACCCCCTAGCCACCTTCTCCCTATTCTTACTAAAATAGCCCACACCTTCGTGAAAAACTTTCGCATTTACGAACTCATGCAAAAGATAAGAAATATTTTACACTTTCAGCCTCTGTTCGTACAACTGCAAACCTAGGTGAAAAGTGTAATATTTCAAACTCCAAGGACCACGTTTGCAATTTCAAAATTCCATTCCTTTTGTAAATTGATTTATGTTCATAAAAAGGTAATGTGATTTAAATTTAGGTTCGCCGTTTCATTTGGTAATGGGATTTCAATTTAGGTTCGCAATTTCATTTGGACTTGTAAAAAATATTACAAGTTCGCAATTTAATAACGAGTGCCCATGCCATTAGACTATGTATTGGGCTCTCTTGAAGGTAAAGACCTGACCTAATAGGTGGTGTAAATGTCCTTATTATTATATGTAACACCCTCAATTCGGAAAGAACAACTAATTTAAAATTTTCAAATATACCTCAAAGAATGGATCAAACTTCGTGCGACAAGACCATACTTAAGACACGATTCTAGGATTTTCCATCAAAAGCACAAATAAAATCATACATAGAAACTAACTCAAGGTCGGGTGTTACTAAACCCAAATACAAGCTGCTCTTCTCAACACTAGTGCGGAAGACTTCATCAAGCCACTCATTCTTGCACATACTCTTAGCACTCGACACTTCACCAAAAACGCTAGAACCATATCCCCCATCCGGAACCTGATGCACATGCCGACAAATAAAAAGGTTAGGCTAACGCCTAGTGAGTTCAAAAGTTTACAACATGGAATAAATATATTTGTTAAAGGGAAAGAATGCAATTTAAATCGTAGACAATCAAAAGATTTACTTTAAATATCAAACGGCAACATTTTCCAAATACACCTTTAAAACAAGGGACCCAACTTGAACATTCTTTCGTAAAACCATTTTATCCCAAACTCACCCAAAATGTGATGTAACACCCTCAAACCTGAAGATAGCAATTGATAAAAATTTTCTAAATACATCAATACATGAATCGTCTACAACCACAAATTTAAATTCAACTACAATACACAAATACCACCTTATATATATACATACTATAAAGGACGGGTGCTACTAATACCCATGCATAGTCACTATCTCCATAATGCAGAAGACTTCACCGAATTCTTACTTTCGGATCTAGCTAAGGCTTTACTCTTCACAGGATTGCTAGAACCAAACCCCAACCTTGAAACCTGATGCACATGCCGACAAATAAAAAGGTTAGGCTTAATGCCTAGTGAGCTCAAAAGTTTTCAACATGATTACAAAGACCATTAAATGGAAATAATGTAACTTAAATCATGATCCTTTAAAAACGAACTTCTTTAAGCATGAGGACGACCTGTTTTCCAATAATAAGAAAAATATAAATGGACGCCTCGACGCCAAACATTAACTCATGAAATAATGCAACCCGACACTTACTCAAAACGTGAATAGTTGTAAATGCTCCCATGATGACGTTTGAATAAAACTTTATAACTCAAGCGACCAAAATAAGATTACATTCAAGTTCCCAAAATTATATTATAAGGAGAAAAACTCAATGTCTCAACTAGTTATAAATGGGAAGTGACTATCCCATAAAAACCGGCTCAGGAATTAATTCGCGGATGCAGGTCCGGGTCTTGGACTCCGCGAGCCCTCACCGTCTTATCCTCGAAATCCCCCGAGACTAATCCTGACACCAACATAAAACAGGCTCAGAGATTAACTCGCAGATGCAGGTCCGGGTCTTGGACTCCACGATCCCTCATCGTCTTATCCTCGAAATCCCCCGAGATTAATCCCGACACCAACATAAAACAGGCTCAGAGATTAAATCGCGGATGCAGGTCCGGGTCTTGGACTCCACGAGCCCTCACCTTCTTATCCTCGAAATCCCCCGAGACTAATCCCGACACCAACATAAAATAGGCTCAGAGATTAACTCGCGGATGCAGGTCCGGGTCTTGGACTCCACGAGCCCTCACCGTCTTATCCTCGAAATCCCCCGAGACTAATCCCGACCAACATACAAATAATAGCCCATTTTCTTTTTTAAATAACACGACCGACTCATGTGCCTATGGATCCACTACATTACAGTCTAAAACGCTACATGACTCCAACTGAATGACCAACGCACTCAAAACATGTAACTCTCAAATGACACTTAATAAACGCCATCATACCAAAACTTCCATTTCGGGCTATTAAACCGGACAATTGTCCTCACGACTCATTTTAGTTAAAACCGAGCCAAAAGGCTCAACACTTTACTTAAATAACCAAAGAAAGCCAGTGTAAACTTTAAAACACGTTTGACCAGCGGATATGCAAACGCCATGACTAAAATGTGATTTACCCAAACATTCTCATTAGATGAAACCAAGCATTTTCCCAAACTTAACTGCTAATAAGAATGAAAATCAGAAAATGAGACCATAAACATTTTTTCAAGTACTTCACATAAATGTGCAAGTGATACTTTATAAAATTTTCCTTTCATGAATGACACATAAAACCCGACAAACATTTAAAAGCGTATTTATTTGACCAAAGATCTATTTATGTAGTAGGACATCAAAACACATTTATCAAAATGTCCAAACCTCCCAATTGTGGATGTTATACAAAGTTTGTAAAGTTAAATACTTTAATTAATCAAAGATTAGCAACTAACCCAACATTTGATAATTTCATGTAAAACACATAAACACTTTAAAATAGACATTTTGGCATGTGCAACGTTTTCACAAATCAACTTGAACTCACCTTGCTAGATTTTAGGCTAAATCTAGATTTTACCCAACGAGCTCTTTTGAAGACCACTTGAATCCTCAAGCCGAAATCTTCCAAAACCTAGATCCAAACACCCCAAACCATAAATATCCATAATCAACCACATAGAAACTGTTGATCCAAGCTCTCTCAGTGATTTGATAACGACCCTCTTTTATACTTAGTGAAAATTACGTTTTAATATGTATTAGTGTTTCACCATCAGCGATCAAACTGAGTCTGTTCAGTTATCACTGATAGTCTTTCTTGTAAACATTTCTATGTATTAGTGTTTCACTATCAGCGATCAGACTGAGTCTGTTCAGTTATCGCTGATAGTTTCTGATGAAAACAGATAACGTAATCCCTGAAGACAAGCCTCATGTCAACAGATGTTCATAGCTGAATCGAAGACGAAGCTGCTGAACAAAGACAAGTCTACTAGTGACCTGATGAGGATATCAGTGAAGCAAAGACGAATCTACTTATATGCGAAGGAACATGAGGAAAAGCTTCAGCGACCGCTGAACTCTTGATGTCTCTGAAGAAAGAGATATTCAGCGATCAAATGATCACTTAGCTTATGCCTCAAGTTTCCTTTTGTCTTACCTTTCACAAACCAGTACGATGTGTCAGAACGAACATATATCTGCCACAAACCGTACAACAACTCTATCAACTACACTGTTCATGATACGGCCGAAAGCATGTCTCCCAAAAGTCAGACTACCAAAGCCAATCACTGAATGACACGTGTAAAGTACCCTGCCATGTATTTAATGCATAGGGTATAAATAGAAAGTTCACCTCTCCATTTGAGGGTGTGCTCAATTATTGAACCAATATAGAAACCTTTGCTTTCTATACTTCAAAAACCCCCATTCTCTGAAATTCTTGTGCAACCATCTTAGTGTTTCTTAAGTTTGTTTAGATTGAGTCTGTCTTAATCTTATTCCGTAACGAACTTGTAAATTGTGTTTGATTTATCAATAAACAATTTAGTAAACTTTAAATTTCTGTGTTTGTATTCAACCCCCCCCCCTTTTACAAACTTGTTAAGCACCTCTGGGACCAACAAGTGGTATCAGAGCAGGCTGTTTAATCTGATAAACAAGATCTTGCTTTATTCTCTTCTTTGGTATTCTCAAATGGCACTTAACACAAACACTAACTACTATGATAATGGTTCACTTTCTAAACCTCCTCGATTTAGCAGTGATAACTTTTCTCTATGGAAAAATCGAATGATGCTATTTCTTGAAGGTGCAGATCCTACTATACCTGAGTATATAGAAAATAGACCCTATGAACCTGTTAGAATTATAGCTGCAGTTCAAGCTACTGCCACCACTGAAGCTGTCCCTGAGCGCTATGTCGTTAAGGAAATAAGACAGTGGAGTGATGAAGACAAAAAGAAGGTAGGTATAGATGCAAGAGCAAAGACCATTATTTCAATGGCTCTGCCTGATGAAGTTTTTCATTCCATCATGCATCTGAAAACTTCTAAAGAAATGTGGGAAACCATATGTGTTCAATATGAGGGCACCACTGAAATCCAAGAGACTCGAAAGATTAACTTGGTAAGAGAGTATGAAAGTTTCATCGCTGGTAAAAATGAATCTCTCTCTGACGTTCATCAGCGGTTTAACTGCTTAATCATTGATCTAAGAACAGTTGGTAGGACCTATTCTAATTCTGAGGTCTTAACAAAATTCTTAGAATGTCTTCCTGAAAGCTGGGACATTTATTCAATATGTCTTAAGCTGACAAAAGACTTAAATTCTCTTTCTCTCAGCACTTTGTATGGAATATTGCTCAACTATGAGCAATCGAATCTATTGAAGAAGAATCTTGTAAAAGATTCTAAAGACTCCAAAAGCACTCCTGTTGCTTTAGTCTCTTCAGAGATAATTCCATCTCAGCGATCTACTCTCACCATCACTGAGTTAGATTCTGAATATGAGGATCCATCAGACCCTGATCTTTCAGAGTTTGATGAGTCCTTAGCACTCTTGACAAACTCTTTTAAGAGATTTGCAAGAAAGAGCAATTTCCGAAGAAATAAGCCTCTCTCTCTTACTGAAAAGCCAAAATCAACTCCTGTTGATAAGGCTACTGCCACTTGCTATAACTGTGAAAAGATTGGACACTTTGGTAGTGAGTGCTGGTCGAAAAAGGTCTTCAAACCTTCTACCTCAAGAAGATCCAGTGATGACAAATACCTAAAGCTGAAGAACAAATATCAAAAGCTGAAAATCTATAAGCAAAAAGGTAAAGGTCTCATCGCTGAAGAACACGACTGGGCTGAATTAGAAGAATCAAGTTTTGATGAAGAAGAAGTTGCTAATCTCTGCCTCATGGCTTAGATTAAAGAAGAAGTGGAAGAACCATCTGAACCTTCTATGAGCTACATATCATCTCAGGTATCTATCTCTACAAATCCCTCTCTGCCGGAAGCTGAGAGAAGTCGCGCTGTTGATGTGTTGACGATTGATCTTTATAATGCTCTAAACGACAAAACTTAAGCTGAGAACAAAAATGTTCATTTAACTCAAGAGCTAGAGAAATGTCATGAAAAGATCAGAGAACTAACTCTTTTAGAAGAAAAGTTGAAAGATCAAGTCATTATAAATGAAATCATTAGCATTGAACGCGAACAAGCCATCGCTGCTCTAAAAGCAGAAAAGGCTCATGTTGAGAAATGGTGCAAATCATTAACAAAGATCTCTGAGATAATAAATGCTCAAACTCCTGAAAGTGATAGAACTGGTCTTGGTTTTTGGACACCACAGGATGATCCTAAAGAAGAAAGTTCCATGCTTAAGTTTGGAACGTTTGTCACTCCTATCTCTGACACTTCTTATAATCAGTTTTATCATTCTTCTTCAAATTCTATCCCTGAGGAAAAATCCAAAGGCTTTAAGTCTGCGGATAAAGGAAAATCCATTCTTCGTCCTCAGAAGGCTACCAAGAAAGCAAAGCTGAAAGTTCCTTCTAAACCTTCAGTGAATCAATCCTCTAGCTCTGTGATAGAAATCTTCGATCTCTGTCCTCCAAAGCTAAAGATTGACCTTAAACCCACGAGATCTGAAGAAATGAAAATTCCTCCCAGATCTCATGATGAAGGCATTCTTGGAGCTGGACCTGCTCATCTTAAACTTGCAAAACCTTCTACTTCTGGTTCTAAAAACACTTTCAAATATAGAAAATGTTATCACTGTGGTTTTACTGACCATATTGCAAGCAAATGTCCAACTGCCACTAAAGCTGATAAATCAGCTGAAGTGAAGATGAATGCCTCCAAGGCTGAAAAGGTCACTAAAGCTGAAAAATCGACCAAGGTGAAGAATACCACTAAGGTTAAGAAATTAACCAAGGTGAAGGTTATCACTGAAGCTGAATCTTCATCTGCTATGAAGATTACTGAACCTTCTATCTCCACTAACCCAAAAGGATCCATTGAAAAGTGGGTACCAAACAACGCTTAATCTTCCTTATGTGTGCAGGGATCAAAGGGCATCTGGTATCTCGATAGTGGATGTTCTCGTCATATGACTGGACAAAAAGACCTGCTCACTGAATACAAGGAAGAGAAAGGTCCCTCTGTGACTTTTGGTGGAAATGGAAAAGGCTATACCCGAGGGTTTGGTGTCCTCAGCAATGGGACAATTACCTTCAGAAGAGTCGCTTATGTAGATGGACTAAAGCATAACCTTCTGAGCATCAATGAGCTATGTGACAAAGACTACGAAGTTCGCTTTTCTAAGAAAGCATGTTCAGTGGTGGATGAGAAAGGAAAACTTGCTCTCAGTGGTTATCGCAGAGAAAATGTCTATGTAATAGATATGGACTCTACTACCACTGAAAACTTATGTTTTCTCTCTAAAGCCTCTTCTGATGTAAATTGGCTATGGCACAAAAGGCTTTCTCATCTAAATTTCAAAACCCTGAATTCTCTCTCTTCTAAGGAACTGGTTTCTGGTCTTCCTCAGCACTCATATGCTAAAGAATCTCTCTGCTCAGCATGTGAAAAAGGAAAACAAACAAAAGCTAGTTTCAAGTCAAAACAAGTCTCCTCAGTGACAAGTCCTCTTCAGCTCTTGCATATGGATCTGTTTGGCCCTGTCAACATCCAATCAATAGCTGGAAAGAAATATACACTTGTCATTATAGATGAATACTCTCGCTATACTTGGGTTATCTTTCTTCGCTGCAAGAGTGATACTCCAGAAGAACTGATATCTTTTGTTAAAAAGATGGAAGTACTGAACAATCTTACTGTTCGTTCAATAAGAAGTGATCATGGAACTGAATTAAAAAACAACTCTCTGAACAATTTCTTTGAGAACAAGGGAATTTCTCATAATTTCTCCTCAGTAAGAACACCTCAGCAAAACGGAGTCGCTGAAAGAAGAAACAGAACGATCATTGAAGCTGCTAGATCAATGCTCAGCGATTCTCACCTCCGTACTCAATTTTGGGCGGAAGCTGTAAACACTGCATGTTTTACTCAAAACAGATCGCTGATAGTAAAGCGATATGGAAAGACAACTTATGAACTCTTTCATGTAAGAAAACCATCTATCAGTTTTTTTCATATCTTTGGTTGTCAGTGCTTTATCTTAAACAACAAAGATCAACTTGGAAAGTTCGACCCGAAAGCTGATGATGGAATATTTCTAGGATATTCCTCCATCTCCAAAGCCTATAGAGTTTTCAACAAGCGAAGACAATCTGTGGAAGAAACAATTCATGTCACTTTTGATGAAACTCGCTCAACGAACTCTAAACCAATCACTGACAATGAAGAGTTAAATGCTTGGATGTTCTCTCACTACAAAGAAACTGAACCCTTCTTTTCAAACCATCAGCACACAAATCCACCTACTACTGATGATGATCCAAACATCATACATCCTAACGCTGAATCCAACTCATGGGTTTCAGCTGAACCTCTTAACACACTGCTACCATCAGATCTACCTTCGTCTGAAAACCTATCTGATAACAATAGTCTGTCCACAACTCAACAATTAATTACTGATGAACCTCAAACGTCCTCATCAGTAAACATCCCAATTGTTGATCCAACCTCTGAGTTAAGCGATCATGCTCCTGCTCAGCGATGGACCAGAGATCACCCAATAGATCAAATTCTTGGTGATCCCGATGCAGGTATTCAGACACGACGAAGTTCAGGTAATATTTGTCTCTTTGTCAACTTTCTCTCTTTAATAGAACCAAAGAAAGTTGATGATGCCCTCAGAGATCCAAACTGGGTCAGCGCTATGCAAGAAGAGCTGACTGAGTTTACTCGTAATAAAGTTTGGAATCTCATTCCTAGACCATCTGATAAAACTGTTATAGGCACTAAATGGGTGTTTAGAAACAAATTAGATGAACATGGAACTGTAACCCGCAACAAGGCTCGACTTGTTGCTCAGGGATACAAACAAGAGGAAGGCATAGACTATGATGAAACCTTTGCCCCTGTGGTTAGGCTCGAAGCAATTCGACTATTCTAAGCCTATACAACCTATAAAGACTTCATTGTTTATCAAATGGATGTAAAATCAACGTTTCTAAACGGAAAGCTGAATGAAGAAGTCTATGTAGAACAACCTCCAAGGTTCTATGACCCTAAGTATCCAAATTGTGTTTATAAATTGGATAAGGCTCTCTATGGTCTCAAACAAGCCCTTCGTGCTTGGTATGACACTCTCTCATCTTTTCTTATCTCTGAAAAATTTGAATGTGGCAAAATTGATAATACATTGTTTTTCAGAAAGATAAAAGGTCATATTATTCTTGTACAAATATATGTTGATGACATCATATTTGGTTCTACTAACCCATCTTTGTGTACTCGCTTCACTGAAAGAATGAAGAAAGAATACAAAATGAGTATGATGGGTGAGCTGACATATTTTCTTGGTGTTCAGATTAAACAATCTGACAAAGGTACTTTTATCAGCCAAGGTAAGTATGTTAAAGATATGCTGAAGAAGTTTGATCTTACACTAACTTCAGCGATGAAAACTCCTATGGCACCTCCCCTGACACTTAACAAAGATCCATCTGGAAAACCTGTTAATGTCACTGCCTATAGAGGAATGATAGGCTCCCTGCTCTATCTTACAGCGAGCCGACCTGACATTATGTACTCTACTTGTTTATGTGCACGCTATCAATCTGAACCCAAGGAATCCCATCTGATCGCTGTTAAGCGAATTTTCAGATATCTGAAAGGAACTCCTAATCTCGGTCTTTGGTATCCCAAAGACTCAGGGTTTGATCTAACTGGTTATTCTGATAGTGATTTTGCAGGTTGTAAACTTGACAGAAAGAGTACCACTAGTGGATGTCAACTCCTAGGAGGAAAGCTAGTAAGCTGGATAAGCAAGAAGCAAAATTTAGTGTCCACTTCCACAGCTGAAGCTGAATACGTAGCCGCTGGAAGCTGTTGTTCTCAGATCTTATGGATGAGAAATCAACTATTAGACTATGACCTTCAGCTATCAAAGATTCCAATCTATCGTGACAGCACTAGTGCTATCGCTATAGCAAATAATCCACTGCTATATTCAAAGACTAAACACATAGAGATCAAATATCATTTTATCAGAGATCATGTGATGAATGGTGATATTGAACTTCATTTCATCCCTACTGACTATCAGCTTGCTGATTTATTCACCAAACCTCTTGATGAGACAAGGTTTAACTTTCTCATCAGTGAGCTTGGAATGCTGAATCTCGAAGAATAATTCTTCAGCTTTCATGCATTGTGTCAGTAATCATACGTTCCCCTTTATCATTTCATCTCTGATAAACATTCTGACTCTCAGGTATATTTTCTCCATCCCTACAACTGAATCTTCATTCAGTTAAGATGTTTTTCAAAATATAAACTTTAATAACTGAACTTTCTTCAAATGATTAAAAGCTTTTTGAAAAATAAATTTATCACTGATAATTCTAGTCAGTGATCCTTAAAAGAAAAATCAATCCCTAACTTTACCATCAGGGATACTTTCAAAAAGAAAATCTATCGCTGACTTTTCTTCAGCGATAATTTCAAAACGGACAAATGAACAATCTTTCTATCTCCTATGACGTCATTTGAACCGACAATCCACGACATGCCTTTTTTTTTCTGACACGTTCGTTCGTTGCCCTTCTATCCAATCAACTTCGTGGGACGTGTCCATGTCATGATGAACATTTGTTTTCCCGCCTATCAGTCTCTCTCTCCTACTCTCAAACGTATTAAAAGAATGTTTTTCCATTCTTATCATTTTACTCTTTCTGGAAATACTTTCAAAGCAAGAAAACTCTCTCACCGCATTCTAGCATTGTCAAGCATTTGCATCGTCTTCTTCAAAGATCAACAGGTTATTCTTGATCTTCTTCTTCTTCTTCTTCTAAATCTTTTTACATAATACTCCATTTATGGACTGCCATTATGGGTTTATAAGATTTTCTCACATAAAATCATTTTTATTTTGATTTTATTCATTCAAAACTGTAGATCCCAGTACAGTGCAATCACAGCAAACAATATCAAAGATGAACAGTATTTGAGTCACAACTACTAGTCATATGATTAATAAGCAATCAAAGGGTTATAGGTTTACAGAAAGAATTTCTGATCAGAGAGAGTAAACCTATTGACCAGTAATCTGAATTATGAGACTTAAACTTATAAAACCTCTAACCTGAAATATGAATGTCTAACCTAATAATGAATTAAAATTTCCTTTATATACTTAGGCTTACAACCATATTGGGCTTATAGGCTTCAGGCCCAACTACTAAAACAACTATTAATTAATTACATTATGCACCCTTATAAATACTTTATTCCACTTTCAACACATAGGACTTTCAGTCCTAACAATCTCCCCCAAAAGTTGAATAAAGCATTTATCAATATGAAAAACTTTAGGCCTTGATCTTCTTTCCCTCTTGAATCTTTGAAGAACTTTGGTGTTGCTTGACTTCATGTCTTTCCACGCTCCCCCTTGAATAAAGCTCTTGGTCTTCATAGTATCAACTTTGTAACCAGATTCAATGTACAGTAGCCTCGACTGAATGCACTATCACGCAACTTTTAACTGTAGAAACTCAATCACATCGGATCAGCACACAAGAAAGATAATGTGAGAGTAACGTGACTTTCCACGGTGCATCTTCAGTTTAAAACAAAGAATCTGTCTTTGAACCGCGAGTTGAATAGACTTTCAGCTTAAGAACTTGTTTCAATCAGCTAGTAGGAGGAAATGACTTAGCAAACACCATATGATACGGGATAGAAGAATTACAATAAAACCTTTTGAAATCCTCATCTTTGAAACATTGAAACAACATCTTCATCTCTTTAATCTCTAGACTGTCTTCAGAAAAACAAATTTTCACGAATCATCTTCATTCAGAACCAATCTTGAAAAACTTGAACTTTCTTTCTTTAAAACTTTGAAATTGAACTTTGAAAAATTTCTCCCCCTTTTTGATGACTGTGAGCATCAAGATCATCAAAACTCTTCAATTTCAACACATTCTTTGATCTCCCCTTGATAATATTACATTCTCCGCCCTGTGATCTGAGTATCCGTCAATTCATGAAATGTATATATCCGAACTTTTTCAAATTAAGATATACTAGGAATTGTAAACCTGAATCAACAAATGATATAGTTAGTATGCCTGTAAGTAGCACTGAGCCACTTTGTACAACAGATGTACATTGGAAAGGAGTTTTTGTAAAGATCACTCCCCCAGGGCTTCCATTCAATCATCGAAAAACCACAAAGGAATTTTCTATGAATGTTATGACAAGAAAACTCATTCCTTGTGTGCTCGTGCAAGTGTAGAATGATTGAAGCTACTTAGCTTTATCAGGCTCAAATTGTGTAAACTGTTGAGACAACAACATATATTACACGGACTCAATGTGCATGAAAGAGGTGCGAAGGTGGGGCAACTTTCCTTCTTTTTCAATATCTAAATCTTCCGAGTGAAGACTAGATAGCAGATATGCTGCGTCCCCAAAGAAAATGAAACATTTCTTTGTTAAGAAAGAAACGAGTGGTTGGTGGGGTTAATGCAAGAGTTGGCATGGGCTCACTGCCTGTTTCAATGATGGTCACCAAAGAATGTGAACCAATCAGAATATGTGGCTGCCCGGCTCAGAAAGTGGTTGGTGCAGAGTTTTGATATTCTTTTAACTCTGTTCTCACACCCTCTTTCTTTTTAACATTAAAGCTCACTTCTAACCAAGCTCTCTTTTCCATTTTTCTGCTCAGCACAATGAGAAAAACTCAACCGGATGAGTTATCTCCCCCACTCTTTGATTTATGACCCCTCACCCCTCAATCACTCAAGGATAACTTCCGGGGTAGGAAACACTGGTTAACGTGAATCCATGGAAGTTCTGTTTAAGTTCTCACACAAATCCCATGTAAGTCCTAAAAAGAATGGTTGCTCAACAGTTTAACTTGAACAGTTAAGCACAAAATGTATGATAACATTGTCAAAATGTATGCTCATTAGATTTGAGCTATTGAACTTTGAAGATTTCTCAAAACAAAGATATTGAATTACTGAAATGAACTCAAGAGAATTGTTTTTAGAATCTGACAATGTATCAATCAGATCAAATAAAATGGTTAGGGTATCAAAGAACTGGATATTTTGTTTATATGAACGAATATAAACAATTTTGCAATGAAAGCACAAGATTAGAAAAGGATGATTGATGCTCAACAACATTGAATATCAAACGGGGGTATTACCATCGAAAAATTGTTTCGTTATGAGACATGGTAATAACAAATTCAAATGAAGTACTGAACCGGTGTGTATGAATACTTTACAGTATAAAGACAAGATAAGACGCAAGTATTGATCTTTGGAAACACATGGTCAGTTAAACATTAAAGCTCAAAATTGAAAAACATTTAAAATCACACTTCTAAATTCATAAAATCTTTTGAGAACCAGAAGTAGTTTGAACATTTCAGAAACTGTGTTTCATGCTTGAAAGTTGTTCTTCTTCCAAACAATCAGAGATCTAGGATTAGAAGATATTTACCTTTTAAGCTCCCCCTCAAATCATGATATAATGATTTAGGTCTTTTAAGCTCCCCCTGGATATTTGCAAAATATCCAAGTCTGAACGTTGAAGAACGGGTCCTGATCTGTCATATGATCAGAAGCCATTGTTCTTCTACTCCCCCTTGACAGTAGGTGCCTGCAACAAAGAATCAGTTTTCGGCTTTGGTACCCACTGGTATTTGGGTCCATGAATGTTAGTTGCATTTCTTGTGGGGGTAATAGAATAAGAACCATACCAGAAATGATCACTGGTTTTGTGAATGTGATCATGTGTGCGACGATAAAAACAATAATTTTTCTTACCTGATAACCTGATTAATTGATCTCTCGTATAGATATGATCAGGTTTCCCCTTACGCACATTGTTCCTGTTGGCATTAAACGTATGTACACATGATTCTCTTTCTTTCAGCTCATCTTCAACTGGTTTCTTCTTCCAGACCAGTTCCTCTTCTTTGTATCTCCTTCTTCTTTGATGTGTACCTGAACCATCTATATTGCTATCATAGAAAAGGTTAGTTTTACGAATCTGATCAAACGATTTAACTGACCTTTGTGAAGAGACCGATTTCTGATTTGAACTTGATGCAGTCTGTTCAAGCACTTTAATCGTCGAAGCAAAGTTGTCTCTTTCTTTAACAAGCAGATCAATCTTCTTCGTGAACTCAGACTTCGTTTTCTGCTCTTTCAGCACACTTTCAGATAGTTCAGATAACTTCTTAGTAAGCTTTTTGATCTCAGCCTCAAACATACTTCTCTCTTCTTCAAATCCCTTCTCAACATCGTTTCTTTGGCCGGATATTTCTTTGAAGATACAAACATTCTTTTGTTCAATGGCCTTCTTTTCTGTTGCAAACTTCTCTCTTTCAAGAATGATTACTTTCTGAAAATCAGAAACTTGCTGAGAAAGTTTTATGCATTTCAACTCAAATTCTTTCTTCTCATCAGCACATTTTCTGGAAAAATCTGAGAACTTATTTGCAAAAGATTTCTCTTTATTCTAAAAATCGGATTTGTCTTTTGCAATATTTTGCTCCAAATAAGAGATCTTTCCTTTTAGCTCAGAGTTCTCAGATTCTAATCTCAGTATTTTCTCATCATTCAGCCCAGAAGTCTTTATCAGAAGATCTTCATTAATTGTCTTTAATGCACTTACTTCCTCTTTCAGTGTGTTGTTCTCATCAGCATATTGGTTTGCCCTCTTTACGTAAAAAGTTAAAGATAATTGGAGATTTGTGTTCTCCAATTTGAGGTCTTGAACTTCAGAAAAAAAAATCCCATTTCGACTTTTCTAATTCAAGCTTTTGAAAAACTTGACAATAGATGAAACTTGAAAGTGCAGGGACCAAAAGTGACAAAGTGTGAAACTTGAAAGTTTAGGGTCACAATTGACAAACTACTGAAACCTTGAAATACGGTGGCTAAAAGAAATGCACTGCAAAATGATCGTGAGACAAAAAATTTGACACTTTTTTCCTTTTTTTTTAAGCCAACCCGGTCGAGCAAGGGTCCGGTCGAACAGGGTACCGGTCGAATCTAAGTACCGGTAAAGGCAATATACCGGTCGAACAAAAAGACCGGTAAGACTATGTATCGGTCGAACTAATATCAGTCAAGTCAATACAGGTCGAACTAATATCGGTCAAGCGGATTGACCGGTAATGCAGGGTTCCGGTCGAAGCAATGTGTCGGTCGAACAAAGGACCGACAGTGACAAAGTATCGGTCGAATCAAGGACCGGTAACAACAATGTCCCGGTCGAATCAAAGACCGGTAAGAGCCAAGTCCCGGTCGAATCAAAGACCGGTAAGAGCAAAGTCTCGGTCGAAGTATATCGGTTCAATATCTATCGGTCTAATAAACTATCGGTCGAAAACAGATTAGCAGATAAGATCGATAAAATCGAAAAGAAAAATAGACCGATAAACACGAAGAACACCGAAGAACACGATGAATCTGGAATTTGATCAAGACCAAACCCAGAAATTGAAATCGATAAACAAGATGATCAGATTCAAACAATTACGCAGATTCAATTAAATACTCAGTTCAGATCGATAGACCAAACACCCACAGAAATCGACCGATCAACAAAAAATCAACATTAAACTTAGACCCAATACACTTAGACCGATAAAAATCAATAACAATCGATTTTTAATAAACACACATAGACCGATAAACAACCCAGATATCAAAAATTTCATCGACCAAAAAAATTTGTTTTCCAGAACATTAAACGACTGATAAAATCTTACTGATTTTCCAAAAAGAAATTCGATCGATAAACCACATGAACAGTAATCGATTAAAGTAGATAAAAACGATTAACACAAATAATTGATTATAGGGTTTTAGACAAACCTTTTTCTGGATCAAACCTTTAGTCTCTTTGCTCTGATACCAATTGTAGATCCCAGTACAGTGCAATCACAACAAACAATATCAAAGATGAACAGTATTTGAGTCACAACTACTAGTCATATGATTAATAAGCAATCAAAGGATTACAGGTTTACAGAAAGAATTTCTGATCAGAGAGAGTAAACCTATTGACCAGTAATCTGAATTATGAGACTTAAACTTATAAAACCTCTAACCTGAAATATGAATGTCTAACCTAATAATGAATTAAAATTTCCTTTATATACTTAGGCTTACAACCATATTGGGCTTATAGGCTTCAGGCCCAACTACTAAAACAACTATTAATTAATTACATTATGCACCCTTATAAATACTTTATTCCACTTTCACCACATAGGACTTTCAGTCCTAACAAAAACCATTTTATTTTGATTATCTTTATTCAAAATCTTTGGTTTTTCTTCTTATTCTTATATCTTTTTCTAAAACTTTTTAATATTCAAATATGTTGGTTTTTTCTATGTTTCTTTCCTCAAATAGAAACTGGTAAAACCTTCTTTATTTTTAGACTAAAACCTTTCTTCTACTCTTCTATCTGTTCATATTCAGAATGGCTCAATCTGCACTTGTCGCCTCTAAAAATTTCAAGTTCGCAATCACTGACTCTGAGCTTCCGAAAAACAATCATCTTGCTCGACTTGATTTTGATGGTGTCAAATACCCACATCTGGTGGATGCTGCAAAGTTTCTAAAGCAATCCTGCATTGCCTACGCCATCACTGTGGATCCCACGCCTTCAAAAGCTCTTCTCCAACAATTCTGGTTTACCGCTGAAGAGACCTCAATCACCAACAAAAAGGGTGAGCTGGTTCCTGCTATTTCCTTCAGCACTGACCTTGGACCGGGGATGATGACTGCCTTAGGGCTAAGAAAAGCTCTGCGATTTCCTGACAAACCCAGGAATGTATTCGATGCCTTGCCCACTGATGCTGAAATCATCCAATTCCTGGATGCTATGGAATACTGTTGGGAGCCCAAGCCGAGGACGACAATTCCCAACAAGAAGCTGACTCTCGTGAAGAAGGCGAACATGCCTTCTCAGCTTAACTACATCTTATCTCACTTTATTCAGTGTATGAGTGAGAAGAGTGGGTCACTGGACCAGGCCAGCAAGATTCAGGTCCAAATGGCCTACTCCGTGATCGCTGGAAGGAATTTTGACTTCGCTACAACTATCTTTGACAATCTGTGTTCAAAGATAGAGAAGACAGAGAGGGATCCCAAGATCCCCTATGTACGCTTCATTTGTGCGTACCTGAAGTTCCTCTACCCTGCTACTTACCCCACTAATTCTGATGCAACTTTTCCTAAAGTGGGTCAGCGCTCCTTGGAGTCAAGCCGCTCCCCAACGACGTAAGTATTTCTGAACTCCGCTCCCGTCTCTCTCTCCACACTTCTTCGTCTTCAGCGGCCACGCTGGGGGTTCCTTCTTCTGCTATCCCTGCCGCTACCCCTTCCAAACGACCATGAACTGGCTCCATTGGTCCTTCGAAAAAGGCCAAGGTGACCAAGGAGAAAGGTACATCTAGCTCAAGACCTAAGGATGTTTCTCAACAAACCTCCTTGGATGCCTTCGTGGGTCTCTTCTCTATATCCTCAGCGATACCCACCTCAACCGTGCCAGTGACTACGGTCGCTGTCACATCAACAGTGACACCACCCATCATCTCAGCTCCTCAACATCCTGAGGTAACCACTGAGGTAACTACCACTATCCCTACTTCTATCCCCATCTCTCATCCTTCTATTCCTTTGGTCTCTGACCCATCATCTATTTTTTCGCAGCCACAACTTGGACCCATAGGACCTGAACATCAAACTTTTGAGGAATCTATGCAATTCTACAAATTGTTTGATAATTCAGGTACTCCTATAACCTTAAACACTTCTCCCCACTCACCATATAAGCCTGTTTCTCAACAACTAACTTATATTTCAGGTCCTAGTTTGGCGACTGTTGACACCAATGTCAACAGTTTGAGTGCAAGGTGGAGTCTCTCACTGCCTCTCTCACCAACACCACCAGCGCTGTCCATACCGCTGGTGAAGCACTGAAGACACTGACAGCTCAATGCGCCTCTAAAGCTGACGCCTCTCAACTCGCTGTTCTCCAAGAAGCGATTGTCAAAGTCAGGGAGGACTCACAGCAACAGTTTGATGCCCTGTCTACAAAGGTTGATTCCTGTGAAGTTCTTCTTCAGCAAATCCTGACTCACCTGAAGGCACCAGCTCCAATTCCTGCTCCTTCATTTACAGAGAGCGATCGCACCTCTCTGAACATAGCTGTGGAGTTTATTCATCAAGCTACGTCAGATATCCCTGTACTTGAAGACTGTCTCACAGGACTGGAGGCTGAAGTCCAGAAGTTGGCCACTGCAAACACTTCTACTCCTTCCAAAGATCTCTCCCTCCGTGATAATGACAAAGAGGGGGAGAAAGAAATAGAACAAAATAAGGAGACTGAAGTTGCTGCTGTTGAACAACAGAAGGAAACTTCCTCTCATGTTGAGGGGGAGATAGCTGCTGAGAAAGCCCCTCCTACCATCGATGAGTTAATCGATGAAGAGGAAGAGGAGGACGATGAAGATGAAGCCCTTGATCTTGAAGTTCAAGAGGAAGATCCTCATCACGATGATGATGATGACGATGAAGAAGATCAATCTCTATGGTGTTCTTCAGCGGTCACGTCATCAGCGATAGCTTCGAAAGAAGTTATCAAAGCAGGGGGGAGTCATGAGACATCTTCAGGAACCCCTTCCCAAAGCAAAGGTGCAACTGCTGAGGGAAGCCTGAAGATGACCTCACTATCTGAGGAAAATCCTTTTCAGGTATGCCTTACCCTCGTTCCCTTATCCTTCTATAAAAATCCCACCCCTGTTTCTTTCTAAGCCTTTATCTCTCTACTTCCCTGAAAATAAACTAATCTTCTTTTTCATTTTCTGACCAGACAGTTCTCTCCCCTGCTTAAGGGAAAAGAGCTACAAATAATCCCAGCCTCTGAAGCAGATGACCAAATAATCCCAATCTCTAAAGATATTGATGAAGAGGATGAAGAAGAAGAGTCCCTGCAACATCCACGAAGGCCCTCTAGACCACTTCATTGGTCAGAGGAAGATATGAAGAAAAGAACAGAGATGATCTCTCATATGGAGAGTCAACGACTGAAGATCCCCTCTCAATCAACAGATCTAGAGTTCTTGACTGAAGCTGAAATTGAAGAATCCGTCAGGGCTGAGAAGCTGATTGCTGATTGTCAAAGAGATGCCTCTCTGGCTCTCAAAATTCAGTCTTCTCAAGTCAAAGACTTAAAGCTGAAAAGGAAACCAGTGGAAGTCCAGGCCGCTCTTTTGAAAGAGATTGAAGAGGAGCGCTCAAAATAAAAAGCGGTCAGCGATAGCTCAGTCGATTGGTGCAAACATAAACTCGACTATCGCTCTGACCCAATGAAGATTGTTTCAGTCGCTATCTCTGGAAGAAAGAATAAGGATAATGTTTCTGTCACTATGGAGATTACCAGAGAGGATGGAAGCTGCAAGGCTATGTTCGTTTCAAAGCTGGAAAGCTTCGGCTATATGGAATGGCTTGAGTTCAAAGATGCACTGAGAAAATCAAAGTCAATCTACAGAGGCTATGTTGAAGGGATAAATGATGCTCTCATCAACAGAGTCGCTGCAATATTAAAGGTGCCGTCTGCTCTTCCTTCTAAGTCAAAGCAATTCAAAAGGAAGCCTGTCTCATCCTCTTCTAAAAATGTCGCAGTGATAAGGAATGAAACCTCCATCAAATTTTCAAGAGAAGCTCTGTTCGGTCCTCCTCCTGATCTTTCAGTTCTGGATCTATCTCTGCCTCCTGGTGGACCATATGTTGCGGGACAAGTACTTGAAGAACCTTTTGGAATCTTCTTCAGAGATGACGAGGAACATCTCAGATTTCAAAGAGTCTCTGAAATCCCTATATGTCCCTTTGGTCTTCTTAAGGATCTCATGTGCTTATGGTATGATCTCTCTCCAGATGCTGAGCAAATCAGAGCGATCATTAGCCAAGAATCTTTAGAGCGATGGCAAAAAGGAGAAGAAATACCTGAGTATTTGATCAATCCTCCAAAACCATCTTTAGATAGTTGATAGATTAGTTTTCTTTTTTGTAATCTATTAGTAAATCTTACAGTAGTTAGTACACCACTTGTACTTGTAATTTTCATACCTTGTAATTCTTTTCTTGGATTAATGAGAATTTCAGTGATGTACTTAACTCCATCAGTACTGTAAAAGATCCCTCAAAATAGTAATTGGGACGTGTATGTTATGAGTCCTGATTATTCATTATTTTGAACTTTAAAAGTAATTTTCTTCAGTTACTTTGTCATTATCAAATAGGGGGAGATTGTTGATCCAAGCTCTCTCAGTGATTTGATAACGATCCTCTTTTATACTTAGTGAAAATTACGTTTTAATATGTATTAGTGTTTCACCATCAGCGATCAAACTGAGTCTGTTCAGTTATCACTGATAGTCTTTCTTGTAAACATTTCTATGTATTAGTGTTTCACTATCAGCGATCAGACTGAGTCTGTTCAGTTATCGCTGATAGTTTCTGATGAAAACAGATAACGTAATCCCTGAAGACAAGCCTTGCGTCAACAGATGTTCATAGCTGAATCGAAGACGAAGCTGCTGAACAAAGACAAGTCTACTAGTGACCTGATGCGGATATCAGTGAAGCAAAGACGAATCTACTTACACGCGAAGGAACATGAGGAAAAGCTTCAGCGACCGCTGAACTCTTGATGTCTCTGAAGAAAGAGATATTCAGCGATCAAATGATCACTTAGCTTATGCCTCAAGTTTTTTTTTGTCTTACCTTGCACAAACCAGTACGATGTGTCAGAACGAACATATCTCTGCCACAAATCGTACAACAACTCTGTCAACTACACTGTTCATCATACGACCGAAAGCATGTCTCCCAAAAGTCAGACTACCAAAGCCAATCACTGAATGACACGTGTAAAGTACCCTGCCATGCATTTAATGAATAGGGTATAAATAGAAAGTTCACCTCTCCATTTGAGGGTGTGCTCAATTCTTGAACCAATATAGAAACCTTTGCTTTCTATACTTCTAAAACCCCCATTCTCTAAAATTCTTGTGCAACCATCTTAGTGTTTCTTAAGTTTGTTTAGATTGAGTCTGTCTTAATCTTATTCCGTAACGAACTTGTAAATTGTGTTTGATTTATCAATAAACAATTTAGTAAACTTTAAATTTCTGTGTTTGTATTCAAACCCCCATTTTACAAACTTGTTAAGCACCTCCGGGACCAACAGAAACATTTCCCAACATTATATACCAAAATCCCTAACGAGATTAAAACCCTAGTTTCTCCAAAACTAACAAATCCGAGATCTGATAAACCCAACACTAGAGAAGCATCCGAAGAATATTTATAACCTTAAATCAAAGAAGCTTACCATTAAAGATGACGAGACTTTCCGAAGACACCCAATCCAACTCTTCAACCCGAGCTCCCACACTTTGAACTTGATGAGGAAGATGAAGATGGAGGTTTTGTGGGTTATCATTCCAACTAGTTAGATGAAGAAGGTTTATGTGGTTTGAGGAGGGAAAACCCTCAAAATAGGTAAGGATTCGACATTTGAGGTTTGGGAGAGAAAAGGGAAGAAGTTTTAGGGTTTGGGATTGAGAGGAATGAGGCTAATGGCTGAAAATTCGGCTTTTAGCTCCACAGTGCGTCACGCGGGTTATGCCGCGACCTTAAGTCGCGGCATAAGTCGCCCGTTTCCCCGAAGACTCACTTTCAGTGAGTTACGCGACTTGTTCCACGACCCTAAGTCGTGCCACAACTCGCGGCAGCCCAAATCTCGGTTTTCTCGCGTCTTCGCGCCTGATTCGATCCTCGATAATTCTATAGCAACTCTCTTCTGATTTCCCAACACCTTTACGTTCCGATAGTCAAACGACTCCCGAACTAACACTAGAGGAAGTCTCCAAATTACGGGTGTTACAATCCTCCCAGCCTTAAAAGAGATTTCGAGGCACCGACTAAACACCTAACACCGCCGTCGACGATATCGATTGATTCTCCACCCAACCGGAAGGCCCCCACCATACCTTGTCTTATGCATGACTCGAGTATAACTAAATTTCAAAATCCTGCACATCTTGTCGATGATGGGACGAACGTCGAGTCCTTATCGACCACTTTACCACCCCCAAGATCTCGGCTGTCTCCCAACCTTAGATGACAATTACTATCTTTAGGGTAGTTTGTGAACTCAACTTATCGACAACCAAACCACTTCGAATTTGCACTATTCTGAACCCAAAGCCAAGAATCGTCAACGAACTCTTAAAATCCTTGGTTTTCGACTGACCCGTTCATAGCGCTGATGAAGTTGACCTCACAAGGCGCACCAATGCGTCCTTCGGTAACTGGTTAACCCAGATTCGGCTATCGCTCAACTCCGTTCCAATCCCAACCTCACAACATTCTCATAACAAATTCCTTAATACCTCGGGGATGTCTACACACATCGACACTTAAACATCAACACCTAATCTTCTTTTACCTTTTCATTACCGAATGGTCCTTATTTACCATAATCCAACCGGAATACTTCCAAACATTCCACGATCCATTGACTTCAAGAAAACAAGTCGACGTCTAGGACTAAACAGTGACTTCGAAAAGTTGGACATCCCGCCCAAGATTTCATTCCAGATGGATGGTCGCACTAGGGTTGACACCTAACAGAGTGCTAAAATTTCCAAATCTCATGTTTCTAATAGACAGATCGGCAAAGTTTCATTTAATCGCAGAACCCACTAAGACGGTACACCATCAACATGTACTATGATGTCACACCGACGAGCAGACCACCAAAACGAACCCAACCTAAAACGCAGATAAGCACATACAACCTTATTCCGCATGATTACCAAAGTATAAAATCACTCCTTAATTAACTGGGAATACTTAAATCTACTATTTCCAATAATACAAACGCGCACAGATTCGAAAAACCAAGTCCAAAATCCAAGACTGACCGCAAGTCAGGTCATCCGACGCTTCAACTCCTAAGGACTCCCTTAATCGCTAATTACAACTCCTTTCACGACAGGGGTTTAAATCTATAGGCCTAATGAGTTCAAGGTTTTTCAACCAGTAAGCCAAATCGAAGTTATAAAACTTTCAAACACAAAAACGGTTAAACGATTAGTCGTGCGGTAGAATTACACTACCGTTCAACCGGTAGGTTTTCAATATTGGATAACAATAGAGCGCATAAGAAACTTTTTCCAAAAACACCATTAATCCATGACTGCGTTAAATAGGACAATAATAAAGTGCGCGCGACAATTTACACTATAGACGTGAAAATGGGTTCTTGCACCACAACACGTGCAGATAAAGGTTTGAACAACTCCAAAAGAGAACTCACAATTTTAACTTTAAAATTCTGCCTCTTTAATCAAAAGACGTTGCAACATAAAGATATCAACAACTCTATATGCGACGGTTTTTCCCCAAAGCTCAAAAGAATGATGGAAATGCAAATAAGATTTCAAATCGAGTTTAGGCTTTAAGCCAAAAATAAACACACTTGGCCCAACAGAAAATTTCAACGACAAGAATGCCGCCAATTCGATAAATGCATTGTGGAAATTTCTAACAGTAAAAGTTGATGATTGAATTACGATCAGAACAAAAGTCCTGCTTCAAATAACGAAGATCTTTTACAAGTTTGCTCACACCGAAGTTATAATTAAGTCCAAATGCAAATAGTATGCAACGAATGACATTTGTATAAAATCCAACATTTAACGTACACAATGATACATATGCACATGTTCTCAAAATTATTTTACGCAACGCAAAATGACGTAAGACGAGACACCCTAAACCCAACTGAATTTTCGCAAAACTCAATAATGCTAAAATCATGCAGTGACAAATTTTCATTTCTCAACAAGAATGTAAGACGACAATATGGCTAAAACATTAAGCCTTTAAGAGTTTCCTCTTTTAATGCAATGAAAGGTAAAATGAAACCTTTAACAAAATTCACATGGGACACGACGCCAAATAACTCGCAAGTTATCATGGAGCAAAAATTAAAACTCACGCAAAAAGGGCGCCGCAAAACAACACTCCATGAAATTTAGCAAACTAGCACAACTAAAAATTCTCAAGAAATTCCGACTCAAAATATGGGAATAACCTTTCCTTTAAAACCATCGACATACGTGGAGGAGATCCAATGCCTAGGTTAAAATCTCATATTTACTTGCCCAGTACCCCAAATGACATTAAAACATTGATATTACAATACCCGAAAATAGAGTTAAACACGAGACGTAAATAAAGAGATTTTTGATAACAATTTGCAACTATGTGCAACAAAACAATTTCATGCATGCTTAAGCTCATAGTTCAAAATCTGATGAATGCTACATGCTTTATCAAAACCTTATAATGCAAAACACTTTATGTTTTACGAACATAAGAAACAATTTATGCAAATTTATTTCAGAAATAAATTTAGTGCATGGAATTGATCGACACTTGGCATCATAGGACTACATTTCCCAATAACCCGACATACTATTGTCATCCGGATGCATCAAACATCTTAAAGCCACAATCTCAATAATTTGATAAACTTACGAATTCTCCTTGAGATAGAATCAGTCTAACAAACTCACGAATCTAATCCAACCAAGATTTCCGACCCAAGAGGATCAACTTAGTGACCTCCTCGCACTTAGCTATCACTCCCAGGTGACCTTGATATAAACATCAATCATTCATTAGTTAACTCGCTTTGAGGCTTTCTCACTACCCCAACGGTCATCATATCAAGGTAACGCAAGTGCACACATGTAGCATGTAGATTCACCATAACACTGGCCAGGTACTATTATGAACGTACAGTACATGACCATCCTTGCGACCCTCGACAATTTTCCCGTTTCTAGCGACTAGTCAACCTCAAAATATCTTATCTTAAGGTACCTAATGTGCAACTTCGCTTACAATCACTTATAAGACGCTAGTTTGAGTCTAGGCATCCAAGAATCAAAACCTAATTCTCTCAAACATAAGCTCTGATACCAACTTGTAACACCCTCAAACCTGAAGATAGAAATTGATAAAAAATTTCTAAATACATCAATAAATGAATCGTCTACAACCACAAATTTAAATTCAACTACAATACACAAATACCACCTTATATATATACATACTATAAAGGACGGGTGCAACTAATACCCATGCATAGTCACTATCTCCATAATGCGGAAGACTTCACCGAATTCTTACTTTCGGATCTAGCTAAGGCTTTACTCTTCACAGGATTGCTAGACCCAAACCCCAACCTTGAAACCTGATGCACATGCCGACAAATAAAAAGGTTAGGCTTAACGCCTAGTGAGCTCAAGAGTTTTCAACATGATTACAAAGACCATTAAATGGAAATAATGTAACTTAAATCATGATCCTTTAAAAACAAACTTCTTTAAGCATGAGGACGGCCTGTTTTCCAATAATAAGCAAAATATAAATGGACGCCTTGACGCCAAACATTAACTCATGAAATAATGCAACCCGACACTTACTCAAAACGTGAATAGTTGTAAATGCTCCCATGATGACGTTTGAATAAAACTTTATAACTCAAGCGACCTGTAACATCCCGCCTGCCTCGACAACAATATTGTCCGCTTTGCCCCTGGATTTAACCAACGTGTAGCGCACGGATTTGTTTCTGGCGACCTGGTGAGAAACTTCCCAGGGGGTCACCCATCCTGGGACTACTCCCACCCAAGCACGCTTAACCTCAGAGTTCCCAGAACCTGACGTGCTTGTGGCCCCAAAACGCGTTGTTGTTAGGAAGGCCAAGATATTACTTATAACACCCAGCATCACTCCTGTCCACGGCCGATATGGGATATGCCTAAGGTGTTACAAACACCCCTCCTTGGGACTCATCGTCCTCGATGAGGTTTGCCCCATATCCCGAACGGCACAGGAGTGGCTCTGATACCATCTGTAACATCCCGCCTGCCTCGACAACAATATTGTCCGCTTTGCCCTGGATTTAACCAACGTGTAGCGCACGAATTTGTTTCTGGCGACCTGGTGAGAAACTTCCCAGGGGGTCACCCATCCTGGGACTACTCCCACCCAAGCACGCTTAACCTCAGAGTTCCCAGAACCTGACGTGCTTGTGGCCCCAAAACGCGTTGTTGTTAGGAAGGCCAAGATATTACTTATAACACCCAACATCACTCCTGTCCACGGCCGATATGGGATATGCCTAAGGTGTTACACGACCAAAATAAGATTACATTAAAGTTCCCAAAATTATATTATAAGGAGAAAAACTCAATGTCTCAACTAGTTATAAATGGGAAGTGACTATCCCATAAAAACCGGCTCAGGAATTAACTCGCGGATGCAGGTCCGGGTATTGGACTACGCGAGCCCTCACCGTCTTATCCTCAAAATCCCCCGAGACTAATCCTGACACCAACATAAAACAGGCTCAGAGATTAACTCGCAGATGCAGGTCCGGGTCTTGGACTCCACGAGCCCTCATCGTCTTATCCTCGAAATCCTCCGATACTAATCCCGACACCAACATAAAATAGGCTCAGAGATTAACTCGCGGATGCAGGTTCGGGTCTTAGACTCCACGAGCCCTCACCGTCTTATCCTCGAAATCCCCCGAGACTAATTCCGACACCAACATAAAACAGGCTCAGAGATTAACTCGCGGATGTAGGTCCGGGTCTTGGACTCCACGAGCCCTCACCGTCTTATCCTCGAAATCCCCCGAGACTAATCCCGACCAACATACAAATAATAGCCCATTTTATTTTTTAAATAACACGACCGACTCATATGCCTATGGATCCACTACATTACAGTCTAAAACACTACATGACTCCAACTGAATGACCAACGCACTCAAAACATGTAACTCTCAAATGATACTTAATAAACGCCATCATACCAAAACTTCCATTTCGGGCTATTAAACCGGACAATTGTCCTCACGACTCATTTTAGTCAAAACCGAGACAAAAGGCTCAACACTTTACTTAAATAACCAAAGAAAGCCAGTGTAAACTTTAAAACACGTTTGACCAACGGATATGCAAACGCCATGACTAAAATGTGATTTACCCAAACATTCTCATTAGATGAAACCAAGCATTTTCCCAAACTTAACTGCTGATAAGAATGAAAATCAGAAAATGAGACCATAAACATTCTTTCAAGTACTTCACATAAATGTGCAAGTGATACTTTATAAAAATTTCCTTTCATGAATGACGCATAAAACCCGACAAACATTTAAAAGCGTATTTATTTGACCAGAGATCTATTTATGCAGTAGGACATCAAAACACATTCATTTGTGACACATTTATCAAAATGTCCAAACCTCCCAATTGTGGGTGTTATACAAAGTTTGTAAAGTTAAATACTTTAATTAATCAAAGATTAGCAACTAACCCAACATTTGATAATTTCATGTAAAACACATAAAAACTTTAAAATAGACATTTTGGCATTTACAACGTTTTCACAAATCAACTTGAACTCACCTTGCTAGATTTTAGGCTAAATCTAGATTTTACCCAACGAGCTCTTTTGAAGACCACTTGAATCCTCAAGCCGAAATCTTCCAAAACCTAGATCCAAACACCCCAAACCATAAATATCCACAATCAACCACATAGAAACATTTCCCAACATTATATACCAAAATCCCTAACGAGATCAAAACCCTACTTTCTCCAAAACTAACAAATCCGAGATCTGATAAACCCAACACTAGAGAAGCATTCGAAGAATATTTATAACCTTAAATCAAAGAAGCTTACCATAAAAGATGATGAGACTTTCCGAGGACACCCAATCCAACACTTCAACCCGAGCTCCCACACTTTGAACTTGATGAGGAAGATGAAGATGGAGGTTTTGTGGGTTATCATCCCAACTAGTTAGATGAAGAAGGTTTATGGGGTTTGAGGAGGGAAAACCCTCAAAATAGGTAAGGATTCGACATTTGAGGTTTGGGAGAGAAAAGGGAAGAAGTTTTAGGGTTTGGGATTGAGAGGAATGAGGCTAATGGCTGAAAATTCGGCTTTTAGCTCCACAGCGCGTCACGCGGGTTATGCCGCGACCTTAAGTCGCGGCATAAGTCGCCCGTTTCCCCGAAGACTTACTTCCAGTGAGTTACGCGACTTGTGCCGCGACCCTAAGTCGCGCCACAACTCGCGGCAGCCCAAATCTCTGTTTTCTCGCGTCTTCGCGCCTGATTCGATACTCGATAATTCCATAGCAACTCTCTTCTGATTTCCCAACACCTTTACGTTCCGATAGTCAAACGACTCCCGAACTAACACTAGAGGAAGTCTCCAAATTACAGGTGTTACACGTTAATAGTAAGCAAACTCCCAATTTATAATGATTCGAAATAAAATTTTACTTCGCGAAACACCCCAAATGTGGGCGGGGCATAAAACACAACCGATAGATCTTGAGTAAACAAACCTGTATATGTAACACGTCACCGAAAATTTGGATAATAAAATAATACCATTTAATACCCAAATAACACCTTCCGGTGACGGGGGAGACCTGATTCCATTGTACGTGGCGGAACACAAAGTTAAGCCACATAACCATGTTGTCGAACTATACCTCAGATCGTGACTGTATTGCCTGCTCCGCCGAGCTACACCTCCAGTCGTGACTGTATTGCCTACTCCGTTGAGCTACACCTCCAATCGGACTTTATTTCAAGTCCCAAATACCGTATCCCCCATTGCCTGCTCTGCCGAGCTACACCTCAAGGATACACGATCTTATTGCGTGTTCGGTCTGTTAAGTCTAAATACTGTATCCAAGATTTAATAGGAAAGTCAAAGATGTAAAAGTTAACATTGTCATTGTATTAGGATAGTCAAAGTTGTATTTGTGTACTTAGCCTTTAAGTCTTTGTTTTGTTAGGTGTTATAAATAGGTGTCTGGTTTGTAAATCATGTAAGCACGTCATTGTAAACATTCAGCAGTGTGAGATATATGACATATGGTTTAAAGATCTACTTTCTCTCTCTAGATTCTCTCTCTAGTTCTTGATCGTATTTTGAGTAATTGCTTGATTGTTTGGGATTTATTGATTAACAATTGGTATCAGAGCTGAACCAAACTTTTCAGAAATGATTTGATCAAAGTTTGAATTGAAATATGGAGTTTTTAGATTGAAAATTGAAATTTTCTGAATTTTTTTTCAAGAACTCGTGTTTTTTGTACTGTTCATACGAATTTTGTTGAAAAATCGGTTTTAGTGCAAGAAAATGGAATCATTGGATTCGAATTGTGTTTAGGATTGTTTCTTGTTTTGATTTCATCTCATAATTCGAACTAAATCGATGTCATTGAACTTTTCTTGAAATATTTGTTCGAACTCTGTTCTTGATCGATTTGTGTGAATTGTTGTTTTTAATCAAAAATTGATTGTAAATTTGTGTTTAGTATTGTTTTTCGATGATTCTGATGAATTTTTGAGATCAAATTTGCAGATTTGGATCGATTTAAGAAAGAGCCAAGATCCACAGTTTGCACAAGTTCATACGATTTGCGCAAGTTCATCTTCGAGTTCATAGACATTTGCGCAAGATTTTACGGACTTTGAAAGTTTTATTTGCGTATCTAAACATTCACGCAAAGCATAGTTTGCGCATCCTGTAACTCACGCAAAGCTACTTTGCGTCTTGCTCTTATAACGCAAAGTCACATTTGCGCATCACTTGGATTACGCAAAGCTCAGTTTGCGTATCTCTTGGCTTACGCAAAGCTTAGTTCGCGCATCACTTGACTCACGCAAACCTCATCTTGCGTTTCACTTGGCTCGCACAAAGATCACTTTGCATTTCACGCTGATCACGGGAAGCTTGATTTGCGCAACACACAGTTCACGCAAAACTCGACTTTGCGCTATATCAAGTGTTGGTCAAATTTTTAAAATTTTGTGCTAGATTTCAATTTAATCTGATTTTTGATTTTCTGATATACAGTTTGGAACGATCATTCATATCAAGCTGATGAACTCATTCAAGATGGGATATTTTGCTGAGCTTGAAGAGAAGCTTAGAAAGCTGCAATTAGAGAAAATTAATCTGGGTCATGCTGTTGACTTTCACTCACCAAAGTCAAAAGAGCATTATGAAGAAAGCATAAGACTGAAAGAGGAAATCAGTGATTTAAAGACTATCAATGAAGATCTTCTGACAAGATCTTCTGGGCAGAATGATGAGAAGATAAAGAAATTGGAATCTGAGAATGCTGAGCTTAGAAAGAATTTATCTGATTTTGAAAAACAGCTTGCAAAAAGAAGAAGTTACAAGAAAGAGAAACTGGTGTGGCAGAAGAAACCAGTTAAAGATGAGATGTCAGATGAGCTGAAAGGAAACACATCATGTGTACATACACTCAAAGCAAAGAAGAACAAAGAGCATAAAGGTAAACCTGACCTTATATACACAAAAGACCAATTACTCAGGTTTTCAGGTACTAAATATTATTGTTCTTACTGCTGTACACATGATCATATCCACAAGACCAGTGATCGTTTCTGGTATGGTTCTTACTCTGTAACCCCACAAGAACTGCAACTAACACACATGGACCTAAATACCAGTGGGTACCAAAGCCGAAAACTGATTCTGTGTTGCAGGCACCTCAAGTCAAGGGGGAGTAAGAGAACTGTGGGTCCACAATACTTATCAAGTTTATAGAAACAACAACACAATATGATTACCAACCTGTATTGATATATAACAAAGGTTACAAGGTTGATCGATTCAAGCTCTAGATTGTGTTCTCTGTTTTTCTCTCTTTTACACCTTTTAGTGTGTGTTTTGTGTTCTTGATAATCTGATCTTGTTAGAGAGAGTTGTTGAGAGATCTGATATTTGATCTAGCTTCTACAACACACTACCTAATCAACCACTTGCAACATTAAACAATAATAAACTTAATAATATCTAAATATTAGATATTATATCTAACTAATAACTAACAAACTAAACTAAACTAACTAATAATAATAACAAACAACTTTGACATTTATTACAAAGAAACATTAGACTTTAATAACGAGAGTCGACGTTTCGGCTTTAGCTTCAGATTGGATCTTTAGATTGGATGATCTTGAATCCAATGAGACTGTGGTCTAACAATCTCCCCCTTTGGATCAAGATCATTACTAAAAAGATTTTAGCAATTCAGTCTTCTTGTTCAGCTCAGAAGATGCAATCTCTTTCTCTAGCTCTGAAATCAACATGTCTTCAGAATACTTGCTTTTGAAGAGTTCAATCTTGGACGTGATTCTTGAAACATGTGATCTTTGCCATTTCTTGTGTAGTCATTCTCCCCCTTTTTGATGGAAAGTGCAACGACTTCATCAAAACTTATGAGTAAGAAATGTCAAATACTTGGAGCCCCTGATCCGTCAATTCAAAAGATATTCATCCAGATCTTTTCAAATCCAGACAAAATAGTCGTGTAACACCTGAATCAACTAATGAATCAGTTAACATGCCTGTCAGTAACACTAAGTCACTGTGTGTAACAAATACACATTGGAAAGGAGCTCTTTGATGTTGACTCCCCCAGGGCTTCCATTTAATCATCGAAACACCACAAAGGTTATTTCTATAAACGTTATGACAAAGAAACAAATTCCTTGTGTGTTCGTGCTTGTGATAGAAAGAATTAAGCACTTGATGATTGCTTATAGGGCTCGAAATTGTGTAAACCACTGAGACAACAGTAAAGTAAACATAGACTCAATGTGCATGATTGAAGTGCGAACGTGGGGCAGACTTCCTTCTTTTCAATATCCAGATTTTCCAAATGAAAATCAGATAGCAAATGTGCTGCATCCCCTTTGAAAATGTGAAACACTTTCTTGTTAAGAAGAAAATGAGTAGTTGGTGAGGTTTGATCAAGAGTTGGCATGGGCTAGTTGCCTGTTTCAATAATGTTCACCAATGAGTTGTGAAACACTAGTAATGTGGCTGCCCGACTCAGGAAAATTTGGTGCAGAGTTGTGATATTCTTTTAACTCTGTTCTCACACCCTCTTTCTTTTAAACATTTAGCTCACTCTAACCAAACTTTCTTTTTCTGTTTAACACACTCATTTCTTTTGACTTCTCGCACTTAATCACTATGGATTAACTTCGTGGGTAGAAATCATTGGTTAAGGTGATTCCGTAGAAGTTGTGTGATAATCCAAGATCAATGAATCCTAGAGAGAGAAAGTAGAGAGAGAGCTTTGGAAGCACAAAGTGTGAATTGTATTAATGTGTGCATGAAGTTCTTACAAAGACACAAGACCAAAGGGACTTAAATACCCTTGGTCAATACAACACAGAATACGGCATTAGACACAGTATTTGACCAAGCTTATAAATACAATGATTACTATAAAATCAGACCTAACAATCTCCCCCTTAGTAATCATTGGCGCTTTGGTCTTCAAAAATCATCTTCTAAATCAGCACAGACCATTAAAGCGACTTTATGAAGCTTTCTGACTTTTAAAGAAAAATTTCTTCTCAGCATCTTTCAGTTTGATTTGTCTTTGCCGCCTTTGACAAGTCTGGACCAGATTGGAATAAACTTGAACGAACATTTGATTCATCAGCTTGTGCTCTAGACGACACACCTCTTTTGAAAGAGCTTGAATGAACTGTGGTGGTCGGAGCTGTTCCTGCTGAGAGAATAGAATCTTTGAGCGAACCTTAATCAGGAGATAAACTAAACAAACTTTTGAGCTCTTTGTCTCTTTATCATCTCCTTGACTTCTCTAATTTCTCCCCCTCATGACCTTGATGAACTGGTTCAACTAGGTCATGCCAATGTTGGAGACGAGACAGCTTAAGATCTGCAAAATCATAGAAACAGAGAAAACAGGGGAGGTTTGCGCTTCACGTTGGTTGCATAAACAGAGGTTTGCGTTACACCAATGTGGCGCAAAGTGAAGTTTGCGTTACACGAAGGTGGTGCAAAGCAAGGTTTGCGTTACACGAAGGTGGCGCAAAGAAAGGTTTGCACGACCAACTGATGGCGCAAAGCAGCCTTAGAAAAGATTTTACCTTTTGAAATTCTTTGACTCCCCCTACACAAATGCACTAGATATGACAATTCAAGTTAGCATTCATATAAAGAAAATCATATACTCCCCCTCAAAAGCAGATATGATCATTTAAGAAAAATTCTCCTTTTTCACTCCCCCTTGAATAATGCTCAAACCCATTTGAAATATATTTATGAGAACACAATGAATGTAAACATCAATGTAGAAAGAAAAATATATTGAATATGTATTTTGAAACGACTAAATATATAAAAATTTAAACAGAAACAAATAAAATTCTACTTAGTAAAATATGACAATAAAATCCATCAAATGAAATCAAATGTATGTGTTTGGATACAGAAACAAGTTTTATTACATATCAAGTTAAGACATGTTCAGTTTCAAAAACTTTCATCATTCTATTCAGTGTGCTCGCATGGGAACTTCGATTAGCTTCAACAAAATGCAATTCTAAAAATATAATAGAGAACTTTGCATGTAATCACACTAAGACATCAAAAATTCAGACTTTCACAAATTTACAGGTTTATTGCAACTCAGAAATATATAACCAAGTTTATGAGATGTGTGCTCATTGGCATCTTTTTAGCAGTGTGCACATTGGCATCTTCACATGAGTGTGCTCTTTGGCATCTTTTAAGCGTTGTGCACTTTGGCATCTTTTAATCAAAAAGTTTATTAAGTAAAGAACATGCCGTAAACGTAACTTTCTATATGACCCTATTGCAGGATTTGGGTCAGCCACTCCCAGACCAGTTGGCCTTAGGGGACTAGGTGTCAAGCACTCCTTGGAACTTACTTTCCCAGATCAGAAAGGCTACATCGACATATCCTAAACCCATTCATACCAGTAAAACATAACTTTCGATCTGGTTCTATTGAAGGATTTGGGTTCGATCACTCCCAGATCTAATGACCTTAGGGGACCAGATGACAAGCATCCCACATAACTTACTTTCCTAAACCAGAAAGGTCACAGGTACAAACTTTTAAACTTAGAGATTTCTGATTTATAAGAATTTAATAATCATCTCAACCACAAGGTTTTACGTCTAAGTGCTTAACCCATATTTTCATTACAATCCGAAATTCGGACTTTTTAGGTTTTCTAAGCATTGTAAACTATAAATATTCCGAATCACACAACTTTAAAGCAAAAACAAAAGTTACAAATATGTTGCTGACTTTTCGACTTTTGTTAGAACTGAAATTTGAACATATAAGAACTTTAATATAAACAAAGCAACTTGAAAATTTATCCTATACACACATTTTATTCAAAAGAAAGAAAATTGTAAAACTTTTACTTTATAGAATAAAATTTGTAAAGATTTAAACTTTTAAAACAACATGCCTAAATTTTAAAAATAGAAATATTTGATCGGCAAGTTTATATTCAGTTGAAATAAAATATTATTCAATAATATTATCATTCACACAATGTAAAAATGAAATTTGTGTCTCATTTTTTTTTAAAAAGTTGGGTTGAACAAATTCAGGAGTTGAAATGAAATGCTCAGATTCTTTTAAAACAATATGAGAAAACTGGAATAACATCATTATCAGATATAAATGCAGCGGAAATTAAGTAGATGTACTCACAGTTTCTCATTAGCCAGAAGCTTAATGCAAAGAAGAACGAGTCCTAGACTGATATGTCTAGAAGTCATAGTCCTTGAAGACCGGGTTTTGAACTGCTATGTTCAAAAGCCATTCCTTCTCTTACTCCCCCTTAACATGTGATGCCTGCAACTTTGAATCAGATAAAGAGTTGGGTACCCACTTGAATTTGGGTCCGTGTTTGTTAGTTGCAGTTCTTATGGGGAAATAATAAGCAGATTTGTTACAAGAAGTATGAGGAATATCATCAGAATAATAAGCACAATCATCAGAAGAGAAAGCATAATCATCTGAACTAGAATCTGAGGAAGAACATGAGACATGTTTTGAAATTCGAATCATTTGCTTTGTAGAGTATTTTGAAATTTTATTACATTTAGCAAATGAATCACTGTTATAAAGTTTGTCTACACATTTATCCCCATCAACAATAGGTTCATCAGATGTCCGCCTCACTCTCCAGATCTGCTTCTTTGATGACTTGCTCAAAGTCCTATCTGTAAGAATTGAATCGGAAGAATTAGAACTATCAGAAAGAACTTTATCTTGTTTCTTTGACTTCTTTGACCGTCTTCTTTTACACTTAGGTTTATAATACTGATCTTTGAGCGTAAAAGAATCATCAAGAATTTTAGACGAAATATTTAAATCAGAAGAAATAATTTTATCCAAGCAACCAATCTGATCAACTAATAAATCTGAATTTGCCTCGGAGTCTGAATTATTTTGAGAAAATATTTTAAAATTAGAAATTTCCTTTTTGTTTTCCTTATAATCAGAAGAAAGGCTAGAAATAGAATCTCATTTTGGAGAAAATAATTTTTCTTCAAGACTAGACGTCATGAAAGAAAGGAGAAAATATCAGATTCAATTTTCTTCAAAATATTTTGATCTTCTATCTTATCTTCAAGATCGATGATTTTGCATTCTAAAACTAACGGAGGAGTATATTTCTTCGAATCATAAATGATTGGAGAAATATTTTCCTTATCAGAATCAGGAGCATAAGAAGAAACAAAATCATCAGAAACTGAAGATTTGATAGAAGATATATCATTTAAAATTTTTCTTCCTCTTCTTGATTTTTCAGGAAAATATTTTGCATTCTCGCTTGTGTAAACAAAAGGAATTTCGATTTTCTTATTATTTGTCCTTTTCTCATTTTCGAGTTCTAACACTTGCTTCTCATTCATCCAATCAATTTTAAATTGAGGAGCATAATGAGCAAGAGTCAGATAATCGTATTTATATAAAGTTGGGGATTTTTTAATTGCATTGTTTAAACAATGTGGATTTTCAAAACCAAGTCCCCACCTTTGTTTTAAAGCTTCTTCACTCCTCTGTTTGTTCATAAAAATTGTTTGTTCAGATTGGTTTCTTCGATATAATTTTTCTTCTAATTTATTTATTTTATCTGAAAATTCATCTTTTAAATTAGTCATGACCGTCAAAGATTCAAGATAAGTCTTATTTGAATTTTTCAAATCATCCAATTTCTTTTGAAAGATGTCTTTTGTATTTTCTAAAATAGATTTTTCATCTTTCAAAGAAATTTTCAGTTTGTCAATCAAATCTGACTTTTCAGAATTTAAGTTCTTTTCAGATAATAACTTTAAGCGAAGATCAGATAAAGCAGAAATAATAATATTCATCTGAGAGGCAATAAAGTTGTAATCAAATTCAGAATATACCTCATCTTCATCAGATTCAGAATCGTCTGACTGGTCATCTCCAACCAAGCACATCTGAGCGATCTCGACGTTTGCAGCTTCGTCGTCAGAGTGATCTAGCCAAAACTCTTCTTCTGCCAGCAAAGCAGTTCCTTTCTCTCTTTTCTCGGCCAGTTCCAATTTCTTTCTGTAATAAGCTGAGTCCTTGACCTTCTTTGCTCGACACGCCTTTGAAATGTGTCCCGGCTTTCCACAGTTGTAGCAGGTAGCAGTCTTTGGCTCGGACACTTTGGTTCTAGTCACAGAAGTGAAGCGAGAAGAGTTGGAACTCGACGAGGTTGGAACTTTTTCTGGTAATGCTGAGAGAGAAGGATCATAGCTTTCTGCAAAGCCTCACCATCATCTTCAGTTGACCCGTTGTAAGCGTTATCAGACAACGCTTGTTCAGATAATTGCTTTGTGAGGAGTGCAACCGGGTCTACTGATTTCTTCTTTTTCTCAAGTTTTGCCTTCTTCTCTATCACCAAGCTCTCATCAGTCATCATAATCTCGTATAATTCTTGAATTTGCATAGTGAAGATTCTGACATCATTCCTCAATCTGTGGCATGTTTTATTCCATTCTGGTTGCAAAGTGTTGAGGAACTTCAGATTTAATTCAAGCTCAGTCTTTTCAACCTTTATCTTTCGAAGATCATTGATCACGGCACAGAAACGATCAAACACAGTCTTTAGTGGTTCCCCGTCCTTGGCTTTGAATTCCTCAAAATTATTCATGTAGCGCGTATGCCTGAGTTGAGTAGCTACTGAAGAACCAAGCATAATTTTCTCAAGATGTTGCCACATCAGATTAGGATGAGTTTTGAAACAATCAATCCTGTTGTATACTGAGTTTGGCAAGGCCAACATTAGATTTGCTTTAATATCCCGATCAACTTGATAAGCAGATAACTCTTCATGTGTATACTCTTTAGTAGGCTTGTATAATCCAGAAGCCAATTTGGGTCTGTCGAACGGTCCTTCAGATAAAATGGTCATCATGTCATTTCCATTCTTTTGTCATTCAATGAAATTAGGAACCGATCTTGCCACTAAGTAAATTCATTTTCATCAATTAGTACCGGTGGACGATTTTCTGTACCCAATGACATCATAATGTCATTTTTGTAGAACTGAGCTTGAAACGCAAACTTTGAAGAATCCATAGATGACAAACTTAAAAAAAAAATTCCAGACTCGAGGTCATGATAATGTCATTTTTTTTAAAGTTTGGACAGATATGGCGCAAACTAGAGGTTTGCGTGATACGATGGTGGCGCAAAGTGGACTTTGCGTTATGCAAAGGAGACGCAAACCAACTTTGCGTAAGTAGCGAGAGACGCAAACGGAGCTTTGCGTGAGTAGCGGGAGACGCAAAGTTGTACTTTGCGTGATGCACGGGAGACGCAAAGTTCTCTTTGCGTGATACACGAGAAACGCAAATGTTACTTTGTGTGAGACTAGAACACTTTGCGTTATTTAGAGGAAACACAAGTCACTCTCTGCGTGAGTGAAGAGAAACGCAAAGTTTGAACTTTGTGTGCTATTGATAACCTGAAACACAAACAATATTAGTAAGATCTAGCGCAAACTAAGATGAACTGGCGCAAACAATATGAACTGGCGCAAAGTAGAGATCTAGCGCAAACCGAAGAAAACCAATTAAAACTTCCAAAAACTCGATTTCAAGACTAAATTTGATAAAATTTTCTTGTACAGAAACGTTCGAAAACAACTTTTTAACACAATTTCAATCAAAAAATTCGATTAAAAACCACAAAATCAAAATTTCGTAAATGAATAGAACGTGAAACTCGTTTTTCTAAAAAACTTCAAAAATCTCTAAATTGACAATCAAAACAAGTTTTTCTTGCAAATCGATGTGAATCAAAGATGTTTAGCAATCAAAAACGAATCCAACAAACCAATATGCAAAGAATTTCATTCAAAAACACAATTGAATTTGATGAAAAATTCAAAAACAAGATTTTCTTGAAAAATTCAAGAAAATCAATCAAATTTTCGATTTTAATCAACAAATTCAGAAACGAAAAAGATTTCTCTCAATCCTCTCAAGATTCAGATTGGCTCTGATACCAATTGATAATCCCAAAAACTATCTAAATCATAAAGAGAGAATGTAGAGAGAGAAAGTAGATCTTGATTTCATATCACAAATCTCACGTAATGAAATGTTTACAATGAAGTGCTTACAAAGACACAAGACCAAAAAGGCTTAAATACCCTTGGTCAATACAACACAGAATACGACATTAGACACAGTATTTGACCAAGCTTATAAATACAATGATTACTATAAAATCAGACCTAACATTGTGTTAAGTCCTAGTACAATGAAATTCATTGTTTTCTTATGATGAATATGATGCTCAATTTGGTTTAGCTTATCTTGTAAGCTAATGTAAAATATTTAAAGTACACTCCCAAAATATAAAATCTGATGAAAAATCGGGAAGTGATTTGAACATTTAAGAACATGATTTGAAAAGATTGAGAGTTATCCTTCTTTCAACCATTTATGAGATTAAGATAAAGGATTGTACCTTTACGTATGATCTTACATCTCATGAAGCTAAGCTTAAAGTCATAAACATATGAACTTGTAACCATCTCTCAAAAATTCTGCAAAAGTCTTATGTCAAGTCAAAGTAAAATTTATTCACTTAAATTGAAAAGACAAAAAGCAGTAAAACTTTTCAAGTACGAGTTCTGATCAGAAATAATCAGAAGTCATATCCATACTCCTTTGACTTGAAGAGCTCCCCCTAAAATCTTGCATTACAAAAAAAATTTGGCATTAAAAGGTACATGCAAAAATATTATGAGCTCCCCCTCGAAGTAATATTGACCACTTGTCAATTTCTTCTCATACTCCTCCTTGGATCATGAACATAATATAGAAGTGAAGATATCTTACGGAAATGAAGAAATGATGAAAAAGTATACAATTAAAAAAAAACTTTGATAGGTAACTACTAATTAAATCTTTAGATTTAGTATACCAAGTTTAGAGACAAGAAAGTTAAACCTCTTTTCGTCTAAAGGTTTGGTAAACAAATCGGCAAGCTGATAATCAGTTTTTACAAAGAAAAATTCAATTGTTCCTTTTTCAACATGATCTTTAATAAAATGATACTTGACGTCTATATGCTTAGTCTTGGTGTGTTGAACAGGATTCGCTGTTATTGCGATTGCGCTCTTGGAGTCACAGTATATCGGGATTTTGTTGAAGTGAAAACCGTAGTCGCGCAATTGAGTTCACATCCATAAGACCTGAGAACAGCAGCTAGCAGCAGCTACATATTCTGCTTCGGCCGTGGAAGTTGAAACACAAAGTTGCTTCTTCAATGCCCAACTTACAAGCTTGTCACCGAGGAACTGTACATGTCCCGACGTGCTCTTCCTGTCTAACATACAACCTGAATGATTTGCATCTGTGTAGGCTGTTAGTTCAAAACTTGTATCTTTAGGATACCACAGACCAAGATCTGCAGTGCCCTTCAGATACCTAAATATGCGCTTCACAGCAAACATATGGATTTCCTTAGGATTGGCCTGATATCGTGCACATAAGCATGTTGAAAAAATTATATCTGGCCTACTAGAAGTAAGATACATTAAAGAACCTATCATCCCTCTATAAGTCCTAACATCAACAACCATTCCCGAAGGATCGGTGCCAATCTTAGTACCTGGTGCCATTGGGGTACCAATCGGTTTTGAATTTTCCATTTGGAACTTCCGAAGAATATCCATAATGTATTTTGATTGATTGATAAAAATCCCCGTAGAAAACTGTTTAACTTGTAATCCGAGAAAGAAATTCAATTCTCCCATCAAATTCATCTAAAATCTAGACACCATAAGGTTTGAAAAATTCTTACAATAATTAGGATTTGTAGAGCCAAAAATAATATCATCTACATAGATTTGAATTAAAATGATATCGGCTTTTTCCTTTTTGATAAACAAAGTGGTATCCACCGTTCCTTTTGAAAAACCAGACTTGACTAGAAAATTGGAAAGGACATCATACTAGGCTTGAGGAGCTTGTTTCAGACCGTAGAGTGCTTTGTCGAGAATGTAGACGTGATTTGGCTTATTTTGATTGACAAAACCCTCTGGCTGAGAGACGTAGACTTCCTCCTTCAGAATGCCATTCAGAAAGGCAGTCTTCACGTCCATTTGAAAGACCGTGAAGTTCTTGTGGTCTGCGTAGGCTAGAAACATTCTAATTGCCTCTAATCGCGCCACAGGAGCATATGTCTCGTCATAGTCGATTCCTTCCTCTTGTCTGTATCCTTTGGCTACTAGTCTTGCCTTGTTTCGGATAACGGTACCATCTTCGTCTTTCTTGATCTTGAACACCCATTTCGTACCTATAATTGTTTTACCCTGAGGTTTTGGTACGAGTCTCCAGACTTGAAGTGCATTGAACTGGTTTAGCTCTTCTTGCATTGAGATCACCCATTCTAGATCAGCAAGTGCCTCTGATACGCGAGTTGGATCGAACTTGCTCAGAAAGGAGTCATGCATTCACAAGTTTATTGATGTTGACCTAGTTTACACCGGTTTCGTTGGATCGCCAATGATCTGGCTTATCGGGTGCTCTTTGGTCCATTTATGTTCATGAGGTAGTGGATTATATGAATGTATGTCAGTTGTATCATCTATAAATCCACTTGTACCTTCTTCAACTTGTTTAGGAGGAATGATGACTGCAGTTGAAGTGGTAGGTTCAGAAGTCTCAACAGGTACAACTTGTTCTGGCTGTGGATGGATCTGTACAGAACATCCTACTGGTTCAGCTACTTCTGTCTCTTCATCACATGGAACTTCTTCAACTGTTGGAGTCGGCATTTGAATTGGAACTTCTTGTTGAATCGGGGCATTGGATTCAATAGGAACATCTGAACTGGTTGGATGAGTAGTCGTTAAGTCTTCCATCCTGTCAACCATAACAGATTTCTTTACATTAGATCCAAGAAATTCATCATAAAACAATTCAAATAATAAGTCTAAATCAGATATATGATTAGTTGACGTTGATGCTTCATCTGATTTATTCTGTTGAGACGCAGGTTCTGGACTGAGTTGCCCAGAAGCTAGTACTCCGGTTATAATGGGTTCTGAACTGTGTTGTTCGGAAGCCATCTCTTCATCAAACGTGACGTTGATGCTTTCAATCACCGTCTTTGACTTCTTCAGATAAACACGGAATAAAGTTGAAGTCGAGGAATAACCTGTTGGGAACTGAAGATTTGTCTAAGTGATTACTACTGCCAGGCTTTCAAGATTACTACTGCTAGTAGAATTAATACTGCTTAAAGAGTTAGTGCTGCTACTTGAATAGTTAGTACTGCTTGGAGAGTTAGTACTGCTAGTAGTTAGTACTGCTGAAGAGGTTAATACTTCTGAAGATTATTAGTGCTGATTTTAGTGATAAAGATGCCTTGGAGATAAAGTCAAGATTTGATGATAATCATGGAAGGCTGATGATAATTATGGAAGAATATACTGAAGATCTTTTAAGTTTTGTAATTATCTTTTATTTTCAGTATATGTATAGGATTATTCAGAATAATTTGATACGAGATTTCTGAGTTTTTGTTTAGAGAAAGAATTAACCTCAAGGTTTACAACCCTAGTTCTAGAGAAGTAGAATTCGTCTTGGTGAACTTGTTCATCAAGATTGAGGTTTTGTGTGAAAGCTTGTAATTTTAATCATTCAATAAAGTTTACAAGTTGTGATTTATATTTTACTGTTACATTGATAGTTTGAATATTAAAGTGTTTCTACGCAACTTCTTTAATATTGTTTCTGAGTTTCATTATTCTTGTTAAGAATCAGATCTTGACAAGTGGTATCAGAGCCTAGTATTCTCAGAAACCTTCATTCATCATGGACAACACAGTTGAATCAACTAGTACTCTTGTTTCAAAGGTTCCCATGCTCAAACCTAATGAGTTTGACATGTGGAAAATTAGGATCAAGCAGTACATCCTCCTTACAGACTTTTCTATGTGGGACATTGTTGAGAATGGTCCCTCTGCTGAAGGTAAAATTGGACAACATGGAAGAAGACCACCTCCAAAAACTGATGCTGAGAAGAAAGTGAGACAATTGGAGATGAAAGCCTTAAGCACCCTGCTTTTGGCTATCCCTAATGAGTATCAACATCAATTTCATCACTGCACTGATGCTCAGATTCTATGGAATGCGTTAGAGAAGAGATTTGCTGGCACCAAGAGCACTAAGAGGAATCAAAGGGATATTCTCAAGCAACAATATGAGAATTTTACATCTTCAAAGAATGAGTCTATGACTCAAACTTTTGATAGATTCAATAAGTTAATTGGTGAGTTGGCTACTGTTGGAGTTCAGATGGAACAAGATGATGTCAACCGGAAGTTCCTCAGATCTCTTGGAGATGAATGGACCATGTACACTGTCTCATTCAGACAGAATGACATGCTGGAAGAAAAGGAACTGGATGATCTGTACAATGATCTGAGAGTGTTTGAATCTGAAGTGGAAGCAAAGAAAAAGCCTACTGGATATGTTCATAATGCTGCATTCCTATAAGCATCAACTGATTCTGCTGCTAACCCTGAATCAGTTAATGCTGCCAGTGGAGTAAATCAAGAAAAAGGCAATGAATTTATTTTTGAAGCCTTTCTTTCCAGCCATGGTAACTCTTCTTTAATCAATGATGACTTGGAACAGCTTCATCCTGAAGATCTTGAAGAGATGGATATTAAATGGCAGATGACCATGCTTTCTATGAGGGTGAAGAAGTTCATCAAGAGGACTGGGAGGAACAACTTCTCTCAAAGAAGAGAAGATGGAGCAGGCTTTGATAAGTCAAAGGTGGAGTGCTACAAGTGTCATATGAAGGGACACTTTGCCAGGGAATGCAGAAGTGGAATGTCTCAAAACAACCACCAACAAGCTCAGACTGGAAGCTTCAACCAGAACAGAAACTCTGCTCAAGCTCTTGTTTCTCAACAAGGAATGGGGTTTGACTGGAGTGATCAAGAAGAAGAGGCCATTCAAAATCAAGCTCTCATGGAAGAGGTATCTGATATCCCAACTGAGGTACTTTCTAATCTCTGTACTCAAACTTGCATAGACACTGTTAAAAGGTACAGGGATCACAACCAGAGTATGAGTGATGATCTTAAGAGGTTAGAAAAGGATAGAAAAGACTATGTGAAAATTGTTGAGAGGTTTGAGGAACAAATTAAAGGTTTCCAAGCCAATGAACTTCAACACACATATGATACAAATTACTGGAAGTGGGAGAAAAATGATTTAGAAATCCAACTGACAAAGTCTAGAGAGGAGAATGAAAAGTTGAGAGGAGAGCTAGCCAAGGTTAAGCTGGATGTGGAAAAGTTTTCATATGTTTCTAAATCCATGGATTCAATTCTAAAGGTTCAAATCCATGATAAGCTTAAACCAGGAATTGGGTACAATACCACACCACCACCATACAACAACAACTACATCCCTCCTAAATCAGATTTGCTAGAGACCAAGGATAGGAAGGACTTGCATGAGGGAGCCACTAAGATAGATCCTTTAGATGAAGTAGTTGTTGAGAACAAGACTGAGAAAGAAGCTGGTAAGAGTAAGGATAACACTGTGAGTGGTGAGATGCCCTTAGAAAATAACATTCTTACCAATGAGGGTGGTGGAAGGGATTGGGTCAAATCTAATGGTGTAGAGAAGACTGAGGGAAAGTCTAAAAAGGTCCATTACAAGCAGACTACAGTTGTGAATCCTGTTCCTTGCAAACAGTGTGCAGGTAATAAATATGAGCCCCTAAAACATGATAAAAGGAGGGGAAATCAAAGAAATTGGAATAATCAGTGGGCTCAGAAACAAGGAGTTGATCTGAGTAGAATCATCAGACCAAAACCTTGTTTCATATGTGGCAAATTGAACCATCTTGCCAATCACTGTTATTTTAATCCTATGAACCAAAGGATAAATTTTCAAAGATCTATGCAAAAACCCTTTGGTTATAGGAAGAATGAAAGGAACCATGTGGCTAAGAAACATGTTAAATCTAAAAGCCACATGAAGAAAAAGATTGTAAACGAAAGTGTCAAGATGTGGGTTCCCAAAAGCACTAAAACTGTTAGTACTGCTACCACAAATAGTGCTGCTGACAAAGATAGTGCTGCCAGAAGCAATACTACTGCTATCAATGTTAGTGCTGCTGATAGTATTAGTACTTATAAAACTAACATTGTTAGTACTTCATCAAATATTAATACTGCTAACTCTGTTAGTGTTTCTAACAAGGTTAGTACTGCTAAACCTGTTAGTGCTGCTAACTCTGTTAGTACTTCTAAAATTAGTACTGCTTCTAGTGCTTGTGCTTCTAGACCAATCATCTTAACAAAGTACTCCAGTCAAGAGGATTCTAAATTTTAAAATCTCATCAAAAAGAAGTGTAAGTACTTTGATGAGAAAGGGAGTCCCAAGACCACTTTGGCTTGGGTTACCAGTCAATACTAATTGATTTATCTTATGTGCAGGGCAACCAACAGCTCAAGGGAAAGAGCATTTGGCATGTTGATAGTGGTTTCTCTAGGCACATGACAGGGAACATAGCTTGCCTCAAGAATTTCAAGAAAATTGATGGAGGGCATGTTGCCTTTGGTAATACTCCAGATGGAGGTAAGATTACTGGTAAGGGAGATGTAACAAAAGGTAAGATGACCTTTGAAGATGTTTTCTATGTTGAACAGTTAAGATACAACCTGTTAAGTGTATCACAGGTTTGTGACAAAAAGCATAGCATATTATTCACTGATTCAGAATGCATGATTCTTGCTCTTGGATTCAAGGTAGTTGATGAAAAGATGATACTACTAAGAACTCCTAGAAAGGATAATGTCTATTGTTTGGATATGGAAAATGTTTCAAATAATTCATCCCTAAACTGTCTTGTTTCAAAATCCTCTTTGGATGAATCATCACTTTGGCATAGAAGGATGTGTCACATGAACTTTAAAACAATGAATAAACTTGTTAAAAACAACCTTGTAAGAGGTATGCCTTTAAAAGTCTTTTCATGTGATGATCATTGTGTTGCTTGTCTCAAAGGCAAACAACACAAAACTTCTCATAAGTCCAAAGAGTTGAACACAATTTCCTCTTCTCTTCAGTTGTTGCATATGGATCTGTTTGGTCCTACAAATGTCATGAGTATAGGTAAGAAATCATACTGCTTAGTTATTGTTGATGATTACTCTAGATTTACTTGGGTATATTTTCTAAGGACTAAGGATGAGACAAGTGGACTGATCAAATCCTTTATTCTAAGAATTGAAAACCAAACAAATCAAAAGGTAAAAGTCATTAGGTCAGATAATGGTACTGAATTTAAAAATCTTGACCTAAACACCTTTTGTGAGGAAAAAGGAATTGAGAGGCAATACAGTGCTCCTAGGACTCCACAACAAAATGGTGTTGCTGAGAGAAGGAATAGGACACTGATTGAAGCTGCTAGATCTCTGTTAGCTGATTCAAAACATCCAATTACTTTCTGGGCTGAAGCAGTTAATACTGCTTGCTATGTCCAAAACAGAGTTCTAGTAGTCAAGCCTAAAAACAAGACACCATATGAGCTTTTAAATAAAAGGAAACCATTTATTGGATTTTTCAAACCTTTTGGGTGTCCTTGTACCATTCTCAATACCAAAACTTACTTAGGAAAGTTTGATAGCAAAGCAAATGATGGTTTTCTTGTTGGTTACTCATCTCAGAGTAAGGCATATAGAGTGTTTAATTCTTCTTCTAGAATAATTGAGGAAAGTGACAATGTCAAATGCAATGAGAACACACCAACTCCTATTGGTTCAGGTTCTCAGTGGTTATTTGACATTGATTCACTAACTAACTCTTTGGGTTTTAGTAGTGATGATCAGGCAGGATCAAGAAGTAGAGGATCAGGGGATGAACAAGTACAAGATATTATTCCTCAGTCTGTGATCTTTCCCATACCTACAATGGACCCTGTTGAAATCTGTGAAAAGAAGACTTTTACTGAACCAAATCAGAGTGAAGAAGAAAGAAGAGATGAGGAGAATCCAGAGCATGAAGAGCCAGAAGCAGCTGATGAGATTCCCTCAGCTGACTTAAATGATTCCAATTTAGATGTGGGAATTAATGAAGAATCTAGTCTTCAGACAAGAACTCAGAAGAATCATCCTCCTGAGCTGGTAATAGGAGACATCTCTTCTCCTATGATGACTAGGAATCAAAGCAGACTTCAAGATTTGCAGGATCAACAACATACAATACTCTCTTGATTTCTATCTCAGATTGAGCCTAAGAAGGCTTATGATGCAATGAAAGATTCAAGTTGGATAGAAGCATGCAAGAAGAGTTGCTACAGTTTAAATTGCAAGACGTTTGGGACTTGGTGGACCTTCCAAAAGGTCTACTTCAGGGGGATGTCAACTTTTGGGTGCAAGACTAGTATCTTGGCAGTGTAAGAAGCAAACCACAGTGTCCTTATCCACAACAGAAGCTGAGTACATTGCTGCTGCAAGTTGCTGTTCTCAGGTTCAATGGATTCAGAATCAAATGCTGGACTATGGGGTAACCTTTCTTCACACTCCAATTTTCATTGACAATAGCAGTGCTATTAGCATTGTTAACAATCCAGTCAAGCACTCCAAAACAAAGCACATTGAAATCAGGTATCACTTTATTAGAGACTGCAATGAAAAGAAGCTTATTCAAGTTGCTAATGTTCGTACTGATAATCAGTTTGCTGATCTATTCACTAAAGCTTTTGATGTGGGTAGATTCACTTTCTTGGTCACAAGTGTGGGCATGATCAACTATGAATGAGCTCATGTTTAATAAGTGTTTGTATACCTGTTATTTGTTTATTTGTTTGGTGCTACTAATCATCTTTCTCAGGAATTTTATTGCCCTGCTCAGACTAACACAAGCTTCAACAGTGTAAGTATAGTTAATGCTGCCAGTGCAGTTTTAATGCTGCCAGTGCAAAGTTACTACTGCAAGTTCATTATTACTACTACTAGTCTGAGTTACTACTTCAGGTATGTGTTAATACTACTGGTTAGTTAATACTGCTTTCAGTTAATACTGATTTCAGTTAATACTGCTCTCAGTTAATACTGCTCTTAGTTAATACTGCTTTCAGTTAATACTGCTCTCAGTTAATACTGTTCTCAGTTAATACTGCTCTCAGTTAATACTGCTCTTAGTTAATACTGCTAGTGGGTTAGTACTGCTTTAACTGAAAATAGGGTTAATACTGCTTCTTTCTCGAATCATATAAATACCCTCTTTGCCCGCCTAAAAGCTCACAAAGACTCTTTGAATACTGTTCATCTTCTCTCTAACTCTTTTCTCTTAAGTAACCACTGTGTTTCAGTCAAGAATCCTCAAGACCGATGGCATCCATGGCGTTTATTGATGAACACAATGAGATCGCAATGCTTCAAAAGCCGAAGCAGGCTGATGGATTCCATCAAATAGTTGATTTTCTCAAGACCAGTCATATAGCGTATGCTCTTACTGTGTCACCACCAATCTTCATCGAGCACCAGAAGCAATTTTGGGCCAATGCCACCGCTGTTACTGAAAACGGTGTGCAGTTTATCAAGACAAGGGTGTGTGACAAACCCTTGAGAGTCACTGAAGAGGTCATTCACATCAGTCTACGTCTAGACGATGCCTTAGGTATTACCTCTATCCCTAATGAGGATTTGTTTTCCAATCTCACAAGAATGGGGTATGAAGGCCAACACGGTGTTTTCAAATTTTACAAAGCTAACTTTTCTCCCCAATTGCGTTTCTTTGTTCATACTCTTATGCACTGTATTTCTAGAAAAACTACTGGATGGAGTCAGTTCAATAGTACCATTACTTATGCTTTGGTCTGCTTGTCCACTGCCAGAAAGTATAATTTCTCAAAAATGATTTTCAATGACCTTGTGTCAAACTTGGATAATAAAAAGAGTTTCTATATGTATCCAAGATTTGTCCAGGCAGTTATCACCACTGAATTGACGGATATACCTCAGTTTAATGAGGTATATGTACCTAAAATCCCTAAGGGCAAGGTCTTTTCAAATATGAAAAGATCTGCCAAGGACTCGGAAGGAGTTGACACCCCATTGTTCTCTACAATGATGGTGGTGTCCCACAACCAAGAAGGTATGGCATCAGGGTCAAGGCCCTCACTAGACCATCCCACTAATAGCCAAACCCAACCTTCAACCACTATATCACTTCCTCAGTCCCTTGTTCTTAAGACAACAACAGTTTTAACCAAAACGTATACTAAGAGAAAGGTACACAAGGCTTCTTCCCTTGTTGTACCTCCTACAAACCCAGAACCTCAAAGCCCTCTAATGGAGCATTCTCCATTAGAGAATATCAATAGGGAAACCACTGGGGTGTCTCCCAACCCCAAGAAGGTGCTCACTGAGGAGATGCATGAGCATGTGGGTGAGAAGGCTGCCACTACTCCTGCTAGCATAGAGGAGGCCAGTGGTAACATCACTAAGACCTTCCCCATGGCAACTTTGGGTGAGCAATCATCCAAAGGTCCCGGGTGCCAAGAAACCAAGGGAATAGGTGGTGCTTCAGCATGGCTGGAGATCCCTATTAAACATTCCAATGATCCCTCAAAAGGGGGTAACACTCCTGGAGAAGGTGAGGATAGATATGACTACCATGAATTGATTTCTGCCATGTCCAAAATGGCAACTGAACTGGATGCTCAAAAGAAGGTTGTCAATGAACTCAAGAAAGTCATCATCAACCAACAAGAAGAGATCAGCAGCTTAAAGAAGTTGGTTCAGAAGGTGGTTCAAAAGAAGAAGAAGCAACGATTTGTGCTCAGAAGAAGGAACCCAGTGGATGATGCTCCCAAAAAGGGGGAGTCAGAAGCTGAGGTTAACATGGAGAATGCTAAGAATAAGGGGGAGAAACATGGAGATGAGGGGGAGTTTGCTGAAACAGAAACAGGGTTTGAGAAAGCAGCAGAAACAATTAATGTTGCTGAAGCAAACATAGCAGCAGAAACAGTTAATACTGCTGAAATAAATGAAGCAACATAAATTGTTCAAGAGGTATTAACTGAACTCATTAGCAGAAATTTGGAAGAAATTGAGATAGCTGAAGCATTAATCAAAGCTAAACATGATACTTCTAAGGCCAAAGTGTCAGGATCGAATTCTCAACAAGAATTATGAATACTCAGAAACAATATCAAAGAAGTTGTGGAATAACACTTTGATATTCAATAAAACAGTAAACAAACAGTATATGATTAACAACTTGCAAACTTGTATTAAAATCACAAGATTACACACTCAACCTCAATCTTGAAGAACAAGCTCTTTCAAGACGAATTCTACTTCTCTAGAATTAGGAACTATGCCTTGAGGTTAATTCTCTCTAGAACTAAAAACTTTTTAATTAAATCTGTAAAAACTATATCTAAACAATTCTGTCAAATCTATACATATACTGAACAAAAAGATAATTACAAATAAATAAAATATCTTCAGTATATCTTCCATGAATATCTTCAGAATATCCTTGTTTATCACGATCTCTTCATCATTATCTTCACATTACCTTATAAGCAGCATTAAGTCTTGGCAGCATTAACTACTAAGCAGCACTAACCACTAGCAGTACTAACTAGCTAAGCAGTACTAACTTTGTTCAAGCAACACTAACTTTGACTAGCAGTATTAATTCTACTAGCAGTAGTAATACTCAGCAGTATTAACTTTGGAGTCTTCTAGCAGTAGTAATTCTGAACTAGCAGCATTAAAGACTTGAGTTATTTCTCAGTTCCCAACACAAAGGAATTGTCATCAAAGACAATGCTGAGGTTATCAAGAAAGAATAGATAGTGTTGATAAGATAGCAAGCAAGGACAAAGGCAAAACCAAGATAGTGGAATCTGACCAACCAATTAAAAAGCAAAAGTTGATTGAGTCAGATGAAGCTTTGGCTAAGAAGATTCAAGTAGAACTTGAGCAAGCAGAAACAGTTCAAGTGAAGAAAGATAGGGAGATGGCAAAAGCTCTAGCTGCAGAGCTGAATGAAGTTTATCAAAAGAGTTTGGCAACAGAGATGGCACAGAAGAGATCTACAATTCCAAAGAAGACTGCAATGATCAAATTGGGTGCAAGGAAGAGACAACCTTCAAAGACCTACCTTGGCACTCAAGTGAGAAAGAAGATGATTACTTTCCTCAAAGGTGTTGTGGGAGTCAAAAAGGAAATGTTCACTAAAATTTCATTTGAACAAATCAAAGGTTTGTATGAGGCAGAGATGACAAAGTTACAAGGGAATGACAAAGCAAGAGTTGAAGTGGAAAAGAAAATGAAAGAGAGACATGACCTTCAAATTCAAAAACCCTTTCCTGATGATCAAGAATCACCAAGGAAGGAAGCTACTCTAGGTGAAAGTCTGAGGACTTTGAAAAGAACAAAAATGATGGCTAGAAGAAAACCAGCTAAGAAACCTAGAGTGGATGAGGAAGAAGCTGAGAAAGAACAAAAGGTAGCTGAAGAAGAAGAGGCACCTAAGTCTGATGAAAAGAAATCTCAATCTCAGGAAGAACCATCCAGTACTTATGATGTAAATATGTACATGGTGGTGATGGAGAAAGTGCCTGAGCCTATAACAGCTGAACCCGTTGGTGTCAAGCCTGCTGAGATTATTCACTGGGATACCATGGAAGTAGATGGAAAGGAGTATATCAGGCTGAAGAGGAAAGATGACAAATTTGAGTGTATCCTACTTGGGCCAAGATTGTAAGAGTATGCTCCAGATCTGATTTAGAGGAAATGTTTGAGGTGGGGATGAAATTAGATGCTGATAAACTGAAAGCTCCAGGGATACCAGTTACAAAACTTGTGATGGAATATCTATGCATGTTGTGAGTCCGTGATCGTTACCAGATAATCAAATAACAAACAAATAGAAGATAAACCAACCTGTTTGGATTACAAACGCGGATTACACGGTTGATTTCTTGATATAAGCTTTGTGTTTGTTTTCTCTCTTTTACACTTTTCACTATGTGTATCTGTGTGTTTCTTGTTGTCTGATGTGTATATTAGAGAGATAACAACTAACATAATATCTAGATATATAATATCTAGATATTATATTTAAACTAATATAATAACAAATAAACATAATATCTAGATATTAATAATATCTAGATATTATATTAAAACTAATATAATAATAAACTAATTAAACTAATTAAAATACTAAAACATAACTTTGACTATTATTACAAGATAGACCCTAGACTATAGTTGAGAGTGACTTGTCAGCTTTATCTTCAGATTGCGATCTTCGTATTGGATGATCTTGAATCCAATGAGACTGTGTCCTAACAATCTCCCCCTTTGGATCAAGATCATTACGAAAATGATTTGTCAATACGATCTTCTCTTTCAGCACAGAAGATGCAATCTCTTTCTCTAGCTCAGAATGCTTTAGCAAAGTATCTTCAAAGAAAATTTATCTGAAATCAGCATGTCTTCAGAATACTTTGATCTCACAGTTCTTGGTCTTGTAATGTAATGGACTGAACATTTCTTCAACCTTTAGATTCTCCCCCTTTTTGATGGAAAGTGCAACGACTTCATCAAAACTTTAGAGTCTCTGATCCGTCAATTCAATAGTTATTCATCCTGATCTTTGCAAATCTAGACAAAATAATCATGTAACACCTGAATCAACTAATGAATCAGTTAGAATGCCTGTCAGTAACACTAAGTCACTGTGTGTAACGAATACACATATGGAAAGGAGCTGTTTGATGTTGACTCCCCCAGGGCTTCCATTTAATCATCGAAACACCACATAGGCAGTTTCTATAAACGTTATGACAAAGAAACTAATTCCTTGTGTGTTCGTGCTTGTGATAGAAAGAATTAAGCACTGATGATTGCTTATTTGGCTCAAAATTGTGTAAACCACTGAGACAACAGTAAGTTAAACACAGACTCAATGTGCATGAGTGAAGTGCGAAGGTGGGGCAGACTTCCTTCTTTTCAATATCCAGATTTTCCAAATGAAAATCAGATAGCATATGTGTTGCGTCCCCTTTAGAAAGTGAAACACTTTCTAATTGAGTAGAAAATGAGTAGTTGGTGGGGTAATTCAAGAGTTGGCATGGGCTAGTTGCCTGTTTCAATAATGTTCACCAAAGATTTGTGAAACACTAGAAATGTGGCTACCCGGCTCAGAAAAAGTTGGTGCAGAGTTGTGATATTCTTTTTAACTCTGTTCTCACACGCTCTTTCTTTTAAACGTTTTGCTTTCTCTAATCACACTCATTTCTTTTCGCTTTGCACACTCAATCACTAAGGATTAACTTCTTGGGTAGAAATCACTGGTTAAGGTGATTCCATTGAAGTTGTGTTAATTCCTAGCACAATGATTCTTTGTTTTCCTATGATGCATGTGATGCTCAGATTGGTTTAAGTATTTCAGTTAAAGCACAATTTAGATCATGAAAACATTTAAAATACACTCCCATAATATAAAATCTGTTGAAAAAATCGGGAAGTGGTTTGAACGTTAAAAACATGTTTTCTATGATTGAAAGTTATCCTTCTTTCAACCATATATGAGATGAAGATATAGAATTATACCTTTACGTATGATCTTCCATCTCATGAAGCTAAGCTTAAAGTCATAAAGATATGATCTTGTAAGCTTCTCTCAAAAATTCTGCAAAAGTCTAATGTCAAGTCAAAGTAATAATTAGTCACTTATATTGAAAAGACAAAAAGCAGTAAAACTTTTTAAAGTACGAGTTCTGATCAGAAATAATCAGAAGTCATCACCTTTTTATACTCCCCCTGAAATTATGCATCTAAAATATGTCAGTTAAATGGCACATGATAGAGATCTACGACTTCCTTCTTGAAGTGTAGGTCATCATATCTATCGGATGCAAAACATTTCAGAAATATATATGTACTCCCCCTTGAAGGTTGATTTCCTCTTTTAAGCATTGGAGTACAATCTTCATGTTCAGCACGGAGTAAGGTCTTTTGATCTTTGAAGTGCGAGTCCTAAACTGTTGTGTTTAGAAGTCATTAACTTCGTTGAAGTCCGAGTTCTAAGCTGATTTACTTAGAAGCCTTCGTTTTCCTACTCCCCCTTGACAGTAGGTGCCTGCAACACAGGTTTAGTTTTCTTTGGTACCCACTGGTATTTGGGTCCATGAGTGTTAGTTGCAGTTCGTATGGGGGTTATGGAATAAGAACCATACCAGTAATGGTCACTGGTTCTGTGAACAGGATCATGTGTACGACAATAAGAACAATAGAATGTCTTACCTGATAACCTGATTAATTGATCTCTCGTGTAGACGAAATCAGGTTTACCTTTATGCGCATTGTTCTTCTTGGCATTTGGCGTATGTACACATGAGTTTTTACATTTCAGCTCTTCTCTAACTGGTTTCCTGTTCCAGACCAGTTCTTCTTCTTGGTAGCACCTTCTTCTTTGATGTGTACCTGAACTATCTATATTTCTGTCATATAAAAGATTAGTACTCCGAATATGATTAGAAGATTTCACTAACCTCTTTGAAGAAACAGGTTTTTGATATGAGCTTGCAGCTGACTTGAAGGAACATTCTGAATCAGCAGAATCATCTCTAGGTGAGTGGACAATTGACTCTGGAGTCTTGCGCTCAGTCACCACCACCGTTGAAATAACTTTTTCAAGCTCGTTGACCTTTGAAGAATAACTGTTTCTTTCTTTGACGAGAAGGTCAATCTTCTTCTCAAGCTCGGACCTCTTCTTCTTCTCTTTCTGTGCAAGCTTAGAAAGTTCAGATAACTTTGCGTTAAGCTTCCTGATTGTAGCTTGAAGGATGCTCCTTTCTTCTTCGAATCCCTTCTTAGCACCCTTCTGATCATTTGCCTTCCTCTCCTTGGCAAACTGATCTCTTTCCAATATTATTACTTTCTCAAAGTCTTCAACTTTTTGAGAAAGCATTAAACATTTAAGCTCGATCACCTTCTTCTCCTCCACACCCTTCTTGGACTGATCTGAGAACTTCTTTTCAAACTCAGATATTTTCTTTTCAAGCTCAGTGTTTGCATTCTCCAAATCTTTGAACTTCTTCTCATTACTCTCAACAGACTCTTGCTTCTGTATTTGAGCTTCCAGATCAGAAATCTTTCTTTTAAGTTCAGAGTTCTCAGCTTCCAAAACTTTTCCTTTTAAGAAAACGTTTCGGTCTGAGACAATCCATTCAGAGTTTAATGCAAGATAGTCCCAAATCTCTTTCCCTGAAGCTTCGGGAATATCCATTAAATCATATATTTCCTTAGAAATACTCTTTCTCAGATAAACTCTAGCTTTATAATCAGCATGATTTCTTTGTGCTCCTTCAGACAAGGATAATCTCATGTCTTGACCCAGTTCATCATTATCTATGAAGCTGGAAAAATTCATTTTCCACTTTTCGTATTCTCCTTTATTCAACATTGAAAAATAGGAAGACATTCTGTTTAAAGTTCTAAGTCTGAAAAAAAAACTTTGCGTTTTGAGAAGGTTTGCGCGAGAGGTTGATTGCGCAAAGTGAGGTTCGACCGGTAAGATGTAAAAATGATGCTCGACCGGTATAAATTAGTGAGACCGATAAATTAACAAAGTTTGAAATTCAAAGTTACCAACTAATCACTTGAGATTTCTTATGTAATTTGCATGGAGGACACGTGTATCAACTCATGTTTCACAAAGTGGAAATTATCTTTGAAGATGAAGACCGTGAGTGGAGGGATTTGAAGTTTGATTGCTTAAAAAAAATGAAATGCAATGTGAGTGGACAAAGTGAGTGGACCGAAAGTGTTGATTAGCTAAGTGAGTGTTGACCGAAAGTGAGTGGAAAGTGAGGGTTTCGACCGGTAGAAAAAAAATTCTTTGACCGGTATTGCTTTCAAGTTCGACCGGTGTAAATGGTGTTTGACCGGATTAAGATGTTTGACCGGAGGTGTGAAGACCGGGGAAGTGTATTAGAAAAGTTTTATTCGACCGGGGAAGTGAGGTGGAAAAGTGGGGTTCGACCGGGGAAGTGAGTTTCACTTTGACCGGATAAAAAAAATATATTCGACCGGATAAAAAAAATTCGACCGGTACAAAAGTTTGTGAGATTCGACCGATAAAAAAAATGATCTTCGACCGGTGTTTGCAAGAGTCCGGTCGAATGCTTAAGACCGATAGAATGTAAAAACTAAGGTTCGACCGGTACGCTTAAGACCGATACGTCGTCTTCTCCGATTAAATCAACCTGCAACTCTAAAATTAACCCAACTAGAGATCGATTTACCACACCAAATTTTGACACAACGATCTCCTTACCAACTACAACACCACACAACCTTTTGATTTCGAAAATAACCGCAAAATCAAGATTTTGATGATTACACAGTGTTCTTCAAAAAATGAAGAACACAGAGTCTAAAAAAAATTTGATTTTGATCTGGATCAGGCTCTGATACCAATTGTGAGTCCGTGATCGTTACCAGATAATCAAATAACAAACAAATAGAAGATAAACCAACCTGTTTGGATTACAAACGCGGATTACACGGTTGATTTCTTGATATAAGCTTTGTGTTTGTTTTCTCTCTTTTACACTTTTCACTATGTGTATCTGTGTGTTTCTTGTTGTCTGATGTGTATATTAGAGAGATAACAACTAACATAATATCTAGATATATAATATCTAGATATTATATTTAAACTAATATAATAACAAATAAACATAATATCTAGATATTAATAATATCTAGATATTATATTAAAACTAATATAATAATAAACTAATTAAACTAATTAAACTAATTAAAATACTAAAACATAACTTTGACTATTATTACAAGATAGACCCTAGACTATAGTTGAGAGTGACTTGTCAGCTTTATCTTCAGATTGCGATCTTCGTATTGGATGATCTTGAATCCAATGAGACTGTGTCCTAACAAAAACCATCAACAACTGGACTCCGTATGAAAGAAGTGGAGTATATGCACTGGCTATGGATACAAGTCACTTTGAATACTTCCTAGTGGATAGAGTTTACAACCATAGCAGGTTAAAGTTGCATGCTATGTTGAAGAAAAAGCTAGGTTGTGCACCAGATTTTGCAATGGCAAGATACTTGATCCAGAGAATTATTAATCAAAGTTTGTGGCTGAATCCTGATATAGGTTTATGAGCAATAGAGTTTTGGGAGCATCTGAAGAACTTGAATTCTTTTCTCTAAAAGTCAAGTTAGGGGGAGATTGTTGGGAACTAAAGATTTGTCTAAGTGATTACTACTGCCAGGCTTTCAAGATTACTACTGCTAGTAGAATTAATACTGCTTAAAGAGTTAGTGCTGCTACTTGAATAGTTAGTACTGCTTGGAGAGTTAGTACTGCTAGTAGTTAGTAATGCTGAAGATGGTTAATACTTCTGAAGATTATTAGTGCTGATTTTAGTGATAAATATTCCTTGGAGATAAAGTCAAGATTTGATGATAATCATGGAAGGCTGAAGATAATTATGGAAGAATATACTGAAGATCTTTTAAGTTTTGTAATTATCTTTTATTTTCAGTATATGTATAGGATTATTCAGAATAATTTGATACGAGATTTCTGAGTTTTTGTTTAAAGAAAGAATTAACCTCAAGGTTTACAACCCTAGTTCTAGAGAAGTAGAATTCATCTTGGTGAGCTTGTTCATCAAGATTGAGGTTTTGTGTGAAAGCTTGTAACTTTAATCATTCAATAAAGTTTACAAGTTGTGATTTATATTTTACTGTTACATTGATAGTTTGAATATTAAAGTGTTTCTCCGCAACTTCTTTAATATTGTTTCTGAGTTTCATTATTCTTGTTAAGAATCAGATCCTGACATAACCAATGAAGATCCCTTCGTCCGCCTTGGCACTGAACTTGTTGAGACTCTCCCTATCGTTTAGCACGAAACACTTACACCCAAATATATGGAAATATTTGATTGTCGGTGTTCAGTTGTTGATTAAAGCATAAGGAGTCTTCTTGAATCTGCGATGTATCATGGAACGATTCTGTGTATAACACGCAGTCGATACAACTTCTGCCCACAAAAATAGAGGTAAGTCTGATTGACTTAGCATAGTACGAGCAACCTCGACAAGCGTACGATTTCTTCTTTCGACCACTCCATTTTGTTGAGGCGTACGAGCAGCAGAGTATTGATGTGAAATCCCGACAGATTCGAGATATTCTTCAACCTTTTGGTTTTTGAACTCTGTGCTGTTGTCTGTTCTTAGAAACTTGACCGGTTTCTGCAGATTCACCTGGGTCGTCTTTAGGAATGTGATGAGAACATCTGGTGTCTCATCCTTTGAGCGTAGAAACTTGACCTATGTGTGTTGCGAGTAATCATCCACGATCAGGAGTATGTACTTATTTCCGCCTAGACTCTGAGTTCGCATCGGACCGCATAAGTCCATATGCAATAACTCTAACGGAGCGCTTGTACTCGGTTCAGGCCTTGGTTTATGAGGTGCCCTCTTCATCTTTCCCTTTTCACATGCTGCACAAAGATGTTCTCTTTCATATTTGAGCGTTGGAAGTCCTTTGATGAGCTTTCCACTAACCAGATTGTTGATGTACCTGAAGTTGAGGTGAGAGAGCCTTCGATGCCATAACCAACTTTGTTGCATCGAGGCTTTCGTCAGTAGACAAACTTGCTTATCAGTATGAACATTTGACAAGTTAATTGTGTAGAGGTCTGATTCTCGAGTACCGACCAATAGTTCCTCGCCTTCTTCAGTGCGAACTGAACACGTCTTGGCTTTGAAGTTGACCTCTAAGCCTTTGTCACAGAACTGGCCTATACTGAACAAGTTGTGCCTTAAGCCTTCTACATAGCTCACCTTCTTTATCGTGACATTGTCATGTTGTACATCACCATATCCCATTAATGGAGAAAACTGGTCGTTGCCGAATCTGACTGATCCACAATACTTCTCTTTAAAATTGGACAGCATATCTTTTTGTCCAATCATATGCTTGGAGCATCCGCTATCCAAGTAACACATATGATGGATCTGCACAAGAGAAATAATGAAACAATTGATTTAAATAATCTTAAAACAAAGATGGAATTAAGACTCTTGAGCATTGAGGAGCGGGTTTTGAACTGATGTGTTCAAAATCCATATTCTCTTCTTAAGCACGGGTTCTGAACAGACGTGTTCAGAAACCATTGTTTTATCTTTGAAGTGCGGGTCTTGAACTGTTGTATTCAAGAACCTAATTTCTTGAGGAACGAGTCCTAGACTGTTTTGTCTAGAAGTCATATCTATAAGCTCCCTTTTTAAACTTTGGGTGCCTGCAACACAGATTTAGCCTTAGGTACCCACTGGAATTTGGGTCCTACTGTGTTAGCACAAGATTTTGGTACCCATTTAAAATTGGGTCCTCTTTTCTTTTGAAAATTAAATGAATCAGAAGAATGATATGAATGATATGAGTGCAGATGATAATTGCCAAACCAAGCTTTAGAATCTTGACAAGAAGTAGAAACATGTTTATCATAAATAGAAGACTTTCTAGCAGATAAAGATAACTGAAATAATTGCTTCATTGTATATTGTTTACGAGAAACAACAAGTTTTGAGTTCAAAATATCAACATCAACAATTAAGATATCTTTACTAGGCGAAGTCTTACTACAATTAACACTACAAAAAGATTTAACAGTCTTGTCAAGCTTCTGTTTCGGTTGCCACTGAGATTTAACTTATGGCCTTTGCTTGCTCAGATTTGAAACATGTGAAACTCGTGAGTTATACTGATGAGCAACAAACGAATGCTTCTTCTTCGGATGACCAGTAGTGTTCAGTTTCTGTGAATGCTTAGATACAATCTTACCTTTAGCATTTTTAGCTTTCACAGAGACTGAGTTATCAACTTTCGTTGATTTTGCACTGTTAACAGGCATACTGGTTTTTCCTAAAGATTTCTTAACAAAAGATGAATGGTTAGGAAGTTTTGCATTAAAGTCAAATTGTTCAAAACAATCATCTAAACCACCGTCAACGTTCAGAAAATCAAACTCTTTATTAGCTAGACCAGACATGTCCTCAGAGTTTGAAGCCTTAGAAATAATAACATTTTTGAACACAGTTGAAAAAACTTTTTGTTCAATATTCATCAAAAGTCTTTCATCTGTTAAAGAATTCTCGAGTTCAGAAATTTTACTTTCTAAAACAAGAGGAGGGACATATAGTTTACCTTTAATAGGCTTCGCCTCCATTTCTTTTTCAGAATAACTTTGAAAGAAATCACTTGAAAGAGTTTTCTTCTTTTGATATATTGTATTTTCATTATAACTATTATTCATCTTCGCATAATAAAATGGAAGGTGAACTTTAGATGATTTCAAACGTTTTTTCAGTTTTGTTGGCTTCATCCTCTTCTGATAGTTTAGTCCAGAAAGTTTTGAACTCAGGGATTCGTCGAGCTAATTTCATAGAAAGATGATCATAAAGTGCAGGCACTTCAGACATTCCTTTTTGAAGACAGTGAGGATTCTTATAACCGATTCCCCATCTCTCTATTTCCTCTTTGGGTTTGTTTAGATGAATAGTCTGTTCAGTTTGACCCATTTTGTATAACTTCTCTTCCAAACTTTTTAATTTACCAAGTAAAGAAAAGTTTTCTTTTGTACAAGAAGAATGCAATTTTGTAAGCTCATATATATCAATCTCACTTTTTGTCAGTTTAGACTAGAGTTCAGAATTCTCTTTAAGAATTATTGTCTTTTCCTTTGCGTTGGTGTCATTATCTCTATGTAAAACCTCAACCAATACTTTCTTCTCAGCAATTTCATTGCTAAGTTTCTGTATCAATTGGTTTTTGTCTGTAATGACACCATTTTCTCGCTCAAGATTCGACTCTAACTCTTGTTGTTTTAAATTCATGGCATTCATTTTATTCATGAAATCTGAATACGATAAATCACATACCTCCTCTTCTTCATCATCTAAATCAGCTTCAGCATCTGATTCTTGCTTTCCCATCAAGCACATGTTGACGGCTTCATCCTTCTCTTCATCCTCTTCTTCCTCGTCTGAATGATCGAGCCAGTATTCATCTTCAGCCATCAGTGCCTTACTAGCCTTCTGTTGCTTTGCAAGAAGCATCTTTTTCTTGTAATAATCGGAGTTTCTGACTTTTGGTCTTCGGCAGTCTCTGGCATAGTGACCTGTTTTGCCACAGTTGTAGCACGTTGGTGGTTCTGTCTGACTGGATCCTTCAACTTTAAACTTTCTCTCTTCTGGTTTCCTCTCTTCTATTCTCTTTCCTTCAGACTGATATCTTCTCTCTTCAGGTTTTCTCTCCTCTGTTCTTTTCCCTTCAAATCTCTTTCCTTCATATCTACTTCCTTCAACCCTTTCCTTGTGGATGTAGTTGTTCGGACCAGAAGAATATCTCTACTGTTTGAACTTGGCTTCGTGTAGAACTTTTTCTGAAAAGCATTTGTCAGCAGAAGCATTGCTTGCTTCAGTTGGTCATTTTCATCCGAGTCAGAGTTTGCATAAGCTTCATTTTTTTCTGAATCATACACAATCGTCTTATTCTTCTTCTTCCTGACAACAAGAGCAACTGTGTCTTCAACTATCTTTCCTTTCTGCCTCTTCTCATCTAGAATTTCATCCACCTCTTCTTCGTTTTGTCTGAGGGTTTCATACACCTCATGAAGTGGAATCTCATTCAGATCCTTGATCTGCTTCATCTGTCTGGCAAATCTTTTCCATTCTGGCTGTAGAATACTCAGGAATTTGACGTTCAACTCTATTTTAGATTTGTGGACCTTGTTCTTGCTTAGTTCATTCAGCAAAGTCACAAACCTGTCATAGGTTTCTTCTAGAGTTTCTCCGACTGTGCCTATAAATTCTTCATAATTATTTAGGCAGTTGGAGATTTTCAGCTGATTCCCAACCTTTGAACCCAACATCATCTTCTCTAGCTGATCCCACATTTCTTTTCCAGATGCTTTGTAGCTGTCAATCTTTACATAGATTTCGTTTGGAATTCCTTGTACAATGTATGACTTAACTAACTTATCACCTTTTGCTCTTCTGAGGTTATCATCTTCTAGCTCATGATACTTAAGTTCAACCTGTGTTGGCACAGTTCCAACCAAATGAGTCGTCATAACTAGTTTCATAACCCCTTCTTCTATCGACTGGCTGATGAAATCACCCAACTTATGTCTGTCAACAAAGTTCAGGAACCGATCTTTCCACTGTTCGTATTCTCCTTTAAAGAGAACTGGTGGCTTGGTGTCTGTTCCGATTGCAAGGGCTTCTCTAGATGTCATTCTGAATAAAAAGATTTAAGTCTTGTATTTGCACAAAGAGAGGTTTGCGCGAGAGGTTGCTTACGTAAAGTGTGGTTTGCGCGAGTCGTTGGAAGCGCAAAGTTGAAGTTTGCGTGTTGAGAGGGTTGCGCAAAGTTGAAGTTTACATGACTAGAAGGTTGCGCAAACTGAGGTTTGCGTTTCAAGGGAGTTGCGCAAACTGAGTCTTGCGCGAGACGTTCGTTGCGCAAAGTTGACTTGAGCTTTTCGTGAGGAGTTTATCACGTGAACTGAGGTTTGCGTGATGTGTTGGTTGCGAGAACCGAGTCTTGCGCGAGACGTTGGTTGCGCAAAGTAAGCTTTGCGTGATCAGTTGGTTGCGTAAAGTAAGCTTTGCGTTATACGTGGGAAGCGCAAAGTGGACTTTGCGTGATTCGTCTGATGCGCAAAGTGTGTCACGCAAAGTGAGCTTTGCGTGAGTTCTTCCCTGTGTTTGCGTGAGTTCGTCCTGTACTTCGAAAATTCGACTAAAAAACCTATATCAACGTCGATTAGCAGTACCAAACTCAACCAATATGTCTAAAATCACTTCTAGAACTGATTGTGACCACCCGATATCGATAAATATCACTTTTTGAAAATAAAATCGATGGCACAGTAACTTTTTGGACGATAACTCAGACAACAAAATCACAAAATGGAACTCGATTAAAACTTTATATTGAAATCAGAGCACTACAACTCGATCTAGCAACCTAATCGATCACAACTTGATCGATTTTAACACTTAAAACACCTTAAATCTCGAAAACGATTTTTCAATAAGAACACAGAGTCGTTTTCTTTAAAAACTTGATTTTGATCTTAATCAGGCTCTGATACCAATTGTGGGTCCACAATACTTATCAAGTTTATAGAAACAACAACACAATATGATTACCAACCTGTATTGATATATAACAAAGGTTACAAGGTTGATCGATTCAAGCTCTAGATTGTGTTCTCTGTTTTTCTCTCTTTTACACCTTTTAGTGTGTGTTTTGTGTTCTTGATAATCTGATCTTGTTAGAGAGAGTTGTTGAGAGATCTGATATTTGATCTAGCTTCTACAACACACTACCTAATCAACCACTTGCAACATTAAACAATAATAAACTTAATAATATCTAAATATTAGATATTATATCTAACTTATAACTAACAAACTAAACTAACTAATAATAATAACAAACAACTTTGACATTTATTACAAAGAAACATTAGACTTTAATAACGAGAGTCGACGTTTCGGCTTTAGCTTCAGATTGGATCTTCAGATTGGATGATCTTGAATCCAATGAGACTGTGGTCTAACAAGAACAAGGCTTTTGAACACTGCAGTTCAAAACCCGGACTTCAATGTCAAGATCAAGGCTTTTGAACACAGCAGTTCAAAACCCGGACTTCAAATTTGAAAGATAAAGGCTTTTGAACACAGCAGTTCAAAACCCGGACTTCAAAGTTGAAAGATAAAGGCTTTTGAACATAGCAGTTCAAGACCCGCACCTCAATGTCCAAATTATGGCTTCTAAGTACACAGCTTAGGACCCGGTCTTCAACGGAGTTTGACTTCTAAACACAACAGTTTAGGACTCGGACCTTAACGATCAAAAAGACCTTACTCCTGTATTTTTGCATCCGATGGATATGACGGTCTACTTCCCAAGAGAATTGATCTGATCTCTATCCTGTACTTTTTCACTGATAAGATTTTACTGATATGATGGTCTACAATTCAAAAGGGAGTGTCTGATCTCTATCCTGTTTTAACTGACATATTTCAGATGCCTAATTTAAGGGGGAATAAAGGTGATAACTTCTGATTACATCAGATCAGAACTCATACTATAAACTGTTTTACTGCTTTCTGTCATTTTATTTTTGAATAAATAATGTGAATAAAGTGGCTTCTGATCACATGACAGATCAGGACCCGTTTTTCAATGATCAAAGAAGGATATTATGCTAATATCCAGGGGGAGCTTAAAAGATTTAAATCATTCTATCATGATTTGAGGGGGAGCTGAAAAGGTAAATATCTTCTGATCCTAGATCTCTGATTGTTTGAAAGAAGAATAACTTTCAAACATGAAAAAAAATTTCTTAAATGTTCAAACCACTCCTTATTCTCAAAAGATTTTATGAATTTAGAAGTGTGCTTTTAAATGTTTTTCAAATTTTGAGCTTAATGTTTAACTGACCGCGTGTTTTCAAAGATCAATACTTGTGTATTATCTTGTCCATATACTGTCAAGTACTCATACACACCGGTTCAGTATTTTATTTGAAATTGTTATTACCATGTCTCAAATTCGAACCAATTTTTCGATGGTAATACCCCCGTTTGCTTTCAAAGTTGTTGAGCATCATTCATTTTTTTTTCATATTTGTGCTTTCATTGATATATTGTTTATATTTGTTCATATAAAAAAATTTCCAATTCTTTGATACCCTAACCATTTTATTTGATCGGATTGAAATATTGTCAGATTCTCAAAACAATTCTCTTGATTTCATTTCATTCATTCAATATCTGTGTTTTGAGAATTCTTCAACGTTCAAATGCTCAAATTTCATTCATATTTTTAAATGAGCATACATTCTGACACTGTTATCTTTTTGAGCTTAACTGTTTCAGTTAAATTGTTGAGCAACCATACTTTTTAGGACTTACATGGGATTCGTGTGTGAGCTTAAACAGAACTTCCATGGAATCACGTCAACCAGTGTTTCCTACCCAGGAAGTTATCCTTGAGTGATTGAGGGGTGAGGGGTCATAAATTAAAGAGTGGGAGAGATAACTCATCCGGTTGAGTTATTCTCATTGTGTGGAGCAGAAAAATGGAAAAGAGAGTTTGGTTAGAAGTGAGCTTTAAATGTTAAAAAGAAAGAGGGTGTGAGAACAGAGTTAAAAGAATATCAGAACTCTGCACCTACCACTTTCTGAGTCGGGCAGCCACATCTACTGATTGGTTCACATTCTTTGGTGACCATCATTGAAACAGGCAGTGAGCCCATGCCAACTCTTGCATTAACCCCACCAACCACTCGTTTCTTTCTTAACAAAGAAATGTTTCATTTTCTTTGGGACGCAACATATATGCCATCTAATCTTCACTCGGAAGATTTAGATATTGAAAAAGAAGGAAAGTTGCCCCACCTTCGCACCTCTTTCATGCACATTGAGTCCGTGTAATACATGTTGTTGTCTCAACAATTTACACAATTTGAGCCAAATGAATCACAATCATTGTGCTAAATTCTTTCATACACATGCACGAGCACACAGAAAATTTGTTTTTCTGTCAGAACATTCATAGATAAACCTTGTGTTTTTCAATGATTGAATGGAAGTCCTGGGGAGTCATCATCAAACCAACTCCTTTAATTGTACATTCATTGTACACAGTGACTTTGTGTTACTGACAGACATTCCTAACTGTTTCATTTGTTGATTCAGGGTTACCACGTTCATTATGTCTGAATTTGAAAAGATTCGGATATATATCTTTCATGAATTGACGGATCTCAGATCAAAGCGCGCCAACTATCAAAGGGGAAATTGTTATTTGAATACAAAGGGGTGATCAAAGTCTGTGCTGAAATTGATGAAATTTTGATGATCATGATGCTCTCAATCATCAAAAAGGGGGAGAATTTTACAAAGATCAATTTCAAAGCTACCGCTGTTTCAAAGTCAAAAGTTTCTGAAGAAAGTTTGTTCAAAAGATAAATCAAGATGATCTGTTAAAGTGATGAAGATACAATTTTTCTCAGAGATGAAAGAAATTTCAGAGATAAAGTTTTCAAAGCTGTTTCATTGTTCGAAGATCTGTTGTTTCAAAGTTGTCAAAGATTCTCAAAGAAGTTTTAATTTTTCAAAAGAGTTTCAAGATTTCAGTTTCGCGTTCAAGGCATGTTGACTTTCAAAGCTTCAAAGTGCAAAAGACTTTCCAAGATTCTTCAAAGACTGAAAGAGTAAAGTATGTGAAAGCTTCAAAGTTCAAAGCTAAAGAGACAAAAGCTGAAGAATCAAGAGCTGAAGATCTGTATCAAATTTTTATTAAATCTTGAATACAAAGGGGGAGATTGTTAAGTCTAAATATTGTATCCAAGATTTAATAGGAAAGTCAAAGATGTAAAAGTCAACATTCTCATTGTATTAGGAAAGTCAAAGTTGTATTTGTTTACTTAGCCTTTAAGTCTTTGTTTTGTTAGGTGTTATAAATAGGTGTTTGGTTTGTAAAGCATGTAAGCACGTCATTGTAAACATTCAGCAGTGTGAGATATATGACATATGGTTTAAAGATCTACTTTCTCTCTCTAGTTCTTGATCGTATTTTGAGTAATTGCTTGATTGTTTGGGATTTATTTGATTAACACGGTCTCTAGTGGAGTTTCATCCTCAGGGTACTCATTCGACCCCTAGTGCCTACTCCCTAGCATTCAAGATAGGAGCCTCAACTCTTTACTTGATAAATCCCGATATCTAACCTCGTCCACAAGAATTAGACATCCAAAAGCAAAACCCATGGTCCCCAAGTATAACCCACAAAGGTTCCTTCTCGCTAAACAACCGGGACGAAACTAATGCCAACACGACATAATTTCTCAAAGTGAGAATCCCAAGAGTCCTCACCATTAAACACGACTGATTTACATGCCTATGGATCCAAAGCATTACAGCCTAACCACATAAGTCTAAATGAATGACATACGCATTCAAAACATGTATTCTCTAAAATAAAGTGCAATAAATGCAACTCACACCAAATTGCCGCATTAAGTTATTAAAACCGGACAAATGTCCTCAAAACCCGACATAGACGAAAACCAAGCTTTAAGCCAAAATCAAATGACTATAAGTTAAAGTCCACATAATGCAATAAAATGCAACGACCAACGTTTATGCAAACACATGATTCTACTACATGAATAAACTCCAACATAAATCATTTTCCAAACAAGTTTATAATCTCATTTACTCTATCCAAAACATCCCATGACACATATTTAAATGAAAAATACTCAAGAGATTTATACCCATACGATAAATCATTTAAATACCAATATCACCGGTTTACTCAATAAAATACTTGAGTTACATCTTTTCCCAAAACCAAAGGTTCATAAGTTCAGAAACGTTTGCAAGGTTAGGAATGACTAAGCACCCATGACTCACACGGTGGTATTTTTAAAACATTTCACGATACAAAATGCACGTAATACCAACAATAATAAAAATGCATTCTTACCCAATACTTTCCATTTAGGTAAATAAGTCATCAAATAATTTTCATTTCGATGCATTTAACAACATACTCAAAAATCCCCAAGATGGGTGTTTTATAAGTTTACAAAGTTAAACACTTTCAAATAATCAAACTTATCAGCAGTTAACATTTTAATGTAAAGCACAAACACTTTAAAATAAACATTTTGGCATGCACACCGTTTTCACAAATCAACTTGAGCTCACCTCGCTAGATTTAGGCTAAATCTAGATTTTACCCCTTTGAGCTCCTTTGAGGAAACTTGAATCTTCAAGGTCAAAACCTCCATAAACCTAAATACACTGTTGGGTCAGAAATAACCAAGTCTGGTTAGTACTGCTAGGTGATGAAATATTACTATTGCTAGTAGAATTAATACTGCTTGAAGAGTTAGTGCTGCTACTTTAATAGTTAGTACTGCTTGGAGAGTTAGTACTGCTAGTAGTTAGTACCGCTTGAAAGTTAATGCTGCAAGTAAAAGGTTAATACTGCAAGCATGATAATATTGCTGCTGGATAAGGACAAAGTTAATACTGCAATTGAGTTAATGCTGCTTCTGAAGATAAAGATGGATTGATGCGGAAGAATAGGAGATGAAGATAATTATGGACTGGATTCTGAAGAATAATATTTCCTTTGTAATTATCTTGTAATTAATTATGTATATATAGTCTAGAAGTTCTTGATAGAGGAACACATATTGATAGTGTTGTTTTTGTTTAGAGAATTAACCTCAAGACTAGTATTGATCCTTTCTATAGAGAAGTATAGAACGTCTGTTGAGTCTGTTCAACAGATTGAGGTTTTGTTTGTAATCATTAAGTTTTATGCAATATAAACTTATGATTCGAATTTATATTCTGTGTTTTGATTAATTGTTAAAGTGTTATTCCGAGACTTCTTTAACATTGTTTCTGAGTTTGTATTAAATTATTGTTTAGAATTTTTGATCTTGACAAGTGGTATTAGAGCTAGAAAGCTCAGAAATCTATAATCATGGATGGTTCAAGCGATAGCGTTCTGGTCTCAAAGGTTCCCATGCTCAAACCCAATGAGTTTGACATGTGGAAAATCAGAATCAAGCAATACATTCTTCTCATAGACTTCTCAATGTGGGACATCATTGAGAATGGTCCCTCAGATGGAGGAAAGATGGACGCAGAAGGAAAGAGATCTCCACCAAAGACTGATGGAGAAAGAAAGATGAGGCAGACAGAGATGAAAGCCTTGAGCACTCTGCTCTTGGCTATACCTAATGAGTACCAACACCAGTTTTGCAACTACATGGATGCTCAAATTCTATGAAATGCACTGGAGAAAAGATTTTCTGGTACCAAAAGTACCAAGAGAAATCAGAAGGCCATCCTGAAGCAGCAATATGAAAACTTCATGTCTACTAAGAATGAGTCCATGACTCAAACTTTTGATAGATTTAATAAGTTAATTGGTGAATTAGCTACTGTTGGTGTTCAGATAGATCAAGATGATGTCAATAGAAAATTTCTAAGATCTCTTGGTGATGAATGGACTATGTACACTGTCTCCTTCAGACAGAATGACCAACTGGAGGACAAGGAACTGGATGACCTCTATAATGACCTTAAAGTGTTTGAAGCAGAGGTAGAAGCAAAGAAGAGGCCCTCTGGATACTCATACAATGCTGCTCTTTTATCATCCTCTACTGATTCTGCTGCTAATACAGAATCAGTTAGTACTACCTATGGATCAAAGCAAGATGGATCTAATGACTCAGTTTTAGAAGCTTTTCTAGCCAGTCGTGCTAATTCCACTCTAATTAATGATGACTTAGAACAGATAAATGCTGATGATCGGGAAGAGATGGATATCAAGTGGCAGATGGCTATGCTCACAATGAGGGTAAAAAGGTTCATCAAAAGGACTGGAAGGAACAACTTTGCTCAGAAAAGAGAAGATGGGGTTGGATTTGATAAATCCAAGGTTGAATGTTACAAGTGTCACAAGCTGGGAGACTTTGCAAGAGAATGCAGAAGTGAATTGCCTCAACAGCATACTAGCAACCATCAACCATCACAGTCCACTAGCTTCAACAACAAGAACTCTTCTCAAGCCATTGTTTCCCAAGAAGGAATGGGATTTGATTGGAGTGACCAAGCAGAAGAAGCAGTTCAGAATCAAGCTTTGATGGCCGAAGTTTCAGAGTCATCAAGCACTGCACTTCCCATAGAGGTAACATCTAACCTTTGCTCTAAAACCTGTATTGAAACTGTTAAAAAGTACAGGGATCACAATCAGAGCATGTGTGATGATCTCAAAAGGCTAGAGAAAGATAGAAGAGAGTATGTTTTGATTGTTGAGAGGTTTGAAGAACAAATTTGTTGATCCAAACTCTCTCAGTGATTTGATAATGACCCTTTTCTGTACTTAGTGAAAATTACGTTTAATATGTATTAGTGTCTCACCATCAGCGATCAGACTGATTCTGTTCAGTTATCGCTGATAGTCTTTCTTGTAAACATTTAATATCTATGTGTTTCACTATCAGTGATCAAACCGAGCCTGTTCAGTTATCGCTGATAGTTCTGATTTAAACAGTAACGTAATCCCTGAAGACAAGTCTCGCGTCAACTGATGTTCATAGCTGAATCGAAGACGAAGATGCTGAACAAAGAGAAGTCTACTAATGACCTAATGCGGATATCAGTGAAGCAAAGACAACTCTACTTATACGCGAAGGAACATAAGGAAAGCTTCAGCGATCGCTGTACTCTTGATATCTCTGAAGAAAGAGATATTCAGCGATTGAATGATCACAAAGCTTATACCTCAAGTTTCCATTTGTCTTACCTTGCACAACTCAGTACGATGTGTCAGACAGGACATGCCTCTGCCATAATTCGTACAACAACTCTGTCAACTACACTGTTCATGATCCGGCCGAAAGCATGTCTCCCAAAGTCAGACTTACAAAGCCAATAAGTGAATGCCACGTGTAAAGTGCCCTGCCATGCATTTAATGCATAGGGTATAAATAGGAAGTTGACCCCTCCATCTGAGGGTCTGCTCAACCCTTGAACTCCAAATAGAAACCTTTGTTTTCTTTAGTCCCCCATTCTCTGAAATTCTTGTGCAACCATCTTAGTGTTTCTTAAGTTTGTTTAGATTGAGTCTGTCTTAATCTATTCCGCAACAAACTTGTAAATTGTGTTTGATTTATCAATAAACAATTTATTAAACCTTAAATTTCTGTGTTTGTATTCAACCCCCCTTCTACAAACTTGTTAAGCACCTCCAGGACCAACAAAATTAAGTCATATCAGGCTAATGAACTTCAACATTCTTATGATACCAACTATTGGAAGTGGGAGAAGAATCAGTTAGAGATTGAACTAGAGAAGGCCAAAGCAGAATGTGAGAAAATTAAGAGTGAGTTTGAGAAGGCCAAACTAGATATTGAGAAATATTCCAATGCTTCTAAAGCAATGGACTCTTTACTTAAAAATCAAGTTCATGACAAACTGAGAAGAGGAATAGGCTATAACACCACCCCTCCACCATACAACAATAACTATATTCCTCCCACCTCAGACCTCTTAGAAAGACAAGACAAGAAGAAATTACCTGAAGGAGCCACTGAAGTAGATCCTTTAGACAAAGTAGTGGTTGAGGCAAATTCTGAAGAAGAGGAATCTGAGTGTAAGAATAAGGAAGACCATAAAGATATTCCCTTAGAAAACCACATTCTGACAAATGAAAGGGAGGGTAAACCATTTGTCAAAAGGGAGAAAATGGAGAAGTCCAAAAGTGGGGAAGAGACTGTGAAGAGTGAGAAGACTGAAAGTTCTAAGAGAGAGAAAGGAAAGGTACAGGGAGTCCATTACATGCAAACCACTGTTGTTAATCCCTGTACTTGTAAACAGAATCAACCCCAACAACATGATAAAACCAGGGGAAATCAAAGAAACATAAATAATCAGTGGGTATTAAAACAAGGAATTGATCTGAGAAAAATTAACAGACCAAAGCCTTGTTTTATCTGTGGCAAGTTAAATCATCTAGCCAAACACTGTTATTTCAATCCTATTAACCAAAGGATCACTTTTCAAAGAAATATACAAAATCCTGTTGGTTATAGGAAGCAAATAAGGAATCATATGACTGAGAATGTGAGAAGGGCACCTATAAAATCTCATGCTCAGAATAAGTTTGCTAATTCAAAGAAAAAGACTTCAAATAAACCAAGGAGTAACTTAAAGAAAAAGAAAGCAAACAAATTTGTCTAGGGTTGGGTTCCAAAAGTAAAGAAATCTGTTAGTACTGCTACTTCAAATAGTACTGCTGACAAGAATAGTGTTGCTGCAAGCAATACTACTGCTAACCCAGTTAGTACTGCTAACCCAATTAGTACTGCTAATGATGTTAGTACTGCTAACAAAGTTAGTACTGCAAATCAAGTTGGTACTGCTTCCAGTGACAGGCCCATTATTCTAACAAAGTATTCAAGCAATAAGATTCCTCAGTTTTATAATCTCATCAAGTCTAAATATGAATATGTTGATGAGAATGGGAAACCCAAGACCACTTTGGCTTGGGTTCCTATTAAAAACTAACTACTTTAATATATGTGCAGGGCAACCAACAGCTCAAGGGAAGGAGCATTTGGCATATTGATAGTGGTTGTTCCAGGCACATGACAGGTAACAAGACCTGCCTTCAAAACTTCAAAAGAATTGATGGAGGACATGTTGCTTTTGGTGATAATCCAGCAGGTGGAAAGATAAGTGGAAAAGGTAATGTGTCAAAAGGTAAGATGACCTTTGAAGATGTATACTATGTTGAGCAATTGAGATACAACTTGTTAAGTGTATCACATGTTTGTGACAAGAAACATAGCATATTATTCAATGATACTGAATGTATTATCCTTGCTCCAGGGTTCAAGGTAGTTGATGAAAATATGATACTACTTAGAACTCCTAGAAAGGACAATGTTTATTGCTTAGACTTGGAGAGTGTATCTTCTGATTCATCTTTAAATTGTTTATTTTCAAAAGCTTCATTGGATGAATCATCTCTATGGCACAGAAGGATGTGTCACATGAACTTTAAAACAATGAACAAACTTGTGAAAAACAACCTTGTAAGAGGTTTGCCACAAAAGGTATTTTCATGTGATGATCATTGTGTTGCATGTCTTAAAGGCAAACAACACAAAACTTCTCATAAATCCAAAGAGATAAATACAATCTCTTCACCTCTTAATTTACTGCATATGGATCTGTTTGGTCCTACAAATGTGATGAGTATTGGTAAGAAATCCTACTGCTTGGTTATTGTTGATGATTTCTCTAGATTCACTTGGGTCTATTTTCTGAGGACTAAGGATAAGACAAGTGGACTGATCAAATCCTTTGTGCTTAGAGTTGAAAACCAAACAAATCTAAAAGTTAAAGTCGTCAGGTCTGATAATGGCACTGAATTTAAAAACAATGACCTAAACAACTTCTGTGAGGAAAAAGGCATTGAGAGACAATATAGTGCTCCTAGGACTCCTCAACAGAATGGTGTTGCTGAAAGGAGAAATAGGACTCTGATAGAAGCTACTAGATCTCTGTTGGTAGATTCAAAACTTCCAATTACTTTTTAGGCAGAAGCAGTTAATACTGCCTGCTATGTTCAAAACAGAGTTCTAGTACAATTCTCAATACCATTTTAAAAAGAAGAAACCTTTTATTGGATTTTTCAAACCATTTGGGTGTCTTTGCACAATTCTCAATACCAAAACTCACCTAGGCAAGTTTGATAGCAAAGCTAAGGATGGGTTTCTTGTTGGATATTTATCTCAAAGTATGGCCTATAGAGTTTTTAACTCATCTTCTAGGATTATTGAGGAAAGTGACAATGTCAAATGCAATGAGAACACACCAAATCAACTTGGTTCAGGTCCTGATTGGCTATTTGACATTGATTCACTATCTAATTCTTTGGGTTTCAGTAATGAGCATAATGCAGGAATAGGGACAGAAGAGGTACAAGTACAAAGACAAGAGTTTGTGCTGTTCCCAACACCTACTGCTGATCCTGTTGAATTCTGTGACCAAGATAAGAAAGATACTTCAGATTCAAAGGACACTAAACCAGCTCAGAATGAAGAGGACAGAGGTGAAAATGAAGATCAATCCTCAGATTTAGGAATCAAAGGTCCTGAGATGCCATGTTTGGAAGAAGATGACACAGATGATGATAACTCTTCAGTTTTTGGTGGCAACACTCCTGAAAAGAATGACTCTAATCTGGAAGCAGATATTAATGAAGAGGCTGTTCATCAAACAAGAGTTCAGAAAAAATCATCCTCCTCAATTGGTGATTGGTGACATCAATTCACCTATAATCACAAGTAATCAAAGTAAGTTGGGAGGATTGAAAGATATACAATCAGGTTTCCTTTCTTGCTTTCTATCTCAGGTTGAACCCAAAAAGGCATATGATGCAATGAAGGATCCAAGCTGGATAGAAGCAATGCAAGAGGAGCTACTGCAGTTTGTGCTGCAGGGTGTATGGGATTTGGTTGACCTTCCAAAAGAACACAATGCTATAGGCACTAAATGGATCTTCAGGAACAAGAAAGATGAGAGAGGAATAGTAATAAAGAACAAGGCCAGATTAGTGGCACAAGGGTATACTCAAGAAGAGGGAATTGGTTATGAAGAGGTATTTGCACCAGTAGCCAGGATTGAGGCAATCAGGCTATTTTTAGCCTATGCTTCCTTCATGAAGTTCAGGGTCTATCAGATGGATGTAAAGAGTGTTTTCCTGTATGGGAAAATTGAAGAAGAAGTGTATGTCTGTCAGCCTCCAGGGTTTGAGAATCCAAATTATCCTGACAGAGTATACAAATTGAAGAAGGCACTCTATGGGCTACATCAAGCACCAAGGGCATGGTATGACACTTTGTCTACCTATATCTTGGAAAATGATTTTCAAAGAGGAATCATAGACAAGACTCTGTTCATTCAGAGGAAGAAGAAGGGCTTCCTAATAGTTCAAATCTATGTGGATGATATTATCTTTGGATCCACAAAAGATCAAATGTGCAGAGATTTTGAAGATTTGATGCACAAGAGATTCAAAATGAGTTCTATGGGTGATCTTACTTTCTTCCTTGGGCTACAAGTTAAGCAGAAACAAGATGGGATATTTATAAGCCAATCCAAATATGTGCAGGACATTCTTCCTAAGTTTGGTTTCTCAGATTCAAAGCCTGGAAGCACACCCATGGAGACATACAAACAGATCACGACAGATGTTGAGGGGGAGGATGTGGATGTTCATCACTATAGATCCATGATTGGCTCCCTCATGTATCTCACTGCTTCAAGACCAGATATCATGTTTCCTTTTTGTGTGTGTGCAAGATTTCAAGTAAGGCCTAAGCAGTCACACTTTCAAGCAGTCAAGAGGATATTCAGATATCTCAAAGGCCAACCTATATTAGGTCTTTGGTATCCTCATGACTCACCATTTGACCTACTTGCTTATTCAGACAGTGACTTGGGTGGTGCAAATTTGGATAGAAAGTCAACTTCAGGGGGATGTCAGTTTTTTTGGGTGCAAGACTAGTGTCATGGCAGTGCAAGAAACAAACCACAGTATCCACCTCTACAACAGAAGCAGAGTATATAGCTGCTGCAAGCTGATGTTCACAAGTACTCTGGATTCAGAATCAAATGCTAGACTATGGTATGACTTTTCTTCACACTCCAATCTTCATAGACAATAAAGTGCTATTAGCATTGTTAATAATCCAGTCAAGCACTCCAAAACAAAGCATATAGAAATCAGGTACCACTTTATCAGATACTATAATGAAAAGAAGCTCATTCAGGTTGTGAAAGTCCATACAAGTAACCAATTTGCTGATCTATTCACCAAAGCTTTTGATGTGGGTAGATTCACATTCTTGGTCACAAGTGTGGGCATGATAAACACTGAATAAGCCTCCTTTGATCTGCTTTATGTACCATTTCTGTATAGACTCCTTCCTGTCTACTTTCTCATATTGTATTGTGCATGGTGCTGCTAACCTTGTGTGTTTAAGTGTTTCAGATTGCTTAAATTGAATACTTGGTATTTCTAGTTAAGTTAATACTGCTCTCTATATTACTCATGTTGACAGTTCAAATATGGTTAAGTATGGTTATTACTGCTAGGTAGTTTATACTGCCAGTGCAAAGTTACTACTGCTTACCTTGTTTCTACTTCTAATCAGTGTTACTACTGCTGGCATGTGTTAATACTGTTAGTCTGAATTAATACTGCTAGTCTGTGTTAGTACTGCCTGTATGTGTTACTACTGCTAATATGAGTTAATACTGCAAGTTGGTTAATACTGCTAGGGTACTTAGTACTGCTTCTAACTGAAACCCTCCACCTATAAATACCCCTTTGTGACCGCCAAAATACAAACGGCTCTTTGAACTTCCATTGCTTCTCTTTCTTTCTCTCTCTCGATTTCTTGCTCTCCGGTGTATACCCTCGTAGCGATTCAAACCCTAGAATCAATCAGAACGATGGCAGGACTAGAATTCTTTGATGAACACAATGAGGTTGCTATGATGAAAAAATCCAAACAGGCTGAAGGTTTTCATCAGATTGTGGATTTCCTCAAATCGTCACACATTGCCCATGCCCTCGCTGTTAATCCCACAATCTGTGTGGAACATCTACGACAATTTTGGGCAAATGCTACCATCCACACTGAAGAGGGCACTCAGGTCATCAAAACAAGGGTGTGTGATAAACCCCTGACCATCTCAGAAGAGTGTATTCGCATCCATCTACGCTTAGATGATGCCTTAGGTATTACCTCTCTTCTTAAGGAAGATCTCTTCCAAGTTCTGAGTCGTATGGGGTTTGATGGTCCCACTGATGTATTTAAGTTTTTCAAGAACAGATTTTCACCACAGTGGAGATTTTTTGTTTATACCCTACAACACTGCATTTCCAGAAAAACAACTGGCTGGAGTGCGTTCAGCAACACCATAGCCTATGCTTTGGTCTGCTTAGCGACCTCTAGAAAGTTTAATTTCTCTCAAATGATCTTAAATGATTTAATGTCAAACCTGGATATCAAATCAAAAAGCTTTTATATGTATCCAAGGTTTGTACAAGAAGTACTTAATAAGGAATTGACGGATTTACCTACCTTCAAGAAGGTATATGTACCAAAACTCCCCAATGGGAAAGTGTTCTCAAACATGAAAAGGTCTTCCAAGGACATTTCTGGCCAAGACACTCCATTGTTCTCTACTATGATGGGTGTGTCTCTTTCCCATGGTGAGGCATCAGGGTCACAACCCACATCTGACCACCCAACTGATGACCTACCCACACCATTCCATTCTGTTAATATTCCTCAGATCCCTTTTGTCAAGCCCAAATCCCCCATCACCAAAACATATATCAGGAAAAAGGTACAGAAGGTTCCTTCCCTTCTTGTATCTTCACCCCCAAAGCCTTCAAGCCCTATAATGAAACATTCTCCATTAGAGAATATCGGAAGGGAAACCATAGGGGTGTCTCCCAACCCCCAGAAGGTGCTCTATAAGGAGAAGGATGAACATGTGGGCAGTGAGGCTCACACTACGGACTTTGCACAAAATGCAGGGCAGGACAGTGTGAACATCTTTAAGACCTTCCCCACAGCAACTTTGGGTGAGCAATCATCCAAAGGTCTCAGGTGCCAAGAAACCAAGGGGGTAGAGGGTGCTTCTGCTAGGCAGAAGACTCCTACTAAAACTTCCAAGGATCCTTCAAGGGTGGTCAACACACCCAAAGGAGGTGAGGATAGATATAACTATGAGGAATTGATGGAAACTATTGCAAATGTCAATCTGGATGTACTCAAACAAGGTGCAGAAATAGAGGAGATGAAACTGGTGATTCTTTCACAACAAGTGCAAATAAGCAAATTAAGGAAGATGGTTTTGAGGTTGGTATTGAAAAAGAAGAGAAAGCAGTTTGTGCTAAAGAAGAGCAGCATAAATCATGATGCTTCCAAAAAGGGGGAGACAACTGAAGCTGAAACTGAAAAACAAAGTCCTGTTGGCATGGAATCTAAATTTGAGGGGGAGTTGGGTACAAAAGCAGAATGTAGCAAAGTAGCAGAAATAGGTCTAGCAGCAGAAACTGAGAAGGCTGAAGTAGAAACTGAAAAAGTAGTAGCAGAAACAGGGCTGACTATTGAGGAAATACAGACTGCAGAAACACTAGTGAAGGCCAAAGCTGACACTCCAAAGGCTACTCAAAAGGCTAAGGGAGTGGAAATCAAAGAAGGTGGTCTAGCAAAGCAAAGAAAAGAAGCTAGTATTGCTGAGATTAAAGGTAAAGGCAAAGATAAGGTGGTTGAATCTGTAAAAGCATCAACGAAACAAAGTCAAATAGCTCTGGATGAAGAATTGGCAAGGAAGATGCAAGCAGACCTTGAAAAGGAAAAAGAGATTCAATCTGCCAAAGACAGAGAGATTGCATTGGAGTTGGCCAAAAAGATCAATGAAGAATATCAAAAGAGTCTGAGGTCTGCAACTGCTGCTAAGAAAGTCACAAAGAAAGATTCAAGGCAAAGGCTACCACTGAAGACTAGACAAAGACGGGCTTCCAAGACATACTTAGCCAACCAAGAAAGAAGGAAGATGATAAACTTCCTGAAAGGAGCTATTGGAGTTCTTGAGGGAATGTTTACAGGTATGTCTTTTGGAAAGCTTGAAGAACTTTACAAGAAGGAAATGGCAAAGCTGCAAGGAGACTTCATTCAAAGGGTTGAGGTTGAAAGAAAAATGAAAGAAATGCATGATCTTCATATTCAACAACCTTTTCCTGAGAATGAAGAAACCACTCCTACAAAAGAAGTGGAAGAAGAACAGAAAGAAGAAACACTTGCTCAAACAGTCAAAGATGTCAAAAGAATGAAAACCATAGCTTCAAAGAAACAGACCAAAAGTCCAAGGATTGAAGAAGTTCAAAAAGAAACTGAACCTGTTGTTGCAACCCCTGAAGAACAATCAAGTCAACAAGGTGCAGAACAATCTGAACAATCTGAGGTACATGTTGGTTTGTATATGACAGTGACTGACAGTGAACCTGTAGAAGCTGACCCAATATCAGTCCAAGCCCCTGAAATTATCCATTAGGATATCCTGGAAGATCAAAGGAAGAAATACTTCAGGATTAAAAGGATGGGAGACAAGTATGAGGTTTACTCTACTTGGGGAAAAATCATCAGAAGCTGTTCTAGATCAGACTTAGAAGAAATGTTCAAGGTTGGAATGAGCTTGTATGAAAAGGACTTGACAGGAGCAGTAATGAGCTTAATAAGACTAGCCATGGAGTACTTATGCATGATGTTTGATCCTAGCAAAGTTCAACATGTTGTCAGAGATCTGCATCTGGAGAATAAATTCCAAAGAATAGACAATTGGATGCTATTTGAAAGGGTGGAGTCTATGTCATCACTATTGACAAATGCTACCATGAGTACTATTTGGTTGACAAGATCTATGACCATAGTAAAGCCAAATTGCAAGGTATGTTGAATGCTAAGATGGTATGTTCAAAGGATTCTGAAATGGCCAAGATAGTAGTCAGAAGAACTATCAATCAGAGTTTCGGTCTGGATCCTAATCTATGCAACTAAAATGGAGTTTTGAATGCATCACAGAGGAACACATCTTGAAGAACATAACTTCTCAATCTGAAAAGTTATGTTAGGGGGAGATTGTTGGGTCAGAAATAACCAAGTCTGGTTAGTACTGCTAGGTGATGAAATATTACTACTGCTAGTAGAATTAATACTGCTTGAAGAGTTAGTTCTACTACTTTAATAGTTAGTACTGCTTGGAGAGTTAGTACTGCTAGTAGTTAGTACTGCTTGAAAGGTAATGCTGCAAGTAAAAGGTTAATACTGCAAGCATGATAATATTGCTGATGATGTTAATGCTGCTGGATAAGGACAAAGTTAATACTGCTATTGAGTTAATGTTGCTTCTGAAGATAAAGATGGATTGATGCGTAAGAATAGGAGATGAAGATAATTATGGACTAGATTCTAAAGAATAATATTTCCTTTGTAACTATCTTGTAATTAATTCTGTATATATAGTTTAGAAGTTCTTGATAGAGGAACACATATTGATAGAGTTGTTTTTGTTTAGAGAATTAACCTCAAGACTAGTATTGATCCTTTCTATAGAGAAGTATAGAACGTCTGTTGAGTCTGTTCAACAGATTGAGGTTGTGTTTGTAATCATTAAGTTTTATGCAATATAAACTTATGATTTGAGTTTATATTCTGTGTTTTGATTAATTGTTAAAGTGTTATTCTGCGACTTCTTTAACATTGTTTCTGAGTTTGTATTAAATTCTTGTTTAGAATTTTCGATCTTGACATACACAAATTCCATCCATAAATAATCACATTCAACCATTTAGAATCGATCCCCAAACACATTACATCAAAATCCCAATCTTGACCAAAACCCTAATTTTGACCTAATTTCTCCTAAACCGTCACAATCCGAAATTTAAAAAACCAAAAGCTACGAAACCATCAAGAAGGCATTTATAACTTATATTAAGGTTTAGAAATGGAAGTGATACACTTACCCCTTAGATTTTGGTGAAAACCTAGAAAACTCTACCATGAAGCTTGAGGTTGAAGAAGAAGATGGTGAACCCTTGACTCTGGCTTCCAATCTTCACTACTTGATGATGAAACACTTCAAGAGATCAAGGATTTGTCCCAAAATGAGTTAGCGTTTGAGGGGAAGGAAAGGAAAACGATTTGGGAGAGAATGAGGAAGTTTGGAGAAGTGAAAATGAGAAAGAAGCTTGAAATTCGCGACTTAACAACAGTCTGCCACACATGTGCGACATTGACCAGGGACAATGCCCAGGACATTGTCGCATGGCAATGTCACCAGCATTGCCCAACCTCTTGTTTCCTCCTCTACGACTGTGACAGTGCGACTATGACACTGTCATAGTCGCCGGACATTGTAGCAGGACCTTTTCGGAGCCCTGAAACCCAACTTTTTCAATGCCAAAACTCTTGATACTCCAAGGGACTTTATATAATGCTTTATAATCCCACTATTTACAAGGCACAAAAACATCCAGGGTGACATTTACTTACCAAAAATTACGGGTGTTACATTATAGGATGAAGATGATTCACTCATCAAGAAGATAGTTCGTAAATGCAAACTATATTTTTTACAAAGAGGCGCTGAAAGTATATAATATTTCTTATCTTTTGCATGAGTTCGTAAATACGAAGGTTTTTCACAAAGCTGTGGGCTATTGCAGTAAGAATAGGGAGAAGGTGGCTAGGAGATTAAAGCATCAACCAAAAATGGCTAAAACAATTAATTTCTCTTTAGAATTTGTACCTACTAAACTCATGATAATCTAATCCTAACACTCTTTTGAATCTTTCTTATAACTTAAAGAGTAAACACTAATTTTGGTCCTTAAGGTTTACTAAAAAGTTTGAAAGTGGGACCTGAACTTTGATAAGTCTAGAAAGTATCCTTGAGATTTTCATTTTACTTTGAAAATAGTCCCTAGTCACTAACTCTGTTAATGAATATCCGTTAAATAAGGGGCAATAGAGTCTTTTTACCTTTCTTTTAAAATTCTAATTAAAAATTAATAAAGTGTAGCGTGTGTATGTGCATATGGATATGATAAAACTTCAATTTTGGTCCCCATCGGCTTGAATCCCTCAGTGACGTCGGTGCTTCCCCCTTTCTTTTCCCATTGGTGAACACCATTCCATATTTCCGGTAAACCCTTCTTCTCCGATGACACCTCTCAAATACAAAATCAAAATCATAAAACAAAAAACAAAAAACAAAACCGAACCTCCATCACCGGTGCAACTCTTTTCACCCCACGATTCATCTTATGGAACCGTATTGATCTGCACCTCAGATTCCTGCATTTGTGTGTTGGCCGGAGTTGGAAGTTTTCCCTATCGAAATCTCATAGGGATGCAACCTGTTTATGTTCTTCGAAGTAGAGGGAGAGGTTTTGGGGTATCGGGAAGGGATGGAGTGCTTCTGGTAAAGGGAGGGGTTCTGGATCTGGAGGTTATGGGTGGAGTGGTATCATAATCTTCTTTATTATTTTAATAATATTAAGGAATTATATAATACATAATATAATATTAAATATATTACTTCTTTATTATTTTAATAAGAAAGAAAAATATAATTAATAAATAAAGACAACATAAAAAGAAAAAGGAGTAGGTAAAAAGACAAACATACCCTTTATTTAACGGATATTTATTAACGGAGTTGGTGATCAAAGACCATTTTCAGAGCTAAATAAGAATCATAAGGATGCTTTCTAGACTCATCAAAGTTTAGGTCCTACTTTCAGACTTTTTAATAAATCTCAAGGACCAAATTTAGAGTTAACTCTAACTTAAATTTGAGTTCTACTTAATCCTAGTGGGCTTATAAGTCAATGTTGGAGGTTAACATGCATGTTAAATAAACCAGACAACTCAAACCGGGCTGCACAAAACGACACATTTGCAACTCTGTTTTTAACATTAATATATTCTTAATATATTCTATAACTTTATCATCCAGATATATATATATATATATATATATATATATATATATATATATATATATATATTAAAGACTTTATATAAAATAATAATAATTTAATCCAATGGGTTGGAAGGATAAAAAAATCTTTCTCCTTGCGTCAAGTTTTAGAAAATTATCTAAAGTTTGAGTTTTCTCTATTTCAAAGAGTCTCCAAATTTAGAGAACTCTATAAAATTAAATGTTTAAAAGAGAGAATTGTGTTTTTTTTATTGTTTTCACCAATGAGGTTGAATGTATTATTACTTTACATAAAAAAAATATAAAATTACATTAGAATGGTAAATTTATATAATATATTGATAATATAGTTATTGTTGAAATCTCATAAATAGAAAAAATGTTGAAGTTGACTATAATTTTTTTCCTGAGATTTTAATTTTTGTTTCTCTATTTTCTAAAAAATTATAGAGAATTTGTTGGAAATGCTCTGATACTACGCTACCAATAAGTTATAACCAATTTTTATTATTTTAAAGAGTAAATTAAAATTTTGGTCCCTGTGGTTTATTATTTATAACACTTCTGATCCCTACAATTTCGAAATTACAGTTTCGCCATTAGAGTATGCAAAAGCGACTGGAATAGCTCCCTCCCTCTAACAACTGTTAAAAGGATACATTAAGTCAAGGATATTTTAGACTTTTCAATTTTTGTTTATTTTTGCTTTAAAAAATAAAATCTAACTAATATATATTATATTAAATTATATATATATATATATATATATATATATATATATATATATATATATATATATATATATGTATATATATATATATATTGGGGCGGTTTCAATTGCAAACCAAGCGATTACAACAAACTTTGCAAACCGATCTACACCACCCATTATTTTCATCTATGGCCATCAATGAAGCAGTGGCATTACGGTAAATAATTTGACATCTTTATTCATTTTCAATGGATGGTAATGACGTGCAGGGGTAAATATGGAATGGAAATTATAGAATTTATCACTATAATTTTATAAAGATTCTTCGTTGATGATATGGCGATTTACTCTCGTTATTAGGCTGAAACATATAATAACATCCACATGCTTATCGGAATAAAAACCATGACAAAAAGAAGTCTGTAATCACGAAGCTTGTTTCGTTGGCATGGTTTCTTCTCGACGAAACCTGTAATCATGAAGCATGTCATCACGAAGCTTGTTTCATTGCAAACACGAAGCGTGTTTCATGAAATCGTAATCATGAAACCCAGATCTTCATGTTAGTGTATATATGTGTATAAGGCCCATGTCCATGGGCCCATATAGTCTCTGTATATAAATCCCTTATATCTTCTAGTCTAGGTTAACTTTTCTCATTATTATTTGTCAAATTGTACGTTTATTCTCTCAATCAATATATCGAAGTCTCAAGCCTTCAGCATATTCATCGTCTCTTTCAATCATTATCATATTCTAACATGGTATCAGAGTTGTAGGTTTGCTTTCTTCCTCACTATCACCGTCACCATCCTTCTCTCGCCGTCGCCTCCGACAACCGAAACCCTAGCCGCAGATAAACATCGCACGGGTACGTCCTACAACCGAAACCCTAGCCGCAAGGTACCTCAGATAAGCCCTCATCGTCGCCGCCCTCTCTGTCTCTTATCGCCGTCGCCGCCCTCTCTGTTTTTCATCGAACGGGAACATCGCACCAGTCGTCTGATCGGGTTCTTCAATCGGGTTCGTCTGTGAAGAACATCGGTCGTTATTCAAGCAGTCCGGTCCCTGTCGAGACACCGGTCAGAGACACCGGTCGCACCACTTTGGTCCATACCGGTCGATACCGGTCAGGTCCGGTCCATTTCAACTCCGGTCGATGGATCTGGTCCATTTCAACTCCGGTCGATGGATATCGGTCGAGCAAGACACCGGTCACCGGTCACTTTCTGAACTGTTTCTCGTCACATCCATGGCTTCCAATCTCAGTCACTCAAATCCCATTTCGGTTGTTTTCAATGGTAGCAACTACATCCTGTGGCATCACCATATGACAATTCTACTAAAATCTCATGGGCTTTACACCTATGTTACTGGTGCATCCAAACTTCCAGTTCATGAAGCAACTGAGAATGTTGTTGATTTTGCAAAACGCATGAATGAGTGGGACATCAATAATGCTCGTATTCTGGGTTTCATTAATGCCTCCACTACTCCTGAGATCAACCAACAATTTCTTGGCTATGCCACCACCAAAAGTCTCTGGGATTTTCTCGCCAAGCGGTACATGTCATCGGGCCTATCTCATCAGTATCAACTGTGGACTACCTTTCAGAACAAACGTCAGCTTCCTGATCAATCTGTAAACTCTTATATCTCTGAAATGCAGTCTCTCAGAGATCATATAAGTCTTGGAGCACCACAAATTTTTGATGAAACAACTCAACAATTCACAGCCTACTTCAACCAACTACATTTAATCACCATTCAGATGGGTCTTACTGATAAATTTGAGAATGTTCGTGCTTCCCTTCTTCATAGGCAGCCACTACCTACTCTTGAAGAAGCCATATCAGAATTGCTAAGTGAAGAAACCCGTCTTCACATGCGTTCACCGATGTCCACTACTGATATCGTTCTCTACACGTCTCATCCCAAGTCCAAAGGTTAATGGACCAACAGCAACCATTCCAAATCTCAAGAGACCCGTAATCACGAAGCTTGTTTCGTTGACACGGTTTCTTCTCAACAAAGCCTGTCGTCATGAAGCCCATTTCGTTGCAATCACGAAGCATGTTTCATGAAACCGTAATCATGAACAAGTCCATGTTGAAGACTTAGTTCATGAACAGGTCCATTTTGATGTGATTCTTAGGAAAGAAACCACAATTTTATACATGGTTGATATGAAATTCATGAACACCCAACCCTCTTATTCATAATCCGTATAGAAATAACAAAAAACCAATGGTTTCAAGAGAAACAAATACACAACAATTACCTTCCTCATCAGAAAATAATGCACACAGATATCCCGTATTTTTCCGACTGCTGCATCAAAATTCGGTTTCACCACATCAACCATCAGCGTCGTTTGTCAATAACTCATTTTGGGAGGCGAATCGCTATCAATCACATAAAGAAATCTTCGAAAAAACCATAACTTGATGAAGGAGACGATACCGTAAAGCCTTGAATCACATCCCCATTTGGCCGACGAACAAACGACATCAATCACATAAAAGATCTTCAAAAAATAATAACTTGATGAAGGAGATGATATCCATAACCGTAAAGACTTGAATCTCATTCTCATTTCGCCGACGAACCAACGATTTGGAAAAACAATAACGTGGTGAAGAAGATGATATCCATAACCGTAAAAACTTAATCACATTCTCATTATATCCCTTCAACATCGGATATACTCAAAATAAAAATATAATTAAAATAATTACAAATAAGAATTAATTTACAAAAGTCGTAAATGCCCTTTAGAGATTTAAGTTAAATAAAATAGGAAAATATAAATTTATTTAAAATAGATGGCTAAGATCGGTTTGCAAAGTTTGTTGTAATCGCTTGGTTTGCAATTGAAACGTACCCTATATATATATATATATATATCATATATGTGTCCCCACTAGTGATGGCCAAATAGGCCCAACCCAATCCGACCCGGATCGGTTAACTGGGGTTAATCTGACGCTTGACCGATCCGGCCCGGGATCGACCTTAATCGGTTAAGGGCCCGAAATTCATAACCAATTACACTTTTGGAGTGATTCGGCGGCCCGGCCCGATCCGGCCCATGATCGGTTAATGGCCGGGCCGGGCCCGACCTGAATTTTTTGAAAAAAAAGTAGTCATTTATAGCCGTTAAGTTACCGTTTTTTATAATGTTACCGGGTTTTTTTTGCCTCATAACATCCCAAAAACACTATAAATAAGTTGTGTGGTGTATGGGGTTAGATACCAAGTTACAAAATGCAAACAATTCTCGCTATATTTTGTGATTTCGACTCGTATTCATTTCTCACAAACTCGCAAGTTCTAATCTCTGTGGTCTCAATCCTCATCTATTTCAATCTTTCTCGTCCAAAATGACTGGTGGATAACACGGCGCATCTAACGAACAAATTGTTGTAATTAATTTGAAAGTATAAATAAAACGTATTTTTAAAGTGTATTTGAGTGATCCAAATTTATTTTGCAAAGTTTATTAATTGATGTAATTAATTATATTTTAAAATTTTTTATTTAAAAAAAATAACCCTCAACCGATTTTGGGCCCAACCTGTAACCTAACTGGGACCGAGTTTTCGCTCCAAACCGTGACTGGCCCGGGACCGGTTGGGCCTTAACCGGTTACGTGGGTTATTGTTTGGGCCTGTTGACCGATTGGGTCGGCCTGACCCAACCAGTAACCGACATTTGACCACCTCTAGTCCCCACAAGCGCCAAGAGCGAGCATCTCCAACGAACCCATCCCTTCCCCTACCGCCAGTCACCATCTCTAGCGAAGCAGCGCCTCCCCCCTCCGCTTGTCACCAGATCTAGCGAACAACCCCTCCCCCACCCTTTTCTCCTATAGGTTTCAAACAAATACAGTCACCATCTTTTGTATTTGGTGTTTTAGGGTTGCATAAAGAGAACGAGGGAAGGTTGGAACAATTTGTAATTAGAGGGAAGAAGGAAGAGGATGACGACGGTGCTCATAGCAGAAGGAAAGGGCATAGGCGAGGATATGTAGATGGTTGGAAAATGGTGGTGGGATGGTGGAGATGGTCAACGAATAGTGGTGGGATAGTGGAGATGGTCGGTGAATGGTGGTGGATGGTCAACGAAGATGGCGTCTTCGTCACCTGCAAAAGAAGATGGTAGGGAGTGGCACAAAGATGGTGGAGATCGATAGACGGAGTTCACTGATTCTTCATTTGGGGAATTACGTTGTCGATCGGTGGTGATGCAGAGGTTTAAGGCATCGATTGGTAGGTTAAGGCATCAAATTTTTCACCCATTTTTTCATTTGGGTGAATTTTCATTGATCTCATACTTGACATATCCAAAGGTTTGGATTTTGGTTTTCATGTGGGGAAGGTTTCATCTCATTCTGGCAGATCCAAAGTTTTTGATTTTCGTTTTCATTTGAGGAAAGTTTCAACGATTTCTTCATTGTGTTTTTGGTTTTCGCTTTCGTTTTAGTTTGGATTTTGATCTTGGATTTAGGTATAGATTTTGAGATTTGGAGTTGGAATTGATTTTGATTTTGGGTTGTACTTGGCTGGAGAAGATGACCGGTTCCGGAGGTGACCAGTGCTTGAGAATATGGTTGTCATTAAGTGTGTTTTTTTAAGAAAAGTAATAAAAAAACTACAAAAATCTAAAATACCTCTGACTTAACGGATCCTTTTAACAGCCGTTAGAGAGAGGGACCAAATCCAATCATTTTTGCATACTCCAATTGTAACACCCGTAATTTTTGATAAGTAAGGATCACCCGGACCTCTTTGCAACTTGTAAGTGGTGGGATTCATGTTGGGAAAACATTATTCAAAACCCCCAATAGTGTCGAAGGTCTTGGTGTCGAAAAAGGTCAAATTTCGGAGCTCGGGGGAGGCTGGGTGATAGTGCCCGCGACAGTGACATGTCAACGTCGCGGGGGTGGTACCACCTGCGGTACACTCTCAGCGAGAGTGCCCTGGGCACAATCGCCAGGCACAATCGTGGTCGGCCCCCAACTTGTTCTAAAACCCGATTTTAACCCCTTTACACTTGTTTCATCCCCCACTTTCATCCTCCTCTCTCAAGAACCGAACTCTTATGCTTCTATTGTCGATTTTGGGAATTCGAGGTACCAAAACAAAGGAATCCAAGTGACTTCTCATCATTTAGAAAGGTGGGAGGCTAAGGCTAAAATGTGTTCATCTTCTTCATCACCCTTATCAATTTCTAGGGTTTTCACCTAACCCTTTTATCAACTTGAAGATTTGGAATGAATATCTCATCTTGGTGATTTATAAGTATGTGGTTGGTGGATTCAAGTTGGGATTGAGGTAATCATCTATTTTCTTCATTCATGAAAACTAGGGTTTTGCTCAAGTTAGGAATGATGATGTAAAATGTTTGGGGAACGATTGTAGATGGTTGAATATGATTATTTATGGTTGGAAACTTGTGGATCTAGGTTTTTTGGAAGGATTTACACGTGGATTCAAGTTTGCTCCAAGGAAGCTCAAGTTGGGTAAAATCTAGATTTAGCCTAAATCTAGAAAGGTGGGTTCAAGTTGATTTGCGAAAACGTTGTACATGCCAAAATGTTTATTTTAAAGTGTTTTGTGTTTTACATGAAATTGTTAACTGCTGATCACTTGATAAGTTTTGGTTACTTGGAAGTTTTTAACTTTATAAACTTATAAAACACCCACATTCGTGATTTTTGGGCATCTTGATAAATGAGACGTATATGGACGTATTTTGGTGATTTATTGCATAAATGAGATTATTTGGTTAAAATACATTTTTAGTGTTTGTTTGGGTAAAAGGTTTAATTTTGTGTTATGGGACGTTTTAAAATGATAAAGAGTATAAATCTATTTGGAAAACCTTTTGTCCCGACTTAAACTGTGTTGGAGTCTATTCAAGTATTTTGGAGTGTGTGATTGCATGGTATGGGTCGAGTATGTTTATTATTTGAAAAGCGTTAATCATTTGTCAAAAAGAGGTTTTGAGTATTTTGGCTCGATGTCCTTTTAAAGGAGTCTTGAGAACACTTGTCCGGTTTTATATAGCTCAATGTAGAGTCCATTTATGACGTACGTACTAATGCGCTGTGTTGCGTATTGAGATTGGTTACGGACCCGAGTGCTTTGGTCATTCATGTGTAGTCCGGTAAGCTTAGACTGTGTTGCATTGGATCCATAGGCACGCAAGTCAGTCTGTTTTGGATGGTCAATTGGGTATTTCGGTACTTAACCCCGGTATCCATGTCTTACGACTGGAAACTTTACAAGTGTGCACTAGGAGGGTTGAGTCTGGTGGTGCTACCGAGGAGGTGGGCACTAGGACCTCCGCCGCTTGAAGTAATGCCTGGGAGGTAGTCTTTAAGTGTGTCGGGCCTTCGGGATGGAGTTCTTCGGAATGTTCATCAAGGTCAACTGACTTGTGGTGAAACTTGTTAAAGAAATCGTAAGGAGACTTGGGCTTGTATGTCGTGAGGTGTCATGCGGTTAACGTTACATGGGTGTGTTGGGTTACGGGATCTCAAGCACAACGGAAAATAAAACTGTAACCCTCCAAGGACCCATACGAACTGGAATAAAACGGGTGTTTTGAAATTATACCTCACAGTTAACGAGACTTTGAATCACACAAAAATCCTCGACGACCCTGATCAGTATGTCATTAACAAGCTGATGCATCTGTCGGCCCAGAAAATCCAACTCCACCATCAACAGCAGATAAACTTGAACAACATCATCGTCAGAACATCACTGTCTCAGGGCACGAATGGTGGGTTGTTGTCCGAAACAGAATCTTCTCACCAGAAAAAATTCCTCTCGCCTGAAGCGACGAACGTGCCCACCAATATTAAATTTCCTCCTCCCATCCCCGGTGGATCTGCCTCTCGAGAAACATGTGAATGAGCATGCGGTCTCCACCATTCATGGCGATGTCCAACCATGGACCAAAAACATTCTCCCTAAAAAGGGACAGTTCGACAAGACTAAAGTCCGCCTTGATCTCTGTTGTGACAAATGTTCGACAGTTGAGCATCAAAGAAGTCGGTAAAAATCACCCTACATAGTACTTCGAAGATGTTGTTATGTTTATAGAAACCTAAATCAAATTACACAGACCTAATTTATAACAATTCTAAGTATAGAGACCTAATCTGTAAATATGAAAAGTATAGGGGCCTAATTTGTAATCAATTTAAGTATAATGACCTAATCTTTAAACATGGGAAGCCGAGGAAGACATGAAGCGAAGATACCCTCACTTGTTCGTGTGACTAAGATTTCGAGGACAAAATCATTTTCAAGTTGGGGAGTATTGTAACACCCGGTATTTTCGTAACCTTTTATCCGTCTTCCGTTTACCTTTTTGGGCAAAATGTGTCGTACTTTCGAACCTTAAATCGACCCATGCGAAAATCTCGAGTTTTGGCCATTTTCGGGCTTCGGTACCAGTGGCGCGACTGTGCCTCGCTGTCACTATCGCCAGGGTACTATCGCGAGCCAAGTACCACTCTCGGTACATATGGCGCGAGTGTGCCTCGGGTTAGTGACACCGTCACTATCGCTTGGCAAGGTCGCGAGAAGGGTGCAGACGGGTTAAAATCTGATTTTTAGCCTCATTTCTCATTCTAACTCAATTTTTTCTTTGTTATTTCCTCTCAACTTCTTCCCTTCATAGAAACCGAACCTAGGGTTCATCTTCTCCGCAATCGCATCATCTATTGCTAGAAGTTGGGTGTTTCATCCAAGGTTTCAGTTTGGAAGCTTCATCACCATCTCCATCTTCATCTTCATCTTCTCCAACAGGTCAAGATCTAGGTTTTTGGGTTTTCTTCTAAAACCTACTTGGTGAGTTCCTACTATCATTTTCTAAACCTTATACACATCAAAATATACATTTTGAACTCCTAAATATCTCCTTGGTTTTGGATTTATGAAAATTACAATTTGACCTAACTTGAGTTTTAGGAGATTTTAGGGTTCTTGCTATATCTTGCGAAATGGAAGGGTTTCATTTGTTATGAAATAAAATAAAGTATTATTTGCACATATTTGGTGAATTACTTGGAAGAATGTATGCTGGGTCTGAAATGAGCTAAGGATGATTAATACTGCCAGATACTACTTCTTGTGTAATTAATACTGCTGAAGGAACTTACTACTGCTAGACAAGTTAATATTGTTAGCATGTTAGTACTGCAAGAAAAGGTTAATACTGCTGAGATGGTTAATGCTGCTGGGAGAATTAATACTGCTTATGAAGATTAAAGCTGCTGAGAAGATAATGATGGAATGATGAGAAAGTCAAGGAGATTTGAAGATAATTATGGACTGGATCATGAAGATTAATTTTTCTTTTATAATTATCTTGTAATTTGTCTTGTATATATACTGTATAGAAGGCATAGTTTAGAATAGACTTTTTGATAGAATTTCAATATATGTTTTAGTGAGAATTAACCTCAAGATTCATTGTAATCATTTCTTTAGAGAAGTTTAGAACGTCTGTTGAGTCTGTTCAACAGATTTTGGTTTAGTTTGTAATCATTAAGTTAATCAATATAACTTGTGATTCGCATTCAAGTACTGTTTCATTGATTGAGTGTTAAAGTGTTTTTCCGCAACTTCTTTAACATTGTTTCTGAGTGTGTTAATTAAATTATTCATTAGAATTTTTCGATCTTGACAAGTGGTATCAGAGCCAGAAAACTCAGAAACCTATAATCATGGACAATTCAAGGGACAGCGTTTTGGTATCAAAGGTTCCCATGCTCAAACCCAATGAGTTTGACATGTGGAAAATCAGAATCAAGCAATATATTCTTCTCACAGACTTCTCAATGTGGGACATCCTTGAGAATGGTCCCTCTGATGGAGAAAAGATGGATGCAGATGGCAAGAGACCTCCACCAAAGACTGATGGAGAAAGAAAGATAAGGCAGACAAAGATGAAATCTTTGAGCACTCTGCTCTTGACTATACCTAATGAGTACCAACACCAGTTCTGCAACTGCACGGATGCACAAGTTCTATGGAATGCACTGGAGAAAAGATTTTCTGGTACCAAAAGTACCAAGAGAAATCAGAAGGCCATCCTGAAGCAGCAATATGAAAACTTCATGTCTACAAAGAATGAGTCCATGACTCAAACTTTTGATAGATTTAATAAGTTAATTGGTGAATTGGCTACTGTTGGTGTCCAGATAGATCAAGATGATGTCAACAGAAAATTTCTAAGATCTCTTGGTGATGAATGGACTATGTACACTGTCTCCTTCTGACAGAATGACCAACTGGAATTGGATGACCTCTATAATGACCTTAGGGTGTTTAAAGCAGAGGTAGAAGCAAAGAAGAGGCCCTCTGGATACTCATACAATGTTGCTCTTTTATCATCTTCTACTGATTCTGCTGCTAATACAGAATCAGTTAGAATCAGTTAGTGCTGCCTATGGATCAAAGCAAGATAGATCTAATGACTCAGTTTTAGAAGCTTTTCTATCCATTCATGCTAATTCCACTCTAATTAATCATGACTTAGAACAGATAAATGCTGATGATCTGGAAGAGATGGATATCAAGTGGCAAATGGCTATGCTCACAATGAGGGTAAAAAGATTCATCAAAAAGACTGGAAGGAATAACTTTGCTCAGAAAAGAGAAGATGGGGTTGGATTTGATAAATCCAAGGTTGAATGTTACAAGTGTCACAAGCTGGGGCACTTTGCAAGAGAATGCAGAAGTGGAATGCCTCAACAGCATACTAGCAACCATCAACCATCACAGTCCACTAACTTTAACAACAGGAACTCTTCTCAAGCTTTTGTTTCCCAAGAAGGAATCGGATTTGATTGGAGTGACCAAGCAGAAGAAGCAGTTCAGAATCAAGCTTTAATGGCTAATGTTTCAGAGTCAGCAAGGACTGATATTCCCACAGAGGGCAACCAACAGCTCAAGGGAAGGAGCATTTGGCATGTTGATAGTGGTTGTTCCAGGCACATGACAAGTAACATGGCATGCCTTCAAAACTTCAAAAGAATTGATGGAGGACATGTTGCTTTTGGTGATAATCCAGCAGGTGGAAAGATAAGTGGAAAAGGTAATGTGTCAAAAGGTAAGATGACCTTTGAGGATGTATACTATGTTGAGCAATTGAGATACAACCTGTTAAGTGTATCACAGGTTTGTGACAAGAAACATAGCATATTATACAATGATACTGAATGTATTATCCTTGCTCCAGGGTTCAAGGTAGTTGATGAAAGTATGATACTACTTAGAACTCCTAGAAAGGACAATGTTTATTGCTTAGACTTGGAGAGTGTAACTTCTAATTCATCTTTAAATTGTTTATTTTCAAAAGCTTCATTGGATGAATCATCTTTATTGGACAGAAGGATGTGTCACATGAACTTTAAAACAATGAAAAAACTTGTGAAAAACAACCTTGTAAGAGGATTGCCACAAAAGGTATTTTCATGTGATGATCATTGTGTTGCATGTCTTAAAGGCAAATAGCACAAAACTTCTCATAAGTCCAAAGAGATAAATACAATCTCTTCACCTCTTAATTTACTGCATATGGATCTGTTTGGTCCTACAAATGTGATGAGTATTGGTAAGAAATCCTACTGCTTGGTTATTGTTGATGATTTCTCTAGATTCACTTGGGTCTATTTTCCGAGGACTAAGGATGAGACAAGTGGACTGATGAAATCCTTTGTTCTTAGAGTTGAAAACCAAACAAATCTAAGAGTTAAAGTCGTCAGGTCTGATAATGGAACTGAATTTAAAAACAATGACCTAAACAACTTTTGTGAGGAAAAAGGCATTGAGAGATAATATAGTGTTCCTAGGACTCCTCAACAGAATGGTGTTGCTGAAAGGAGAAACAAGACTCTGATAGAAGCTGCTAGATCTCTGTTGACTGATTCAAAACTTCCAAACACTTTTTGGGCAGAAGCAGTTAATACTGCCTGCTATGTTTAAAACAGAGTTCTAGTAGTGAAATTCCAAGACAAGACACGTTATGAGCTTTTTAAAAAGAAGAAACCTTTTATTGGATTTTTCAAACCATTTGCGTGTCCTTGCACAATTCTCAATACCAAAACTCACCTAGGCAAGTTTGATAGCAAAGCTGAGGATGGATTTCTTGTTGGATACTCATCTCAAAGCAAGGCCTACAGAGTTTTTAACTCCTCTTCTAGGATTATTGAGGAAAATGACAATGTCAATTGCAATGAGAACACACCAAATCAACTTTTCAGGTCCTGATTAGCTATTTGACATTGATTCACTGTCTAATTCTTTGGGTTTCAGTAATGAGCATAATGCAGGAACAAGGACAGAAAAGGTACAAGTACAAAGACAAGGGTTTGTGTTGTTCCCAACACCTACTGCTGATCCTGTTGAATTCTGTGACCAAGATAAGAAAGATACTTCAGATTCAAAGGACACTGAACCAGCTCAGAATGAAGAGGACAGAGGTGAAAAGGAAGATCGACCCTCAGATTTAGGAATCAAAGGTCTTGAGATGCCATGTTTGGAAGAAGATGACACAGATGATGATAACTCTTCAGTTTTTGGTGGCAGCACTCCTGAAAAGAATAACTCTAATCTGGAAGCAGATATTAATGAAGAGGTTGTTCATCAAACAAGAGTTCAGAAAAATCATCCTCCTAAATTGGTGATTGGTGACATCAATTCACCTATAATCACAAGGAATCATAGTAAGTTGGGAGGATTAAAAGATATACAATCAGGTTTACTTTCTTGCTTTCTATCACAGGTTGAACCCAAAAAGGCATATGATGCAATGAAGGATCCAAGATGGATAGAAGCAATGCAAGATGAGCTACTGCAGTCTTATGGTCCCTTGGAGATGAATAGACCATGTATACTGTCTCCTTTAGACAGAATGACAAGTTGGAGGACAAAGAACTAGACGATCTTTATAATGACTTAAGGGTGTTTGAGGCTGAAGTTGAAGCCAAGAAGAGACCATCTGGATACACTCATAATACTACTATTTTATCATCTTATTCTTCTACTGATTCTACTGCTAATACAAAATTAATTAGTACTGCTTATGTATCTAAGCAGGATGTATCTAATGACTCTGTATTAGAAGCTTTTCTTGCTTGTCATGCTAATTCTGTTTTAATTAATGATGATCTTGAACAAATTAATGCAGATGACCTTGAGGAGATGGATATAAAGTCGCAGATGCCCATGCTAACTATGAGGGTCAAGAGATTCATACAGAGGACTGGAAGGAACAACTTCTCTCAGAGGAGAGAAGATGGTGTTGGGTTTGACAAGTCAAAGGTGGAGTGCTACAAGTGTCACAAGATGGGACACTTTGAAAAAGAATGCAGAGGAGGAATTCCTCAACAACATGGCAGCAACCACCAACAAGCACATTCCTCAAGCGTCCAAAACAACAGAAACTCCACTCAAGCTCTTGTTTCTCAAGAAGGAATAGGATTTGATTGGAGTGATCAAGCAGAAGAAGTTGTTCAGAATCAAGCCTTGATGGCAGAAGTCTCAGAATCTTCTAGCACAGATATTCCAACTGAGGTAAAAACTAAACTGTGTACTAAAGAGTGTCTTCAGACTGTACAAAAGTACAGGGATCATAACCAAAGCATGTGTGACGACCTTAAAAGGTTAGAGAGAGATATAAGAGAGTATAAAGTGATTGTTGAGAAGTTTGAAGATGAAATCAAGGCTTACAAGGCCAATGAACTTCAGCATTACTATGACACAAATTACTGGAAGTGGGAGAAAAATCAATTAGAGACTCAAATAGAAAAGTCTAAAGAGGGGTATGAGAAGATAAAGAGTGAGTATGAGAAAGCTAAGCTTGACATTGAGAAGTTCTCTTATGCTTCCGAAGCAATGGACTCTTTGCTTAAAACTCAAGTTCATGATAAGATCAAGAGTGGTATAGGATACAATGCAACACCTCCACCTTATAACAATAATTACATCCCTCCCTCTTTAAGATCTCTTAGAGAACCAAAATAAGGAGGACTTACCTATAGGAGCAACAGAAGTAGATCCTATAGATAGTGTGGTGGTTGAAGAAGAGAATGAGGAAGAGAATTCTGAGAGTAAGAATACAGAAGAGATTCCTGTAGAAAATCATATCCTTACAAATGAAAGGGGGGGAAAACCATTCATCAAGAGTGAAAAGGTGGATAGCTCAAAGAAAGAAAAGGGAAAGGTATAGGGAGTCCACTATATGCAGACCACAGTTGTGAATCCCTGTACATGTAAACAGCATCAACCCCAAAAACATGAGAAAACAAGGGGTAATCAAAGAAACTGGAATAATCAGTGGGCACAAAAACAAGGGGTTGATCTGAGTAAAATCAATAGACCAAAACCTTGTTTTATTTGTGGAAAGCTTAATCATATTGCCAAATACTGTTATTTCAATCCTATGAACAAAAGGATAAATTTTCAAAGACATATACAAAATCTTGTTCGTTATAGGAATCAAAGAAGGAATCATATGGCTGAAAATGTAAAAAGAGCACCTTTAAAAACTCATGTTCAAAACAAGTTTGCAAAATCAAAGAAAAATACTCCAAAAAAGTCATGGAGTAACTTAATGAAGAAGAAAGCAAACAACTTTATCCAGGTATGGGTTCAAAAAATAAAGAAAGTTGTTAGTACTGCTACTTCAAATAGTACTGCTGACAGAAATAGTGCTGCTACCAATGTTAGTGCTGCTAACAGAGTTAGTACTGCTAACCTAGTTAGTATTGCTAATTCAGTTAGTACTGCTTCTAGTGTTAGTACTGCAAGACCTATTATCCTGACAAAATACTCAAGCCATAAGATTCCACAGTCTGAAAAGCTCATCAAAACTGATTGTGAATATGTTGATGAGAATGGGAAACCGAAGACCACTTTGGCTTGGGTTCCTATTAAAAACTAACTGTTCTACTTTATGTGCAGGGCAACCAATAGCTAAAAGGGAAGAACATTTGGCATGTTGATAGTGGTTGCTCTAGGCACATGACATGCAACAAGTTCTGCCTACAAAACTTCAAAAGAATTGATGGAGGACATGTTGCATTTGGTGATAATCCTTCTGGAGGAAAGATTAGTGGGAAAGGTAATGTGTCAAAGGGTAAGATGACCTTTGAGGATGTCTACTATGTTGAACAATTGAGATATAACCTGTTAAGTGTATCACAGGTTTATGACAAGAAACATAGTATATTGTTTACTGATACTGAATGTATTATCCTTGCTAAAGGGTTCAAGGTAGTTGATGAAAGTATGATACTACTGAGAACACCAAGAAAGGACAATGTTTATTGCTTGGATTTAGAGAATGTATCTAATGATTCATCATTTAATTGTCTATTTTCAAAAGCTTCTGTTGATGAATCATCTCTTTGGCACAGAAGGATGTGTCACATGAACTTTAAAACAATGAATAAACTTGTGAAAAACAACCTTGTAAGAGGTTTACCACAAAAGGTATTTTCATGTGATGATCATTGTGTTGCATGTCTTAAAGGCAAACAACACAAAACTTCTCATATGTCCAAAGAGATAAATACAATCTCTTCACCTCTTAATTTACTGCATATGGATCTGTTTGGTCCTACAAATGTGATGAGTATTGGTAAGAAATCCTACTGCTTGGTTATTGTTGATGATTTCTCTAGATTCACTTGGGTCTATTTTCCGAGGACTAAGGATGAGACAAGTGGACTGATGAAATCCTTTTTTCTTAGAGTTGAAAACCAAACAAATCTAAGAGTTAAAGTCGTCAGGTCTGATAGTGGAACTGAATTTAAAAACAATGACCTAAACAACTTTTGTGAGGAAAAAGGCATTGAGAGATAATATAGTGTTCCTAGGACTCCTCAACAGAATGGTGTTGCTGAAAGGAGAAACAAGACTCTGATAGAAGCTGCTAGATCTCTGTTGACTGATTCAAAACTTCCAAACACTTTTTGGGCAGAAGCAGTTAATACTGCCTGCTATGTTTAAAACAGAGTTCTAGTAGTGAAATTCCAAGACAAGACACGTTATGAGCTTTTTAAAAAGAAGAAACCTTTTATTGGATTTTTCAAACCATTTGCGTGTCCTTGCACAATTCTCAATACCAAAACTCACCTAGGCAAGTTTGATAGCAAAGCTGAGGATGGATTTCTTGTTGGATACTCATCTCAAAGCAAGGCCTACAGAGTTTTTAACTCCTCTTCTAGGATTATTGAGGAAAATGACAATGTCAATTGCAATGAGAACACACCAAATCAACTTTTCAGGTCCTGATTAGCTATTTGACATTGATTCACTGTCTAATTCTTTGGGTTTCAGTAATGAGCATAATGCAGGAACAAGGACAGAAAAGGTACAAGTACAAAGACAAGGGTTTGTGTTGTTCCCAACACCTACTGCTGATCCTGTTGAATTCTGTGACCAAGATAAGAAAGATACTTCAGATTCAAAGGACACTGAACCAGCTCAGAATGAAGAGGACAGAGGTGAAAAGGAAGATCGACCCTCAGATTTAGGAATCAAAGGTCTTGAGATGCCATGTTTGGAAGAAGATGACACAGATGATGATAACTCTTCAGTTTTTGGTGGCAGCACTCCTGAAAAGAATAACTCTAATCTGGAAGCAGATATTAATGAAGAGGTTGTTCATCAAACAAGAGTTCAGAAAAATCATCCTCCTAAATTGGTGATTGGTGACATCAATTCACCTATAATCACAAGGAATCATAGTAAGTTGGGAGGATTAAAAGATATACAATCAGGTTTACTTTCTTGCTTTCTATCACAGGTTGAACCCAAAAAGGCATATGATGCAATGAAGGATCCAAGATGGATAGAAGCAATGCAAGATGAGCTACTGCAGTTTGTGTTGCAGGATGTATGGGATTTGGTTGACCTTCCAAAAGGACACAGAGCTATAGGTACTAAATGGATCTTCAGGAACAAGAAAGATGAGAGAGGAATGGTAATAAAGAACAAGGCCAGATTAGTGGCACAAGGGTATACTCAAGAAGAGGGAATTGATTATGAAGAGGTATTTGCACCAGTGGCCAGGATTGAGGCAATCAGGCTATTTTTAGCCTATGCTTCCTTCATGAAGTTCAGGGTCTACCAGATGGATGTAAAGAGTGCTTTCCTGTATGGGAAAATTGAAGAAGAAGTGTATGTCTGTCAACCTCCAGGGTTTGAGAATCCAAATTATCCTGACAGAGTATACAAATTGAAGAAGGCACTCTATGGGCTACATCAAGCACCAAGGGCATGGTATGACACTTTGTCTACCTATCTCTTGGAAAATGGTTTTCAAAGAGGAATCATAGACAAGACTCTGTTCATTCAGAGGAAGAAGAAGGACATCCTTATAGTGTAAATCTATGTGGATGATATTATCTTTGGATCCACAAAAGATCAAATGTGCAGAGATTTTGAAGAATTGATGCACAAGAGATTCAAGATGAGTTCTAAGGGTGAACTTACTTTCTTCCTTGGGCTACAAGTTAAGCAGAAGAAAGATGGGATATTTATAAGCCAATCTAAGTATGTGCAGGACATTCTTACTAAGTTTGGATTCTCAGATTCAAACCCTGCAAGCACACCTATGGAGACACACAAACAGATCACTGCAGATCTTGAGGGGATGATGTAGATGTTCATCACTATAGATCCATGATTGGCTCCCTTATATATCTCACTACTTCAAGACCATATATCATGTTTCCTGTTTGTGTGTGTGCAAGATTTCAAGTAAGGCCTAAGCAGTCACACTTTCAAGCAGTCAAGAGGATATTCAGATATCTCAAAGGCCAACCTATATTAGGTCTTTGGTATCCTCATGACACACCATTTGACCTACTTGCTTATTCAGACAGTGACTTGGGTGGTGCAAATGTGGATAGAAAGTCCACTTCAGGGGGATGTCAGTTTTTGGGTGCAAGACTAGTGTCATGGAAGTTCAAGAAACAAACCACAGTGTCCACCTCTACAACAGAAGCAGAGTATATAGCTGCTGCAAGCTGCTGTTCTCAAGTACTCTGGATTCAGAATCAAATGTTGGACTATGGTATAACTTTTCTTCACACTCCAATCTTCATAGACAATAACAGTGCTATTAGCATTGTTAATAATCCAATCAAGCACTCCAAAACAAAGCATATAGAAATCAGGTACTATTTTATCAGAGACTGTAATGAGAAGAAGCTAATTCAGGTTGTGAAAGTCCATACAAGTAACCAATTTGCTGATCTATTCACCAAAGCTTTTAATATGGGTAGATTCACATTCTTGGTCACAAGTGTGGGCATGATAAACACTGAATAAGCCTCCTTTGATCTGCTTTATGTACCATTTCTGTATAGATTCCTTCCTGTCTACTTTCTCATATTGTATTGTGCATGGTGTTGCTAACCTTGTGTGTTTAAGTGTTTCAGATTGCTTAAATTGAATACTTGGTACTTCTAGTTCAGTTAATATTGCTCTCTATATTACTCATGATAACAGTTCCAAAAGGGTTAAGTATAGTTACTACTGCTAGGTAGTTTATACTGCCAGTGCAAAGTTACTACTGCTTGCTCTATTTATACTGCTAATCAGTGTTACTACTACTGGTAGGTGTTAATACTGCTAGTCTGTGTTAATACTGCTAGTCTGTGTTAATACTGCTAGTCTGTGTTAGTACTGCCAGTATGTGTTACTACTGCTACTCTGAGTTAATACTGTGGGCTGGTTAATACTGCTAGGGTATTTAGTACTACTTCTAACTGAAACCCTCCACCTATAAATACCCCTTTGTGACCGCCAAAATACAAACGGCTCTTTGAACTTCCATTGCTTCTCTTTCTCTCTCTCTCTCTCTCTCGATTTCTTGCTCACCAGTGTACACCCTAGTTGCGATTCGAACCCTAGAATCAATCAGAACGATGGCAGGACTAGAATTCTTTGATGAACACAATGAGGTTGCTATGCTGCAAAAACCCAAACAGGCTGAAGGTTTTCATTAGATTGTGGATTTCCTCAAATCGTAACACATTGCCTATGCCCTCACTGTCAATCCCACAATCTGTGTGGAACATCTATGACAATGTTGGGCAAATGCTACCATCCACACTGAAGATGGCACTCAGGTCATCAAAACAAGGGTGTGTGATAAACCCCTGACCATCTCAGAAGAGTGTATTCGCATCCATCTACGCTTAGATGATGCCTCAGGTATTACCTCTCTTCCTAAGGAAGATCTCTTCCAAGTTCTAAATCGAATGGGGTATGAAGGTCCCACAGAGGTATTCAAGTTCTTCAAGAATAGATTTTCACCTCAGTGGCGATTCTTTGTTCATACCCTACAACACTGCATTTCAAGAAAAACAACTGGCTGGAGTGAGTTAAGTAGCACCATAGCCTATGTTTTGGTCTGCTTAGCGACCTCTAGAAAGTTTAATTTCTCTCAAATGATCTTAAACGATTTAATTTCAAACCTGGATACCAAATCAAAAAGATTTTATATGTATCCAAGGTTTGTACAAGAATTATTTAATAAGGAAATGACGGATTTACCTACCTTCAAGGAGGTATATGTACCAAAACTCCCCAATGGGAAAGTGTTCTCAAACATGAAAAGGTCTTCCAAGGGGAAAGTGTTATCAAATATGAAGAGGCCCAGTAAGGACTTCTCAGGTCTAGACACACCATTTGTTAGGTCTGAAATGTGCTAAGGATGGTTACCACTGCTAGACATGACTATTACTACTGCCTGAGGAAGTTAATACTGCCAGATCACAATTACTACTGCTTGAAGGAGTTAATGCTGCTGAGACAAAATTAATACTGATTGCTGAGATTAATACTGCTAGTTCAGAATTACTACTGCTCATGAAGATAGTGTTGCTTATGAGATGAAGACTCTGTATAAGAATGAAGACAGCTGTATAGATTGAAGCTAAAGTAAAGGAGATAATTATGGACTGAAGATCCATTTTATTTTGATAATTATCTTGTAATCAGTCTTGTATATATAGTATAGAAGTCTTTGATAGAAATAATAATAATTCATACGGTTTGTTTTAGAGAGAATTAACCTCAAGACTAGTTTAGATCCTTTCTATAGAGAAGTATAGAACGTCTGTTGAGCCTGTTCAACAGATTGAGGTTTTGTGTGTAATCATCAAGTTTAATCAATATAACTTGTGATTTAAGTGCATATACTGTTTCATTGATTGTTAGTGTTAAAGTGTTTTTTTCCGCAACTTCTTTAGCATTGATTCTGAGTGTGTGTGAATTAAATTCTTGTTTGAATTTCGATCCTATCAAGTGGTATCAGAGCTTTTTTAAACTCAGAAAAACAACAATCATCATGGACGGTTCAAGTGATAGCGTTCTGGTCTCAAAGGTTCCAATGCTCAGATCTAATGAGTTTGACATGTGGAAGATTAGGATCAGACAATACATTCTTCTCACAGATTACTCTATGTAGGACATCATTGAGAATGGCCTATCTAATGAAGGAAAGATTGGAGCAGATGGAAAAAGAATCCCACCAAAGACAGATGGAGAGAGGAAGATAAGGCAGACAGAGATGAAAGCCTTGAGCACACTGCTCTTGTCTATTCCTAATGAGTATCAACACCAATTCTGCAACTGCACTGATGCCCAGATGCTTTGGAATGCTCTAGAGAAAAGATTCTTTGGTACCAAAAGTACCAAGAGAAATCAGAAGGAAATATTGAAGCAACTGTATGAAAACTTCATGTCAACTAAGAATGAGTCCATGACTCAAACTTTTGATAGGTTTAACAAGCTGGTTGGTGAACTAGCTACGGTTGGAGTGCAGATTGATCAAGATGATGTAAACAGAAAGTTCTTATGGTCCCTTGGAGATGAATAGACCATGTATACTGTCTCCTTTAGACAGAATGACAAGTTGGAGGACAAAGAACTAGACGATCTTTATAATGACTTAAGGGTGTTTGAGGCTGAAGTTGAAGCCAAGAAGAGACCATCTGGATACACTCATAATACTACTCTTTTATCATCTTATTCTTCTACTGATTCTACTGCTAATACAAAATTAATTAGTACTGCTTATGTATCTAAGCAGGATGTATCTAATGACTCTGTATTAGAAGCTTTTCTTGCTTGTCATGCTAATTCTGTTTTAATTAATGATGATCTTGAACAAATTAATGCAGATGACCTTGAGGAGATGGATATAAAGTCGCAGATGCCCATGCTAACTATGAGGGTCAAGAGATTCATACAGAGGACTGGAAGGAACAACTTCTCTCAGAGGAGAGAAGATGGTGTTGGGTTTGACAAGTCAAAGGTGGAGTGCTACAAGTGTCACAAGATGGGACACTTTGCAAAAGAATGCAGAGGAGGAATTCCTCAACAACATGGCAGCAACCACCAACAAGCACATTCCTCAAGCGTCCAAAACAACAGAAACTCCACTCAAGCTCTTGTTTCTCAAGAAGGAATAGGATTTGATTGGAGTGATCAAGCAGAAGAAGTTGTTCAGAATCAAGCCTTGATGGCAGAAGTCTCAGAATCTTCAAGCACAGATATTCCAACTGAGGTAAAAACTAAACTGTGTACTAAAGAGTGTCTTCAGACTGTACAAAAGTACAGGGATCATAACCAAAGCATGTGTGACGACCTTAAAAGGTTAGAGAGAGATATAAGAGAGTATAAAGTGATTGTTGAGAAGTTTGAAGATGAAATCAAGGCTTACAAGGCCAATGAACTTCAGCATTACTATGACACAAATTACTGGAAGTGGGAGAAAAATCAATTAGAGACTCAAATAGAAAAGTCTAAAGAGGGGTATGAGAAGATAAAGAGTGAGTATGAGAAAGCTAAGCTTGACATTGAGAAGTTCTCTTATGCTTCCGAAGCAATGGACTCTTTGCTTAAAACTCAAGTTCATGATAAGATCAAGAGTGGTATAGGATACAATGCAACACCTCCACCTTATAACAATAATTACATCCCTCCCTCTTTAAGATCTCTTAGAGAACCAAAATAAGGAGGACTTACCTATAGGAGCAACAGAAGTAGATCCTATAGATAGTGTGGTGGTTGAAGAAGAGAATGAGGAAGAGAATTCTGAGAGTAAGAATACAGAAGAGATTCCTGTAGAAAATCATATCCTTACAAATGAAAGGGGGGGAAAACCATTCATCAAGAGTGAAAAGGTGGATAGCTCAAAGAAAGAAAAGGGAAAGGTATAGGGAGTCCACTATATGCAGACCACAGTTGTGAATCCCTGTACATGTAAACAGCATCAACCCCAAAAACATGAGAAAACAAGGGGTAATCAAAGAAACTGGAATAATCAGTGGGCACAAAAACAAGGGGTTGATCTGAGTAAAATCAATAGACCAAAACCTTGTTTTATTTGTGGAAAGCTTAATCATATTGCCAAATACTGTTATTTCAATCCTATGAACAAAAGGATAAATTTTCAAAGACATATACAAAATCTTGTTCGTTATAGGAATCAAAGAAGGAATCATATGGCTGAAAATGTAAAAAGAGCACCTTTAAAAACTCATGTTCAAAACAAGTTTGCAAAATCAAAGAAAAATACTCCAAAAAAGTCATGGAGTAACTTAATGAAGAAGAAAGCAAACAACTTTATCCAGGTATGGGTTCAAAAAATAAAGAAAGTTGTTAGTACTGCTACTTCAAATAGTACTGCTGACAGAAATAGTGCTGCTACCAATGTTAGTGCTGCTAACAGAGTTAGTACTGCTAACCTAGTTAGTATTGCTAATTCAGTTAGTACTGCTTCTAGTGTTAGTACTGCAAGACCTATTATCCTGACAAAATACTCAAGCCATAAGATTCCACAGTCTGAAAAGCTCATCAAAACTGATTGTGAATATGTTGATGAGAATGGGAAACCGAAGACCACTTTGGCTTGGGTTCCTATTAAAAACTAACTGTTCTACTTTATGTGCAGGGCAACCAATAGCTAAAAGGGAAGAACATTTGGCATGTTGATAGTGGTTGCTCTAGGCACATGACATGCAACAAGTTCTGCCTACAAAACTTCAAAAGAATTGATGGAGGACATGTTGCATTTGGTGATAATCCTTCTGGAGGAAAGATTAGTGGGAAAGGTAATGTGTCAAAGGGTAAGATGACCTTTGAGGATGTCTACTATGTTGAACAATTGAGATATAACCTGTTAAGTGTATCACAGGTTTATGACAAGAAACATAGTATATTGTTTACTGATACTGAATGTATTATCCTTGCTAAAGGGTTCAAGGTAGTTGATGAAAGTATGATACTACTGAGAACACCAAGAAAGGACAATGTTTATTTCTTGGATTTAGAGAATGTATCTAATGATTCATCATTTAATTGTCTATTTTCAAAAGCTTCTGTTGATGAATCATCTCTTTGGCACAGAAGGATGTGTCACATGAACTTTAAAACAATGAATAAACTTGTGAAAAACAACCTTGTAAGAGGTTTACCACAAAAGGTATTTTCATGTGATGATCATTGTGTTGCATGTCTTAAAGGCAAACAACACAAAACTTCTCATATGTCCAAAGAGATAAATACAATATCTTCACCTCTTACTTTACTGCATATGGATCTGTTTGGCCCTACAAATGTGATGAGTATTGGTAAGAAATCCTACTGCTTGGTTATTGTTGATGATTTCTCTAGATTCACTTGGGTCTATTTTCTGAGGACTAAGGATGAGACAAGTGGACTGATCAAATCCTTTGTTCTTAGAATTGAAAACCAAACAAATCTAAGAGTTAAAGTCATTAGGTCTGATAATGGAACTGAATTCAAGAATAATGACCTAAACAACTTTTGTGAGGAAAAAGGCATTGAGAAACAATACAGTGCTCCTAGGACTCCTCACAAGAATGGTGTTGCTGAAAGGAGAAATAGGACTCTGATAGAAGCTGCTAGATCTCTGTTGGCATATTCAAAACTTCCAATTACTTTTTGGGCTGAAGCAGTTAATACTGCCTGCTATGTTCAAAACAGAGTTCTAGTAGTAAAATCCCAAGACAAGACATCTTATGAGCTTTTTAAAAAGAAGAAACCTTTTATTGGTTTTTTCAAACCTTTTGGGTGTCCTTGCACAATTCTTAATACCAAAACTCACTTAGGAAAGTTTGATAGCAAAGCAGATGATGGATTTCTGGTTGGTTACTCATCCCAAAGTAAGGCTTACAGAGTATTTAATACCTCTTCTAGAATAATTGAGAAAAGTGACAATGTCAATTGCAATGAGAGCACACCAAATAAACTTGGTACAGGCCCTCAGTGGCTTTTTGACATTGATTCACTATCTAATTCTTTGGGTTTCAGTTATGAGAATAATACAGGAACAGGGACAGAACCAGTACAAGACAAAAGACAAGAGTTTGTGTTGTTCCCAATCTCTACAGCAGATCCTATTGAACTCTGTGTTCAAGAGAAGAAAGATGATTCAGACTCAAAGGATACTGAAACTGCTCAGAATGAAGAGGAGAGAGGTGAAAAGGAGGATCAACTTTTGACTTCAGAACATCTAGAACCTGAGATGCCTGCATTGGCAGAAGATGATACTGATGATGAGAACTCCTCAGTGTTTGGTGGCAGCTCTCCTGAAAAGAATGACTCGAATCTGGATGCAGATATTAATGAAGAGGCTATTCATCAAACAAAAGTGCATAAAGATCATCCTTCTCAGTTGGTGATTGGTGACATCAATTCTCCAATCATCACAAGGAATCAGAGTAAGTTGGGAGGATTAAAAGACATACAATCAGGCTTACTATCTTGCTTTCTATCCCAGGTTGAGCCTAAAAAGGCGAATGATGCAATGAAAGATCCAAGATGGATAGAAGCAATGCAAGAGAAGCTGCTGCAGTTTGTACTGCAAAATGTATGGGATTTGGTAGAACTGCCTAAAGGACACAGAGCTATAAGGACAAAATGGATTTTCAAAAACAAGAAGGATGAGAGAGGGATAGTGATCAAGAACAAGGATAGATTGGTAGCACAGGGGTACACTCAAGAAGAAGGAATTGATTATGAAGAGGTTTTTGCACCAGTGGCTAGGATTGAGGCAATTAGGCTGTTTTTAGCCTAGGCTTCTTTCATGAAGTTCAAAGTCTACCAAATGGATGTGAAAAATGCTTTTCTATATGGCAAAATTGAAGAAGAAGTATATGTCTGTCAGCCTCCAGGGTTTGAAAATCCCAAGTACCCTGACAGAGTATACAAATTGAAGAAAGCACTATATGGACTACATCAAGCACCAAGAGCTTGGTATGACACATTGTCTACCTATCTCTTGGAAAATGGTTTTGAGAGAGGAATCATTGACAAGACTTTGTTCATTCAAAGGAAGAAGAAGGACATCCTGTTAGTGCAAATCTATGTGGATGACATCATCTTTGGATCCACAAAAGATCAATTGGGCAGAGATTTTGAAGAATTAATGCATAAGAGATTCAAGATGAGTTCTATGGGTGAACTTACCTTCTTCCTAGGGCTACAAGTTAAGCAGAAGAAAGATGGGATTTTTATAAGTCAATCCAAATATGTGCAGGACATTCTTAATAAGTTTGGATTCTCAGACTCAAAGCCTGCAAGCACACCCATGGAGACATACAAACAGATCACTACAGATCTTGAGGGGGAGGATGTGGATGTTCATTATTACAAATCCATGATTGGCTCTCTCATGTATCTCACAGCTTCTAGACCAGATATCATGTTCCCTGTTTGTGTGTGTGGAAGATTTCAAGTTAGGCCAAAGCAATCACATTTTCAAGCAGTCAAGAGGATATTCCGATATCTCAAAGGTTAACCCAGATCAGGCCTTTGGTATCCTCATGACTTACCATTTGACCTACTTGCATATTCAGATAGTGATTTGGGTGGATCTAACTTGGACAGAAAGTCTACAACTGGAGGATGTTAGTTTTTTGGTGCAAGACTAGTATCATGGCAGTGTAAGAAGCAAACCACAGTGTCCACTTCAACAACAGAAGCAAAATACATAGCTGCTGCAAGCTGCTGCTCGCAAGTGCTATGGATTCAGAATCAAATGATGGACTATGGTATGACATTTCTTCACACTCCTATTTTCATAGACAACAGCAGTGCTATTAGCATTGGTAATAATCCTGTCAAGCATTCAAAAACAAAGCATATAGAAATAAGGTACCATTTTATCAGAGACTGTAATGAGAATAAGCTAAATCAGGTTCAGAAAGTACACACAAGTAACCAGTTTGCTGATCTATTCACAAAAGCTTTTGATGTGGGTAGATTCACATTCTTGGTCACAAGTGTGGGCATGATGAACAATGAATAAGTATATTCTCATTCTCTTTATGTACCTATATAGATTCCTCCTTATTTACTTTCATTAAATTGGTGCTATTAACCCTTGTGTGCTTAAGTGTTTCAGGATGAAAGGCCAAACAAAAGTGAAGTATAGTAAATACTGCTAGTATGTATTACTACTGCTAGTCTGCATTACCACTGCTAGTCTGTGTTACTACTGCTGGTTCGTTTTCCTACTGCCAGTCTGTGTTAATGTTGCTAGTCTGTGTTAATGTTGCTAGTCTTTGTTAATACTGCTAGTATGCATTACTACTGCTAGTCTGTATTACTATTGCTAGTTAGTGTTACTACTGCTAGTAAGTATTACTACTGCTTCAAAGAGTTACTACTGCGGGGGTCAGTTACTACTGCTAATGTCAATTAGTACTGCTCTTAACTGTTTCACTGATTGTATAAATACCCCCTTAGTCCGCCAAAAATCAAAACGGCTCTTTGAATTTCTTGCACTTATTTATCTTCGTTCTCTCTCGTTCTCGCTAACGTTCTTGCTCTTCAAGCTCTTAACCCTAGTTCGTAGTCAAATCTCTCTCAAATGGCAGGTCTTGTATTTGTTGATGACCACAATGAGTTGGCAATGTTGAATAAGCCTAACCAAGCCGAAGGATTTCATCAGATTGTGGACTTCCTCAAATCCACACATATCGCCCACGCTTTAACGGTCAATCCCACAATCTATGTGGAGCATTAAAGACAGTTATGGGCAAATGCCACTATCCATAATGAAGAGGGTACTCAGGTTATCAAGTCAAGGGTTTTTGATAAACCCCTGACCATCTCGGAGGAGACCATTCACATTCATCTACTTTTAGATGATGCCTCAGGTATAACATCTCTACCCAAGGAAGATCTTTTTGAAAATATAAGAAGAATGGGATATGAAGGTCCCACTGAGATTTATAAGTTCTTTAAGAACAAATTCTCACCTCAGTGGAGATTCTTTGTTCATACTCTCCAGCATTGCATTTCAAAGAAAACAACTGGCTGGAGTGAGTTCAGCAGTACCATTGCTTATGCTTTGGTCTGCTTAGCAACCTCCAGTAAGTTCAATGTCAGGATCGAATTCTCAACAAGAATTAATTCTCATAAACAATATCAAAGAAGTTTGCGGAATAACACTTTGATATTCAATGAAACAGTAAATCAATACAGAAAATATGAAGAACAAACTGTAAACTTGTATTGAATGCTTTGAAGTTACAAGATTACACACTCAACCTCAATATTGATGAACAGGCTCACCAATACGAATTCTACTTCTCTAGAATTAGGATCTATGCCTTGAGGTTAATTTTCTCTCTAAAAGAATGAATTAAGTTCTGTCTATTAAACTATTCTAAACTATACAGTATATATACTGAATACAAAAGATAAATACAATAAAATATCTTCAGTATATCTTCCATGTATATCTCTAAGCTTCCATGTATATCCTTTCATACGAATCTTCATCATGTAAGCAGTATTAATCTTCAGCAGCATTAACTTCCTTCTAGCAGTATTAACTACTAAGCAGTACTAACTACTAGCAGTACTAACTAGCTAAGCAGTACTAACTTTGTTCAAGCAGCACTAACTTTGACTAGCAGTATTAATAGTACTAGCAGTAGTAACACTCAGCAGTATTAACCTTTAAGTCTTCTAGCAGTAGTAACATTGAACCAGCAACATTAACCATACTTGATAAATTCTTCAGTTCCCAACAATCTCCCCCTAACTTGACTTTTAGGAAGAGAAGTCAAGTTCTTCAAATTTTCTTCAAGATGCTCCCAAAACTCTATTATGATCTAAATTCCCGTGTTTGCATCCAATCCCAAACTCTGATTGATGGTTCTTTGAATCAAGTATTTAGCCATTTCTGAATCTGGAACACACCTTAACTTTTTCTTCAGCATGGCATGTAGCTTCAATCTGCTATGATTATACACTCTATCCACTAGGAAGTATTCAGTGTGATTTAAATCCAAAGTCACTGTATATACTCCACTAATTTCATATAGAGTCCAACTGTTTACTGATTTGAAGACATCCTTGATCAAGTGCTTTACTTCTTCAGGTTTGAACATCATACACAGATACTCCATTACCAGTTTTGTAATTGAAATCCCTGGAGCCTTTAGAAGATCTGCATACAACTTCATTCCTATCTCAAACATCTCTTCAATATCTGATCTAGAGCATGTTCTGACAATTTTAGCCCATGTGTTAAACACTTCATACTTTTCATCCTTTCTTTTCAGCCTTATGTATTCCTTTCCATCCACTGTCAATGTATCCCAGAGAATCACCTCAGGAGGCTTAACTCCTACAGGCTCTGCTGAAATTGGTTCAGGCACTTTGTCCATCACTACCATATACAAATTAACATCATCAGTGTTAGATGGCTCTGTCTGTTTAGATAACTCAGGTGCCCCTTCTTCTTCAGCAACCTTATCAGCTTCTTCTTCAGATACTCTAGGCTTTTTAATTGGCTTTCTCCTTGCCATCATTTTTGTTCTCTTCAAAGTCCTTAGACTTTCTCCCAAGGTGGACTCTTTCTTAGAAGGTGTTTCTTGCTCATCTGGAAATGGCTTTTGACAATCAAAGTCATTACTTTCTTTCATTCTCTTCTCCATCTCCACCCTAGCAGTTTCACTTCCCTGAAGCTTTAACATCTCTGAATCATAGAGCTCTTTGATCTTCTCAAAAGACATTTTGGAGAACATCTCCTTTTTGACTCCTACAGCACCTTTGAGAAATATAATCATCTTGTTTCTCTCTTGGGTACCTAGGAATGTCTTTGAGGGTCTTCTCTTCTTTGCAACTGTTTTAACCACAACTTTCTTCATACTTGCAGCTTTCTTCTGTGCAATTTCAGTTGCCATACTCTGTTGATAAGCTTCATTCAGTTCAGCAGCTAGAGCTTTTGCCATTTCCCTGTCCTTTTCCATCTGAATTCTTTCTTCTTTTTCAATATCCTCCTGCATCTTTTTAGCTAGGGCTTCATCTGATTCAACCAACCTTTGCTTTTTGATTGGTTGATCAGATTCTACCATCTTTGCTTTTCCTTTGTCTTTGCTCATATCCTTCTTACTGTTATCTTTCTTGATCACTTCACCTTGTTCTTTTATGATTACACCTTTGATCTTTGAAGTGACCTTGGGAGTATCATTCTTGGCTTTTAGTAAGGTTTCTGCAATCTCAAGATCTGTTAACACTTCTTTCACAGTTTCTGCTGCTTTATTAATGTCAGCAGTAGTAACTGTTTCTGCTTGCTTCTCTCCCTCAACATCAACTTTCTCTCCATCAAGCTCCCCCTTTCTTGTGGCTTCTTCCATGTTGATCTCCCCCTTTTTGGGAGCATCATCCTCAGTGGTCCTTCTCCTTAATTGGAATTGCTTTCTCTTCTTCCTTTGTACCAGACTAACCACCATCCTTTTCAGCTTAGCAATCTGTTCTTGTTGAGACAGAATTACTAGCTTCATTTCTTCAATTTCTTTGCCTTGTTTGAGAACATCTTGATTGATGTTCCCCATTGTTTCCATCAATTCATCGTACGTATATCTGTCCTCACCCTCTCCAGAAGTGTTACCCTCCTTTGAAGGATCATTGGATCTTTTATTTGTGGAAGTCTTCTGCCTTGCAGAGGCACTATCCACCCCTGTGGTTTCTTGGCACCAGGGACCTTCAAATGATTGCTCATTCAAAGTTGCCATAGGGGAGGTCTTATTAATGTTACCACTTTCCTCCTCTGTACTAGCAGGAGTAGTGGCAGCCTCATCACCCATATGCTCTACCTCCTCCTCAGAGAGCACCTCCTTTGGGTTGGGAGACACCCTTGTGGTTTCCCTTTGGATATTCTCTAGGGGAGAATTCTCCCTTAGAGGGCTTATAGGCTTAGTGGGTAATGGTACAAGAAGGGAAGGAGCCTTCTTGACCTGTTTTCTCTTGTAAGTTTGGGTGATGGGAGATGTTGGTTTTTCAAGAAGGGACTGGGGAATGGATTTTGAGAGGGAAGGTTGGGCTTGGCTAGCAGTGGATTGGTCTAATGGGGGCCTTGACCCTGCTGCCATACCTTCAGTGGTTTGAGACACCACCATCATTGTAGAGAACAATGGGGTGTCAACTCCTTCAGAGTCCCCAGCAGATCTTCTCATATTTGAGAAAACCTTGCCTTTGGGGGGTTTAGGTACATATACCCCAACAAGTTGAGGTATATCCGTCAATTCATGAGTAATGACTTCTTGGACAAACCTGGGGTACATAAAGAAGCTCTTTTTGTTGCCCATGTTTGAGACAAGATCACTGAAAATCATTTTAGAAAAATTATACTTTCTGGCAGTGGCCAAGCACACCAAAGCATAAGCAATAGTGCTGCTGAACTCACTCCATCCAGTAGTCTTTTTGGAGATACAGTGCATAAGAGTATGGACAAAGAAACGCCATTGGGGTGAGAATTTTGCTTTAGAAATTTTGAAAACTCCCAATGGGCCTCCATACCCCATTCTTGTAAGGTTTGAAAAGAGTTCATCATTTGGGATAGAGGTTATACCAGAGGCATCGTCTAGACGTAGACAGATGCGAATAACCTCTTCAGTAACCGTGAGTGATTGATCACAGATTCTTGTCTTGATCATCTGCACACCATTCTCAACAACAATGGTTGCATTGGCCCAGAACTGCCTTTGATGCTCGATATAGATTGTAGGGGATACACTAAGAGCATGAGCAATGTGGCTTGACTTGAGGAAATCCACAATCTGATGAAATCCTGCAGCTTGCTTTGGCTTTTGTAGCATCGCAATCTCATTGTGCTCGTCGATGAAAGTCATGGATGCCATTGGTTTTAGTGAAAAGCTTGCCTGAAAACTTCGAACTTGAGAGAGAAAAGGTTTTGAGTGCAAGAGATTAGTATGCAAAGAGTCGTTATGAACTTTTAGGCGGGCAAAGAGTATTTATAGTATTTGGAACATAAGCAGTATTAACCTAGAGCAGTATTAACTAACTAGCAGTATTAACTACGAGCAGTATTAACTAACTAGCAGTATTAACTACGAGCAGTATTAACTAACTAGCAGTATTAACTACGAGCAGTATTAACCACTAGCAGTATTAACTGAAAGCAGTATTAACTACTAGCAGTATTAACTGAAAGCAGTATTAACCACTAGCAGTATTAACTGAAAGCAGTATTAACCACTAGCAGTATTAACTGAAAGCAGTATTAACTACTAGCAGTATTAACGGAAAGCAGTATTAACTACTAGCAGTATTAACCACTAGCAGTATTAACTACTTTACTCCTTTTAAACTTGCTAATCACTGAGTACTGCTATGCATATCCTGAAAAAAAAAGAAGATTAGTAACTCCAAGGATAATAAACAGGTATAAAACCACTTTTTGAGAAGGGGATTTATTCAGAGTTGGTCATTCCCACACTTGTTACCAAGAAAGTGAATCTACCCACATCAAATGCTTTAGTGAATAGATCAGCAAACTGATTATCAGTGTGAACTTTGACAACTTGAATAAGTTTATTTTCATTACAATCTCTGATAAAGTGATACCTGATCTCAATGTGCTTTGTTTTTGAGTGCTTGACTGGATTATTCACAATGCTAATAGCACTGCTGTTGTCAATAAAAATTGGAGTGTGTAGAAAGGTTACCCCATAATCCAACATTTGATTCTGAATCCATAAGACTTGAGAGCAGCAACTTGCAGCTGCTATGTACTCTGCCTCTGTTGTAGATGTGGAAACTGTGGTTTGTTTCTTGCACTGCCATGAGACTAGTCTTGCACCAAAAAACTGACATCCTCCAGAAGTAGATTTTCTGTCCAAGTTTGCTCCACCTAGATCACTGTCTGAGTATGCTATTAGGTCAAAGGGTGAGTCATGAGGATACCAAAGTCCCAATCTGGGTTGCCCTTTGAGATATCTGAATATCCTCTTAACAGCTTGAAAGTGAGATTGCTTTGGCCTAACTTGGAATCTTGCACATACACAGACTGGAAACATTATATCTGGCCTTGATGCTGTGAGATACATGAGAGAGCCAATCATGGATCTATAATGATGCACATCCATATCCTCCCCCTCAAGATCTGCTGTGATCTGCTTGTGTGTTTCCATAGGTGTGCTGGCAGGTTTTGATTCTGAGAAACCAAACTTGGTTAGAATATCCTGCACATACTTGGATTGACAGATGAAAATACCATCTGACTTCTGTTGAACTTGGAGGCCAAGGAAGAAAGTAAGTTCCCCCATGGAACTCATTTTGAACCTTTGATGCATTAAATCCTCAAACTCCTTGCACATGTTGTTTCTTGTAGAACCAAAAATAATGTCATCAACATAGATTTGGACCAGCAAGATATCCTTCTTCTTTCTTTTGATAAATAGAGTCTTATCAATTACTCCTCTTTCAAAGTCATTTTCCAAGAGATAGGATGACAGAGTGTCATACCATGCTCTTGGGGCTTGATGTAGTCCATAAAGTGCTTTCTTTAATTTGTATACCCTGTCTGGATAGCTTGAGTTTTCAAACCCTGGTGGTTGACAGACATATACTTCTTCTTCAATTGATCCATAGAGAAAAGCACTTTTTACATCCATTTGGTAGACTTTGAAGTTCATGTAAGAAGCATAGGCTAGGAATAGTCTGATTGCTTCTATCCTAGCTACAGGTGCAAAAACTTCTTCATAATCTATACCCTCTTCTTGAGTATAGCCTTGAGCCACCAGCCTTGCTTTGTTTCTTATAACAATACCTCTTTCATCTCTCTTGTTTCTAAAGATCCATTTTGTGCCAATTGCTCTGTGACCTTTAGGAAGGTCTACTAGATCCCACACATCTTGTAGCTTGAACTGTAACAGTTCCTCTTGCATTGCTTCTATCCAGCTGGATTCTTTCATAGCATCATGTGCCTTTTTAGGCTCAAGCTGTGATAGAAAACAAGAAAGCACTGTATGCTGTTGATCTTGCATTTCCTGAAGTCTGCTTTGATGTCTAGTCATCATAGGAGAAGAGATATCTCCTATTATCAACCGTGGAGGATGATTCTTTTGAACTCTGGTGTTGTAACTAGGTTCTTCATTTAATTCAGCCTCAAGATTAGATTCATGCAACTCAACTGAAGTGTTTTCAGATGCCACTTCATTATTTTCTTGAGTCTCCTCATCTCTAGTGTCTTCTTCACTCTGACTTGGTTCAGTAAATGATTCCTTTTCACAGTCTTCAACTGAATTTACTGTGGGTATGGGAAAAATCACAGATTTAGATATACTTTCTTGAACTTGTGTGATCTCTGATTCTCCACTACCTGTTCCTGTATACTCATTACTGAAACCAAAAGAGTTAGTTAGTGAATCAATGTCAAATAGCCACTGAGGCCCAGACCCAACAGGATTTGGTGTGTTCTCATTGCATTTGACATTGTCACTTTCTTCAATTATTCTAGTAGAAGAGTTAAAAACTCTGTAGGCCTTACTCTGAGATGAATATCCAACAAGAAATCCATCATCTACTTTGCTATCAAACTTACCTAAGTGAGATTTGGTATTTAGATTTGTACAAGGACACCCAAAAGGTTTGAAGAAACCAATAAAAGGTTTTCTTTGATTTAAAAGCTCATATGGGGTCTTGTTCTTTTGCTTGACCACTAGAACTCTGTTTTGGACATAACAGGCAGTATTAACTGCTTCAGCCCAGAAGGTAATTGGCAATTTTGAATCAGCCAACAGAGATCTAGCAGCCTCTATTAGTGTTCTATTTCTCCTTTCAGCAACACCATTATGTTGAGGAGTCCTAGGAGCACTAAATTGCCTCTCAATACCTTTTTCTTCACAAAAGGTGTTTAGATCATGATTTTTAAACTCAGTTCCATTATCTGATCTAATGACTTTTACTCTTTGATTAGTTTGGTTTTCAATTCTTAGAATAAAGGATTTGATAAGATCACTAGTTTCATCCTTAGTTCTTAGAAAATATACCCAAGTAAATCTGGAGTAATCATCAACAATAACCAAGCAGTAAGATTTCTTGCCTATACTCATAACATTTGTAGAACCAAACAGATCCATATGCAGTAACTGGAGACAAGAAGAAACAGAATTTAACTCTTTGGTCTTATGAGAAGTTTTGTGTTGTTTGCCTTTAAGACAAGCAACACAATGATCATCACATGAAAAGACTTTTGAAGGTAAACCTCTTACAAGGTTATTTTTAACAAGATTGTTCATAGTCTTGAAATTCATGTGACACATCCTTCTGTGCCAAAGGGAGGATTCATCTACAGAAGCTTTTGAAACAAGACAATTTAGAGATGAATCACTATCAACATTGTCCAAATCAAGACAGTAAACATTGTCCTTTCTTGGAGTTCTAAGTAGTATCATGCTTTCATCAACTACCTTGAACCCTGGAGCAAGAATCATACACTCAGTATTAGTAAATAATATACTATGTTGTTTGTCACAAACCTGTGATACACTTAACAGGTTGTACTTTAATTGATCAACATAGTAGACATCCTCAAATGTCATCTTACCTTTGGTGACATTACCTTTTCCACTTATCTTACCACCAGTAAGATTGTCTCCAAATGCAACATGTCCTCCATTAATATGCTTGAAATCCTGAAGACATGACATGTTGCCTGTCATGTGCCTAGAGCAACCACTATCAACATGCCAAATGCTCTTTCCCTTGAGCTGTTGGTTGCCCTTCACATTAAATAAATCAATTAGTATGATTGGGGACCCAAGCAAAAGTGGTCTTGGGTCTCCCTTTCTCATCAAAGTATTTACATTCATTTTTAATGAGGTTTTTAAACTCAGAGCACTCTTTATTAGAGTACTTTGTCAATATGATTGGCTTAGCAGAACCAACACTAGAAGCAGTACTAACCTTAGAAGTACCAACAGAGTTAGCAGTACTAACAGGTTTAGCAGTACTAACCTTGTTAGCAGCATTAACATTGTTAGCAGTAGTATTACTTCTAGCAGCACTATAATTGTCAGCAACACTATTTGTGGTAGCAGTACTAACAGTTTTAGTGCTTTTAGGAATCCACATATTGACACTTTCTTTAACAGACTTTTTCTTCATGTGGCTTTTAGTTTAAACAGTTTTCTTAGCCACATGGTTCTTTTCAATTTTCTTATAACCAAAGGGTTTTTGCATGGATCTTTGGAAATTCGTCCTTTGTTTCATAGGATTGAAATAACAGAATTTTGCAAGATGATTCAATTTGCCACAGATAAAACAAGGTTTTGGTCTATTGATTTTACTCAGATCAACCCCTTGTTTTTGTGCCCACTGATTATTCCAGTTTCTTTGATTTCCCCTCTTTTTGTCCTGTTTTTGGGGCTCATTCTTCTTACATGCACACTGTTTGCAAGGACCTGGATTCCCAACTGTGGTCTGTTTGTAATGGACCTTACCAGACTTTACCTCTGTCTTCTCTATGTCCTTGGATTTGATCCAAGCCCTTCCACAATCCTCATTGGTGATAATGTTATTCTCTAGAGGAATCTTACCACTCACCTTGTTCTCCTTACTCTTGCCAACCTCTTTCTCAGTCTTATCCTCAACAACTACCTCATCTAAGGGATCTATTTCAGTGGCTCCCTCAGGCAAGTCCTTCCTATCTTTGGTGTCTAACAGGTCTGAAGTAGGAGGAATGTAATTGTTGTTATATGGTGGAGGTGTGGCATTGTACCCAATTCCTCTTCTCAGCTTATCATGAATCTGATTTTGTAGTAAAGAGTCCATTGCTTTAGAAGCATTGGAAAACTTTTCTACATCAAGCTTAACCTTGGTTAGCTCCTCTTTCAGTTTTTCACTCTCCTCTTTAGATTTGGTCAGTTTAAGTTCTAAATCCTTTTTCTCCCACTGCCAGTAATTGGTGTCATATGAGTGTTGGAGTTCATTGGCTTGAAAACCTTTGATCTGATCTTCAAATCTCTCTACAATCCTTACATAGTCTTTTATATCTTTTTCTAATCTCTTAAGGTCATCACTCATCTTCTGATTGTGATCCCTGTACCTTTTAACAGTGTCTATGCAAGTTTTAGAACAGAGATTAGAACTTACCTCAGATGGGAGATCAGATACTTTAGCCATAAGAGCTTGATTCTGAATAGTTTCTTCTGCTTGATCACTCCAATCAAACCCCATTCCTTGTTGAGAAACAAGGGCTTGAGCAGAGTTTCTGTTGTTATTGAAGCTTCCAGATTGAGCTTGTTGATGGTTGTTGTTGTGAGACACTCCACTTCTGCATTCTCTAGCAAAATGTCCCTTCAGATGGCATTTGTAGCATTCTACCTTTGATTTATCAAACCCTGCTCCATCTTCTCTTCTTTGGGAGAAGTTGTTTCTCCCAGTCCTCTTTATAAACTTCTTAACCCTCATGGAGAGCATAGCCATCTGCCATTTAATATCCATCTCTTCCAGATCATCGGGATGGAGTTGTTCTAAGTCATCATTAATCAAAGAGGAATTTCCATGATTAGAAAGAAAAGCTTGAAACACAGAATCAGTGCCTTTATCTTGATTTGTTCCATTAGCAGCATTAATTGATTCAGGGTTAGCAGTAGAATCAATTGATGCTGATAGGAGTGCAGCATTATGAATATATCCAGAAGGCTTCTTCTTTGCCTCCACCTCAGCTTCAAATACTCTAAGATCATTGTACAGATCATCTAGTTCTTTTTCTTCCAACTGATCATTCTGTCTGAATGACACAGTGTACATGGTCCATTCATCTCCAAGGGACCTTAAGAACTTTCTGTTCACATCATCTTGATCAATCTGTACTCCTATAGTAGCTAGTTCACCAATTAGTTTATTAAACCTGTCAAAAGTTTGAGTCATGGACTCATTCTTAGTTGAGATGAAGTTTTCATACTGTTGCTTTAAGATTGCCTTTTGATTTCTCTTGGTACTTTTGGTACCTGAGAATCTTTTCTCTAGAGCATTCCAGAGCATCTGTGCATCAGTACAATTGCATAATTGGTGTTGATACTCATTTGGAATGGCCAAGAGCAGTGTGCTCAAGGCTTTCATCTCTGTCTGCCTTGTCTTCCTGTCTGCATCTGTCTTTGGAGGGGTTCTTTTGCCATCTTCACCAATCTTTCCTTCATCAGATGGGCCATTCTCAATGATGTCCCACATAGAGTAATCTGTGAGGAGAATATATTGCTTGATTCTGATCTTCCACATGTCAAATTCATTGGATCTGAGCATTGGAACTTTTGAGACCAAAGTACTGCTTGATTCTGTAAGATTTTCCATGATGAATAACTGTTTCTGAGAGAGTTTGGCTCTGATACCACTTGTCAGGATCGAATTCTCAACAAGAATTAATTCTTAGAAACAATATCAAAGAAGTTTGCGGAATAACACTTTGATATTCAATGAAACAGTAAATCAATACAGAAAATATGAAGAACAAACTGTAAACTTGTATTGAATGCTTTGAAGTTACAAGATTACACACTCAACCTCAATATTGATGAACAGGCTCACCAATACGAATTCTACTTCTCTAGAATTAGGATCTATGCCTTGAGGTTAATTTTCTCTCTAAAAGAATGAATTAAGTTCTGTCTATTAAACTATTCTAAACTATACAGTATATATACTGAATACAAAAGATAAATACAATAAAATATCTTCAGTATATCTTCCATGTATATCTCTAAGCTTCCATGTATATCCTTTCATACGAATCTTCATCATGTAAGCAGTATTAATCTTCAGCAGCATTAACTTCCTTCTAGCAGTATTAACTACTAAGCAGTACTAACTACTAGCAGTACTAACTAGCTAAGCAGTACTAACTTTGTTCAAGCAGCACTAACTTTGACTAGCAGTATTAATAGTACTAGCAGTAGTAACACTCAGCAGTATTAACCTTTAAGTCTTCTAGCAGTAGTAACATTGAACCAGCAACATTAACCATACTTGATAAATTCTTCAGTTCCCAACATTCAATTTTTCGCAAATGGTCTTAAATGATTTTCTGTCAAACCTGGATACCAAGTCAAAATCCTTTTATATGTATCCCAGGTTTGTACAAGCTATATTGAATAAGGAATTAACGGAAGTACCTCATTTTAATGAGGTATATGTACCTAAGGTCCCGAAAGGGAAGGTGTTTTCTAATATGAGGAGGACTTGTAACGTCTTCTCAGGTATTGACACACCATTATTCTCAATAATGATGGTTGTGTCCCACTCTACAGGTGAGGCATCAGGGTCCCAAGCCTCATTGGGCCAACCCACTGATGACCTACCCACACCTTCCACCATAAAAACAATTCCTCTGTCCCTTCTAAACAGACCAACCCCTCCCATCACCAAATTATACACTAAAAAGAAGGTGCAGAAGGATCATTCCCTTCATGTACCAACAACCTCTAAGCCTAAAAGCCTCTAATGGAGCTTTCTTCATTAGAGAATATCCAAAGGGAAACCAAAGGGGTGTCTCCCAACCCCAAGAAGGTGCTTACTAAGGAGAAGGTTAAGCATGTGGGCAGAAAGGCTCACACTACTGTTTCTGCACAAAGTGCAGGACAGGACAGTGTGAACATCTTTAAGACCTTCCCCACGACAACTTTGGGTGAGCAATTATCCAGAGGTCCCCGGTGCCAAGAAACCATGGGGGTAGAAGGTGCCTCTGCTAGGCAGAGGACCCCTACTAAAAGTTCCAGTGATCCTCCAAGGGTGGTAAACACACCTAAAGGTGGTGAGGATAGATATACATACGATGAATTGATGGAAACTATTGCCAATATCAATAATGATGTCCTATCTCAGGGCAAACTTATTGAGAAACTGCAACAAGTGATCTTATCCCAACAAGTCCAGATTTCCAACCTCAAGAAAATGGTCCTCAAGCATGTGCAAAAGAAGAAGAGGACCAAATTCATACTGAAGAAGAGGAGCATCCCTCATGATGCTTCCAAAGAGGGGGATAATAGAGTTGAATCTGAGAAACAGAGTCCTGTTGGAATGAACTCTACTTTTGAGGGGGAGAAGGGAAAAGAAGCAGAAACCAGTACAGCAGTAGAAACAGAGCCAGCAGTAGAAACGTTCAAGAAAGCAGCATCAATTGGTTTAGCAGCAGTACCAGAGGCAACAGCAGTAACAGGGCTTTCTGTTGAAGAAATAGAGATAGCAGAAACCCTTCTTAAGGCCAAAACAGACACTCCCAAAGCCACTCAAAAGGCCAAGGGAGTGGAAATCAAAGAGGGAGGCCCTGAGCTAAAAAGGAAAGAAATCAGTGAGGCTGAACTGAAGAGGAAAGGAAAGGCAAAGGTGGATGAATCTGAAAAGCCACCAAAGAAGCTAAAACAGATTGAACTAGATGAGGAACTGGCTAAGAAGCTGCAGGCTGAGCTACAACAAGAAGGAGAAACTCAGAAGGCCAAAGATAGGCAGATTGCTCTAGATCTGTCCACTACGCTGAATGAGGAATATCAAGAAAGCTTAAGGGCTGCAGCTGAGGCCAAGAAAAGCACTGTGAAAGATTCCATACAAAGACTGCCAGCAAAGAAGGAGAAAAGACAACCTTCTAAAACTTACCTGGCCAATCAAGAAAGGAGAAAGATGATCAACTTTCTGAAAGGATCTGTGGGGGTTAAGGAAGAAATGTTTGCTGATATGTCCTACTCAAGAGTTGAAGATCTATACAAGAAGGAAATGGCAAAGCTTCAAGGGGAATTCACTCAAAGGATAGAACTTGAAAGACAAATGAAAGAGAGACATGATCTCAATATTCAACAACCCTTCCCTAAGAGTGAGGAGACCACCCCTAAGGCTGTTAAAAGGTTGAAGACAATAGCTTCCAAGAAACTGTCTAAGAAGCCAAGGGTTGCAGAAGCTGAGAAAGAAACAGAACCATCTGTTACAGGTCAAGTTGAGCAATCAAGTCAAAGTGCACAGCAACCAAGTCAATCTGATGTGCATTTTGAACTTTACATGACTGTAACAGATAATGATCCAGTGAAGGCAGATCCCATTTCAGTCCAAGCCCCTAAAATCATCCACTGGGATATTCTTGAAGATCAAGGCAAAGTGTTGATCCAAACTCTCTCAGTGATTTGATAACGACCCTCTTTTATACTTAGTGAAAATTACGTTATTATATGTATTAATGTTTCATCATCAGCGATCAGACTGAGTCTGTTCAGTTATCGCTGATGACCTTTCTGTAAACATTAATATGTATGTGTTTCACTTTCAGCGATCAAACTGAGTCTGTTCAGTCATCACTGATCGTTTCCTATATAACACAGTTAACGTAATCCCTGAAGACAAGTCTCGCGTCAACATAGTTCATAGCTGAATCGAAGACGAAGCCACTGAACAATAGATAAGTCTACTAGTGACCTGATGCGGATATCAGCGAAGACCAGACGAATCTACTTACGCGAAGAAGCCTGAGGAAAAGCTTCAGCGATAGCTGAACTTCTTTATCTCTGGAAGAAGAGATACTCAGCGATCAACGATCACAAAGCTTATGCCTCAAGTTTTCTTTTGTCTTACCTTGCACAACCAGTACAATGTGTCAGAACGGACACGTCTCTACCACAAATCGTACACCAACTCTGTCAACTACACTGTTCATAAAGCGGCCAAAAGCATGTCTCCAAAAGTGAGACTACCAAAGCCAATCTATGAATGCCACGTGTAAAGTACCCTGCCATGCATTTAATGCATAGGGTATAAATAGGAAGCTCACTCCTTCATCTGAAGGTGTGCTCAATCCTTGAACTCCAAAATAGAAACCCTTGTTTTCTATCTCTCTAAAAATCCCCCATTCTCTGAATTTCTTGTGCAACCATCTTAGTGTTTCTTAAGTTTGTTTAGATTGAATCTGTCTTAATCTTATTCCGCAACAAACTTGTAAATTGTATTTTGATTTATCAATAAACAATTTATTAAACTTTAATTTATGTGTTTGTATTCAACCCCCCCCCTTCTACAAACTTGTTAAGCACCTTCGGGACAAACAAGTGGTATCAGAGCAGTTTGTTTAATCTAATAAACAAGATCTTGCTGTATACTCTTCCTTGCTATTCTAAAATGGCACTAAACACAAACACAAACTACTATGATAATGGTTCACTTTCTAAACCTCCTCGATTTAGCAGAGATAACGTTTCTCTATGGAAAAATCGAATGATGCTATTTCTTGAAGGTGCGGATCCTACTATACCTGAATATATAGAAAACGGACCCTATGAACCTGTTAGAATTATAGCTGCAGTTCCCGCTACTGCCACCACTGAAGCTGTCCCTGAACGATATGTCGTTAAGGAAATAAGACAGTGGAGTGATGAAGATAAAAAGAAGGTAGGCATAGATGCAAGAGCAAAGACCATTATATCAATGGCTCTGCCTGATGAAGTTTTCCATTCCATCATGCATCTAAAAACTTCTAAAGAAATGTGGGAAACCATATGTGTTCAATATGAGGGCACCACTGAAATCCAAGAGACCCGAAAGATTAACTTGGTAAGACAGTATGAAAGTTTTATCGCTGGTAAGAATGAATCTCTTTCTGACATTCATCAGCGGTTTAACTGCCTGATCATTGACCTAAGAACTGTTGGAAGGACCTATTCTAAATCTGAGGTCCTAACAAAATTCTTGGAAAGTCTTCCTGAAAGCTGGGACAGTTATTCAATATGTCTTAAGCTGACAAAGGAGTTACATACTCTCTCTCTAAGCACTCTGTATGGAATATTGCTCAACTATGAGCAATCTAATCTCCTGAAGAAGAATCTTGTAAAAGATTCTAAAGACTCCAAAAGCACTGATGTTGCTTTAGTCTCATCAGAGATAATTCCATCCCAGCGATCTACTCTCACCATCACTGAGTTAGATTCTGAATCTGAGGATTTATCAGACCCTGATCTTTCAGAGTTTAATGAGTCCTTAGCACTCTTGACAAACTCTTTTAAGAGATTTGCAAGAAAGAGTAACTTCCGAAGAAGTAAACCTCTCTCTCTTACTGAAAAGCCAAAATCAACTCCGGTTGATAAGGCTACAGCCACTTGCTATAACTGTGAAAAAATTGGACATTTTGCTAGTGAGTGCAGGTCTAAAAAGGTCTTCAAACCTTCTACCTCAAGAAGATCCAGTGATGACAAATACCATAAGCTGAAAAACAAATATCAAAAGCTGAAAAGCTATCAGCAAAAAGGTAAAGGTCTCATCGCTGAAGAACATGACTGGGCTGAATCAGAAGAATCATCTTCTGATGAAGAAGAAGTCGCTAATCTTTGCCTCATGGCTGAGATTAAAGAAGAAGTAGAAGAACCATCTGAACCTTCTATGAGCTACATATCATCTCAGGGATCAAAGGGCATCTGGTATCTCGATAGCGGATGTTCTCGTCATATGACTGGACAAAGAGACCTGCTCACTAAATACAAGGAAGAGAAAGGTCCCTCTGTGACCTTTGGTGGAAATGGAAAAGGATTTACCCGTGGGTTTGGTGTCCTCAGCAATGGGACAACTACCTTTCGAAGAGTCGCTTATGTAGATGGACTGAAGCACAATCTTCTAAGCATCAGTCAGCTATGTGACAAAGACTACGAAGTTCGCTTTTCTAAGAAAGCATGTTCAGTGGTAGATGAAAAAGGAAAACTTGCTCTCAGTGGTTATAGAAGAGAAAATGTCTATGTAATAGATATGGACTCTACTATCACTGATAACTTATGTTTTCTCTCTAAGGCCTCTTCTGATGTCAACTGGCTATGGCATAAAAGGCTCTCTCATCTAAACTTCAAAACCCTGAATTCTCTCTCATCTAAGGAACTGGTTTCTGGTCTTCCTCAGCACTCATATGCTAAAGAATCTCTCTGCTCAGCATGTGAAAAAGGAAAACAAACAAAAGCTAGTTTCAAGTCGAAACAAGTTTCCTCAGTAACAAGTCCTCTTCAGCTCTTGCATATGGATCTATTTGGCCCTGTCAATATCCAATCAATAGCTGGAAAGAAATATACGCTTGTCATTGTAGATGAATATTCTCGCTACACCTGGGTTATTTTTCTTCGCTGTAAGAATGATACTCCAGAAGAACTAATATCTTTTGTCAAAAAGATGGAAGTGCTGAATAATCTTACTGTTCGATCAATAAGGAGTGATCATGGAACTGAATTCAAAAATAGTTCCCTGAACAATTTCTTTGAGAACAAGGGAATCTCTCACAACTTCTCCTCAGTAAGAACACCTCAGCAAAATGGAGTCGCTGAAAGAAGAAACAGAACGATCATAGAAGCTGCTAGATCAATGCTCAGCGATTCTCACCTCCCTACTCAATTTTGGGCAGAAGCTGTAAACACTGCATGTTTTACTCAAAACAGATCGCTGATAATAAAGCGATTTGGGAAGACAGCTTATGAACTCTTTCTTGGAAGGAAGCCTTCTATCAGCTTTCTTCATATCTTTGGTTGTCAGTGCTTTATCTTAAACAACAAAGATCAACTTGGAAAGTTCGACCCAAAAGCCGATGATGGAATATTTTTAGGATATTCCTCCATCTCCAAAGCCTACAGAGTTTTCAACAAAAGAAGACAAACCATAGAAGAAACCATTCATGTCACGTTTGATGAAACGCGCTCAGCGAACTCTAAACCAATCGCTGACAATGAAGAACTGAATACTTGGATGATCTCTCACTATAGAGGAACTGAACCTTTCTTCTCAAACCAACAGCACACTGAAACTCCAGCTGATGATGAAGAACCAAGTATCATACCTCCCACCGCTGAATCCAACTCATGGATTTCAGCTGAACCTCTAAACACACTTCTACCATCAAATCCATCTACGTCTGAAAACCCTTCTGAAAGCATTGGTGTATCTAATGTTCAACAATTACTAGCTGATGAACCTCAAGCATCTTCATCAGCGACTGCTCCTATTGTTGATCCTATCGCTGAAATAAGCAATCTTGCTCCTGCTCAGCGATGGACCAGAGATCACCCCATAGATCAAATTCTTGGTGATCCAGATGCAGGTATTCAGACACGACGAAGCTCAGGTAATATCTGTCTCTTTGTAAACTTTCTCTCCTTAATAGAACCAAAGAAGACTGATGATGCCCTCAGAGATCCAAACTGGGTCAGCGCTATGCAAGAAGAGCTGACTGAATTCTCTCGAAACAAAGTTTGGAATCTCGTTCCTAGACCATCTGATAAAACTGTAATAGGCACCAAATGGGTGTTTAGAAACAAGTTAGATGAACATGGAACTGTAACCCGCAACAAGGCTCGACTTGTTGCTCAGGGATACAGACAAGAGGAAGGCATAGACTATGATGAAACCTTTGCCCCTGTGGCCAGGCTCGAAGCAATTCGACTATTCTTAGCTTATGCAGTCTATAAAGACTTCATCGTTTATCAAATGGACGTAAAATCAGCTTTTCTGAATGGAAAGCTGAATGAAGAAGTTTATGTAGAACAACCACCAGGGTTCTATGACCCTAAGCATCCAAATTATGTTTATAAATTGGATAAGGCTCTCTATGGTCTAAAACAAGCCCCTCGTGCTTGGTATGACACTCTCTCATCTTTTCTTATCTCTGAAAATTTTGAACGTGGCAAGATTGATAACACGTTATTTTTCAGGAAGATAAAAGGTCATATAATTCTTGTACAAATATATGTCGATGACATAATATTTGGTTCTACTAACCCATCTCTATGTACTCGCTTCGCTGAAAGAATGAAGAAAGAATATAAAATGAGTATGATGGGTGAGCTGACATATTTTCTTGGTCTTCAGATTAAACAATCTGACAAAGGTACTTTTATCTGCCAAGGTAAGTATGTTAAAGATATGCTAAAGAAGTTTGAACTCACACAAACTTCAGCGATGAAAACTCTTATGGCACCACCGCTGATACTTAACAAGGATCCATCTGGAAAACCTGCTAATGTCACTGCCTATAGAGGAATGATAGGCTCATTGCTGTATCTTACAGCAAGCCGACCTGACATCATGTACTCCACTTGTTTATGTGCACGCTATCAATCTGAACCCAAGGAATCCCATATGATCGCTGTAAAGCGAATTTTCAGATATCTGAAAGGAACTCCTAACCTCGGTCTTTGGTATCCCAAAGACTCAGGGTTCGATCTAACTGGTTATTCTGATAGTGATTTTGCAGGCTGTAAACTTGACAGAAAAAGTACCACTAGTGGATGTCAACTCTTGGGAGGAAAGTTGGTAAGCTGGACAAGCAAGAAGCAAAATTCTGTGTCCACTTCCACAGCTGAAGCTGAATACGTAGCCGCTGGAAGCTGTTGTTCACAAATCTTATGGATGAGAAATCAACTATTAGATTATGACCTTCAGCTGTCAAAGATTCCTATCTATTGCGACAGCACTAGTGCTATCGCTATAGCAAATAATCCAGTGCTACATTCAAAGACAAAACACATAGAGATCAGATATCACTTTATCAGAGATCATGTGATGAATGGTGATATTGAACTTCACTTTATCCCTACTGACTTTCAACTTGCTGATATATTCACCAAACCTCTTGATGAGACAAGGTTCAACTTTCTCATCAGTGAGCTTGGAATGCTGAACCTCGAAGAATAATTCTTCAGCGTTCATGTATTATGTTAGTAATCAAAAGTTCCCCTCTCATCATTCTCTCTGATAAACATTCTGACTCTCAGGTATGTTTTCTCCTTTCCCTCTAAATTTTTTTTTAAACTTTAATCACTGAACTTTCTTCAAATGATTAAAAGCTTTTTGAAAAATACATTAATCACTGATATTTCTAGTCAGTGATCCTTTAAAAGGAAAAACTCTATCTTTTCTAAAAGGGATACTTTTAAAAAGAAAAATCTATCGCTGACTTTTCTTGAGTGATCATTTCAACGGACAAATGTACAGTCTCTCTCCTCTATGACGTCATTTGAACCGACAATCCACGACATGCCTTTTCTGACACGTTCGTCCGTTGCCCTTCTATCCAATCAACTTCGTGGAACGTGTCAATGTCATGATGATTTTTTTTCTTTCTTTTCCCGCTTCATTCTCTCTCTTCTCTCTCTTCTATCTCATCGTATAAAAGGTATTCTTCTCTCCTTTATACGGTTTACGCTTTCAAAACTTTCAAAGCAAGAAGCATTCTCTCAAGAACACTCAAGCAAGTAAACCCAGAATATTGAATCTGCAACTCTTATTATTCAAGATACACAGGTTTATTTCATGTTTATATGCTTTGTTCGTACGTTTTTATTCTTTTTAAAATCCTACTCGATTTCTATGGATTTTATTAAACGTTTTTTTTTGTAAAAACTAAAGATCATTCTTTCTGATTTTATGTTTTTAAAGTGTTCTTCATTCTTTCTACCCAGAACACTATTTTTCTCCTAAAAATAACTTGATAGTTTTCCAGTTTCCCTTCTTCTATGGAAACTGGTAATCATATTATTTTTAATCTAAATCATTTCTTCTATTATGCCTCTTTCCATAACAGAAATGACACAGTCTTCAATCGTTGCTTCCAAGCATGTACGATTCGCTCTCACTGAAGTTGAGATTACTAAATGTAATCATTTGGCCAGACTCGACTTCAAAGCTGACAAATACCCACATCTGGTGGAAGCTGCTGAATTCCTCAAGCAGTCATGCATAGCTTACGCGATCACTGTGGATCCTAAGCCCTCCAAGACTCTACTTCAGCAGTTCTGGTTCACTGCTGATGCAACTGAACTTACCAACAGGAAAGGAGAACGAGTCCCTGCTATCTCGTTCAGCACGGAATTAGGGCCAGGGAGCATGACCGCTCTTAGCCTCAGGAAATCTTTAAGATTCCCTGACAAACCAAAGAGTGGGTTCGACGCACTCCCCACTGATGATGAGCTGATATCCTTCTGGACGCAATGGGCTATTGTTGGGAAAACAAACCAAGATCTTCTATTCCCAACAAGAAGCTCACCAAGATCCTAAAAGCTCAGATGCCATCACAACTGAACTTTATCTTCTCGCACATAATTTAGTGCATGAGTGGGAAGAGTGGTTCGCTGGATCAAGCCAGCAAAACACAACTGCAGATGGCCTACTCCGTTATCGCTGGTCAAAAATTTGACTACGCCACAACCATCTTTGAAGATCTGAGGTCGAGATTAGAGAAGCCTGAACGAGATCCCAAGATCTCATACGTACGTTTCATATTTACGTATATCAAGTTCCTCTATCCCAACACCTATCCCACCAGATATGATGGCACCTTTGCTAGGGTAGGTCAACGATCACTGGAGGTCAAGCCACTCGCCGACGAGGTAAGTATCTCTCTCCTTAGCTCTCGTCTCTCTCTCCATTCTTCTTCATCTTCAGCGACCACGCAGACGGTTGCTTCGTCTGCTATCCCTGTCGCTACCACTACTTCTAAACGACCATCAGCTAGTCCGATTGGTCCTTCCAAAAAGGCCAAAAAGACTAAGGAAAGTACACCCTCTAGTACTATACCTGAGGGAGCTTCTCAACAAGCTACCTTAGATGCATTTGTGGGTCTTTCCTCCACAACTTCAGCAGTCACTCATACTGCCGTGTCAGCGATCTCACTCGCTGTCACATCATCAGTAACCCCACCTACTATCTCATTCCCTGAGATTAACCCCATCCCTACTTCTATCCCCAAAACTCTTCCCTTCTCTCCTCACTTGGTCTCTGAACCCGCCACCTCTTCTTTCCCTATAGGACCTGAGCATCAAACTTTTGAGGAATCTATGCAGTTCTACAAAATGTTTGATACGTCAGGTACACCTATAATCCTAAACACTTCTCTCCCCCCCTCTCCAAATAAGCCCATATCTGAACTAACATTATTTTCAGGTCCTAGCTTGGCGTCTGTTGACACGCATGTCAACAGTCTAGGAGAGAAGGTGGACGCACTTACCAACACCATCAATGAAACCACCAGCGCCGTAAATCAGGCTGGTGAGGAGCTGAAGAAGTTGACCGCCACTTGCTCATCTAAAGCTGAGAACTCTCAACTTTCAGCTGTTGAAGAACAAGTCGTCCAACTCAGAGAGTCCTCTCGACTCTTTCAAGGGCGATTTGAGTCTCTTACCGCTGAAGTTCAGGGTCTCTCTTCAAAGGTTGACCTCTGCACGTCCCTTCTTCAGCAAATTCTACAGAAAGTGAATGCACCAGCTCCAGCGCTGCCTCCCTCCTTCACTGAAGATGATCGTACCAACCTCAACATCGCTGTGGAATTCATTCATGATGCCACATGCGACATCCCTGCGGTTGAAGACCGGGTTAAGCGTCTGGAGGCTGACGTTCAAGTGCTAAAAGCTTCAACAGCTACTCCAGCAGCTGAACAATCCCCTACCGCTGATAATGACAAAGTGGGGGAGAAAACTGAAGAAACTTCTATTGCTGCTGGGGAAGCTAAGACTCCAAAGGAACCTCCCTCTCAATCTGAGGGGGAGAAGGCAAAAGAATCCTCATCAATTCACTCCATTCTCTTTGAAGAGGATGAGGAAGAAGACGATGAAGAGGAAGATGATCTAGATCTTGATGATCAAGAAAAGGATCAGCCCTCCGATGACGACGACGACGATGAAGACCAATCTATGTGGTTCTCTAAGCCGAACGTCGTATCAGGGACAACTTCGCAAGAGGTTGTCAAAACAGGGGTGAGAGGTGATACATCTTCAAGTGTTCCTTCGCAAAGCAAAGACAAGCAACCAATCGCTGAAGAATGCTTGAGGACTGGATCACAATCTGAGGGGGAGCATCCTTCTCAGGTATGTCTTTCAATTGTACCACTCTTCTACTCTTTCCAAACCCCTATTCCTTTCTAGCCTTTATCTCTCTCGTTCTAAAAATACACTTATCCCTTCTTTCCTTCTTTTTCTAACCAGACAGTTCTCACCCCTTCTTAAGGGTTCTGAACTACAAATAATTCCAGCTGCTATCGCTGAAGAAATAATCCCAATCTCTATCGCTGAGATTGATGAAGAAGAAGAAGAAGAAGATTCCCTGGTCCATCCAGGAAGGCCCTCTCGACCATCTCATTGGTCAGAGGAAGTGGTGAAGAAAAGAGTTGAAATGATCGCTCAACTAGAAAGTCAACGGCTGAAAATCCCTCTTCAAACATCCACAGAGCTCGACTTCCTCACTGAAGCTGAAAGAGAAGAATCTGCCAAAGCTGAGAAGCTGATCGCTGAATGCAAACGAGATGCCCAACTCGCTTTAAAGATTCAATCCTCTCAAGTTAGGGACAAAAATCTGAAAAGCAAACCTGTGGAAGTTCAAGCAGCACTACTGAAAGAAATTGAAGAGGAACGCTTCAAAGAACAAGAGATCAACGATAAGTCTATCGAATGGTGCAAACAAAAGATGGATTATCGTTCTGATCTTCTTCCAATATCAGCCGTGACTATCTCTGGTCGTAAGAAGAAAGATCAACTCTCAGTGACCATGGAGATTACCAGAGAGGATGGAACCCAAAAAGCAATGTACGTATCAAAACTTGAAAGCTTCGGATTTACGGAATGGTTAGAGTTCTGGGATGCGCTGAAGAAATCCAAATCTACATACAGAGGCTACGTTGAAGGACTCCTTGAAGCCCTCATAAATAGAGTCGTTTCTGTACTAAAGCTGCCATCTCCTCTTCCTCCCAAATCTTTGAAACTCAAGAGAAAAATTGGGTCCTCCTCCTCTGAAGATGTCGCCATCATCAGGAATGAAACTTCTATCAAATTTTCAAGAGATGCACTATTTGGTCCTCCTCCTGATCTTTCAGTTCTGGACTTATCTCTGCCTCCTGGTGGTCCTTTCCAAGCTGGTCAAGTAATCGACAATCCTTATGGAATATTCTTCAGAGATGATGATGAGGAACTAAGATTTCAAAGAATCTCTGAGATTCCTATCTGTCCTCTGAATCATCTCAAGGATCTCTTATGCTTATGGTGTGACTTCTTCCCTGCTGCTGAAAAAATTAAAGAAATTATCAGTCAAGAATCTTTGGAACGAAGACAGAAAGGAGAAGAAATACCTGAGTATATGATCAATCCTCCTAAATCTTCTTTTAATAGCTGATAGATTAGTTTTCTTCTCTGTAATATGTTAGTTGTACTTACAGTAGTTAGTTACTCACTTGTAATGTTTTTCATATCTTGTAATTCCATCCCTGAATTAAATGAAAATAGCAGTGATGTACTTAACCCTATCAGTACTGTAAAAGATCCCTCAAAATAGTAATTGGGACATGCATTCTATGAGTCCTTTTTATTCCTATATTTTGAATCAAAGTAATTTTCTTTTGTTACTTTGTCATTATCAAATAGGGGGAGATTGTTGATCCAAACTCTCTCAGTGATTTGATAACGACCCTCTTTTATACTTAGTGAAAATTACGTTATTATATGTATTAATGTTTCATCATCAGCGATCAGACTGAGTCTGTTCAGTTATCGCTGATGACCTTTCTGTAAACATTAATATGTATGTGTTTCACTTTCAGCGATCAAACTGAGTCTGTTCAGTCATCACTGATCGTTTCCTATGTAACACAGTTAACGTAATCCCTGAAGACAAGTCTCGCGTCAACATAGTTCATAGCTGAATCGAAGACGAAGCCACTGAACAATAGATAAGTCTACTAGTGACCTGATGCGGATATCAGCGAAGACCAGACGAATCTACTTATGCGAAGAAGCCTGAGGAAAAGCTTCAGCGATAGCTGAACTTCTTTATCTCTGGAAGAAGAGATACTCAGCGATCAACGATCACAAAGCTTATGCCTCAAGTTTTCTTTTGTCTTACCTTGCACAACCAGTACAATGTGTCAGAACGGACACGTCTCTGCCACAAATCGTACACCAACTCTGTCAACTACACTGTTCATAAAGCGGCCAAAAGCATGTCTCCAAAAGTGAGACTACCAAAGCCAATCTATGAATGCCACGTGTAAAGTACTCTGCCATGCATTTAATGCATAGGGTATAAATAGGAAGCTCACTCCTTCATCTGAAGGTGTGCTCAATCCTTGAACTCCAAAATAGAAACCCTTGTTTTCTATCTCTCTAAAAATCCCCCATTCTCTGAATTTCTTGTGCAACCATCTTAGTGTTTCTTAAGTTTGTTTAGATTGAGTCTGTCTTAATCTTATTCCGCAACAAACTTGTAAATTGTATTTTGATTTATCAATAAACAATTTATTAAACTTTAATTTCTGTGTTTGTATTCAACCCCCCCCCCCTTCTACAAACTTGTTAAGCACCTTCGGGACCAACACAAAGAATATTTCAGAATCAAAAGAATGGGTGATCACTTTGAAGTCTATTCTACTTGGGGGAAGATAGTCAGATGTTGTTCAAGGTCAGACTTGGAAGAAATGTTCAAAGTAGGAATGACTCTGTATGGGGATGTGCTGAAGACTCCAGGGATGAACATCAAGAAACTAGCAATGGAGTATTTATGTATGATGTTCAGTCCAGATCTTGTTAAGCATGCATCAAAGATGTCTTCAAGTCTGTGGACAACTGGATACTTATTGAAAGGTGTGGGGTGTATAACTTGACCATAGATAAAAGCTTCTATGAATATTACCTGGTGGATAGGATATATGACCACAGCCTAGCCAAACTACAGGGGATGCTGAAAGCCAAACTAATTTGTTCTCAAGGCTCAGAAATGGCAAGGATTGTGGTTAGTAGGATCATCAATCAAAGCTTAGGTTTGGATCCTAATCTAGGGGTGTAAACTTAGGTTTTGAAAGCATCATGAAGACCAGTTTTTGAAGAACTTAACTTCTCAATTTGAAAAGCTAAGTTAGGGGGAGATTGTTAGGTCTGAAATGTGCTAAGGATGGTTACTACTGCTAGACATGACTATTACTACTGCCTGAGGAAGTTAATACTGCCAGATCACAATTACTACTGCTTGAAGGAGTTAATGACGCTGAGAAAAAATTAATACTGATTGCTGAGATTAATACTGCTAGTTCAGAATTACTACTGCTCATGAAGATAGTATTGCTTATGAGATGAAGACTCCGTATGAGAATGAAGACAACTATATAGATTGAAGCTAAAGTAAAGGAGATAATTATGGACTGAAGATCAATTTTATTTTGATAATTATCTTGTAATCAGTCTTGTATATATAGTATAGAAGTCTTTGATAGAAATAATAATAATTCATACGGTTTGTTTTAGAGAGAATTAACCTCAAGACTAGTTTAGATCCTTTCTATAGAGAAGTATATAACGTCTGTTGAGCCTGTTCAACAGATTGAGGTTTTGTGTGTAATCATCAAGTTTAATCAATATAACTTGTGATTTAAGTGCATATACTGTTTCATTGATTGTTAGTGTTAAAGTGTTTTTTTCCGCAACTTCTTTAGCATTGATTCTGAGTGTGTGTGAATTAAATTCTTGTTTGAATTTCGATCCTGTCACCATTGTTCTCTACAATGATGGTTGTGTCCCACTCTCAAGGTGAGGCATCAGGGTCAAAGCCCACATTAGACCAACCCACATTAGACCTACCCACACCTTCCACTACAAAGCATATCCCTCAGTCCCTTCTAAAGAAGCCAACATCACCCATTACTCATACATACACAAGGAAAAAGGTACAGAAGGTTCCTTCCATTCTAGTATCTTCACCCCCACAGCCTAAAACCCCTCTGATGGAGCATTTTCCATCAGAGAATATCCAAAGGGAAACAAGAGGGGTGTCTCCCAACCCCAAGAAGGTACTCAATAAGGAGGAGGAAGAGCATGTGGGCAGTGAGGCTCACACTACTGACTTTGCACAAAGTGCAGGGTAGGACAGTGTGAACATATTTAAGACCTTCCCCACGGAAACTTTGGGTGAGCAATCATCCAAATGTCCCAGGTGCCAAGAAACCAAGGGGGTAAAAGGTGCTTCTGCTAGGCAGAAGACCTCTACTAAAAGATCCAAGGATCCTTCAAGGGTGGTCAACACAGCCAATGGAGGTGAGGACCGATATAACTATGAGGAATTGATGGAAACTATTGCCAATGTCAACCTGGATGTACTCAAACAGGGTGCAGAAATAAAGGAAATGCAAAAGGTGATTATCTCCCAATAAGAGCAGATTGCAAACCTAAAGAAAATGGTTCTAAAGTTAGTGCACAAGAAGAAGAAAACCAAATTTGTGCTGAAGAAGAGGAACATTGTGTTAGATCACATATCTATTGGATTCAAGATCATCCAATCTGAAGATCGCAATCTGAAGCTAAAGCCGAAATGTCGACTCTCGATATTAAAGTCTAATGTTTATTTGTAATAAATGTCAAAGTAATTGTTTGTTATTGTATTGTTTAAGTAATTAATCTAGTTAGTTAATTATTAGTTTAGTTAGTTTATTATATTTAGTTATTTAATATCTTTGTAATAGATATTATTTAGAAATAATATCTAGATATTAAATCTAGATATTATTGCAAGTAGTAGGAAGTGTGTTAGACACACATTAGATTAGATATTGTGTATCTCTCAATAACTCTCTAGATCAGATATTATCAAGAACACAAATAATCAGAGAGAAAACAGAGAACACGTCTATAGCTTAAATCGAGCAATCCTGTAACCGTTGTTATAATCAATACAGGTTGGTAATCGTTATTGTGTTGTTTCTATAGAACTTGATATAAACATTGTTGGACCGACAATTGGTATCAGAGCCTGATTAAGATCAAAATCAAGTTTTTAGAGAAAACGACTCTATGTTCTTATTGGAAAATCGATTTCGAGATTTAAGGTGTTTTAGGTGTTAAAATCGATCAGGTTGTGATCGATTAGGTTGCTAGATAGAGTTGTGAGTGTTTGATTTCAGTTTAAAGCTTAAATCGAGTTCCATTTTGTGATTTTTGTGGTCTGAAAGTCGAGTTTATAAAGTTATTGTGCCATCGATTTACATTTTAAAAAGTGATTTTTATCGAGATCGAGTGGTCACAATCAGTTCTAGAAGTGTTTGTAGTCATATTGGTAGAGTTTGGGTCTGTTATTCTTGGAAAAACAGGTTGAAAAGTCGAATTTATCAAAGTACAGACGAACTTGCGCAAACCAGTGGAAGAACACACGCAAAGCTTACTTTGCGCAACCAACGTCATACGCAAAGTCCACTTTGCGCAACGCACTTGATACGCAAAGCTTACTTTGCGCAACTCAAGCAACACGCAAAGTCCACTTCTCGCATCCAACGGCTTACGCAAACATCACTTTTCGCAACACACTTGAAACGCAAACCTCAAACTTCACTTCTCGCAACAAGAAGGAAACGCAAACCTCAGTTCAAGTGATCTTCTCTTCACGAAAAGTTCACTTTGCGCAACCCTCTTGAAACGCAAAGCTCACTTTGCGCAACCAACTTGAAACGCAAAGTTCACTTTGTGAAACCCTCTTGAAACCCAAAGCTTACTTTGCGCAACCCACGTGATACGTAAACCTAAGTTTGTGCAAGCCACTTGTCATGCAACCTCACTTTGCGCATTCAACCTCTCGCGCAAACCTTCTCAAAACGCAAAGTTTTTCCAGACTTAGAATTTTCTTCAAAATGACATCCAGAGAAGCCCTTGCAATTGGAACTGACACCAAACCACCAGTTCTCTTTAAAGGAGAATACGAACAGTGGAAAGATAGGTTCCTAAACTTTGTTGACAGACATGAGCTGGGTGATTTCATCAGACAGTCGATAGAAGAAGGGGTTATGAAACCAATTATGATGACTCATTTGGTTGGAACTGTGCCGACACAGGTTGAACTTAAGTATCATGAGCTAGAAGATGATAACCTAAGAAGAGCAAAAGGTGATAAGTTAGCTAAGTCATACATACTACAAGGAATTCCAAACGAAATCTATGTAAAGATTGACAGCTACAAGACCTCGGGCAAAGAAATGTGGGATCAGCTTGAGAAGATGATGCTGGGTTCAAAGGTTGGAAATCAGCTTAAAATCTCCAACTGCCTGAATAATTATGAAGAATTTAGAGGCAGAGTGGGAAAATCTTTAGAAGAAACCTATGACAGGTTTGTGACCTTGCTGAACGAACTAAGCAAGAACAAGGTCCACAAATCTCAAATCGAGCTGAACGTCAAATTCCTGAGTATTCTACAACCGGAATGGAAAAGATTTGCCAGACAGATGAAGCAGATCAAGGATCTGAATGAGATTCCACTTCATGAGGTGTATGAAACCCTCAGACAAAATGAAGAAGAGGTGGATGAAATTCTAGATGAGAAGAGGCAGAAAGGAAAGACAGTTGAAGACACAGTTGCTCTTGTTGTCAGGAAGAAGAAGAAGAACAAGACAATTGTGTATGATTCAGAAGAAGATGAAGCTTATGCAAACTCTGACATGGATGAAAATGAACAACTGAAGCAAGCAATGATTCTGCTGTCAAATGCTTTTCAGAAAAAGTTCTACACAAAGCCGAGTTCAAACAGTCAGAGATATTCTTCTGGTCCGAACAACTACATCCACAAGGAAAGGATTGAAGGAAGTAGATATGAAGGAAAGAGATTTGAAGGGAAAAGAACAGAGGAGAGGAAACCTGAAGAGAGAAGATATCAGTCTGAAGGAAAGAGAATAGAGGAAAGGAAACCAGAAGAGAGAAATTTTAAAGCTGAAGGATCTAGTCAGACAGAACCACCTACGTGCTACAATTGTGGCAAAACAGGTCACTATGCCATAGACTGCCGAAGACCAAAAGTCAGAAACTCCGATTATTACAAGAACAAGATGCTTCTTGCAAAGTAACAGGAGGCGGGTAAGGCACTGATGGTAGAGGATGAATACTGGCTTGATGATTCAGACGAGGAAGAAGAGGATGAAGAGAGAGATGAAGTCGTCAACATGTGCTTGATGGGAAAGCAAGAATCAAATGTTGAAGCTGATTCAGATGATGAAGAAGAGGAGGTATGTGATTTATCGTATTCAGATTTCATGAATAAAATGTATGCCATGATTTTAAAACAACAAGAGTTAGAGTCGAATCTTGAGCGAGAAAATGGTGTTATAATTGACAAAAACCAACTAATACAGAAACTTAGCAATGAAATTGCTGAGAAGAAAGAATTGGTTGAGGTTTTACATAGAGATAATGACACCAACGCAAAGGAAAAGACAATAATTCTTAAAGAGAATTCTGAACTCAAGTCTAAACTGACAAAGAGTGAGATTGATATATATGAGCTTACAAAATTGCATTCTTCATGTACCAAAGAAAACTTTTCTTTACTTGGTAAATTAAAAAGTTTGGAAGAGAAGTTATACAAAATGGGTCAAACTGAACAGACTATTCATCTGAACAAACCCAAAGAGGAAATAGAGAGATGGGGAATCGGTTATAAGAATCCTCACTGTCTTCAAAAAGGAATGTCTGAAGTTCCTGCACTTTATGATCATCTTTCTATGAAATTAGCTCGATGAATCCCTGAGTTTAAAACTTTCTGGACTAAACTATCAGAAGAGGATGAAGCCAACGAAACTGAAAAACGTTTGAAATCATCTAAAGTTCACCTTCCATTTTATTATGCGAAGATGAATAATAGTTATAATGAGAATCCAATATATCAAAAGAAGAAAACTCTTTCAAGTGATTTCTTTCAAAGTTATTCTGAAAAGGAAATGGAGGCGAAGCCTATTCAAGGTAAACTATATGTCCCTCCTCTTGTTTTAGAAAGTAAAATTTCTGAACTCGAGAATTCTTTATCAGATGAAAGACTTTTGATGAATATTGAACAAAAAGTTTTTTCAACTGTGTTAAAAAATGTTATTATTTCTAAGGCTTCAAACTCTGAGGATGTGTTTGGTTTAGCAAATAAAGGGTTTGATTTTCTGAACGCTGATGGTGGTTTAGATGATTGTTCTAATCAATTTGACTTTAATGCAAAACTTCCTAACCATTCATCTTTTGTTAAGAAATATTTAGGAAAAACCAGTATGCCTGTTAACAGTGCAAAATCAACGAAAGTTGATAACTCAGTCTCTGTGAAAGCTAAAATTGCTAAAGGTAAGATTACATCTAGGCATTCACAGAAACTGAACACTACTGGTAATCCGAAGAAGAAGCATTTGTTTGTTGCTCAAAAGTCTAACTCACCAGTTTCACATGTTTCATATCTAAGCAAGCAAAGGCCAGAAATTAAATCTCTGTGGCAACCGAAACAGAAGCTTGACAAGACCGTTAAATCATTTTCTAGTGTTAATTGTAGTAAGACTTCGCCTAGTAAAGATGTCTTAATTGCTGATGTTGATATTTTGAACTCAAAACTTGTTGTTTCTCGTAAACAATATACAATGAAGCAATTATTTCAGTTATCTTTATCTGCTAGAAAGTCTTCTATTTATAATAAACATGTTTCTATCTCTTGTCAAGATTCTGAAGATTGGTTTGGCAATTATCATATGCATTCATCTCATTCTAATTCTTCAAATGCATTTCAAAAGAAAAGAGGACACAATTTGAAATGGGTACCAAAATCTTGTGCTAACACAGTAGGACCCAAATTCCAGTGGGTACCTAAGGCTAAATCTGTGTTGCAGGCACACCAAGTTTAAAAAGGGAGCTTATGGATATGACTTCTAGACAAAACAGTCTAGGACTCGTTCTTCAAAGAAACTAGGTTCTTGAATACAACAGTTCAAGACCCGCACTGCAAAGATAAAATGATGGTTTCTGAACACGTCTGTTTAGAACCCGTGCTTAAGAGAAATAATGGCTTTTGAATACATCAGTTCAAGACCCACTCTTCCATGCTCAAAAGTCTTAAATTTTGATTTATGACTATCTAAATCTTTTGTTTTGTTATTTCTCTTATGCAGATCCGTTATATGTGGTACTTAGATAGCGGATGCTCCAAGCATATGACTAGACAAAAAGATATGTTGTCCAATTTTAAAAAGAAGTATTGCGGATCAGTCAGATTCGGCAACGACCAGTTTTATCCAATCATGGGATATGGTGATGTACAACATGACAATGTCACGATAAAAAAGGTGAGCTATGTAGAAGGCTTACGACACAACCTGTTCGGTATCGACCATTTCTGTGACAAAAGCTTAGAGGTCAATTTCAAAGCTAAGACGTGTTCAGTTCGTACTGAAGAAGGTGAGGAACTCTTGATCGACACAAGAAAGTCAGACCTCTACACAATTAACTTGTCAAAAAAATCCAGACTGACAAGCAGGTTTGTCTAATGACGAAAGCCTCGATGCAACAAAGTTGGCTATGGCATCGAAGGCTCTCTCATCTCAACTTCAGGTACATCAACAATCTGGTCAGTGGAAAGCTCATCAAAGGACTTCCAGCGCTCAAATATGAAAGAGAACATCTTTGTGCAGCATGTGAAAAGGGAAAGATGAAGAGGGCACCTCATAAACCAAAGCCTGAACAAAGTACAAGCGCTCCGTTAGAGTTATTGCATATGGATCTCTGTGGTCCGATGCGAACTCAGAGTCTAGGCGAAAAGAAGTACATCCTCGTGATCGAGGACGATTACTCGCGATACACATGGGTCAAGTATCTACGTTCAAAGGATGAGACACCAGATGTTCTCATCACATTCCTAAAGACGACCCAGGTGAATCTGCAGAAACCGGTCAAGTTTCTAAGAACAGACAACGGCACGGAGTTCAAGAACCAAAAGGTTGAAGAATATCTCGAATATGTCGGGATTTCACATCAATACTCTGTTGCTCGTACGCCTCAACAAAATGGATTGGTCGAAAGAAGAAATCGTACGCTAGTCGAGGCTGCTCGAACTATGCTAAGTCATTCAGACTTACCTCTATTTTTGTGGGCAGAAGCTGTATCGACCGCGTGCTATACAGAGAATCGCTCCATGATACATCGCAGATTCAAGAAGACTCCTTATGCGTTAATCAACAACCGAACACCGATAATCAAATATTTCCATATATTTGAGTGTAAGTGTTTCGTTCTAAACGATAGGGAAAGTCTCAACAAGTTCAACGCCAAGGCGGACGAAGGCATCTTCATTGGTTATTCCTCGACATCAACTGCATTCCGTGTTTATCTGAAGAAGTCAAAGACGGTGATTGAAAGCATCAACGTCACGTTTGATGAAGAGATGGCTTCCGAACAACACAGTTCAGAACCCGTTATAACCGGAGTACTAGCTTTTGGGCAACTCAGTCCAGAACCTGCGTCTCAACAGAATAAATCAGATGAAGCATCAACGTCATCTAATAATATATCTGATTTAGATTTATTATTTGAATTGTTTTATGATGAATTTCTTGGATCTAATATAAAGAAATTTGTTGTGGTTGACAGGATGGAAGACTTAACGACTACTCATCCAACCAGTTCAGATGTTCCTATTGAATCCAACGTCCCGATTCAACAAGAAGTTCCAATTCAAATGTCGACTCCAATAGTTGAAGAAGTTCCATGTGATGAAGAGACAGAAGTAGCTGAACCAGTAGGATGTTCTGTACAGATCCATCCACAGCCGGAACAAGCTGTACCTGCTGAGCCTTCTGAACCTACCACTTCAACTGCAATCATAATTCCTCCTGAACAAGCTGAAGAAGGTACAAGTGGATTTATAGATGATACAACTGACATACATTCATATAATCCACTGCCTCATGAACATAAATGGACCAAAGAGCACCCGATAAGCTAGATCATTGGCGATCCTTCAAAACCGGTGCGAACTAGGTCAGCATCAATGAACTTATGCATGCATGACTCCTTTCTAAGCAAGTTCGAGCCAACTCGCGTATCAGAGGCACTTGCTGATCTAGAATGGGTGATCTCAATGCAAGAAGAGCTGAATCAGTTCGATGCACTTCAAGTCTAGAGACTCGTACCAAAGCCTCAAGGTAAAACCATTATAGGTACGAAGTGGGTTTTCAAGATCAAGAAAGACGAAGATGGTACCGTTATCCGAAACAAGGCAAGACTAGTAGCCAAAGGATACAGACAAGAGGAAGGAATCGACTATGACGAGACATATGCTCCTGTGGCGTGATTAGAGGCAATTAGAATGTTTCTAGCCTACGCAGCCCACAAGAACTTCACGGTCTTTCAAATGGACGTGAAGACAACATTCCTGAATGGAATTCTAAAGGAAGAAGTCTACGTCTCTCAGCCAGAAGGTTTTGTCAATCAAGAGAAGCCGAATCACGTCTACATTCTCAACAAAGCACTCTACGGTCTGAAACAAGCTCCTCGAGCCTGGTATGATGTCCTTTCCAATTTTCTAGTCAAGTCTGGTTTTTCAAAAGGAACGGTGGATACCACTTTGTTTATCAAAAAGGAAAAAGCCGATATCATTTTAATTCAAATCTATGTAGATGATATTATTTTTGGCTCTACAAATCCTAAGTACTGTAAGAATTTTTCAAACCTTATGGTGTCTAGATTTCAGATGAATTTGATGGGAGAGATGAATTTCTTTCTCGGATTACAAGTCAAACAGTTTTCTACGAGGATTTTTATCAATCAATCAAAATACATTATGGATATTCTTCGGAAGTTCAAAATGGAAAATTCAAAACCAATTGGTACCCCAATGGCACCAGGTACTAAGATTGGCACCGATCCTTCGGGAAAGGCTGTTGATGTTAGAACTTATCGAGGGATGATAGGTTCTTTAATGTATCTTACTTCTAGTAGGCCAGATATAATGTTCTCAACATGCTTATGTGCAAGATATCAGGCCACTCCTAAAGAAATCCATATGTCTGCTGTGAAGGGCATATTTTGGTATCTGAAGGGCACTGCAGATCTTGGTCTGTGGTATCCTAAAGATACAAGTTTTGAACTAACAGCCTACACAGATGCAGATCATGCAGGTTGTATGTTAGACAGGAAGAGCACGTCAGGACATGTGCAGTTCCTCGGTGATAAGCTCGTAAGTTGAGCATCGAAGAAGCAACTTTGTGTTTCAACTTCCACGGCAAAAGCAGAATATGTAGCTGCTGCTAGCTGCTGTTCTCAAGTCTTATAGATGAGAACTCAATTGCGCGACTACGGTTTCCACTTCAACAAAATCCCGATATACTGTGACTCCAAGAGCGCCATCGCAATAACAACGAATCCTGTTCAACACACCAAGACTAAGCACATAGACGTCAGGTATCACTTTATTAAAGATCATGTTCAAAAAGGAACAATTGAACTTTTCTTTGTAAAAACTGATTATCAACTTGCCGATTTGTTTACCAAATCTTTAGACGAAAAGAGGTTTAACTTTCTTGTCTCTAAGCTTGGTATGCTAAATCTAAAGATTTAATCAGTAGTTACCTATCAAAGTTTTCTAATTGTATACTTTTTCATCATTTCTTCATTTCCACAAGATATCTGCTCTTCTATCTTCTGTTCATGATCCAAGGGGGAGTATGAGAAGAAATTGACAAGGGGTCAATATTACTTCGAGGGGGAGCTCATAAAATTTTTTGCATGTACCTTTTAATGCCAAATTTTTTTTAAATGCACGATTTTAGGGGGAGCTCTTCAAGTCAAAGGAGTATGGATATGACTTCTGATTATTTCTGATCAGAACTCGTACTTTAAAAGTTTTACTGGTTTTTGTCTTTTCAATTTAAGTGAATAAATTTTACTTTGACTTGACTTAAGACTTTTGCAGAAGTTTGAGAGAAGCTTAAAAGATCATATCTTTATGACTTTAAGATTAGCTTCATGAGATGTAAGATCATACGTTCAGGTATTATCCTTTATCTTAATCTCATATATGGTTGAAAAAAGGACAACTTTCAATCATTGAAAACATCGTTCTAAAACGTTCAAATCACTTCCCGATTCTTCAACCAGATTTTATAATTCGGAAGTGTGATTTTCAATGTTTTCTTATTCAATTAAGCTTTAACTGTTAAGTTAAACCATTTTGAGCATTATATGCTTCATAGGAAAACATGGGATCGGTGTGCTAGGACTTACCACAACTTCAATGGAATCACCTTAACCAGTGATTTCTACCCACGAAGTTAATCCATAGTGATTGAGTGTAAGAATTCGAAAAGAATTGAGTGATGAGATATAACAGAAAAAGAAAGTTTGATTAGAGTGAGCAAAATGTTTACAAGAAAGAGCGTGTGAGAACAGAGTTAAAAGAATATCACAACTCTGCACCAACTTTTTCTGAGTCGGGCAGCCACCATTCTAATGTTTCACAATTCTTTGGTGATCATTATTGAAACAGGCAACTAGCCCATGCCAACTCTTGATCAAACCTCACCAACTACTCATTTTCTTCTCAAATAGAAAGTGTTTCACATTTTCTAAGGGGATGCAGCACATTTGCTATCTGATTTTCATTTGGAAAATCTGGATATTGAAAAGAAGGAAGTCTGCCCCACCTTCGCACTTCAATCATGCACATTGAGTCTGTGTTTAACTTACTGTTGTCTCAGTGGTTTACACAAATTTGAGCCTAATAAGCAATCATCAAGTGCTTAATTCTTTCTATCACAAGCATGAACACACAAGGAATTTGTTTCTTTGTCATAACGTTTATAGAAATTTACCTTTGTGGTGTTTCGATGATTAAATGGAAGCCCTGGGGGAGTCAACATCAAACAGCTCCTTTCCATTGTGTATTTGTTACACACAGTAACTTAGTGTTACTGACAGGCAAGTTAACTGATTCATTAGTTGATTCAGGTGTTACACGACTACTTTGTCTAGATTTGCAAAGATCTGGATGAATATCATATGAATTGACGAATCAGAGTCTCCGAAAGAGAGACATTTCTTACAAATAGTTTTGATGAAGTCATTGCACTTAACATCAAAAAGGGGGAGAATGACTACACAAGAAATGGCAAAGATCACATGTTTCAAGAATCATGTCCAAGATTGAAATCTTCAAAAGCAAGTATCCTGAAGACATGTTGATTTCAGAGCTAGAGAAAGAGATTGCATCTTCTAAGCTGAACAAGAAGACTGAATTGCTAAAATCTTTTTAGTAATGATCTTGATCCAAAGGGGGAGATTGTTAGATCACATATCTATTGAATTCAAGATCATCCAATCTGAAGATCGCAATCTGAAGCTAAAGCCGAAATGTCGAATCTCGATATTAAAGTCTAATGTTTATTTGTAATAAATGTCAAAGTAATTGTTTGTTATTGTATTGTTTAAGTAATTAATCTAGTTAGTTAGTTATTAGCTTAGTTAGTTTATTATAGTTAGTTATTTAATATCTTTGTAATAGATATTATTTAGAAATAATATCTAGATATTAAATCTAGATATTATTGCAAGTAGTAGGAAGTGTGTTAGACACACATTAGATTAGATATTGTGTATCTCTCAACAACTCTCTAGATCAGATGTTATCAAGAACACAAAAACACACACTAAAAGGAGTAAATCAGAGAGAAAACAGAGAACACATCTATAGCTTAAATCGATCAATCCTGTAACCGTTGTTATAATCAATAGAGGTTGGTAATCGTTATTGTGTTGTTTCTATAGAACTTGATATAAACATTGTTGGACCGACACATTGATACTTCCAAAAAGGGGGAGACTGAAGTTGAAACTGCAAAACAAAGTAATTATGGGATGGAATATAAATTTGAGGGGGAGATGGGTGCAGAAGAAGAAATTAGCACAGAAGCAGAAACAAGGGTAGCAGCAGAAATAGGCCTAGCAGTAGTAAAAGAATCTGAAGCAGAAATGGCAGAATTAGCAGCAGTAACAGAAAAGGTAGCAACAGAAACAGGGCTATCCATGGAAGAATTAGAAATAGCATAAACCTTGGTCAAAGCTAAAAATGACACTCCTAAGGCCACTCAAAAGGCCAAGGGAGTGGAAATCAAAGAAGGTGGCCAAGAGCAGAAGAGAAAAGAAGTAAGTGAAGCTGAACTCAAAAAGAAAGGCAAAGAAAAAATGGATGAATCTATGAAACCTCAAAAGAAGCAGAAACAGATAGAGCTGGATGAGGAGCTAGCCAAGAAGCTGCAAGCTGAATTAAGACAAGAGGAAGAGTCTCAAACTGCAAAAGATAGATATATTGCTCTAGATCTGTCTACAAAGCTCAATGAAGAGTATCAAAGGAGTTTGAGGGCTGCAGCTGAAGCCAAGAAAGTCCTTGTAAAAGCATCTATGCCAAGGCAGCCATCAAAGACAAAGAAAAGACAACCTTCAAAGACTCTTGTTGCCAACCAAGAAAGGAGGAAAATGATCAACTTTCTAAAAGGTTCAGTTGGTGTTAAAGAAGGCATGTTCACTGGTATGTCTTATGGCAGAATTGAAGAGCTTTACAAGAAGGAAATGACCAAGCTGCAAGGAGACTTTTCTCAAAGGGTTGAGGTTGAAAGGAAAATGAAAGAAAGGCATGATCTGCATATCCAACAACCTTTTCCTGAGAGTGAAGAAACCACTCCTACAAAAGAAGTGGAAGAAGAACAGAAAGAAGAAACTCTTGCTCAAACAATCAAAGCTGTCAAAAGAATGAAAAACATAGCTTCAAAGAAATAGACCAAAAGGCCAAGGATTGACGAAGTGCAAAAAGAAGTTGAACCTGTTGTTGCAACCCCTGAAGAACAATCAAGTCAACAAGGTGCAGAACAATCTGAACAATCTGAGGTACATGTTGGTTTGTATATGACAGTGACTGATAGTGAACCTGTAAAAGCTGACCCAATATCAGTCCAAGCCCCTGAAATTATCCATTGGGATATCCTGGAAGATCAAAGGAAGAAGTACTTCAGGATTAAAAGGATGGGAGACAAGTATGAGGTTTACTCTACTTGGGGAAAAATCATCAGAAGCTATTCCAGATCTGACTTAGAATAAATGTTCAAGGTTGGAATGAGCTTGTATGAAAAGGACTTGATAGGAGCAGGAATGAGCTTAATAAGACTAGCCATGGAGTACTTATGCATGATGTTTGATCCTAGCAAAGTTCAACATGTAGTTAGAGATCTGCATCTGGAGAATAAATTCCAAAGAATAGACAATTGGATGCTATTTGAAAGGTGTGGAGTCTATGTCATCACTATTGACAGATCTTACCATGAGTACTACATGGTGGATAAAATTTATGATCACAGCAAAGCTAAATTGCAGGGTATGTTGAATGTTAAGCTGGTATGTTCAAAGGATTCTGAAATGGCCAAGATAGTAGTCAGAAGAATCATCAATCAAAGCTTAGGTTTGGATCCTAATCTTGGGAATTGAGCTTAGGTTTTGAAAGTATCATGAAGACCAAATTTTGAAGAACTTAACTTCTCAATCTGAAAAGTTAAGTTAGGGGGAGATTGTTAGGTCTGAAATGAGCTAAGGATGATTAATACTGCCAGATACTACTTTTTGTGTAATTAATACTGCTGAAGGAACTTACTACTGCTAGACAAGTTAATATTGTTAGCATGTTAGTACTGCAAGAAAAGGTTAATATTGCTGAGATGGTTAATGCTGCTGGGAGAATTAATACTGCTTATGAAGATTAAAGCTGCTGAGAAGATAATGATGGAATAACGAGAAAGTGAAGGAGATTTGAAGATAATTATGGACTGGATCATGAAGATTAATTTTTCTTTTATAATTATCTTGTAATCTGTCTTGTATATATACTGTATAGAAGGCATAGTTTAGAATAGACTTTTTGATAGAATTTCAATATACGTTTTAGTGAGAATTAACCTCAAGATTCATTGTAATCCTTTCTTTAGAGAAGTTTAGAACGTCTGTTGATTCTGTTCAACAGATTGAGGTTTAGTTTGTAATCATTAAGTTAATCAATATAACTTGTGATTCGCATTCAAGTATTATTTCATTGATTGAGTGTTAAAGTATTTTTCCGCAACTTCTTTAACATTGTTTCTGAGTGTGTTAATTAAATTTCTCATTAGAATTTTTCGATCTTGACAATGTATAAAATCTCATTTTATGATTTCTCATTTTTATCAGCAGTTAAACTTGGAAAACTGCATTGTTGGAAATAAATGTTATTGGAAGTTATATGTTTAGCTTTGGCTAGTCATAAATGTAATTGTGACAAGTCTAGACTATTACTAGTGGATCCCTAGGTATTGAGTCGACTTATATATGTATTTGGGATGTATGTTTCCCCATTGTAGCTATGGATACATTTGATCCTCGGGTGCCTTTGGTACGGTTATGTGGGACCGGTTACTAGCCATGGGTCATAATGTTGTCCTAGTGAACGAGTATGACTTGGTTTCCTCTGGTGCCTCCCCACATCTTAGTACGGACCGACGTTGTTCGTGGCCATGGTTTCAAGTATTTAGCTCACAACTCGGATTGTGTCCTACTCGGTGTTCCGCCGACAATCCTTGGTAAATCGGGTATCCCTCGTCATCGCAAGATGAATTTTTATACAAAAGGCCCTTTTGTGGCAAATGGTTCAATTGTAAACTCCATTTCTTGAAAAGATTCCCTTCGTTACAATTGCATATATATTTCTCCAAATTATAAACTGTATGTTCTCACTATGCTTTAAGCCTAACACTTTTTCGAAAATGATGTGTATAACAGGTTCCCTTAGCGGCGGGTCGTCAAGGGGTTGAGTGAAGAGTTTGGTCTCTTGAGGAAATTTCTGGATGTTAGTCGATTTGGAGACTTGGTGTTTAAACCAATTTATTCATTTTGGTATTGGGTTGACAACCTATGTAATCTAGATAGATTTGGTTTGGTTTAGTTTGGTTTGGTTTGTTGTCGTTTCTCCATACATTATTACAGGTTTTGAGAATGCTCAAGCTTTGCCCATTTTGGGTGGTTTTGCCCTATTTATAAACGTTATATTTCCGAATTTTCAATTTTCAAAATTACCCCAAATTCTAGGGTGTTACAATACTCCAAACTTAAAACTCTCTTCAAGAAACTTCAACCCGAGAGCGAGTGTAAGATAGTCTTTCGTAGGGAATACTTGCCCCAAACTTACTCTTCCGCTACGATTATAACGTGGGCGTAGGTTGGGTGTGATGACGGGAGCCGATGATGGAAGTAGAGGGGGCATGTCAAAAAAATCATGTATCCCACCGTATGATTTGATAGGACTAGTTTATGTTTCGTCGTCGTCTTCATCCGTATCAACATCAGATACATTCATGTGGTAAACATGAGACTCCTCATCATGTCTATAAACTTCGTCGTCGTCGTGTTCTTCTTGTTCTTCTCCTTCTTGTTGTGTTTCAGGAACAACATCTGGGGTATCATCAGATTCACCCACATCGCCTCCGGTATTCGAAGTACCACCGACATCGCTTCCACCGGACATCGATGAATAGACAAACACACAAAGTGTTGGCGGATTATTTCACCGTCAATAAATTGAATGAAAGACAAAACAACGTTAGAGGCACATAACTCATAAAGGAAACCATCATACTTATCCGATATTCTAATCATATCAAGAGAAGGATCGATACCAATATTCCTTTGAATACAACAAAGCAACCTCGGATGCGTAATGTTTGATGCCACCTTGACGCGGGCTATCGGTTGATCGGTAACATACTCCAACCCGTTATTATTCTGTTGCCATGAACCACCACTTAGGAGATGTAACTTCACTTTATCATCCCCATAACTCATATTAAAAAAAAAAACACACAGGGAGGAAGAAACACAAGCAAATAAATTGTATGAAATTTTGGATGAAAAATGTGAATTACAACTTTCATCATTGTTATTCTTATAGAAATAATTGAGGGAATCAAATTGCACAAACACATTGAAATAATTCATCTGCTAAAGTTGAATTGATATCCCAACAGGTTGAAAAAAACAGTAGACAAAAACATGAAAAACCAGCTTAAAAACATGGAAAACCCGTTTCTGAACCAATTTTTTCGGACCAACCCTAATTAGGGTTAGTATAGTGTCGACACGTTGCAGGGGTGCGCATTTTGAGTAGGGGTGTGCAATTGTGCACCTGCACACCCCTACTCAAATGCGCACCCGCACACCCCTACTCAAAGGTATGGCCATTTACGCAAGTCAGGGAGAGGGATGGCTAAGAGGCCAATCCCTCCCCCTAGTTTGGCCATTTGGGTCAATTTACCTATTTACACCCTTGACTATGTTTTAGAGACACCATTCCCTAGCTATTATCATCATAACTAGGCATATACCCGCGCGATGCAGCGGAATGTAAGTACAATTAATGATACTTCCTTATATACATATCATCAACAATCAACCATGACCTAAGAATCAGAATTTATGAAACCCTAAACCCATAAAGATATTCAATAATTAGTTTATATTATAATTATTGACGAATAAAATTATAATGATATAATTTATAATAAGAATGAAACGTATTTTATGATTATGTATTTTTAATGTGCTAACGGTGGAAAAAAAATAAAACGTATGGATAGAAAACAAATTAATTCGTAGATATTCATGATATTTAATAGTACAGTTAAATTAAAAAATATTCAATCTTGGGCTCGTTTTGAAGGTATTGACAAGACGATTGTGTTAATATGATAATGGTGTAAAATGAAAAATGAAAAAGTAATGGATATAAAGTAAATTAAATAAGTAATTGTAAGGTAGTAAATGTAACATTGTAAAGGTGACAAATGTTATTGTACAAAAGATTGTACAATACGTTTTCAAAATTTTATATAGTAGTATAGATAATTCGTATGTATTCATGATATTTAATAGTACGGTTAAATTAAAAAATATTCAATATTGGACTTGTTTTGAAGGTATTGACGAGACGATTATAATGGTATAATTTGTAGAAAAAGGAACGTATTTTTTCATTGCATTTTTGTTCGTATACGATTATTTGTGTTAATATGATAATGATGTAAAATGAAAAATGAAAAAGTAGGGGATATAAAGTAAATTAAATAAGTAATTGTAAGGGTGATAAATGTAACATTGTAAGAATGATAAATATTATTGTACAAAAGATTAAGGGTGGTAAATGTTATTGTACAAAAGATTGTACAATAACCATTTTAGAATTTTTATATAGTAGTATAGATAAAGTAAATTAAATAAGTAATTGTAAGGTGGTAAATGTAACATTTAAGAGTGGTAAATGTTATTGTACAAAAGATTGTACAATAACCGTTTTACAATTTTTATATAAAACAATTTAATTCGTAGATATTCATGATATTTAATAATATGGTTAAATTTAAAAATATTCAATATTAGGCTCGTTTTGAAGGTATTGACGAGACGATTATAATGGTATAATTTGTAAAAAAAGAAACGTATTTTTTCATTGCATTTTTGTTAATATACGATTATTTGTGTTAAAATAATATGGGTGTAAAATGAAAAATGAAAAAACAAGGGATAGAAAGTAAATTAAATAATTAATTGTAAGGGTGATAAATGTAAAATTTAACTTTAATAGCTTTCCAAAAACCGTTTTTCAATAACTAATTTTTTCAATAACGGTTTAAGAATTTTAATATATAGTATAGATATAGATTACATCACCACTCAAATTTATCTAAATTTTAATTATTTTTTATAACTACTCTTTCATTTACAAGTTTTTATTATTTATTATTGTAAAAACTACAATTAATATTAGGTTAAATAATTTTTATTATTTATCAAAAAATACTTATTTTATTTGCAATTAATTTTATCATTGTTTTTTATTTTAGTTTTGTTTCTTTGTATTAAAATTTAAGATAAAAAAATATGTTAAAAACATAATGTAACACCCTAAAAATAGGGATAACAAAAATCCGAAAAAACGGACATGCGGTATTTAAATACAGTCGTAGTTAAATGGACAATAAATAACAACCAACTAATCTAATTTCCATAACTAGAAGGGAGATTACAAATAAGGGTGTCATTTATAAACCCAAATGTTCTCCTACCAAAAGTAAGACCAAACGCAATATTTCCCAATCTCTCACCCAAGCATTATGCCAGCTTAGAACCGACGCCGCTAGAACCTGAGATACACATCGACACCAATCAAGTGTTAGGCCAAAAAGCCTAGTGAGTTGAACAATAATAAGCGTGCATGAGCAGTTACAATTCTTATCAGCAGTTAACCAGAGTTCAACAATATGTGGAGTCAACAGGGGATACCCGTAGCACCAATCAGTTCCACCCAAGATACAATGTACCTTAGTACCACTACTAAGAGTGACACCCAAAGGCCCGGCACATCCGACAACTACAACCATGGCAATACCCCGAATGGCGGAGGTCTAGGCACATACCCACACGGTGGGGCCCAAGACTACATCCTCCTAGTGCCTACTTACTTGGTTCGTCCAACATAATACATATAGGAGGTCTTGAGGTATATTTCTACCAATGCATTTCGATACCAACCATGGGTACTATGCTACCATCCTACCACATAAGTCCATCATGAGACCCAAATACCAACATAATCAATGTTTAGATATTAAATCGCCAAAAGGCATTCCAAGTAGAATTTATCATCTACTATACCACATATAATCCATATCATGCCAAAATGCCAACAATGTACATTCATGGAGCAAGTCCCAAATATTCAACCAATAGAGTAAATCATGGCAAATACTCAAAGAAGATAACCCAACATATTGTACATAATGCTATCATCAAGTATTTGAACACATAAAGGCAACCAATATGAGAAATGTCACAATAATACAAATAGAAGATTATGATGTGTATCTATTTTTAACAAAAGTTTAGTAAACTCACTTTGCTAGATTTAGACTAAATCTAGATTTTACCCACTTAGAACTTTCCTTGAAGAACTTGATTCTTCAAACCAAATCTTCCAAAACCTAGTTCCACAAGGTTCCAACCATAAATATACATATTCCACCATAAATAATCATAATCAACCACAAAGAATCATTTCCCAACCTTATACATAAATACCTCAACTGATACCGAAATTCTAACTTCCATAAATGAAGAGAATAGAATATTACCTTCACCCAAACTTGAATCCACCAACCAAAACACCTCTATTTCACCAAAATGGTTACAAACTTCCAATCTACAAAAGGGAGAACAAAGGGTGAATGAAACCCTAGAAAACTTGGGTGAAGAAGATGAATACGGAGAGATGAGAAGTTTACCACCACAAAATACTCTAGTATACTTCAATAGAATTCCAATCTCTTATTATATCCTTGAAGAGCTCTCAAAAACGAAACTGTGGCAACTTGAATCACTGAAATCGGAGTTGGGATGAAGAAGATATGAAGATATGAAGTTTTTGGGTGAAATGAGGCCGAAATCAGGTTTTAACCCGCTGTTTCTGATGTTGCACATGACCCGTGCGCCCTTTGTGAAGGAAAACGCACGACCCGTGCGCCCTATAGACCGCGAGAAATATGCCCAAACACTGTTTTGGTCATAACTTCTTCGTTATAACTCCGTTTTCGCTTCGGAAAGAACCGTTGGACTCGTAATTTAATCTTTCATCCATCTAGACTATAAAATCAAGGATTCAAGCCCAAAATCAAATATCTTATTTTTCCTTAATATATCGGTTTCTGTATAAACTTGAAATGATACCTTTCGAAAATCGGGGTGTTACAATCCTCCCAACCTTAAAAGAGATTCCGTCCTCGAAATCTGGAACCACCAAGCACCCAACATTACACTTGGAAAGATCGCTTGATTTCCTATCCAAAAGGAATGCCTTCATGAAACCTCACCTCATATACGGACTCGATTACATTCCGGTTGAGGTTGTCGTTGAGTTTCTCATAACGTGTCGTTACAAAACACAATTTCAATGTTCGATGTATTTCACCGACGTCATGATGAACGTTGAGTTCTTGATTAATCATTAAATCTCGGTTGCCTCCCAACCTTATGTTGCTCATAATACCGCAAGAGTAACTTACGACCTTATTCAGTCATTTCCACCAAGAATACCCCAAAGCAAACATTTCCCTTAAATACCTCTAAATACGACGCATCAAGGTCTCCTCGATAATCGATTTGTACTTAAAGTCCACCTCGACATTCTCACCAAATGTATCCAATAAACATTACCACCAAACTCCCACCATGCACTCAAGCATCGATTTCCAAATCAGCGAAAGTCCTGACAATTATCAAAATACGAATGATTGATTGATTTCTTAATTATCAACATCTAATTTCCTTAAGTTTACCGCTCGTCCTGCAGACACACCAGATCTAACGGAAATACATTGAAGCACACCAACAGTTATTGTCCTCAAAATAGAGTGTCGACACCTATCCTCGGAATGACCATTCTGCAACCGTGGGTATACTACCAAATATTTCATTCCCGATTAGTAATGTCGATTCAAAGTTGACACCTACTCTTGGAAGTAGTCACCCAAATCCAACATCCTTACCAGTCAACCATAACATCATCACTATTCACGAATACCCAACAATATAGTACACCACCGACACATAGCATGTCGTCGTACCAAATTCCCACAATTCCAAAACCAACCATACCCAAACAACCGAACACGATTTTAATCCATAGGTTTAACGAAGCATAAACATCGTTACTTAACTAACTGGGAGAAAGCACTTGTCTAACGCCTCAAGCTCCGAGGACTCTTTTAATCCTTAATATCGACTTCTAACACGAGGGGGCTTACACCTATAGCCCAATGAGTTCAAGGTTTTTTCACACTACTATGCCAATTTGAAATTTATAAAACTCTCAAATACATAAGTTTTCTAACAATTAAACGTGCAGTGAAAATACACTATCGTGCATTCGATAGGTTTCAAAATTGATCACCAATGCCACGCATATAAAACCATTTTCAAAACTCATTTGATCAGTACTTACGCTAATAAAACGATAACGAAAGATGCGTAACAAAATTTTCAAACGGACTACCAGGGTCTTAGTATGCATCAATTTATGCCATGCATATGAAAATAACTTTCCATCCTATAACATGTGCAATAAAAGTTTGTTCAACTCCCAAAAGAGGATTTCATAACTTCAACTTTAAAATCTTTTACTTTAACACAAAACGTCAGAAGATAAAACTTCCAACAAGACCTATATACGTCCGATCATTTCCCAAATGTAGCAACACAATAGGAACGTAAATAAATAAATAAATATATATATATATATATATATGTGTGTGTATATATATATATATACATATATTTTTTTTATTCGCGTTTCAAATTTGGGTCGCACCGATAAAACGTACTTACCCAAAATTGTAACTACAACGACATGCAAATCGGAAATTCATTTCATGCATTGCGGAAAACTCCTATTAGTAAAATCAATAACTGAAATATGTTCTGGGCAAAAGTTCTATCCGAAATACCATAAATCTTTCATACGATTACTCACACCAACAATATAATTTATGTAATGAATGAGAAATAGTTTTACATACTAAAACAGTGTATAACAAGACTTTCATAAAAAAACTACAGAAGGGAAATTCACAAAATCGAACCTCAAAATTTCTGCAATTCACCCTGAAATGTCATGAAATAAAACTTCTCATCGTGACTCGTATACATCGGTTTATTCCCCATAATTTAGTAAAGACATATGCATGCGATTTGAGCAATTGTAAGAGTAATTTAGTTTAATTCCAAACTGTATAAATAAAATGTTTGCAAAACCCAAAACCACATGCTCATAATATCGAACTCTTAAAGTTTTCTCTCTTTTAGTCACAATGCGGCACGAAATAAGATTTCACTACAAAACTTTCATGCGACCGTTTATTTCACAAAGCTAGTAGATTGATATGCGTATGCACCCGGTTAAAACATTAAATAATTTATGTCGGTTTTGAGTTAAAAGCCAAATATAAACATGGTCTCATCGTTCTAAAACATTGGCTAAAACACCATGACGGAAATTTCCAATAAAATATGCATACATGATATGTGCAACTGAACTGCTCCCACTAAACTCAAAGGGGAAACAATACCACTGGACGCCAATAAAATTTCCACCACTGCTTTTAAACCGGACAAATTTCCTCAAGACTCCATTTAGTTAAAACCGAGCCAACGACCCAACAATTTACATAAATACCCAATGAAAGCCAGTAGAGACATCGAAATACGTTTGACCAACAATTATGCAAACACCACGACCCAAAAGGTAATTAACCCAAAACTTCTCATTAGTTGAAACAAAATGTTTTCCAAATGAACTCTTTCTCTTCATGTTTCCAAAACGACTCCTAGTTCAATGACATGCATTTTCCAACGGTTTATAAAATCGTATGTACCAAATGGACAATTAAATATCCAAAATACAGCGGCCGACAACGGGGAATACCCGTATCTGTTGAGAGCGGAAGAACACAAAGTATGCCACTCCTACAATGTTCCTCACATGACACCTAACGACATGAAAGCCCAAGTGTCCCTACGAATCCTTGACAAGTTTCACCCAAAGAGACGAGGTACCTTGATGCCAAAAAGACACCCGAAAGGCCCGGCACACCCGGGGACTACAACTGAGGAAATTCCCCGATGGCGGCGGAGGTCTAGGCACACACCCACACAGTGGCGCCCAAGACTACATCCTCCTAGGGGAGAATACACAAACCTGTTTAAATACAGTTGTAGTTAAACGGACAATAAATAACAACCAACTAATCTAATTTCCATAACTAGAAGGGAGATTACAAATAAGGGTGTCATTTATAAACCCAAATGTTCTCCTACCAAAAGTAAGACGAATTGCAATATTCCCCAATCTCTCACCCAAGCACTATGCCAGCTTAGAACTGGCGCCGCTAGAACCTGAGATACACATAGACACCAAGCAAGTGTTAGGCCAAAAATCCTAGTGAGTTGAACAATAATAAGCATGCATGAGCAGTTACAATTCTTATCAGCAGTTAACCAGAGTTCAACAATATGTGGAGTCAACAAGGGATACCCGTAGAACCAATCAGTTCCACCCAAGAGACAAATTACCTTAGTACCACTACTAAGAGTGACACCCAAAGGCCCGGCACATCCGACAACTACAACCATGGCAATACCCCGAATGGCGGAGGTCTAGGCACATACCCACACGGTGGCACCCAAGACTACATCCTCCTAGTGCCTACTGACTTGGTTCGTCCAACATAATACATATAGGAGGTCTTGAGGTATATTTCTACCAATACATTTCGATACCAACCATGGGTACTATGCTACCATCCTACCACATAAGTCCATCATGAGACCCAAATACCAACATAATCAATGTTTAGATATTAAATCGCCAAAAGGCATTCCAAGTAGAATTTATCATCTACTATACCACATATAATCCATATCATGCCAAAATGCCAACAATGTACATTCATGGAGCAAGTCCCAAATATTCAACCAATAGAGTAAATCATGGCAAATACTCAAAGAAGATAACCCAACATATTGTACATAATGCTATCATCAAGTATTTGAACACAAAGGCAACCAATATGAGAAATGTCACAATAATACAAATAGAAGATTATGATGTGTATCTATTTTTAACAAAAGTTTAGTAAACTCACTTTGCTAGATTTAGACTAAATCTAGATTTTACCCACTTAGAACTTTCCTTGAAAAACTTGATTCTTCAAACCAAATCTTCCAAAACCTAGTTCCACAAGGTTCCAACCATAAATATACATATTCCACCATAAATAATCATAATCAACCACAAAGAATCATTTCCCAACCTTATACATAAATACCTCAACTGATACCGAAATCCTAACTTCCATAAATGAAGAGAATAGAAGATTACCTTAACCCAAGATTGAATCCACCAACCAAAACATCTCTAGTTCACCAAAATGGTTACAAACTTCCAATCTACAAAAGGGAGAACAAAGGGTGGATGAAACCCTAGAAAACTTGGGTGAAGAAGATGAGGAGCTTACCACCACAAAATACTCTAGTATACTTAAATAGACTTCCAATATCTTATTATATCCTTGAAGAGCTCTCAAAAACGAAACTGTGGCAACTTGAATCACTGAAATCGGAGTTGAGATGAAGAAGATATGAAGAAATGAAGTTTTTGGGTGAAATGAGGCCGAAATCAGGTTTTAACCCACTGTTTCTGATGTTGCGCATGACCCGTGCGCTCTTTGTGGAGGAAAACGCACGACCCGTGCGCCCTATAGACCGCGAGAAATATGCCCAAACACTGTTTTGGTCATAACTTCTTCGTTATAACTCCGTTTTCGCTCCGGAAAGAACCGTTGGACTCGTAATTTAATCTTTCATCCATCTAGACTATAAAATCAAGGATTCAAGCCCAAAATCAAATATCTTATTTTTCCTTAATATATCGGTTTCTGTATAAACTTGAAATGATACCTTTCGAAAATCGGGATGTTACACATAAATATAAAGAACAGTTAAAATAAATTATTTTATATTATTATTATTATATAACAATACTTTTTCTATATTTCTTATTACAAGAATATTTTTCTATAAATAAAAAATAATACAACATAAACTAATTTATATTCGAATTTTTGATAAAGGTGATGAGTTATTATCTGCTTTCTTAAAAGTTGATGAAGAACTGATGAATTATTACTTGGATATTCAAAAACTTAAATATAAGAATTATATATATATGGATGGAGATGAGTCAACCGTTTGTTGATTCGATCTCCACCGTTTAAATTCATTTAATAACTTCTGCAATCCGGCCCACTCCTCTCCCCTCCAGGCTCCAACCCACACGAAGCCCACTCCCCCATTTGTTTCCCAATGTTCGGCCGAAGAACTCTCCCTCTCACGCCTGATTTCTCTCCACGACTCTCCCCACGTTCATGTTAGCACTCTAAAAACTGCAAACCTCCCCTTCCCCCACCCACTACCCTTCAGGCACCTCCGAGACATTGATGATTTATACTCTTAAATATGTATCCTATCGCTCCTCTCGACGAAGACACATATCAGATTCCATCGATTTAGGGTTTCTTCTGGTTATCCCAATCTCCGTTTCTTTCTTCAAACATTTGTAAAACGATCAATCAGAACCAGAATTTGTTGTGTTTGAACCCAATTTTTGTTCCGATTGATAAGTCCAGGTTCGAACAATTCAGGTAAAGGATTCGAACAAGGAATCCGGTGGTGGTGCCTGCGGTAAGTGTAGATTTGGCAAAATTTGTCAAAGCAGAAAAGGCGGTTACGTTCAAGATGAGAGTTGTATTGACTGTTCGAAACAAGAATCCGGAGGATTTTAAGGAGGCAATTGTGAAGAAATTTGATGCTTTTGCTGATCAGATTGGGAGAAATGTTGTTTTGGAGCTTTACACTACTGATATTGATACAAGTAGTCCAAGTGTTCGATGAAATGCCTTTGTTAATTTTTTTTAATGAATTCTTTGTTTTTTTCTTTTTTTTATTACTGATTTTTGTTTCATTTGATGGTGAAGAGACAAGGGATCTAAAGAAAAGCAAAGACTCTGTGTTGAAGGATTGGTCACAAAAATCAAATCTCAAATCTGAAAAGGTTAATTACACATTTGATATATTATTTGATTCAAATTTTGGGATCCTAGGAGCAATGACAATCACTAATAAGCACCAAAAATAGTTCTTGGAGAGTATCACCATTGAAGGATTTGCATGTGGTCCTGTTTACTTTCCTTGCAATTCTTGGGTTCAGTCCACTAATGATCATCCTAATCCCAGGATTTTCTTCTATAATCAGGTGATTATCTGTCTTAATTCTTCCACCTGAAAATTGAAATCCTTGGTGTTCTATAAGAAGTCAAAAGGGTTAAACTTCGGAAGTCAAATCCTGATTTCTCTTTGATCAACCATGATTAGTAGTTTAATATAGTAGTTGATGAACATGCCATGTGATTAGGGTTGATGGGTTTTTGAAATCTATTGATAAAACTATTATTGGAACACTTATTGAGATGTGATCTAATTAATGATTTGAGTCAATTTTTGACATATTTATTAACAAATATGTTTCAAAGTTGTATCAAGCTTACATTTTTATGAATATAATTTGTGTATTTGAGCAGCCATATCTACCCGATGAAACTCCGGTCGGGCTAAAGGTGTTAAGAGAGAAAGAGCTTAAAGATTTAAGGGGTGATGGAAATGGAGTCAAGAAGTTATCGGACCGAGTGTATGATTATGATGTTACAAAGATCTGGGAAATCCCAATAGAGGAAACGACTTCATTAGGTCGTCACTCGGAGGTGAAAAGTTTCTGCAAATTAATGTTGAATTGTTTATACTTTGTTTGCTGTGAATCATGATGACAAATTACTGGACGACACTTAATGTTCTTTACAGGTATATATGTTTGTGCATCTATTATCATTTAATGACCTAATGAAGGCCATATCGTCTTATTTATTTGCTCAAGTTCTTTATACATTTCTATATCATCAAAATCACATCCCATTTCTTTTATAATCATATTGTATGTATATGTTCCTCGGTGTGCAATTCTTTATACTACTGTATATGGTGCAAGAAGAATACGCGTTTCTACATTGTCCTTGCCATGCACAACCATGCTGAGTAATCTCTTCCTCTCGATTGACTTGGATACTCAATTTTCCTATTTTCTAAAGCAAGGTAATTGATTTTTATTTGGTACTTGATTGAATGCTTGTGTTTGAATCTAAATCATACCAAATTAGTTGAAATACATTATTCACATCAATACGAATCCCCGTTCTAGAAAGAGAACCAGAACTATTGTTGCTTCTGATTCTATATCCTGAACAATCTCGTCCTACAGAAAATGTTGCTTCACTCTTTAGAGGTAAATTATTGATTCAGTCATCTGAAATCCTTTCAAACCCGCTATTACAAGTAAAGGAGCAAGTGATGAACCTTTGCATCAATATTCTTCATGCTTATCGCAAATTTTGTGCCACTGTGTCGTCATCAGGACAACTTATTCTTCCAGAGTTTTAACAACACTTTTTTCCGAGCTTGGTGTGGTCATGGCGTCCACAACGCGGTGTGGTGGGCCACTTTCTGATTTCGTCGTTAAAACTCGGTTGGAGGCTGAACCAGTTGCAGGAACAGTTTACCAACACACACACATATTCTCAGATCCAACAAATCGAAAATGGTGGAAGTTAATCAACAATTTGAAGATGATAGTTATGGATCAGGAGGAAGCAGAAGTGAGATTGATGAAACCGATGGGGTTAATGATACGAAAGAGTAAATGAATTTGTGTTTTTTTTTTTGTTCCTAAATGTAAATATTGTTTTGAATGCTTATCAAATACTCCGAGATTCGTTACATGAGACTCCATGATTTGTAATTGAAGTGTTGGTTGATCACATCGTTGTTTTAATAGGGTTGAAATGGAGCGACTGATCTGCATATGCAAGGAAATTAGGCCTATGCTTCGTGCAGATGTAATTCTCTCTCTCTCTCACTCTCTCTCTCACACACACATTAATGTGTGCGAGTGTTTATATGATTTCGATCGTTTATTTCTGATCGTATGTTTGATTGGAGTATCATTAGCTTCATTGTTATCTGGTTATTTTGCGTTTATGTGCCTAAATCTGAGCTCAAGTTTAGCGATTTAACCGGTGAATAAGTGGTTTTGTCTTATAAGAATACCTCAACTTTAAGATCGAGCTCAGATCTCTTATTTTGTGAATCATTTGCTTTCTCTCTCACGGTCTTGATTTGAAGTATGTTAAACCAACTGTTGTCTCCCCATATATAAGCTACTTTCTACCACCTAACATCACATGCCTTTGTCTTATGATTTGAAGTATGTTAAACCAATGAGTTAAAGGTACGTAATTTCGATTCAATTTCATGGTGAACTTTCGATTCAGTTTCGTGTTCCTTAGTAGCTAGGGTTCATCAATAATGCTCGATTATCTTATGTATGTATCAGTTCGAAGACCAAGTGAGAGGATAATGTTGAGAACGTCGTTTTTTAACTTCAAAAATAGATGATCCAGTCTTGATTTATGTTGAACCCGTAACACCCATTGACACCAAACCGGTTGCACAAGTAAATGAGGGATGGGTTCACTTCGAATTATAACAAACCCACATAAGGTACCGAAAGGTCAGTTCACAAATGGGTTATTTTGAATCAATAGGTGTTTTGCATTTCAAGTTTGGGTGTGTATATGATTAATTGTTACTTCTTCAATTTAGCATTACCTTATTTGTTGCAATTTTCATTGAATAGAAAGTGATATAAGCTTATGTTGCAATAATGAATTATAAACTTTGTCATTCAATATGTGTATTTCGTTTTAGGATTTGGTGGGGTTATGATTCATTAGTGTTATTGGAGATAATAATACAGTTTTGGTTGCAATTACAATGAACAAAAAATAAAATAAGGTTAATGGCGTCATGAGAAATATGAGTTTCTTTATATTTTATAATTCGAAAAGGGTGTTAATGAAACAAGCTTCATTGATTGAACTGTGTAGTGCAATAGGTTTTAGTTACATCACTATGTGTTTTGCATGTTGCAGTAAGTATGAGCTTTGGGCATTATGAGAAGAATGAGTGTTATTATAGTTTACAATATGAAGGGTGTTATTGAAACAAACTTAATGTTAGTGTAGAGTTACCTGAATCTGTGATTTGGAAATTCCAAGTTATAATTTGCATGATTTACTGTATGATTGTGAGCTTAGGACCCTACATTTAAGTGTATTTGAGTTTTTGTGTTTTGTCAGTAATTAGAACGGGTCAGTAGGGTTTACCCTAAAAGCTGAAACTACTTCTATTCAATTGTGTAAATGATATTATAGAAATTGCTTATTTGTCTGAGTTCTTATGTTATTTAAGTGGTTTTAATTAGTATTTGAAAATAGCACATATGAACATTCTTAGTATGTATGTACATAGTTTGTTGATAAATGCTAATTTAATTAGAAACTAAGGGGACCATTTACCAAATGCTTACGTAGGTGGTAAGTGTTTATCGGTAAAATTCAACACTATCACTTGCTAACTTATTTACCGGGTAAGACTGTAGTCCACCAAAACGGTGTCGTATGCAACAAAACATTTACCGTGGCAAGAGTCTTCGCTCTTACTTACCGGGTAAGACTTTAGTCCACCAAAACGGTGTCGTGTGCAACAAAACATTTACCGTGGTAAGAGTCTTCGCTCTTACTTACCGGGTAAGACTCTCAGTTCTTGCCTAACTCTTACCGGGTAAGTGCTTACCGAATGTCACTTGCTTTAGTGTGTGGGCATGGAAAGGGCCGAGAATCTTACCCGGTAAGAGGATAACAATGGCCGATAATCTTTACCCGGTAAGAGGATAACAATGGCCGATAATCTTTACCCGGTAAGAGGCATAACAATGACCGATAATCTTACCCGGTAAGTGATAAAGAAAACTTTTACCCGATAAGCGCTTACTGGGTAAAAAACGCTTACCAACAATCCATTTTGATGACGGAGAATGTTACCCAATAAGGTATGGGAGGGTGGTGACTATTACCGGTAATTGTTTGGTAAATGGTCGGTAAGTGCATGCTAGGTAGTGTTATGTAGACTAGATTTGACAATCACATGCATTTTTCTTCTAAAGAAATACATGAATTTGGTCCTAACAAGGCGGTGAAGGTAATGTATGTGCACATAAAATGCTATGAAAAACTCCCTATTCATGTAAAATATTTTTGTTTGGGCAACATGCTTCTTTTAGACATGGAGTATGCATAATTATTTTACATATGTGCTTGGTTTTGGAATGATAAGCCTACTCTTTTTGTATTTCATTGATAACCTTTGAAGAACTATTCTACAACACCATTGTAAACCGTACATCAATTGTTTTTTTAACTCTATATAAATAGTGGAAAATGGCCGTTTTTGAGCAACTAAGGTGGTTAACTTGTGTATGCACTGTTTTGGAAAAAATCTGATTTTTTTTCTTATGTGCATGTACTTCATTAGGTTAAATTTTAGGTTTACCGATACAGTCCCCTTCTGCTTTGTATTCATAAGTAAAAAATTTCTCGCTCTTTTGATTATGAAACTCACCGTAAGGGTTCATCTGTTTCTCTAATAAAGAATCAAAAATATTTTAGAACTATGACATGTTTGCCTTTCAGGTTTGTTATTGATCGTGGATTTATTATTATGACATGTTTGCAGATACTTGAAGATTGTTAAAGTTGAAGGATTAGAGATATCTCAACCAGTATACATCATAGGATCTATACACAAGAGAATAAATTTGATAGGTGAACGAATAACTTATAGCTAGAAGATGCATTTGTATTTCATGGCATAAATTGTATCATTATTCATCTCTAACTAATACTTTCTATTTTTATATAATCACTCACATAAAATTAATTTTTATCCCTTACTCCGTTACTTATATTAACTCACTATTGTGCATAATATCATGTCAATATAATCTTGGAACAACAAAAAAAAGGAAAAGGTATACTCAACTTCTTCCAAACTTTAATAAACAATTCTTAGGTAAATTTAGTTTTATATAACAAAAAGTGTAGCCTTTTAATGCTCAAACATATTACGAAAAACTTCTCTCGTGTGGAGCTTATGTGGAATGCATAAGAATTTTGATTTGGTGGTTCAATTCATTTATTCTTTCATTTCAATTTGTGGGTTTCGTATAAGGTTTTTGCATATGGGATCACAAAATGAGCTAACGGTATAGACAAAGTATTAGCTTTTCATTTTTTTTTGTAAATAATTGGTGTATATAGAGCTACTTTTGTGCTCTTTAGATTATTATATGGTGCACCTTTCAACGAATAGTAACAGTTGCATGGAATTTTCTAATTGACAATTGGATGAAAGGATGAAGTGTATCTCATTTTGAAGAGTTAAAAAGATTAGCATTAACGTAAGCAAGGGGAAGATCACTTTAAAGGAGAAAGAAAAAACCTGATAAGCAACATCGAAGAATGAAATATGGTTCTTCTATTGAATGACATCATTAAAGGGCATTATAAGAATACGGTTCTTCTCTTGAATGACATTAGTAAAGGGCATTGTAAACATGACAATAACTATAAGTTCTTTCATGCACAACCGATATCGGATTCTAACTCAAACGAAACGAACTCGATGATGAAGCTGCGTTTTCACCCGGTTTCGCTTGAAAAACTCAAGTTTGAGATCACGAAAATCTTGAAATCGAGAAGGGGTAATCCGATTTCGATCGCTTTTTTGCCTATGATCTATTACGAAAAATACAGAAGGACCCTTCAAGCCGAACGATACCTAACTGAGAGTCAAAGGCACAGGAAGCCGATTACAGTTTGACAAGGCTTCTTGCTCGATTGAAAAACAACATTCGACAACGATGAAAATAGTGACCAATCAAATAACTGAATCTAGATTAAAATCATGTTGTATACCCGACCAACGGACGGGTATAACACTAGTTGGTTGATGTTGAAGATTTAAAATTGAAAAAAATGATGAGTTATTTTATTAACTTTTAAAGTTGTAAAAAGATCGATCGAATATAAGATAAAATGAAAATGTGTAAGTTATTATGTGAAATTTTAAATTTTTTATTAATTCATGAAATTTATAAAGTTGCAAAGTAAATAATATATTATATTTTATAAATAACAAGACATATTATATTTTTAGTTAATTTATTTATGTAAAACTTATTTTATATAAAATAAATAAAATAATTACTATACACTTAACTATTATTATTGTCTATCGACAAAAAAGATAAAGTAGAGAAAGTGAATTAAATGTTTTTTTTTAATTTCTAGATAATTTAATATTATTTTTTTTACTTTTAATTGCATCCCCACCTATAAGAGATGTAAATAACCAATATTTTAAAAACCGGTTTTTGATTGACCCATTGTGGTGACCAGGTCACGGTTCAACCACCGGGTCAACCCGGTTTCAAGAATTTCTATGTATTTTTCATTTTCCTGCATACATATACATAACAACAAATTTTACATCAATCAAAAAACATTAAATAAACACACATAAGCATAAGTTTTTTATCAATCCAAATACATCAAAACCAAATATAACGATCAAACCAAATCATGGATCTTGAGACATTGGAGTGTTGGTTTTTAACGTTAATACATATTTCCTATTGGGCTATTGATTTTTAATTTTGTTACCGGGTCAATCACCGGGTCAATCGGTTCGATACTGGTTCATTATGACCGGTTCAACAGGTGGTTCTATAATAGAACCACCTGTTTCAATCCGGGTCATAAAATGACATCAACCCGGTCGCAATTGACCCGGTCTCTTTACCGATTCTCGGTTCAACCAGCCGGGTCGACCCATTTTTTTTAAAACATTGCAAATAACAACCCCTTTTCAAATTACAATACCTTAGTAAAAACTAATTAGAAAATATATTTTTGTAATAAAAAAATACAATATTATATATATGTGGATGGAAACGAGTCTAACTGTTTTTAATTTGATCTTGGCCGTTTAAAATCATTCAACTTTTAATCTGGATCGTTTTAATTAAGAAGTACTACTGATAAAGCATGATGTACTAAACCCTATATCTAACCCCCACTTCTTCTCTTGCTCTAAAATAGCGCTACTCCTTCTCCCCCACGCTCCTTAATTTCTGCCCACGAACCCATAATTTCTCTCTTCCCCACGATTTCCTCACACCCTGATTTCCTTTCCTTCTCCACGTTCCTGATGTCCCCAACTCCCCCACGATCCACAACAACTATAATTGTTGGGCAAAAGATGAACCCTATGTTTGATTGGACGGTGTACTTCTGATATCTGTTGCATAAGGAAGAGGTTCAGTTTTCTCAAGAGTAACATCGGGATTGTAAGGTACGTATGCCAACTTTGTTTCAATTGACGCTAATTTATTTCAATTTTCTAGAAGATTCTAAGAAAAAACTATACTCATTTATGTCTTCTTTCATCCCCAAGCTTTTTCGGTTTCCAAAAAAGCAAAGCTTTTACCTATAAATATGAAAACCCTGGACAAGAAAACCATTCTCCATTCGCATTTAAATGGGTGATGAAATCCCCAATTGTCAATGAGGGAAAAAGGAGAGCCATGGATTTGTACCGTTTCGTTCCCTATTCATCTAATTTATCTTTATACTTTGATTTTTGCTTCAAATTTTGTTTCTATGTTGTGCTGATCAAGGATTGAAGGTTTTGAAGTCCTTGAGTTCGAATTCAAATATAGAGGTTGATGAGTTTCAATCTGGAGAAGGTGATAATCTCAATGAGGAATATGAATGTCCTCCGTCTAATGAAGAATTTTATTGATTGAAACAGCAAGAGAAAGTTGTGTGGGCTGAAATTTTGTTTCAGGATTCAAAGATGGAAGAAGAATCTGCTCTCGATGGTAATACTCAACAGGGAGGAATGCAATTCGATTTGGAGATCTCCCTACTCTATGTGGGAAAGGTACTTCTGAATCGGTGGAGTTGAGTAAGGAAAATGTCTCAAAATTTGCAACACATTGTTGATTTAGAAAAGTTTGTTAAAGGGTTGATTGATAAGTATGATGGGGTTGAGGAGGGTCGATCTTAGACCACTATTTCTGGTTGATTTGGGGCTGGAAACTCAAAAGTGAATGGGAATTTAGGTGCTGAAGCTAAGGGGATAAGGATGGAAAGAAACCTAATTTGTGTTCTTTTACCTTCTTTTTTGGTTTAAAAAAATTGTGACACCTCCTTTCATATATCTATGATTCTCAATAAATTGTTACATTGGTTTAAAAAATTGTGACCGAGTCCCCATGTATTTGCAGTTGTTGATGTCTCTTACAAGTAATTATCATTTTCTGAACAAGTTAGTAACAACTTTTTCTTGATCTTATGTATGGTGTCCTCAGTGTATAATTCTATTTTTGATGATACCGGGGCTATGATCAATGAGGGAAAAAGCAATTTGATTATGGTCAGTGGTGAAAGTGGAACAGGTAAAACGAGACAACCAAAATGCTTATGCAGTACCTAGCCTATTTGGGTTGCAGGAAAGCTACTGAAGGTCGCACATTGAAGAACAAGTTCTCGAAGTATGATATATGACATATAGTTCTATATTAAGACTGCTTAATTGCTCTATAGTTTATGGCATTTGACATATATTATATATGCTCCTGATTAGGCTAATGCTATCATTAATCCATTATGGGTGCAATCAAATCCAGTTGTTGAAGCATTTGACAATGCTAAAAATGTTAGAAATAACAATTCCAAATGATTTGCTTCATGTTATGTTATGTTACATTCAAGTGTTTGTTAATTGAATTCTTTAGCAAGCCTTCGCTAGATGCTTGGTGTAGGATTCTTTTCGTGTCTTGTAGATTTCAATCTAAAAACAAGTTACAAATTTGTTACATTGCTTTGCTTCAATTTTGACATCAATACGTCTTGTATAATGGTTTAACCATTTCGGAAAAATTTGTTGAGATCCTATTTTATAAGCATGGGAGAATATCAGGAGCAACCATCAGGACTTATCTTTTTTAGAAAGGTATTGCGTTTGCCAAATAAATGATCTAGAGCTCAACACCAAAAGATTAATATGTAAATTTGTTAGCCACATAATTTTCCAACCTGAGGTTATATTTTATTGTGTTATCAGGAAATTGAGAAGTATTAGTTGGGAAGTCCAAAATCTTTTCACTATCTTAACCAGTCAAAATGCTATGAGTTGGTTTATGTTAATGATGCCCATGAATATCTTGCGACGAGGAGAGCTATGGATGTTGTTGAGAAGAGCATGTATATCCCTCATAATATTTTGTTTTGTTTTATTCAATGAGGTCTGCAAGTTCTTTCCTTTCTTTTACTTTTACTCTCACACGAAGCAATTTTTAGATGACTGTAGAACTTCTTACGTATATTTGTTTCCAAATTCTTTAAAATTTGCGAGTCCTATAAATCATTATAAGTCCTGGTCAATTTAAGAGCTTTATGTCAGGTGTGATTCTGTGGGTTTGGAAGATGCATTGTGTAAACGAGTGATGATCACTATTGAAGAAGTTATAAAAAGTCTTAATCCTCTTAGTGCAGCAGTCAACAGGGATGGGTTAACTAAAACAATATATTCCAGATTATTTGATTGGTATGAAGTTGTCTCTAAGAATAGTTTGAGCAGCATATTCTGCGACTTCCATCAGAATGCCTATTTGATAAACTTATAAAGCAAAAGATGTGTTTTCTCAAGTATTTCAGGTTGGTGGAAAAAGTTAATATCTTAATTGGACAAGATTGTATGTCAAGATGTCTAATTGGGGTAGGAATGGCAACGAGGCGGGTTTGAGACCCCCCGACCTCGGTTTAAAGTAAAGGGCCTTGGCCTCTGTCCCTGGTGGGTACAGGGATACACATATCGGCCCTGATTTTTTATACGGTCAATCCCCGGTTCATACCCGTTCCCCGTCCCCAGTTCAAACCCATTCCCCCGACCGGGTTCAGACCTGATTTTGAAGCTCTTTCAAGTTTCAACCCTACTTTTTGGCCACTTTTATGTCAATTTATAGTAACATATAAACTCTGCAAGATTCTGTTATATACTTGCTGCCAAGATTCTGTTTGTTTAGAATAAACATATCCATTTGAAAACACCTAACTCCAAGTGATGCTAATTGTTTCATATCATCAACATTTATTACTTGCTTTAAAACCACACACTATATAATATATATATATATATATATATATATATATATATATATATTATATTTTCCACTCAAAACTCTAGCTAACTTAAAGCCAACAATATAGGGCTCCATCAATCGGTGCAATGAATGATATGATATAGAAGATATGTATCTTAGAGAGAATGAATTTTCTTATAATTCCAAGGTAATTAAGCCACTTGTTGACATGTTAATTATTTCTCTTGCAAGATGCCACTTGTTGACGTATCAATATTTTTGCTCGATATTTAAGATTGTGATTCAGAGGATGTTTCAACCACGTGAGATTTCTCAAAAAGGTTTAAACATAAGATAAGTGCCTATTACTCCATCCACAATTATTTTCAGAATAATGATGCATATATTTCATGATTAACTTATGTCATATCATTTGATTGTGCACATTTGTCCTTTCAACTGTTTACAAATGTTTTGCTCATATTAGCAAGGGTTCCTATTTTATCTTGCTTTTGGTTTGTAACTTAGATTTCGACTTTTTTTTGTGCACCATAATTTCATTTGTTGTTACTTAGTGGTGATATTCTTTGATCTTGTCTTTGTAGGGTGTTTTTCATACTTGTCTCTAGTATTCAATTAATCATTCATGTTGATTTGCATCAGGATTCTTTGTCATTTTCCATTTTTTTTATCTGGGATGCATATGTTTTTCAATAGTTTGTATTTTTGTGTATATGAGATTGTGTGAGCATTATATGTCATTCCGTTCTTGTTGATTTATTGATGCTTTTGATTTCTAACAAATGTGACGGGATAATATATGTGCATGACCTTCCTACAATTGTTGATTTTAACTTACGTGGGACAACTTTTTTTGGTTGATATTGACTTTTTTTGGTTGATTTGGATTCTTTAAATAGTACAAGTATGTGTACATTATCTTCGATTTATAATGTTACTTACTTGTGCACATATTCTGTTGTAACATTTGATGATGAACATCTATGTTGTATCACGTTTTCATTTTTCATTTGGTATAAGAACGAAATTTTGGTTGGTCTATTTTGACGTTCTCACTTTTTTCTTCTTTCTTTACATAGATTGTCGTTGCACTAAGTTTTTCATTTTGTGTTGTAGGGACTTATATTTGATAGATTTTGACCGTGTAGTATGTGCATAACTATTTATGTTCTGGTTTATCTTGACCTTTGATGTATTGGGTTTTAGTCGATGTGCAACTTTTTAATATTCTTGTTGAGTTTTACATTTTGCGCTTGTGTGCTAATGGTTGCTTTAATTTCTTCCTTCTTTAAAAAATATGGTCGTATATTTTGTGTGATCATTGACTTGTTTTCAATAATATTGTTGTTGATTTTGATCTACGTGCTTCTCTCGTCTTTGAGTTATCAAGTTTGATGAGCTTTGAGAGTATTCTTGTTTCATAATTGGATTTGCATTTTTAATGTTGCTTCTATTACGTCTTTTATGTTGATATTTTATCGACGGTATCTTGTGTATGCATAAACTTTCCATTCATGTGTATCTTGACTTTCATGTTTATTCGATTTGTAATGTAAATTGTGGTGTGTATAGTCGAAGCATATTTCATCATTGTCGATTTTTATTTTTACTCGTGTTAAAATTGTCTGATATTATCTATTTTGAATTTTTGATTGTGTACAAACTTCTATGCTATTATTTGATTTTGACTGTCCTTTTTGGTGATATTTTCCTATTTCTTCGTGTCTAAACAAGGTTGTGGATTTTGTGAGATGATTCTGCTTGCATATTTTTAAGATCATTTTTTTATTCTGATTACTAGGCATATTCTGATTTTGGCATATCATGTACATGTGCAACTTTGGTCATAGTTGTTTTATGTGTATCTTGATTTTCATGTCTATTTGATTTACTATTAAATGAAAGGTGTGTTGCGCACTATTCCCAACACTTTGTTTTATTTTTATTTTTAATGGTTCTTAAATTTTGCATAACTATGTGTTTTGATTGTGTTCGACTTCTATCCTATTATTTGATTTTGACTTCCTCATTATGGTACCTAGTCTTTTATTCCTCTCTAAAAATGCTATTATTATCAAAATTCCAAGCTCTATTGTGGTTCTTTTGAACCCAAATCAACTTTCCTACGTAACCATAGTTTGTAATATAAATTTTTGTATGTTATATATATTATAATTGGTAGAAACACATGGCTTATGGCTTAATATGATTAGCCTCACGAATATTCTTTGTCTTTCTACAAATAACTTGTGTTTTTCTAGACACAAAATATGAAACAATTTGATTCTCAAAGTGTTTGGCTACGAGTAAGATAGGAAATGCTTAGGGAGTAAGAAAGATAAGGCTCACTCTCTCTCGTTTAAAATCAAGGTTAGTTTTCATGTTCTTCCATTTTGTTCATACGTTTACAAATTTTATTTAGTTATTTGAATCAATATGAACGATATTTATCTATGTCATTAGTAAGACAATCGTTTTTTGGATTCTAGTGTTTGTTTCTTCTTGCAGGGAATCAGTTAGCAACGAGATGTGGCTCCATTTGTCAGTGCGATTAATGATGCGTCTAAATGAAAGACCATACCATTGATATGAATCTTAGAGAGATTGGGTTTACTTACAATTCTAATTTCATGGTAATTAAGCCACTTACCGACATGTTAATTCACTTCTCATGCGAAATGCCACTTATATTGACTAGTGTGTGTGCAGATTAATATTTTTACTCGATATTTAAAAATGTTGTACGAAGGAAATTTCAACCACGTGGGAGTTCTCAAAAAGTTTTAAACTCGAGATAAGTGATGATGCATAAATTTCATGATTTTACTTGTGCCTAAATATCATTTAATTGTCCACATTTGACTTTTCAACTATTTTCAAACCCCTTGCTCTTTTTTATTCTTTCTACTATTGTGGTAATATATATTGGCAACAATTTCTATTCTTGGTTCTGGTTTGTATCTTAAATTTTGACTTTTTAATGTTTGTGCACACTAATTTCATTTGTTGTTATTCGGTGCTAATATTTTTTGAATCTTGTCTTTGTAGTGTGTTTTTTTACTTGTTTAGTATTCAACTAATCATTCATGTTGATTTGCATTAGGCTTTTTTATGCCATTCACCATTTTTTTTCCCGTGCTGCACATGTTTTTCTATCGTTTGCATTTTTTGTAAAAGAAATTGTGTGAACATTCTATGTCATTTTGTTTTTGTTGAATTGAAGATTATTTTGATTTGAAATAAATGTGATGGGATAATATATTGTTGATTTTGACTATCTTACATCAATTTTTTTAATAAAATGTTTATGTCTATGTGTAATTTCTTTTTGTTGATATCGACTTTTCTTAAATTGATTTGTCTCTTTGATTGGTAGGAGTATGTGTACATTATCATTCATTTGTGGTGTTTTTCTATTGTAACTTTTGATGATGAGCATCTATGTTTGCATCATGTGTTCCTTTCTTGTTTCATTTGGAATAAGAACGGAATTTTTGTTTGTCTGTTTTGACATCCTCACTTATTTGTTCTTTTTCTACCTAGATTGTCCTTGCACTAAGTTTTTTGTTTTGTGTTGTAGGGACGTGTATATGTGTTAGACTTTAACCGTGTAGTAGACATAATTGTGTGCTTACTTGTTTATTTTGACCTTTTGATGTACTGGCTTTTTGTCGGCGTGCAATATTTTTATATTTTTATTGAGTTTTAATATTTTGCTTGTGTGATAAATCATTAGCTAATGGTTGCCTTAATTTCTTCTTTGTTCTCTGTGATTTTTTGGGTTTGCTTTAATTTGTTGCTTGCGTGATAAATCATTAACTAATTTTTTGATTGTGTGATAAAATCATCGTGTTTCTCTCGTCTTTGGTTAACCGGGTGTTATAAGCAACGATGGGTATTTTGTCTTAAAAATGTTTTTATATGATTAATCGTATTCATATATAGGTTTGCATATTTGATATTGTCTCTATTACAACTTTTATGTTGACCTTTTGATGACGGTATCTTGTTAATGGTAACATTTGCCTTCATGTGTATTTTGACTTTCATATTTATTCGATTTGTATGTAAAGTGGTTTGTGTAGTCGTAACACATATCATGGTTTTTGATTTTTATTTTTGGTCGTGCTAAAGTTTTGTCTGATTTTAACTATTTTAATTGTGTACAAACTTCTTTGCTACTATTTGATTTTGACCATCCTCTTTCGTGGTGTTTTTCCAATTCTTCGTGTATAAATAAAGTTGTGGATTTTATGTGATGATTGAGCTTGCTTAAGTTAAAGATTGTTGTTGATTTTGATCGCCGTGCTTCTCTCTTCTTTGGTTTATCAAGTTTGATGAGCAATGATGGGTATCTTTGTTTAAAATTGTTTTTATATGATTACGTGTTCATAAATGGATTTGCATATTTAATGTTGCTTCTATTACGTCTTTTATGTTGACCTTTTATTGACGGTATCTTGTGTATGCATAAACTTTCCATTCAAGTCTATATTCATGTGTATCTTGACTTTCGTGTTTATTCGATTTGATGTAACTTGTGGTGTGTATAGTCGAAACATATTTCATCATTGCCGATTTTTATTTTTACTCGTGCTAAAATGTTGCCTGATTTTATCTTTTTTGATTGTGTACTAACTTATTTGCTATTATTTGATTTTGACCGTCCTCTTTGGTGATATTTTCCTATTTCTTCGTGTCTAAACAAGGTTGTTGATTTTGTGACATGACTAGGCTTGCTTATTTTTAAGTTCAGTTTTTTTAATTCTGATTACAATGCATGTCCGGATTTTGGCATATCATGTACAATGTGCAACATTGGTAATAGTTGTTTCATGTGTATCTTCACTTTCATGTCTATTATCAACATACTTCCTTTGTTTTTTATTTTTATTTTTAATGGTTCTTATTTTGCATAATTATATGTTTTGAATGTATTATACTTCTATCTTATTATTTGGTTTTGACTTCCTCATAGTACCTAGTCTTCTATTCGTCTCAAAAAATGTTATTATCATCAAAATTTCAAGCTCTATTGTGGTTCTTTTGATCCAAACCAACTTTCCTACTCGTAACCATAGTTTGTAATATAAAATTTTGTATGTTATATTATAATTGATAGGAACACATGGCTTGCGGCTTAATTAACCTCACGAATATTCTTTGTCTTTCTACAAATAACTTATGTTTTTCTAGATACAAAATATGAAACAGTTTGATTCTCAAAGTGTTTGGCTACGAGTGTTTAGAATGGAAAAGGAAATGCATAGGGAGTAAGAAAGATAAGGCTCACACTTTTCTCGTTTAAAATCAAGGTTAGTTTTCATGTTCTTCCATTTTGTCTTTTTTTGTTCATACGCTTACAAATTTTATTTAGTTATTTGAATCAATATGATTAACCTCACGAATATTTTGTCTTTCTACAAATAACTTGTGTTTTTCTAGATACAAAATATGAAACAGTTTGATTCTCAAAGTGTTTGGCTACGAGTATTTAGAATGGAAAAAGAAATGCAAAGGGAGTAAGAAAGATAAGGCTCACTCTTTCTCGATTAAAATTAAGGTTAGTTTTCATGTTTTTCCATTTTGTCTTTTTTTGTTCATACGTTTACAACTTTTATTTAGTTATTTGAATCAATATGAACAATATTTATCTAAGTATACGTTTACAAATTGGATTCTAGTGTTTGTTTCTTCTTGTAGGGAATCCGATTAGCAACAATCTGTGGCTCCATCTGTCAGTGCAATTAATGATACGTTTAAATGGAAGACCATACCGTTGATGTGAATCTTAGAGAGATTGGGTTTCCAATTTCATGTTAATTAAGCCACTTACCGACATGTTAATTCATTTCTCATGCGACATGTCACTTATGTTGACTAGTGTGTGTGCAGATTAATATTTTTGCTCGATATTTAAAAATGCGATACGGAGGAAATTTCGACCATGTGGGACTTCTTAAAAAGGTTTAAACTCCAGATAAGTAATGATGCATAAATTTCATGATTTTATTTATGCCTACATATCATTTAATTGTTCACATTTGACCTTTCAACTATTTTCAAACCCCTTGCTCTTTTTGATTCTTTCTACCAATGTGGTAATATATATTGGCAACAATTTGTATTCTTGCTTCTAGTTTGTACCTTAAATTTTGACTTTTTAGTTGTTTGTGCATAGTAATTTCATTTGTTGTTACTTGGTGCTATTATGCCATTCGCCATTTTTTTTCCCGTGCTGCACATGTTTTTCTATTGTTTGCATTTTTTGTAAAAGAAATTGTGTGAATATTCTATGTAATTTTGTTTTTGTTGAATTGTAGATTATTTTGATTTGAAATAAATGTGATGGGATAATATATTGTTGATTTTGACTATCTTACATCATTTTTTTAATAAAATGTTTATGTCTATGTGTAATTTCTTTTTGTTGATATCGACTTTTCTTATATTGATTTGTCTCTTTGATTGGTAGGAGTATGTGTACATTATCATTCATTTGTGGTGTTTTTCTATTGTAACTTTTGATGATGAGCATCTATGTTTGCATCATGTGTTTTTTTTTGTTTCATTTGGAATAAGAACGAAATTTTTGTTTGTCTGTTTTGACATCCTCACTTATTTGTTCTTTTTTTACCTAGATTGTCCTTGCACTAAGTTTTTTGTTTTGTGTTGTAGGGACGTGTATATGTGTTAGACTTTAACTGTGTGCTTACTTGTTTATTTTGACCTTTGATGTACTAGGTTTTTGTCGACGTGCAATATTTTTATATTTTTATTGAGTTTTAATATTTTGCTTGTGTGATAAATCATTAGCTAATGGTTGCCTTATTTTCTTCTTTGTTCTCTGTGATTTTTTGGGGTTGCTTTAATTTGTTGCTTGCGTGATAAATTATTAGCTAATTTTTTGATTGTGTGATAAAATCATCGTGTTTCTCTCGTCTTTGGTTAACCGAGTGTTATAAGCAACGATGGGTATTTTGGCTTAAAAATATTTTTATATGATTAACCGTATTCATATATGGATTTGCATATTTGATATTGTCTCTATTACGACTTTTATGTTGACCTTTTGATGACGGTATCTTGTTAATGGTAACGTTTGCCTTCATGTGTATTTTGACTTTCATATTTATTCGATTTGTATGTAAAGTGGTTTGTGTAGTCGTAACACATATCATGGTTTTTTATTTTTATTTTTGGTCGTGCTAAAGTTTTGACTGATTTTAACTATTTTGATTGTGTACAAACTTCTTTGCTACTATTTGATTTTGACTATCCTCTTTCGTGGTGTTTTTCCAATTTTTCGTGTATAAATAAAGTTGTGGATTTTGTGAGATGATTGAGCTTGTAAGTAAAAGATTGTTGTTGATTTTGATCACCGTGCTTCTCTCGTCTTTGGCTTATCAAGTTTGATGAGCAATGATGGGTATTCTTGTTTAAAATTGTTTTTATATAGATTAAACAAATTCATAAATGGATTTGCATTTTTAATGTTGCTTCTATTACGTCTTTTATGTTGACCTTTTATTGACGGTATCTTGTGTAACAACCTAAACATTTGAGATACAACAAAATATAATATTCCAATACAAAAGCGGCCCCGAGCCTACAATTCCAATCAAGGTTTGAAACTACAACCTATTACACAACTGTGTCAAAAGGGAAACTACTACAAGGAGTCTTCTAGCTACTGGAAATAGCTCACATCTTCTCCTTACCCTTACCTGCTACCTTGCGATAACTTAAAAAGGGTTATATTTTTGAAAGAGCGAGGGTTAGACCGATGGTCTAGTGAGTCCCCTCCAAGCGCTAATACAACAGTTCAAACATTATTTAAAACATTTAAACAAAACTTTACGCCTCGCAAGCGTAACTGACACTACTGACCAACACTGCCGTCAAAGACGGTATGTCTGTCTCGTACTGCCTTATTTTGGGGACACACCCCAATGGCATAAACGGGCCACACTCCCCGGTACGATCAGGCGGGCCACACTCCCCGACTTAGGTCAAAACTTCTGAATTAAATGCATGCACATATTTAATTCCCAAATAATATATATAAAGCGCGTTTATATAAACATAGCATGAACATGCCAACATAATTAAATCAACGTTTAATTAAACCTTCATAGACTTTTGATAATAAAGCGTACAGTTCTGAAAACTCACAAATATTAAATAGCTTTCGAAATCATAAACATATTTAGTTTGAAAGACTCACCTCAGATCCCTCCTGCTTAAAGTCCGCTTTCTAACGATTTGCTACCTACGACAACACCGATAAATTGGTAAGCCAAAACATAGATAACCCACTTTCTCACTGACTAAAACATAAAACACGACACACTGTGCCACCCCTGTCGAGACCACCTCGGTCGACACACCGGTCTCCCCGGGTCCGGTCGACACCGGTCTCCCCGGTCCGGTCGACACCGGTTGACATCACACTGGTCGGCATCGGTCTCCCCGGTCCGGTCCGGTCGATAATCAAAACTCGCCCAGGGCGATTTCAAAGCTTCGAGAAAACAACCTCAGATCCTCAAATCGTCCAAAGACACGGTTAAAAAGCTCAATAACGAGATTATTTACCGACTATAACACTTAGATGAGAGTACTAGGCTAGAATCATACCTTGATTTGCAAAGAAAACGATCGATCCTTTGAGACCTAGCCTCCTTTCTCCCTGCTCTCGCTCTTCTTTAGCCGCCCACAACAATGATAATGAGAAATATCATTTAGGTTAAAAACTATATATATAACCCAAGTTTCATTTAACCCCCTTGAACTTTGGGTAATGATTAACTTTTTACCTAACTCCAAAATGAATTGAAATTCTCGAACCCGGATATTACAATATCCTCCCCTCAAGAGAATTCCGTCCCCGGAATTCCTTCGCTAAAAAGATGGGGATACTGAGTTCTCATGTCCGCCTCCACTTACCACATTGACTCATGTCCCTTGTGAAATTTCCACTTGACTTTCACCAATCGGATTTCCTTGTTCCTTAACTTCTTCACTTTGAGATCCAAAACCGCTACAGGTTCCTCAACATAACTTAATTTCTCATCCACACGGATGTCCTCTAATGGAACTACTACATCTGCTTCTGCCAAGCACTTTTTCAAATTTGACATATGAAAGGTGGGGTGAATTCCACGCAAGTCCTCTGGTAGATCAAGCTTGTAAGTCACTTCACCAATACGTTCCACGATGGTGAATGGTCCAACGAACCTTGGTCTTATTTTCCCTTTCTTTCCGAACCGGACTACTCCTTTCCAGGGCGAGACTTTTAACATTACCTTGTCTCCCACCTGAAACTTTATTGCTTTCCTCCAGTTATTTGCATACATCTTCTGGCGATCTTGAGCTATCTTTAACCTTTCTCGAATTTGGTTTACCTTATCGGCAGTCACTTGCACGATTTCCGGTCCAGCTAACTGTCATTCACCCACCTCATTCCAGCATAAAGGTGTTCTACACTTACGTCCGTACAATGCTTCGAACGGAGCTGCTCGAATACTAGCATGGTAACTGTTGTTGTAAGAAAATTCAATTAACGGCAAATGAACTTCCCACGAACCTTTGAAATCAATGATACAGGCTCGAAGCATGTCCTCTAACGTCTGGATGGTCCTCTCACTCTGTCCATCCGTTTGCGGGTGATAAGCCGTACTCAGCTTGAGTTGCGTGCCTAACTCCCTTTGTAGACTTCTCCAAAAAGCTGACGTAAACTGACCATCACGATCTGAAACTATCGACGTAGGCACCCCATGCCTAGATACTATTTCATCTATATACAACTTAGCCAACTTCTCCATTGGGTGCGTCTCCTTAATCGGCAAGAAATGAGCCGATTTCGTAAGCCGATCTACTATCACCCAAATTGCGTCATGACCTTTAGGAGACCGTGGAAGTACGGTAACGAAGTCCATCGCTATCTCATCCCACTTACAAACTGATATTTCCAACGGTTGCAACCCACCGTAAGGTCTTTGATGCTCTGCCTTTACCTTCAAATACGTCAAACATCGCTCGACGAAATAAGCAATATCCTTCTTCAAGCCCGGCCACCAAAAACTCTGCTTCAAATCTCGGTACATTTTATTGGTTCCCGGATGAATAGAATAACGATATTTATGCTCTTCATCCAACACCTTTCCCCGAAGGTCACCCAGTTTCGGGACCCACACTCGTCCACCAAAACATTTTAACCCATGGTTATCGTCGGTTAAGGTACTCCCAATACCGACTATTCTTTCGCTCTTTAAATTTTCTTCCAAGAGCGCTTCTTTTTGAAAATTCTTAACTTCTTCCAAAAAGGTAGATGTGGCTTCGACTCGAAATGCCACTACTCCCGTTGCTACACCGTGCTCTTTCCGACTCAAAGCATCGGCCACAACATTGGCTTTACCCGGATGATAAAGAATCTCACAATCGTAATCACTTAACAATTCCATCCACCTTCGTTGCCTCATATTCAACTCCTTCTTATTAAAAAGATGCTGAAGGCTCTTATGATCGGTATAGATTTGACACTTAACCCCGTACAGATAATACCTCCAGATTTTCAACGCGAAAACCATTGCTGCCAATTCTAGGTCATGCGTCGGATAATTCTTCTCATGATCCTTTAGCTGACGAGATGCGTATGCAATCACTTTACCATCTTGCATCAGCACGCATCCCAGTCCCAACTTAGACGCATCACTATAAATTACGAACTTATCTGAACCGCTGGGTAAGGTTAGTATAGGCGCACTACTCAAACTCTCCTTCAGTTTATTGAATGCACCTTCCTGAGCTTCCGTCCACACAAACTTGACGCTTTTCCTTTATAAAGCCATTAATGGCGTGGCGATCCTTGAGAAGTCTTGAATGAACTTCCGATAATAACCCGCCAATCCGAGGAAGCTCCTCACTTCCGTCGGTGATTTCGGCACTTCCCAATCTTTGATCGCCTTGATCTTTGCTGGATTAACCTTGATCCCATCTTCCGACACCACGTGTCCTAAAATTGTACTTTTCTTAGCCAAAACTCGCATTTCGAGAATTTGGCGTACAGTTGCTCCCGCTTAAGCAATTCCAATACGGATCGTAGATTCGACTCATGGTCGCTCATGGACTGTGAATAAATTAATATGTCGTCGATGAAGACAATGACGCACTTGTCCAAAAGTGGACTGCATACTCTATTCATTAGGTCCATGAACACTGCTGGCGCATTAGTCAAACCAAAAGGCATGACTAAGAATTCGAAGTGCCCGTACCTTGAGCGAAAAGCAGTCTTGGGTATATCCTCTTCCCTCACCTTCAGCTGATGGTAGCCCGAACGCAGATCTATCTTTGAGAAGTAACTCGCTCCTTGCAACTGATCGAAAAGATCATCAATCCTGGGAAGCGGGTACTTATTCTTGACAGTTACCTTATTGAGTTCACGGTAATCCATACACATTCTTAAAGACTCGTCCTTCTTCTTAACAAATAGCACCAGCGCTCCCCACGACGATGAGCTGGGACGAATAAAACCTTTATTCAATAGCTCTTGCAGCTGAGTCAATAATTCCTTCATCTCGGTCGGAGCCAAACGGTAAGGTGCTCTGGCGATAGGTGTTGCTCCGGGCATTAGATCTATTCGGAATTCCACATGACGGTCTGGGGATAAGGTAGTCAATTACTCTGGAAATACCTCCGGGTAATCACACACTACTGGAACCGACTCCAACCCCTTCTTCTCCTTCTTAGCGTCTATTACATACGCCAAGAACCTTACGCACCCCTTCACTAAACACTTTCTAGCCTTGATCATCGAGATCAAGCACGACTTTCTGTCCCGACGGTCGCCATAAACTACTACTTCCTCCTGATCCGGCAAAGCTATACGGATTAGCTTCTTGTTACAAACAATGTTGGCATTGTTAGACGCCAACCAATCCATCCCTAAAATGACGTCAAATTCTCCCATACCCATCGGGTATAACCGCAATGGGAAGGAATGACCGTCAATGTCTATACAACACTCATCAAATACTTCTCCCACCAAGACCCGACTATCATCGACTACTTCTACTTCAAACCCATGCCTATGCTTTTTCGGCTTCACATGCAATTTATGCACGAAAATTGGGGACACAAACGTACAGTTTGCGCCAGAATCAAACAACACCTTAGCAAAGATCAAATCTATAGGAAAAATACATGTTACCACATCCGGTATCTCTGCCGCTTCCTCAGCCGTCAAATTAAAAGCTCTAGCCCTTGCCCGAGCTGGCTCCACCTTCTTCTCACCTCATCTAACCCCGTAACCTCCGACCATTCCCTTCTTCAACTGTGGGCAATCAGTCCTGGCATGATCAAGGGATCCACATTGATAGCAAGACCTTGGCCCACGGCAGTCCCGAGCCATATGCCCACTCTTTCCACATTTGTAGCAGCCTTCTCGCTCAATCATACACTCCCCTTTATGCATACGGTTACACTTGCTGCACGGTTTACTGTCAAACTTATTAGTAATCCGCTGATCGGATTTTGCAGATTTAAACGTTTTGGAGTCACGGGTAGTTCCGTCCCATTTCCTCTTGTCTCCGCTTCTCTCGGTAGCCTGGCGATTCTTTTCTTTTTCCCTCATCTCGGCTGCGTTCACATCCGCTTGGAACGTAGCTGGTTCTTTATTCGAAACGAATTCTCGAATGTGTCTTTTCAGTCCAAAGATGAAACGTTCCATTCGCCTTTCCTCATTAGGCACGTAAACTTCTGCAAATCGGGATTTCTCAATGAACTTTGTAGTATACTCACGAACAGTCATATCTTTCTGTTCCAGACTTAGAAATTCTTCTTCTAACTTTTTAACTGCCGCCAGAGGGCAAAACTGTGCTCTAAACCTGTTTACAAATCCACCCCAAAATATTTCTTTAGCTGCCGTCGAACCTTGTCCGCCAGATTTGACATCCCACCACATTACAACTTCGTTCTTCAACATTGATAACTCATACACTACTTTGTCCTCTTCAGCACACTTACTGGTGTCAAAATCTAGTTTCATCCCCTTTACCCATCTCAGCGCTAACACTGGGTCGCATTCTCTTTTGTAGGTAGGAGGCTTGCAGGCAACAAACTCCTTGAAACTGCATCCTCTTCCAGCTACTGCTTTAGCCGTCACAACGGGGGTTGACTGAGAGTAGCTCCCCACCACAGTCACCGGTGAATCATATTTTTCAGTTGCCACCCTTTCTTCACTCTTTTTCTTGCTGACCGAAGCCTCATTAGTTCGTTGGGCTAATAAAGCATTTAGAGTTGCCTGTAATTTTCCCATTTCTGTAGCAAAGGTTTATTGGGTAACAAAACCCTGCGTTCGACCTCCACCACGGTTCCTTGCTTGCTTTCGACCCCTTACCGAAGCTGAACTCTCCTGAAGAGAGGTTTCTGGTTCTGATCTAACCTCTACACTTCTAACTTGACGAATAACACGACCCGTCTTCCCGCCTCGAGTCCCTGCAGTTGGATTCCTTACTTGAGTGGTCGCCTTCCGAGTCGTTTTACCTTTAGGTCGACCACGACTCTTTCCCCGATTGGCAGTTGGGTTAACCACAGGCGTTCTCTCCTCAGCGACGACTTCATTAAACGGCTCGGTCACAAGAATCGGCGCAGACCTACTTCTTGTTACTCGCTCAGACATGACTTACTGATAAGAAGAAACATACGACATTCAATACCACACGCTAAACGCAATACAACAAGTTAAGCACATGCACGTAACTGTAAATTCATAATTACACTGGCCAAATGTAATTCCAAATTTACCTTACACGCTAGTCCTCACTACTCTAGTGCTGACTTCCTACGGCCTTCTTACTTCTCAGTTGTGTTTCTACTCTCCCAGTTTAAGTCTAGGCCCATCCGGTCACCTAGATCCCTTAAACTATGGCTCTGATACCAACTGTAACAACCCAAACATTTGAAATACAACAAAATATAATATTCCAATACAAAAGCGGCCCCAAGCCTACAATTCCAATCACGGTTTGAAACTACAACCTATTACACAACTGTGTCAAAAGGGAAACTACTACAAGGAGTCTTCTAGCTCCTGGAAATAACTCACATCTTCTCCTTACCCTTACCTGCTACCTTGCGATAACCTGAAAAGGGTTATATTTTTGAAAGAGCGAGGGTTAGACCGATGGTCTAGTGAGTCCCCTCCAAGCGCTAATACAACAGTTCAAACATTATTTAAAACATTTAAACAAAACTTTACGCCTCACGAGCGTAATTGACACTACTGACCAACACTGCCGTCAAAGACGGTATGTCTGTCTCGTACTGCCTTATTTTATTTTGGGGACACACCCCAATGGCATAAACGGGCCACACTCCCCGACTTAGGTCAAAACTTCCGAATTAAATGCATGCACACATTTAATTTCCAAATAATATATATAAAGCGCGTTTATATAAACATAGCATGAACATGCCAACATAATTAAATCAACGTTTAATTAAACCTTCATAGAGTTTTGATAATAAAGCGTGCAGTTCTGAAAACTCACAAATATTAAATAGCTTTCGAAATCATAAACAGATTTAGTTTGAAAGACTCACCTCAGATAACCTACGACAACACCGATAAATCGGTAAGCCAAAACACAGATAACCCACTTTCTCACTGACTAAAACATAAAACACGACACACTGTGCCACCCCTGTCGAGACCACCCCGGGCGACACACCCCGGTCGACACACCGGTCTCCCCGGCTCCGGTCGACACCGGTCTCCCTGGTCCGGTCTCCCCGGCTCCGGTCGACATCGGTCTCCCTGGTCCGGTCTCCCCGGTCCGGTCCGGTCGATATTCAAACTCACCCAGGGCGATTTCAAAGCTTCGAGAAAACAACCTCAGATCCTCAAATCGTCTAAAGACACGGTTAAAAAGCTCAATAACGAGATTATTTACCGACTATAACACTTAGATGAGAGTTCTAGGCTAGAATCATACCTTGATTTGCAAAGAAAACGATCGATCCTTTGAGACCTAGCCTCTTTTCTCCCTGCTCTCGCTTTTCTTCAGCCGCCCACAACAATGATAATGAGAAATATCATTTAGGTTAAAAACTATATATATAACCCAAGTTTCATTTAACCCCCTTGAAATTTGGGTAATGATTAACTTTTTACCCAACTCCAAAATTAATTGAAATTCTCGAACCCGGATATTACATCTTGTGTATGCATAAACTTCCCATTCATATGTATCTTGACTTTCATGTTTATTCGATTTGTAATGTAAATTGTGGTGTGTATAGTCGAAACATATTTCATTATTGCCGATTTTTGTTATTCGTGCTAAAATTTTGCCTGATTTTATCTGTTTTGATTGTGTACAAACTTCTATGCTATTATTTGATTTTGACTGTCCTCTTTGGTGATATTTTTCTATTTCTTCGTGTCAAATAAGGTTGTGGATTTTGTGAGATGATTCGGCTTGCTTAATTTTAAGATCATTTTTTTTATTACTATGCATGTCCGGATTTTGGCATATCATGTACAATGTGCAACTTTGGTCATAGTTGTTTGATGTGTATCTTGACTTTCATGTCTATTTGACTTACTATTAAATGAAAGGTGTGTTGTATCTATTATCAACATACTTCCTTTGTTTTTTATTTTTATTTTTAATGGTTCTTATTTTGCATAATTATGTGTTTTGATTTTATTCTACTTCTATCTTATTATTTGGTTTTGACTTCCTCATTATGGTACCTTGTCTTTCTCTAAAAATGCTATTATCATCAAAATTTCAAGCTTTATTAGGTGTGGGTAATAAGCACAATGTTAAATTGACTAACATTTACGTTGCGACATCACATTCAGGAGTTTCTTCCTATACTTAGATTTAGGTGATTGTGGTTCTTTTGAACCCAAATTAACTTTCCTACTTGTAACCATAACTTGTAATATAAATTTTTGTATGTTTTATTATAATTGATACAAACACATGGCTTGCGGCCTAATAGGATTAACCTCACAAAATTCTGTCTTTCTACAATTAACTTATGTTTTTCTAGATACAAAATATGAAACAGTTTGATTTTCAAAGTGTTTGGCTACGAGTATTTAGAATGGAAAAGGAAATTCATAGGGAGTAAGAAAGATAAGGCTCACTCTCTCTCGTTTAAAAGCAAGGTTAGTTTTCATGTTTTTCTATTTTGTCTATTTTTCTTCATACGTTTACAAAATTTCTTTAGTTATTTGAATCAATATGAACAATGTTTATCAAAGTAATTAGTAAGACGTAACGGTTTATTGGGTTCTAGTGTTTGTTTCTTGTTATAGGAATCGATTAGCAACGATCTATGGCTCCCATCTGTCAATGCAATTAATGATATGTCTAAATGGAACCATACCCTTGATATGAATCTTAGAGAGATTGGGTTTACTTACAATTCCAATTTCATGGTAATTAAGCCGGTTACTGACATGTTAATTAACTCCAAATGTGTAACACCCTCAAATTTGGAAAGAGCGACTAATTAAAAACTTCCAAAATATCTTAAAGGGTAATAAAATCCCTTACTAATAGTCCGTAATTGAAATACATTTATAGGTTGAATCATCAACAAATAATTAAAGTATTACATAAAGACTAACTAAAGTCGAGTGTTACTAAAACTCAATAACAATCGCTATCTCCAATTATAACTGCGGAAGACTTCATCAAGCTAATCACCTCTTCGAGCACACAACTAGTACTCATCGCTTCACAGTGTCTCTAGAACTAATCCCGAAATGGAACCTGATGCACATGCCGACAAATAAAAAGGTTAGTGAGTTCAAGAGTTTATATCATGATTATAAAGGAAAACGTAAAATGGAAATATTGTAACTTATAATCATGATCCTTCAAAATGATTTACTTTAAGATAATGGAATAAATCATTTACCAACAATATGCCTTTTATAGATGGACGTCTAAACGTCAAAACATTCTTTCATGAAATAATGCAATCTAACACTTACTCAAAACAAGAATAATGGTAATGCTCAAATAATGACATTTGAATAAGCTTTATAAAAACAAACGACCAAAATATGAGTAAGCTCAAATCTCCAAAATTATAGCATAAGGAGATAACCCAAATCTCAAACGTCACTGAAAACAAGGATAAAATCAAATACCTCAAAACAACACCTCACGGTGACGGGGGAATCCCGAATTCCAAGGCTAGTGGCGGAACACAAAAGTAGGCCACATTCCAAGTTATTGAGCTCAACATACTAGGACCCATGGCCACGAGCACGCCGACTCGTACTAAGATGTGAGGGAGGGCCCCCGAGGATCCTAATCATGCTCATTCGCTAGGATTACATTTACGATCCATGGCTAGTAACCGGTTTCACATAACCGTACCAAAGGCCCCCGAGGATCCAATGTCTCAACTAGCTACAAATGGGAAATAACTATCCCATAAAAACAGGCTCAGAGATTTACTCGCGGATGCAGGTCCGGGTATTGGACTCATCGAGCCCTCACCGTATTCTCCTCGAGATCCCAAGACTAATTATGGCCAACATATAAATAATAGCCCATTTTCTTTTTAAAAATAAAGACCGACTCATATGCCTATGGATCCACTGCATTACAGTCTAAACAGTACATGACTCAAATTGAATGACTAACGCACTCAAACATGTAAATCTCAAATGATACGCATTAACCGCCATCATACTTGGTATTTCATAATCGGGCTATTATGTTGGGAACTGAAGAATTCTTCAAGTATGGTTAATGCTGCTAGTTCAAAGTTACTACTGCTAGAAGACTTAAAGGTTAATACTGCTGAGTGTTACTACTGCTAGTACTATTAATACTACTAGTCATAGTTAATGTTGCTTGAACAAAGTTAGTACTGCTTAGCTAGTTAGTACTGCTAGTGGTTAGTACTGCTTAGTAGTTAATGCTGCTAGAAGGAAGTTAATGCTGCTGAAGATTAATACTGCTTATATGATGAAGATTCGTATGAAAGGATATACATGGAAGCTTAGAGATATACATGGAAGATATACTGAAGATATTTTATTTATTGTAATTATCTTTGTATTCAGTATATATAGTGTATAGTTTAGAATAATAAGTTAACTTTTGTTTTTCATTCTTATAGAGAGAAAATCAACCTCAAGGCATAGATCCTAATTCTAGAGAAGTAGAATTCGTATTGGTGAGCCTGTTCATCAATATTGAGGTTGAGTGAGTAATCTTGTAATTTCAAAGCATTCAATACAAGTTTACAGTTTGTTGATTATATTCTGTTTTGATTTTGTGTTTGATTAAATATCAAAGTGTTATTCCGCAAACTTCTTTGATATTGTTTCTGAGAATTAATTCTTGTTGAGAATTCGATCCTGACAAGTGGTATCAGAGCCTAACTCTCTCAGAAACAGTTATTCATCATGGAAAATCTTACAGAATCAAGCAGTACTTTGGTTTCTAAGGTTCCAATGCTCAAACCAAGTGAGTTTGACATGTGGAAGATCAGAATCAGACAATATATTCTTCTCACTGACTACTCAATGTGGGATATCATTGAGAATGGTCCTTCTGAAGCTGGAAGGATAGGACCAGATGGGAAAAGACCTCCACCAAAGACAGATGGTGAGAGGAAGATCAGACAGACAGAGATGAAGGCTTTGAGCACTCTGCTCTTGGCCATTCCCAATGAATATCAGCATCAATTTTGCAACTGCACTGATGCTCAGATTCTCTGGAATGCTCTAGAGAAAAGATTTGCTGGAACTAAAAGCATCAAAAGAAACCAGAGAGATGTTCTAAAGCAGCAGTATGAGAACTTCACTTCCACAAAGAATGAGTCTATGACTCAAACTTTTGACAGGTTCAATAAACTCATAGGTGAACTGGCTACTGTAGGGGTGAAGATGGAACAAGATGATATCAACAGAAAGTTCCTCAGATCTCTTGGGGATGAATGGACTATGTACACTGTCTCATATAGACAGAGTGACAATCTGGAAGAGAAAGAACTTGATGATCTATACAATGATCTAAGAGTTTTTGAAACTGAGGTAGAAACCAAGAAGAAGCCCTCTGGTTATATTCACAATGTTGCACTTCTTTCAGCATCCACTGATACTACTGCCAACCCTGAAGCAGTTAGTACTGCCAGTGGAGTAAGTTCAGAAAAAGGCACTGAAACTATCTTTGAAGCCTTTTTGTCCAGCCATAGCAGCAATTCTCTGATTAATGATGATCTTGATCAAATTCACCCTGATGATCTGGAGGAGATGGATATTAAATGGCAGATGGCCATGTTATCCATGAGGATGAAAAAGTTCATTAAAATAACTGGAAGAAATAACTTCTCTCAAAGAAGAGAAGATGGAGCTGGTTTTGACAAAACCAAGGTGGAATGTTATAAGTGTCACAAGAAAGGACACTTTGCTAGAGAATGCAGGAGTGCTGTTTCAAACAATAACCACCAACAAGCTCAGAATGGAGGATACAATCAGAACAAGAATCCTGCTCAAGCCCTTGTTTCTCAACAAGGAATGGGATTTGACTGGAGTGATCAAGCTGAGGAAGCTATTCAGAACCAAGCTCTTATGGTAGAAGTGTCTGATCTCCCTACTGAGGTAAGTTCTAATCTTTGCACTAAATCTTGCATTGACACTGTTACAAGATACAGGGATCACAATCAAAGTATGTGTGATGACCTCAAAAGATTAGAAAAAGACAGAAGAGATTATGTGTTAATAGTAGAGAGATTTGAAGAGCAAATCAAAGACTTTCAAGCTAATGAACTTCAACACTCTTATGACACAAACTATTGGAAGTGGGAAAAGAATGAGTTAGAAACCAAACTGTCTAAGTCCTTGGAAGAGAATGATAGACTGAAAGAGGAACTGTCAAAAGTTAAGCTTGACATAGACAAGTTTTCTTATGCTTCAAAAGCAATGGACTCTCTTCTAAAGGCTCAGATTCATGATAAGATGAAGCCTGGTATTGGATACAACAATACACCCCCTCCTTACAATAACAACTATATTTCTCCTACATCAGACTTGTTAGAAACTAAGGAGAAAAAGGACTTGTCTGAAGAAGCTTTTAAGATAGATCCTTTGGATGAGGTAGTAGTTAAGGATTTGACTGAAAAAGGAGCCAGTGAGAACAGGGATAATAATGTGAGTAAAAAGATACCATTAGAAAACAATATTATCACCAATGAGGGATGTGGGAAAATCTGGGTCAAGTCCAAGGAGATAGAGAAGACTAAAGGATATGATAACAAGGTCCATTACAAACAAACCACAGTTGTGAATCCTGGATCTTGTAAACAGTGTGATTGCAATAAAGCCAAGAGCCTAAATTCTGGTTTAAAAAGAGGAAATCAAAGAAACTGGAATAATCAATGGGCTCAGAAACAAGGAGTTGATCTGAATAAAATCAATAGACCAAAACCTTGTTTTATATGTGGCAAGTTGAATCATTTGGCTAAGTATTGTTACTTCAACCCAATTAACCAACAGATGAACTTTAAAAGATTTGTGCAAAAACCTGTTGGTTATAGGAAGGCTGGAAAGAAACATGTGATAAAGAAATCTGTTGAAAGTAAAGGCACTTTAAAGAAAAAGATTTTAAAAGAAAGTGTCAAAATGTGGGTACCTAGAAGTACTAACAGTGTTAGTACTGCTAACAATATTAGTACTGCTAACACAGTTACTACTGCTAACAGTGTTAGTACTGCTGAAAATATTAATGTTGCTAATACTGTTAATACCTCTTCAAAGGTTAATACTGCCAACACAGTTACTGCTGCTAAGCATGCAAGTGCTGCCAAGGCAGTTAGTACTTCTAAAACTAGTCCTGATTCTAGCAAACATATTTCCAAGTCTATTATTGTAACAAAGTACTCCAAGAATGAGGAGTTAAAGTTCAAAAATCTTGTCAAGAAAGAATGCAAGTATTTTGATGAGAAAGGGGTACCCAAGACCACTTTGGCTTGGGTTCCTAATACATACTAATTGATTTATCTAATGTGCAGGGCAACCAACAGCTCAAGGGAAAGAGCATTTGGCATGTTGATAGTGGTTGCTCTAGGCACATGACAGGCAACATGTCATGCCTTCAGGATTTCAAACATATCAATGGAGGACATGTTGCATTTGGAGATAATCTTACTGGTGGTAAGATAAGTGGAAAAGGTAATGTCACCAAAGGTAAGATGACATTTGAGGATGTCTACTATGTTGATCAATTAAAGTACAACCTGTTAAGTGTATCACAGGTTTGTGACAAACAACATAGTATATTATTTACTAATAATGAGTGTATGATTCTTGCTCCAGGGTTCAAGGTAGTTGATGAAAGCATGATACTACTTAGAACTCCAAGAAAGGACAATGTTTACTGTCTTGATTTGGACAATGTTGATATTGATTCATCTCTAAATTGTCTTGTTTCAAAAGCTTCTGTAGATGAATTCTCCCTTTGGCACAGAAGGATGTGTCACATGAATTTCAAGACTATGAACAATCTTGTTAAAAATAACCTTGTAAGTGGTTTACCTTCAAAAGTCTTTTCATGTGATGATCATTGTGTTGCTTGTCTTAAAGGCAAACAACACAAAACTTCTCATAAGACTAAAGAGTTAAATTCTGTTTCTTCTTGTCTCCAATTACTGCATATGGATCTGTTTGGTCCTACAAATGTTATGAGTATAGGCAAGAAATCGTACTGCTTGGTTATTGTTGATGATTACTCCAGATTTACTTGGGTATATTTTCTAAGAACTAAGGATGAAACAAGCTTTATTCTAAGAATTGAAAACCAAACTAATCAAAGAGTAAAAGTCATTAGATCAAGCAAAAGAACAAGACCCCATATGAGCTTTTAAATAAAAGAAAACCTTTTATTGGTTTCTTCAAACCTTTTGGGTGTCCTTGTACAATTCTAAATACCAAATCTCACTTAGGTAAGTTTGATAGCAAAGCAGATGATGGATTTATTGTTGGATATTCATCTCAGAGTAAGGCCTACAGAGTATTTAACTCATCTTCTAGAATAATTGAAGAAAGTGACAATGTCAAATGCAATGAGAACACACCAAATCCTGTTGGGTCTGGACCTCAGTGGCTATTTGACATTGATTCACTAACTAACTCTTTTGGTTTCAGTAATGAGTATACAGGAACAGGAAGTGGAGGATCAGGGATCACACAAGTTCAAGAAAGTATATCTAAATCTGTGATTTTTCCCATACCCACAGTAAATTCTGTTGAAGACTGTGAAAAGGAATCATTTAATGGACCAAGTCAGAGTGAAGCAGAAACTAGAAATGAGGAGACTCAAGAAAATAATGAAGTGGCATCTGAAAACACTTCAGTTGAGTTGCATGAATCTAATCTTGAGGCTGGACTGAATGAAGAACCTAGTCATAACACCAGAGTTCAAAAGAATCATCCTCCACAGTTGATAATAGGAGATATCTCTTCTCCTATGATGACTAGACATCAAAGCAGGCTTCAGGAAATGCAAGATCAACAGCATACAGTGCTTTCTTGTTTTCTATCACAGCTTGAGCCTAAAAAGGCACATGATGCTATGAAAGAATCCAGCTGGATAGAAGCAATGCAAGAGGAACTGTTACAGTTCAAGCTACAAGATGTATGGGATCTAGTAGACCTTCCTAAAGGTCACAGAGCGATTGGCACAAAGTGGATTTTCAGAAACAAGAGAGATGAAAGAGGTATTGTCATAAAGAACAAAGCAAGGCTGGTGGCTCAAGGCTATACTCAAGAAGAGGGTATAGATTATGAAGAAGTTTTTGCACCTGTGGCTAGGATAGAAGCAATCAGACTATTCCTAGCCTATGCTTCTTACATGAACTTCAAAGTCTATCAAATGGATGTAAAAAGTGCTTTTCTCTATGGATCAATTGAAGAAGAAGTATATGTCTGTCAACCACCAGGGTTTGAAAACCCAAGCTATCCAGACAGGGTATACAAATTAAAGAAAGCACTTTATGGACTACATCAAGCCCCAAGAGCATGGTATGACACACTGTCATCCTATCTCTTGGAAAATGACTTTGAAAGAGGAGTCATTGATAAGACTCTATTTATCAAAAGAAAGAAGAAGGATATCTTGCTGGTCCAAATCTATGTTGATGACATTATCTTTGGATCTACAAGAAACAACATGTGCAAGGAGTTTGAGGATTTAATGCATCAAAGGTTCAAAATGAGTTCCATGGGGGAACTTACTTTCTTCCTTGGACTCTAAGTTCAACAGAAGTCAGATGGCATTTTCATCTGTCAATCCAAGTATGTGCAGGATATTCTAACCAAGTTTGGTTTCTCAGAATCAAAACCTGCCAGCACACCTATGGAAACACACAAGCAGATCACAGCAGATCTTGAGGGGGAGGATATGGATGTGCATCATTATAGATCCATGATTGGATCTCTCATGTATCTCACAGCATCAAGGCCAGATATAATGTTTTCAGTCTGTGTATGTGCAAGATTTCAAGTTAGGCCAAAGCAATCTCACTTTCAAGCTGTTAAGAGGATATTCAGATATCTCAAAGGGCAACCCAGATTGGGACTTTGGTATCCTCATAACTCACCTTTTGACCTAATAGCATACTCAGACAGTGATCTAGGTGGGGCAAACTTGGACAGAAAATCTACTTCTGGAGGATGTCAGTTTTTGGGTGCTAGACTAGTCTCATGGCAGTGCAAGAAACAAACCACAGTATCCACATCTACAACATAGGCAGAGTACATAGCAGCTGCAAGTTGCTGTTCTCAAGTCTTATGGATTCAGAATCAAATGTTGGATTATGGGGTAACCTTTCTACACACTCCAATCTTTATTGACAACAGCAGTGCTATTAGCATTGTGAATAATCCAGTCAAGCACTCAAAAACAAAGCACATTGAGATCAGGTATCACTTTATAAGAGATTGTAATGAAAAGAAACTTATTCAAGTTGTCAAAGTTCACACTGATAATCAGTTTGCTGATCTATTCACTAAAGCTTTTGATGTGGGTAGATTCACTTTCTTGGTAACAAGTGTGGGAATGATCAACTCTGAATAATCCCCTTCTCAAAAAGTGGTTTTATATCTGTATAGTATTCCTGGAGTTACTAATCTTCTGTTTCAGGATATGCATAGCAGTACTCAGTGTTTAGCAAGTTTAAAAGGAGTAAGTTAGTTAATACTGCTAGTGGTTAATACTGCTTTCAGTTAATACTGCTAGTAGTTAATACTGCTAGTAGTTAATACTGCTAGTTAGTTAATACTGCTAGCAGTTAATACTGCTAGTAGTTAATACTGCTCTAGGTTAATACTGCTTATATTCCGAATACTATAAATACTTTTTGCCCGCCTAAAAGTTCATAACGACTCTTTGCATACTGTTCTCTTGCACTCAAAACCTTTTCTCTCTCAAGTTCGAAGTTTTCAGGCAAGCTTTTCACTAAGATCAATGGCATCCATGACTTTCATCGACGAGCACAACGAGATTGCGATGCTACAAAAGCCAAAGCAAGCTGCAGGATTTCATCAGATTGTGGATTTCCTCAAGACAAGCCACATTGCTCATGCTCTTATTGTATCCCCTACAATCTATATTGAGCATCAAAGGCAGTTCTGGGCTAATGCAACCATTGTTGTTGAGAATGGTGTGCAGATGATCAAGACAAGAATCTGTGATCAATCACTAACGGTTACTGAAGAGGTTATTCGCATCAGTCTACGTCTAGACGATGCCTCTGGTATAACCTCTATCCCAAACGATGAACTGTTTTCAAACCTTACAAGAATGGGGTATGGAGGCCCATTGGGAGTTTTCAAATTTTCTAAAGCAAAATTCTCACCCCAATGGCGTTTCTTTGTCCATACTCTTATGCATTGTATCTCCAAAAAGACTACTGGATGGAGTGAGTTCAGCAGCACTATTGCTTATGCTTTGGTGTGCTTGGCCACTGCCAGAAAGTATAATTTTTCTAAAATGATTTTCAGTGATATTGTCTCAAACATGGGAAACAAAAAGAGCTTCTTTATGTATCCCAGGTTTGTTCAATAAGTTATTACTCATGAATTGACGGATATACCTCAACCTGTTGGGGTATATGTACCTAAACCCCCCAAAGGCAAGGTTTTCTCAAATATGAGAAGATCTGCTGGGGACTCTGAAGGAGTTGACACCCCATTGTTCTCTACAATGATGGTGGTGTCCCAAACCAATGAAGGTATGGCAGCAAGGTCAAGGCCCCCATTAGACCAACCCACTGCTAGCCAGGCCCAACCTTCCCTCTCAAAATCAATTCCCCAGTCCCTTCTTGAAAAACCAACCTCTCCCATCACCCAAACTTACAAGAGAAAACAGGTAAAGAAGGCTCCTTCCCTTCTTGTACCATTACCCACTAAGCCTATAAGCCCTCTAAGGGAGAATTCTCCCCTAGAGAATATCCAAAGGGAAACCACAAGGGTGTCTCCCAACCCAAAGGAGGTGCTCTCTGAGGAGGAGGTAGAGCATATGGGTGATGAGGCTGCCACTACTCCTGCTAGCATAGAGGAGGAAAGTGGTAACATCAATAAGACCTCCCCCATGGCAACTTTGAATGAGCAATCATTTGAAGGTCCCTGGTGCCAAGAAACCACAGGGGTGGATAGTGCTTCTGCAAGGCAGAAGACTTCCACTAATAAAAGATCCAATGATCCATCAAAAGAGGGTAACACTTCTGGAGAAGGTGAGGACAAATATACTTACTATGAATTGATGGAAACAATGGGCAACATCAACCAAGATGTTCTCAAACAAAGGAAAGAAATTGAAGAGATGAAGCTGGTAATCCTGTCACAACAAGTTCAGATTGCCAAATTAAAGAAGATAGTGAAAAAGCTTGTACAGAAGAAAAGAAGAAAACAGTTTGTTTTAAAGAAGAGGTCAACTAATAAAGATGCTTCCAACAAGGGGGAGAAAGAGGCTGAAAAAGAGAAAGCAAATCCAGCTGAGAGGGCATTTGAGGTTGAGGGGGAGAAAGAGGCAGAAAAAGAATCAGAATTCACTGAAGCAGCAGAAACTGTTAATACTGCTGAAGCAGCAGTAACAGAAGCAGCAGTAACAGGGCTTTCTGTTGAAGAAATGGAGATTGTAGAAACACTAGTCAAAGCAAAGAATGACACTCCTGAGGCTACTCAAAAGGCCAAGGGAGTAGTCATCAATGAAGGAAAAGTTCAACAAAAGGCAACAGAAAAGGCAAAGGAGACAAAAGGAAAAGGAAAGGAGAAAATGGTTGAAGCTGAACTGCCTGCCAAGAAAAAGAGTCAGATTGAGTTGGATGAAGAAATGACAAAGCTACTTCAGGCTGAAATGGAAAAAGAAGAACAACTTCAATCAGAGAAGGATAGAGATCTTGCAAGGATAATGGCCAAGAAGTTAAATGCAGAATACCAAAAGAGTTTGAAAGAAGCAGCTCAGACAGCAACTCAGGCCAAGAAACTCCAAGTTAAGAAGATGCCAATTCAGAAACAAAAGCAGAAAAGACAACCCTCCAAGACATTTTTGGCCAATCAGGAAAGAAGAAAAATGATAAACTTTCTGAAAGGTGCAATTGGTGTTAAGGGGGAGATGTTTACTCACATGGCATTCTCTCAGATTAAAGAGTTGTATAACAAGGAAATGGCCAAGCTTCAAGGGGATTCAGCACAAAGGGAGGAGGCTGAGAGAAGGATGAAAGAGAGACATGATCTCAACATCCAACAACCATTCCCTGAGGACACCACACCTTCAAAAGATAAAACTGAAGAGATGAAGGAAGAACATGAAGGTGTTGGTATAGAAGTTACATCTGGGAAGAGGGTGAAGTCAATTGCCTCCAAGAAGCAGAACAAAAGGCCAAGAGTTGAAGAAACAGCAGAACCTTCAGTTACTTCTACAACTGAATCTGTAAAGAACCCAGAAAAATCCAATAAGCAATATAATCTTGATCTTTATATGACTACAACAGCTGATGAACCAGTTTCAGTTGATCCCATCTCTATGAAAGCTCCAGAAGTTATCTTTTGGGATATTTTGGAAGATCAAAGGAAGAAATACTTCAGGCTTAAGAGAATGGGAGATCTATATGAAGTGTACTCTACTTGGGGTAGACTCATAAGAAGTTATTCAAGATCAGATTTAGAAGAGATGTTTAAAGTTGGGTTGAAGATATATGAAAAGGAACTGAAAGGAGAAGGAATGAGCTTAATCAGATTAGCTATGGAGTACTTATGCATGATGTTTGACCCTAGCAAAGTTCTACATGTGATCAGAGATTTGCATCTACAGAATAAATTCCAAAGAATAGAAAATTGGATGATATTTGAAAGGTGTGGAGTCTATGTCATCACTGTGGACAGAGCTTATCATGAGTACTACTTAGTTGATAAAATCTATGATCACAGCAAGGCCAAATTACAAGCAATGTTGAATGCAAAGCTTACATGTTCAAAAGATTCAGAAATGGCAAAGATTGTGGTTAGCAGAATCATTAATCAAAGTTTGGGTTTGGATCCTAATCTAGGAGTATGAATTGAGGTGTTGAAAGCATCTTGAAGAAGATTCGAAGAACTTGATTTCTTTTCCTAAAAGTCAAGTTAGGGGGAGATTGTTGGGAACTGAAGAATTCTTCAAGTATGGTTAATGCTGCTAGTTCAAAGTTACTACTCCTAGAAGACTTAAAGGTTAATACTGCTGAGTGTTACTACTGCTAGTACTATTAATACTGCTAGTCATAGTTAGTGCTGCTTGAACAAAGTTAGTACTGCTTAGCTAGTTAGTACTGCTAGTGGTTAGTACTGCTTAGTAGTTAATGCTGCTAGAAGGAAGTTAATGCTGCTGAAGATTAATACTGCTTATATGATGAAGATTCGTATGAAAGGATATACATGGAAGCTTACAGATATACATGGAAGATATACTGAAGATATTTTATTTATTGTAATTATCTTTGTATTCAGTATATATAGTGTATAGTTTAGAATAATAAGTTAACTTTTGTTTTTCATTCTTATAGAGAGAAAATCAACCTCAAGGCATAGATCCTAATTCTAGAGAAGTAGAATTCGTATTGGTGAGCCTGTTCATCAATATTGAGGTTGAGTGAGTAATCTTGTAATTTCAAAGCATTCAATACAAGTTTACAGTTTGTTGATTATATTCTGTTTTGATTTTGTGTTTGATTAAATATCAAAGTGTTATTCCGCAAACTTCTTTGATATTGTTTCTGAGAATTAATTCTTGTTGAGAATTCGATCCTGACATATTAAATCGGACCGAAGTCCTAAAGACTCATTTATTTTCAAATATGCATTTCCCTTTAAGTACCTCGCAATTTAATGCACATGTAGTACTTTCCTTTACTTCCATTCAAGTACCTCACAATTTAATGCACATATAGTACTTTACTTTACTTCCATTCAAGTACCTCACAATTTAATGCACATGTAGTACTTTACTTTACTTCCATTCAAGTACCTCACAATTTAATGCACATGTAGTACTTTACTTTACTTCCATTCAAGTACCTCACAATTTAATGCACATGTAGTACTTTATGTTACTTCCATTTCATGAATGATGCATAAAAACCGAAAACCATTCACAAGTGTATTTCTTTGACCAAAGATCGTTTTATGCAAAGAAATCATCAAAACACATTCATTTATGACACCTTTATCAAAATACCCAAAGATCCCAAATGTGGGTGTTTCACAAAGTTTATAAAGTTAAATACTTCAAATAATCAAAGATTATCAACTAACCCAACACATTTAATAATTTCATGTAAAACACATAAACACTTTAAAATGGACATTTTGGCATGTACACCATTTTCACAAATAAACTTGAACTCACCTTGCTCGATTTAGGCTAAATCTAGATTTTACACACTTAGAGCTTTCCTTGAAGAACTTGATTCTTCAAACCAAATCTTCCAAAACCTAGATCCACAAGGTTCCAACCATAAATATACATATTCCACCATAAATAATTATAATCAACCACAAATAATCGTTTCCCAACCTTATACATGAATACCTCAACTGATACCGAAACCTTAACTTCCATAAATGAAGAGAATGGAAGATTACCTTAACCCAAGCTTGAATCCACCAAACAACACACTTCTAGTTCACCAAAATGGTTACAAACCTCCAATATATGAAAGGGAGAACAAAGGGTGGATGAAAATCCAAGAAAACTTTGGTGAAGAAGATGAATAGAGAGAGATGAGGAGCTTACCACCACAAAATACTCTTGTATACTCCAATATACTTCCAATCTCTTTCTAGATCCTTGAAGAGTTCTCAAAAACGAAACCGTAGCAACTTGAATCACCCAAATCGGAGTTGGGATGAAGAAGTTATGAAGAAATGAAGTTTTGGGTGAAATGAGGCGGAAATCAGGTTTTTAACCCGAGTTGTTGCCTCTGATGTAGCGCACGACCCGTGCGTATTTTGTGACGGATGGCGCACGACCCGTTCACCCTTCAGCCCGCGAAGAATATGGCCAAACACTGTTTTGGTCATAACTTCTTCGTTATAGCTCCGTTTTCGCTCCGTAAAGAACCGTTGGACTCGTAATTGAATCCTTTATCCATCAAGACTATAAAATATAGGATTCAAGTCCAAAATCAAATATCATATTTTTCCTTATTATATCGGTTTCTGTATTAACTTGAATTGATAGCTTTCGAAAATCGGGGTGTTACAAAATGCGAAATGCCACTTATGTTGACTAGTGTGTAATATATTTTTGTTCAATATTTAAAAATGCGATACGGAGGAAATTTCAACCACTTGGGACTTCTCAAAATGGTTTAAACTCTAGATAAGTGCCTTGTAATAACTGTGTTCGAAATAATAAATAAAGAAGTAAGGGCGAGCAAGCTTTAAGTGTGAGGGGCTATGTGGAAAATGTGGAAAAGAGGGATTTAACCCTAGCACATCTCACCTAAATCCCTTTCACATGATTGGCGACTAAGAGGATCTAGGCGATTTTTGTTGAAGAAAAGGCAAGAAGGAGAGTAATTTCAATTTGAGGAAGAAGGGTCTGCATCAAATCCTATCAAGGTAAGTTCATAGCTAACTTTCCTCTTGTTGTTCATTGGGGTAGTGAGGCTATTACAAGTTGTTTGGATTGTAATCTAAGGAAAACCCATGATTTTCTGTAAATAAGAAGTTGTTGGGTTTTGGGGTTTTGATTATCGATCGATTTGGGAAAGGGAAGTATAACCCTATTTGTTTCGTCCCAGCATCAACCGAGAGGGAGAAAAGGGGGAATGGAGGTTTTGGCTTGGGAAGCAATCCGCGACCAATCTTAGGTCGAGGGATCAGAGTAAGCGGCGACCAGGGGAAAAACCTTGCTTGCGACCTTAGCCATCCAAGATGCTAGCAGGGGAGACCACCACTGGGTGACCCCGGGCTTGATACAGCCGGGTGATCCCGGGAAGGAGGTACCTGGGTGACCCCGCCGGCTTGTTCTAGCCAGTCGATCCCGGGAGATGTGGAACCGGGTGAGCCTGGGCTTGTGCAATCGGGTGATCCTGGGAAGATGGAAATCGGGTGACCCTGGGAGTGTTTTATCCGGGTGATCCCGGGAGAGTCCCAACCGAGTGAACCCGGGGGAAACCCTCAACTATGTTTCACCGATGGTTTTGCTTAAGCCGAATTCTAGACCATTATTTCTAGTGGCGTCTATAAAAAGCTTCTTTTCGTTTGGGAGTAACCGAGAGACTCATCGAACGATCCTTCTTTTATGCCTTAGGAAACCGCTACCGAGCAATCTCAAGTGTGGGGATTTTTAGCACAGGATGACATGTGAGTTTTCTAACGAAATGCTTTGATGTTAAAGTGGTTAAAGACATGTGGAAGTTTAAATTAAAAGCATGTTTTATTATTATGCGAACGTTATATATGCGAGACTTTTTATAAATATAGTTACTATTGTTGTTGATTAAATGTATGCATGCATTATTGTGAGTGGTTATGGCCAAAGTTAGGGGGGAGGGTATCCCGCTTGAACTAATACCGGGGTGTGTGTCCCGTTTATTCCATATGGGGGGGGTGTCCCAGTTAAGGAAGTATGAGTCAGACACGTTGTCACCTTCACGTGTCAGTAATATGTGCCAGATTCGTAGTTGTAAGTATGGGTTGTTATAACTGAACTGGTTTATGTTATCATAAATCTTTTCTATATTTCTGTTGTTGAACTGTTGTTAGAGGGGACTCACTAGGCCTTCATTCTAACCCTCGCTCATTCAAAACTAAAAACCTATTCAGGAAATCGTGAAGTAGGAGGATCGGGCAAGGGTAAAGAGAATGTGTGATCTGAAGCCGGTTTAGAAAACTTCCTTTAGTATTATTCCTCTTGGTCTCAGTTGTGTATTTGCTTAACCACAAACCTTGAGATTTTGTTGTAGACGTTGGGCCGTTTTTGGCATGGATTTATATATTAAACTGTTTATGTGGAAATATTGAAAGTTTTGGGTTGTTACAATTGGTATCAGAGACATAGCTTAAGGGTTTTAGGTGACCGGACGAGCCTAGACTTAAACTGGAGGAGTAGAAACACAACTGAGAAATAGGAAGACCATATGGAGTCAAGTAATGAGGTGGTGAGGACTAGCATGTAGGGTAAATTTGGAATTACATCTGGTCAATGTAATTGCGAATTTACAAGTAGCTTAATTTACCTTGTTACGTTGGACTTGTTGGATTAAATGTTGTATGTTTCTGTCTTTTCAGTAAGCATGTTTAAGCGAGTAACCAGGAGTAGATCTGTGCCGGTAGCGAGGTAGTTCCGGTGAAAGAAGTAATTGTGGAAGGACCTTCCCTCCGAGAAAGGTACCCACTCGGGGAAGGGGACGTGGTCGTAGAAAGGGTCAAGGGAAGGGGTCCCGGAAGGCTGCCATTCAGTTGGACGAACCTGATACAAGAGCTCAAGGGAGAAAGACAACGCAAGGGGGTCGTCGAGCGAGGAGCGTGAAGGGGATGGCGGAACAGGAACCTTCTTTGCAAGAGAGTTCGGCTACTATCAGAGGAAGAAGACGTTCAAGGAGTCGCGACGAGGGTAGAACCCAAGCCTTTGTGACTCAAGAAACTTTTGCTAATGAGATGGGAAAACTCCATGAACGCTGCAAGCCTTGTTGGCTCATCAGACGAGGGAAACATCTGGAAGCAAGGGAAGAGTGAAGAGAGATAAGTAACTGAGATGTCGAACCCACTGGTGACTGTGATGGGTAGTCAATCTCAATCTTTTTCGAAAATGGCAAACATAGCTGTGGTGGAGAGAGGCTGCAGCTACAAATCGTTTTCGTCCTTCAAAGGGGAATGTGATCCGTTAGTGGTGATAAAGTGGATTGGGGAAATAGAGATGGTCTTTGACACCTGCAAGTGTGCGGAGGAACACAAGGCGGTTTTACATTGTCCATGCTAAGAGACAATGCCGTGTTTTGGTGGGAGGCCGAGACCGGAGGTAAGGGTTCAAAAGCGGCAAAGCTTGGGAAACTTTCATCACGATATTCAAATGGAAATTTTGCCCTTTAGCAGCCATAAAGAAATTGGAAGAGGAGTTCCTGAATTTAGAGCAAGGGGAGATGACAGTACGAGAGTATACAACCAAGTTCCTTGAAAAGGCTCGATTTGCTGAGATTTACGTGCCAAATGAGGAACGACGGATAGATAAGTATCTGTTTGGTTTAAGAAGTAACATCCGAGAGCTTGCGGCCGCGCGAGAGTCTTCCACTTTTCAAGCGGTCGTTAACGCGGTTGAGATGATTGAAAAGGATAAAGTTCGCCAGCTGAGTGAGAGGAGTGGCGAGAAGAGGAGGTGGGAAGGGCCAACTCGTGAACCTAAGAAGCTTAAGAGTGCAAGACCCGAGCAGCGGGCGACTCAGAGGTTTAGGGACAAGCCGTGCTACAAGTGTAATCGAATGCACAAGGGGTAGTGCATGATAGATAGGGATGGTTGTTTTAAATGTGGAAAGTCGGGGCATATGGCTTGGGATTGTCAGGGACCGTGGTCTTGCTATCAGTGTGGCTCTCCAGACCACATCAAATCTAACTGTCCACAACTATAGAAGGCAACGTTTGGAAGTGCCGGAGGAAAAGGAGGAGTAAGGAAAGTGGAACCAGCCCAGGCTATGGCAAGAGCGTAATATGACGGCGGAAGAGGCGGTGGAAACACCAGATGTGGTGACAGGTACTTTCCCTATAGACTCGATTTTTGCTAAGGTGTTGTTTGATTCCGGTGCAAACCGTTTTGTTTGTGTCGCCTAACTTTGTTCTTAAATTTCATGTGAAACCCAAGAAGCTTAATCATGGGTTTGAAGTAGAAGTAGCTGATGATAGTTGTGTCTTAGTGGGGAGGTATATGAAGGGCGTAGAATTGACATCGACAATCATTTATTCCTGTTACGGCTATACCCGATGGGTATGGGGATATTTGGCGTCATTGTGAGGATGGATTAGTTGGCGTCTAATGATGCCAATATAGTGTGCAATAAGAAGTTGATCCAAATAGCGTTGCCTGATAAGGAATAGGTGGTTGTGTATATGGAGATCGGTGGGATAGAAAGTCGTGTTTGATCTCTATGATCAAGGCTAGGCGGTGTTTAGTGAAGGGATGTGTGGGATTCTTGGTGTATGTATTAGATGCTAAAAAAGAGAACAAGGGACTGGATTCAGTTCCGGTAGTAAGTGAATACCCGGAAGTATTCCCGGAAGACTTAACCACTTTTGCCCTGGAGCGGCACCGATCGCAAGAGCACCCTACCGCTTGGCACTGACCGAGATGAAAGAGATGATGACTCAACTGCAAGAACTGCTCGACAAAGGGTTTATTCGTCCCAGCACTTCACCGTGGGGAGCGCCGGTGTTGTTCGTTAAGAAGGATGGGTCTATGCGGATATGCATAGACTACCAAAAGCTTAACAAAGTAATAGTCAATAATAAGTACCCGCTTCCCAGGATTGATGATCTTTTCGATCAGTTGCAACGAGCGAGTTACTTTTCAAAGATAGACCTGCGATTGGGTTATCATTAGCTGAAGGTGAGAGAGGAAGATGTGCCTAAGACTGCTTTTTGTACGAGGTACGGACATTATGAGTTTTTAGTCATGCCCTTTGGTTTGACTAACGCTCCAGCAATGTTCATGGATCTGATGAATAGGGTGTGTAGTCCACTCTTGGACAAGTGTGTGATCGTCTTCATTGATGACATACTAATTTATTCGAGATCCATGAGTGAACACGAGTCACACCTGCTGTTGGTGTTAGAGTTGCTTAAACGTGGGAAGTTGTACGCCAGATTATCAAAGTGCGAATTTTGGCTGAGGGAAGTGCAATTCCTAGGACACTTGGTGTCGAAAGACGGAATCAAAGTGGACGCAACGAAGATTGAGGATATCAAAGATTGGGAAGCACCGAAATCTCTGTTTGAAGTAAGGAGTTTCCTTGGGTTGGCGGGGTATTACCGAAAGTTCATTCAGGACCTCTCGAGGATAGCTATGTCGTTAATGGCTTTAACGAGGAAAAACGTCAAGTTTGTTTGGGCTGAAGCTCAAGAAAATTCGTTCGGAAAGTTGAAGGAAAGCCTGAGTAGTGCACCCATCTTATCATTACCCAAACGGATTTAAAGGATTTGTGATTTATAGCGATGCCTCCAAGTTGGGTTTAGGATGCGTGTTGATGCAAGAAGGTAAAGTAATTGCTTTAGCGTCTCGTCAGTTGAGGGCATGAGAAGAACTACCCGACGCATGATGTGGTGGCAGCGGTAGTTTTCGCTTTGAAAATCTGGAGACATTACCTATATGGGGTTAAGTGTCAGATTTATACGGACCACAAGAGCCTTCAGCATCTTTTCAACTAGAAAAAACTGAATATGAGGCAGCAAAGATGGATGGAATTGCTAAGCGATTATGACTGTGAGATTCTTTACCATCCAGGTAAAGCCAATGTGGTGGCCGACGCCTTGAGTCGGAAAGAGCGGGTGGATGCAACGAGGGTGGTGGCTTTTCGAGTTGAAGCAACATCCAATTTCTTGGAGGAAGTCAGGAGGTTACCAGAGGAAGCGCTTTTAGAAGAGAATTTGAAGAGTGAAAGAATGGCCGGATTGGTAACTTTGTTATCTGTGGACAACCGCTGGGTGAAGTGTTTTGAAAACTGTGTGTGGATTCCCGAAATTAGGTGATCTACGGAATAGGGGTTGGAAGAAGTGCATAAGTCTCGTTATTCCATACACCCGGGAACCAATAAAATGTACCGAGATCTGAAGCAATGTTATTGGTCGTCGAGATTGAAGAAAGACATCGCTTACTTCGTTGAGCGATGACTGACTTGCTTGAAGGTGAAAGCGGAGCACCAGTGACCGTACGTGGAGCTTCAGTCGTTGGAGATACCGGTGTGGAAGTGGGACGAGATCGAGATAGATTTTGTCATTGGACTACCGCGGTTACCTAAGGGGCATGATGCCATTTGGGTGATAGTGGATCGGCTCACAAAATCAGCTCATTTCTTACCGATTAAGGAGACGTACCTGTTGGAGAAACTGACTAAATTGTATATACGCGAGATAGTATCGATGCATAGAGTGTCGTCGTCTATATTATCAGATCAGGATGGTCGTTTCACGTCATCTTTTTGGAGAAGTCTGCAAAGAGAGTTGGGTTCGCAACTCAAATTGAGTACCGCTTATCATCCTCAAACGGATGGTCAAACTGAGAGGACCACCTCTCAGTGGGAAGTTCACCTGCCCTTGGATAGAGTTCACTTACAACAACAGTTATCATGAAAGTATTCAAGCGGCACCGTTCGAAGCTTTGTACGGGCGCAAATATAGAACACCTCTATGTTGGAACGAGGTGGGTGAGAAACAACTGGCATGATCAGAAATCGTGCAAATAACCGCTGATAAGGTGAACCAGATATGGGAAAGACTAAGATCAACCCAAGATCGACAGAAGATGTACGAGAATAAGCGAAGGAAACCAATCCAGTTCCAAGTGGGGAACATGGTCATGTTAAAGGTCTCGCCTTAGAAGGGGGTAATCCATTTCGGGAAGAAAAGAAAATTGAGGCCGAGGTTTGTTGGACCGTTTGCCATCGTAGAATGTGTTGGAGAAGTAGCGTACAAGCTTGATTTACCTGAATACCGGCGAGCGATTCATCCTACATTTTACGTGTCTAATCTGAAGAAGTGTTTGGCAGAAACGGATGTGGTGGTGCCATTGGAGGACATTCGCGTGGATGAGAAGTTAAGTTACGTCGAGGAACCAGTGGCCATCTTGAATTGCAAAGTGAAGAAGTTAAGAAACAAAGAGATCTGTTTGGCGAAAGTACAGTGGAAATTCCACAAAGGGCAAGAGGCAACGTGGGAAGTGGAGGCAGACATGAGGTCCCAGTACCTAAGTTTGTTCGGTGAATGAATTGTGGGGATTGAATTCTTTTGAGGGGAGGATATTGTAATAACCATATTCGAAATAATAAATAAAGAAGTCAGGGTGAGTGTTTGCTTTAAGCTTTAAGTGCAAGGGGCTATCTGGAAAATGTGGAAAAGAGGGATTTAACCCTAGCACATCTCACCTAAATCCCTTTCACCCGATTGTTGGTGGCTAAGAGGACCCAAGAGGAGTTAGGCGATTTTTTTTGAAGAAAAGGCAAGAAGGAAAGCAATTTCAATTTGAGGAAGAAGGGTCTGCATCAAATCCCATCAAGGTAAGTTCATAACTATCTTTCCTCTTGTTGTTCATTGGGGTAGTGAGGCTATTACAAGTTTTCTGGATTGTAATCTAGAAGAAACCCATGTTTTTCTGTAAATAAGAAGTTGTTGGGTTTTGGGGTTTTGATTATCGATCGATTTGGGAAAGGGAAGTATAACCATATTTGTTTCGTCCCAGCATCGACCGAGAGGGGAATGGGGGGGGGGGAATGTAGGTTTTGGCTTGGGAAGTAATCCGCGACCAATCTTAGGTCGAGGGGGCGGGTCAAGGGGTCGGAGTAAGCGGCGACCATAGGAAAAACCTTGCCTGTGACCTTAGCCATCCAAGGCGCTAGCAGGGGAGACCACCACCGGGTAACCCCGAGCTTGATACAGCCGGGTGACCCCGAGCTTGATACAGCCGGGTGATCCCGGGAAGGAGGTACTCGGGTGACCCCGAGCTTGTTCTAGCTGGTGGATCCCGGGAGATGCGAAACCGGGTGATGGGGCTGTGCAGTCAGGTGATCCCGGGAGTGTTTTATCCGGGTGATCCTGGGAGTGAGGTGGGGCCGGGAGATCCCGGTCATGTTCGACTCGGGTGATCCCTGGAGAGTCCAACCGAGTGAACCCGGGGGAAACTCTCAACTATGTTTCACCGAGGGTTTTGCTTAGGCCAAATTCTAGACCATTATTTCTAGTGGCGTCTATCAAGAGCTTCTTTTTGTTTGGGAGTAACCGAGAGACTCATCGAACGATCCTTCTTTGTGCCTTAAGGAAACCGTTACCCAACAATCTCAAGTGTGAGGATTTTTAGCACAGGACGACAGGTGAGTTTTCTAACGAACTGCTTTGATGTTAAGGTGGTTAAAGACTTGTGGAAGTTTAAATTAAAAGCATGTTTTATTATTATGCGAACGTTATATATGCGAGACTTTTTATAAATATGGTTTATACTATTGTTGTTGATTAAATGTATGCATGCATTATTATGAGTGGTTATGGCCAAAGTCCGGGGGGGGGGGGGGGTGTCCCGCCTGAACTCATATCAAGGGGTGTGTTCCAGTTAAGACAATACGAGTCAGACACACTGTCACATTCACGTGTCAGTAGTGTGTGCCAGATTCGTAGTTGTAAGTATGGGTTGGTATAACTGAACTGGTTTATGTTATCATAAATCTTTTCTATATTTCTGTTGTTGAACTATTGTTAGAGGGGACTCACTAGGCCTTCGGTCTAACCCTCGCTCTTTCAAAACTAAAAACCTTTTTAGGAAATCGTGAAGTAGGAGGATCAGACAAGGGTAAAGAGAAGGTGTGATCTAGAGCCGGTTTAGAAGACTTCCTTTAGTATTATTCCTTTTGTTCTCAGTTGTGTATTAGGTTGCTTAACCGCAACCCTTGAGATTTTATTGTAGACGTTGGGCTGTTTTTGGCATGGATTTATATATTAAACTGTTTATGTAGAAATGTTGAAAGTTTTGGGTTGTTACATGCCTGTAATTCCATCCACAATTGTTGTGAGAATGATGATGCATAAATTTCATGATTTTACGTGAGCCTACATATCATTTAATTGTCCACATTTGACCTTTCAACTATTCTCAAACCCCTTGCTCTTTTTTGATTCTTTCTCTTGGTTTGTATCTTAGATTTTGACTTTTTAATTGTTTGTGCATAGTAATTTCATTTGTTCTTATTCGGTGCTAATATTTTTTGAATCTTGTCTTTGTAGTGTGTTTTTCATACTTGTTTAGTATTCAAATAATCATTCATGTTGATTTGCATTAGGCTTTTTTATGCCATTCACCATTTTTTTCGTGTTGCACATGTTTTTCTATAGTTTGCATTTTTTGTAAAAGAAATTGTGTGACCATTCTATGTCATTTTCTTTTTGTTGAATTGTAGATGATTTTGATTTGAAATAAATGTGATGGGAAATATATGAACTTCCTACTATTGTTGATTTTGACTATCTTACATTAATTTTTTATAATAATATGTTTTCGTCTGCGCGCAATTTTCTTTTTGTTGATATCGACTTCTTTAAAATTGATTTGACGATTGGTAGGAGTATGTGTATATTATCTATCATTTGTGGTGTTATTTGTTTGTGCACTTCTTCTATTGTAACTTTTGATGATGAGCATAATGTTTGCATCATGTGTTCCTTGTTTCATTTGGAATAAGAATGAAATTTTTGTTTGTCTGTTTTGACATCCTCACTTATTTTGCCTAATTTTTAACATGTTTTTGTCTAAGTAATATGAGCAACGTTGGATATTCTTGTTTAAAGTTGGTTTTATATGATCAAACCTATTCATAAATGGGTTTGGATTTTTGATATTGTCTCTATTACGTCTTTTATGTTGACTTTTTAATGACGATACCTTGTTTATGCATAACCTTTCTATTCATGTGTATCCTGGTTTTCGTATTTATTTGATTTGTATGTAAAGTTGGTTTTGTGTAGTTGAAACATATTTCAACATTGTCAATTTTTATTTTTACTCGTGATAAATTTTGCCTGATTTCACCTCTTGATTGTGTACAAACTTTTATTTTTTTTCCCTTTTTTTTCGTGTATAAACAAGGTTGTGAGTTTTGTGAGATGATTGGGTTTGCAAGTTTAAGAGTATGTCTTGTCATAATTTTGGTTTATCATGTATGTGCAACTTTGGTCATTCTTTCATGTGTATCTTGACTTTAATGTCTATTTGATTTACTATTGAATGGTACGTGGGTTATGTATGTTTCTAATATATTTTTGTTCCTGATTTTTATTATTTTTATTCTTAACGGTTCTTAAATTTTGCATGTATATGTGTTTTTATCGTGTTCCAACTTTTGTCCTATTGTTTGGGGTTGGCTTTCTCATTATGGTACCTAGTCTTTTATCCCTCTCTTACATTATTTTTTATTTTGAATTGAATACTTTAACTTTCAATCTTTTTAAGTATTGGTTGCATGATTACTTGTTGATTGTTTAAAAATGTTTTATTATTAAAATCCCAAGCTCTATTGGAAGTAGGTAAGTGTGGTTCATTTGAACCAAAATTAACTTTCTTACTCGTAATGATAGGTTGTAATACACAAATGTTTGCATGTTTTATAATAAATGATACGAACAAATAGCTTGCGGCCCAATAGGATTAACCTTATGAATATTCTTTGTGCTTTCTACAAATGGGTTGTGAATTTCTATATACAAAATATGAAGTAGTTGGATTCTCAAAGTGTAGCTACGAGTATTGAGAATGGCAAAAGGAAATGCATCGTGAATAAGAAAGGTAAGGTTCACTCTCTCTCGTTTAAAAGGAAGGTTAGTTTGCATGTTTTTTTATTTTATGCTTTTTTGTTGATACGTTTACAAGATTTCTTTAGTTATTTGAATCAATAAGTAATTAGCAAGACGTAACGGTTTCTTGGATTCTAGTGTTTGTTTCTTTTTGCAGGGTATATTTTAGCAACGATCTAGGGCTCCATTAATCGGTGCAATGAACGACATGTCTAAATGGAAGATCATACTGAAGATATGAATTTTAGAGGGAGTGGGTTTTACATACAATTCCAATTTGATGGTAATTAAGCCACTTACTGACATGTCAATTTACTCTTATGCGAGATGCCACTTATGTTGACAAGTGTGTGTGTGCAGATTACTATTTGTGCTCGAAATCTAAAAGTGCCATACAGAGGAATTCGTAACCATGTTGGATTTCTCAAAAAGGTTTAAACATTAGATAAGTGTCTATTACTCCATCCATAATTGTTTTCAGAATAACGATGCATAAATTTCATAACTTATGTCATATCATTTAATTGTCCACACTTGACCTTTCATTTGTTTGAAATTATTTTTATATGATTACACCTTTTCATAAATGGGTTCCCATTTTGGATATTGTCTCTATTATGTCTTTTATGTTGATCATTGGTGGACTTACCTTGTTGGATGTTGTAATAATCGTATGAAAATTTTATAAAGTTGGAGTTGGGGTAAGTTTGCTCGTTGAATCTAAGTATGGGGACTAGAGTGAAAAATGGGAAAAGGGGTAAAACCCCTAAGAGCCTCACCTTATTTCATTTGTTGGCGGCTGAGAATTGATCAGAGAAAGAAGGAAGCAAGGTGTCTTGGAGAATTTGAAGAAGAGGAAGGGTTTAGAGGAGATTATTGTCATTGTTCTTGAAGGTAATGATCTAATCTCTTAATCTAGCGTTTGTGGGTTAATAATCCCTCTTTTAATCTAGTTTTGGTTAGATGTTGGTAAGGGAAGAATTCTCATCTAACCCCTTTTTCATTTTGGTAAAATCCTTGGGATTAAAGGATGAAATCGATTGGGTTTTTTTCCCAAATCTTCGTTTTTAGTATGGGAGAACACCTTCTTTGGGAGGACTTCATTTTTGATGGTTTCATTTAATCCCAAATCGAGACCTAATCAGACTTGGTTTTCGTTTGTTCGAACGAAACCCTTCTGTTTAGGGAAGAGCAGCTCGGGAGACCCCGGGGGCGGGGCACCGGGAGACCTCAAGAGGCGGGGTACGGGGAGAGGCCGGGAGGCGGCAACCCGGACAAGGCCAGGTGTCGACAGCCTCGGGGGTTGTAGATGAGAGGCGGGAGGCGGCAACCCAGGCGGGGCCTGGAGTCGGCAGCCCGGGGTTAAGGAGTGCAAGTCGGGAGGCGGTAACCCGGGCAGGGTCGCGAGTCGGCAGCCCGTGGGTGGTGAGTGTAGTGTACCCGGGGTAACCTGGGGAAAGGGGGAGGACTAGACTTGAACCCAATCTAGTAAGAAGTTTCGGAGTCCTCATTTTTATCTTTACTGATTTGGTAGGTTCTATTCTTGAGGAAGTTAGCAAGCAAAGTTTTTGGCGGGAAGTCCATGTGAGTTTTCGAAACTAAATGCTCTTCGATGATAAAATGGTTAAAGGCATGTGGAAGTTATTTAAATCATTTTATTTATTTATGTGTGCTTTATACATAAGCGAGTTTTACCTTAAATGTGTTTTTACACTTTTGTTGTTGGTTAAATGTATGCATACATTGTAGTTGGCGAGTATGGCCTAAGTCGGGGGGTGTGTCTCACCAGTGCTGATACCGGGGGGTATGTGGAAATTATTTAAAGCATTTTATTTATTTATGTGTGCTTTATACATATGCGAGTTTTACCTTAAATGTGGTTTTACACTTTTGTTGTTGGTTAAATGTATGCATACATTGTAGTTGGCGAGTATGGTCTAAGTCGGGGGGTGTGTCCCCCCTGCGCTCATACCGGGGGGGGGGGGTGTTTATGCCAATGGGGGGTGTGTCCCAGAATAAGGCAGTATGAGCTAGACACGTTGTCGCCTATGTGTGATTTCAGTGTGTGCCAAAAGCGTGTTTTGCGAGTGTGATGTTTTATAAAACTGAACTGGTTTATAACTACTCATAAATCTTTGTATATGTTGCTATGGCTTGAGAATGTTATTAGAGGGAGCTCACTAGACATTTCGGTCTAACCCTCGCTCTTTCAAAACTAAAAACCTTTTCAGGAAAGCGTGACTCAGGAGGATCTGGTAAGGGGGAGAAGAAGTTGTGAGCGAGGAGTTTTCGGTCTAACCCTCGCTCTTAGTAGTTTTGTAGATTCTCAGTTGTGTAATAGGTTGTTTTCCGCAAACCTTGTCGTTCAAATTAAACATTTGGGGACCTTTTTGGCATGTTTCGTTATAAATGTTGATTATGCTTATTACTGTATGTTTGGGTTGTTACAGTTGGTATCAGAGCCATAGTTTAAGGGATTTAGGTGACCGGATGGACCTAAACTTAAACTGTGGAGTAGGGGGACGTAACTGAGATAAGGAATTCCGTAAGGAAGATCTTGATCATCGAGAGTTGTGTCAACGGTAGTGAGGACCCTCATGTAAGATAAATTCAGAATTGCATCTGGCCAATGCCATTATTTACAGGTGCATGGGTACACTCGATTACTATCGTAGGGACGATCGATGGGGGTAGTATGGGTAGTGAGACCTATCATTGAATGATAGCGTTGATTTTGGTGTGATGTGTGATCTCGTTTATGTTACTAAGATTAACACCTTTGAGGGTGAGTATTGTTCGGGGTATAGATGTTTCGGTTGAGGAAGAACTTATTGGGTCCAAAGGGAAGAACCTTTTGGAGGTGAGCTATTCGCTTCAAGTGTGTCTCTGTTATGGTAGATGCTATGTCGACCAATGGGGGATCAGGAGAGTATCAAGCCAATAATTTAATAGGCGAAGTGAGCCGTTTGAATCTGTAGTCATTTGAAGAGTGGCAAAGAAGGTTGGGGATGATAACAGTTTTGGTTGATATTATGGAGTAAGGATAGGATGGAGGCGAGCTATTATTGGTAAGACTTTTTGGGTCAAAGTGTAGACGCATGAATTGTGAATCATCAGTCGCGGTGGTAACTGATAGTTGGACATATAAGGATGTTCGAAAGCGTTGGTGCCTAAGGTTGTGGCAAATGTGAAAATTCTGACCGGTTGGTCGAAGATAAGTAGTCCGTGATAATTGTGGTGAGTGCAAGCAGTTGACCTTGCTAGAGTGAATAGCCTTCATTGTAAAATGATTATCATGCATTGTGTTTTCGAACAGATTACATGAGTCCTTCATGTCGTAATTTACATATGTATGTGTGTGCACCTTGAGAGTTCTTGTTTTGAAAATGAGTTGACACGCACAAACATGTGTTCGGATTAAGGAGACAAGTTTATTTTGCATTGTACAAATTTTTTGAATATAGTGAGTGGAAAATTATTTCACTTTTATAAATGAGTTAACCTTAGTTGTGGGAATCATGACAACGTTTGATCGCATAATTTTGTAAGTGAAATTGTTACGGACATGTGTCCTCATACCAAGGAGAGTGAGAGTCGTCCGACTCGCTCAGTGTAAGCAATTTTTCTGTATTTTATAAATCGCATTGGTAAAGTTGTTGAAAATATTTTCAATTGTGTCAACATCGATTTTGGTTGGATGAGACCTATTTTATCTTGGAGTTGAGGTAGAACGATCCTCGAGATCGTTGTGTATGGCTAATCTATTATGCCGGTGCGGTATCGTGTATATTCAAGCTTGTTTTATAATGTGATACTTTCTAAATTTTCAAATGTCAACAGTTTGAATTTACTGTGTCGTCATGCATGAAGGCTATGAACTCTCTAGGTAGTGGGAGATGTTGTAATTAAGGATGAGGGAAAGTTTTGAGAGTAGAATTGTAGCGTTTAAATCATTGATGGTGGATTCATGACTTTGGTATTCCCTAGGGAAGGGCGGTGAATAATGAAAGTGAATGACAAAAGTCTTAATCTTCGACGTTAAAAAAAGCCAGTCTTATGGTAGATTACCTTTGGTTCGGTAACTTGAGAGTGGATGCCGGTGAATGGAAGTTCGAAGTCGTTTAGATGTTTCTAAAGGTAGTTGGTTAATAAGTAAAATGTGTGGTATTATGATGAAATGACATCGACGGAAACCAAGGTTTGGGGTAGCCTTGTGGTTAGTTTTGGTATCAAGTAAGTCTGATGTCTTGAGGACTATGGATGTCCAAGTGGTTATGGTGCGTAGGAAGGAGTAAATGTGGTGTGGTTGTCGTTGAGTTATTCAAAGGTGGATGAGACTGTTCGGGGAAAATTGTACCTGGTATGACGCCTTACCATCTTGTGTGGGCGTTAGGAAAGCGGTAGGTTGCCGATAGATTAAGTGTTTTCCTTTGGGTTTGGATTTTCGATTAGGAATGAAGTACTTAGCACAACTGAAGTGTTCGAGCACTTTGGTCTGTGAAGTAGTGCGATTAATCTTACAGACTGCCTGATTTGTTTTCTGACAGATCGCGGTGAGCCGACAAGGAGCGAGATCTTGGTGAATGGTTTTGTTGAGCATGATTTTATGGTTGTTCGAATTCGAGGAAGACAAAGTCGTGAAATGGATTTATTTTAAGGTGTTATGATCAGTATGAATAGGACGGTATCTGGCATGGGTGACGAGTAATCGTGAAGACTTCGACTGTAGTGTGGTGTTGTGGTGGAGTGATGATTGTTTGGATGAGTAGTGTTAGTTTTATGTCAAAGTGGTCGGGCATGTCATCGGTGGTAAGGAGTTTCTATGAGATTAAGTAGTGTTTTGGTGGTGTTGTTACGGGTAGAGTGTGAGTGAGAACCTTTGCTCGGAGATTTTTGGTGAGCTATTCAAAAGTGTCAAGTAAGTGGTGGAGATTCTTGGGCGTTGGTTGGTATAGTGGTATTGTTAAGTTGAGAATAACGTTCGAGTGATGGTGGGTAATTAAGAGAGGAACTTTGTGTTCTGGGTTGCGGTGAGTTATGGACGAGTTTATCTCATACAAGTAAAATCCGTGGAAAGGTCGAACCGTTCAACTCGTGATGATATGTAGTGGACAAAATTACTTGTGAGGGAAGAAGTATGTTCCATTGGGGAATCCTTGTTGGTCGAAAGCAGTGTCAAAGTATCACCTTGTTGACAGTTGGTGATGGAGTCAGTAACCAACAAGTCATTGACGGAGCACTGAAAATTTAAGAGGTAACTATGGATACTTTGTTGAATCTTCGTGAGGAAGTAAGGAGTCGTTCGGAGAAAGGTGTATACCGGGCGTGATGTTGAACCACGTTGCGTGGGAAATATGGAAAATGGAAGATCGCTTATATGGAGTGAACTTTTCTTTTTAGCTCAACTGTTGTGATGTACTTGGTGCATTTTGGACTGCAAGGTGGTACACTAAATCTTAGATTGCTCGAGCATTGCGTTTCGTTGGAAGGGATTGGTTGAATATCTTGAATGGGAAGTGTGGAAAATCGCTTTGCTACGCATAGTAATGCAAGTGTGCTTTCGACACATTTGGAAGTGTCAGAAAAGTGAGTATCTGAGAGTAAGAAGTTCGCAAGCGACACTGAGATGTGGTGCTATGTTTTCAGATTGGCCGTTGTTGAGTATTTGATCCCCTAGTGAGGGTGTGATAATGAGAAGGAGACTATAGTGTGTGTTAAGGCTCTGGTGTTGGGAAATCTAGATCGTGCGATTGGTCTAGAGCTTGCACATGTTAGTGAGCCGGATTTGGAAACGTGTTTGTTGTTTTTGAAAAGCAAGTGGAAAGGGTGGTTGGATGTAATGCTCGGAGTGAAAGACTTTTGAGTCAGACTTCTTTTTGCATGGAAAAGGTTCCAAGTGAGTCTGATCTCAGGTGTAAAGCTATTTGGAATAGTATGGTGTGGGCTTGGTCACTCCATGTTTAAATGGATGAAGCTTGGAATCATTGTAAGTAAGTTCGGACAAATGGTGGAAGTGACAAGGAGTTGAAGAACGTGTCATTATGATTCATTTAGTTGGAACGAGTGGACTGTGAAAGTGATGAATTGTGGAATGTTTCTTTCTTTTCGTAGGAAAATGGGGTGATAGCGTTTGCGGCAATGTTGGGTAAAACTTGTGAATTGGGTGACACCGATGAGTTGTGATCGATGTGAGTCGAGAAAGAAAGTATTTTCTTCTTTAGACGTAGTTCGCTTTTGAAGGAGTAGATTGTTTGCGTGTCTGATGATGAATTTCATAGTAGTGAGCTTATGTTGTTATCCAAAGTTAACCTTGTGTTAAGTTGTCGAATTGAGTAATCGTTATTTTATCAAAAGATTCATGTTGTTTGATGCTAACCTTGGTAAAATCCGTTTTAAGGAAACGAAATTGCATGTGAGACCCAGAGTTAGACGCGTTTCAAAACCGTGAGTCCGGGTGTGTGGGCAAAGCGGACAATGTCTGGTACGGTTGGTCTGGGATGTTACAGATGGTACGACTTAGATTTTGGTCAAAATGTTTTGGGCATCTGAGTGAAGTAAAGTTGTTATGATTGAAGGAACGCGTGCCAAGTGAATCTCAAGTTGCGAGGGCGCACCTTGATGCAGAAGTCGTCTCCATAGGATGAAGTGGTGCGTTCAAGAGAAATCTAGTGATGGGCTAAGTTTGGGATCTGTTGAAATTGTGGAAAGAGTAGGAAAGATAGTGTATGATCGGGAGGTGTTCAATGTGAAATTTGGAATCTCGGATTGTGTTTCACGCCTCTCGATGAGAGAGCATTTGTTGGAAGTTGGGGCGGCAATACCTTTGTAAAGTATGAAAGCAAACACGAAGTTACCGTGATCAAGGGCTCTAAAGAAGTCATAGATCGTAAGGTCAAGGGATTAAGGATCAAAAGAGATCCACCCTGGGAAAGTGCAATGATGAAATCTTAAAGGGCATGAGCCAGCATAAGAGGTGGAAGTTGAGATGAGGTCCCAATATCCCATTTTGTTCAACAAAGGAATTCCGGGGACGAAATTCTGTTGAGGAGGGGATATTGTAATAACCGTATGAAAATTTTATAAAGTTGGAGTTGGGGGTAAGTTTGCTCGTTGAATCTAAGTATGGGGACTAGAGTGAAAAATGGGAAAAAGGGGTAAAAACCCTAAGAGCCTCACCGGTTTTCATTTGTTGGCGGCTGAGAATTGATCAGAGAAAGAAGGAAGCAAGGTTTCTTCGAGAATTTGAAGAAGAGGAAGGATTTAGAGGAGATTATTCTCATTGTTCTTGAAGGAAAAATTCTTTCTTTTAATCTAGTTTTGGTTAGATGTTGGTGAGGGAAAAATTCTCATCTAACCCCTTTTTCATTTTGGTAAAATCCTTGGGATTAAAGGATGAAATCGATTGGGTTTATTCCCAAATCTTTGTTATTCGAAGTATGGGAGAACACCTTCTTTGGGAGGACTTCATTTTCGACGGTTTCGTTTAATCCCAAATCGAGACCGAATCAGACTTAGTTTTCGTTTGTTCGAGCGAAACCCTTCTGTTTGGGGAAGAACAGCTCGGGCGACCCCGAGAGGCGGAGCACGAGGAGACCCCGGGAGGCGGGGCCCGGGGAGAGGCCGGGAGGCGGCAACCCGGGCAGGGCTGGGAGTCGGCAGCCCGGGGGTGGTGAGTGTAGTGTACCCTAGGTAACTTGGGGAAAAGGGGAAGACTAGACTTAACCCAATCCAGTAAGAAGTTTCAGAGTCCTCATTTTTTATCTTTACTGATTTGGTAGATTCTATTCTTGAGGAAGTTAGCAAGCAAAGTTTTTGGCGGGAAGTCCAGGTGAGTTTTCCAACTAAATGCTCTTCGATGATAAAGTGGTTAAATGTATGCATATGTATACATTTTCTGAAAAGCATTTTATATATGTAGTTGGCGAGTATGGCCTAAGTCGGGGGGTGTGTCCCGCCTGTGCTCATACCGGGGGTGTGTCCCGTTTATGCCAATGAGGGGTGTGTCCCAGAATAAGGCAGTGTGAGCCAGACACGTTGTCTCCTATGTGTGACTTCAGTGTGTGACGAAAGCGTGTTTTGCGAGTGTGATGTTTTATAAAACTGAACTGGTTGATAACTACTCATAAATCTTTGTATATGTTGTTATGGCTTGAGAACTGTTATTAGAAGGAGCTCACTAGACATTTCGGTCTAACCCTCGCTCTTTCAAAACTAAAAACCTTTTAAGGAAAGCGTGACTCAGGAGGATCTCGTAAGGGGGAGAAGAAGCTGTGATCGAGGAGTTTTCGTCGGAGATTGTTATTTTTTTAGCTCTCCAGACTTAGTAGTTTTGTAGATTCTCAGCTGTTTAATAGGTTGTTTTCCGCAAACCTTGTCGTTCAAATTAAACATTTGGGGACCGTTTTGGCATGTTTCGTTATAAATGTTGATTATCCTTATTACTGTAAGTTTGGGTTGTTACAGATGTGGGGGAAAGCCCCCCACTCAAAGTTCAAGTTTTCAAGTAATTTAAGTTAAAAAAAACTTAACTATTGATTGGGACGTGAGTTATGTCTATTCCCAACATATTTCGTTCGTTCTTGATATTTATTTTTAAATGTTCTTAAATTTTGCATAATTATGTGTTTTGATTATGTTCCAACTTCTATCCTATTATTTGATTTTGAATTCCTATTTGATCTTGTTTTTGTAATGTGTTTTTCATATTTGATTAGTATTCAATTAACTGTTCATGTTGATTTATGTTAGGCTTCTTTGCCAATCTCCATTTTTTTTATCTAGGTTGCACATGTTTTTCTGTATTATATTTTGTGTAAATTAGATTCTATGAGCAATTGTCATTTTATTCTTGTTGACTTCTAGATGCTTTTGATTTCTAATAAATGTGATGGGATAATATATGTGCATGACCTTCTACTGATTTTGGCTATCTTACGTTCAAACTTTTTATTTACTTGTTTATGTCTATGTTTTTTTTGGTTGATGTTGACTTCTTTTCGTTGATTTGGATTTTTTAATTAGTAGAAGTATGTATACATTATCTTTCATTTATGATGTTATTTTCTTGTGCACATCTTCTATGTTTGCATCAAGTTTTCTTTTCTTGTTTCATTTGATATAATAATGAAATTTTTGTTTATCTATTTTGACATCCTTACTCTTTTGTTCATCTTTGCGTCGGTTGCCTAGTTTTTGTTTATAAACGTGGTCGTATAGTTATGTGTTTTGATCATATGCTTCTCTCATCTTTGGCTTATCAAGTGTTATGAGCAACGTTGGGTAATCTTGTTTAAAATTGTTTCGACAGGACAGGACAACGTTTGGTACGGCATGGTATGACTGGACAGAACAGGACAAATACTTCAAATGTTCAAATGTTTACCACTAAATCAATCACATGCCTAATTTTTCAAGTGCGGATTCAACAAATTGGGGTTTAAACTCATCATCCATGCCATTCCAAAGCCGGAGTTGAATCGGGTTATCCGCAAAGTACATACCAATCGCAACACATTGGCGATGATCAAAACCCATCTTCTTCAACTCGGCGGGCATAGCTTCCAAACCCGGAGTGCCAACAACCGATACCAATTTACCCATTTCCTTAGTCACCGAGCTTAAACCCTTTTCAATCATCTTGAAAACATTATCAGCAGCACTAACTTTTCTCTTTCTCTTTCTTGATGACGCTTCTTCTTGTGGAATAGAGGATGCAGATGAGGCATTAGAAGGAGCAGACGACGGCACATCATAATCTTCGGGCTCAACCCCGGCTTCACTTTCTAGATTAATATTCTCCATTGCATCCACGGCAGATTCCGCCAACGATCCCGTAGCTCGATCTTTTCCAAATATAGTCTTCAAACGCTCGTATTGGGGAAACGGTTTGTTGGCAATATAGTTTTTGCTTGGATGTTTCTATTAAAACAAAAAAAAAATGCATATATATATATATATATATATGAAAGTAAAGTACCAAATAATTATATAAAAAATAGAAACATTACCTTTAAGTATTCCTCCAATACTTGAGCATCCACCGTTACGCATTGATGCACATCATTCCAACCGAAGTCACTTGTATTTAACATGTCATACACGACTAAATATTTATCCTTGAGCCGCTTCATTTTGTTTTGGACATGTTTTGATGTAATGTTAAGTCCCGGGATTTTTTCACGCATTTTTAACACAATTTGCTCGTACGTGCCGGTCCGGAAACAACCATTCTCACTCCACCACAGGCAGCATCAATCTCTTGTGGGATGCTAATCAAAGCATCCTCTTCTGCCATGCTCCAATTGCGTCTATCCGCCATCTTTCAAATTCTAAAATTACAAGGTTTTATATAAAATTAACATACCAAACAACGTTTTAAAATTCAACATAACGATAGCAACATTTAAAAAAAAATAAACAATACATATCGATAACAACAATTTTAAAATTAAATAATACATATCGATAACAACGTGTTAAAATTAAACAATACATAACAATAACGTTTTAAAATTCAACAATACATAACAACAACAACGTCTTAAAATTAAACAATACATAACAACGTTTTAAAAAAAATGCAACAATACATTACACTCTACTTGACATCCACGTCTCAAACATCTCTTGGGCTATGTCATCTCTCCATTGAGTCCACTCATTACTTGTTTCAACAACATCAATAGATTCAACATCATCATTGGATTCCGACATCTCTTCTCCGATAGGCATATCTTCTAGTGTTAGTATCATGTTTTCCTTGGGATCAAGAGCCATGTACGTTCTAATAAAATTACGTAGCAAAGCACATGCTATGACCATTCGTCCTTGGAGTTTTATCAGATAGAAAGAAGGGCTTTGTAGTATGGCCAACGTTTATTCAAGATACCAAAACACCTTTCTATGATATTCCTAGCTTGTGAGTGCTTCATGTTAAAATATTCTTCCTTATTCGTAGGTGTATAACCAATGTGTTCCCATTCTCGTAAATGATATCTAGTGCCTCTATATGGTGCCAAAAAATCGTTTCCATTGACATAACCTGCATCGGCCAAATAGTAATTACCCAATAGAACCTTTAAACCAGTATTCCTTGTAACTGCATCTTGTAGGATTCTAGAATTGGTAGCTGAACTTTCCCAACCGGATAAAATATAGACAAATTTCATCTTTCGAGTGCATGCACCTAAGACATTAATTGCAATATGTCCCTTTCTTGTTCGGTATCTTGGTTTATCCGACTCAGGTACGGTCACTTCAATGTATGTTCTGTCTATTGCTTCTAGACAACCCTATAAAAAAAAGAACTTGGTTTTAACTAAATGGTTTAACTACATACAACAAATAACTAGAGAAGTTAAAAATGATTACCTTAAACCATTTCCATCTTCTGTCAATACAATCATCCTCTATCGGAGTTGGTTTGGTAAACAACATATCTTGCAACCGCAATAAAGCACTTAAAACTCAATGAACGTACCTAGTAATTTTTTCCCCCGACCTATAAAATCTAACTTGAAGACATCTATTTTTAGTATGTTTACAAATGTAGCAACTTGCTCTTCAATTGTCACATTACCATCATCTATTAAGCCACCACGAGTTTTTAGCAACTCACATAAAATAGCAAATGGATTCCTATCCATACGCAACACATTTACACAAATAATGTCACTTTCACGTGTGATGCGTTGGATTTCTATTGATCTAATTTGAAATCTAGTGAAGGTTCTTTGTCTTAAAGTTCTCCTTTCTGTATTTCTTTGTTCATATTCAACTAACCATTTCGTAACATTCGCCAAAACTAAAAGCAAGTGGATGTAAGCCTTCATCACTTTAATAACTATAATTAGATGGTTATCATCCATGTCTACACAAACAAAACAAACAATTATATTGAATCATGTAAAACAAAAATAGTTTGTAACTAAAAGGTATAAACAAAACAAACAATCAAATTATATATAAATAAGATAAAAAAAACCAGAAAATCAGTGTACTGTGATGTCAAACCAGAAAATTGATGTCAAACCAGAAAATCAGTTTAGTCAGATGCATATAGACAATTACATGACTCTATACCAGAAAATTGATGTCAAAAAGGTTATTGTGAATAAAATTGAAATGAAAGATTGAGATGCATACAAGATATCACTCCAAGCAAATATAATAAAAACACAAAATCAAGCAAATCCATGTACCAACAACAACAAATCGAACAAATCGAACAAGTAGAAAAAAAATTGATTTTCGAACAAGCCAAGCAGATACGAACGTGTTGATTTAGAAGAAAGTTCCACCAAATACGAGGAGAATAACTTGTTGATTTTCGAACCTGAGAAAATGATAGAAAGATGTGAGTTTCGATCGAAAGATGTGAAGAAAGATGAGCAAGATGTGAGGTTTCAACAGAAACTGAGAAAATGATAGAAAGATGTGAGTTTCGATCGAAAGATGTGAAGAAAGATGAGCAACTGAAACTGTTTCAACTGAAACTGTTGATTTTCGATCGAGAATATGAGTTTCAATAGAACCTGTTGATTTTCGATTGAGAAGATGAGTTTACAACAGAACCTGTTTAAGAAAACGATGAGAAGAAAGATGTTTACTTGTGATTTCGATCGAGAAGATGAATTTTAACATAACCTGTTGATTTTCGATCGAGAATATGAGTTTACAACAGAACCTATTTAAGAAAACGATGAGAAGAAAGATGTTTACCTTGATTTCGATCGAACAGATGAGTTTCAACAGAACCTGTTGATTTTCGATCGAGAAGATGAGTTTACAACAAACCTGTTTAAGAAAACAATGAGAAGAAAGATGTTTACCTTGATTCGAACCTATGATTTCGATCGAACAGATGTGCAATTTCACGAGAAGCTGAGAGCAATTTCACGATGAGGGATGAGAAAGTTGGAGGTGTGCGTATTCTAGGTTTAATTTTCGGGGTTAAAGTGGTAAAAAAAACAGCCTTGTTCCATCTAGTTCCAGGGGGAAGGGTGAACTCACGTGTCCCATGCTTGTTCTAGTGTGTTCCACATTAAGACACGCCAAACGTGGGACAAGTCTGTCTTGTTATGTCATGTTCCACCCTGTTCTGCGTACCAAATGCACCCCATATGATTAAATCTATTCATAAATGGGTTTGCATTTTTGATATTGTCTCTATTACATTTTTATGTTGACCTTTTTTATGATGGTATCTTGTGTATGCAAAACTTTTCCATTTATGTGTATCTTGACTTCCGTATTTATTCGATTTATATGTAAAGTGGGTTTGTTTGTAGTCGAAATATTTTTCATCATTGTTGATTTTTATTTTTATTCGTGCAAATTTTTTGCCTGATTTTATCTGTTTTCATTGTGTTCAAATGTTTATGCTACTATTTGATTTTAATTGTCCACTTTGGCAGTCCATTCTCATTTCTTTGTGTATAAACAATATTGTGGATTTTGTGAGATGATCGAGTTTGCTTAAATTTAAGATTATTGATGATTTTGATCACTATGCTTGTCTAAATTTTGGCTTATCATGTACTATATACGCAACTTTGGTCATTCTTGTTTCATATATATCTTGATAGAGATTGTGCGAGTATTCTATGTCATTTTGTTTTTGTTGACTTTTAGTTGTTTTTGATTTCTAATAAATATGATGGGATAATATGTTTGCATAACCATCCAACTATTTTTGATCTTATATATCTTACATTTGAATATTTTATTAACATGTTTTTGTCTATCATTTTTTTGTGAATATTGACATTTTTTAGTTGATTTGGATTCTTTAATTAGGGGTATGTGTATATTATCTTTCATTTTATGTTGTAATTTTATTATACAAATCTTCTATCGTAAATTTTGATGATGAACATCTATGTTTGCATCACATTTTATTTTTTTGTTTCATTTGGTATAATAACGAAATTTTTGTTTGTTTATTTTGACATCCTCACTTTTTTGTTTTTTATTTACATAGATTGTCCTTGCACTAAGTTTTCCGTTTCGTGTTGCATGGACGTATATATGTGTTAGATTTTAATTTTGTAGTACTTGGCATAATTATTTCCGTTCTTGTTTATTTTGACCTTTGATGTATTGGGTTTTTGTGGATGTGCAACTTTTTAATATTTCTTGTTGAATTTTACTTTTGTTCTTGTGTGATAAATCATGTGCTAATGGTTGCTCTATTTTCTTCTTTGTGTCGTTTGCCCCATTCCTTGTTTGGTCGTATATTAGATGATTGCCCTTGCTTTAATTAAGATTATTTTTGATTTTGATGATTGTGCTTATCTCGCAACGTTGGGTATTTTCTATAATGACAGTGTCTTGTGTATGTGGACTTTCATATTTATTTGATTTAGTGTTGAATTAACGGAGGTTGTGTTTATTCTCAACATATTTCATCATTCTTGAATTTTGTTTTTTAGTGGTTCTTAAATTTTGTATAATTATATTTGTTTTGACAATGTCTGGCTTCTATGATTTTAAGTGATACACACTCTCATCATGTTACTATGCTTTTGTCTCTCTTCCATTTTTGTTGAATTTGAGTTGAATACTACTCAACTCTTTTACTCTCCTATGTAGGTTCTTGATTACTTTTTTTTTTTGAACGGCAGTTCTTGATTACTTGTTTCTTTTCTAAAAATGTTTTATTGTTATGTATTGGAAGTAGTAAAAAAAATTAATGTTAAATTGGCTAACCTATTGTGTGGCAAAAAATAGTTGTGTCGCATTCAAGAGTTTCTTCTTTATACTTAGAAATGTGTGAATGTAGTTCATTTGCTAATGGTTACCTTATTTTCTTATTTGTGGTGTTTCATTTACTTTTGGTGTTTTCTTTAATTTATATTAGTGTTGATTTTGATCACCATGTTTCTCTGATTTATGGTATCAAGTTTTGATTAAAGATTATTGTTGATTTTAATCACAATTCTTAGATTTTTGGTTTATCAAAAGTTATGAGCTATGGTGGTTATCGTTGTTTCAAATAAATGATATTTAGAAAAAGTTTTTCTACAAAACCGATGATGTTTGACCGAGTTGAATTGTCTCTGATGGGTAGGATAAACATATATAAGGGCGTACGTTTAATAACCCCCTTTAAAAAATTATAATAAATTTGATCTTTTTTACTAATGACCGTTAAAAAGAATCTGTTAAATATGCATAAGATAGAGAGATCAGGAAAAGAAGAAAACAAGCAAAATTTGATTCAAATAAAAATAAAAGGTTGATTTTTTCACTCATCGCAGTTCCACTTTTCCTAAATGTTTAAATAAAATGAAACAAAAATGTTGAAAAGCCTAAAATGCTCCAAATCTAAGGACTTTTTATGGCCGTTTGTAAAAGAGACTCAATTTGAAAAAATTAAAAAAAAATTAAAAAAAAAATAAAACGGGAGGGTCCTATATTGTTAAGGAAAATTAATTATAATAGGCATTTTTCTCTCCAATATTAAAGAACTAGGTCCGCAAAATCCTAGGTTCGCAATTGCGGACATAGCTAAACGATAAAAACAATTTCCAATTTAGGCCTCTTTCTACAAAAATCCACCTTCGCATTTACCGGGGTTGTCCTTGGACTTCAAAGATTTACAATTTTTATTGTGGACCTGTCATTTTGCGTACCTACACGTGTCAAGGCAGGGTGAAACCCTAATGGAATTTTTTTTCTTAGGAAGGAGCAATATTCTTGAAGAACCCTTCTTTTTCCCTTCTTGCTACTTTCTTTGTTTCTATATAATAACTAATTAGGGACCAAAATTTGCATCTGAAAAAGAAAACACATATGACTCTCCACAAAGAAAATGCACGTGACTCTCTACTCGCAAACGGATTTTCCCCAACAGTAACTTCGCAACCCTTTCGCAATAGCTCGTGAAGACGTGAAGTAAGTTTTTCTTAACCGCTGTCCTTATAAAATTGATTTTCAGTTAAATAGGTAGATGTTTAAACAAAATTTGTAATGTCTAGAACTGTTAGTTTTTAAAAAAAATTAATGTTAGTTATATTGTTTGTTACATGTTTTTATATTCTTTGCATATTTATAGACTAGATCTCTATAGTTTCCATATTTATATAATAGGTCCCTGCACTTAACATGTTTACAAATTAGGTCCTTATACTTTGAATATTTATAGGTTAGGTCCCAATACTTAATATAATTACAAATTAGGTCTTCGCACTTAAAGTAATTACAAATTATGTCCAATACCCATACTTAACAATATATATTAGGTCCCTATACATTGATTATTTATAGATTAGGTCCTATACTTTGCATATTTATAGATTAGGTCTTTGTACCGGTATTCATTATAGATTAGGCCACCATACTTTGCATGTTTACAGATTAGGTTCCTATACTTTTCATATTTACAGATTAGGTCCTTGTACTTAAATTGATTTCATAGTAGGCCCATATACTTCGCATATTTATATAGTAGGTCCTTGTACAGATTAGGCCCATATATTTTGCATATTTACAAATTAGCCCATATACTTAAATAGATTACAGATTCGGCCCCTATACTTTGCATATTTATAGATTACCGATTAGGTCCCTGTACTTAATAAAATTAAAGATTAGGTCCATATACTTTGCATATTTAAAGATTAGGTCAGTATACTTAAATTTATTACAAATTAGGCTCCTATACTTTACATATCTACAGATTAGGTCATGTACTTAGAATTGTTATAAATTAGGTTCGTGTAATTTGATTTAGGTTGCTATAAACATAACAACATCTTTGAAGTACTATGTAGGTTGATTTTTACTGGCTTCTTTGTCGCTCAACTGTCGGGTATATGTTACAACATATATCAAGGCGGACTTGAGTCCTGCCCGACAACCCTTTTTATATTGTTTTTTAAAAATTTCAATGTTGTTATATAGTTTGTACATATTTTTAATTCTTTGCATATTTATATATTAGATCCCTATGGTTTCCATATTTACATAATAGGTCCCTGCACTTACAAGTTAGGTCCTAATACTTAATATAATTACAAATTAGGTCCTTGCACTTAAAATAATTACAAATTAGGTCCAAAACACATACTTAACAATATATATTAGGTCTCTACACTTAGAATAATTAAAGATTAGGTCCCTATACATTGATTATTTATAGATTAGGTCCCTATAGGCATATTTACAGATTAGGTCCTTGTACTAGTATTGATTACATATTAGGCCACTATATTTTGCATGTTTACATATTAGGTTCCTATACTTTTCATATTTACAGATTAGGTCCTTATACTTAAATTGATTTCATAGTAGGCCCATATACTTTGCATATTTATATATTAGGTCCTTGTACTTATATAGATTACAGATTAGGCCCCTAGTTTACATATTATAGATTAGGCCCATATATTTTTCATATTTACAAATTAGGGCCAATATTTAAATAGATTATAGATTCAACCCTTATACTTTACATATTTACAGATTAGGTTCTTGTACATAAATTGTAACACACTAGAATTTGGGGGTAATTTTGAAAATTGAAAATTCGGCAATATAACGTTTATAAATAGGGCAAACCACCTAAAATGGGCAAAGCGTGAGCATTCTAAAAAACTGTAATAATGTATGGAGAAACGACAACAAACCAAACCAAACCAAATCTATCTAGATTACATAGGTTGTCAACCCAATACCAAAATGAATAAATTGGTTTAAACACCAAGTCTCCAAATCGACTAACATCCAGAAATTTCCTCAAGAGACCAAAGTCCTCAGTACTCAACCCCTTCACGACCCGCCACTAAGGGAACTGTTATACACATCATTTTTGAAAAAGTGTTAGGCTTAAAGCATAGTGAGAACATACAGTTTATAATTTGGAGAAATATATATGCAATTGTAACGAAGGGAATATTTTCAAGAAATGGAGTTTACAATTGAACCGTTTGCCACAAAAGGGCCTTTTGTATAAAAATTCATCTTGCGATGACGGGGGATACCCGATTTACCAAGGATTGTCGGCGGAACACCGAGTAGGCCACAATCCGAGTTGTGAGCTAAATACTTGGAACCATGGCCACGAACAACGTCGGTCCGCACTAAGATGTGGGGGGGGGGCACCCGAGGAAACCAAGTCATACTCGTTCACTAGGACAACATTATGACCCATGGCTAGTAACCGGTCCCACATAACCGTACCAAAGGCACCCGAGGATCAAATGTATCCATAGCTACAATGGGGAAAAATACATCCCAAATACATATATAAGTCGACTCAATACCTAGGGATCCACTAGTAATAGTATAGACTTGTCACAATTACATTTGTGACTAACCAAAGCTAAACATATAGCTTCCAATAAAATTTATTTCCAACAATGCAATTTTCTAAGTTTAACTGCTGATAAGAATGAGAAATCATAAAATTAGATTTTATACATTCTTCCAAGTAATTCACCAAATATGTGCAAATAATACTTTATTTTATTTCATAACAAATGAAACACTTCCATTTCGCAAGATATAGCAAGAACCCTAAAATCTCCTAAAACTCAAGTTAGGTCAAATTGTAATTTTCATAAATCCAAAACCAAGGAGATATTTAGGAGTTCAAAATGTATATTTTGATGTGTATAAGGTTTAGAAAATGATAGTAGGAACTCACCAAGTAGGTTTTAGAAGAAAACCCAAAAACCTAGATCTTGACCCGTTGGAGAAGATGAAGATGGAGATGGAGATGGTGATGAAGCTTCCAAACCGAAACCTTGGATGAAACACCCAACTTCTAGCAATAGATGATGCGATTGCGGAGAAGATGAACCCTAGGTTCGGTTTCTATGAAGGGAAGAAGTTGAGAGGAAATAACAAAGAAGAAATTGAGTTAGAATGAGAAATGAGGCTAAAAATCAGATTTTAACCCGTCTGCACCCTTCTCGCGACCTTGCCAAGCGATAGTGACAGTGTCACTAACGTGAGGCACAATCGTGCCATATGTACCGAGAGTGGTACTTGGCTCGCGATAGTGCCCTGGCGATAGTGACATTGTCACTATCGCGAGGCACATTCGCGCCACTGGTACCAAAGCCCGAAAATGGCCAAAACTCGAGATTTTTGCATGGGTCGATTTAAGGTTCGAAAGTACGACACATTTTTCCCAAAAAGGTAAATGGAAGACGGATAAAAGGTCAACGAAGGACGGATACATACATTGCGAAAATACCGGGTGTTACATTTTTTTCTCAACGGTTATCTGCATGCGTCACTACCTTAGAAGAGGCCTTAGTAGTTGAAGTAGCTAATGGTTGTCAAGTCTTAATCCAATAAGTGTACGAGGGGTGTATAATTGGGATAGGAGGGAACGAGTTTCCGATAGACCTTCTACCCAAGGCGATTGGGGGGTTTGATGTAGTTATTGGCATGGATTGGCTAGTGGGCAATAAGGATGAAAATATTTACGCAAATAAGCTGATTCGATTTCCTTATATCGGGAAGGATGCAATGCTTATCTATGGGGAGTGAAGAAAGGGAGATGTCACAGGTATTTCCATGGTGAAGGCACGCAGGTGCTTAGTAAAAGGATGCTCGTCGTACTTGGCATACGTGCTAGACACCAAGATGGAAAAGAAGCAGATAGAGGATGTGAGAATAGTTCGTGAATACCTCGAAATATTTCTCGACGATCTCCCCGGCTTACCACCCGATGGCAAATGGAGTTCTGAATCGATATTGTTCCAATAGCAACACCAATAGCATGCGAACCCTACCATTTAGGCCCAATTGAGATGCAAGAAATGATGTCTCAACTAGAACATCTTCTTGAGAAGGGGTTCGTTTGACCGAGTTCGTCATTGTGGGGAGTGCAGTGTTATTTGTGAAAAAGAAGGATGACACCATGAGGATGTGCATCAATTACCGGGAGTTGAGCAAGGCAACAATTAAGACTAAGTATCCACTCTCTAGGATCGACGACTTATTTGATCAGATTCAAGGGGCGGGATGTTTCTCAAAGATAGATCTTCGTGTGGGGTATCATCAAGTGAAGGTGAGGAATGATGACATCCCAAAGACGGAGTTTAGAACACATTTTGACCATTATGAGTTCCTAGTGATGCCATTTGGGTTGACGAATGCCCCAACCGTGTTTATGGACTTGATGAACCGAGTGTGCCGACCCTTCTTAGACAAGTCGGTGATCATGTTACAATATACTCTGAGGAAGAATACGAACAACACCTTCGCGAAGTCCTTGAAGTGTTGAAGAAGGAGACGTTATACGCCAATTTTTGAACTGCGATTCTTGGTTGAAGGAAGTACAATTTCTAGGCCACATAGTCACTCGAGACGGAGTGAAGGTGGACCCATAAAAACAGAAGCAATGATGAATTGGGAACCTAAAAGCCCATCAGAAATCCGGAGCTTCCTGGGCTTAGCGGGCTACTACAGGAGACTCATTCAAGACTTTTCCAAGATTGCTTCTTCCCTAACGACCTTGACTCGGAAGAACATAACGTTTGTGTGGACCAAGACTCAAGAGAAATCCCTTAGAACTCTAGAGAATAAGCTATGTTAAGCACCAATCCTATCATTATCTGAAGGAACAGAAGATTTCGTGGTCTATAGTGATGCATCGAAGATGAGTTTGGGTTGTGTATTAATGTAACGAGGCAAGGTAATTACCTACGCATCAAGGCAACTCAAGGAACATGAGAAGAATTACCCCACCCATGACTTGGAACTGGCAACGATAGTCTTCGCTTTAAAGTTGTGGTGACATTACTTCAATAGAACTAAATGCACACTTTTCTCCGACCATAAGAGCCTGAAGTATGTTTTCATTCAGAAGGAATTGAATATGCGACAACGACGATGGTTAGAGCTATTCAAAGATTACGACTGTGAGTTGCTTTACCATCCGGGTAAAGCAAATGTCATGGCTGACGCGTTGAGTTGGAAGGAGTACAATGGTAGTATTAAGGCTACTAATTCTAGATTTGACTTGGTGTCAAGCTTGATCGAAAAGATTAAGGCATCCCAAACTGAAGCTTTGAAGGACGAAAACCTTAAGAGTAAAATGATGGTGAAACAACATCTTTAGTTGATGGAAGACGACCACGAAGTGAAGTTTTTCAAGGGCCGAGTATGGGTACCCAAGGTTGGAGGTAGCCGAGAATTAATCGTGGAGGATTCCCGCAAGTCTAAATACTCTATACACCCAAGGAGCACAAAATGTATTAGAGACTTGAAGTTGAATTACTAGTGGCCCGTGATGAAACTATATGTGGCTAATTATGTGGAGTGGTGCATTACATGATTGCAAGTGAAAGTCGAACATCAACGTCCGTACGAGAGTCTTCAATCTTTGGAAATCCCATAGTGGAAATGGGAGCACATTACCATGGACTTTGTGACCAAGTTGCCGAAAACTGTGAGAGGTCACGACACGATATGGGTGGTGGTGGTGGACCGTTTAACTAAGAACACCCATTTCTTGGCAATGTGAGAAACATTGCCAATGGATAAATTGGCAAAATTGTACATCAACAAGGTAATTATAGGCATGGAGTGCCTTTGTCAATCGTCTCAGATCGAGATAGTCGGTTCACCTCAACCTTTTGGGATGGTCTACAAAAGGAGTTGGGTACGAGAGTGAAGTTGAGCACGACTTATCATCCTCAAACTGAGAGTCAAAGTGAACGGGCCAGCCAAACTTTGGAGCCAACGTAACTTGGGAAGCCGAGGAAGACATGAAGAGGATATATCCAAATTTGTTTTCGTAGTGAAGATTTCGAAGACGAAATCAATTCCAAGGAGGGGAAGATTATAACGCCCGAAGTTTTAAAAGGTAAAATTCCTTATTTATCTAAGATTAAGTTCAATACTCTGGTTTCAATTAGTTTAGCATAATTGGAACTTAGTTTGCGATAGAATACCTTAACGGGTACAAATTGCAAAAATAGCGAAAATGGAATTTTAGTTTCAGTACATTCGGTGCTAAAGTGTCATACTAAAGTGACAATGTCACTTTAGCATGTGACAATTGCACAAGAGGAATAGGCCATGATACATTTGGTGCGAAAGTGTCATGCTAAAGTGATAGTGTCATGTTAGCATGTCATTGTCGCACAAGAAGAATAGGTTATAGTACATTATCGGCGATAGTGACAATGAAAGTGACACTGTCACTATCGCATGTCATTCTTGCATTCGGGGACCAGATCCTTAAATCAAGATTTTAATGCCATATCTCATTTATCACTTCATCAACCTCTACCATTCTCTCCCAAAACTCAACCCTCACCATTTATTACGTTTTTTAGCATTCAAGGCTTAGAATCTTGGATTCTAAAGTGATCTTCACCTTCATGTTAGGATTTGGAAGCTACACATCAAGGTTATATCGTCTCACCATCGTCATCTTCAAGGACTCTCTACCATTTCTAGGGTTTTCTAGGTTTTTCTTGAAACCTAAGTTGTGAGTTCATCCTTCATTTCTAAACCTTTATATGTGCCAAAATGTGTTCATCTTGATTACTTAAACGTTTTCTTAAGTATTATATGAACTTTGGAAGATTTGGACCATTTAGGTCAAAACTTGGATTATAGACATTTTGTGGATTTTGAAGGAACATGTGAGTTTCTTATGATGTTTGCACAAATGATTTGTTAATATTATTGGATGTACTTTTAAAGCCTAAAATCAAGGGTTTTAACAGGCAATTGGGTTTTGGAAGATACATATGATACTTTCATATTGTAGTTACACTTTGAATATAAATGTTATGGGTTTTGGTTATGAATGGATATGTTTACATGTGTTGAGTAACTACACTAATCCCATTTATAAAATATTTGGTTATGAATGGACCATTTAAACGTTTTGTTCTTAAGATTTCTTCAATCAAGATCTCTTTTGGATTTTTTTAATTAAACCTAATCCCATTTATAGAATATTTGACCTTTAAATATAGAGCTCATAGCAATACATGTAAATCCACTACAATATCTTGGATATTTGTTTTCAGGTAAAGAAGGTATTCAATCAAGATTTATACTTCAAGAAGGCTGTCATATATGTTGGAGAACCAATGTTCCACTTGGAATCAATTGCTTCCTCTGCTGTATTAATTGAACATTTTGGGCTCAATTTTGGGTCTTTTGTGTTATTGGAGTTTGTAGTTAACATTCTTGGTATTTATTTTCTTGATGCAGGTGTGAGCTGCCATCAATGTAACACCCACAATTCTGGTATGTCGCTAATTTGATCATAAACCTTGTTATTGGATTTAGAGAGGGAGACGTGTGTTTATGGAAGTGATTTGGGGTGAAAACAGACTTCGACAAGTTTGGGGCGACAATGCTCATTGTCGCGGGTCAAGGACGCGAGCAGTGTACCGAAGGTGGGGTGAACCTAGAGACTATGACCAACGACTATGACATGTGTCACTGTCGCATGACATTGTCGCCAGGTCGGTACCAAGGGTTCTTGGGCACGAGCGACTGTGACCAAGCTACTATGACAGTGTCATAGTCGCAAGGCAATGTCGCCGACGGGCTCCAGGCTCTTAAATGCTTACCAAACCCATCTTTAGTTCATTTGGTTTTGTTGAGAGCTCCTTGTAGGCGATTTTGAAAAGCAAAAAGGTAGGGTTTTCACCTCCCCTCATTGAATGCTTCTTGGTTAGATGTTCATTTATGGTTTTCGGTCTTGTATCTAGGTGATTGTTGGGATTTAGAGCTTGGTGCTTAAATTTCAAGGGTCCTCCCTCCTTCTTCTAAAATATATACATCTAGGGTTTGGAAATAACCCTTATAAAGTGAGTTTACTTGCTTCTCTTAACCTCAATATTTGTCCATATCACTCATAGTTTGAGTGTTCTTGTTTTCTAACCTAAATATGGATTTTGGGAATATTAGGGTTTGGTAACCTAAGTAAAAACGAAATGGATGTATTATAAATTAAAAGAGATGGTATCCTTGAACTCCAGTAATTTGATAGACAAATATTAGTTCTATGGGATTTTTGGTTAACCAAAGTGGAGTAATTGGGAATTTTGGGGAAATCAAGTATTGGGTGAAATAAATTACAACCTTGACATTTAATGAAGAATATGTGGGATATTTTGTTGGTTAAGTCTTCTCATTAGCGAGATTCAAGATTTTATGTTGGTAACCTCTTACATACGATTTTCCTACATACATGTTTTACGTGAGCATATCATATGCTAGTATTTGTTGGTATTGAGTTTTAGTGCAATGCATCCATAGGCACGGTAACCCTATGTCTTGTCCGAACATTAGGTTACCCTTAGCACGGGATAGGCATCGAGTTCCATGGTAAGTAAGGTGTAGGCCTATACGGTCGGGCAGCGTCCCATGGACAATAAGGTGTAATCCCCTTGTGTTCGAGTTCCCCTGTTTTGGAACTCTTAAGAATAAACCGGAGTGGTTGACTTAATGTTTTCGGGCAATAGACTTGGAGTAGTTGAGCTCGTTATGTGGTTTGAAATTATTGGATTCTTATGTTGAACGCTAATGGTTTATTTGGCTTTGCTTTGATTTAGTTCACGACTAGATCGGCCGCATGACTTCGAATGGGTTTATCATGTACATTTTATTTTCCGGTTAATTATTCTCACTAGGCTTTAGCCTAACACTTGTTCTTTGGTGGTCATGTGTGGCCGGTCATTCTAGCGGTGGGGCTCGTCGGGATTGAGAGGATCACCTTGGGGTGAAGAACGGTCTTTTTGAAGATATAGTGACCAAATTTATTGAAGTATAGAAATTACCCTTTTTGGAGGAATAGCGACACCCAATCTTAATCTTACTTGTCCAAGTTAGTTTATTAGGTTGTCTATTTATATTCTTTATATTGGTTTGGGTTTTGTAATTATCATACTTTGGTCCCCGTGATGTGTTGACATACTCTTGGGCTGGTTGCTTTACCAAATCTATACAGGTTGTTTGATCTTCCTTTTTGGGTGGAATGGTTTATTAAATTTGCAGACGTTATATAGCCGAATTTTTTAAGTTTTTAAATTTACTCTAAATTTTAGGATGTTACAAGTTGGTATTAGAGCATTAGTTGAAGTGAACTAGGTATGATTGCAAGATGCCTAGACTTAAGCTGTGACTATTAAGCTACGACTCGTGAGATGGGGTAGAACTATTAGGATAGGATGGTCTAGAGTTGACAGAACTTACACAAGTTAAAAGTTGTAGTGATAGTAATGAGAACTCTTACGTATCATGTGTTCATAATTTCATTTAGCTAACGTTATTATGAAGATGTTTTACGTGAGAATACTTGATTTACTATTGTTATAATGATTGATGAGTGTAGTAGTACGTTTCCATGTATTGATTCTGTAAACTAGTTTCTCATTTCTATCTTGTGTTTACGTGTGACATACGCGTGGTTAATACTAGAAACCGACCTGAAGGTCAAGAGGACACGGTCTCCACATCCGACCATCCGCGAGTGACTGCGGCGGATGAAGCTCCTCGTATAATAATGTGTTGGGCGGGGGACCCGAGCACATCCCTCGACGTAACTTGGAAACGGAAGAGCCTGTTGTGGAGGAAGTAACAACAGAGACAAGAATGATGGACCGAATGATGCAGGCTATGAACCGGGCCATGGCACAACAACAAGAGATGTTCTTAAAGCTCCTGGAAGACCGAGATATCAACAATCGTAGACATGAAACGGTGTACGAGAACGTCGTTGTGGCAGGATCCGGGGGTACCGGACCTAGAATCCCTACTGATGCAAACACAACCTGGGGAGTAGGGCAAACGATGAAGATATGCACCTGCAAGGCTTTTCTTGGTTGTCGCCCACCGGAGTTTAAGGGTTATGATGATCCGACAATTTGTGTGGGTTGGATTCGGGAAATGGAGCAGGCCTTCCGATCAAGCGAGTGTGGAGTGGGACAGAAGGCGATATTTGGCTCACAGATGTTGAGGGGCCCGACCCTCGCTTGGTGGAATGTATATTCCTCTTCTCTTGAGGCGACCGTCTTGACCTAACTATCTTGGGCAACGTTCAAGGAGAAGTTATTGGAGAAGTATTACAACGAGAGATCGATGGATCGGATCGCGGAGGAATTTCGGAACTTAAAGATGGGTAACTCGACCGTGAAGGAATACACACAGATGTTCATGGATAAGTTGGGTGTAGTGGGACACTTAGTCCCAACAGAGAAAGAAAAGATAAAAGCTTACATAAAGGGGCTACCATCCGACATGATGTCAATGGTAGAGTATCGAAGGCCTCGACCCTTCGAGAGGCGATAGAGGAGGCACGGTTAATGGAGGACGCTTACAACAGGGGTAAAGAGGAAGGTTCTCGGTTGGTTGAGAAGAGGAAATGGGAGGGAAACACTATGGCCTCCAAGAAACCAAGACCTTTTAGTCACAACTATCAACGGGGAGCCGATCCGAGGCGCGAGGCTAGGTGGTGTTCCAAGTGCCGAAGCAAGCACTTCGGTCCGTGCAATTTCGTTCCTGGGGCTTGTTTCAAATGCGGAAAGCCCAAACATGCCTATAAGGATTGCCCCATCAAGGGGAGATTGTGTTTCGAGTGCAAAGATCCGGGACATGTTAAAGATGATTACCCAAAGTTGAAGGCCGAAAGTGCCGGGGGAAAGAAGGTAGATCCTCTGAAAGCGACCGCAAGGGCGTTTCAAATGACTGCTAAGGAAGCCAAAGCCTCTGCTGATGTAATATCAGGAACATTTCTCCTAAACTCCGTGCCTACCCGTATATTGTTTTACTCAGGTGCTAGCTACTCGTTTATATTCGATAATCTCTGTCAAAATCTTGCTATGCCTATGAGTAATCTAGAGGATGCCTTAGTTGTAGAAGTAGCGAATGGGGGTCAAGTATTAATCCGAAGTATCCTTAGAGGTTGCACCCTTGAATTTGAAGGAAAGAAATTCCCCATAAACCTGTTACCTATGCAAATTGGTGGTTTCGATGTGGTTGTGGGTATGGACTGGCTATCGGAGAACCAAGCCGAAATTGTGTGCTCCAAGAAGATGATCTGATTGCCCATGACGAACAGAGATGCGACCATAATCTACGGCGAAAGAAGGAAAGGCGAAGTGGAAATTATCTCTATGATCAAATCTCGGAAGTGCTTGGCGAAAGGATGCTCATCCTTCTTGGCTTATGCGATCGACGCCAAGCTTGAGAAACGGAAACTAGAAGACGTTAGAGTGGTGCGCGAGTTTCCCGATGTGTTTCCGAAAGACTTGCCCAGTTTGCGACCGGATTGCTTAGTGGAATTCCGGATCGACCTCATTCCGGGAGCGGCTCTGATTGCTCGAGCTCCTTATCGATTGGCTCCTACCGAGATGCAATAAGTGATGACTCAAATCCAAGACGTTCTTGAGAAGGGTTTCATATGGCCGAGCTCGTTACCTTGGGGAGCTCCGGTTTTGTTTGTCAAGAAGAAAGATGGCTCAATAAGAATGTGCATCGATTACAGAAAGCTGAATAAGGTAACGGTGAAAAACAAGTATCCACTTCTGAGGAATGACGACTTGTTTGATCAGCTGCAAGGTGCGGGTTGCTTCTCGAAGATTGACCTTCGGTCAGGGTACCACCAAGTGAAGGTGTCAAAGAGCAACATTCCAAAGGGGTTTTATCGAAAGGGGTTTTATCGGTCTTTTTGGTTGGTGCATTATTTAGTATTCGGGCAGTTGTTTCTAGGGCATAACCCCAGAAACTTTTAGGCAGATTGGTACGACTCATCATAGAGTGAACCATGTCCAACAAGGTTCTATTCCTTCTTTCGGACACACCGTTATGTTGCGGTGGTCCGGGAGGAGTTAATTGGGATACTATCCCATTATTTCTTAGATGGTCAATAAACTATTGGCTTAGATATTCCCGACCCCAGTCCGATCGAAGTGTCTTTATCTTTTCGCCAAGTTGATTCTCTACTTCATTCTCAAACTCTTTAGAAAACTAAAAGCTTTCAGATTTGTTTTTCATTAGGTAAACATACTCGTATCTACTGAAGTCATCAGTAAAAGTAATGAAGTTGCGATGACCATTTCTTGTGGTTGAACTAAAGGGCCCACACATATCAGTATGTATTATCCCTAATAGTTTTGTTGCCCTTTCGGGTTTGCCTTTAAAAGGAGCCTTTGTTATCTTGCCCATTAATCAAGATTCACATACATCATATTAATCATCACACGATTCCAACACTCCGTCCGCCTGGAGTTTGGCTATGCATTTCTTGTTTATGTGTCCAAGACGACAATGCCACAAATAGGTCTGATTTAAGCCTCGCTTAATTCATTTATTGTTTACATTATACATTGATTCATAATTACAACTATTTTGCATATCCATTTCATAAACACCATTGTGTGGTGTGGCCACAAAATACAAAACATTGTTAAGATAAGCTGAAATTGAATTATTACTGAAAGTAAACATAAATCCAGTTTGTTGAAAACGAGAAAAAGAAACGATATTCCTAGTAATGCTAGGTACATATAAACACTTGCTAAGTGCTAAAATAAGACCATTTGGCAGCTTCATGTCATAAGTCCCTTGAGCAATAGCAGCTACCTTAGCTCCATTCCCCATTCGAAGCTCCATTTGGTCTGGTTTCATTTTCTCTTCACTTCTTAGTCCCTGAAAAGTAGTACAAATGTGAGTACCACACCCAGTATCCAATACCCAGGAATCAGAGTCAGAAATGAATAAATCAATGGTAAACATACCTGAAGGTCCGACACCATTAGCCTTCTGCTTCTACATTTATGCCAATAGAGCGGGGCAGTTTCTCTTCCAGTGTCCCTTCTGGTTGCAGTTGAAGTAAACTGCTTCCTCGGGAATTTTTTCCTTGCCCTTTTCCTTGTTGGAGCTTCCAACTTTTCTTTTACCCTTGGTAACCACCTTTTCTTCTTGTTTATCCCACCTTTAGGTTTGATCATCAACACCTGTTTTGGTTTGGATAAATCCAACTTGGATTTCATATTTCTCTCAGCAGTTTTAAGCATGTCGTGAAGCTCCGTGAGAGTTTTCTCCAAACCATTCATATTGTAGTTCAGAACGAACCGGTCATATGACTTGGATAAAGAATTGAGAATCATGTCATTTGCCAATTCTTGACCCAGTGGGTAGCCAAGATGGGTTAATCGGTCAATATACCCTTTCATTCTTAAAACGTGGGTACTGACTGAGGAACCCTCAGTCATCATGCAAGCATGCAATGCCCTGACTGTATCGAACCTCTCTTGCCTTGCTTGTAACTGAAACATGGATTACAGAGAGGATATCATATCCCAAGCATTCATGTATTCATGTTCCCTCAGTAGCTCGGGAGTCATGGATGCTAGCATCAGACAGCTAACATCATTGAGATGCTTATCATAAGTAGCCCTGACCTCAGCTGAAGCATTTCTAGCAGGAGGGTTTGGAGGGGGGGTTTTCGAGAACGTACAACTTCTTTTCGTGCTTAAGGACAACCCTCAAGAAACGAAACCAGTCCACGAAGTTCGTACCGTTCAGTTTATCCTTGTCAAGGATTGATCGTAATGTAAATTGGGATAAGCCGTTTGTGCATACAGTTTGGTTGGAGGCGTTAGCGGCCATCTACAAAATAAGTTCAATTTTAGTAATTTTTTTAAAATCTCAAATTAATTAATATTACCTTCCAAAAATAAATTTAATTTGAGCTAAGATCCATATATCACCTATTTCCGTAAATGGCCAAGCAACTGTTTACGGAACTAGGTTATTATTTAGGTAGGAATCATCCAGTTATGTTCAACATAACTTTTAGATATCGTGGGATTTCTATTAATATATCATATGTTAAAAAGCGTATTTAATCCCACTACAACGCCTTGAAAGTACTCATAGATGGCTAAGCATTGTCTATGATATTTTCAAGTAAACTAACCATACTAAGATATCATGATTCCACCTAAAGTCTTAACTTAGGGTTTATTGGGAACAATCGTCCAAAATACGACTATTTAAGTGAATGGCCAAGCAACTGTCCACTTAAATCTCGTTATCCTGGCGCCTTGTCTTACACTATAATCATCTGATATGATTGGCTAAGCACTGACCATACCAAACTCTTGTAAGCTTAACAAATATCTTAAATGGATGGCGCATAGTTTACATTTGTGAAATGTTTAAATTTTATATAACTTTTTTCTTTTAAAACGTTTGAATTTATCTATAAAAATCTTGTTTTAAAAGTTTAATTTATTAAATCGGTTTGAGTTTGATAAACATATCAATTTTAAAATATCATATTTTATTTTACCGATTTAAATTTGTTTTGCGTTTGATTCTTATTTTAGGCATTTGCAATTATCATAATAATAATAAAGCAATAAATAAAACCAAACACAAAATAAACAATCACAACAATAATAATATATGGATTTGCCCCCAATGTGGTGTTGTGAACCAACACAACAACCACGGTCAATTCTAAGGACGTCTTCAAGCTCCCACTGGCCTCGCCATCTTGGTGAACTCCAGGGACTCCGTCTCGATCTTTTGAAACTCCGTCTTCGTGTAAAATAGAAAAATACAACAAATTCTATCTATTTACATTTGTCCCTATCTAGAAAATTAAATTAAAAATTACATCCCATGCAATTAATACATTTTAATTTTCCAAAACAAAATAAATCAACCACGGGTCTTTTCGGGGAAATCAATATATTATGCAATATTTTAAACATAAAATAAAAACAAAACGGCCGAAATTTAATTAAAATGATTAAAAGGCCAACATAATGGGAACAAATTATTATTTGGCAAAATAAAATTATTTGACCTATTTCATAACCCAAAAACTATTAATCCTATAAAATGGACCTTGGCCCATCCTACGCCCAGCCGTCAAGGTCACAACCCCGTTCCAGCGACTACCGAGACACGGTGACCGACAAAAAGATTTAGACCATGGTCAAATTGGCTAGAGCATCGGCCCATCCACCACCGAACTAAGGGGAAAAAAAGACCTGCCGCTTGGTTCTATGGCCAGCGGCGGTGGCTAACACGACACAACCATGGACCTGCAACCTACAGCAAAAGAGAAACACGACATAGGCCGTGGCACACGGCGACATGGCCAGAAAGAAGTGAGGGCGACGGTGACAGCAGCCAGCCACCACGACACATATGCCGACGGCCTGTGATGATGGCAAAAAAAAAACACCAACAGCCGCTAAGGACGACGTGAGCGATCAACCACACATTGCACGAACCGTGGTCCAGCGGTGGTTGCAGGCGACCGAACTACTTAGGATTTCAAAAAAAAACTTTTGGCCGACGATCTGTCGTGAAAAGGAGGCGAAGCAGTAGCCCGTGGTCCAGAAACCGTGGACTCTGATCGATTCCGACCATCAACTAAAACAAGCATCGGCAACGGCCGGTGATTACCGACGAGATTGGTCGATGATGATGAAGCCAATCAGTTGTGGTTGCTAAGAGATAGAGAGAGACGATCGGATAAATGCCTCATGCGGTGGTCCAGCGGTAATCAAAAACAAAAACAAGAGACAGATGCCTCATGCGGCTGTGTCTCATAAGATGTGAAGAAGAAGGTGAATAGGGTTTACAACCCTTTCACAATGAATAGACAAAAGTATCAGGTCACATGACCACTTAGAAAGAATAAAAACTTATTATGCGTTTTTTTTATTATTATAGTGTAGACCCAATAAAAAAAATTGGTCTAATTAGTCAAATTTTAAAATTTTAATTTGTCATCATAATAAAATTGTTCCCCTTTTGATTATATGACATCAAAGTGGCTCTGATACCACTGTAGGGTTTTAATGCAATTTGTAATCCTTATACGCAGCAAAAATTAAAAGGAATTTTGGTTACAAAATAGAAAACCTTTCTAAAATTTAAAACCCAAACGGATCCAATAATGTGTTTAATCAAAACTTAAAACCACACCATAGGGTGTTTAAAGATGTACCTTTCAGATCTGTTGTGGTTAAACTAGTTGAGCACTTAGAAACCAATCTAGGTTTCCTCTAGCGGTATCCACACACGAACATGTGAAATTCCACCGGGTGCTAGCCCAATAACCCTAGATCTATATATGTGTTTTACAGAAAATAAAATGGTTTCTTTTCTGTATTTTTCTGAAAGACTATTCTAATTCAATTGTCTATCAAATGGTTTAGCCTAACCCCTTATTTATACTAGAAGAATTATAGTTAGACTATAATTTAATTTAAGGATTAAATAAGGTTTAGTAATTATCTGTAATATTCAAATTCAAATTCAAATATATATATATATATATATATATATATATATATAATTATCCTTTTAAACTTTAAAATATAATTATATAATTACAGATAATTCTCCGTAATTAACATAATTACGTTTTCACCCTGTAATTTATCATAATTACAGTTTAACACATATTTTCATAAAATTCGGGTTTCTATAAATGGAAACAAACGCATTCTTTGTGTGCGACTTATTGGTTTACATACTCCTCAGCAGTATCTCTGTGTGACACGTGTCGTGGGCATATAATAACTTACAATATATATATATATTAGTATTATATATATGTGTATATATATAAAACGGTAATCAAATGAGAACCAAAAAGAGGATGTGAACCGTGAGAACCGATCTAAGCCATTTAGTGATTTTAATCTATGGCCATTAATCACAATGGCATTTTTGTGATTTCTTTTAAATCTGAAACCATTTATTGAATAATGACAAATTGAAAGGGACATTCAAGTCATTTTTTAGATCTCACCAAATATTACGTCTTCTTCTTGTATGTGCTTGTAAAACTCCAAATTAACAGGCCAATCAAATCCATTCAAACCCTAATTCTCTTTCTTCTATATACCTTCTCTGATCAATCACTACATTTTCCTTTTTAGTTCCACTTCTCATTGTTTATACGAAGAAAGATTAAGATTTTGTGGTCAAATGATGAAATTGAATGACTTAATCAAGAAGTAGAAGAGGTTGCAACGAAAGTTATCAATGGTGGTAGTGATAGCAGTGGGTTAGTGGGTTAGTGGGTTAGTGGGTTAGTGGGTTAGTGGGTTAGTGGGTTGGTGGGTTGGTGGGTTGGTGGGTTGGTGGCCATTAAAGATGGTGGCGACAGGAACAGATTAGAAGAGAATCAACACGACCAGACGTAAGAACATCCGACGACATATATTCGCTGCGGGCAGCTCCGATAGCAGCCAGCAAACCCAAGAAAATCTTTGGCGAGTTCACCTGAGTCCACTCATTCCATCTACCCAACAAAGCACTGCTGAAGAAGAAGGTGGCACACAAGACGGTGGCAGAAGTAGTTTCAACGACATTGCTCCTAGTGATGGTTCACTATCAATTCAGCCATCTGCAACAGTGATTTTGCTTGAAGTTTTGTTTTAAGCAATATAGGGTTTCAAGAGGTTGAATGGATTTGAATCGTATTTGATTTTCTTATTGTTACATTGTTTGGATGGATCCGCGATGATGAACGGAAGTTGTTTTCTGTCAGGTAATAAGAGATATGTAACGGTGGGGATTTTAATCCCCATAACTATGTTGATTCATGGGGTGAAAATAGCATATAGATAAAAAGTTTTCTTTAATTTCATAAGGTGAAATGACATATAGACGAAATTTGTGTTTGATTTCACGAGGTGAAATAGATTACTAATGAAACTTGTATTTAATTTATGTGGTGAAATGACATATATATGAACATTATGTTTGGATTTCATGAGGTGAAAGATCATATTTATGAAATTTTTATTTTTATTTCATGAGGTGAAATCGTATGTGTGTTTCATCTGATGAATCTTTGTTACAAAATGACGATTATGCCCTTTTCATATGGTGAAACTACTTTTAATTAAAACCATATAATCTAAACCAAATTACGGTTCTCACGGTTCTCACATGATTTAACCCCTATATATATTAGTACTAGTTAGTTACCGTGCAATGCGGCGGGATGCAAAATCTGAATAAGTGTAGGTAAAATTGCATGATACAATTATGTTTTACCAAGTAACACATAGTTTGGTTTACCTTATGTAGAGTGTGAAAACAAGTATAAAGCAAATTTGTGATATGGATGTCAAACCATATTCAATTAAATTGAATGTGTATCATGCTATAATATGATCCTAAAAATCATTAAAAAAATAATGTTTGATTCTACCATAACATTATGTCATGAATTTGATTCTTTTCCATCTTTTTTGTAACTATGGGCATCTGGATCAACTTATGTGCATGGGTTAATTCTTCTATTGACATCGGGTGGGCTATTATTTATATATAGATACAACTAAATCAACCTTCAAAAATAGAAGAAATTGAGTATCAAGACTGATTGAACTCTAAAATATAACAATATACATGAGAATTGTCGACATCTTTATTATTTATATACATTAAAGCACCAAAAATAATGTCTAAATCGATAAAGTTCATATAACAATGAAACAACTTTGACCACAAAAAAGTTCCCAAAAACAACCCCAGAAACAATATGTGATGGGTACGTACAAGTAATTCAATTTGTTAATCTTTCATATACTTATAGTATGCGCTTGGAGCAAGTCCTCAGTTGTCAGATTCAGAACCTGCAAACATCAGATTCAAACGTTAAAAATGGAAAGAAAGATGGAATCTTCATAGGAAGAAAATCAATTATCTATGATATTCACCCGTACAATTTAACATAGTTCTCAATAAACATAAAAATTAAGCTTACATCCCATAATGATTACTCGTAAATTTACATAATCCATGTTGAAAACTTGATTACATATAGATTATACTATATCTTCCACTGTTAAGTCAGATTTTATAGTAATCATTGTATTTATAGGCTTGGCCTAATACTGTGTTTAGAGAGCTTTTATCTGTTGTATTAGCCAAGGGTATTTAAGTCCCTTGTGGCTTTGGTGTTTGTAAGTCATTCACGCATAACTCAATACAAGAACACTTCTGCGCTTTCAATCTCTCTCTCTCTACTTTCTCTCTCTAAGATTTAGTTGATTTTGGGATTATCAATTGGTATCAGAGTTGTTCTAAATCTGAGAGAATTGAGAGAAGTTAAGGAGAAGTTAAAGAGACAAAGAGTTCAAATGTATATCTACTACTCAAGTTTCGTTCAAGATTCTATTTTTCTCAGCCATACTAGTCTTTTGTTGTTCCAGCTCCCATCACCACAGTTCATTCAAGTATATTTAAAAGAGGTGCGTCGTCTAGAGCACAAGCTGATGAACCAATTGTTCTTTCAAGCTAATTACAAACAGGTCCAGTTTTTGTCAAGGCAGCAAAGGTAACAGAGTTTAAAAGATGCTGAGAAGAATTTTTTTTTAGTCAAGAAGCTTCGCTAAGTCGCTTAGATGGTCTGTGCTATTTTAGAAGATGGATATTGAAGACCACAGCGCCAATGATTACTAAGGGGGAGATTGTTAAGTCAGATTTTATAGTAATCATTGTATTTATAGGCTTGGCCTAATACTGTGTTTAAAGAGCTTTTATCTGTTGTATTAGCCAAGGGTATTTAAGTCCCTTGTGGCTTTGGTGTTTGTAAGTCATTCACGCATAACTCAATACAAGAACACTTCTGCGCTTTCAATCTCTCTCTACTTTCTCTCTCTAAGATTTAGTTGATTTTGGGATTATCAATTGGTATCAGAGCTGTTCTAAATCTGAGAGAATAAAGAGAAACTTGTTTCAAATCTGAATTTGTGATTGAATCAGAAAATTTTCTTGATTTTCTTGATTTTTTCAAGAAAATCTCATTTTTTGATTTTTAATCAAATTCAGTCTGGTTTTTGAACGAATTGCCTTGTTTTCTGGTTTGTTGGATTCGATTTTAATAGAAAAACATATTTGATTCACATCAGATTGCAAGAAAATTGTGTTTTGATCTTCAATTTTGAAATTTTTAGAATTTCTAGAAAAGTCGTTTTTCACGTATTGTTCATATTACGAATTCTTGATTTTGTGGTTTTTGATCTAATTGTTTGAATCAAAGTTGTTAGAAAGTTGTTTTCGAACATTTATGTGCAAGAAAATTTCATCGAATTTGGTTTTGTAATCGTAATTAGAAGGTTTTTGTGGTTTTCAACGTTTTGTGCTAGATCTAAATTTTGCGCGAGTTCATCAACTTTGCGCCAGTTCTTACGTGCTTTGTGCCGGTTCTTCTCAGGTTTGTGCGAGTTCATCAGATTTGCGTCAGTTTATCTGAAGGTTTTCATCCAGCTCAAGTTTTCACGAAAAGTACAAGTTTTCTCTATCTGCATTTCGCGCAAAGTCTAGTTTGCGCTACCTTTGTATCACGCAAAGTTAAGTTTGCGTTACAGGCTTATCACGCAAATCTCTTTTGCGCCATCTACTATTCACACAAGTCAGTTTTGCGCCACTTACTTGTCAAGCAAAGAAAGGTTCTCTTCAACATCATCTCACGCAAAGTCTATTTTGCGTCATCAGTTCATTACGCAAACTCAAGTTTGTGCCATTATCGTTTCACGCAAATCTAAGTTTGCGCCAGCTTCTTCTCACGCAAAAGAAAGTTTGCGCTAGTCACTGTTCACGCAAAACTCTAGTTTGCGTCAACTTCTCTGTTTCAGACTCAGCATTTTCTGAAGTTTTTCATATATGGATTCTGAAAAGTTTGCATTTCAAGCTCAGTTCTACAAGAGTGATATCATGATGTCATTAGGCACATAAACTCGTCCTCCAGTTTTGGTTGATGAAAATGAGTTCACTCAGTGGCAAGATCGGTTTCTGAATTTCATCGAGCGTCAAAAAAACGGAGATGACATGATGAAGATTTTATCTGAAGAATCTTTTGTAAAACCCACTCTGGCTTCTGGATTATCAAAGCCTACTGCTGAGTACACACCCAATTAGTTGGTGCAATATAAAGCCAATCGTGATGTAAAGGCTAATCTGATGCTAGCTTTGCCAAATTCTATCTACAACAGGATTGATTGCTTCAAAAACAATCCTAAACTAATGTGGGCACAACTAGAGAAGATTATGCTTGGGTCTACAGTTGCGACACAACTTCGGCATACACACTACATGAACAACTTTGAAGAATTCAAAGCCAAAGATGGGGAGCCACTAAAAAATGTTTATGACAGGTTCTGTGCGGTGATAAATGATCTTAGGAAGATAAAAGTGGAAAATACTGAGCTGGAGACTAATCTGAAGTTTCTCAATGCTTTGCAACCAGAATGGAATAAATCTTGTCATCTCTTGAGGAATGATGTCAGAATATCTACCATGCAAATCCAAGAGATGTATGAAATATTGCTGACAGATTAGTGTATAGTCACAGAGAAGAAGGCCAAACTTGACAGAAAGAATAAGAAAACAGTGGATCCAGTTGCACTTCTCACAAGCAAACTGTCTGAACAAGAATTATCGAAGAATGCTTATGATGGTGCAACTGATGATGATGGTGAGGCTCTTCAGAAAGCGATGATTCTTCTCTCTCAACACTATCAGAAAAAGTTCCAACCTCGTTCGGGTTCCAACAATCTTCGCTTCACTTTTGGGTCTCAAAATGTCAAAATGCCCGAGGCTAAGAAACCTGCTGCATGTTTCAACTATGGAAAGTCGGGTCATATCGCTAAGGAGTGTCGAGTGAAGAAAGTTCGGGATTTGGCATATTATCGGAAGAAATTGGAACTGGCCGAAAAGAGAGAGAATGGAACTGTTTTGCTTGCTGAAGAAGAATTTTGGCTTGATCACTCCGATGATGAAGCTGATAATGTAGAGACTGCTCATATGTGCTTCATCGGAGATGATCAAAGTGATGATGATGACACTGATAAAGATGAGGTACTTTCTTATTTTGATTTCAAGTTTATTTCTTCACAGATGAACATTATTATAACTGCTTTACATGATCTTTGCTCAAAGTTATTATCTGAAAAACAATTAAATTCAGAAAAGTCAAATTTGATTGATAAATTACAAATTTCTTTGAAAGATGAAAAATCTATTTTGGATCATACAAAAGACATATTTCAAAAGAAATTAGATGATTTAGAAATATCAAATATGACTTATTTTGATTCTTTGACTAAAATGACCAAATTAAAAGATATTTTTTCAGATAAAATAAATGAGTTGGAAGAAAAATTATATCAAAGGAATCAATCTGAACAAACTATTTATTTGAACAAACCGCAGAGTTATGAGTCTATAAAAGAAAAATGGGGACTTGGTTTTGAAAATCGTCATTGTTTAAACAATGCTATAGAAAAATCCCCTACTTTATATAAATACGATTATCTAACTCTTGCTAAATATGCTCCTCAATTTAAAATTGATTGGATGAATGAAAAGCAAGTGTTAGAAATCGAAAATGAGAAAAGGATGAATAACAAGAAAAAGGAAATTTCTTTTGTTTACACGCGCGAAAATACCAAATATTTTCCAAAAAAATCAAAGAAGAACGGAAACAGTTTAAATGATATTTCTCCTATTAAATCTTCATTGTCTGATGATTATTTTGATATCTGTTCTACTAACACTAATAAAGAAAATATATCTCCAGTTTCTTATGATTCTAAGAGATATATTTCTCCATTAGTGTTAGAAGTAAAATCATTGACCTTGAAGATAAAATAGAAGAACAACATATTCAAAGCATAATTGAAACATATATTATTTTTTCTTCTATGACTTCAAGTCTTGAAGAAAAATTAATTTCTCAAAAACTAGATTCTGTTTCTGGTCTTTCTTCTGATTTTAAAGAAAACAAAAAGAAAGTTCTAAAATCTGAAATTTATTTCTCAAATTTTTTCTGACTCCGAGGCAAGTTCAGATTTATTGTCTGATCAGTTGGGTTTCTTAAGTAAAGTTGCTTCTTCTGATTCAAATCTTAAATCGAAAATTCTTGACGAATCTTTTACGCTAAATGATGATTATTATAAACCAAAGCGTAAAAGAAGAAGGTAAAAGAAACAAGTTACTGTTATTTCTGAAAATTCTAATTCTTCTGATTCAAATATTTTCGATAGGACTTTGAGCACTCATACAAGGCAAATATGGAGGGTCAAGCGGACATCGGATGAATCTGCGACTAATGAGGATCAAAATGTAGACAAACTTTGTAGAAATGATTCATTTGCTACTTGTAATAAAATTTTCAAATATTCAATAAAGCAAATGATTCAAATTTCAAAAGATGTCTCCTATTCCTCCTCTGGTTCAAGTTCAGATGATTATGCTTCGTCTTCTACTGATAATTCTGTTAATTCATCTGACTATTTTTCTCGTGCTTTCTATGTCAAATCTAACAAGTTTTCTCCCTTTAGAAATGCAACTAACAAACATGGACCCAAATTCAAGTGGGTACCAAAATCTCAAATTGATTCTAAGTTGCAGGCATCTAATGTCAAGGGGGAGTAAGAGAATGTTGGCTTCTAAGTACATCAGTTTAGAACCCGTACTTCAATGAACTTCGACTTCTAAACATATCAGTTTAGGACTCGTTCTTCAATGCATATAGCTTCTGGACAAATGAGAAACTATGAGTGCATCTAATTAATTCCGCTGCATATATCTCTGACTATGATGTTGTTCCAGTTTTTCTCATGTTTTTTAAGAATCTGAGCAAATTCATTCCATACTTGAATTTGTACAACCCAAATCTTTCATTTGTGACACAAATTCATTATATATTATGTGGAAGAAGGTATTATTGAATTTTATTTTGTTCCGACTAAATATCAATTTGCCGAATTCTTTACTTTTGTCTTAAATGAAAATTTTTCAAACTCGGCATGTTGAATTTAAAAGTTTAAATCTTTACAAATTTTATTCTATAAAGAAAAAGCTTTACAGTTTTTCTTTCTTTTGAATAAAATGTGTGTCTAGGATAAATTTTCAAGTTGCTTTGTTTATATCGAAGTTTTATATGTTCAACTTTCAAGTCTTACAAAAGTCGAAAGGTCAGCAACATGTTTGAAACTTTTGCATTCTGCTTTAAAGATATGTGATTCGGAATATTTATAGTTTATAATGCTTGGAAAACCTAAAACGTCAGAATTATGGATCGTAATGAAAATATGGGCTAAGCACTTAGATGTAAAACTGAGTGATTGAGATGAATATTATATATATAAAATCCAGAAATCTCTAAGTTCAAAAGTTTGTACCTGTGACCTTTCTGGTTTGGGAAAGTAAGTTTCATGGGATGCTTGTCACCTAGTCCCCTAAGGCCAACTGGTCTGGGAGCGGCTGACCCAAATCCTGCAATAGGATCAGATAGAAAGTTACGTTTATGGCATGTTCTTTACTTACCAAACTTTTTGATTAAAAGATGCCAAAGTGCAAAAGCTTAAAAGATGCCAAAGAGCACACTCATGTGAAGATGCCAATGTGCACACTGCTATAAGATGCCAATGAGCACACATCTCATGATACTTAGTGATATGTTTGAGTTGCGACAAACCTATAAATTTGTGAAAATCTTAATTTTGATGGCTTAGTGTGAGTACATGGAAAGTTCTCTATTATATTTTTAGAATTGCATTTTCTTGAAGCTAATCGAAGTTCGCATGCTAGCACACTGAATAGATTGATGAAAGTTTTTGAAACTGAACATGTTTTAACTTGATATGCAATGAAACTTGTATTTGTATCCAACAACATACATTTGATTTCATTTGATGGATAAATCTGTGATATTTTACTAAGTAGAATTTAATTTGCATAGTGTTTAAATTTTTATATATTTAGTTGTTTCAAAATACATATTCAGTTTATTTTTCTATCTACATTGATCTTTCAATTCTTGTGTTCTCATGTCGTAGTAAATGGGTCTATGCATTTTTCAAGGGGGAGTGAATAAGGAGAATATTTTGAAAGATCATATCTCATATTTCGAGGGGGAGTATCTGTTTTTCAATATGAATGCTAAATTGAATTGTCATATTTAGTGCATTTGTGTAGGGGGAATCAAAGAGATTAACACGTGAAATTTTTAAGATTTCAAGTCAGCTTTGCGCCAACAGTTGGTTTCGCAAAACTCAACTTTGCGCCACCTTCATCTAGCGCAAAACTAAGTTTGCGCCACCAACATGTAGCACAAAACTTCCCTTTTTCTCCTTTATTCTGATTTTGCAGATCTTAAGTTGTCTCGTCTCCAAATTTGCATGACCAAGTTGATCCAGATCATCAAGGTCATGAGGGGGAGAAGTTAAAGAGACAAAGAGTTCAAATGTATATCTGTTGTTCAAGTTTCGTTCAAGATTCTATTTTTCTCAGCCATACTAGTCTTTTGTTGTTCCAGCTCTGATCACCACAGTTCATTCAAGTATACTTGAAAGAGGTGCGTCGTCTAGAGCACAAGCTGATGAACCGATTGTTCTTTCAAGCTAATTACAAACATGTCCAGTCTTGTCAAGGCAGCAAAGGCAACAAAGTTTAAAAGATGCTGAGAAGAATTTTTTTTAGTCAAGAAGCTTCGCTAAGTCGCTTATATGGTCTGTGCTATTTTAGAAGATGGATATTGAAGACCACAGTGCCAATGATTACTAAGTGGGAGATTGTTAAGTCAGATTTTATAGTAATCATTGTATTTATAGGCTTGGTCTAATACTGTGTTTTAAGGTGCATATACTGTGTAGTATTGGCTAGGGTATTTAAGTCCCTTGTGGCTTTGGTGTTTGTAAGTCATTCACGCATAACTCAATACAAGAACACTTCTGCGCTTTCAATCTCTCTCTCTACTTTCTCTCTCTAAGATTTCGTTGATTTTGGGATTATCATCCACTAATACTTTGGTAAAAGAACCAGGTGCGAACTTTCAATGATAACAGTTTAATGTTCACAACAAACATATATTTGAAAGAGGTGCGTCGTCTAGAGCACAAGCTGATGAACCAATTGTTCTTTCAAGCTAATTACAAACAGGTCCAGTCTTGTCAAGGTAGCAAAGGTAACATAGTTTAAAAGATGTTGAGAAGAATTTTTTTTTAGTCAAGAAGCTTCGCTAAGTCGCTTAGATGGTCTGTGCTGTTTTAGAAGATGGATATTGAAGACCACAGCGCCAATGATTACTAAGGGGGAGATTGTTAAGTCAGATTTTATAGTAATCATTGTATTTATAGGCTTGGTCTCATACTGTGTTTTAGGGTGCATATACTGTGTAGTATAGGCCAGGGTATTTAAGTCCCTTGTGGCTTTAGTGTTTGTAAGTCATTCACGCATAACTCAATACAAGAACACTTCTGCACTTTCAATCTCTCTTTACTTTCTCTCTCTAAGATTTAGTTGATTTTGGGATTATCATCCACTAATACTTTGGTAAAAGAACCAGGTGCGAACTTTCAATGATAACAGTTTAATGTTCACAACAAACAACAAATGGCATATACTTTCATTTACAAACAAACAATTTTATCATTCAAAAATATGCATAAGCGGCATCTGGGTTATTAAAAGCAGAAGGTTCCCTAGATTATCATTTGCTCCAAGTAATGTGTTCATGCTCTTCTACTATACAAACATCCCGAATTTTTGATTTTAACTTATTCCATCTCTGAGTTTCGATTACATTCTTCAAGGTTGATGTAGCAACTGAGTGGATCAAAAATACCAATTTTCATAAACCAACAGTTTTAACTTTTCAATACCTGAGATTGTCGAGCAGCCCCTAGAAGTGCAGTCTCCATCATTTTCATCTCCTTCTTCACCTTCTCAAGTTCAACCATAGAATTTGCATTGTCAGACAAATTGCTTTCTGAACTCGAGCATTTTTCCTTTAAGTCACTTTGAATATCACTTGTTAGTTGGCCTAGCATACGAACTTCATCATTTGCATTGTCTTCCTTTGAAACTACTTCAGGAATCATCGGAGAGGCATCATCTGAACTTTGCAATGACTGCAAATGGACTTCTTCATTAAGCTCAGTCATAATCCCATCTTGGCCATCAAATGAGGGTTTCAACACTTCAACTGCAGAAACTTCCTGTGAAGTCTCTTCTGACTATATCTTTGGTCCATCCTCATCCTTAGGTAGATCATCCTTAGGTAGATCAGGAGCAGGGTGCACTTCATTTAGCTCAGAAGTAACTATAACTTGGTCTGAGAGATTTGTTGACTCGTCTTGTATTGATTCAGACTTCTGTGAAGGATCAAACGTTGAGCTATCCCTGCTGACTGGGGTAGGATGGGACATGAGTGAGACAAAAATGCAGTTTTTTTCTCCCTCATGGAACAAAAACATGGGAAATGGGGCATGATTGTTGAATTACTACTAAAGCATCCTATGTCGAATTAAAACCCGAAAACCTTCTACAACAATTTCACCCACCTAAGTCCCTTAAATCCTCAGCATGTTGTGTATAACTACCAACTTAAATTGATGCATTATGTAAAGAAAATGCTTTCACACAAACAAAAGACTTACATTTTTCTTCAAAGTTTGCCTTTGGCATTAATGTTGCTCTTATTCTTGTCTTCATCTTTCACTTTTTTGTTGCCTCTAGCAATCGCTTCCTTTGAATTTCTCTCTCTCTTTCAACACACATGTATTCTTCTGCTCAATCTATTTATCCACATGCTCACCCCCTATTTTGATCTTGTCGCCAATCTCTTCAACTCATTGCAAAATTATGTTGATCTGATTCAACTAAATGCCTCATTATCCACCTTTTTCTTCTATGCTTATAAAGTTGTGTATCACATTTTTTTTCATCAGAGTTCCTCTTTGGTTTTGTAAATCATTCATTATCAATCGTTCAAAAGCTAAATTTGGTTTTGTACCTCTGATTTTGGTCATCCCCTGTAAGGATCTTAGAATCATTAGTTGATATTTGAAGCCTGACACATAACAAAACAAACTCAGAAAAAGTAAACCATAACTATCAAATTGTTAAATAAAACTGGACCAAATTTGGGGATTGGCGTAAATGTAACTATTCATATCCTTTTAAGTAATATCTTTAATATTGCCAGATTGTTCATGCTGTCATCCAGATTTGTAAGGCATGAATGAAACAAGCCAATGAAATTTTATGGAAATCAAAAGAAAATCTCAAGAGTTTGTAAGGATTTGGGACGTTTTTATGAAGAAATCATCCGTTGTTTTAGGATGATTACAGTTTGTAAACACCAAATACAACAAAACATAACATAATCAATAATCGGGAAGATATGGAGAATGGAGCAAGAGTGGAGATGAGAAATCAATTAAAGAATTCGAGTACAATAGTTCCATTGAATGACTTCAAATCATAAAACCTAAAAGAAAGAAAGAAAAGGTCAAAAAATCACAACAAATCGAGAAAAGACATAAAAACCTATCTTGGAAAGGATCGGTAACATTTCGAGGAACAACATACAAGAAAGAACGAAACTAAAAACGGAAAATCATACCTTAATAAAATGGTTTGTTGCTTTTAATTTTGAGTTGTATACCGAGATTGGAATCGAAAACCTGACAATACAAAAAGAAAAATATGTCAATGACTGGAAGCAAAAAAATTAACACAAATCCCAGTATGAAACACGACAATTTTAATCCTATCCCCAAATCAAGTGTAACAAAAACCTAGCCGCCGGCCACCGTTGTCCTGACCGTCGTAGTTGCCGAAATTGATACTGAGTGAGAGAACCAGCAAGTGAGGGAGAGACCCTCAACAATCATCTTCATAGAGAGAGCAATAGCAGTGAAAAACTGAATACGTGGGTGAGGGAGAGACCATTGTCAATAAGGTAAAAAGAAATATATAGAAATATATAGAAAACTTAAGAAAGAATCTTAGAAGGACTTACAGTCATGATATCCCCCAACATGCATTAGCAGTGGATCATTTTTCTTTTCACCTGTAAATATCCAAATATCTAGTTCAAAAATAAATTAATTAATAAAGTAGGGGTTACAAGATGATTACTGTATATCAATGTAGAATTAAATTAAACAGAAGAAATCGATTAAAGTGAAACGGAAGAGACCTTGAAGAAATCGATTCAACACAAAGAAATTATTTTTGGTGCCCTTAACACAGAAGATATCAATACGAGTGAAGAAATTGATTCAACACAAAGATACCTTTCAAGTGAAGTCCTGATCGATCAAATGAAACAAAAGAAACCCATTTATCACAAAAACCCTAAAACAAAAGAAATTGTTACCATTGAAGCGGCGAATAAAGGAAGAGAAAGGGCTCTCGTCGAGAGGAGCGAGAAAGACCAAGAGGAGCGATAAAACCATCCATGGTCGTCTGTCTTGGATCCTGAATCGTCATCTCGAGAAGAGTGGGAGTCTAGAAGAAGATAGAGAGGTGTGAATTAAAGCCTTCGGAAGTATAAACCCTGAATAAATGGCATTGATAACTTGTACATTTAGCTGCTCATGTTGTAATCAAGAGATTTAAGACTTTAAGACTTTAAGACTTCAAGACTTTTTAAGACTTTATGCTTTAATATGTAGTACTTATTGCTTTAAAGATTGTCTTTAAGACTTTTAAGACTTTATGCTTAAAAGTGTTGTACTCTATGCTTAAAAGGGTGTTTTTAAGACTTTTGAAAAATTTGCTTTATAAGGTAGTATAGATAATATAAATAGCCTTTGATTAAATATTTAAAATAGAACTTGGAAATGTAATTTTACAACTTCACTTTAATCGTGTGTCCATGACATTGTGTGAATTCATGAACTGTGAGTGATGTGACATATAGAGAAGCTTTGCATGTTTTGAAACATATGTATCAACATATCAATCAAGGATTGATTTTCATACCAATAAAGGATTAATTTCAGGGATTACAACAAATCATTTTAATTAATTGTAATAATATATTTGTATTTCTTAAAACTCATAACATATGTAAATCAACATATTAAATCCTAATATTGCTATTACAAACAGAATATCTTCAAGAGATTTAAAGATATTAAAAAAAGGAAAGTAAACCCTAGATCTAAACAAGAAACTCGTAGAACACAGAGAGAATACTAAGGTTTTCAAAAGAAAAATGAGCTGAATTATTCAAACAATTAGATTGAGACCTAATTTATATTTATCAGAAATAACATCTTCAGTCCTTCAACTTTACGAACGTACTCCGCTAACCCTGAACATCTTCAATAAGTGAGGCGCAAACCCTCTCTTCAACAACTTTCAGTAATGCTCAAAACCAGTCCCTCAACTTCTACAAACTTTACAACAAAAAGATTTAAGTTAGAAAAAATGACAAGATTGGTATCAAATATACTAACCTTTTAACACCCTCCCTCAATCCTGACATTGGAAAAGATCCAACATTTTTAATTTAGAAATGAGATAGCGATGTTGATTCACACCAAGTGATTTTGTAAATATATCAGCTGGATTTTCTGTTGATAGAAGTTTTTTCTCTATATGCTTAGTCCTTTCATGAAACACTGGGTTGTTAGCAATTTGAATAGCTGACTTATTATCACAATTTAAGTTTACAGGAAGAAGACTATCAAGTTTTAAATCAGCTAAAATACTAAGAACCCAGATAATCACGCAAAGGGCTGAAGCCATTGCCCTATATTCAGACTCGACAGAAGAGTGAGAAACAGTAGGTTGTTTCTTGCTCCTCCATGAAATCATGCAATTACCCAAAAAAAGGCAGTATCCTATAACAAACCACCTAGTTGACAAGCATTTTCCCCAGTCAACATCAATAAATGCTGAGAGCTTAAAATCAGAATCAGGACACACATAAAAATTGATACCTTTACCATGTGAAGCCTTTAAATACCTTAATACTCGAAGAGCTAAATTCAGATGAGACTGTCGTGGTGAATGCATGAATTGACTGAAATAATGTACAACAAAAGCAATGTCAGGTCTAGTAGCTAATAAATATATAAGCCTACCAATCAACCTTTGATACCCCGTAAAATCTTTTAACGGAGGATTCTTTATTTCAGAACCAACAGAGTCAGTTACAATCAAATTCATGTCCATGGGTGTATTAATAGGTTTACACCCCAGATATCCATAGTCACTTAACAATTCAAGGCAATACTTTCTTTGTGACATGCAAATACCACTATTAGTGTCAGGATCGAATTCTTAACAAGAATAAATTCTCAGAAACTAATATCAAAGAAGTTTGCGGAATAACACTTTGATATTCACTAAAACAGTAAACCAAAACAGTATATAATCAACAACTTGTAAACTTGTATTGAATGCTTGAAGTTACAAGATTAAACACACAACCTTAATATTGATGAACAGGCTCACCAATACGAATTCTACTTCTCTAGAATTAGGATCTATGCCTTGAGGTTGATTTTCTCTCTAGAACTAAAACTTAGAATGAAAGAATTAATCTCTATCTAAACTATTCTATCAAATTTGTACATATACTGAACAAAAGATAATTACAATAAATAAAATATCTTCAGTATATCTTCCATCATTATCTTCAAGCCTTCCATGAATATCTTGATTCTTTCCAGCTGTCATCCTTTCCATCCGGTTCTTTAAGTCAAAAGCAGTACTAACTATGCTCAGCAGCATTAATTTCTTCTAGCAGCATTAACTTGATCTTAGCAGCATTAACTACTAAGCAGCACTAACCACTAGCAGTACTAACTAGCCAAGCAGTACTAACTTTGTTCAAGCAGCACTAACTTTGACTAGCAGTATTAATTCTACTAGCAGTAGTAATACTCAGCAGTATTAACTTTGCAGTCTTCTAGCAGTAGTAATTCTGAACTAGCAGCATTAAAGACTTGTTCACATCTTCAGTTCCCAACAATCTCCCCCTAACTTGACTTTTAGGAAGAGAAGTCAAGTTCTTCAGATTTTCTTCAAGATGCTCCCAAAACTCTATCATGGCCTAAATTCCAGTGGTTGCATCCAATCCCAAACTCTGATTAATTGTTCTTTGAATCAAGTATTGAGCCATTTCTGAATCTGGAACACATCCTAGCTTCTTCTTCAGCATGGCATGAAGCTTTAATCTGCTATGGTTATATATTCTATCCACTAGAAAGTATTCAGTGTGATTTAAATCCAAAGTCACTGCATATACTCCACTAGTTTCATATAGAGTCCACTTGTTGACTGATTTGAACACATTCTTGATCACATGCTCTACTTCATCAGGCTTGAACATCATATACAGATACTCCATCACCAGTTTTGTAATTGAAATCCCTGAAGCCTTCAGTATATCTGCATACAACTTCATTCCTATCTCAAACATTTCTTCAAGATCTGACCTAGAGCATGTTCTGACAATCTTGACCCAAGTGTTGAATACCTCATACTTATCATCCTTTCTCTTGAGTCTAATGTACTCCTTTCCATCCAATGTCAATGTATCCTAGTGAATAACTTCAGGAGGCTTTATACCAACAGGTTCTGCTGAAAGTGGTTCAGGAACTTTGTCCATCACTACCATGTACATCTTTAAATCATCAGTACTTGAAGATTCTTTCTTTTCAGATGACTCAGGCACCCCTTCTTCTTCAACAACCTTATCAGCCTCTCCTTCAGTTATTCTAGGCTTCTTGATTGACTTTCTCCTTGCCATCATCTTGGTTCTCTTTAAAGTCCTTAGACTTTCTCCCAGAGTAGCTTATTTCTTTGATGGTGTTTCCTGCTCATCTGGAAAGGGCTTTTGTATCAAAAAATCATTACTTTCTTTCATCCTCTTCTCCATCTCCACTCTTGCAGTTTCATTCCCCTGAAGCTTTAACATCTCTAAATCATACAGCTCTTTAATCTTCTCAAAAGACATTTTGGAGAACATCTCCTTTTTGACTCCTACAGCACCTTTGAGAAATATAATCATCTTGTTTCTCTCTTGGGTACCTAGGAATGTCTTTGAGGGTTTTCTCTTCTTTGCAGCTGTTTTTACTACCACTGATTTCTTCAGAATTTCAGCTTTCTTCTGTGCAATTTCAGTTGCCAGGCTTTCTTGATAGGCTGCATTTAGTTCAGCAGCTAGAGCCTTTGCCATTTCCCTGTCCTTTTCAACCTGAACTTTTTCTTCCTTTTCAATGTCATCTTGCATCTTCCTGGCTAAGGCTTCATCTGATTCAACCAACCTTTGCTTTTTGACTGGTTGATCAGATTCCACCATCTTTGCTTTTCCTTTGTCTTTGTTCATTGCCTTCTTACTGTTATCTTTCTTGATCACTTCACCTTGATCTTTCATGATTACTCCTTTGGTCTTTGAAGTGACCTTGGGAGTATCATTCTTGGCTTTAAGTAAGGTTTCTGCAATCTCAAGATCTGTTAATACTTCTTTCACTATCTCTGCTGCTTTACTTGAACTAGCAGTATTAATGATTTCTACTGCATGCTCTGTTGTTACTGCTGCTTCTTGTGTTTCTATTTGCACTGGTTCTCTTTCTGTTTCTGCTTCCTGCTCCCCCTCAACATCACATTTCTCCCCCTCACCACCATATTTCATACCATCAAGCTCCAACTCCCTCTTTTCTGTAGCTTCTTCCATGTTGATCTCCCCCTTTTTGGGAGCATCATTCCTAGATTTCCTTCTCCTTAGCACAAATTGTCTCTTCTTCTTTTTCTGGACAAGCTTCATCACCAATTTCTTGAGTTTGGTAATCTGCACTTGTTGGGACAAGATTACCAATTTCATTTCCTCTATCTCTTTGCCTTGTTTGAGAACATCTTGGTTGATGTTGCCCATTGTTTCCATCAATTCATAGTAAGTATATATGTCCTCACCCTCTCCAGAAGTGTTACCCTCTTTTGAAGGATCATTGGATCTTTTTGTAGTGGAAGTCTTCTGCCTAGCAGAAGCACTGTCCACCCCCTTGGTTTCTTGGCACCAGGGACCTTTGAATGATTGCTCATTCAAAGTTTCCATGGGTGAGGTCTTATTTATGTTACCATTGTCCTTCTCTGTGCTAGCAGAAGTAGTGGCAGCCTCAGTACCCATATGATCAACCTCCTCCTCAGAGAGCACCTCCTTGGGGTTGGGAGACACCCCTGTGTTGTCCCTATGGATATTCTCTAAGGGAGAATTCTCCCTTAGAGGGCTAGTAGGCTTAGTGGTTGATGGTACAAGAAGGGAAGGAGCCTTCTTTACCTGTTTCCTTTTGTAAGTATGGGTGATTGGTGAAGTTGGTTTGTCAAGAAGAGACTGGGGAATTGATTTAGAGTGGGAAGGTTGGGATTGGCTAGCAGTAGGATGGTCTAAGGGGGGCCTTGACCCTGCTACCATACCTTCATTAGTTTGGGACACCACCATCATTGTAGAGAACAATGGGGTGTCTACTCCTTCCGAGTCCCCAGCAGACCTTCTCATATTTGAGAAAACCTTGCCTTTAGGGGGTTTTGGTACATATATTCCATCAGAATGAGGAATATCCGTCAATTCATGGTTGATTACTGCTTGAACAAACCTGGGATACATATAAAAGCTCTTTTTGTTTCCCATGTTTGAGACAAGATCATTGAAAATCATATGTGAAAAATTGTACCTTCTGGCAGTGGCCAAACAGACCAAAGCATAAGCAATGGGACTGCTGAACTCACTCCATCCAGTGGTCTTTTTAGAAATGCAGTGCATCAAGGTATGAACAAGAAAACGCCATTGGGGTGAGAATTTAGCTTTTGAGAACTTAAAAACACCCAATGGGCCTCCATACCCCATTCTTGTAAGAGTAGAAAACAATTCATCATTAGGGATAGAAGTTATACCAGAGGCATCGTCTAGACGTAGACTGATGCGAACTACCTCTTCAGTAACTGTTAATGGATTGCCACAGACTGTCGTCTTGATCATTTGCACACCATCCTCAGAAACAATGGTGGCATGTGCCCAGAATTGCCTCTGATGCTCTATGAAGATAGTAGGAGACATAGTGAGAGCATGGGCAATGTGGCTAGACTTTAGAAAGTCTACTATCTGATGAAAGCCTTCTGCTTGTTTTGGCTTTTGGAGCATCGTAATTTCAGTGTGCTCGTCAATGAACGCCATTGATGCCATTAACCTTGAAGATTCTTGCCTGAAAACTTTGAACTTTGAGAGAGAAAGGGTTTAGAGCGCAAGTGAATAGTATGCAAAGAGTCGTTATGAGCTTTTAGGCGGGCAAAGAGTATTTATAGTATTCGGAACATAAGCAGTATTAACCTAGAGCAGTATTAACTGAAAGCAGTATTAACTGAAAGCAATATTAACTGAAAGCAGTATTAACTACTAGCAGTATTAACTAACTGGCAGTATTAACTGAGAGCAGTATTAACTACTAGCAGTATTAACTAACTAGCAGTATTAACTGTGAGCAGTATTAACTACTAGCAGTATTAACTAACTAGCAGTATTAACTGAGAGCAGTATTAACTACTAGCAGTATTAACTAACTAGCAGTATTAACTGAGAGCAGTATTAACTACTATCAGTATTAACTAACTAGCAGTATTAACTGAGAGCAGTATTAACTACTAGCAGTATTAACTAACTAGCTCCTTTAAACTTGCGAAACACTGAGTACTGCTATGCATATCCTGAAAAAGAAGATTAGTAACACCAAGAATAAACAATATACAGGTATAGAACCACTTTTTGAGAAGGGGCTTATTCAGAGTTGATCATTCCCACACTTGTTACCAAGAAAGTGAATCTACCCACATCAAAAGCTTTAGTGAATAGATCAACAAACTGATTATCAGTGTGAACTTTTACAACTTGAATAAGTTTCTTTTCATTACAGTCTCTTATGAAGTGATACCTGATCTCAATGTGCTTTGTCTTTGAGTGCTTGACTGGATTATTCACAATGCTAATAGCACTGCTATTATCAATAAAAATTGTAGTGTGTAGAAAGGTTACCCCATAATCCAACATTTGATTCTGAATCCACAAGACTTGAGAACAGCAACTTGCAGCTGCTATGTACTTTGCCTCTGTTGTAGATGTGGATACTGTGGTTTGTTTCTTGCACTGCCATGAGACTAGTCTTGCACCCAAAAACTGACATCCTCCAGAAGTAGATTTTCTGTCCAAGTTTGCTCCACCTAGATCACTATCTGAGTATGCAAGTAGGTCAAAGGATGAGTCATGAGGATACCAAAGTCCCAATCTGGGTTGCCCTTTGAGATATCTGAATATCCTCTTAACAGCTTGATAGTGAGATTGCTTTGGCCTAACTTGGAATCTTGCACACACACAGACTGGAAACATTATATCTGGCCTAGAGGCTATAAGATACATGAGAGAGCCAATCATGGATCTATAATGATGAACATCCATATCCTCCCCCTCAAGGTCTGCTGTTATTTGCTTGTGTGTTTCCATAGGTGTGCTAGCAGGTTTTGAATCTGAGAAACCAAACTTGGTTAGAATGTCCTGCACATACTTGGACTGACAGATGAAGATTCCATCTGACTTCTGTTGAACTTGGAGTCCAAGGAAGAAAGTAAGTTCCCCCATGGAACTCATTTTGAACCTTTGATGCATTAGTTCCTCAAACTCCTTGCACATTTTGTCTCTTGTTGATACAAAGATAATATCATCAACATAGATTTGGACCAGCAAGATATCCTTCTTCTTTCTCTTGATGAATAGAGTCTTATCAATGACTCCTCTTTCAAAGCCATTTTCCAAGAGATAGGATGACAGAGTGTCATACCATGCTCTTGGAGCTTGATGTAGTCCATAAAGTGCTTTCTTCAATTTGTATACTCTGTCTGGATAGCTTGGGTTTTCAAACCCTGGTGGTTGACAGACATATACTTCTTCTTCAATTGAACCATAAAGAAATGCACTTTTCACATCCATCTGATAGACTTTGAATTTCATGTAGGAAGCATAAGCCAGGAATAATCTAATTGCTTCTATCCTGGCCACTGGTGCAAATACTTCTTCATAGTCTATCCCTTCTTCTTGTGTATACCCTTGAGCCACCAGCTTTGCTTTATTCCTTATCACTATACCTCTTTCATCTCTCTTATTCCTGAAAACCCATTTTGTTCCTATTGCCCTTTGGCCTTTAGGAAGGTCTACCAGATCCCAAACATCTTGCAGCTTGAACTGCAGTAGCTCTTCTTGCATGGCTTCTATCCAACTGGATTCTTTCATAGCATCATGTGCCTTTTTAGGCTCAACCTGGGATAAGAAGCAAGAAAGCACTGTGTGTTGTTGATCTTGTATTTCTTGAAGTCTACTTTGATTTCTAGTCATCATAGGAGAGGATATATCTCCTATTACCAGCTATGGAGGATGATTCTTTTGTATTCTGGTGTGATGACTAGGTTCTTCATTAAGTCCCACCTCTAGATTAGAGTCATTCAACTCAACTGAAGTGTTTTCAGTAGCCACTTCTGGTTCTTTATTTTCTTGAGTCTCCTCATCTCTACTTTCTTCTTCACTTTGGCTTGGTCCAGTAGATGGTTCCATTCCACAGTCTTCAACAGGATTCACTGTGGGTATGGGAAATATCACAGATTGAGATATACTTTCTGAGACTTGTGTAGTCCCTGATCCTCCACTCTCTGTACCTGTATAATCATCACTACTGAAACCAAAAGAGTTAGTTAGTGAGTCAATGTCAAATAGCCACTGAGGACCAGACCCAATTGGATTTGGTGTGTTCTCATTGCATTTGACATTGTCACTTTCTTCAATTATTCTGGAAGAAGAGTTAAAGACTCTGTAGGCCTTACTCTGAGATGAGTAACCAACAAGAAATCCATCATCTGCTTTGCTATCAAACTTACCTAAGTAAGATTTGGTATTGAGAATAGTACAAGGACACCCAAAAGGTTTGAAAAATCCAATGAAAGGTTTTCTTTTATTTAAAAGCTCATATGGAGTCTTGTTCTTTTGCTTGACCACTAGAACTCTGTTTTGGACATAACAAGCAGTATTAACTGCTTCAGCCCAGAATGTAATTGGCAGTTTTGAATCAGCCAACAGAGATCTAGCAGCCTCTATTAGTGTCCTATTTCTCCTTTCAGCAACTCCATTCTGTTGAGGAGTCCTAGGAGCACTATATTGTCTCTCAATACCTTTCTCTTCACAGAAGGTGTTTAGATCAAGATTTTTAAACTCAGTTCCATTATCTGATCTAATGACTTTTACTCTTTGATTAGTTTGGTTTTCAATTCTTAGAATAAAGGATTTGATCAGTCCACTTGTCTCATCCTTAGTCCTTAGAAAATATACCCAAGTAAATCTGGAGTAATCATCAACAATAACTAAGCAGTAAGATTTCTTGCCTATACTCATAACATTTGTAGGACCAAACAGATCCATATGCAATAACTGGAGACAAGAAGAAATAGAATTTAACTCTTTGGTCTTATGAGAAGTTTTGTGCTGTTTGCCTTTAAGACAAGCAACACAATGATCATCACATGAAAAGACTTTTGAAGGTAAACCTCTTACAAGGTTGTTTTTAACAAGTTTGTTCATAGTCTTGAAATTCATGTGACACATCCTTCTGTGCCATAGAGAGGATTCATCCACAGAAGCTTTTGAAACAAGACAGTTCAGGGATGAATCACTATCAACATTGTCCATATCCAGACAATAAACATTGTCCTTTCTTGGAGTTGTAAGTAGTATCATACTTTCATCAACTACTTTGAACCCTGGAGCAAGGATCATACACTCTGTATTTGTAAATAATATGCTATGTTGTTTGTCACACACCTGTGATACACTTAACAGGTTGTACTTCAATTGATCAACATAGTAGACATCCTCAAATGTCATCTTACCTTTTGTGACATTACCTTTACCACTTATTTTACCACCAGTAAGATCATTTCCAAAGGCAACATGTCCTCCATTGATATGCTTGAAATCCTGAAGGCATGACATGTTACCTGTCATGTGCCTAGAGCAACCACTATCAACATGCCAAATGCTCTTTCCCTTGAGCTGTTGATTGCCCTGCACATTAGATAAATCAGTTAGTTTGAATAAGGAACCCAAGCCAAAGTGGTCTTGGGTACCCCTTTCTCATCAAAATACTTGCACTCTTTCTTGACAAGATTTTTAAACTTTGATTCCTCATGCTTGGAGTATTTTGTCACAATAATAGGCTTGGAAACATTTTTGCTAGAAGCAATACTGATTTTAGAAGTACTAACTGCCTTGGCAGCACTTGCATGCTCAGCAGTACTAACCTTGTTAGCAGTAGTAACTGTGTTAGCAGCATTAATATTTTCAGCAGTACTAACACTGTTAGCAGTAGTAACTGTGTTAGCAGCACTAATATTTTTAGCAGTACTAACACTGTTAGCAGTAGTAACTGTGTTAGCAGCACTAATATTTTTAGCAGTACTAACACTGTTAGCAGCACTAATATTTTTAGCAGTACTAACACTGTTAGTACTTCTAGGTACCCATAGTAAAATACTTTCTTTTAAAACCTTATTTTTCAAAGGGCCTTTACTTTCAACAGATTTCTTCATCACATGTTTCTTTCCAGCCTTCCTATAACCAACAGGTTTTTGCACAAATCTTTGAAAGTTCATCTGTTGGTTAATAGGGTTAAAGTAACAATACTTAGCCAAATGATTCAACTTGCCACATATGAAACAAGGTTTTGGTCTATTGATTTTATTCAGATCAACTCCTTGTTTCTGAGCCCATTGATTATTTCAGTTTCTTTGATTACCTCTTTTTATACCAGAATTTAGGCTCTTAGCTTTATTGCAAGCACATTGTTTACAAGATTCAGGATTCACAACCGTGGTTTGTTTGTAATAGACCTTGTTATCCTTTCCTTTGGTCTTCTCTATCTCCTTGGACTTGACCCAGATTTTCCCACATCCCTCATTGGTGATAATATTGTTTTCTAATGGTATCTTTTTACTCACAGTATTATCCCTATTCTCACTGGCTTCTTTCTCAGTCAAATCCTTAACTACTACCTCATCCAAAGGATCTATCTTAAAAGCTTTCTCAGATAAGTCCTTTTTCTCCTTAGTTTCTAACAAGTCTGATGTAGGAGAGATATAGTTGTTGTTGTAAGGAGGGGGTGTATTGTTGTATCCAATACCAGGCTTCATCTTATCATGAATCTGAGCCTTTAGAAGAGAATCCATTGCTTTTGAAGCATTTGAAAACTTTTCTATGTCAAGCTTAACTTTAGACAGTTCCTCTTTCAGCCTATCATTCTCTTCTAAGGACTTAGACAGTTTGGTCTCTAACTCATTCTTTTCCCACTTCCAATAGTTTGTGTCATAAGAGTGTTGAAGTTCATTAGCTTGAAAGCCTTTGATTTGCTCTTCAAATCTCTCTACTATCAACACATAATCTCTTCTGTCCTTTTCTAATCTTTTGAGGTCATCACACATACTTTGATTGTGATCCCTGTATCTTTTGACAGTGTCTATGCAAGATTTAGTGCAAAGATTAGAAATTACCTCAGAGGGGAGATCAGACACTTCTGCCATAAGAGCTTGATTCTGAATGGCTTCCTCAGCTTGATCACTCCAGTCAAATCCCATTCCTTGTTGGGAAACAAGGGCTTGAGCAGGATTCTTGTTTTGATTGTAGCCTCCATTCTGAGCTTGTTGGTGGTTGTTGTTTGGAACAACACTCCTGCATTCTCTAGCAAAGTGTCCTTTCATGTGACACTTATAGCATTCCACCTTAGTCTTGTCAAAACCAGCTCCATCTTCTCTTCTTTGAGAGAAGTTGTTTCTTCCTGTTCATTTAATAAACTTTTTCACTCTCATAGATAACATGGCCATCTGTCATTTAATGTCCATCTCCTCCAGGTCATCAGGGTGAAGTTGATCTAGATCATCATTAATCAAGGAATTGTTGCTATGACTGGACAAAAAGGCTTCAAAGATAGTTCCAGTGCCTTTTTCTGAATTTACTCCACTGGCAGTACTAACTGCTTCAGGGTTAGCAGTAGTATCAGTAGATGTTGAAAGAAGTTCAGCATTGTGGATATAACCAGTGGGATTCTTCTTGGATTCTACCTCAGTTTCAAAAACTCTTAGATCATTATATAGATCATCAAGTTCCTTCTCTTCCAGATTGTCACTCTGTCTATATGAGACAATGTACATAGTCCATTCATCCCCAAGAGATCTGAGGAACTTTCTGTTGATATCATCTTGTTCCATCTTCACTCCTACAGTAGCCAGTTCACCAATGAGCTTGTTGAATCTATCAAAAGTTTGAGTCATAGACTCATTCTTTGAAGAAGTGAAATTTTCATACTGCTGCTTTAGAACATCTCTTTGATTTCTTTTGATACTTTTAGTTCCAGCAAATCTTTTCTCTAGAGCATTCCAGAGAATCTGAGCATCAGTGCAGTTGCAAAATTGATGCTGATATTCATTGGGAATGGCCAAGAGCAGGGTGCTCAAGGCCTTAATTTCTGTCTGTCTGATCTTCCTCTCACCATCTGTCTTTGGTGGAGGTCTTTTCCCATCTGGTCCTATCTTTCCTGCTTCAGAAGGACCATTCTCAATGATATCCCACATTGAGTAGTCAGTGAGAAGAATGAATTGTCTAATTCTGATCTTCCACATGTCAAACTCACTGGGTTTGAGCATTGGAACCTTAGAGACCAGAGTACTGTTTGATTCTGCAAGGTTTTCCATGATGAATGAGTAGATGTTTCTGAGAGAGTTAGGCTCTGATACCACTTGTCAGGATCGAATTCTTAACAAGAATAAATTCTCAGAAACTAATATCAAAGAAGTTTGTGGAATAACACTTTGATATTCACTAAAACAGTAAACCAAAACAGTATATAATCAACAACTTGTAAACTTGTATTGAATGCTTGAAGTTACAAGATTAAACACACAACCTCAATATTGATGAACATGCTCACCAATACGAATTCTACTTCTCTAGAATTAGGATCTATGCCTTGAGGTTGATTTTCTCTCTAGAACTAAAACTTAGAATGAAAGAATTAATCTCTATCTAAACTATTCTATCAAATCTATACATATACTGAACAAAAGATAATTACAATAAATAAAATATCTTCAGTATATCTTCCATCATTATCTTCAAGCCTTCCATGAATATCTTGATTCTTTCCAGCTGTCATCCTTTCCATCCGGTTCTTTAAGTCAAAAGCAGTACTAACTATGCTCAGCAACATTAATTTCTTCTAGCAGCATTAACTTGATCTTAGCAGCATTAACTACTAAGCAGCACTAACCACTAGCAGTACTAACTAGCTAAGCAGTACTAACTTTGTTCAAGCAGCACTAACTTTGACTAGCAGTATTAATTCTACTAGCAGTAGTAATACTCAGCAGTATTAACTTTGCAGTCTTCTAGCAGTAGTAATTCTGAACTAGCAGCATTAAAGACTTGTTCACATCTTCAGTTCCCAACAATTAGTTTCTAATATCTCAATTCCCAAAAAAAAACTTCAAAAAACCAAGATCTTTTATTTTAAACTTAGACTGTAAGTAATCTTTAACCTTTTGAATTTCAGTATATGAGTTACCAGTAATGACAATATCATCTACGTATACAAGAAGAACAATGAAAACATTACCAGAACATTTTGTAAACAAAGAATAATCACTAATACTTTGAATAAACCCATGATCAATTAAACAAGTTGATAACTTTTCATACCATTGACGAGACGCTTGCTTTAGACCATATAGAGACTTAACAAGTTTACAAACCCTTTTATCATTAGGTGAAAAATACCCTGGAGGCAAACACATATAAACCTCTTCAACAAGATCACCATAAAGAAAAGCATTGTTAACGTCTAGTTGGAATAAATGCCACTGATTTCGAACGACCAAAGCAATGACACATCTGACATTTACCATTTTGACTACAGGTGAAAAGGTTTCCTCATAGTCTAAATGTTCACACTGGTTATAACCTTTAGAAACTAACCTAGCTTTATACCTGTCTTTTTCATCAGTAGACTTATATTTAATCTTATAAATCCATATAAACCTCTTCAACAAGATCACCATAAAGAAAAGCATTGTTAACATCTAGTTGGCATAAATGCCACTGGTTTTGAACGGCCAAAGCAATGACACATCTGACAGTTACCATTTTGACTACAGGTGAAAAGGTTTCCTCATAGTCTAAATGTTCACGCTGGTTATAACCTTTAGCAACTAACCTAGACTTATACCTCTCTATTTCACCAGTAGACTTATATTTAATCTTATAAATCCACCGACAACCTATGGGCTTTCGGCCAGGAGGCAAATCAATTAAAACCCAAGTATTATTTCGATACAATGCTTCCATTTCAAGATTCATTGCATCAACCCAATTTTGATCCTTACTGGCTTCAAAGAAGTTTTCAGGTTCATGAGACTTATTCAAAGTTGTAACAAAGCAAAAATTACCTGAATTTAAATAACAGTAATTCACAACCTTCTCTATCCCATACTTAACCTTCCCTTCAACGAAATAGTCATCAAAGTGACGAGGTAATTTTGAAGTACGAGTAGACTTACGAAGGTCAGATTGATCAGAGTTAGTTCCCTCAGAAGGGGCCCTCAAAATATCATCATTATTTTGTTGAACAGTAAGTTGATGAAAACTAGTAGATTGTGAGTCACTCGCAGAAACAGTGCTACTAGGATCACTGGATCCGGCAACTCTGTCATTTTTGTTAATAACATTAGTACTACCAGGATCCAAAGACCCGACAACTCTATTTTGACTATTCAGATGACCACGTCTATCTAACTCAGAAGTACAAGGGACATTTTCATTAGTTTTACTTCCATTTTGAGGAATCACCCTAGTTTCATCATCGGGTAATTCAGATATGAAATCTTTAGTCGGAAACAAAACAAAATCAAAAAAATTTAAAGAGGTGATATCACTAGAATCACAGTGTAGCTGATTTGAACACATTTTGAATGGAAATATACTTTCATAAAATTTGACATCTCTAGAAACAATGATTTGTTTTGAGTCCAAACTATACAGTCTGTACCCCTTTTTTGAATTATAGTAACCAAGATGAACACATTTTTCAGAACGAGATGAGAACTTATCAGAAACATTTGGTCTAATAGCAAAACACAAGCATCCAAAATTTCTAAGATGAGATAACACAGGAGCAAAACCAAAAACAAGTTCATACGGACACTTACCATTTAACACAGACGAGGGAGTCCTATTTATTAGGTATGTAGTAGTTAGAAGGCACTCACTCCACATGTTTAATGGTATATTTCCCTGAAACATTAACACCCTGGCCACATTTAACAAGTGTCTGTGTTTTCTTTCAACAACTCCATTTTGTTGAGCAATGTAACTACAAGAAGTTTGATGTATAATACCATTAGTTTTAAAAAATGCACCTAATTTGTTATTAACAAATTCAGTTCCATTATCACTCCTAAAAATCTTAACTTGTTTTCTGAATTGATTTATCAACAAGTTGTGAAAAGCAACAATGTTGTCAAAGACTTCATCTTTGCTTTTCAACAAATAAACCCAGACAGACCTGGTATAATCATCTACAATAGTCAAGAAAAATCTACAGCCTTCCTTACTAGAAACACGATACGGTCCCCAAACATTTAAATGAACTAATTCTCCCAAAACTTTAGAGACATGATTACTCAAGGTAAACTTGTCTCTCATTTGTTTTGCCTTATGGCAAATATCACAAGGGACAGACTCCCGTTCATTTCCTAGATTAAGAGTTTCCTTTAAAACTCCTAAGACTTGATCAACTGGGTGTCCAAGTCTACTATGCCATAGTTAGCGAGAAACACAACAAACTATAAAAATATTAGACTTGGGTTTCACAAGAGACTCACCCTTGAACAAGCGATCAAAGAAGTATAAACTTCCTTATCGCTACTAGTCCCCACAATTTTCTTGTGAGGAGAAAACTGTACAAGATAACACTTCTACTCATCAAACCCAACAAAAATTTTGCTATCTCTAGCAATTTTGTGAACAGACAGGAGATTAACATGAAAGTCTGGAATAACAAGAACATCAAACAAAACAACACTATCATTCAATCTAAAATTCCCTATTTGATTAATTTTGGCTTCATCTCCATTAGGCTGAGTTACTTTCAAATTTAAATCTGATATATCAACAACATTTTCAAGATAAGAAGTGGTTGAAGTCATATGCTGGTTAGCACCATAATCAATAATCCAACCATGACAAGAAATATTAGATGATTTAACAGATTTTGTCATATTTACAGAAAACATACCTGCCATATTGACTGAGATGTTTTCCGACTGATTATGATCAAGAAGCGAAAGTAACTTTGTGATTTGATCCTCTGTAAGTATTTTGGAAGAATTTTGAACACTAGACGAAGTGTCAGCTGAACAAGCATTGCTTAAAGCCGGTTTAAAAGAATTCTTATTCTTAGTAAATTGAAAATCTTTTGGAAAACTATCAGTTTATAGCACCTTTATATGGTGTGACCATTTATATCACAATGCTTACAAACAAGTGAAGGTTTGCCCAATTTTTTTTACTTTCATTATCCTTTCCAAAGAAGGCTGTGTTTTGATTTTTTTGATCTGAGGATCGAGTCACACCACGGTGTGACTCTTCTCGGGAAACCAAAGAGAATGCAGTTTTCACTGTAGGAAAAGGATCAGTAGTTAAAAAGTTACTACGTATATGAGCATAGACATCATCCAATCCTATTAGAAATTGCATCAATTTTATCAGTTGAGAATGTTTAGAAAAATCTTGAGCCACATTGCAGGTACATGAGGGAAGTTTGATTAATGCATCAAATTGTTTCCATAAATCATTCAACTTATGATAATAATCAGACACGGGTGCTCCATTTTGAGATAAAGAATTAATTTTCTGGTGTAGATTAAAAGTGACAGAACCATCAATTTTGTCGTAAGTTTCTTTCAACTCAGTCCAAACCTCGAAAGCAACTCTAGAAAATACTTGACTAACAAATAGGTCATCATAAATTGAATTACGAATCCAAGATAGAACCATAGAATTACAACGATCCCATTGTTTCCCAATAACATCGTTATCAACAGATCTAACAATAGATCCATCAATAAAGCCCAACTTATTTTTAGTCTCAAGAGCAAGTATCATCGCACACGACTAGACTTTATAATTTTCAGTATCGTTGAGTTTAATGGACAAAATAGCAGCACCCGAAGTGTCACTAGGATGGAGATATAACGGATCTCCAAAGTCTAGCTTAGTGATTAAGGATCGCTGTTCTGGCTCTTTGGAGGGCTCGACTCCCGTCATAGTGACAACTCGGAATAGAAAGATCACACACAGGGACAAAACCTGATCAGCTTAGAGACAGGGTTCCTTGCCACTCGAGATGGTAGGTCAAGCCAACTGATCAGAGTCCAAAAAAAAACAAGGGAAGAAGAGGACACTTACAGTGGGAGGAGAGTCGAAGACAACAAACCAGATAAAACACTTACAGATAGATCCTTAGATAAATAAGCAACAACGGAAGGTGAGGACAGATCTGGAACCTCAACAAGGAGCCAGAATAAGCGATTAACAAGTGAGAGAATAACACCACCCACAGCTCTAATGAAACAACCTGAACAAAAAAAAAATAGCCAAAGGTATACACAAACAAAAAAGAAGGAATGCAAGGCTAAAAAAAACTCCGAAATGACTGATGCAAACAAAGCACCACGGTCCTTTGATGTCCAATAATATGGTAGGGATCAGACCGTAGCAAATCTGAAATCTCAACCAAGGCTAAAATAACCACGAATCAGTCAAACCAGAAAGAAAACGAAGAAGAAAAAAACAAGGACAATGATCAGACAGAAGAAACAGAGTTCTACAGTGAGTCACATGAGATGAATAAACGTAACATCTATAGATCTCGACTCGCTTCATAAGAAACACACATCCACAGAAATTTTCGTAAACGAAAAAGAAATGAGAGATAAAAATACAGAGTACTTCTCATACACTTGAGTCGAATCTGGATCTATAGATGATCTGATTCAAGACAACATATAAAGAGATACAGATGATGTCCGATAACCACACCTAGAACCAAGATCTAAAAAGATCTGATTCAGGTTGATGACGGCAAAGCAAGCAAGCAATAACGAGGAAATGAAAACAGATCTGATTCACTAGCATGAACCAAAAAATAAAAAACCTTACAACAGAAACCTTCAAACTAGAATCTATTGATAGATTAGATCTGAAGGTGAGATAAAACTAAATCGAGTACAACACAAGAAAAAAACAAGTAAATCGGACTATAGAGGCCAAATTTACACGAATGAGACCTCAAATAAAGAGGAGAAAACAAGTAAATCAGACCTATAAAGGCCAGCTTTACACGACTGAGACCTCAAATAAAGATGAGAAAGAAATTTGGACGATGTTCATCAACGGAGCAGATCTTGAAAGTAAAGAAAATATGGACAATGTTCATTAAAAGAACATATCTAGAAAATATCAGATTTACACGACTGAGATCTCAAATAAAGATGAGAAAGAAATCTGGATGATGTTCATCAACGGAACAGATCCAGAAAGTAAAGAAAATCTGGACAATGTTCATTAAAAGAACATATCCAGAGAATATGGAAAGGTAAGCATAAATCTCAACAACGATTTAAACAAAAAGAAGCAAAAAAAAGGTTTACCAGACGTTGACAGATGATGAAGCTCTCAGATGGAACGAACACATTTGCTCTGATACCATCTTAAAACTCATAACATATGTAAATCAACATATTAAATCCTAATATTGCTATTACAAACAGAATATCTTCAAGAGATTTGAAGATATTAAAAAACAGAAAAGTAAACCCTAGATGTAAATAAGAAACTCGTAGAACACAGAGAGAATACTGAGAGTTTTCAAAAGAAAAATGAGCTGAATTATTCAAACAATTAGATTGAGACCTAATTTATATTTATCAGAAATAACATCTTTAGTCCTTCAACTTTACGAGCGTACTCCGCTAACCCTGAATATCTTCAATAAGTGAGGCGCAGACCCTATCTTCAACAGCTTTCAGTAATGCTCAAAACTAGTCCCTCAACTTCTACAAACTTTACAACAAACAGATTAATTTAGAACAAATGACAAGATTGGTATCAAATATACTAACCTTTTAACAGTATTTTTAGCTTTTAGTTTCCTTTTTATGTTAATCTTTTTTTCATATTTCTTGTATAAATAGCTTGTTATTATGAATACAATTAATCAATTGCTCAAAGCTTTATATGGTATCAGAGCAAAACTCATCTCATAGAAGATTTTTTATTCTAATTACTCATCATGTCTGATGATACCTTGGTCTCCAACACCAAAGTCGAATCCATCTCCAAAACAAAATCCAATGCCATTCATCATTCCGACAACTCATCCACCGTTCTCGTTTCTCCGCTCTTAACCAGGGACAACTATGGATCTTGGAGTCATGCAATTACCATGGCGTTTTGAGCTAAAAACAAGTTGGCTCTTGTTAATTGTTGTCTTCCAATTCCGAAAGATAAAGAAGATATTCACTATTGGGAACGTTGTAACGATGTGGTAAGTAGTTGGATTCTCAACTCGGTCCCCCAGGACATCCGTCCAAGTATCCTGTATGCTGACACTGCAACGCAGATTTGGCTCGATCTAAAGGATCGTTTCTCTCAATCAAATGCTCCTAAAATCTATCGACTAAAACTATCCATCACTGCCTTGAAGCAAGAAGGCATGTTTTTTTCATCTTATTTCACACAATTAAAGTCACTATGGGATGAACTCACATCCATCCTTTCCGTTTCTCCATATATATGCGGAAATGACAAAAGCATTATTGATCAGCAACAACAAAATCGTGCTATGAAATTTCTGCAAGGACTTCATGAAAATTTCTCAGCAATTCGTAGCCAAATCCTCTTGATGGAACCTTTTCCATTTTTTCAACGGATCTATAATATGGTCCGTCAAGAAGAGAAACAACAAGAAATAAATGTTCGGTCATCTTCAACCACCGACTCAGCTGCTCTTCAAGCCTTTGAAACTCCAAATCGCCATCCTCGAAAACGACAACGTCCTTTTTGTGATCATTGCAATAAGCATGGACACACCCTCGCAACGTGCTACTAGATTCATGGATATCCAGACAAGAAAAACAAAAAATCAGTCCCACATGTGACTCTTACTCCACCACCATTAACATTTGATCAGTACAACAAAATCCTAGCACTCTTGGCTAAAGGGGAGCCTGATGGACCATCCGCTAATCTAGCAGGTACTATTTTAACTTGTCTTTCTCCTTGTTGGATCATTGATTCTGGAGCATCAAATCACATCTGCACATCCTTGTCTTTATTTTCTTCATATGTACCTGTTCAAAATACTTTATCAGTTCAATTAACTGATGGTTCTCAAGCGCTTGTAACTCACACAGGCACCGTTCATTATTCTCTGTCGCTCATACTATGAAATCTCTTTTATATCCCTTCTTTTAAATTTAATTTATTTTCAATCTCACAATTAACGAAGTCAAGTAATTGTGATATCATTTTTTTTCTCCTGTTGCTTGTTCTTTCCAAGACCGAGCAACGAAGGCGATGATTGGTCGGGGTAGTGTTCGACATGGGCTCTATTATCTTGCTGCTCCCACATATTTAAATTTCGTCTTTTCATTCCAGGCTTGTAATAAGTTTGATGGGTGGCACACTAAGCTTAGCCATCCATCAAAAACTCGTTTTCAATTTCTTTTTAGGAATTTTCCAAGTATTACTACTTCTAATAATTTCATTTGTGATGTATGTCCACGGGCTAAACAATCAAGACATTCTTTTCCTCAACGAACTACATGTTCTTCTCATTGTTTTGAATTAATTCATGTCGATATATGGGGTGCTTTTTCCATACCATTCCAAACCATCACATTATGGTTCTGGTTTTTACTTAACTATTTTCGATGATTATTCCCGCTGCACATGGATATATTTAATGAAAAATAAATCTAAAACATTTCATATGTTAACTCATTTCTTCAACCAAATTAATCGACAATTTAAGATATACTTATCACAAATCAATTCTGGAAATGGAGGAATTTTTCTCCCTCAATTACAAACAATTTGTTCCGATAATGGAACTGAATTTCTTTCCAAACAAATGCAGGCTTGGTTCCATGACCATGGAATTATTCACCAACGCAGTTGTGTTGTGACTCCCCAACAAAATGGGGTTGTTGAACGAAAACATCGTCATCTCCTCGATGTTGCTCGAGCATTACGTTTTCAAGCCAATCTACCACTCTCTTTTTGGGGAGAGTGTATCCTCACTGCGACATTTCTTATTAACAAACTTCCCGCATGTGCTTCAATATCGGTACCCTCATCAAATTTTACTTGGTACCGATCCATCTTACTCTTCGTTACAGGTTTTTGGTTGCTTATGTTTTTCTAAAAACATGCACATTCATCATAAATTTGATGAATGGGCTAAACCTGGAATATTTATTAGTTATCCTTTTGGACAGAAAGGATACATAATTTATGACATGAAAACATGACACATATATGTATCACGTGATGTCATTTTTCATGAATTTGTTTTTCCATATCGAGATATGCCTTCACCATCCCCTAACCAATTAATCTCTATCACACCTCTTGGTGATGAAGGCATCATTAATCATTCTCTTCCAATGTCCAATAATCCATCTTCTGGTACTATGACATCATCCATGATCTCAAACCAATACTTCATCTTTTGATCCTATGACACCAATCATGGAGTCTCAAGACATTCCATAGGTTCAGAAACACAATACCACTTCTTCATCTCTGTCCAATCATAATCCTACCGTTGAAGACAATCAACAGTTTACGAATAATACTCCACCTCGTCGTGTTCGATGTCCACCTCCTCATTTAAAAGATTATAATTGTAATCATGTATCTTCTTCTACCGCTTTTCCTTTAGCAAATTATTTCTCTTCATCTTGTTTTCGCAACACTCACCGCTCTCTCCTCTCCAATATCATTCAAAATGATGAACCATGCTCTTACTCTCAAGCCGTGAAATCTATCAAATGGCGTGAAGCCATGGCAAGCGAAATCCATGCTCTCGAAACCAATAACACTTGGTCTTTATGTTCACTTCCCCCAAATAAAACACCATCAGTTGTAAATGGGTTTTCAAAATCAAATATCATTCTGACGGTTCGATTTAATGTTACAAAGCACGTCTCATCGCCAAATGATATACAGAAGTTGAAGGCATAGATTACCATGATACCTTGGCACCCGTGGTTAAGCTCGTAACGGTACGTCGTCTTCTTTCTATTGCCTCAATTAAAAGTTGGTCTCTCCATCAACTTGACGTCAATAATGCATTCCTCCAAGGTGATCTCAATGAAGAAGTTTACTTGAAACTTCCTCCTGGCTTTTCCTCTAGAGGTGATATAGGTTTGCAAATTAAATAAATCTATTTACATACTCAAACAAGCTTCCCAGCAATGGTTTTCTAAATTTTCTTCAACCCATATCAATCATGGTTTTCACCAGCCTATTTCTGATTATAGCCTTTTTACTTATCACCGTGCTAATGGCTCTGTGTTTATTCTCGTCTATGTCGATGATATAATCATTACCGGAAATGATGACACGACCATTTCTAAAATAAAAAAGTTTCTTGCTCAATCTTTCTCAATAAAAGACGTTGGCACCCTTCGCTACTTATTAGGGATTGAGGTTTCATGTTCCAAGAAAGGCATTTTTCTATGTCAACGTAAATATGCCCTTGATATCTTATCTGATATTGGTATGACTGGTTCTCGGCCATCTACATTTCCTATGGAACAACATATCCACTTAAGACCTACTGATGGGACGCCTCTTTCTGACCCCTCTATTTATCGGCGTCTTCTTTACCTCACGGTAACTCGGCCTGACATTCAATATGTCGTAAATACCCTAAGTCAGTTTATGCATATAAGAAGCAATATCAGTTGAATGAAAAGTTGTGTATTACATCAACTGACAAGAAACTATTTATACACATTTAGAGAATCAAAATAAAAAGGAAAAGATAGTAACTATCTTAGAGAATTACAATATTAATTACAATAAATAAATTTAGAGATATGATGTGATCAAGAGGATGATTTGGTGAGATTTGAAGTGTAATCAAGAGGATGATTTGGTGAGATTTGATGTATCTCTATCATGCCCCCGCAAGATGGACGATCGGTGAGTGAGACCAATCTTGGAAATGAGTGCATGAAATCGAGTGCGAGGAAGTGGCTTAGTAAGAGCACCGACTAGTTGATCATTGCCTGAAATGTACGATACACGTAGGTTTTGACGTTGAACATTTTCACGAACAAAGTGGTAGTCAAGGGCTAAACGGCTCGGTACTCGACTTCGGTTGAAGAGCGAGCAAGAGTATTTTGTTTGCGGGAACTCCAGGAGATAGGATTTCGACCCAAATAGACGATGTACCCGGTTGTATAAATGTAATCATCCTTATCACCTGCCTAATCGGCATCAGAAAAAGCATGAAGAGTATTTGGCGAGTCTCGACGAAGTAGTAAACCTTGTGTACTTGTTCCTGCAAGATAGCGTAATAGCCGCTTGAGAGCAACCTAATGATCTTCCATAGGTTTGTGCATGTATCGAGATAACCTGTTTACAACAAAAGAGATGTCAAGTCTAGTTAATGCAAGATATTGTAGGCTGCCCACAAGTGTGCGGTATTCAGTTGGGTTCGTTATAGGGAATCTGGTATGTGTGGATAAAGGAGGATAGGTAGCCATAGGAGTAGGCATATGTTTGGCATTAGACACATGAGCACGAATCAAAATGTTTTGGATATATCTGTGTTGGCTAAGAAGGAAACCATGAGGATGGGGTATCAATTCAAAACCAAGAAAATAAGACAAGTTACCAAGATCTTTAAGTGAGAAACGAGAGGAGAATTGAGAGATAAATATGTTTAAGGGAGTAGAATTGGAGCCAGTGATAATGATATTATATACATAAACAAGTACATAGATTAGATCATGATTTTGATGTAGAATAAATAAAGATGAGTCAGAGATAGAATTTTTGAACCCAAGAGTAAGAAGATATGTTTTGAGTTCGTTATACCAAGCTCGTGGAGCTTGTTTGAGGCCATATAGAGCTTGACGTAGTTTGCAAACATGAGTCGGATGGTATTGACTAACAAATCAAGGGGGTTGGACCATAAACACATCCTCCATTAAAGAACCTTGGAGAAAGGCGTTATTAATTTCAACTTGACGGAGAGACCATCCGTAGGATATGGCTAAGGAAAGAGCAGTACGAATTGTAGCAGGTTTAACTACAGGACTGAAAGTTTCTGTGTAGTCTAGACCAGGACGTTGGTTAAACCCTTTAGCTACGAGGCGAGCCTTGTAACGATCTATGGATCCATCTGGGTTAAACTTAGTCCTAAATACCCATTTACAACCAATTAGATTTTGCGATGGAAAGGGGGGGAACAAGATCCCATGTTTTATTTTTGAGTAAGGCGTTGTATTCACTTTGCATAGCATCACGCCATATTGGACTTTTTAATGCTTGAGTAATGGTGGTAGGTTCAGAAAAAGATGGTTGAAGAGAGGCATGAAGATTCATTTTAGTAATGGGTTTGCGAATATTGTTTTCTAGACAAGTGATTGGGCGTGATGGGGGTGGGGGTGGGGGTGGGGTGGGGTGGGGTGGGGTGGGGGTGGAGGTGGAAGTAGAGTTCTGGATTGAGAGGAAGGAATGGATATAGATGGAATGGGTTGGGAATCTACCTCAAATGATGGTGGTAGGTGTGGGGAGGGGATGGTTGTTGTATTCAAGGGATCAGAGACAATAGGAAGTTGTAATGCACACCATTCGTTGGTATCGATAGACGTGTGTGGTGGGGAATTTGTAGAAGAATATGAAAAAGGAAATTCATGTTCGATAAATTTAACATGTCGAGAAACGTATATTTTGTGAGAGTTCGGAGCAAGACAATAGTAGGCACTTTGTGTTGATGAATAACCAACAAAAACACAAGGTGTGGATCGTGGATCAAGTTTGTTTGACATATGTTAGACTGAAATTGTATTGAAGATTAAATGAGGGCCTTTATTGTATTTGTTGTAAGTTTGTGTGTGTCTTGTAATTGTGCTTAAAAGGTTTGACCTTGCTTGGTCATGTTGACCTATATATAAGCAAGTCTTTGTGTTGGTTTCTAAAGTAATTGTAATAGTGGTTGTAATAGTTGTTGTAGTGGTTGAAAGTGTTGTAAGAAAGTGGAGAGAGATAGAACACATAGTTGCACACCTTGAGAACACACACAAACACTCTATCTTGAAAAGATTTTCACAAATAGGTATATCGCTTGAAGTAATCTGTGTGATTAAATAAATAAGTGTTTTGTGTAAATCTATATGTGTTTATGCTAGTAATTCTTGGGCCACAACATATAGTGGTGTCGCCATGGATAACAAAGACATCCAAAGCTACGAAGTTTTTGATAATTAGGCATGTGTCCATGAAGTTTAGAGTAAAGAGATTGGAGATGAAGAGTAGGAGTTGGCATTCGATTAATTAAGTACCAAGAAGTAGCAAAAGCAAGAGGCCAATATTTGTGTGGCATGGAAGAATGTGTGAGTAGGGAAAGGCCAGTTTCAACAATGTGACGGTGACGATGTTCCGAATAGCCATTGTGTTCGGGCGTATGAGGAGGAGAAGTAAGATGAGTTATTCCATGAGATTCAAGGAGGGGATTTAGATCAATGTATACACTGGACACGCAAAGTTATCAGTAGTTATCGAGAAGTTGGTGTTTACGCTATACACTGGACACGCAAAGTTAGCTTTGCGCCACACACTGGACACGCAAAGTGTGGTTTGCGCCACACACTGGACACGAAAAGTGTGGTTTGCGTCACACACCATTCACGCAAAGTCAGGTTTGCGTTACGCACGGGTCACGCAAAGTCAGGTTTGCGTATTACACTGATCACGCAAAGGCAAGTTTGCGCCATACTCTTCTAGCGAGAAGTGTAGTTTGTGCTACAGCCTGTTCACGCAAATCTTCAATCTTGCGCTACATACTGTGTCATACTTGAATTTTTTTTTCTCGAGAGTGTTCTTGATTTGTTGGATTTAAAGATCTTTACTAGCTAATATTTTTCATCTTAAATAGGTTTATACATCTTTCAATCATGGCGAATGAATTACTCTCTATGGGATCTCATATGAAGCCTCCGGTCTTGTCTATCGGAGAATACTCACAATGGAAGAAAAAAATGACTCAGTTCTTGAATCTAAAGAACAGAGATTATATAGAGTCTATCTTAAATGGTCCGATTGAGCCAAAAACGCATGTACCTGGACAAGCAGCTTCAGCTACATCTCCAAAAATTCCGGACAGATATGTGCTAAAGCCATATGAATACTTCAGTGAAACTGAAAAGGCAAGACATAAGATAGATGAAGAGGCACTTATCTATCTAACCATGGCAATTCCCAATGACATCTACAATCGTGTAGACAGTAGGGAATCTACAAAAGCTTTATGGGATGAACTGGAGAGATAGTTTCAGGGAACAAAGAAGTCAATTCAGACAAAGCTGGACCAAAGTATAAATGTGTATGAAGGCTTCCATGCAAAAGAAGAAGAGACTTTGTTGGAGACATACACACGTTTCAATGTGATTCTGAATGATCTAATAAGAAATGGAATGAACAAGTCAGTATCAGAGATCAATTATAAGTTCATTAAGAACTTGAACCTAGAGTGGAAAAGCTATGCTATCAACATTCAGGTGACTAAGGACCTGGCTCAAGAAGAAGTCAATGATATCTTCAAAACTTTGTCTCAACATGAGGATGAAGTAAAGCAGTTGAGTGCTGAAAAGAAGATGGTCAAGGATTCTCTAGCCTTAATGTCTGAACGAAAGAAAGGGTCAAGTTTCAAGTCCAGTTATTCTTATAAGACAAAGTCAAGGAAATCCAAATCTCTTCTCACTGAAGTCACTGATTCAAGTACTGATGAATCTTCTACAGGAGTTGAAGAAAATTCGGATGAGGATATTCAACGATTTGCTGAAAATTTGGCTCTCCTAACAAAGCAGTTTCAGAAAACCTTTGGTAATAACATATTCTCAAAGCCGAAATATGAGAGTTACAAGAAAGACAAGTACAAACCAAGGTCTGAAAAGAAGTTTGAGAAAAGAGGAGAGAAAAGAGATGAAAAGAGAGAAGAGAAAAGAGAAGAGAAGAGACAAGGTAAGACGATGCTATAATTGTGGAAAACCAGGTCATTTTTCCAAAGACTGCAAGTTCAAGAGAACAAAGAATTCAGAATACTATGCTCGGAAATCACTGATTGCTAAGAAGGTGGAAGATGGTCAAAACTTAATGGCTGAAGAGGAAAATTGGTTCTACAAGAGTTCTGATGATGAAACTGCACACTTTACTCAGGTGTGTATGATGGCCAAAGTGGATGAGGACACTGAATTATCTTCTGATCATTCCGACTGTAGTTCTGAGGTATGTACTCTGTTTAACAATGAACTTGTTCAATCTTTAAAGGATCAGGTTCAATTTATGAAAGAAGAGTTTGAAATTTTGAAAGTCAAACTTAGTCATGAAAGACAAACAATGTTGAATTTTCGTGATGAAAATGTAATGTTGAAAGATGTTGTTAAGGAGAAAGAATCTGAGAAAGAGATTTTGAAAAAGGACAAAGATGTTTTAAAATATAAAATATCTGAGCTTGAAAGAAATCTTGTGTCAGGATCGAATTCTCAACAAGAATTAATTCTCAGAAACAATATCAAAGAAGTTTGCGGAATAACACTTTGATATTCAATGAAATAGTAAATCAATACAGAAAATATGAGGAACAAACTGTAAACTTGTATTGAATGCTTTGAAGTTACAGGATTACACACTCAACCTCAATATTGATGAACAGGCTCACCAATACGAATTCTACTTCTCTAGAATTAGGATCTATGCCTTGAGGTTGATTTCTCTCTTGAAAAACAATTATCAAAAAGTTCTTTCTATCTATTCTAAACATTCTATACATATACTGATAAAAAGATAATTACAAAGAATAAACAAATCTTCAGTATATCTTCCATGTATATCTTCTAAGTATATCTTCAGTATATCCAGCTGTAGTATTTTCCATCCGGATCTCTTTAGCAGCACTAATAATGCTCAGCAGCATTAACTTCATCTAGCAGCATTAACTGCAAGCAGTACTAACCACTAGCAGTACTAACTAGCTAAGCAGTACTAACTTTGTTCAAGCAGTACTAACTTTGACTAGCAGTATTAATTAACACTAGCAGTAGTAACACTCAGCAGTATTAATCTTCAACTTGTTCTGGCAGTAGTAACTACACTTAGTAGAATCTTCAGTTCCCAACAATCTCCCCCTAACTTGACTTTTAGAAGAGAAGTCAAGTTCTTCAGATATTCTTCCAGATGCTCTTTTTGATGCTCCCAAAACTTCCAAGATCATGCTCCTAAGTCTGGATTCAGTCCCAAACTCTGATTGATTATCCTCTGAATTAGATACTTGGCCATTTCTGAATTTGGTGCACAACCCAACTTCTTCTTTAGCATGGCATGAACCTTCAGTCTGGTGTGATTATATACTCTATCCACTAGGAAGTATTCTGTGTGATTTCTATCCAAAGTCACTGCATATACTCCACTAGTTTCATATAGAGTCCAACTTGTGACTTCTTTAAACACACTCTTGATGACCTGGTCCACTTCTTCAGGTTTGAACATCATGCATAGATACTCCATCACCAGTTTTGTAAGAGAAATTCCTGGAATATTCAGATGATCTGCATACAGCTTAATTCCTATGTCAAACATCTCTTCTATATCAGATCTAGAGCATGTTCTGACAATCTTGACCCAAGTGTTGAATACTTCATACTTATCACCCTTCCTCTTGAGTCTGATGTAATCTTTCCCATCCATTGTCAGTACATCCCAATGAATGATCTCAGGTGGCTTAACTCCAACAGGTTCTGCAGAAATTGGTTCAGGCACTTTGTCCATCACTACCATATATAAGCTTACATCATCTTTGATTGATGACCCTTGCTGACTTGATGACTCAGGTGCCACTTCTTCTTCAGCAACATTTTGTTCTTCTTCTACTCTAGACTTCTTATCTTTCTTTCTTTTGGCCATCATCTTGGTTCTTTTCAAAGTCTTTTGAACCTGTACTAGAGTAGCTTCCTTCTTCTTTTCTTCCTTTTCCCTTGCCATTTCTTTGATAGGAGTTCCCTCTTCACTTTCAGGAAATGGTTGATTCATATCTATATCATTACTCTCCTTGGCCTTCTTTTCAAACTCTACTCTTTTCTTTTCATTGCTCTTCAGATTCCCCATTTCCTTTTCATAGAGCTCTCTGATTTGATCAAAACTCATCTTCACAAACATTTCTTTCTTTACCCCAATTGCACTCCTCAAGAAAGTTATCATTTTGTTTCTTTCCTGAGTGGCAAGGTAAGTTTGTGAAGGTCTTCTTTTCTTTGCACTTGTATTAGCCATCATAGCCTTTCTCAGACTTATAGCCCTTTGTTTAGCCTTTTTAGTTTCAAGCCCCTTTTGATAAGCTTTATTTAGCTCAGCAGCTAAAGCCTTTGCCATTTCCCTGTCCTTCTCCACCTGAGCTCTTTCTTCTTTTTCCATCTCCTTCTGCATTTTCCTTGCTAAAGCTTCATCTGATTCAACCAACCTTTGCTTCTTGATTGGTTGATCAGATTCCACTAACTTTGCCTTACCTTTATCTTTACCCATCTCCTTCTCAATGCTAGAGTTCTTTGCTGCATCACCTCTTTCTTTTATGACAACTCCTTTGGCCTTTGAGGTGACCTTGGGAGTATCATGTTTTGCTTTGATGAGTGTTTCTGCAACCTCAAGCTCTGTAAGGACCTCTTTTACTTGTTCTGCTGCTTCTTTCAGCTCAGCAGTATTAACCATTTCTGCTGCTTTACTTGAACTGGCAGTATTAATGGTTTCTGCTGCTGGCTCTGTTTCTGCTGCTTGCTCATTCTCCCCCTCAACATTATGTTTTTCCTCTTGCTCCCCCTTAGCTTTGGCATCAGCTTCTGACTCCCCCTTTTTGGGAGCATCAGTCACTGGTTCCCTCCTTCTGAGCACAAATTGTTTCTTCTTCTTTTGCAGAATCAGTTTCCTTACCATTTGCTTCAACTTGATGATTTGTTCTTGTTGTGACAGTACAATGAGTTTTAGCTCTTCTATATCTTTGCCCTGTTTGAGTACATCCATGTTGATGTTGCCCATTGCCTCCATCAATTCATCATAGTTATATCTGTCCTCACCTTCTCCAGGAGTGTTACCCCCTATTGAAGGATCATTGGATCTTTTAGTAGTGGAAGTCTTCTGCCTAGCAGAAGCACTATCCACCCCTGTGGTTTCTTGGCACCAGGGACCTTCAAATGATTGCTCATTCAAAGTTGCCATGGGGGAGGTCTTATTGATGTTACCACTTTCCTCCTCTGTGTTAGCAGGAGTAGTGGCAGCCTCATCACCCATATGCTCTACCTCCTCCTCAGAGAGCACCTCCTTTGGGTTGGGAGACACCCTTGTGGTTTCCCTTTGGATATTCTCTAGGGGAGAATTCTCCCTTAGAGGGCTTAAAGGCTGTGTGGGTGATGGTACAAGAAGGGAAGGAGCCTTCTTTACCTGTTTTCTTTGATAAGTTTGGGTAATTGGAGAGGTTGGTTTTGTAAGAATGGACTGGGGAATTGTTTTTGAGTGAGAAGGTTGGGCTTGGCTAGCAGTGGGATGGTCTAATGAGGGCCTTGACCCTGCTGCCATACCTTCAGTGTTTTGGGACACCACCATCATTGTAGAGAACAATGGGGTGTCAACTCCTTCCGAGTCCCCAGCAGATCTTCTCATATTTGAGAAAACCTTGCCTTTTGGGGGTTTAGGTACATATACCCCAACAGGTTGAGGTATATCCGTCAATTCATGGTTAATTACTTCCTAAACAAATCTGGGATACATAAAGAAACTCTTTTTGTTTCCCATATTTGATACAAGATCACTGAAAATCATCTTTGAGAAATTGTACCTTCTGGATGTAGCCAAGCATACCAAAGCATATGCAATTGGACTGCTGAACTCACTCCATCCAGTGGTCTTTTTGGAGATGCAATGCATCAGGGTATGAACAAGAAAACGCCATTGGGGTGAAAACTTTGCTTTTGAGAATTTGAAAACACCCAATGGGCCTCCATACCCCATTCTAGTAAGATTAGAAAACAGTTCATCATTAGAGATAGACATTATACCAGAGGCATCGTCTAGACGTAGACTGATGCGAATGACTTCTTCAGTAACTGTAAGTGAGTGATCACAGATTCTTGTCTTGATCATTTGCACACCATTTTCCACAACAATGGTTGCATTAGCCCAGAACTGCCTTTGGTGCTCAATGTAGATTGTAGGTGATACAGTAAGAGCATGAGCAATGTGACTTGACTTGAGGAAATCCACAATCTGATGAAATCCTGAAGCTTGCTTTGGCTTTTGTAGCATCGCAATCTCGTTGTGCTCGTGGATGAATGTCATGGATGCCATTGATCTTAGTGAACACTTGCCTGAAAACTTCGAACTTGAGAGAGAAAAGGTTTTGAGCGCAAGAGAACAGTATGCAAAGAGTCGTTATGAACTTTTAGGCGGGCAAAAAGTATTTATAGTATTCGGAATATAAGCAGTATTAACCTAGAGCAGTATTAACTAACTAGCAGTATTAACCGCGAGCAGTATTAACCACGAGCAGTATTAACTGAACTAGCAGTATTAACTACTAGCAGTATTAACTAACTAGCAGTATTAACCGCGAGCAGTATTAACCATGAGCAGTATTAACTGAACTAGCAGTATTAACTACTAGCAGTATTAACTGAAAGCAGTATTAACCACTAGCAGTATTAACTACTAGCAGTATTAACTACTAGCAGTATTAACTGAAAGCAGTATTAACTGAAAGCAGTATTAACCACAAGCAGTATTAACCACAAGCAGTATTAACTGAAAGCAGTATTAACCACAAGCAGTATTAACCACAAGCAGTATTAACTAGACTTACTCCTTTTAAACTTGCTAAATACTGAGTACTGCTATGCATATCCTGAAAAGAAGATTAGTAACACCAAGAATAAAAATATACAGGTATAAAACCACTTTTTGAGAAGAAGATTATTCAGAGTTTATCATTCCCACACTTGTTACCAAGAAAGTGAATCTACCCACATCAAAAGCTTTAGTGAATAGATCAGCAAACTGATTATCAGTGTGAACTTTGACAACTTGAATAAGTTTCTTTTCATTACAATCTCTTATAAAGTGATACCTGATTTCAATGTGCTTTGTCTTTGAGTGCTTGACTGGATTATTTACAATGCTAATAGCACTGCTGTTGTCAATAAAGATTGGAGTGTGTAGAAAGGTTACCCCATAATCCAGCATTTGATTCTGAATCCATAAGACTTGAGAACAGCAACTTGCAGCTGCTATGTACTCTGCCTCTGTTGTAGATGTGGATACTGTGGTTTGTTTCTTGCACTGCCATGAGACTAGTCTAGCACCCAAAAACTGACATCCTCCAGAAGTAGATTTTCTGTCCAAGTTTGCCCCACCTAGATCACTGTCTGAGTATGCTATTAGGTCAAAAGGTGAGTTATGAGGATACCAAAGTCCCAATCTGGGTTGCCCTTTGAGATATCTGAATATCCTCTTAACAGCTTGAAAGTGAGATTGCTTTGGCCTAACTTGAAATCTTGCACATACACAGACTGGAAACATAATATCTGGCCTTGATGCTGTGAGATACATGAGAGAGCCAATCATGGATCTATAAAGATGCACATCCATATCCTCCCCCTCAAGATCTGTTGTGATCTGCTTGTGTGTTTCCATAGGTGTGCTGGCAGGTTTTGATTCTGAGAAACCAAACTTGGTTAGAATATCCTGCACATACTTGGATTGACATATAAAAATGCCATCTGACTTCTGTTGAACTTGGAGTCCAAGGAAGAAAGTAAGTTCCCCCATGGAACTCATTTTGAACCTTTGATGCATTAAATCCTCAAACTCCTTGCACATGTTGTTTCTTGTAGAACCAAAAATAATGTCATCAACATATATTTGGACCAGCAAGATATCCTTCTTCTTTCTTTTGATAAATAGAGTCTTATCAATGACTCCTCTTTCAAAGTCATTTTCCAAGAGATAGGATGACAGGGTGTCATACCATGCTCTTGGGGCTTGATGTAGTCCATAAAGTGCTTTCTTTAATTTGTATACTCTGTCTGGATAGCTTGGGTTTTCAAACCCTGGTGGTTGACAGACATATACTTCTTCTTCAATTGACCCATAGAGAAAAGCACTTTTTACATCCATTTGGTAGACTTTGAAGTTCATGTAAGAAGCATAGGCTAGGAATAGTCTGATTGCTTCTATCCTAGCTACAGGTGCAAAAACTTCTTCATAATCTATGCCCTCTTCTTGAGTGTAGCCTTGAGCTACCAGCCTTGCTTTGTTTCTTATAACAATACCTCTTTCATCTCTCTTGTTTCTGAAGATCCATTTTGTGCCAATTGCTCTGTGACCTTTAGGAAGGTCTACTAGATCCCACACATCTTGTAGCTTGAACTGTAACAATTCTTCTTGCATTGCTTCTATCCAGCTAGATTCTTTCATAGCATCATGTGCCTTTTTAGGCTCAAGCTGGGATAGAAAACATGAGAGCACTGTATGCTGTTGATCTTGCATTTTCTGAAGCCTGCTTTGATGTCTAGTCATCATGGGAGAAGAGACATCACCTATTATCAACTGTGGAGGATGATTCTTTTGAACTCTTGTGTTATGACTAGGTTCTACATTCAGTCCATCCTCTAGATTAGAGTCATGCAATTCAACTGAAGTGTCTTCAGATGTCACTTCTGATTCTTGAGTCTCCTCATCTCTAGTGTCTTCTTCACTCTGACTTGGTTCAGTAAATGATTCCTTTTCACAGTCTTCAATTACTGTGGGTATGGGAAAAATCACAGATTTAGATATACTTTCTTGAACTTGTGTGATCTCTGATTCTCCACCACCTGTTCCTGTATACTCATTACTAAATCCAAAAGAGTTAGTTAGTGAATCAATGTCAAATAGCCACTGAGGTCCAGACCCAACAGGATTTGGTGTGTTCTCATTGCATTTGACATTGTCACTTTCTTCAATTATTCTAGAAGAAGAGTTAAAAACTCTGTAGGCCTTACTCTGAGATGAATATCCAACAAGAAATCCATCATCTGCTTTGCTATCAAACTTACCTAAGTGAGATTTGGTATTTAGAATTGTACAAGGACACCCAAAAGATTTGAAGAAACCAATAAAAGGTTTTCTTTGATTTAAAAGCTCATATGGGGTCTTGTTCTTTTGCTTGACCACTAGAACTCTGTTTTGGACATAACAAGCAGTATTAACTGCTTCAGCCCAGAATGTAATTGGCAATTTTGAATCAGCCAACAGAGATCTAGCAGCCTCTATTAGTGTCCTATTTCTCCTTTCAGCAACACCATTCTGTTGAGGAGTCCTAGGAGCACTATATTGTCTCTCAATACCTTTTCCTTCACAAAAAGTGTTTAAATCATGATTTTTAAATTCAGTTCCATTATCTGATCTAATGACTTTTACTCTTTGATTAGTTTGGTTTTCAATTCTTAGAATAAAGGATTTGATAAGACCACTTGTTTCATCCTTAGTCCTTAGAAAATATACCCAAGTAAATCTGGAGTAATCATCAACAATAACCAAGAAGTAAGATTTCTTGCCTATACTCATAACATTTGTAGGACCAAACAGATCCATATGCAATAACTGGAGACAAGAAGAAACATAATTTAACTCTTTGGTCTTATGAGAAGTTTTGTGTTGTTTGCCTTTAAGACAAGCAACACAATGATCATCACATGAAAAGACTTTTGAAGGTAAACCTCTTACAAGGTTATTTTTAACAAGATTGTTCATAGTCTTGAAATTCATGTGACACATCCTTCTGTGCCAAAGGGAGGATTCATCTATAGAAGCTTTTGAAACAAGACAATTTAAAGATGAATCACTATCAACATTGTCCAAATCAAGACAGTAAACATTGTCCTTCCTTGGAGTTCTAAGTAGTATCATGCTTTCATCAACTACCTTGAACCCTGGAGCAAGAATCATACACTCAGTATTAGTAAATAATATACTATGTTGTTTGTCACAAACCTGTGATACACTTAACAGGTTGTACTTTAATTGATCAACATAGTAGACATCCTCAAATGTCATCTTACCTTTGGTGACATTACCTTTTCCACTTATCTTACCACCAGTAAGATTGTCTCCAAATGCAACATGTCCTCCATTAATTTGCTTGAAATCCTGAAGGCATGACATGTTGCCAGTCATGTGCCTAGAGCAACCACTATCAACATGCCATATGCTCTTTCCCTTGAGCTGTTGGTTGCCCTGCACATTAAATAAATCAATTAGTATGATTGGGGACCCAAGCCAAAGTGATCTTGGGTCTTCCTTTCTCATCAAAGTATTTACATTCCTTTTTAATGAGGTTTTTAAACTCAGAGCACTCTTTATTAGAGTACTTTGTCAATATGATTGGCTTAGCAGAATCAACACTGGAAGCAGTACTAACCTTAGAAGTACTAACAGAGTTAGCAGTACTAACAGGTGTAGCAGTACTAACAGGTTTAGCAGTACTAACAGGTGTAGCAGTAGTATTACTTCTAGCAGCACTATCATTGTCAGCAGCACTATTTGTGGTAGCAGTACTAACAGTTTTAGTGCTTTTAGGAATCCACATATTGACACTTTCTTTAACAGAATACTTTTTCTTCATGTGGCTTTTAGTTTTAACAGTTTTCTTAGCCACATGGTTCTTTTCAATTTTCTTATAACCAAAGGGTTTTTGCATGGATCTTTGGAAATTCATTCTTTGGTTCATAGGATTGAAATAACAGAATTTTGCAAGATGATTCAATTTGCCACAGATAAAGCAAGGTTTTGGTCTATTGATTTTACTCAGATCAACCCCTTGTTTATGTGCCCATTGATTATTCCAGTTTCTTTGATTTCCCCTCTTTTTGTCCTGTTTTTGGGGTTCATTCTTCTTACAAGTACACTGTTTGCAAGGACCTGGATTCACAACTGTGGTCTGTTTATAATGGACCTTACCAGACTTTTCCTCTGTCTTCTCTATGTTCTTGGATTTGATCCAAGCCCTTCCACAATCCTCATTGGTGATAATGTTGTTTTCTATAGAAGTCTCACCACTCACCTTGTTCTTCTTACTCTTGCCAACCTCTTTCTCAGTCTTATCCTCAACAATTACCTCATCTAAGGGATCTATTTCAGTGGCTCCCTCAGGCAAGTCCTTCCTATCTTTGGTGTCTAACAGGTCTGAAGTAGGAGGAATGTAATTGTTGTTATATGGTGGAGGTGTGGCATTATACCCAATTCCTCTTCTTAATTTATCATGAATCTGATTTTGCAGTAAGGAGTCCATTGCTTTAGAAGCATTGGAAAACTTTTCTACATCAAGCTTAACCTTGGTTAACTCCTCTTTCAGTTTTTCACTCTCCTCTTTAGATTTGGTCAGTTTAAGTTCTAAATCCTTTTTCTCCCACTGCCAGTAATTAGTGTCATATGAGTGTTGTAGTTCATTGGCTTGAAAACCTTTGATTTGATCTTCAAATCTCTCTACTATCCTCACATAGTCTTTTATATCCTTTTCTAGTCTCTTCAGGTCATCACTCATCTTCTGATTGTGATCCCTGTACCTTTTAACAGTGTCTATGCAAGTTTTAGAGCAGAGATTAGAACTTACCTCAGATGGGAGATCAGATACTTTAGCCATAAGAGCTTGATTCTGAATAGCTTCTTCTGCTTGATCACTCCAATCAAACCCCATTCCTTGTTGAGAAACAAGGGCTTGAGCAGAGTTTCTGTTGTTATTGAAGCTTCCAGATTGAGCTTGTTGATGGTTGTTGTTGTGAGACATTCCACTTCTGCATTCTCTAGCAAAATGTCCCTTCAGATGGCATTTGTAGCATTCTACCTTTGATTTATCAAACCCTGCTCCATCTTCTCTTCTTTGTGAGAAGTTGTTTCTTCCAGTCCTCTTTATAAACTTTTTAACCCTCATGGAGAGCATGGCCATCTGCCATTTAATATCCATCTCTTCCAGATCATCAGGATGAAGTTGTTCTAAGTCATCATTGATCAGAGAAGAATTTCCATGATTAGAAAGAAGAGCTTCAAATACATAATCAGTGCCTTTATCTAAATTTGATCCATTAGCAGCATTAACTGATTCAGGGTTAGCAGTAGAATCAATTGATGCTGATAGGAGTGCAGCATTATGAACATATCCAGAAGGCTTCTTCTTTGCCTCCACCTCAGCTTCAAATACTCTAAGATCATTGTACAGATCATCAAGTTCTTTGTCTTCCAACTGATCATTCTGTCTGAATGACACAGTGTACATGGTCCATTCATCTCCAAGGGACCTTAAGAACTTTCTGTTCACATCATCTTGATCAATCTGTACTCCCATAGTAGCTAGTTCACCAATTAGTTTATTAAACCTGTCAAAAGTTTGAGTCATGGACTCATTCTTAGTTGAGATGAAGTTTTCATACTGTTGTTTTAAGATTGCCTTTTGATTTCTCTTGGTACTTTTAGTACCTGAGAATCTCTTCTCTAGAGCATTCCAGAGCATCTGTGCATCAGTACAATTGCAGAATTGGTGTTGATACTCATTTGGAATGGCCAAGAGCAGTGTGCTCAAGGCTTTCATCTCTGTCTGTCTTGATTTCCTGTCTGTATCTGTCTTTGGAGGAGTTCTTTTGCCATCTTCACCAATCTTTCCTCCATCAGATGGGCCATTCTCAATGATGTCCCACATAGAGTAATCTGTGAGGAGAATATATTGCTTGATTCTGATTTTCCACATGTCAAATTCATTGGATCTGAGCATTGGAACTTTTGAGACCAAAGTACTGCTTGATTCTGTAAGATTTTCCATGATGAATAACTGTTTCTGAGAGAATTTAGCTCTGATACCACTTGTCAGGATCGAATTCTCAACAAGAATTAATTCTCAGAAACAATATCAAAGAAGTTTGCGGAATAACACTTTGATATTCAATGAAATAGTAAATCAATATAGAAAATATGAGGAACAAACTGTAAACTTGTATTGAATGCTTTGAAGTTACAGGATTACACACTCAACCTCAATATTGATGAACAGGCTCACCAATACGAATTCTACTTCTCTAGAATTAGGATCTATGCCTTGAGGTTGATTTCTCTCTTGAAAAACAATTATCAAAAAGTTCTTTCTATCTATTCTAAACATTCTATACATATACTGATAAAAAGATAATTACAAAGAATAAACAAATCTTCAGTATATCTTCCATGTATATCTTCTAAGTATATCTTCAGTATATCCAGCTGTAGTATTTTCCATCCGGATCTCTTTAGCAGCACTAATAATGCTCAGCAGCATTAACTTCATCTAGCAGCATTAACTGCAAGCAGTACTAACCACTAGCAGTACTAACTAGCTAAGCAGTACTAACTTTGTTCAAGCAGTACTAACTTTGACTAGCAGTATTAATTAACACTAGCAGTAGTAACACTCAGCAGTATTAATCTTCAACTTGTTCTGGCAGTAGTAACTACACTTAGTAGAATCTTCAGTTCCCAACATCTTGTAAATTTAAATGCTGAAAAAGGTGAATTTAAAATCAAGTTTGAAGCATGTTTTCAAGAAAGAAACGAGGCATATTGTAAAATCAAGCAACTGGAGGATTTAAATATGAAAAGAGGACAGACTGAGCAAACATTAAATCTTTTAACTAACAAACTCCAAGATGTCCGATTTTATGATGTCAAAAAAGGTTTAGGTTTTGAAGAAAATAATGTTTTGAAAAGAGCACCAGAGAATTTGTATAATTTTGATAAAATGGGCTCTACTCCTACAAAATCTGATGTTCGTGATACTTTTGTTACTTTTCTTAAAGGTAATATCGTGAATGATGATGACACTTCATCTTGTTCTGATTCAATTTCAAGTTTTAAATATGTTGGTTTTTCTTATAAAGATTTGAACGAAAGTTACAAAACAAGAAAGTCGGAATTTAGTGAATTTTCTTCACTATTTTCTCCTTGTTTACCAACAGAGTCGACCAAGGTTTAAGCAAATAGTACTGAATCTCAGTGTCAGTATGATGAATCTGATTCAGAAACTGATGTTGAGAATCAAATTCCTTTATCTGATTCATTCACTTCTAATTCCTCAAAAGAATCAAAAGATGAAAATATCATGAATCAAAACCTTAATTCTGATTTTTCAAAAATTATGACCGAGGAGATCTTTACAGAAATGATGAATGCTTCAGATCATGTTCCTATAATAGAAAAGATGGAATCAAACTCTGAGGTGAATCAAGCATCTATCTTTAAGAAACAAATCACAAATCTTCAAAAGGCAATTGAAGAGTTAGAAGATGAGAACATTGATCTCAAATTCAAACTTGACAAGTCTTCTCAAGAAAACAAAGAACTCTCTAGAGAGTTAACTATTTTAAAAGATGATTTGTTTAAACAAAATCTAAAAGAGAAAAAGATGTTTGAGTCTCCAAACTGGAATGTTCATTCTAATCCAGAGTTTGAAACTATTAATTCTAAAACTTCAGTTGTTTATACTACTACTCCTGAATATCCTCCGAGTATTTTTGAAAAGGGAGAAGCTTCTTGTACTTCAAAGTCAAAATCATCTTCTACAAAGAACGCTAACAAGATTCTATTTCATGTTTCAGATATAAAAAGGCAGAATGATAAAGGAGAATGGATGAAGAATGTGGAAGAAAATAAAGTTGCTAAAAATAAATGTAGTATCAGTGATAGTGATAGCTTGATTTGTAAAAATTCAAACGTTTCCAGATGTCAAAGTTGTATGAATGCTTGTATTTCATTGGATAAATATAAGCTTTTGACATTTGCACGTAAGAATTTTATCTGCAAACACTGTCATGATAATGCATTTATCATTCCTTCCATTTATTCTAAATCTAAAGTTGCTAGAAAAACATCTCTTGTCAAATCAGTTTCTAAATCCTTGACACATCAGGCTAAAGTTTTTCATGCTAAGATTGATCATTTTTCTAAAAAGAACAGATTTCATGAGCTTAATGTGAAAATGACATGGAAATGGGTACCTAAGCCTCGCTATGAGTGGCGAATTAAGGCTAAGGTAAATGATATTGATAAACTGCAAAAAGCTAACAAGAAAGGACCCATATGGATATGGGTACCTAAGCAGAAGTAATTTGATCTTTTTGCAGGCCTCACATACATGGTATATAGATTCAGGATGCTCGTGCCATATGACAGGATTTAAGCATCTACTTCACAATTATGTTGAGGAGCTGCCGGTACAGTAAGTTATGCAAATTTTGAGCTTACTGGACATATTTGAGGACACGGATCTTTAACAAATGGCATCGTGACGATCAAGAGAGTACTATACGTAGAAGGACTTGATCATAATCTTTTTAGCACAAGTCAGTTCTGCGATAGTAAATTCCAAGTTCGGTTTACTGATAAATGCTGTTATATTGAAGATAAAGATGGTCGTGCAGTTTTTAAAGCTAAGCGGAATGCAAATCTTTATTCTGTGAATTTTCCAACTCTTTCTGCATCAAGATCTGTTTGTCTGATTGCAAAAGCTTCACGAGCTGAAAGTTGGATATGGCATCGGCGTTTGTCTCATCAAAACTTTGATGCGATGAATCAATTGGTGAGACAAGGTATTGTCAAAGGTCTACCTAAACTAAGGTTTGAGAAGAATTCTCTTTGTCCCGCTTGTGAAATGGGAAAGAGGAAGCGATGCTCTCATAAAGCAAAGACAGAATTCTCATCCTCAACACCTCTTGAATTAATTCATATGGATCTTTGCGGCCCGATGAGGACTCAGTCTATCAACGGCAAGAGATATATTTTGGTCATGATAGATGAGTACTCCAAATACACTTGGCTGGAATTTCTAAGGAACAAATCAGATGCAACAGAGATGATCATTGCGTTCATAAAGAAAATTCAGGTTCGACTACAATTGCCGGTTAAATCTTTGAGAAGTGACAATGGCACGGAATTCAAGAATGAAAAGCTTTAGAGTTATCTCATATATGTTGGGATCTCTCACAACTTTTCTGCTGCCTACACTCCTCAGCAAAACGGCGTTGTTGAAAGGAAGAATCGAACACTGGTGGAAGCTGCAAGGACAATGTTAGCTTATTCTGAGTTGCCAATGTTTCTGTGGGCTGAAGCCGTAGCCACTGCGTGTTTCACACAAAACCACACGATTGTCATCAAAAGATATAAAAAGACAGCGTATGAACTTATTAATCGTCGAAAACCGAATATTAAATTTTTTCGTACTTTTGGTTGCAGGTGTTATATTCTCAATGATCGCGACAATCTTGGAAAATTTGACAAGAAGGCTGACGAAGGATTTTTCATTGGTTATTCGTTATTGTCTAAGCCTATCGGGTCTACAATAGACGAACCAAGACGATCATGGAGAGCACTAATGTGTCTTTCGATGAATCATCAATGTTGACTTTTGAACACAGCAGTTCAGAACTCAAGCTTAAGCAGAACGTTTCTATTCAAGACGGAATAGAACCTGCAATCAAACAGACTAAGTCTTCTGATCCAAATAAAGTTACATCTGAATTAGACTTATTATTTTTTGATGCTTTTATGGATATCTGTGCAAATTTCGAAAAATCAAGCATATCCGCATCAACTTCAGAGGTTCCAGTTATAATAGAAGACATTTCAGGACCTTCTAACAATGTCACAATACCAACCTCATCAGGTACATCTACACATATATCTTCTGAAGGTACTAATGTTAATTCTGTGCATGCAGATCCAAATTCTGGAACAGAAGTCTCGAGCACTTCTTCTATTGCTCCGGAAATTTTTACTTCAGAAGAGACTGTACAATATGTCCCGAGCACATTTGGGGTTGATCAAGACTTACCTGTAGTCTATGATGAATATAAGGAAGATAATACTCAATCTGATGTTCATCCACTTCCAAGTACTATGAGATGGACACGAGATCAGCCACTTCATAATATTATTGGTAATGCACAGTCTGGTGTACAAACGCGGGCAGCATCTGCTCATTTTTGTCTATATTCAAGCTTTTTAAGTTCCCTCGAGCCGAAGAAAGCTTCAGAAGCCTTGCGTGATCTAGATTGGATACTTGTTATGCAAGATGAACTTCTGCAATTTGAGAGGAACAAAGTTTGGCGACTCATACCACTTCCAGAAGGAAAATCTGTTATTGGAACAAAGTGGGTTTTCAGAAATAAGAGAGACGAATCTGGAGTTGTAGGTCGAAACAAAGCTCGTCTTGTTGCAAAGGGTTATTGTCAACAGGAGGGGATTGATTATGAAGAAACTTTTGCTCCTGTGGCACGACTGGAAGCTATACGAATCTTCTTATCTTATGCAGCTCACAAAAATTTTACGATCTTTCAAATGGACGTAAACTCTGCATTTTTGAATGGGATATTGCATGAAGAAGTATACATTGCTCAACCAGAAGGATTCGTTGATCCAAAAAACCCTGATCATGTCTATGTCTTAGACAAAGCCTTATATGGACTCAAACAGGCACCAAGAGCTTGGTACGATACTCTAACACAATTCTTACTCGCTTCAGGATTCAAGAAAGGTACAATTGATACTACTCTCTTTCTGAAAAAGCAAGGTGATGATATGATTCTAATACAAATTTTTGTAGATGACATAATTTTCGGTTCTACAAATCCAAAGTTTTGTAAAAACTTTTCAAGAATAATGGAATCTCGCTTTGAAATGTCAATGATGGGCGAACTGAATTTTTTTCTTGGTCTTCAAGTGAAACAGTTACCCGAAGGCATTTTCATTAATCAATCAAAATATATTCGATATATTTTAAAGAAATTTAACATGACTGACAGTTCAGTGATGAAAACACCGATGGCAACGGGCACACTTTTGGATGCAGGTCTTCCTGGCAAATCAGTAGATCAAAAAGTGTACCGTAGCATGATTGGTTCACTGCTATACTTAACTGCGAGTAGACCGGATATTATGTTTGCTACATGTTTCTGTGCTAAATATCAGGCCAATCCGAAGGAATCACACCTCGTTGCTGTTAAACGGATTCTTAGGTATCTTAAAGGTACTACCAAGTTAGGCCTTTGGTATCCTAAGGGTTCGTCTTTTGATCTAATCGCCTATACAGATGCTGATCATGCAGGATGTAAGCTGGATAGAAAGAGCACCTCTGGTTCATGTCAGTTCTTAGGTGATAAGTTGGTTAGCTGGACATCTAAGAAACAAAATTGTGTTTCTACATCCACTACCGAGGCTGAATATGTAGCTGCCATAAGCTGCTGTTCACAAGTCCTCTGGATGAAAACACAGTTAAAAGATTTTGGATATACTTACCAACGAGTCCCTATCTACTGCGACTCCAAGAGTGCCATTGCGATAACAGCTAATCCAGTGCAACATTCCAAGACGAAACATATCGACGTGCGTTATCATTTTATAAAGGATCATGTCGAGAAGGGCGATATCAAGATGCACTTCGTGACTACAGACTACCAGTTGGCTGACCTTTTCACCAAGCCGTTGGATGAGAAGAGGTTTAACTTTTTAGTTAGCAAACTTGGTATGTTAAACGCCACTTCATGATTCTAGGGGGAGTTTTTCTAGTCTTATGCTTTCTTTGAATATATCTTGGATATTTCATCAAATGCTGACTGACTAAAGCGGAATCATTTTTATAATGATTACCAAAATCATTTTCTTGAAGGATATTTTATGTGACAATGGCTTTTGGACAATTCAGTTCAAAACCCGTATTCAAATGTTTTCTTTTGAAGGATGCTTTCATGATTATATCTTTTCAGGAAGTTTTTCGTTTGAAATAGTGTTTAGAGACTATATTGTTATATTTTTCTAATAAGTTGATTGTTTCAGATATCAAGGGGGAGGATATCTATTGTTTGTCAAGGATGCTTTCACTGTTATATTCATTCCAGGGGGAGTTATGGATTATGCAGTACAGGTATAAATTTCTAATCCTTATATTCTAACACTTGTGAAAGAAGAACAACTTTCACTTGTGAAAAATGTTTTTAAAATGTTCAAACCACTTCACAATCTTAAACTGTTCTTTATGATTTGAGAAGTGTGAATTTTAAATGATTTTTGGATACTTAACTGTCTATCTGACCGTGTGTTCTTTAAAGAATAATACTTATGTATTTTCTTTTCTATATTATTTGTCAAGTATTCGTACACACATTGGTTTAATATATTCTTTTGGCTTTGTTATTACCATGTATCAAAAGTTATATCTTTCTATGGTAATACTCCCGTAATTTGCTATTCACTGTTGTTTGAATCAAACGTCATTTCGTTTTTAATGTGCTTTCATTGATAATATGTTTACATATTGTTCATATAAACAACATACGTTTTTTAATTCCCACATTTTTGTTTTCTTCATGATAATTTCATCTGATCTTAATCATTGTCACATTCTCAAAACATTTCTATTCTTTCTTGATTATTCATTCATATAAAGTTTTGAGAAATCTTAAATGTTTAAAAATGCTCAAATTTCATTTCTGATTTTTGATGAGCATACATACACTGACATATGATTTCTTGTGCTTTACTTATCAAAAAAATCATTGACCAGCATGTACTTTTAGGAACATGGGATTCAATGTGAGTGCTTAATAGATCTTCCATGGATTCACAATAACCAGTGTTTCCTACCCCGGAAGAAATCCTTTGAGTGATTGAGGGGAGAGGGGTTTAAAAGAATTGAGTGTGGGAGTGAGCTGAGGTAAAATGGAAATGAGAGATTGGTTAGATGTGAGCTTATATGTTTAAAAGAAAGAGGGTGTGAGAACAGAGTTAAAAGAATATCAGAACTCTGTACCAAACATCTTTCTGAGTCGGGCAGCTACATTACTGATTGGTTCACATTTCTTTGGTGACCATCATTGAAATAGGCAAATAGCCCATGCCATCTCTTGCATACAACCTCACCAGCTACTCATTCTTTTCTTAAAAAGAGAATGTTTCACATTTTCTGGGGAAGCACACATAATCTATCGGATCTTCTCTTGGAAGATACTGATATTTAAAAAGAAGGAAAGTTGCCCCACGTTCGACCCTTTCTCATGCACATTGAGTCCATGTATAATCATTGTTGTCTCAGTGATTTACATACTTTGAGCCTTATGAAACACAATCATTGTGCTAATTCTTTCAAACACAAGCACGAGCACACAGAGAATTTGTTTTTCTGTCAGAACATTCATAGAATTACCTTGTGTTTTTCAATGATTGAATGGAAGTCCTAGGGAGTCAACATCAAACCAGCTCCTTAAATTGTACATTCGTTGTACACAGTAACTTCGTGTTACTGACAGGCATTTCTAACTGTTTCATTTGTTGATTCAGGGTTACAACTCATATTAGTTTGAATTTGAAAAGATTCAGATGAATACATTTGTGAATCAAAGGCCAATTCAGATCAGATGTCAGATTGTCTATTTCTTCACAAAAGAGGGAAATTGTTTTCATATTTTTCATAAAGGGGAGATGAAAGCTCATGAAGTCTGTACTCATTGGTTATGGGAGAGATCATTCAATGACAGATCTGACCTTGAAGTCTTTTAATGATTTTGATTCTTAAAAATCATTAAAAAGGGGGAGATTAATCAAAGTTCAAGATCAGATTGAAGTTTTAAAGATTTCAGGGGAGATAAATATTTTTCAGATGATCAAAGTCAAAGATTAAAGAAAGCTTGTCAAAGAGAAAGTGAAAGAAAGTCAGAGTTTGAAAGTAAAGATGACTATTCAGAGTACAAAGGAAGAGACAAGTTTGAAAATTTGTCAAAGATCATACAAAGTGTAAAAATACTTAAAGATATCAAAGTTATGGAAGAGCAAAAGCTGAAAGCTGAAGACAATTCTGAAGATAAGAAGACCTGAAGATTTTTGCCAAATTTTTTTTAATCTTGAATCCAAAGGGGGAGATTGTTAGACTGAAATTGTATTCAAGATTAAATGAGGGTCTTTATTGTATTTGTTGTAAGTTTGTGTGTGTCTTGTAATTGTGCTTAAAAGGTTTGACCTTGCTTGGTCATGTTGACCTATATATAAGCAAGTCTTTGTGTTAGTTTCTAGAGTAATTGTAATAGTGGTTGTAATAGTTGTTGTAGTGGTTGAATGTGTTGTAAGAAAGTGGAGAGAGATAGAACACATAGTTGCACACCTTGAGAACACACACAAACACTCTGTCTTGAAAAGATTTTCACAAATAGGTATATGTCTTGAAGTAATTTGTGTGATTAAATAAAGAAAAGTGTTTTGTGTAAATCTATATGTGTTTATGCTAGTAATTCTTGGGCCACAACATATAGGGGCGTAGCCATGGATAACAAAGACATCCAAAGCTATGAAGTTTTTAATAATTAGGCACGTGTCCATGAAGTTTAGAGTAAGGAGATTGGAGATGAAGAGTAGGAGTTGGAATTAGATCAATTAAGTACCAAGAAGGAGCAAAAGCAAGAGGCCAATATTTGTGTGGCATGGAAGAATGTGTGAGTAGGGAGAGGCCAGTTTCAACAATGTGACGGTGACGACGTTCCGAATAGCCATTGTGTTCGGGCGTATGAGGAGGAGAAGTAAGATGAGTTATTCCATGAAATTCAAGGAGGGGATTTAGATCAATGTATTCACCACCATTATCACTAAAGATTGTAACTATGGGGCGACCAAAGAATTTTTCGACCAAAAGTTTGAACTTATTGAATGAGTTAGTGGCATCACTTTTATTTTTTAGAGGGTAAAGAGAGAGAGAGAGTATGCCCCACCTCAAAAGAAAAAAAATGAGGGAATTCAAAAGCAAGCCATTGAAATTAACTTTTCAGTAAACTACGATTTTCGTCCCTGTTTTTTTATGTTTGTAATGATTTTCGTCCCTGGTCTTTCAAAACTGCTTTTTTAGTCCCTGTGGTTTCTATTTGCTTCCATTTTCGTCCCTCCATCCAATTTTATTAAAATTAGAGTAAACTCTAATTTTGGTCCCTGACGTTTAGTGATTTCTTTGAAAAAGGTCCCTATGGTTTCATAATTCAAGTTTACATCCCCAGGGTTTGGATTTTGCTCTGAAAATGGTCCCTGGCCCCTAACGACGTCAAAATGGTCCGTTAGTGCCAGGGGTATTTTCGTCCAACCATCTTTTTGTCCTTTTTTTGCCCTCTTTCTTGTTTCTTCTTTTTATTGTGTAAAATCATAAAAAATTAAGGACCAATTTCTAAATTTCTTCTTGTTTCTTCATTCTTCCTTCCTCTTGTTCATCATTCGTCCTTCTTCTTTATTCTTACTTCTTCTTTGTGCAGCGAGTTAAGACCAACCCAGATAAACAACATGAGTTAATAAAGATAATTGTGATAAGAACATAGATCAAAACCCAAAAGCATCAAGAAAACCATGAATGTAAAGTCAAAACTCAAATAATGTAAAATTTTATTCCAATAACGTAACTATTAAACCAAATAATAACATCAAAATATTAACCAAGATGAGAACATCAAACAAATAATATACAAATTCACTAAAAAAAGATCAAATCGATTGATAGAAGTTTCAATTTAATGTCATTACCGCATCCAAATACAATTATGAGATCACAATAGAATTGGGGATTTAAGGGTGAGGGTTTATCAAATTCTAAAATCTATAACAATCAACAAAATCAAAATTGAAATAAAAATCAAAATTGAAATCAACCTGCTTATTAGTCTAAGAGTAATCAACGATTTCATGGTAAAGAAATTCAAGATTCAAGATCATTCCCATTTTAATCAAACCCCTTTGCTCATTCGTTTCAAACACACCCATCGTTTCTATCATCTCCACGGAGCCATGAGGTTTTTGGAGATAAGTGGCATAGAAATGGAGGTTATGGAATGAATACGGGTTCGAGAAGTGATATGCCTTCCTGCAACGGTTTTTACCATGGGTCGTCATCTGGGTCGAAAGAACTATCTGCTCACTTGCCTTCGGTTGGTTTTGATTATCAAAATTGCAATAAGATAAATGGTGGGTCTCAAAAGATCTTCGTCGTGCACGGTGATGGGTGTGGGGAGGTATGAGGGAAGATGATGCTTACGAGTTTCGATTCACTGAAGAACCCGATCTGTGTTATCGAACAGATCTCGTCTCTGTGTTTTAGAGCAGACGAGGGACAGAGATGGAAGAAGCACAAGGACGACATGGAGGAAATGAGTTGGTCGGTGACTTCGTCTTCTCCAGCGATTTCGCCTGAAACCTAGGCGGTCGTCGTTTCTTCTTCAACATTTTCTCGAGAATTTTTGAGAGATTTGGAGTCGAAGGGAATAGCTCTACATAGCGTGACCCAATCATCATCTTGTCTTTCGACATAGTTTGCTTTGCATCATCGGTTGATTCAAACTCCACATACGCCTCTCTTGTTGCCTTCCCATCCGGCCTGCAACCAATGTGTACTTTCCCATTTGCATCCTTAAAATCTTTGAAGAACTCAATAATGTCTGATTTCTTGATGGAAAACGGGAGCCCTCTTAATTTCAGTATCTCGGTATACTCTAGTTGAGTCTTGTCTTGAAATCTCTTTGATCGAGCGGATGGTGGCGGGCTTCCATGGTAATCGTTATCATATATTCCTTCGCATTTCACCTCAGCCGCCATAGATCTGGGTTTCCATGGGTTTAAGAAAACATGAGTTTTAGTTTTACAAATTTAGTCCTAATAGTTTGAGATGTTTTAGAAATATAAGGAAAACAAAAAAGAGTGCAAAAAGAGGACAAAAAGATGGTTAGACGAAAATACCCTTGGCACTAACGGACCATTTGGACGTCGTTAGGGGTCAGGGACCATTTTCAGAGCAAAATCCAAACCCTGGGGATGTAAACTTGAATTATGAAACCATAGGGACCTCTTTCAAAGAAATCACTAAACGTCAGGGACTAAAATTGGAGTTTACTCTTAAAATTAAGCGTTAATTCATTTAAAAATTGAATAAGAAAATTACCTATTTGGTCTTTGTGGTATATAAATTTTACATTTTTATCCTAGTTTACATTTTTTTTACTTTTTCTTTATTTATTATATTTCATCAAGACATTTATTTTTCTATCAATTATATTGTATATTTTCATAATTATTATAACTTTAATTATTAAAATAATCAAGTAACTTCATTAAAAATACTGATAAATACATGGTATTTTTTTCAAAGCTTTAAGTTTAAATCTTCTAAAATTAATATTTTTTTATCTATTGATTTATTAAAGATTTTTATTTATTTTAAATTACCATTGGAAAAAGTTTAATAAAATTCGAAAAAAAAATAGTCTTATTTTATAATTACCGGTTGTTTATTGTTAAATTCACTTTACTCCATTATTCCATATTTTCATTTAAACTTTATTTTTATTAATTAATCAAATTTGTTTAATATTTAAAATGAACACACACACACACATATATATATATATATCAAGGTTATAAATAACATGAGATATAAGACTTGTGTTTGACGTCGAGTTAATTTTGTGGCACGTCATGGTCCATTGCATGATTTTTACAAAACCATATTGAAATCTTCTTATCATTTTATTGTCTTATTTTTTGTTTTTAATATATAACTTAATTTAAAATGGTGTTTGTGTGTGTGTGTGTGTGTGTGTTTTATTTAAATATTAAACAAATTTGATTAACAAATAAAAAATAAAAATGAAATGAAAATTTAGAATAATGGGAGTAAAGTGCATTTAACAAGAAATAAATAGTTGTTATAAAATATTACTATTTTTTTCTCGAATTTTATTAAACTTTTTCCAATGGAAATTTAAAATAAATAAAAAGCTTTAATAAATCAAAAGATTAAAAATATTAATTTTAGGAAATTTAAACCTAAAGCTTTGAAAAAAATATCATGTATTTATTAATATTTTTAATGAAATTATTTGATTATTTTTATAATTAAAGTTATAATAATTACGAAAATATACAATATATTTAATAGAAAAATAAATGTCTCGATAAAAATACAATAAATAAAAAAAATGTAAACTAGGATAAAAATGTAAAAATTTATATATCACAAGGACCAAATATATAATTTTCTTATTCAATTTTTAAAAGAATTAACACTTAAATTTAATAAAGTTGGATGGAGGGATGAAAATGGAAGTAAATAGAAACCACAGGGACTAAAAAAGCAGTTTTAAAAAATCAGGGACCAAAATCATTATAAACATCAAACCACATGGACGAAAATCGTATTTTACTCTTAATCTTTTTAGTATTCTTTATTCTCTCTCTATAATATGTTTTTGAAAACATTTTTATGTTGGTTTGAATTGATATTTTATCATATATTGCTTTGGACTATTAATTATTTTTATTTTCTAATTTAAAATTTTCATTCGAAACTTTTGTAAAACATTAATTTTTATTCAACACAAGACTAGGGGTAAAATGGTAATTTTATGTCATTCAGATTGTTGATTCAGAACAGTTTCCAAACAAATATTTTCTATATGACACTAAATCATACATAGTCTCTTAATCATTATGCACTAAATAATTTAGTATTTGCCAAATAGCCCCTTAGGTTGCATTTGGAGTGTCGGTTTTGATCGATTGGAGGCAAACTTTTTACAAATCTTGACATACCATATTCTCTTCACCTACAGTTGTTGTCCTTCTTCACTCTATTTCGCTTTTGGCCTATTGATGCTACTTCAAATTTTGAAAAAAATCAAATGGTTAAGTAGGAAAATAAACTAGAAGAAAAACGTAAAAATCATCAATGTTGGTGCATCCAAAACCTAAAATCCAACAAAAAGAGCACAACACTAACAGAGATTAAGCACATACATGATTCTCTTCACCTATGAGCATGATCGTATCTTTACCACAAATTTATCACAAATTCACATTTTTCCATGAATCAAACAATAAAAACAAATATAAGATTGAAGTCATCAACCAATGCAAATACTACTTATGTTCTTAGTTATTTACAAACTTTTAGAAGTCAATTAGCAAAACCCACAATACAAGATTGAAGAAATCCATGTCGTTAATCACTGAAATGGGAAATAAGAAAAGGAGAAACGAACCTTCCTGTTTCGATTACGGCGTATCGACATTGCTGCAAATACTATATATGATTTCTACAGTTTTTTTATTTCCTATCTCCTCATGGAACCGGGCTACGTGCTATTCGTCCTCATCCCCATATAAATTTGTAGAGGGTGTGATGGAAGGATGAGGATGAAGAACTATTTGAGTGTGTGAGAGAGGTTTGGGGTGAGGATGAAAATCTTGAGATATGGTTTGAAATTTTTGAACGTCTTAGGGATAAGGATCATACATGGAGAAGTAAGTGCGCTTTAATAAGTTATACAAAGACAATGGTAATTTAGAAACTTGAAAATTAAGTAATTTAATATTAATTAGTGGTACATAATAATGTTTAAGAAGTTGTTTAAACAACTATTCAAAGTTCCTAAAGCTCCTTGTAACATTTGTTGAAAAACTTGTTGTTCGACTTGATTACTCACCTTTTATTATTCAAAATTAATAGTTTCAATTTTATACTTGAATCGCTTAATAATATATTATAGTATAGATATAGATAATTAGTTATCTATTTTAGTGGATTAATTGCATCTTTATTTCCTGTTCTTGTTTTTGGTTATTAGAGGTATCATAAAAGTTTTTCCTAAAGGAGTACTTTAATTTCTTTTAGAGGAGACCTCAGACCTCGAACAGATTGTATCAGAATTGAAGCCATGGAGTTCCATCTTCCATTTCCAACAACTGTAGCAGTCATCATCGTCTCCATTACTTACTAGCTTCCCTACTCCAAATTGTTGGTCCCGAAGGTGCTTAACAAGTTTGTAGAAGGGGGGGGGGGGGGTTGAATACAAACACAGAAATTAAAGTTTAATAAATTGTTTATTGATAAATCAAAATACAATTTACAAGTTTGTTGCGGAATAAGATTAAGACAGACTCAATCTAAACAAACTTAAGAAACACTAAGATGGTTGCACAAGAAATTCAGAGAATGGGGGTTTTTAGAGAGATAGAAAACAAGGGTTTCTATTTTGGAGTTCAGGGATTGAGCACACCTTCAGATGAAGGGGTGAGCTTCCTATTTATACCCTATGCATTAAATGCATGGCAGGGTACTTTACACGTGGCATTCATAGATTGGCTTTGGTAGTCTCACTTTTGGAGACATGCTTTTGGCCGCTTTATGAACAGTGTAGTTGACAGAGTTGGTGTACGATTTGTGGCAGAGACGTGTCCGTTCTGACACATTGTACTGGTTGTGCAAGGTAAGACAAAAGAAAACTTGAGGCATAAGCTTTGTGATCGTTGATCGCTTAGTATCTCTTCTTCCAGAGATAAAGAAGTTCAGCTATCGCTGAAGCTTTTCCTCAGGCTTCTTCGCGTAAGTAGATTCGTCTGGTCTTCGCTGATATCCGCATTAGGTCACTAGTAGACTTATCTATTGTTCAGTGGCTTCGTCTTCGATTCAGCTATGAACTATGTTGACGCGAGACTTGTCTTCAGGGATTACGTTAACTGTGTTACATGGGAAACGATCAGTGATGACTGAACAGACTCAGTTTGATCGCTGAAAGTGAAACACATACATATTAAATGTTTACATAAAGGTCATCAGCGATAACTGAACAGACTCAGTCTGATCGCTGATGATGAAACACTAATACATATAATAACGTAATTTTCACTAAGTATAAAAGAGGGTCGTTATCAAATCACTGAGAGAGTTTGGATCAACAATCTCCCCCTATTTGATAATGACAAAGTAACAAAAGAAAATTACTTTGATTCAAAATATAGGAATAAAAAGGACTCATAGAATGCATGTCCCAATTACTATTTTGAGGGATCTTTTACAGTACTGATAGGGTTAAGTACATCACTGCTATTTTCATTTAATTCAGGGATGGAATTACAAGATATGAAAAACATTACAAGTGAGTAACTAACTACTGTAAGTATAACTAACAGATTACAGAGAAGAAAACTAATCTATCAGCTATTAAAAGAAGATTTAGGAGGATTGATCATATACTCAGGTATTTCTTCTCCTTTCTGTCTTCGTTCCAAAGATTCTTGACTGGTAATTTCTTTAACTTTTTCAGCAGCAGGGAAGAAGTCACACCATAAGCATAAGAGATCCTTGAGATGATTTAGAGGACAGATAGGAATCTCAGAGATTCTTTGAAATCTGAGTTCCTCATCATCATCTCTGAAGAATATTTCATAAGGATTGTCGATTACTTGACCAGCTTGGAAAGGACCACCAGGAGGCAGAGATAAGTCCAGAACTGAAAGATCAGGAGGAGGACCAAACAGTGCATCTCTTGAAAATTTGATAGAAGTTTCATTCCTGATGATGGCGACATCTTCAGAGGAGGAGGACCCAATTTTTCTCTTGAGTTTCAAAGATTTGGGAGGAAGAGGAGATGGCAGCTTTAGTACAGAAACGACTCTATTTATGAGGGCTTCAAGAAGTCCTTCCACGTAGCCTCTGTATGTAGATTTGGATTTCTTCAGCGCATCCCAGAACTCTAACCATTCCGTAAATCCGAAGCTCTCAAGTTTTGATACGTACATTGCTTTTTGGGTTCCATCCTCTCTGGTAATCTCCATGGTCACTGAGAGTTGATCTTTCTTCTTGCGACCAGAGATAGTCACAGCTGATATTGGAAGAAGATCAGAACGATAATCCATCTTTTGTTTGCACCATTCGATAGACTTATCGTTGATCTCTTGTTCTTTGAAGCGTTCCTCTTCAATTTCTTTCAGTAGTGCTGCTTGAACTTCCACAGGTTTGCTTTTCAGCTTTTTGTCCTTAACTTGAGAGGATTGAATCTTTAAAGCGAGTTGGGCATCTCGTTTGCATTCAGCGATCAGCTTCTCAGCTTTGGCAGATTCTTCTCTTTCAGCTTCAGTGAGGAAGTCGAGCTCTGTGGATGTTTGAAGAGGGATTTTCAGCCGTTGACTTTCTAGTTGAGCGATCATTTCAACTCTTTTCTTTACCACTTCCTCTGACCAATGAGATGGTCGAGAGGGCCTTCCTGGATGGACCAGGGAATCTTCTTCTTCTCCTTCATCAATCTCAGCGATAGAGATTGGGATTATTTCTTCAGCGATAGCAGCTGGAATTATTTGTAGTTCAGAACCCTTAAGCAGGGGTGAGAACTGTCTGTTTAGAAAAAGAAGGAAAGAAGGGATAAGTGTATTTTTAGAACGAGAGAGATAAAGGCTAGAAAGGAATAGGGGTTTGGAAAGAGTAGAAGAGTGGTACAATTGAAAGACATACCTGAGAAGGATGCTCCCCCTCAGATTGTGATCCAGTCCTCAAGCATTCTTCAGCGATCGGTTGCTTGTCTTTGCTTTGCGAAGGAACACTTGAAGATGTATCACCTCTCACCCCTGTTTTGACAACCTCTTGCGAAGTTGTCCCTGATACGACGTTCGGCTTAGAGAACCACATAGATTGGTCTTCATCGTCGTCGTCGTCATCGGAGGGCTGATCCTTTTCTTGATCATCAAGATCTAGATCATCTTCCTCTTCATCGTCTTCTTCCTCATCCTCTTCAAAGAGAATGGAGTGAATTGATGAGGATTCTTTTGCCTTCTCCCCCTCAGATTGAGAGGGAGGTTCCTTTGGAGTCTTAGCTTCCCCAGCAGCAGCAATAGAAGTTTCTTCAGTTTTCTCCCCCACTTTGTCATTATCAGCGGTAGGGGATTGTTCAGCTGCTGGAGTAGCTGTTGAAGCTTTTAGCACTTGAACGTCAGCCTCCAGACGCTTAACCCGGTCTTCAACCGCAGGGATGTCGCATGTGGCATCATGAATGAACTCCACAGCGATGTTGAGGTTGGTACGATCATCTTCAGTGAAGGAGGGAGGCAGCGCTGGAGCTGGTGCATTCACTTTCTGTAGAATTTGCTGAAGAAAGGACATGCAGAGGTCAACCTTTGAAGAGAGACCCTGAACTTCAGCGGTAAGAGACTCAAATCGCCCTTGAAAGAGTCGAGATGACTCTCTGAGTTGGACGACTTGTTCTTCAACAGCTGAAAGTTGAGAGTTCTCAGCTTTAGATGAGCAAGTGGCAGTCAACTTCTTCAGCTCCTCACCAGCCTGATTTACGGCGCTGGTGGTTTCATTGATGGTGTTGGTGAGTGCGTCCACCTTTTCTCCTAGACTGTTGACATGCGTGTCAACAGACGCCAAGCTAGGACCTGAAAATAATGTTAGTTCAGATATGGGCTTATTTGGAGAGGGGGGTAGAGAAGTGTTTAGGATTATAGGTGTACCTGACGTATCAAACATTTTGTAGAACTGCATAGATTCCTCAAAAGTTTGATGCTCAGGTCCTATAGGGAAAGAAGAGGTGGCGGGTTCAGAGACCAAGTGAGGAGAGAAAGGAAGAGTTTTGGGGATAGAAGTAGGGATGGGGTTAATCTCAGGGAATGAGATAGTAGGTGGGGTTACTGATGATGTGACAGCTAGTGAGATCGCTGACACGGCAGTATGAGTGACTGCTGAAGTTGTGGAGGAAAGACCCACAAATGCATCTAAGGTTGCTTGTTGAGAAGCTCCCTCAGGTATAGTACTAGAGGGTGTACTTTCCTTAGTCTTTTTGGCCTTTTTGGAAGGACCAATCGGACTAGCTGATGGTCGTTTAGAAGTAGTGGTAGCGACAGGGATAGCAGACGAAGGAACCGTCTGCGTGGTCGCTGAAGATGAAGAAGAATGGAGAGAGAGACGAGAGTGAAGGAGAGAGATACTTACCTCGTCGGCGAGTGGCTTGACCTCCAGTGATCGTTGACCTACCCTGGAAAGGTGCCATCATCTTTGGTGGGATAGGTGTTGGGATAGAGGAACTTGATATACGTACATATGAAGCGTACGTATGAGATCTTGGGATCTCGTTCAGGCTTCTCTAATCTCGACCTCAGATCTTCAAAGATGGCTGTGGCGTAGTCAAAGTTTTGACCAGCGATAACGGAGTAGGCCATCTGTAGTTGTGTTTTCCTGGCTTGATCCAGCGAACCACTCTTCCCACTCATGCACTGAATTATGTGCGAGAAGATAAAGTTCAGTTGTGATGGCATCTGAGCTTTTAGGATCTTGGTGAGCTTCTTGTTGGGAATAGAAGATCTTGGTTTGTTTTCCCAACAATAGCCCATTGCGTCCAGGAATGATATCAGCTCATCATCAGTGGGGAGTGCGTCGAACCCACTCTTTGGTTTGTCAGGGAATCTTAAAGATTTCCTGAGGCAAGAGCGGTCATGCTCCCTGGCCCTAATTCCGTGCTGAACGAGATAGCAGGGACTCGTTCGCCTTTCCTGTTGGTAAGTTCAGTTGCATCAGCAGTGAACCAGAACTGCTGAAGTAGAGTCTTGGAGGGCTTAGGATCCACAGTGATCGCGTAAGCTATGCATGACTGCTTGAGGAATTCAGCAGCTTCCACCAGATGTGGGTATTTGTCAGCTTTGAAGTCGAGTCTGGCCAAATGATTACATTTAGTAATCTCAACTTCAGTGAGAGCGAATCGTACATGCTTGGAAGCAACGATTGATGACTGTGTCATTTCTGTTATGGAAAGAGGCATAATAGAAGAAATGATTTAGATTAGAAATAATATGATTACCAGTTTCCATAGAAGAAGAGAAACTGGAAAACTATCAAGTTATTTTTAGGAGAAAAATAGTGTTTTGGGTAGAAAGAATGAAGAACACTTTAAAACCAAAAGGTTTTTATTTAAAAACATAAAATCAGAAAGAATGATCTTTAGTTTTTACAAAAAAAACGTTTTATAAAATCCATAGAAAGCGAGTAGGATTTTAAAAAGAATAAAAAACATACGAACAGAGCATATAAACATGAAATAAACCTGTGTATCTTGAAGAAAAAGAGTTGCAGATTCAATATTCTGGGTTTACTTGCTTGAGTGTTCTTGAGAGAATGTTTCTTGCTTTGAAAGTTTTGAAAGCGTAAACCGTATAAAGGAGAGAAGAATTCCTTTTATACGAAGAGAGAGAAGAGAGAGAATAGAGAGAATGAAGCGGGAAAAGAAAAAAAAAATCATCATGACATTGACACGTTCCACGAAGTTGATTGGATAGAAGGGCAACGGACGAACGTGTCAGAAAAGGCATGTCGTGGATTGTCGGTTCAAATGACGTCATAGAAGAGAGAGACTGTACATTTGTCCGTTTTGAAATGATCACTGAAGAAAAGTCAGCGATAGATTTTTCTTTTTAAAAGTATCCCTTTTAGAAAAGATAGAGAGAGTTTTTCCTTTTAAAGGATCACTGACTAGAAATATCAGTGATTAATGTATTTTTCAAAAAGCTTTTAATCATTTGAAGAAAGTTCAGTGATTAAAGTTTAAAAAAAAGTTTTTGAGGGAAAGGAGAAAACATACCTGAGAGTCAGAATGTTTATCAGAGAGAATGATGAGAGGGAAACTTTTGATTACTAACATAATACATGAACGCTGAAGAATTATTCTTCGAGGTTCAGCATTCCAAGCTCACTGATGAGAAAGTTGAACCTTGTCTCATCAAGAGGTTTGGTGAATATATCAGCAAGTTGAAAGTCAGTAGGGATAAAGTGAAGTTCAATATCACCATTCATCACATGATCTCTGATAAAGTGATATCTGATCTCTATGTGTTTTGTCTTTGAATGTAGCACTGGATTATTTGCTATAGCGATAGCACTAGTGCTGTCGCAATAGATAGGAATCTTTGACAGCTGAAGGTCATAATCTAATAGTTGATTTCTCATCCATAAGATTTGAGAACAACAGCTTCCAGCAGCTACGTATTCAGCTTCAGCTGTGGAAGTGGACACAGAATTTTGCTTCTTGCTTGTCCAGCTTACCAGCTTTCCTCCCAAGAGTTGACATCCACCAGTGGTACTTTTTCTGTCAAGTTTACAGCCTGCAAAATCACTATCAGAATAACCAGTTAGATCGAACCCTGAGTCTTTGGGATACCAAAGACCGAGGTTAGGAGTTCCTTTCAGATATCTGAAAATTCGCTTTACAGCGATCAGATGGGATTCCTTGGGTTCAGATTGATAGCGTGCACATAAACAAGTAGAGTACATGATGTCAGGTCGGCTTGCTGTAAGATACAGCAATGAGCCTATCATTCCTCTATAGGCAGTGACATTAACAGGTTTTCCAGATGGATCCTTGTTAAGTATCAGCGGTGGTGCCATAAAAGTTTTCATCGCTGAAGTTTGTGTGAGTTCAAACTTCTTTAGCATATCTTTAACATACTTACCTTGGCAGATAAAAGTACCTTTGTCAGATTGTTTAATCTGAAGACCAAGAAAATATGTCAGCTCACCCATCATACTCATTTTATATTCTTTCTTCATTCTTTCAGCAAAGCGAGTACAAAGAGATGGGTTAGTAGAACCAAATATTATGTCATCGACATATATTTGTACAAGAATTATGTGACCTTTTATCTTCCTGAAAAATAACGTATTATCAGTCTTGCCACGTTCAAAATTTTCAGAGATAAGAAAAGATGAGAGAGTGTCATACCAAGCACGAGGGGCTTGTTTTAGACCATAGAGAGCCTTATCCAATTTATAAACATAATTTGGATGCTTAGGGTCATAGAACCCTGGTGGTTGTTCTACATAAACTTCTTCATTCAGCTTTCCATTCAGAAAAGCTGATTTTACGTCCATTTGATAAACGATGAAGTCTTTATAGACTGCATAAGCTAAGAATAGTCGAATTGCTTCGAGCCTGGCCACAGGGGCAAAGGTTTCATCATAGTCTATGCCTTCCTCTTGTCTGTATCCCTGAGCAACAAGTCGAGCCTTGTTGCGGGTTACAGTTCCATGTTCATCTAACTTGTTTCTAAACACCCATTTGGTGCCTATTACAGTTTTATCAGATGGTCTAGGAACGAGATTCCAAACTTTGTTTCGAGAAAATTCAGTCAGCTCTTCTTGCATAGCGCTGACCCAGTTTGGATCTCTGAGGGCATCATCAGTCTTCTTTGGTTCTATTAAGGAGAGAAAGTTTACAAAGAGACAGATATTACCTGAGCTTCGTCGTGTCTGAATACCTGCATCTGGATCACCGAGAATTTGATCTATTGGGTGATCTCTTGTCCATCGCTGAGCAGGAGCATGATTGCTTAACTCAGAGGTTGGATCAACAATTGGAATGTTTACTGATGAGGACGTTTGAGGTTCATCAGCAATTAACTGTTGAGTAGGTTCACTAGAGAGGTTTCCAGATGAAGGCAGATTTGATGGTGGTAATGTGTTTAGAGGTTCAGCTGAAACCCATGAGGTGGATTCAGCGGTGGGAGGTATGATACTTGGTTCTTCATCAGCAATTGGAGTTTCAGTGTGCTGATGGTTTGAGAAAGGTTCAGTTTCTCTATAGTGAGAGATCATCCAAGTATTCAGTTCTTCATTGTCAGCGATTGGTTTAGAGTTCGCTGAGCGCGTTTCATCAAACGTGACATGAATGGTTTCTTCTACGGTTTGTTTTCTTTTGTTGAAAACTCTGTAGGCTTTGGAGATGGAGGAATATCCTAAAAATATTCCATCATCGGCTTTTGGGTCGAACTTTCCAAGTTGATCTTTGTTGTTTAAGATAAAGCACTGACAACCAAAGATATGAAGAAAGCTGATAGAAGGCTTCCTTCCAAGAAAGAGTTCATAAGCTGTCTTCCCAAATCGCTTTATTATCAGCGATCTGTTTTGAGTAAAACATGCAGTGTTTACAGCTTCTGCCCAAAATTGAGTAGGGAGGTGAGAATCGCTGAGCATTGATCTAGCAGCTTCTATGATCGTTCTGTTTCTTCTTTCAACGACTCCATTTTGCTGAGGTGTTCTTACTGAGGAGAAGTTGTGAGAGATTCCCTTGTTCTCAAAGAAATTGTTCAGGGAACTATTTTTGAATTCAGTTCCATGATCACTCCTTATTGATCGAACAGTAAGATTATTCAGCACTTCCATCTTTTTGACAAAAGATATTAGTTCTTCTGGAGTATCATTCTTACAGCGAAGAAAAATAACCCAGGTGTAGCGAGAATATTCATCTACAATGACAAGCGTATATTTCTTTCCAGCTATTGATTGGATATTGACAGGGCCAAATAGATCCATATGCAAGAGCTGAAGAGGACTTGTTACTGAGGAAACTTGTTTCGACTTGAAACTAGCTTTTGTTTGTTTTCCTTTTTCACATGCTGAGCAGAGAGATTCTTTAGCATATGAGTGCTGAGGAAGACCAGAAACCAGTTCCTTAGATCAGAGAGAATTCAGGGTTTTGAAGTTTAGATGAGAGAGCCTTTTATGCCATAGCCAGTTGACATCAGAAGAGGCCTTAGAGAGAAAACATAAGTTATCAGTGATAGTAGAGTCCATATCTATTACATAGACATTTTCTCTTCTATAACCACTGAGAGCAAGTTTTCCTTTTTCATCTACCACTGAACATGATTTCTTAGAAAAGCGAACTTCGTAGTCTTTGTCACATAGCTGACTGATGCTTAGAAGATTGTGCTTCAGTCCATCTACATAAGCGACTCTTCGAAAGGTAGTTGTCCCATTGCTGAGGACACCAAACCCACGGGTAAATCCTTTTCCATTTCCACCAAAGGTCACAGAGGGACCTTTCTCTTCCTTGTATTCAGTGAGCAGGTCTCTTTGTCAAGTCATATGACGAGAACATCCGCTATCGAGATACCAGATGCCCTTTGATCCCTGCATACATAAGGAAGATTAAGCTTTGTTTGGTACCCACTTTTCAATGGGTCCTTCAGAGTTAGTGGATAAGGAAGATTCAGCAGTCTTCACCGCTGATGAAGATTCAGCTTCAGTGGTAATCTTCACTTTGGTTAATTTCTTAACCTTAGTGGTATTTTTCACTTTAGTGACTTTATTTGCCTTAGAGGCATTTTTCTTCACTTTGGCTGTTTTATCAGCTTCGGTGGTATTTGGACACTTGCTCGCAATATGGTCAGTGAATCCACAGTGATAACATTTTCTATATCTGATGGTGGTTTTATAACCAAAAGGTTTTGAAAACTTAAGATGAGCAGGTCCAGCTCCAAGAATGCCTTTAGCACGAGATCTGGGAGGAATTTTTATTTCTTCAGATTTCACGGGCTTTAGATCAACCTTTAGCTTTGGAGGACAGATATCAAAGATTTCTGTCACTGAGCTAGAAGGTTTATCCACTGAAGGTTTGGAGGGAACTTTCAGTTTGGTTTTCTTGGAAGCCTTCTGAGGGAGAATAGACTTTCCTTTATCTGCAGGCTTAGATCTTACAGATATCTCCTCAGGGATGGGATTAGAAGAAGAACAGGGATAGAATTGATTATAAGAAGTGTCAAAGAAAGATGTGACAAAAGTTCCAAACTTAAGCGAGGAACTTTCTTCTTTAGGATCATCCTGTGGTGTCCAAAAACCAAGACCAGTTTTATCACTTTCAGGAGTTTGAGCATTTATTATCTCAGAGATCTTTGTTGATGATTTGCACCATTTTTCAACATGAGCCTTTTCTGCTTTTAGAGCAACGATGGCTTGTTCGCGTTCAATGCTGATGATTTCATTTATAATGACTTGATCTTTTAGCTTTTCTTCTAAAAGATTTAGTTCACTGATCTTTTCATAACATTTCTCTAGCTCTTGTGTTAAATAAACATTTTTATTTTCAGCTTGAGTTTTGTCGTTTAGAGCATTATAAAGGTCAATCGTCAGCACATCAACAGCGCGACTTCTCTCAGCTTCAGGCAGAGAGGGATTTGTTGAGATAGATACCTGAGATGATATGTAGCTCATAGAAGGTTCAGATGGTTCTTCTACTTCTTCTTTAATCTCAGCCATGAGGCAAAGATTAGCGATTTCTTCTTCATCAGAAGATGATTCTTCTGATTCAGCCCAGTCATGTTCTTCAGCGATTAGACCTTTACCTTTTTGCTGATAGCTTTTCAGCTTTTGATATTTGTTCTTCAGCTTATGGTATTTGTCATCACTGGATCTTCTTAAGGTAGAAGGTTTGAAGACCTTTTTAGACCTGCACTCACTAGCAAAATGTCCAATTTTTTCGCAGTTATAGCAAGTGGCTGTAGCCTTATCAACCGGAGTTGATTTTGGCTTTTCAGTAAGAGAGAGAGGTTTACTTCTTCGGAAGTTACTCTTTCTTGCAAATCTCTTAAAAGAGTTTGTCAAGAGTGCTAAGGACTCATTAAACTCTGAAAGATCAGGGTCTGATAAATCCTCAGATTCAGAATCTAACTCAGTGATGGTGAGAGTAGATCGCTGGGATGGAATTATCTCTGATGAGACTAAAGCAACAGCAGTGCTTTTGGAGTCTTTAGAATCTTTTACAAGATTCTTCTTCAGGAGATTAGATTGCTCATAGTTGAGCAATATTCCATACAGAGTGCTTAGAGAGAGAGTATGTAAGTCCTTTGTCAGCTTAAGACATATTGAATAACTGTCCCAGCTTTCAGGAAGACTTTCCAAGAATTTTGTTAGGACCTCAGAATTAGAATAGGTCCTTCCAACAGTTCTTAGGTCAATGATCAGGCAGTTAAACCGCTGATGAATGTCAGAAAGAGATTCATTCTTACCAGCGATAAAACTTTCATAATGTCTTACCAAGTTAATCTTTCGGGTCTCTTGGATTTCAGTGGTGCCCTCATATTGAACACATATGGTTTCCCACATTTCTTTAGAAGTTTTTAGATGCATGATGGAATGGAAAACTTCATTAGGCAGAGCCATTGATATAATGGTCTTTGCTCTTGCATCTATGCCTACCTTCTTTTTATCTTCATCACTCCACTGTCTTATTTCCTTAACGACATATCGTTCAGGGACAGCTTCAGTGGTGGCAGTAGCGGGAACCGCAGCTATAATTCTAACAGGTTCATAGGGTCCGTTTTCTATATATTCAGGTATAGTAGGATCCGCACCTTCAAGAAATAGCATCATTCGATTTTTCCATAGAGAAAAGTTATCTCTGCTAAATCGAGGAGGTTTAGAAAGTGAACCATTATCATAGTAGTTTGTGTTTGTGTTTAGTGCCATTTTAGAATAGCAAGGAAGAGTATACAGCAAGATCTTGTTTATTAGATTAAACAAACTGCTCTGATACCACTTGTTGGTCCCGAAGGTGCTTAACAAGTTTGTAGAAGGGGGGGGGTTGAATACAAACACAGAAATTAAAGTTTAATAAATTGTTTATTGATAAATCAAAATACAATTTACAAGTTTGTTGCGGAATAAGATTAAGACAGACTCAATCTAAACAAACTTAAGAAACACTAAGATGGTTTCACAAGAAATTCAGAGAATGGGGGTTTTTAGAGAGATAGAAAACAAGGGTTTCTATTTTGGAGTTCAGGGATTGAGCACTCCTTCAGATGAAGGGGTGAGCTTCCTATTTATACCCTATGCATTAAATGCATGGCAGGGTACTTTACACGTGGCATTCATAGATTGGCTTTGGTAGTCTCACTTTTGGAGACATGCTTTTGGCCGCTTTATGAACAGTGTAGTTGACAGAGTTGGTGTACGATTTGTGGCAGAGACGTGTCCGTTCTGACACATTGTACTGGTTGTGCAAGGTAAGACAAAAGAAAACTTGAGGCATAAGCTTTGTGATCGTTGATCGCTGAGTATCTCTTCTTCCAGAGATAAAGAAGTTCAGCTATCGCTGAAGCTTTTCCTCAGGCTTCTTCGCGTAAGTAGATTCGTCTGGTCTTCGCTGATATCCGCATCAGGTCACTAGTAGACTTATCTATTGTTCAGTGGCTTCGTCTTCGATTCAGCTATGAACTATGTTGACGTGAGACTTGTCTTCAGGGATTACGTTAACTGTGTTACATGGGAAAGATCAGTGATGACTGAACAGACTCAGTTTGATCGCTGAAAGTGAAACACATACATATTAAATGTTTACATAAAGGTCATCAGCAATAACTGAACAGACTCAGTCTGATCGCTGATGATGAAACACTAATACATATAATAACGTAATTTTCACTAAGTATAAAAGAGGGTCGTTATCAAATCACTGAGAGAGTTTGGATCAACACAAATCTTCAACAAAAAGAGTGGGAATAACATAAACCCACCTCAAGCAAAGGGTGCATGGCCTATAATCGGACACCTGCACCTACTTCATCGACCTCACCTACCTCACAAGGTTTTAGCCGCCATGGCTGACACACATGGCCCCATCTTCACCATAAAGCTAGGTTTTCGCCAAGCTTTAGTTGTGAGCGATGTTGATTTCGCTAGAGCATGCTTCACCACAAACGATTTGGATTTCGCGAATCGACCCTCAACGGTGGTAACAGAGCTCTTGGGCTATAACTCTGCCAAATTCAGCTTCGCTCCCTATGGAGATTACTGGCGAAAACTCCGCAAAATCATCACGCTCGAGCTTCTCTCTCAATGACGTGTTGAAATGCTTGGACATATTCGATTTTCAGAACTTAGATCCGCCATGAACGATATCTATGAAGCGTGTGTGATGGAGAATTCAGATCTGGTGAAGGTAGAGATGAAACAATGGTTTGGGAACTTGATACTGAACATTGTGGTGAGGAGTATATCTGGAAAGAGATTTTCACCCAACGATGATGAAGGTGTTCGATTCCAAGCAGTGGCAAGGAGATATTTCAAGTTATTGGGGGCATTTATGGTGTCTGATTTCATCCCGTTTTTTAAGGGTTTGGATTTGGGTGGATATGAGAAAGCTATGAAAGTGACACCAGCAGAGATGGATGACTTCTTTGAGGAATGGTTGAAGGAGCAGAAAAGAGAGAAAGAGTGTAGTGGATGGAAACATGAAGGCAATCAAGTGTTCATGGATGTATTGATTTCCATTCTTGAAGATGAGAAGGATTTCCCCGATTTTGACCATGATACGATAGCTTCATGTCTGGTAAACGTAACAATATCTACTTATTTACATGTTCTAATAGAGTACATAGGACATTAAAACTATTTAAATGTTCTAATAGAGTGCATAGGATGTCCAAACAAGGTTTTAGGACTATTTTGAAATAATGCATATTGATTTTTTTATATGATATTATGTGAAAAAGTCTTAGGGCCCGTATACTAAACACTTACCCTACCCAATATCATTTACCTTACTCAGTGAGTTTGGCAAGGATCAAGGATCTTACCTGGTAAGAGGCTTAACAAGGATCAATAATCTTACCCGTTAAGCATTAACCAGGTAAGAGGCAACAAGGACCAATAATCTTACCCATTAGGCGCTAACCGGGTAAGAGACACCTACCAACAATCCATTTTGATAGTGGAGAATGGTATCCGATAAGGTAAGTTAGAGTAAAACGGCCCGGTAGTGTCATGTAAAAAGATGTGTTCATTTATAAAATTATAAAAGTTAATAGAACACTTCTATTTGAAAGTGATATGTCTCTCCACGGTACTAGTTATTGTCATTTGGATTCCTTGACTTGATTTGTCCAATAAAGTATTTACCCTAAATGTTCACACTCTTTCACTCTTGGGCGCCTAAGGAGAAAGCCTTTGCTACCGAAGTCACCCGAGAAATTGCTACCAGCCTACTCGTGATATTCCTTGTTGGGTCTGAAATGTGCTAAGGATGGATATTACTGTTGGGCTTAAAGATTACTACTTCTAGTTGATGATATTAATACTGCTTGTAGAACTAATACTGCTAGTAGTCTTACTACTGCTTGAAAAGTTAGTACTGCTAGAAGAATAGTTAGTACTGCTTGGAGAGTTAGTACTGCTAGTAGTTAGTACTGCTTCAAGAATTACTACTGCAAGCATGGTTAGTACTGCTGAGGAGATTAATGCTACTAGAAGATTAATGCTGCTTCTAATGATCGTGAAGATAAAGATGACTTGGAATGAAAGACTAGGAGCTGAAGATAATGATGAAGATAATTATGGAATGGATGCTAAAGATCAATATTTCTTTTGTAATTATCTTGTAATCAGTTATGTATATATAGTCTAGAAGTCTTAGATAGTTTTACAAGTTTTTCATATACGTTTAGAGAGAATTAACCTTAAGATTAGTTTTAATCCTTTCTTTAGAGAAGTATAGAACATCTGTTGAGTCTTTTCAACAGATTGAGGTTTTGTTTGTAATCATTAAGTTAAATCAATATAACTTGTGATTTGAGTTTATACACTGTTTGATTGATTTACTGTTAAAGTGTTTTTCCGCGACTTCTTTAACATAGTTTCTGAGTGTTTAGTTTAAATTCTTGTTTAGAATTTCGATCCTGACAAGTGGTATTAGAGCTTAAGGAACTCAGAAATCAATAATCATCATAAACAGAATCCAGAGGCAAACATTGATGGCTGAGGTTACAGAGTCTTCTAGTACTGCAATCCCCACTGAGGTAAAATCTAACCATTGCTCTAAAACCTGTCTTGAAACTATTAAAAAGTACATGGATCACAATCAGAGCATGTGTGATGACCTTAAAAGGTTAGAGAAAGATAGAAGAGAGTATGTTGTGATTGTTGAGAAGTTTGAAGAACAAATAAAGGCATATCAAGCCAATGAACTTCAACATTCTTATGATCTCAACTATTGGAAGTGGGAGAAGAATCAGTTAGAGATAAAACTAGAAAAGTCTAGAGAGAAGTGTGAAAAAGTTAAGAGTGAATTTGAGAAGACCAAACTAGACATTGAGAAATATTCCAATGCTTCTAAAGCAATGGAATCTTTACTTAAATCTCCAATTCATGACAAACTGAAGAGAGGTATAGGCTACAACACCACCCCTCCACCTTACAATAATAACTATATTCCTCCCACCTCAGACCTCTTAGAAAGACAGTCTTATCTGTAGGAGCCACAGAAGTAGATCCATTAAACAAAGTAGTGGTTGAGGCAGATTCTGAAGAAGAGAACTCTGAGTGTAAGAATAAGGAAGACCATAAAGATATTCCCTTAGAAAACCATATTCTTACAAATAAGAGAGGGGGCCAACCATTTGTTAAGAGTGAGAAAGTTGAGACCTCCAGGAAAGGAAAGGAAAAGGTACAGGGAGTACACTACATGCAAACCTCTGTTGTAAATCCCTGTACTTGTCAACAGAACAAGCCCCATAAACATGATAAAATAAGGGGAAATCAGAGATATAGAAATAATCAGTGGGCTCAAAAACAGGGAATTGATCTAAGCATAGTCAATAGACCAAAGCCTTGTTTTATTTGTGGCAAGTTAAATCATCTAGCCAAACACTGTTATTTCAATCCTATTAACCAAAGATTTTCTTTTCAAAGACAAACATAAAATTCAGTTGGTTATAGGAAGCAATCAAGAAATCACATGGCTGCTAATATGAGAACAGTACTAATGAAAACTGGGACTGCAAAATCTCATATTCAGAATAAGTTTGCTAAATCAAAAGAAAATACTCCAAGCAAGTCAAGGAGTAACTCACAGAACAAGAAAGCAAACAACTTGGTCAAGATTTGGGTTCCAAAAGTCAAGAAACCTGTTAGTACTGCTACCTCAAATAGTACTGCTAACAGAAATAGTGTTGCTGATAGCAGTACTACTGCTAACCAAGTTAGTACTGCAAACCAAGTTAGTGCTGCTAACAAGGTTAGTGCTGCTACCAGTGTTAATACTGCCAAGCCCATAATTTTGACAAAGTATTCCAGCCATGAGATTCCTAAATCTGATCATCTCATCCAGACTAAAATTACTGATTATAAATATGTTGATGAGAAAGGACAACCCAAGACCACTTTGGCTTGGGTTCCCCCTAGAAACTAACTGTTTTATCTAGTGTGCAGGGCAACCAACAACTCAAGGAGAAGAGCATTTGGCATGTAGATAGTAGTTGCTCTAAGCACATGACAGGTAACATGGACTGCCTTCAAAATTTCAAAAGATGTGATGGAGGACATGTTGCTTTTAATGACAATCCAGCAGGAGGTAAGATAAGTGGCAAAGGTATGGTTTCAGATTACCTTGCTGAATTGGATACTTAGTACTTCTAGTTAAGTTAATATTGCTCTCACTGCCAGTTCAAATATGGTTTAAGTATAGTTACTACTGCTTGGTGGTTTATACTGCTAATGTAAAGTTACTACTGCTTACCTTATTTCTACTGCCGGACAGTGTTACTACTGCTGGTATGTGTTAATACTGCCAGTCTGTGTTAATACTGCTGGTATGTGTTACTACTGCTAGTATGTGTTAATACTGCTGATATGTGTTAATACTGCTAGTCTGTGTTAATACTGTGGGTATGTGTTACTACTGCTAGTCTGTGTTAATACTGCTAGTCTGTGTTAATGTTGCTAGTATGTGTTACTACTGCTTATATGGATTAGTACTGCAGGCTTGTTAATGCTGCTAGGATACTTAGTACTGCTCTTAACTGAATCCATTATCATATAAATACCCTCTTTGACAGCCAAATTCCAAACGGCTCTTTGAATTTCCTACGAGTGTTCTTTCTCTCTCTTTCTCTCGAATTCTTTCTTACCAGTGCGTAACCCTAGTTTCGATCAAGAAAATGGCAGGACTGGTGTTTATTGATGATCACAATGAGTTGGCAATGCTACAGAAACCCAAGCAAGCAGAAGGTTTTCATCAAATTGTGGATTTCCTAAAATCCTCCCACATCGCCTACGCTTTAACTGTCAATCCCACAATCTATGTGGAGCACATGCGTCAGTTCTGGGCCAATGCATCTATACAGACTATTGATGGAAATCAGGTCATCAAATCAAGGGTTTGTGATAAACCACTAACCATCACAGAAGGCTGTATTCGCATTCATCTACAACTAGATGATGCCTCAGGTATTACCTCTCTGTCCAAGGAAGATCTCTTCCAATCAATTAGTCGTATGGGGTATGAAGGTCCCACTGAGGTTTACAGGTTCTTCAAGAGCAAATTTTCACCTCAGTGGATATTCTTTGTTAATACCCTTCAGCATTGTGTTTCTAGAAAAACAACTGGATGGAGTGAGTTCAGCAGTACCTTAGCTTATGCTCTAGTCTGCTTAGCTACCTCTAGAAAGTTTAATTTTTCTCAAATGATTTTCAATGATTTAATGTCAAACCTGGATACCAAAACCAAAAGCTTTTATATGTATTATAGGTTTGTACAAGAGATTCTACTAAAGGAATTGACGGATCTACCCTCTTTTGAAGAGGTGTATGTACCCAAACCTCCCAAAGGGAAGGTATTATCCAACATGAAAATACCAAGTAAGGACTTTTCTGGACAAGAGACACCATTATTTTCTACAATGATGGTTATGTCTCATTCCCATGGTGAGGCATCAGTGTCAAAGCCCACATCTGACCATCAAACATATGAGCTACCCACACCATTCATTTCAATTGATACTTCTCAGATCCCTATTGTCAAGCCAAAATCCTCCATCACTAACACATATAAAAGGAAAAAGGTACAGAAGGTTCCTTCACTTCCTGTATCTTCAACCCAACAGCCTGCAAGCCCTCCAATGGAGAATTCTCCATTAGAGAATATCCAAAGGGAAACCACAGGGGTGTCTCCCAACCCCAAGAAGGTGCTCTCTAAGGAGAAGGAAGAGCATGTGGGCAGTAAGGCTCACACTACTGATTCTGCACAAGGTGTGGATCAGGACAGTGTGAACATCTCTAAAACCTTCCCCACGGCAACTTTAGATGAGCAATCATCTAAGGGTCCCAGGTGCCAAGAATCCACGGGGGTAGCAGGTGCTTCTGCTAGGCAGAAGGCCTCTACTAGAAGATCCAAGGATCCTTCAAGGGTGGTAAAAACACCTAAAGGAGGTGAGGACATATATACTTATGATGAATTGATGGACACACTTGGTACAATTAGTCTGGAAGTTCACAATCAAGAATTGGAGATAAAAGTGATGAAAAAGGTGATCACTTCTCAACAAGTGCAGATTACCAAACTCAAGAAGATAGTTCTCAAATTGGTGCACAAAAAGAAGAAAACCAAATTTGTTTTGAAGAAAAGAAGCATTGATCATGATGCTTCCAAAAAGGGGGAGACTCAAGAGGAGGAATGTGAAAAGCAAAGTCCTGTTGGCATGGAATCTCATTTTGAGGGGGAGTTGAATAGTGAAGCAGAAAAGAAACAAGCAGCAGAAACTTTTGTAAAAGCAGCAGAAATTGGTAGAGCAGCTGTAATTGCATCAGCAGCAGAAACTGAAAAAGCAGTAGAAACAAAGAAAGTTGCAGCTGAAACAGGTATGTCTGCAAAGGAAATAGAAATTGCAGAGACTCTAGTGAAGGCAAAGACTGACACTCCCAAGGATACTCAAAAGGCCAAGGGAGTGGTAATCAAAGAAGGTGGTTCAGAGAAGAAAAGAAAAGAAGTTAGTGAGACAGAGATCAAAAGGAAAGGGAAAGAAAAAGTGGTTGAATCTGTGAAGCCATCAAAGAAATCCTCACAAATAGCCCTGGATGAAGAGTTAGCAAAGAAGCTGTAAGAAGAGATAGAAAAAAAGGAAGAGATTCAAACAGCTAAAGACAGACAGATTGCCTTAGATTTGTCTACAAAGCTTAATGAAGAATATTGAAGGAGTTTAAAGAATGTTGTTGCTGCTAAGAAAGTCACAATAAGAGCAACTAGGCAAAAGCAAAGAAAGCCTTCAAAGACATTCCTGGCCAATCAAGAAAGAAGAAAGATGATAAACTTCCTGAAAGGGTCCATTGGAGTCCCTGAAGGAATGTTTACCAACATGCCTTTTAGTAGAATAGAGGAGTTGTACAAGAAGGAGATGGCCAAGCTTCAAGGAGATTTCAGTCAGAGGGTTGAGATTGAAAGAAAAATGAAAGAAAGGCATGATTTGAATATTCAACAACCATTCCCTGACAGTGAAGAAGGCACTCCTACCAAAGACATGGCAAAAGTGAAGGAAGAAGAGACCTTAACTCAGAAAATTGGAGCTATAAAAAGAAAGAAATCTATTGCTACCAAGAAACAGGAAAAGAGGCCATGAATTGAAGAAGTTGAAAAGGAGAATGAAAGTGAAAGAGCAGAAGCAGAATCAGCAGAACATGTGCTAGAGCAGAATCAAGATCCTACAAGTCAGTATACAGAACAACCAAGACAATCTGATGTGCAATTTGATTTGTACATGACAGTATCTGATAAATAACCTCTGAAAGTTGATCCTATTTCAGTGAATGCTCCTGAAATCATTCATTGGGATATTTTGGTAGACCAAGGCAAAGAATACTTCAGGATCAAGAGAATGGGTGATCATTATGAAGTGTATGCTACATGGGGTAAAATTATCAGAAGTTGTTCTAGGTCTGATTTGGAAGAAATGCACAAAGTTGGGCTGAGCTTATATGGTAAAGTGTTGAAAGAAGCTGGGATGAGTCTAACAAAGATGGCCATGGAATACTTGTGCATAATGTTTGATCCTGAAAGAGTGCAGTATGTTATCAAAGACTTGCATCTTGAGAATAAATTTAAAAGAATATATAATTGGATGTTATTTGAGAGATGTGGAGTCTATGCCATCACTATTGATAAAAGCTATCATGAGTATTACCTGGTTGACAAGGTGTATGACCACAGCAAGGCAAAGTTGCAAGGGATGTTGAAAGCAAAGTTGGTCTGCTCTAAAGATTCAGAAATGGAAAGGATAGTGATTAAAAGAATCATTAATCAAAGTCTGGGACTGGATCCAAATCTTGGAAATTAAGCTGAAGTTTTGAAAGCATCATGAAGACCCTATGCTGAAGAACTTAACTTCTCAATTTGAAAAGTTAAGTTAGGGGGAGATTGTTGGGTCTAAAATGTGCTAAGGATGGATATTACTGCTGGGCTTAAAGATTACTACTGCTAGTTGATGATATTAATACTGCTTGTAGAATTAATACTGCTAGTTGAAGATATTAATACTGCTAGTAGTCTTACTACTGCTTGAAAAGTTAGTACTGCTAGAAGAATAGTTAGTACTACTTGGAGAGTTAGTACTGCTAGTAGTTAGTACTGCTTGAAGAATTACTACTGCAAGCATGGTTAGTACTGCTGAGGAGATTAATGCTGCTAGAAGATTAATGTTGCTTCTAATGATCGTGAAGATAAAGATGACTTGGAATGAAAGACTAGGAGCTGAAGATAATGATGAAGATAATTATGGAATGGATGCTAAAGATCAATATTTCTTTTGTAATTATCTTGTAATCAGTTATGTATATATAGTCTAGAAGTCTTAGATAGTTTAACAAGTTTTACAAGTTTTTCATATACGTTTAGAGAGAATTAACCTCAAGATTAGTTTTAATCCTTTCTTTAGAGAAGTATAGAACGTGTGTTTAGTCTTTTCAACAGATTGAGGTTTTGTTTGTAATCATTAAGTTAAATCAATAGAACTTGTGATTTGAGTTTATACACTGTTTGATTGATTTACTGTTAAAGTGTTTTTCCGCGACTTATTTAACATAGTTTCTGAGTGTTTAGTTTAAATTCTTGTTTACTCGTGATCTTCCTTTAGCTGGGCACGTACCTTGTAAAAAACTTGTTAGGATGTCCAAATAAGTCATAAAATCCTATTGTAACTCCTTTAGATAGGACGTTTAATTGTTTGATCCTATAAAGTCGTCTAGTATAAAGCCGTCATAAAAGACCTCTTTTATTGAAGCCCCTTACTCACTTTCCCAAACCCGATTCCCACCCAAACCCTCAACCCCCATCCCCAGGCCCGCTCCTCAGCGCCACCGCCGCCTATCACCTCACCCGCGTCCTTCTCAACCCCGGTTGTGGTTCGAGAATCTCAGTCGACTCTCTCCCTCAATCGACCTCTCAATCCCTCACTCTCCCTCATGTTTCGTCTTGCTCCCGTACACGACCACCATCGCCGCCTATGATATTCACCATCCATCGCCGCCACTATTACAATCGACGGTGTCTTGGTCCAACATCGAACGAACCTCTTAGGGTTCCGCCTATGTCGACGACCCCCGGCTGCCGTGGACATCATCGACCTCCGACTTAGGGTTCTCGACCCTCGTAGACTTTGTTTTGGGTGTGTATCGATGTTGATTTCAATAAGGTGTGGATTTAGAATCGTTTACACAACGACATTGGGTTGTTTGCGCCTTTTATTTCTGAGTTTGGGTTTGTTCAATTCGGTTTGGGTTCAATTCTATTGGCGTTGTTACTGTTTTGATTCGATTTAGGGTTAATATTCAGATTCAATTTCGATCTTAGTTTGATTCTACAACGATTATATTGATCTGGTTAAGATCGATAATTTGAATTTTTTTTTGGTTAATTTGTTTCGATTTGTAGTTGGGCTCCTCTGTGGTATCGTTTTTTATTTCGATTCTTAGTTGGGTTGATTTTAAACTTCGATTGAGTTGTTTTTTGTTATGGATCATCAACCTGTTTGTTGAAAACCATATCGCTTACATTGGGTGATTGTTTCTTTTGATTCAATTTGCGATACATGGTTCAACTGATTAAATTGATTTGGGTTTTATCGATTCAGTCAATTTGGGTATATCTGATTTGGATTTCTCTGATAGGGTTGTTAATCGAACAGCTTGGTGATTGTTGCTTTTGGGTTCTTTTGATTGATTGCATTATTTTGATTGCAAAGTGCTTATTCACTGAGTTTAGCAATCTGTTCAATATAATTGAGTGCTTAAATAGTTTGGGATTTTTGTATCTGTTTTGTTTACGGAGTTCTAGCTTATTGGTATCTACTTTAATTGGTTGATTTGGTTGATTCCTTTGGTTATATCGATTGTGGTTAGATTCTAATCTTGATTTGTGATAACTCGAGATATCCGTGTAGTTGTGTTGGGATTATTTGAATGCATATGGTCAGATAGATTGTTTTTGTTTAAGTTGATTGTGTTTGTTCTTGAGTAAGATCTCTCATGTTCACAAGTTCTATTTTCGATTTTCCTTAATCGCTATAATAGTTGCGGATAGATTGGTATGTGGTATTTGAATAGGACGGTTAATTTTAGCTTGTGTTTTGGTTCGTATTATTTCTGTAATCGATTGGATTCATTTAATTTTGATTTCGATTTAGAATTGATTTGGATATTGATTAGAGTTAAAATTTTGATCGAAATTTTTTAATTCATATCAAGTTTTTTTTAAGTTTTCGATCATCTTTTTGTCTATTTTATTGGTCTTGGTGTGTTTCTCTTTTAATCTCACCTCACTGAATCAAATCGCGATCGTCTTATGATCATTTTGTTCAAGTAACAATGTCTTATTCTGATTATCAACAAGAAATTTCTGATCTCAAATCCAAGATTGTAGTTCTTGAAGCCAGATTGGAAGACAATTACAACGTGCTTGTGCAAGTTAATGGTGAAAATGCTGATAATCTGAGTTGGGCACAAAGCTTAAAAAGAGAAAAAGAAAAACTTGTTGAAGAAAAGGATGTTTTGAAGAAGCAATTTTCAGAACTCTCGAAAAAGTTTAAAAAATTAGAGAGTGGGCACGATGCATATATTCAAAATTATGTTCGCACATATGATTCAATTATTGCAGAATAGAACGAGTTGATTGAGAGTTTGAAAGAAGCGAAGATGAAGAAAAGTGACCCAACAAGTGCTGAAGCTTCAAAGAAAATAATTGAACTTGAACTAAAAGTTGCAGATTTTGATGCCCAAGAAGAGAAGACTCTTGAACTTGAAGAGAAACTGAAAGCTGTGGAGAGTGAAAATCTTGATCTCAAGAATAGGCCTTCTATTTTTGAACAAGAAAAAGTTGACTTTTCAAATGAATATAAATTTTTTGAGAGAAAGATTCTCGAGCTTTCAAGGAAAGTTTTCAATGAAAGAAATGTTTTTTAGCTTCAAAATGCAAAACTATCAAAACAGATTTCTGATTTTGAAAAGGTTTTGATAATTGAGAGAGATAATTTTGCAAAAGAGCGAAAATGTTTTGAAACGGCAAAGAAAGTGCTTGAAAAGAAAATTGTTGTGGTTTTCAAAGAAATATCTGATAAACGCAACAGTATTGAAAAAGACTTTGAAAGTGAAAGAAAGATATTCGAAACATAAATTCATAAGATTTCACAAAAATTATCTGGATTAGCAACAGAGGTTTCAAAAGAGCAGAAGATAAAATCTGATTTACAAAAACAACTTGATTTAATTCTCGAAGAAAGAAATGTTTTATTTGCAAAAGTCAAGAAACTTGAAGAATAAACTTTAAAACTGATTTATTTGAACAAGCTTGTCCCGATACTGTTGCTCAGTCTCCTTATTCTTCAAGTTCAACTTTTACAACTATTTCTACAAAGAGTTCTATCAAAGCAAATGAATTTTCAAAAGATCATATTCGACCTTCCAATCTTTTCTATAATTCTCTTGTTGATAATGCAGATAATCAAGTGTTTCGAAAAGTCAAAATGGTTTGGAGAAAGAAATCAACTACAGAAAGAGTGATGAAAACGAGTCTCGTAAATCTCCTGTAGTTGATACAAAGTCATATATTCCCAAGATTGATTCACCTACCTATGTTTATTCTACAACAAAGCCGATCAGTCTAAACCGAGCAAAGATTTGTTGCACTCATTGCAGAAATAGTGACTTTGTGGACTCAAGGTATGTAAATAATTGGTACGGTACTTACAGTATCCCCAACCCCATTTTAATAACTTCAAAGCTAAGGCAACTAACCATCAAGGATCCATCAAAGCATGGATACCAAAACCAAAATCTGTCAATCTATTTTGCAGGAATGTCATGCGTCATTTAAAATAAGATTATTCACGTCACATGACTCCAATCAAAGGTTACGCCATCTTTTGAGGGGGAGTACCAGGTTTGTCTTAACTTTCATAATGACTTCTGATCATATCAGATCAGGACTCGTACTTCAATGTTCTATTTTGGAGAGTTAGAGGAGTGTTAGGGCCTATAATGTTTCTATGGTCAATCCAGAACCGGAATGACCTACCCAAGAAACACATCCTTCATAGTTATCAGTGAGGGGTCTAGATTGATAGATGAGTTCGGAGTGAAAAGAATATGGTGAGAATGTGACAGGACTTAAAAGAATAATTGGTCCTTACCAAACCAAGTCAGTTATTCGGGTTAGCACATAATCTATTCATTCTCGTTCTTTGGAGATGAATATTGAAATAGACATGGACCCACTGTCGATAACTCGTGTCAACCCACCTAGGCACTCAAGTATCTCACAAAAGATACTTGTTTCATAAATGCACGGAGAATTAACACATAATCTATCTATTCCTCACTCGGAGGTCTTAGATATTGACAAAGGAAGACAACAACTCTGGTCTCCGAACTTCATACTCATTTCACCGTGTCTATTGATTCCAAACCAGCGTCCCAGGTTGAATCAATTTTTGAGCCTAACATATACATATTTATATTTCTTTCACACACGCACGAACCTTGGTGGTTCCAATCACATATCTTTGTGATATTGCCGGAACAGTTTGAGAAGTAGATTCTTAAAATCTTAGTTCAGTGATAAATGGAAGTCCTATCAGAGATACCCCCTTGTCAACTCTGAAAACAGGCCACACAATTATTCTTAATTGTTGTGATAACAGTTACTAATGTGTTTCTGTGTTAGTTGATTACCCCATCTTGGTTACTAAATGTTTTATATTATCTTTTTCTACTCAGCCGATTAGTCTTTGAACATACATGATGCTCATGATTCTCCTAATCATCATGAGGGAGAGAATGCAATAACAACGACAAAAGTTTCAAAGACAGCTTATCATTTTCAGGGGGAGTTAGCAAAAGCGGAAGGGGAGCAACATATCCTATTTTTCTTAAATCTGAGGTTGAAAAGCCATGGATTTGAAGATTGCATTGGTTCTTCTATTGGTTCTTCTATCCCTCATCAAGTGGTGTTTGCTACAAGTTGATTCCTCCTACGAGCATATTGGTTCTACAAGTTCTTAAGCTAAAATTCAATTCAACTCACGGTTCAAAGATAGATTCTTTGTTTTTAAACTCAAGATGCACTGTGGAATGTCACGTAATTCGCACATTATTTTTCTTGTGTGCTAATCCGATGTGTTGAGTTTCTACAGTTAAAAGATACTTAGTTTATGCATTCAGTCGAGACTATGGTACATTGAATCTGGTTACAAAGTTGAAACTATGAAGACCAACATCTTTGTTCAAGGGGGAGCTTGGAATGACATAAATTCAAGCAACACCAAAGTGTTTCAGAGATTCAAGAGGGAGAGAAGATCAAGTCCTAATGATTTCAAAGAGATAAATCCTTTATACAACTTTAGGGGGATATTTGTAGGACTGAAAGTCCTAGTACGTGGAAAGTTATATAAAGTATTTTATTTATTTGTTTATTAAATGCGTTGTAAAAGCCTTTTTTATTAATAATGGGCTTTGTTTGTTAATGTAACGCCCGTAATTTTCGATAAGTAAATGTCACCCGGACATTTCTGTCCGGGAGTTCGGGAGTATCGGTGGGCTTTGTTTATTAAATGCGTTGTAAACAGTGGGGTTTTGTTGGGAAATGTATTGTTTAAAGTCCCTCGGAGTATCGGGAGTTCGGGCATTGAAAAAGTCAGATTTTTGGAGTTTGGGGGCACCCGGGCGACCATGCCAGCGATTGTGCCAGAGGGCACAATAGCCTGGCACTATCGCCGAAGCTGAGGATCTCACGGTACATGCTTGGCGATTGTGCCAAGCAATTGTGCCACTGGCATAATCACCAGGCACTATAGCCTGCGTGTACCAGTGGGTTAAATGTGCGATTTTCAGCCATTTTCCTCATTTCTCATTTCTATCTTCTCCCCTTTTCTCTACCAAACCCCAAAATCGAACCCTAACCTATTTTGGGGTTTTTTTCCCTCCCCAAACCACATGATTCTTAATCATCTAGGTAGTTGGGAGCTTGAGCCACTAAACCTCCTTCTTCATCTTCCTCGTCAAGTGCAACGGTTGGGAGCTCGGGTTGAAATGTTGGATTGGGTGTTCTCGGAAGTCTCTTTGTCTTCAAGGGTAAGTTTTCTTGTAATAAGTTATAAAATGCTCCATTGATGGTTTCTTAGTGTTTGGTTTCTCAAATCTCGGATTTGGTAAGTTTTGGAGAAAACTAGGGTTTTGATCTCGTTTGGGGTTTTGGTATATTGTTTGGGGGAAATGCTTCTAAATGGTTGAGTATGGGTATTTATGGTTTGAAATATTTGGATCTAGGTTTTGGAAGTTTCCGGCTTGAGGATTCGAGCGGTCTTCAAAAGAGCTCGTTGGGTGAAATCTAGATTTAGCCTAAATCTAGCAAGGTGAGTTCAAGTTGATTTGTGAAAATGGTGTACATGCCAAAATGGTTATTTTAAAGTGTTTTACTTGAAATGGTTAACTGCTGATAAGTTTGGAGTATTTTGAAGTAAAATATGTTTTACTTGGTTATTTGTCAAAGTGTGAGTATTTCGATAAGTTTTCAGATTTGGTAAATTTGGGGTTGTTTTAATCTCTTAAAATGCTTATTTTGGGTTTTGAACATTTCAACAACTAAATAGCATGATTTACGTATTCTTGGTGATTTTGTACAAGCAAGATCTATTTTATGATTTATGCATCTTTGATGATTTTGTACAAATGAAGTTTATTTCATGTTATATGCATGTTGGGTATTTGCATTCATAAAATCTTTGGAAAACCTTTGGTCCCATTATGTGTTGAGTTTTGGGTTGATCTCGTCTTTGAAGTATGTGTCTTCGTAAACGTCGTTTAAAGACATTTCATTATTTGGGAAGCCATTATTTGTTGATCAAATGGGTTTTGGGCTTTTTAGCTCGGTGGTGGCATGAAAGAGTACTAAGGACATTTGTCCGGTTTTAATGGCTCGGTTTAGAGTCCAAATTGTGATGTACGTCTTAATGCATTTTATTGCATATTATTGGTAATTACAGGCTCGAGTGCTTTAGTCATTCATGAGTAGTCGTGTAATCTTAGACTGTGTTGCATTGGATCCATAGGCACGTAAGTCGGTCTTATTTGATGGTCATTTGGGTGGTACGGGGTTGGACTCCGGGACTCATGGGATATGACCTTGTATTTACGAGTAGACACTAAGAGTGGTTGAGTTCCGGTTGAGCTATTATGACTAGGGGTAGTCCTCTGATGGGCGTTGGGACCTTCGCCATGTGGGGCAATGCCTTCGTTGTATCCCCCGTGGACCGAGCCTTTGGCGGTAATTCCGGTGTTGTTCGCTAAGGTCAGCTATCTCTTTGGGTGAAACTCGTCAAGAGGTCGTAGGGGCACTTGGGCTTGCGTGTCGTGAAGTGTCATACGATCAACGTTATTGAGTGGCATACTTTTGTGTTCCTCCGCTCTCAACGGATACGGGTATCCCCCGTTGTCGACCTGCGGTATTTTGGATATTTAATTGTCCAAGCTTTAATATTGAGATTTCATTTCCATTTTATGGTCGCGTGAGTATTAAGTTTCGGTTCCATGTGTTAATGGCGTATCACATTTATATGGATTGTTTCCTTTAATTAAGGGTCGAGTATTATGTTCCACCAGAGCTTTGGGTGTTTTGAGCTATGAAGTATTATTTACATTTTAGCACATTGAGTATCGAACTATGACCCCGTCTTGGGTGAGTTACGGGTTGCATCGTTTTACAAGAAATGCATGTTTGGGAACATTGTCTTTAAAAGTGTATATTATGGGAAAATGTGTCGTTTCCATTGTGAAGTTTAAGGTTTTGAAGGATCTTGCTTTAAAATTGATTTCCTGTCTTTCAAAGATATATTCATTCATGTTAAAACTCTTGAGCTCACTAGGCGTTAAGTCTAACATTTTTATTTGTCGGCATGTGCATCAGGTTCCAGTTGGGGTTCGGTTCTAGCAAGTTCTATGAGGATTGAGCCTTAGCTTTATACAAGGGTAAGTAGCTGGTGAAGTTTTCCGCAGATTGGATATAGTGATTGGTATTGGGTTTAGTAACACCCGTGCTTTTCCTAAAATGTATGTATAGGATGAATGTGAGCTTTGGGGTTAATTCTCAATTTATGTTTGTAGTTTGAAGTATTTATTGATGTATTTAGAAAGTTTTTAATAAGTTGCTATCTCCAGACTTGAGGGTGTTACAGTTAATTAGGCCTTTGTTTGGTTTGTTGGGCCTTGGGCCTGTAGGGTTTTATGTCTGAGTATTTAATGTTTGTTTTCTAATCATTAGGGTTAGAAGTTGAGAGAAACTGTATTGTGCGCTTATCAGGTTTAGATAGAGAGTTTGCTTTTCAATCATATGTTTGTAACGCTCTCAATCATTTAATACAATTAATCTTTCGATTAATCATTGTTATTTGAGCAATTTGGGATTCACAATTGGTATCAGAGCCTTTTGCTACTCAGCCGGTTAGTCTTTGAACATACATGATGCTCATGATTCTCCTAATCATCATGAGGGAGAGAATGCAATAATAACGACACGAGTTTCAAAGACAGATTATCATGTTGAGGGGGAGTTAGCAAAAGCGGAGGGGGAGCAACATATCCTATTTTTCTTAAATATGAGGTTGAAAAGCCATGGATTTCAAGTTGCATTGGTTCTTCTATTGGTTCTTCTATCCCTTATCAAGTGGTGTTTGCTACAAGTTGATTCCTCCTACGAGCATATTGGTTCTACAAGTTCTTAAGCTGAAATTCAACTCAACTCGCGGTTCAAAGACAAATTCTTTGTTTTTAAACTGAAGATGCATTGTGGAATGTCAGGTAACTCACACATTATTTTTCTTGTGTGCTGATCTGATATGTTGAGTTTCTATAGTTAAAAGTTGCTCAGTTTGTGCATTCAGTCGAGACAATGGTACATTGAATCTGGTCACAAAGTTGAAACTATGAAGAACAAGAGCTTTGTTCAAAGGGGAGCTTGGAATGACATAAAGAGAAGCAACACCAAAGTGTTTCAGAGATTCAAAAGGGAGAGAAGATCAAGTCCTGAAGATTTCAAAGAGATAAATCCTTCTAAGGCTTCTGTTTTAGTATCATAGTACTTTTCACTAATATTTAACTTTTTATGTAAAGTAAAACATCATATAAAGGCACCTCTCTCATTATTTTGTTCGAGTAAACTATGATTTTAGTCCCTGTGGTTTGATATTTATAACGATTTTCGTCCCTGGTCTTTTAAAAATTGCTTTTTTAGTCCCAATGGTTTCTATATGCTTCCATTTTCATCCCTACACCCAACTTTATTAAAGTTAAATGTTAATTCATTTAAAAATCGAAAAAGGACTTTACATATTTTGTCCTTGTGGTATATAAATTTTTACATTTTTATCCTAGTTTACATTTTTTTTACTTTTTCTTTATTTATTGTATTTCATGAAGACATTTATTAATCTATTAATTATATTCTATATTTTCATAACTATTGTAACTTTAATTATAAAAATAATAAAATAACTTCATTAAAAACACTGATAAATACATTATACTTTTTCAAAGCTTTAGCTTTGAATCTCCTAAAACTAATATTTTTTATCTATTAATTTATTAAAACTTTTTATTTATTTTAAATTACCATTGGAAAAAGTTTAATAAAATTCGAGAAAAAATAGTATTATTTTATAACAACCTGTTGTTTTTTTGTTAAATGGACTTTCCTCCCACTATTCTAAATATTCATTTAATCTTTATTTTTTAGAGTAAACTTCAATTTTGGTCCCTATGGTTTACCAAAAAATACGAAAGTGATCCCTGAACTTCAATAAGTGCAGATTTCATCCATGAGGTTTCGATTTTGCTATGAAAGTGGTCCCTCTGGCGTTAGTTCCGTTAAGTCGTCCCTTAAGTTCAGGGGTAAATCCGTCTTTTAAGTTTTTTTTAATTTTTTATTAAATTGTTTTTAGAGTACACATGCTTAAAGCATGCGTACAACTCATTAATGCATCAACCTCTCATCTTCTTCCCAAACTCTATCTTCTTCCCCAACCTCTATCTTGTTCCTCAAAATTAATCATACACACACACACACATATATATATATATATATAGTCATACACACAGACACATATATATACATAACCATACACACACACACACATATATATATATAATCATATACACACACATATATATATATATGTGTGTGTTTTAATGTTTTAAAAATGTTTTAATTTTTTCAAAAAAAATGGTGGGTTAATCTCAACCTGCGTGTATATACATATATATATATACATACATACATACACTCACACACATAATATATATATATATATATATACACACACTCACACACATAATATATATATATATATATGAGTGTGTGTATGCATTGAGATTGGAGCATTGAGGTTATATACATATATATATATATATATATATATATATATGAGTGTGTGTGTGTGTGTGTATGCATTGAGATTGGAGCATTGAGGTTCACCGGAGTTATTAATTTTGGGGAAAAATATAGAGGTTGGGGAAGAAGATAGAGGTTGAAAGGAGGTGGAAATGGAAGCTTTTTTTAAATATATATACAGGTGAGGTCGCCGGAGATGGTGACCGGAGACCCCTAACCTCTCCCATTTTCTTCGTCGGCGTCACCCACCCTCTCCCTTTTCTTGCGTCGATCTCGTGATTATATATATATATATGTGTGTGTGTGTGTGTGTGTGTGTGTGATTATATATATATATATATGTGTGTGTGTGTGTGTGTGTGTGTGTGATTATGTACATCTCTGTATGTCTATATATATGTGTGTATATATATATATGTGTGTGTGTGTGTAATATATATGATTATATATGTGTGATATATATATATATATGTGTGTGTGTGTGTGTGTGTGTGTGTGATTATGTACAAGAAAGAGAGAGAGAGAGATAAGAATAGGACAAAAACAAGTAAAGACAAAAAAATTGTGTAAAAAGACGTAATCCCTGACTTAACCGACAATTTAACGGAGCTAACGCCAGAGGACCATTTTCATGTTAATTATAGCCTTGATATATATATATATATATATATATATATATATATATATATATATATATCTGTGTGTGTGTGCTTATTTTAAATAATTTAATTAATTAATAAAAATAAAGTTTAAATGAAACTATGGAATAGTGGGAGTAAAGTGAATTTAACAATAAACAACCAGTTGTCATAAAATAAATAAAAAAAAAATATTAAATCCGTGGGAAACATTAAATTAATTATTTTTCTTTTTCTCTGGAAAGAATTAAAAAAAATAAAAAATCCGCCGAAAATCTGCCGAAAACATTAAAGAACTTCCGGCGGACTTCACAACGGATTTTTAATATTTATAATAATTAAAAGAAATATTAAATCCGCCAGAAACATTAACTTTTTAGAAACTAAATAAAAAAATAAAAGTTTTTTTTAAAAATAAAGATAAAATAAAAATAAAAATAATGAAAATAATAAAAATAAAAGGTTTAGAAAAAATAAAAATTTTAAAAAAAATCCACAATAACAGTCTTTAAATTGAGGCAGTGATAAGTTTAGAAGAAAGAGAGGCTCGCATTGACGTTTTACGTGAAGAAATTGATGGTTTAATCAAGTATTAGAAAAAGTATACTAATAGTGGGCTTTAATGGACCCATTTGGGCTTTAATGGACCAACTTGGGTTTCAGTTGGGCGTTAATGGATCCACTTGGCCTCTAATGGATCCATTTGGGCTTTAAGGGATCCATTTAGGCTTAATGGATCCACATAAGTGTTTATGGATCGGTTGGGCTTTAATGGATCCACTTAGACTTTAAGGGATCCAGTTGGCCTTTAATGGATTCACTTTGGCTTTAAGGGGTCCAATCGGGCTTTAATGGAACCACTTGGCTTTAAGGGATCCATTTAGGCTTTAATCGATCCACATGAGTGTTTATGGATCGGTTGGGCTTTAATTGACCCACTTGGGCTTTAAGGGATCCAGTTGGTCTTTAATGGATCCACTTGGCTTTAAGGGGTCCAGTTGGGCTTTAGTTGATCCACTTGGGCTTTAAGGAGTCCAGTTGGGCTGTAATGAATCCACTTGGGCTTTAAGGGGTCCACTTGGGTTTTAATGGATCCACTTGAGATCTAAGGGGTCCAGTTGGCTTTAATGGTTCCTGCTAGGCTTTAATGGATCCACTTGGGCTTTAATGGTTCCACTAGCGCTGTAATGGATTCACTTGGACTTTAATGGATCTACTTGGGCTTTTATGGACCCATTTGGGGCTTTAATGGATCCACTTGGACTTTAAAGGATTCATTTGGGCTTTAATGGATCCACGTGGGGGTTTATTGATCGGTTGGGCTTTAATGAACCCACTTAGACTTTAAGGGATCCATTTAGGCTTTAATGGATCCTCATGGGGGTTTATGGATTGGTTGGGCTTTAATGGACTCACTCAGGCTTTAATGGACCTACCTGGGATTTAATGGACCTACTTGGGCTTTAAGGGGTCCAGTTGGGTTTTAATGGTTCCTGATGGGCTTTAATTAATGGATCCACTTGGGCTTTAATGGTTCCACTTGCGCTGTAATGGATCCACTTAGGCTTTAATGGATCCACTTGAGCTTTAACGGACCCATTTGGGCTTTAATGAATCCAATTGGGCATTAATGGATCCACTTAGGCTTTAATGGACTCACTAGGGTATTAAGGGGTCCAGCTGGTCTTTAAGGGTGTGTTTGGTATGCAGACTGGGTGGGACGGGTCGGGACAAGAAAAATAGTCCCATGTTTGGTATGCCATGGGACAAAAATGAGATGGGACAACATGGGACTAAATAACAAATTACAATATTACCCCATTTTTACACACTTATAACCTAAAGCTAACCCAATCAACGCCTCCATCTTCTTCCACACTAGTTTATCGCCTCCATCTTCTTCCAGATTCATCATCTTCTTCCAAATCGTTCATTGTCTTCCTTCTGATTCTTCATTGACTTCATCGCCAGATTTTACTCATGAGTTTTTCTATTAGGTTTTGGATTAGGTTCTTCATCAATTTCGTTTCTACTCCATATTTTGTTTTCACTCATGATAAGCATCAATTTTCTATATTTTTATGTCGAATTTACCCTACAATTAGTATTAGTTAGATGCTTAAAGTTCTTATTTTATTTGAGTTGGTATTGATTATGTTGACCATTAAAGAAAAAAAAAATTGTTTTTGGTATTGAGTTGGTATTAATTACGTGTGTGCAGCAATAGTTCAAAGAAAAAAAAATAGAATTTAATTATGTTTTCTTTGTTTTGTGTTGGTAGCAGGCCCCAATTCGTGCAGCCCAAGAAAAAAAAAAGAAGATCAGGCCAATGGATTGCAGCCCATATCAAATAAAGGTGAAGTCCAACAATCCAAATGAAGAAAAGTGCAGGTCTTTACGTTGTTTGGATCGAGCGCCACTTCTCTTCTGCAGCAAACTCTCGACAACCTGCGATAGCTGCTGTGTTTGGGAACAAAATCTAGCCGCGCGAGTTATCAGTGAGTAAACCCGCGCCCAAACCCGCGTTACCCGCTGTCTCTCGTTTCAAAATGTACCCGAGCGAGTTTTCACGCGGGTTTAACCCGCGTCTCAAGTCACGGTCGACTGATTTTTCTATTTCTCGAGCGGTTTTCAATTGGGAGTATAAAAGGGGTCTGGTAACTGTCGATTGGGGGAAAAATCACTTCAGAAATCGATCGGGAAATAGAGAGCAACGGGAAGAGACGAATTTTCAGAGTCGTTTGGTTGATTTTGGAAGATAAATTCTAGGGTTCTTCACATTTTTTTCTGCAATCTTATTGTAAGTACATTTGTTTTTTTTAGATATGAGTAGCTAGTTCCTCTCTTTCTAGTGGTGAGCAATTAAACATTTGAATTGGATGATGTTGAGACTTGTTTGACTTCAAGTTCATTGTCAATTTATTTATGCAAACTTTGATTTTAGTGTTAAATCTTTGTCAGGTTTTTGATTTAGGTAGGATCCCCTATTTTATATAATCTGATTTTGAATTGCTAAACAAAATGGGGAATCCGTAATTGTTTCTCGTTTCGTTATCATAGCAAGTAATGTTCCAATTGACATGTTTGGTTGGTTGTTCGACGTTACAAGTTTGCATATTCTAGTTTTAATATTTAGCGTCTAGATATTAGCTAGAAATGGTGTTTGTTTAATTTTAATGCAATTAGCAAATTGTTGCCAAGTTCGTAACTTGTTTCAATTTTAGCTAGTTAGGGACTAGGTATTGAGCTTCTCGTTCTAGTCGATTTTTGTAACAAACGGAACATTGATGCGTGTCAACGTTCGAGCCATTTTGAGTTGGCATGAATATATACTTTTATATACAAGTCAATGATACACCGTCTAGTGAAAAAATGTATTTGCTTACCACTAGAACTCTTAATTATATTGTTTAAAGTTCTCAATTATTTTCGTATGCTTAGACTAACTATTAATCATCCACCCCCTTTTTTATATAATGTTTTTAATAAAATTGCACGTGAATTCGTCTTGGACTTACGGTTGACACCGAGTCCCTGAGGAGACGACCCTACTTACCATTGTCACAATTTGTTGTGGTTAAGCGGTAATAGGCTATTTTTATAATTAATTATTATTTGCCGGACTCGACACCCGTCAAATTTTTGGCGCCGTTGTCGGGGACTCGGCAAGGTTTAACTGTTTATGCCAAGATCTTTTCGTGCAGGTTCACCTCTACCTATAGATCTCGAGATCGAGAAAACCGCTAAGAAGTTAAGGAAACAAGCTAAGCTTCGAAAGAAGCAAGGCGAGTCGACTTCTTCGCCGGTGGTTTAACATTTGGAAGGATATTGAGTTGTCCACCGATTCAAAAAGCGATAAGGAGGAAGTGCATTTTGAAGAAGAGAAACCTCATCCGGAAAAGGAGGAGCCGGTTATCGAGACCGAAGAAAAAGAAGAAGAGAGAATGGCGAATCCAGAGCGCACTTTGAGGGAATGGGCAGCACCCAACGTTGACGATCAACCCCTCTGCATCACGTATCCGACCGAAGAGGTAAGTGCCGAACTCAAAACTGGTTTAATTCACTTACTACCTCGTTTCCATGGTTTAGCTAATGAAGATCCATACAAGCATATGACCGAGTTCCATATGGTATGCTTGGGGATGAAGCCGCAAGGTACGACCGTGGAGAATCTAAAGCTAAAGGCATTCCCGTTCTCTCTAGTTGACGGGGCTAGGGAGTGGCTTTTCTATCTACCGCCGGGTTCCATCACAACATGGCCACAAATGGCGAGAGCTTTCCTAGACAAGTTCTTTCCCGCATCCAAAGCCGTCGGGCTTAGGAGAGAGATTTGCGGGATCAAGCAAAAGGACACGGAGTCACTTTACGAGTATTGGGAGCGTTTTAAGCGCCTTTGTGTAAGTTGCCCTCAACACGGTATATCTGAACAATTACTAATACAATATTTCTATGAAGGTTTGCTACCGATGGAGAGGAAGATGATGGATGCCGCAAGTGGTGGAGCTATTGTGAACAAGACGCCAACTGAAGCGCGAAATCTGATAGACACTATGGCGGAAAACTCCAAGCAATTTGGAGCTCAGAGTGACATCGGTCGAGGAGCTAGTGAGGTACATGTTAAATCCCTAGAAACTAAGATAACTGATTTAACTAACCTTGTGAAACAGCTTGCTATGGGGAATGTGTCTCAAGTGAAGGCATGTGGATTTTGCTCATCGGTAGCACATCCAACAGATGCATGCCCGACCCTCCATGAAGAAGAAGAGCAAGTAAATGCCATAGGTGGTGGCAATTTCCAGCACTCAAACAACCGGGCTCATGATCCCTTCTCGAGCACATACAACCCCGGTTGGAGGCAACATCTGAATCTAAGCTATGCCCTAAGGCAAGGACAAGGTCAAGGTCAGCAGTTTCAGCAAAAGGCTCCATTTCAGCAAGCTCAACAGTTCCAAGCACCACCTGGTTTCCAACAACCATCTCAGCAACAATTCCAACCGAAGGCACCATTCCAACCGGGTGCCCAACAGCAGCATCAAGTGCCACCTCAAGCGCCTAGTAGCTCAGGTATGTCATTAGAAGATATAGTGAAGTCTTTAGCTACTAACATGGCCAAACTTCAACAGGATTCACAGAATACACAAGCGAGCATTCAAGACCTTCAGGCTACCGTTGGCCAATTGGTGAACAAAGGCAAATTGCCTTCCCAAACGGAGACTAATCCGAAGGCAAACATGAATGCCATCACTTTGAGGAGCGGAAAAGAGCTTAAAGATACTGTCGACAAGAAGAAGATGAAGGTTCATGATGATGAGGAGGAGTTAGAGGTTAAGGCGTCTAGTTCGGGTGAAAATGATGTCAAAAATGAGGAGACAAAGATGAAGACACCCGAAGTGATAGTTCAAGCACCACCATTCCCGAGCCGATTCGAGAAGACAAAGAGAGAGAATGAAGAGAAGGAGATACTAGAGACATTTTGCAAGGTTCAGGTAAACATTCCTCTTTTAGATGCAATTAAGCAAGTGCCTAGATATGCTAAATTTCTTAAAGAGCTTTGCACTAATAAAAGGAAGTTAAAAGGGAATGAAAAGATAAGCATGAGCCAAAATGTATCCGCCGTTTTGCAAAAGCGGTTACCACCAAAATGCAATGACCCGGGCATGTTTACCATACCATGTAAGGTAGGCAATGTCTTGGTCAATCAAGCAATGTTGGATTTAGGGGCATCAATCAATGTTATGCCATATGCCATTTACTCATCTTTGGATGTAGGCCCCCTAAAGCCAACCGGTGTGGTAATCCAATTAGCGGATAGGTCGACCGTCTATCCCAAAGGGGTGTTAGAGGATGTACTTGTTCAAGTGAACGAGTTGGGCTTCCCGGCATATTTTTATGTTATAGATATGGAGGAGAATAATACCTCCAAGGCCGGAATGATATTGTTAGGTAGACCATTCTTGAAAACCTCTAAAACCAAGATAGATGTTCATGATGGAAATTTGACTATGGAATTCGATGGCAAGATAATTAAGTTCAATATATATGATGCCATGCGATATCCTAGTGATGTTTCTTCTTTATGCTTTGTTGATATTATTGAGTCATTATCTGATACTATGTATGATCTATCTAATGATGATGTTTTAGAAGTGATTTTAGACAGGGACTTAACCAACGGGAGCTTGAAAAAGCTTGCCCACGAGTACAAGCTTGATGATGATTTTGAAGAATTGGTGTCTTGGATGGAAAAAGGGCGAGCACCAAATCCAAGGTTTGAAGTTTCTAAAATTGAATTGCCTTTATCTCACACTAGACTTCTACCTTCTGTTGAACAGGCACCCGAGTTAGAGTTGAAGACGTTGCCGGATCATTTAAAGTACGTCTACTTGGGAGATAAGGAGACCCTTCCCGTGATCATATCCTCTACCTTATCACCCAAGGAAGAAGGGGAGCTCATTGATGTTTTAAAAGAGCACAAGAGGGCAATAGGATGGACCATCTCCGACATCAAGGGTCTTAGTCCCTCGCTATGCCAGCACAAGATCCTACTTGAAGACGAGTATAAGCCATTCCGAGAGGCGCAGCGGAGGTTGAACCCACCTATGATGGAAGTGGTAAAGAAGGAGATATTGAAGCTTTTAGATGCCGACATGATTTACCCGATCTCCGACAGCAAGTGGGTAAGCCCGGTCCAGGTAGTCCCTAAGAAAACTGGCATTACTGTGGTAGAGAATGCTGAAGGTGAGTTGGTGCCCACCCGTGTTCAAAACGGGTGGAGAGTTTGTATTGATTACCGTAAATTAAATGCATCAACTAGGAAATATCACTTCCCCTTACCCTTTATAGATCAAATGTTAGAAAGATTAGTCGGTCGTACTCACTATTGTTTTCTGGATGGTTATTCCGGTTTCCATCAGATTCCGGTGGCAAGAGAAGACCAAGAGAAGACTACATTTACTTGCCCCTTCGGTACATTCGCCTACCGAAGGATGCCTTTTGGTCTTTGTAACGCACCGGCGACATTCCAACGATGTATGGTGAGTATCTTTTCTGATTATGTTGAGAACATCATTGAAGTCTTTATGGATGACTTCACAGTCTATGGTGATTCGTTTACCTCATGCCTAGATAACTTGACTAAAATCTTGGAAAGGTGCATTGAAACTAATTTGGTTTTAAATTATGAGAAATGTCACTTTATGGTAAATCAAGGCATTGTACTTGGTCATGTTATCTCAGAAAGGGGTATAGAGGTTGACAAGGCAAAGGTCGATGTCATAAAATCCTTTCCTTACCCCTCGAGTGTTAGAGAGGTCCGTTCTTTTCTTGGTCACGCAGGTTTCTACCGGCGTTTTATAAAAGACTTCTCGAAGATCACCCGACCCCTTTGTGAGCTTTTACAAAAAGAGGTAGACTTTGACTTCAATGAGGTATGTAAGATTTCTTTTGACTTATTAAATGATATGCTTACTTCCGCCCCTATCATCCGACCTCCAAATTGGCAATTGTCGTTTGAGATCATGTGTGATGCTAGCAATCACGCGGTGGGGGCGGTATTAGGACAAAAAGATGGTAAGAACTCTCATGTTATTTACTATGCATCACGATCACTTGATAGTGCACAATGCAACTACTCGACTACCGAGAAAGAGTTGCTAGCAGTTGTTTTTGCTTTAGAAAAGTTTAGATCTTATTTGCTAGGCACTAAAGTGATTGTCTTTTCAGATCATGCTGCATTGAAGTACTTGCTCAAAAAGAAGGATGCAAAGCCGCGGCTGATAAGGTGGATTCTCTTACTCCAAGAGTTCAACTTGGAGATAAGAGATAAGAGCGGAGCCGAGAATCTTGTTGCTGACCACCTTAGCCGACTAGTGTCGGATGAAGAACCAAAGCCAATCACTGATGAATTTCCCGACGAGCACCTTTTCTCCATCTCGGGAGAACCCCCCTGGTATGCCGACATCGTGAATTACTTGGTTTCAAAGACTTTCCCAGGTGAGTTATCTAGACCCGAGAGAGAAAAGATCAAGAGAGAGGCTCATCTCTATATGTGGGACGATCCATACCTTTGGAAACATTGTCCGGACCAAGTTATCTGGCGATGTGTACCCCAATGGGAGTGTCGGTCTGTTTTACAGTTTTGTCACTCTCAAGCTTGTGGAGGCCACTTCGGCCATAAACGAACATATAGAAAGGTCCTTGAGTGTGGATTATATTGCCCAACTCTTATGCGAGATTGCTTTCGTTTTTGTAAAAGCTGTCAAAGATGTCAGATGACGGGAAATATTAGTTACCGGAATCAAATGCCCCAAACCCCTATGCTTGTTTGTGAGATTTTCGATGTATGGGGCATAGATTTCATGGGACCGTTTCCCGCATCATGTGGTCATTTATATATTCTTTTGGCCGTCGATTACGTATCTAAATGGGTAGAGGCAAAAGCTACCCGAACTGATGATTCACGTGTTGTTGCAGATTTTATCAAATCTCATATCTTTTCTAGGTACGGGACGCCAAAGGCCATCGTTAGCGATCGAGGTACCCATTTCTGCAATAGAGTCATCGGCGCGCTACTCAAGAAATACGGGGTTATCCACCGCATCTCTACCGCCTATCACCCACAATCGAATGGACAAGCGGAAGTGTCTAACCGGGAGATAAAGTCCATTCTTGAGAAGACGGTGAGTCCTAACCGAAAGGATTGGAGTTTGAGACTTAATGACGCCTTGTGGGCTTATCGCTCGGCCTACAAGACACCCATAGGAATGTCACCCTTTCGGTTAGTTTACGGTAAGCCTTGCCACCTTCCGGTGGAGTTAGAGCATAAGGCTTATTGGGCGGTAAAGACGTACAATATGGATTTGGACGAAGCAGGATCGCATAGAAAGCTACAATTACAAGAGTTAGAGGAGATCCGGAATGATGCCTACGAGAACGCTCGCATCTATAAAGCAAAGGCTAAGGCGTTTCACGACTCGCGCATATCACGTAAGTCTTTCACTAAAGGTCAGAAAGTTCTCCTCTACCATTCTAGATTAAAGCTATTTCCAGGTAAATTAAGGTCCAGATGGATAGGACCTTTTGTGGTTATTAATGTTTTTGAGCATGGTGCAGTCGAGATCCAGAGTCTATCTACAGGGCAGATTTTCAAAGTTAATGGCCATAGACTGAAGCCGTTCTATGAAGGATTCGACAGAGGAGAGTTAGAGAGGGTAGCCTTGGACACGCCAAGCTACACAGATTGAAATGAGTATGGTCTAGCCAAAGATCGAAAAGAAAGGCGTTGCGTGGGAGGCAACCCACGGATTTCAATTTCTTGTTTTTATTGCTTTGGTGTTAGTTTGTTTTGTTAGAATCTCCAATTTCGCTCCAAGTTTTATTTGTGCTCTATTGTTCTCAGGTTTCACCCCGGATATTGGAAGCTCAAAGGGACGTGCCCATCTTCACAGATTCCTACATTGGGAGGTCACTCACCAAATCAGGGAAGTTTTCTGTTTTCCCTCTTCTTTGCATGCTTAGAGTGTCCTCTACATATTGAGCACATTGAGGACAATGTAGGAATTAAGTGTGGGGGTGTGGGTCATTTGCATGATTTGGGGTTGTTTGGGCATATAAATGCTTATAGGGGTATTTTTTTTTCCAAACCTTGTGCTTAAATGTGGATTGTTGTCCGTTCTGAAAATGTGTTAGCATGATTTTTATGGGTTAAATTGTTGATGACAATGAGTTTGGATGCATGTATAGCATGATTGGGTTTGATTGATGGCACTTAGAGTAGATTAGTGGTAGTATACCGGTCAAAGTTAGACTATTGCTAATCTCTTGAACTAACGTTAACACTGTGAGACTTTGAGCCTATTAGACTAAACATTTTACATTAGTCTCTATTTCATTTCTTGTGTGATTTCGTCATGCCTAGTTATGTATCTCTAGAACTTGTTTTGTCTCTCCTTAAGATTACATGATATTTACATGCTAATAAACATGATAAAGGCCATCGTTTGATCATTTTTATGTCAAGCCATAAGCCTAAAGCCTATCCTTTATGTTGTACTTATCCTTTTTGCACACCACTTTGAGCCTTAGCCTATTTCCTTTGTTAACCACATCGTAAACCAATCCAAATACGACTCACCCGACCAATCACCAATGGAGTAGTCTTGGTATCCCCGTATGCTCAAAAGTGAATTTTATATGTTGAAAAAAAAAAGATGAAAAGGAAGAATGGAAAGAAAAAAAAATGGAGAAAATTCAAAAAGAAAAAAAAAATCTATGAAAAAAAAATATATTATATGTCGTCAAGAAAAAGAAATAAAATATAATAAAGAAGACGACGGAAATGATGATAAAGTTCAATATACTTGTGATTCATTTCTAGTTTTATTCATCTAATGGGAATGTTAAGAAAAGAATGTATATCAAGATCCCATTTGCTAAAAGCATCAAGTTAGTTAACCGGTTTCTCCGTTGGTGTACGGTCCTTAGCCACTCTTCCCAAATGTATCCCTACCTTACCCAAAGCCTTATTTTACATTACAACCCTTAAAAAGACCTTTTGATTTATATGCATGTATTTTATCGAAGTAGTGGAAAGTGAGAGACATTTCAAGCTTATGGTAGGTGCATGCTAGTGTAGTGATGGTTTGAGCGATACAGTTTAACCCCAAGGAGTGAATTGAGTGTTGTTTTAATTTGCCTATTCGTGAGAGTTCTAAAGATTAGCTTTTGTCTATTTGATTATGTGTGTGCACACTTTTCGATGCCAAGTTGCAAATCTCAAGTTCATGACATACTATATGCGTTGACGTTCTCGTTTGATTCAATTTTTTTTTTCGCTACATGCTAGTTTAAGTCATTGCTGGGACGGACAATGATCTAAGTGTGGGGGAATTTGATAAGCATCAATTTTCTATATTTTTATGTCAAATTTACCCTACAATTAGTATTGGTTAGATGCTTAAAATTCTTATTTTATTTGAGTTGGTATTGATTATGTTGACCATTAAAGAAAAAAAAATTGTTTTTGGTATTGAGTTGGTATTAATTACGTGTGTGCAGCAATAGTTCAAAGAAAAAAAAAATAGAATTTAATTATGTTTTCTTTGTTTTGTGTTGGTAGCAGGCCCCAATTCGTGCAGCCCAAGAAAAAAAAGAAGATCAGGCCAATGGATTGCAGCCCATATCAAATAAAGGTGAAGTCCAACAATCCAAATGAAGAAAAGTGCAGGTCTTTACGTTGTTTGGATCGAGCGCCACTTCTCTTCTGCAGCAAACTCTCGACAACCTGCGATAGCTGCTGTGTTTGGGAACAAAATCTAGCCGCGCGAGTTTTCAGTGAGTAAACCCGCGCCCAAACCCGCGTTACCCGTTGTCTCTCGTTTCAAAATGTACCCGAGCGAGTTTTCACGCGGGTTTAACCCGCGTCTCAAGTCACGGTCGACTGATTTTTCTATTTCTCGAGCGGTTTTCAATTGGGAGTATAAAAGGGGTCTGGTAACTGTCGATTGGGGGAAAAATCACTTCAGAAATCGATTGGGAAATAGAGAGCAACGAGAAGAGACGAATTTTCAGAGTCGTTTGGTTGATTTTGGAAGATAAATTCTAGGGTTCTTCACATTTTTTTCTGCAATCTTATTGTAAGTACATTTGTTTTTTTAGATATGAGTAGCTAGTTCCTCTCTTTCTAGTGGTGAGCAATTAAACATTTGAATTGGATGATGTTGAGACTTGTTTGATTTCAAGTTCATTGTCAATTTATTTATGCAAACTTTGATTTTAGTGTTAAATCTTTGTCAGGTTTTTGATTTAGGTAGGATCCCCTATTTTATATAATCTGATTTTGAATTGCTAAACAAAACGGGGAATCCGTAATTGTTTCTCGTTTCGTTATCATAGCAAGTAATGTTCCAATTGACATGTTTGGTTGGTTGTTCGACGTTACAAGTTTGCATATTCTAGTTTTAATATTTAGCGTCTAGATATTAGCTAGAAATGGTGTTTGTTTAATTTTAATGCAATTAGCAAATTGTTGCCAAGTTCGTAACTTGTTTCAATTTTAGCTAGTTAGGGACTAGGTATTGAGCTTCTCGTTCTAGTCGATTTTTGTAACAAACGGAACATTGATGCGTGTCAACGTTCGAGCCATTTTGAGTTGGCATGAATATATACTTTTATATACAAGTCAATGATACACCGTCTAGTGAAAAAATGTATTTGCTTACCACTAGAACTCTTAATTATATTGTTTAAAGTTCTCAATTATTTTCGTATGCTTAGACTAACTATTAATCATCCACCCCCCTTTTTTATATAATGTTTTTAATAAAATTGCACGTGAATTCGTCTTGGACTTACGGTTGACACCGAGTCCCTGAGGAGACGACCCTACTTACCATTGTCACAATTTGTTGTGGTTAAGCGGTAATAGGCTATTTTTATAATTAATTATTATTTGCCGGACTCGACACCCGTCAACTCACGAGTTATTGTGTTGAAATATTGTGTTGAAATGCTTCCCGATTTTAGAATGATTGTTGAAATGTTGTGTTGAAATGCTACTGTATGTGTTGATGGTGAAAGAACTCAAGAACTTTGTAAAACACACTATGCTGCTACCTGGAGATGAAGAAGAAACATGAACTGGTTTTGGAGATGAAGAAGAACATGAACCGGGCTTGATGTGGTTGTTTAATTTCATTTTTTTTTATTGTTTAAGATTTTTTCCTTTTTTTTAAATTGTTTGTAAAAATCTTTTAAATAATTTTACATTAATAAATTATAAATATGATTTATATAATCTATTCCAATAAAAAATATTAAATATTATGATTAGGGGTAATTTAGTCATTTTAAAGTTTTAGTCATGTCGTGTCCAACTTACCAAACGCAAAACAGACAATTAGTCTGGTCCCGTTCTAGTCGTACCAAACGCAGAACAAACTATTAGTTTAGTCCCGTCCCATCCCGTCCAGTCTGCGTACCAAACGCTACCTAATGGTTCCTACTGGGCTTTAATGGATCCACTTGTGCTTTAATGGTTCCACTTGCGCTGTAATGAATCCACTTGGGCTTTAACATATCCATTTGGGGTTTAATGGATCTAGTTAGGTTTTAATGGATCCACTTGGGCTTTAAGGGATCCATTTGGGCTTTAATGGATCCACATAGGTGTTTATGGATCGGTTGGGCTTTAATAGATCCACTTAGGCTTTAAGGGGTTCAGTTGGGTTTTAATAGATCCACTTGGGATTTATGGGGTCCAGTTGGGCTTTAATGGTTCCTGCTCGGATTTAATAGATCCACTTGGGCTTTAATGGTTCCACTTGCGCTGTAATGGATCCACTTGGGCTTTAATGGACCCATTTGGGGCTTTAATGGATCCACTTGGACTTTAAGAGATCTATTTGGGCTTTAATGGTCCACATGGGGGTTTATGGATCAGATGGGCTTTAATGGATCCACTTGGGATTTAATGGACCTACTTGGGCTTTAATGGACCCATTTGGGCTTTAAGGGGTCCAATTGGGCTTTAATGGTTCCACTTGGGCTGTAATGGATCCACTTGGGTTTTAGTGGATCCACAGGGGTTTAATGGACCCACTTGGGCTATAATGGACCCATTTGGACTTTAATGAATTTAATTGGGCTTTAATGGATCCATTTGGGCTTTAATGGATCTAGTTGGGCTTTAAGGGATCCATTTGGGCATTATGGATCCACATGGGTGTTTATCTATTGGTTAGGCTTTAATGGATCCACTTGTGCTTTAATGGATCCACTTGTGCTTTAATGAATCCACTTGGTCTTTAATGGACCCATTTGGGATTTAAGGGATCCATTTGGGCTTTATGGATCCATATAGGTGTTTATGGACTGGTTGGGCTTTAATGGATCCATTTTGGGTTTAAGGGATCCATTTGGGCTTTAGTGGATCCACATGGGTGTTTATGGATCGGTTGAGCTTTAATGGACCCACTTGGGTTTTAATGGACCCATTTGGGTTTTAATGGATCGATTGGGCTTTGATGGACAATAATATAACACTATTTTAATAATAATAGTATAATAATAGTATAAAAAAATAAAAAGTATTTCCGGCGGATAGGCTTTACCGGCGGATTTACGGAGGACCTATCCGTTGGAAATTCCAAAATTTTCAATTTTATTTTTAAAAAATGGCGGATTTTTAAAAAAAATTTAATTAAATGAGTTTCCGGCGATTTTTCAAAATTTTTAATTAAAAAATGACGGATTTTTCAAATTTTGATCTTGGTGTTTTTGTTATAAATTCAGTTATTTATAGGGTTTCTAAATTGTGATTCATAAAAAAATTAAAAGTTCACTTATTTAGGTAGGGTTTAAGTGTTAGGTTTTAATAAAACAGGGATATTCTATCTAATTTTAAGACATATTTGTATTCTTGAAATCAATTGCAATATCTATATACTATAAGGGAGCGCTTGGTTTGCAGAATGTGATGGAATCTGGTGGAACTGGAATGTTGAATTCCTTTGACCAGATTCCATTCCCTTGTTTGGTTCAAGCTTTTCAATGGAATCTTGCAATTCCATTAAATTCCATACCTAAAGGATTTTAACATTCTATCAACAAACCCAAGTATTTCAATGGAATGAAATTTGTTATTTTCATAATTCCAAAATTACCCCTTACCCTAAATAAACCCTACCTTTTTATCAAAGACATCTGACAATCGACCCTTTTGCATCTGCTGTTCTACATTCCATTGTCCAAAATCGAAGGTCTCCTCTTCTCTAAAACTATTGCTTAACTTCTCCATTGCAAGAATACACAGGTTATCTCTCTCTCTCTCTCTCTCTCTCTCTCTTCTCCCGGACGATTTCTCCATTTCGATAGACGATTTCACTATTTGTCGATGCTCAAAATTGATTTATGAAAATCCTTTTCTCAAAATCGATTTCTCCTGTTTGTTCATTGTTTTTCATGGATTAATACTTGTTATAGAACGATGCTCTATACATTTGACAAAAAGTTGTTGAGCAAGTCAATTCATAATGAAATATGGATTTGGTTAAAATACTCAACATCTTACCAATTTGAAGTTAAAATGGGGGGATTTGTCATGTTTTTGTGATGGTTCTGTTAGTAACTAAACAAGGAGAACGTGACTAGGAGTTCATAGGAAGGATCAAAATTAAATTGTATTGGTATTTTGTATATCAAGCTTGTTTTGATGTAGCACTAGCAACATTATAATATAATTCCTAATGTAGCAATGTTAATTAAAATAATGAAAAGGGGTATTTTGGTCATTTACCAAAATTCCATTCCAATTCCGAAGCTACAATCTATGAACCAAACAGACAGATTCCATTCCAATTTTGTCAATCAAACAGGTAGTCAAACCTGACAACATTCCATTCCAATTCCTTCAAAGTCAAATTCATTTGACAGATTCCATTCCATCCAAAAACATTCTGCGAACCAAACGCCCCTAAGATTATGGGGAGGGTTTAAAGACGCGTCTCTCTTTCCTTTCCTCACTCGCAGTGTGGTTATTTTTGCCTAAATAACGCCAAAATTCAAAATTACAAAACAAAACCTAACACTAAAAAGAACCAGAGCATCGTGCCCAACCTCCATTGCAATCAAGTTAAAGTTGAATATGGGTTTCAATTTGGGATTGCGTCTGGTCTCGATTTATTTTCAAATTATAATCTGGGTTTCGATTTTAGGTAAATCATTATTCGCTTTCGTTTCTAGGTTCGAATATGGGTTTAATCTTTTTTTGGTTTTGTATCAAGGTTCGAATCTGGGTTTCAGTTTTGGGTTTGAACCAATGTTTCGATTTCGATTTTGGGTTTGAACCTGGGTTTTGATTTTGTTTCTGGTTTTGTACTTGGATTTCGATTTCGTTTCTAGGTTTTGAGGGGTTTTTTGATTGAAATGATTTAGTTTTTATTCTTCAAATTGGATTAGGTTTTTAATTTATATGGATTTGTATCAAAAAGCTTTTGAATGATATTAAGCAAAATTGCTCTTGTGCTATTAATGCTAATTGATGTTCTTGAGTTTTTAAGGCCAACGATGGAGTCAGAAATACTACAGACTGTAACATCACAATTACTGTACAATTAAATTATATAGAAGGTATGTTTTGTAGCCAAACAGTAGAGATGTGGAAAGGAATAAAGAGTGAGAGACATATATACCTTTCTACACGATGTGAGCAACAATAGGAGTCGCCGTCACAGGAACACAAGATTTAAAATGCAATGTGCCAGGTATAGAAGAATGAATAGGAGCAGATACATGAGTACCAAGTTCTTTTTGTGATGCAACTGGTATAGAAAGATGAACAAGAGCTATTCTTACAGGAGTAGTTGGTTTTATTGGGAATGGAATTGGAACAGAATGATGCTTGGTTTGATGTGTTAACTTCTGGCGCTGAACCGAATGGGAAGCAAGAGGGGGCGCACCTGCAGTTCTCTTGTGATATGGCCTCGTATGAAAGTCAGACTTTTGGGACAGACCATCAACAGTTGAAGCTGGAAAACATCAAGTGAAAGTGAGAGTTAGTCAAATTCTCTTGTGCTACCAGGTAATTTTCTCTCTTTCTTATCCAACAATGAGGCCTAATACTAAGCATATAAGCTTGTTTTCATTTGTTGGATTGTTGAATCTTATTTACAGTAAATAAGAGGGGGGAGGGACGGTATGCCTAAGATTACTCTTGTATGTAGGTGGAACACAAAAAATGTATTTTTGTCATCACTCAATTTTGTGATCCTATATTATCCTAATCTAATGTCGCATAACATGTAAGAGAACAAATTATTATTTTATATTGTCTGACTTACAAAATGAATAACACAATGCCTTCTTAAAGCCACTCCTTGCATATTGAAAGCATTCATTTTTAGCTACCCGAAGGGAGGCTTGTATTCTAAGACCAAGGCTTATGAGGTCTCTTTGCCTTCACATCGATCAAGCCCACTTGCCTCTCATGGGTATCACGAATGATTCCCCTCTTATGTGTCTTGAAGGCATCCTACAAGTATGTATAAATGTAACACCCGTAAATTTTTGGTAAATAAAGGCCACTCGGACGTTTTTGTAATTTATAAATGGCGGTATTTTTGGTGGTAAATCATTATTTAAAGTCCCTTAGAGTATCAGGGGTTTTGGCGTTGAGAAAGTCGAGTTTCAGGGATTGGTACGGGCACGACTACAATGTCCGACGACTATGACAGTGTTATAGTCGCACCTGTCATTGTCACAATAAAAGTCAGAAGCCAGGGGGAGTTTGGCGACATTGTCAGGTGACAATGCCATGGTCAATGTCGCACTAAGGGACCAGGATGCTATTAAGTGGGAGAATTCAGCCTTCTTCCTCATTTCTATTCTCCAAACTTTTCCCATTCTCTCGCAAATCGTTTCTCCTTCTTTCCCCTCAAACCCTAACTCATTTTGGGTCCATTCGTTGAGTTCTTAAGGTGTGCCATCATCAAGTGGTAGATTGGGAGCTATGGCAAAGAGTTCACCATTGTCATCTTCAACCTCAAGCTCCGTGTTAGAGTTTTCTAGGTTTTCATCAAAACCTAAGTGGTAAGTGTATCCCTCCCATTTCTAAACCTTATTATAAGATATAAATGCTCTCTTGATGATTTTCTAGTGTTTGGTTTCTCAAATTTGGGATTTGATGGTTTTGGAGAAATTAGGTCAAAAATTAGGGTTTTGATCAAGTTGAGGATTTTGATGTAAAATATTTGGGGATCGATTTTTATTGGTTGAATGAGTATATTTATGGTTGGAAACTATGGTTGGAAACTTGTGGATTTAGGTTTTTGGAAGATTTGGCTTGAGGATTCAAGTTCCTTCAAAGGAGCTCAAGTTGGGGAAAATATATATTTAGCCTAAATCTAGCAAGGTGAGTTCAAGTTGCTTTGTGAAAACTATGTACATGCCAAAATGTGTATTTTGAAGTAAAAATGTAATTGTCAATGTGTTGGGTACTTGGATAAGTTTTCATATATGGTACACTTGGGTTGTTTTGGTCTCATGAAATGTCTATATTTGGATTTGGACATCTTGATAAGTAATAGCATGATTTATGCATTTTTGGTGATTTTGTACAAATAAAGTATATTTAATGACTTATACATTTTTATGATTTTGTATAAATGAAGTCTATTTTATGAGATTATGCATTTTGGTGTATTTGATTTCATAAACCATTTGGAAAATGCATGTCTCCGCGTTATGAGACATTTTGGAAACGTAAGCGTATGAGCCCATTTGGAAAATCGTTTGTCCCAATTTGTGATGAGTGGTGGGTTAGTCACCTCTTTGAGGTGTGGGTGTGTAACGCCGTTTAAATACGTTTTATTATTTGGGGACGATTATTTGTTGGCAAAATGGATTTTTGAGCATTCTAGCTCGGTTTTGACTTGAAAGAGTCTTGAGGAAATTTGTCCAGTTTTAATGGATCAATTTAGAGACCTATTTATGATTTGCATCTAAATGCATCTTGTGGTATATTAAGGATAATTACACGCTCGAGTGCGTTGGTCATTCCTGTGTAGTCATGTAATTTTAGACTGTGTTGCATTGGATACATCGACAAATAAGTCAGTCATATTTAAGGGTGAGAACCCTTGGCATTCTCATCTTGGGTGATATGCCGGCTTGGCATTGTTGTTGTCCCGGTTGTTCTGCGGAGATTAACCTTTATAGGTTATACTCTGGGATCATTGGTTTTGTGTTACGATGTTCTAATTCTTGTGCACGAGGGTTAGACATCATGATTTATCAAGTAAGGAGTTGTGGCTCCTATCTTGAATTCTAGGGAGTAGGCTCTAGGGGTCGAATGAGTACCCTGGGGATGAAACTCCATTAGAAACCGAATAAGAAATAAGATCCTGTATCCTTGAGGTGTAGCTCAGTGGAGCAGGCAATGGGGGATACGGTGTTTTGGGACTTGAAATAAAGTCCGACTGGAGATGTAGCTCGATGGAGCAGGCAATACAATTACGATCTGAGGTGTAGTTCGGCAACGTGGTTAGGTGGCTTAAGTTTGTGTTCCGCCACATACAACGGAATTAGGTCTCCCCCATCCCCGGAAGGTGTTATTTGGGTATTAAATAGTATTATTTTAATATCTATGTTTTCGGTGACGTTTTGTATATACACATTTTATTCTTGATTTATGGTCCGAGTATTATGCCCTCTCGTGTTTGGGTGTTTCAAGAAATAAAGTCTTATCCGCAATTTTATAAATTGGGAGTTTAATTACTATTCACGTTGGGTTGAAGTTGTTTTACAAAAGAATGTTTATGTTGGATTGCTTGTTTTTAAAGGTGTGTGTTATTGGAAAATGAGTCGTTTAATATTTAAAGTAAATCATTTTCAAATATAATGATTTCAACTGTGTTCTTTCCTTTAACAAATATATTTTTTTCATGTTGAAAACTCTTGAACTCACTAGGCGTTAGCCTAACCTTTTTATTTGTAGGCATGTGCATCAGGTTTGGTTGGGGATTGTTGCTAGCGACTTCGTGGATAGATGAGTGCTAGTCAGGCACGAGAGAGAGAGAGAGAGTAAGTCGGTGATGCCTTCCGCACTTTTGGAGATAGCAACTGTTATTGGGTTTTAGTAACACCCGCCTTTGATTAGTCTTTATACAAGACCTGACATATTATTTGTTGAAGTGAAATCTAGAATTCTAATTGAGGTGATGATTAGTAAAATAGATTTTATCCTTATGTATAATTGAAAATTTTAATTTAGTTGCTCTTTTCCAAATTTGTGGGTGTTACAAGTTGGTATGAGAGCATAAGTTTAAGAGAATTAGGTGTTGATTTCGGATACCTAGACTCAAACTAGCGTTCTTCTAAGTATTTGAAAGTGAGATTGCACCACTAGACACTCTAAGAAAATATATTTTGAGGTTGAGTCACTAGAATCGGGAATCATCACGAAGGTAGCAAGAATAATCATGTACGGTACGATCATAATTTCACCTGGCCAGTGTCGTGGTGAACTTACATGTTACATGTGTGTGCTTGAACCGCCTTCATATGAGGATCGATGGAGTTGTAGATGAACTTTCGAGGAGTAGTGGCTTAAAGGAGTTAATGTTTATAGCGTTGTCACTTGTAGTGACGGTTAAGAATGTTGAATGCAGTAAGTTGACCATTCCGAGTCAGGGCAATTGGTTGAGGTAGAACCGTAGGCCTATTGAATTGACTTTATTCCAAGAAGAAAGGGTTAGGTTAACCGGATTAGTTACCTATCGTTACCTTAGGATGTTGAGCATCCGAATGTCGGTGGTGAGATCGTTGAACATAGTAAGCTTGGTCCTAAGATTTTGGGCCTTGACCTAACTCATGCACGAAATATGTTTTTTTAAATGATTTGCATGATGTGGTTCATGCTTTCCCAATTTTTCATGCGGGTCGTATCTTGGATCCATGGAAAGACGTCTAACACGAACGAGATTTTAAACCATGAGTTTGAACATGCATAAAATTGTTTTATTGCACGTGGTTGCAAAATTTGTTGAAATTTTCTTTATCCCTGTTTTGTCGAACACTATTTTGGACATTGTAAGTATTTACGGTTTAACCTTGTTTATGGTCTCGGACAAGTAACTACGATTTATGACCTTGACATTGGTTCTCCTCCACATATGTTAACATTTTAAAAGAAAAAAAGTTATTTCTACTATTTTGGTGTTCGAGTTTTATTGGAAACTTTATTCCGTGTGAGTTTTATTGAGTTTTATGATGTATTATTTTATGACATTTTGCTACGCATGTGTGAACTTTGAAATGTGTAGTCTTTAGTTTTGATGCATGTAAATTTATGGGTTTTATTGAGCGTATGTCTCATGCGAGTTTGTTGAAAAGTGTCACTTTATAGCACAATGTGGAAAAGGGAAATCTTTAGAATTATGACATTTTAGTCAAAATTTTGTTTTAAGCTATTTGATTATTGGAACGCATATTTTGGGCATCATTTGATTTTGAGTGTCGTTGGGTTTCATTGAGTTCTATGGAAAATTTTGCTTAGTCTTATGGGATCCTATTTTACGACGTTTTGTGTCGTGTAGATGAACTCTGAAACACGTATATTTGAATTATTGTATGCGTTAATTTATGAGTCTTTGTTTAGTAGTTCTTTCTCATGCGAGTTTTGCATCGGTATTTTCGCAACCGTAAGAGACGTCTTGGAATTTTTGCTAGGAAATGTTATCCCATATGTTATTTTGAAAGTTTCAATGTCGTATGATTTCTCCTTTGGGTTTTATACAAGTATATTATTCGTTGTATGCTATTTAGTATTTGAATTGATTTATACTGTTGATGTGAGTAAGCATATAAGAGATTTATGTTGGTTCGTATTGGAATTTTGCGCTGAACATGCTTCATTTGTTGATTTTACTGTTATAAATTTTCCGCAATGCACTAAATGAGTTATCGGTATCCATGTCATTGTAGCTACTACTTTTGTTTGGAGAAGTGCATTTTAATTGTGCGGCCCAAGGTTTGAACTCGATTTAAAATTTATTTACATGTGACCAAATCACACACCTATCGTTTCACTAAGTTTGGGAAATAAAATGATGTATGTGGCCGAGTATTATGCCTTCTCGTGTTTGGGTGTTTTGAGAAATAAAGTCTTATCCTCAATTTTATAAATTGAGAGATTAATTACTATTCACGTTTTGGGTGAATTTGGGTTTGGAGTTGTTTTACGAAAGAATGTTTATGTTGGGTTGTTTGTTTTAAAGGTGTGTGTTATTAGAAAATGAGTGGTTTAATATTTAACGTAAATCATTTTAAAAGATAATGATTTCAACCGTGTTCTTTCCTTTAACAAATATATTTGTTTCATGTTGAAAACTCTTGAACTCACTAGGCGTTAGCCTAACCTTTTTATTTGTCGGCATGTGCATCAAGTTTGGTTGGGGATTGTTGCTAGCGACTTTGTTGTGAGATGAGTGCTAGTCAGGCATGAGAGAGAGTAGCTAGGTGAAGCCTTCCGCACTTTTGGAGATATCAACTGTTATTGGGTTATAGTAACACCCGCCTTTGATTAGTCTTTATACAATATTTGACCTATTATTTGTTGAAGTTAAATCTAGAATTCTAATTGAGGTGATGATTAGTAGAATATGTTTTATCTTTATTTGAAGTATAATTGAAAATTTTAATTTAGTTGCTCTTTTCCAAATTTGAGGGTGTTACAATAAAATCCATAGGTATTGTGAAAATGGCAACAACCATATTTGACAAACAACTATAAATTCTAGGTCCATCTGATTAAAAATAGCCCCTTAATAGACTTTTTACTCCAAATTATCTATCGTTGCAGTTTTTGCTGATCATATGTAGTACTTTTAAAAAATAAATAAAGTTATAGTGTATCTTTGATTTTTTTTCTTCGAAATTCACAGTTCATAGGAAATTATAAGTTATAATTTAGTCTACTGAACTAGTCATAATGAACCTCCATATTATTATTAATTAATACCACCCTCATCCGAGTTCGGATCTTTGTTGTTTACTTAAAAATGAGATTAATGGATTATTGATAATGCCCTTGGAAGAAATACATTGGGGTTATTTTTGTTCCTTGTTAGCTTAAGTGTCTAAGAATTATGTGGTTCCATTGTATTCTCACTTGAAGAAATGATGAATGCAAATAACTGTGGGTAAGCTACTATTTAGGGGTTTTGTGGGTTGGTGTGTCTGTGTAAGAAATTGAGACCTTTGGAGGAAGATTAACTTCAAAATCTAAAAACATTGTGTATGTTCTCTCGAAATTTGGTGATTAAACTTATTTTATTCCATTTAAAGATAACCGAATTCATATATGTTTTGTGATGGGCAATAGGATGCAAATCCACTTTGTCGTTCTGCACAATACTTTTACTTGGCTTCATATGGATGGAATAGGACTAATTTTATAAAAATGATGGGGTACTTGGTACTCTTACCAATTTTTTTACAATTCAACCCATGATTCCCAAGTTATAAAGACCCAAGTCAAATGTAATATTTTCATGCAAGTTTATGTTAGCATCTTACCAAAATAAATGAGCCTTTAGCTTGAAACATAATATTTAAGAAATTTGTAATATTGGTTTGGTGTATAAACATCCGGTAAGTCATTAACAAATAACAATATCTCAATTATATATCTGAAAATTCTCATTCTCATCAAACATATAGCAACATATAGGGGATGCATTTAGCCTACCCTGATTTTTTGTAGTCATGTGAATACTACTAATATTTATGTTCCTATCTGGTGACATGTACCAATTGTGTTTACTAATATGATTAAGCTGCCTTTTATTCAATTATCTCCCTTAAATAGCTTTTTACAGCTCTTTATTACATCAACTCATTGATTTATGTCTGATCTTTGATAGTTGTGAACTTGACCCTGACTGACCTTCCTAGTCTGACAAAAGTAGCTAATGGTGAGTTTACATCATGCATTTTGCAATTTTAATTGCGATTACTTTATGTATTCCACCTATATGATCTTTGTAGAGGGTCAGTTGGATAGCGGTGTGCAAGATATTGAAAACATAGTGCGGTCCTATATTGAGAAGGTATATTGTTTTCATGGAACTGTTTGTGAGTGACATTCATATCCATTTCTGGAAACATGTGAAAACAACAGGTGTGTGGGGAGAGACCCAAATCTTATTTTCCGAAAACAAGAGAAGTATTTGTTTTCAATTTGCTATGCCTTGCAGACAAATTCCCAAAATTACACCCTACCCTTGCCCTGCAGATGTAGTAATATCTCTCATATCTTAGACCCATTCATGAAAATTTTCGTTCGTCTCACCCAACCATACAAGGATAACTGAGTTGGTTTCCTGGGGTTATCATGTATTGAAGTCTATGTGTCTTTTTTTCTTGCAGCCTAACTGCATTATTCTGGCAATTTCTCCTGCCAACCAAGATCTTGCAACATCCGATGTTATCAAAATTGCTCGTGAAGTAGATCCAAAAGGTAATATACTGTAAGACTCGGTTTTAAAAATATATAATTATTCTTACCCGAATCGAACCAAAATTAAAAATGACAACCAAAGATAGTTAGAGGGTTAAACTCGTCAATTAACAAAACTTATTATAACTATTATTAAAAAAAGAATAAGTAAATATATATATATATCATTAGAGTAAATTCAACATATCGCCCCTGTTAAATCATCTCCATCACCGCCATCTCTCTCTCTCTAGAATCTTTGAAACTTCTCTCTAGATTATCTTTCAATCCGTCGAAGCAATCAACGAAACAACTATATATTCGGAATCCACTCTTCGAGACCTTCCTAGAGGTATAAGTTTCTTCTTAAGTTATTTAAGTTGGTAAGTTAGGGTAGTTGAATTTGGTTGGTAGATTATGAGTTAATATTGTAAAGTTATGATTAAATATATGTTTAGAAATAGAAATGCTTAGGTTTGTTAAAATTACAAAAGGGTAAAGTTTACAATCAAAATGGTGATATTTGTATCAAGATGTTTAACCGCACACCAAGTGTTCGGTTTAATGCCTAAGAGAATAAAGTTTCGTGGTTAAGCTTAGGATTGAGAGTCCAAGATCACTGATTCTTAGAGAGAGAAAATAGAGAGGGAGAGTTGGAAGCACAAAGTAGTAAAATGTATTCAATATGCGTGTCAAACTTACAAGACACAAAGACCAAAGGGACTTAAATACCCTTGGTCAATACAACACAGAATAAGCACTAAACACAGTATTTGATCAAGCCCTATAAATACAATGATTACTATAAAATCAGACCTAACAATCTCCCCCTTAGTAATCATTGGCGCTTTGGTCTTCAAAAATTGTCTTCTATAACAGCACGGACCAACAAAGCGACTTTGTGAAGCTTTCTGACTTTTTAAGAAAAAATTATTCTCAGCATCTTTCAGATAAAGTTGTCTTTACTGTTTTGAGCTCTAGACGATACACCTCTTTTGAATGATCTTGAATGAACGGTGGTGTTCGGAGCAGAAACAGCAAAAGAATTAGTTGTAGCTGAGAGAATAGAATCATTGAGCGAATCTTGATCAGCAGATAAACATTTGAGCTCTTTGTCTCTTTAACTTCTCCTTGACTTCTCCCCCTCATGACCTTGATGATCTTGATCAACTTGGTCATACAAATGTTGGAGACGAGACAGCTTAAGATCTGCAAAATCAAAGAAACAGAGAAAACAGAGGAGGTTTGCGCTTCATGATGGACGCGCAAACCAAGATTTGCGTTTCATGTTGGACACGCAAACCAAAGTTTGCGTTTCATATTGGACGTGCAAACCAAAGTTTGCGTTTCATGTTGGACGCGCAAACCAAAGTTTGCGTTTCATGAAGGGAGCGCAAATCAAAGTTTGCGTGTCATGCTGGAAGCACAAAGCTGACTTAGACAAGATTTACCTTTTTAAGCTCTTTGACTCCCCCTACACAAATGCACTAGATGTGACAATTCAAGTTAGCATTCATATAAAGAAAATCATATACTCCCCCTCAAAAACAGATATAATCTTTGAAAAAAATATTCTCTTTGTTCACTCCCCCTTAAATAATGCATAAACCCATTAAAATATATTTATAAGAACACAATGATCAAATATTAATGAAGAAAGAAAAATATACTGAATGTAAATGTTGAAACAACTAAACATATAAAATTTTAAACACTAAACAAATAAATTTCTACTTAGTAAAATATTACAGATTTATCAATCATTTGAAATCAAACATATGTTATTGGATACAAGAACAAGTTTCATTGCATATCAAATTAAAACATGTTCAGTTTCAAAAACTTCCATCAATCTATTCAGTGTGCTCACATGCGAATCTTCGATTAGCTTCAAGAAAATGCAATTCTAAAAATATTATAGAGAACTTTGCATGTACTGACACTAATTCATCAAAAATTAAGACTTTCACAAATTTACAAGTTTATCACAACTCAAACATATCACCAAGTATCATGAGATGTGTGCTCATTGGCATCTTTTTAGCAGTGTGCACATTGGCATCTTAACATGAGTGTGCTCTTTGGCATCTTTTAAGCTTGTGCACTTTGGCATCTTTTGATCAAATAGTTTATTAAGTAAAGAACATGCCGTAAACGTAACTTTCTATCTGACCCTATTGCAGGATTTTGGTCAGCCGCTCCCAGACCAGTTGGCCTTAGGGGACTAGGTGTCAAGCACCGATTGGAACTTACTCTCCTAGATCAGAAAGGCTACATCGACATATCCTAAACCCATTCATACCAGTAGAACATGACTTTCGATCTGGTTCTATTGAAGGATTTCTGTTCGATCACTCCCAGACCAAATGACCTTAGGGGACCAGATGACAAGCATCCCGAGGAACTTACTTTCCCAAACCAGAAAGGTCACAGGTACAAACTTTTAAACTTAGAGATTTCTGTATTTTAAGAATTTAATAATCATCTCAATCACTCAGATCAACGTCTAAATGCTTAGCCCATATTTTCATTCCGATCTATAATTCTGATCATTTAGGTAGTCTAAGCAAAGTAAACTATAAAAATTCCGAATCTCACAACTTTAAAGCAGTAATAAAAGTTTCAATCATGTTGCTGACTTTTCGACTTTTGTAAGACTTGAAATTTGACCATATAAAACTTTAATATAAACAAAAAAACTTGAAAATTTATCCTAGACACATATTTTATTCAAAGAAAAGAAAAAATGTAAAAACTTTACTTTATAGAATAAAATTTGTAAAAATTTAAACTTTTAATAGATATTTAGTTGGAACAAAATAAAATTCAACTATTTCATCTTTCACATTTAAAAAAAAATTTGTGTCTCAAATTTAAAAAAAAATTGGGTTATACAAAATTAAGAAAAAGTTGAACAAGCTCAGACTCTTGAAAAAATAATGAGAAAAAAACTGGAACACATCATAATCAGAGATAAAATGCAGCGGAAATAAAATTGATGTACTCACAGTATCTCATTTAGTCAGAAGCTTAAATCATTGAAGAATGAGTTCTAAACTGATTTGTTTAGAAGTCGAAGTCTATGAAGTACGGGTCCTGAGCTGAAGTACTCAGAAGCCAACTTCCCTTACTCCCCCTTAACATGTGATGCCTGCAACTTTAAATCAGATAAAGATTTGGGTACCCACTTGAATTTGGGCCCGTGTTTGTTAGTTGCAGTTCGTATGGGGAAATATTTGTCAGACTTAACATTTAAAGCACGAGGAATATGATCAGAAAAATAATCACAACCATCAGAAGAGAAAGCATTATCATCAGAACTAGAATCTGAGGAAGAACATGAGACATGTTTTGAAATTTGAATCATTTGCTTTATTGAGTATTTTGAAATTTTATTACATTTAGCAAATGAATCACTGTTATAAAGTTTGTCTACACATTTATCCCCATCAACAATCGATTCATTAGATGTCCGCCTCGCTCTCCAGATTTGCTTCTTTGACTTGCTCACATTCCTATCTGGAAGAATAGAATCGGAAGAATTAGAACAGTCAGAAATAACTGTATCTCGTTTCTTCGAATTCTTTGACCGTCTTCTTTTACGCTTAGGTTTATAATATTGATCATTTAGCGTAAAAGAATCATCAAGAATTTTAGACGAAATATTTAAATCAGAAGAAATAAATTTATCCAAGCAACCAATCTGATCAACTAAAAAAATCTGAATTAGCCTCGGAGTCTGAAGAATTTGGAGAAAAGATTTTAAAATTTGAAACTTCCTTTTTATTTTCCTTAGAATCAGAAGATAGGCTAGAAATAGAATCTGATTTTTGAGAAAATAAATTTTCTTCAAGACTAGACGTCATGAAAGAAAGAATAATATCATATTCAATTTTATTCAAAATATTTTGATCTTCTATTTAATCTTCAAGATCTATGATTTTTCCTTTTAATACTAATGGAGGAGTATATTTCTTCGAATCATAAATGATTGGAGAAATATTTCCTTTATCAAAATCAGGTGCATAAGGAGCAATAAAATCACCAGACATTGAAGATTTGATAGGAGATATATCATTTAAAACTCTTCTTCCTCTTCTTGATTTTTCAGGAAAATATTTTGCATTTTCACTTGTATAAACAAAAGGAATTTCATTTTTCTTGTTATTTGTCCTTTTCTCATGTTCGATTTCTAACACTTGCTTCTCATTCATCCAATCAATTTTAAACTGAGGAGCATAATGAGCAAGAGTCAGATAATCGTATTTATATAAAGTTGGGGATTTTTCAATCGCATTGTTTAAACAATGAGGATTTTCAAAACCAAGTCTCCACCTTTGTTTTAAAGCTTCTTCACTCCTTGGCTTGTTCATATAAATTGTTTGTTCAGATTGATCTCTTCGATAAAGTTTTTCTTCTAACTTAATTATTTTATCAGAAAATTCATCTTTTAAATTAGTCATAGCCGACAAAGACTCAAGATAAGTCTTATTTGAATTTTCCAAATCATCCATGTAAATCATAAATCCCAATCACAACAAGCTAATTACTCAATATATGTCAAATAAGCTCAAGAACTAGAGAGAGAATCTAGAGAGAGAAAGTAGATCTTGTATTACACACACTCTAGAATATTACAATATGCATTAGCCACTAGTTCATTACTACATGATTACAAAGGCAAACCTATATATACCACACCTCTAATACAAAACCTTAACGGCTAAGGAAACTAAACTTACTTTAACTAACTATTACAAGGTCAATGTTGACTTTTACAGATTTGACTTTCCTATTAAATCTTGGATACAATATTTAGACTTAACAATCTCCCCCTTTGTATTCAAGATTTAATAAAAATTTGATGCAGATCTTCAACTCTTGATTCTTCATCTTTTGTCTCTTGAAGCTTTCAAAAACTTTGCTCTTTTGCAGCTTTTGAAGAATCTTGGAAAGTCTTTTTAATCTTTGACGCTTTGGAAAGTCAACATGCCTTGAACAAAACAGGAAATTCTTGAAACTTCTTTGAAACTTGAAACTTCATTTCTAAAAAATCTTTCGTCTTCAAACAAAATTGTATCTTCATCACTTTGATCTCTGAATCGTCTTCGGAAGAACAAACCTATTTGAATTCTTGAAATTTTCTTTTGAAGAAACTTTTGAAGAAGCTTTTGACTTTGACTTCCCCTTTGAAACAGCGTTTGAAACATCCTTTGAAACAGCGTTTGAAACAGCGTTTGAAACAGCGGAAGCAAATTGAACTTTAGGCTTGAACTTTGAACTTGAACTCTGAAATTGAATCTTTATAATTCTCCCCCTTTTTGATGATGTGAGCATCATTATCATCAAAATATCATCAATTTCAGCATAGGCTTTGATTTCTCCCTTTGTGAACAACAAACAATCTCACCTTGATATTGCTGTACTTTTGATCTGAAGAGCCGAATCATGAACAGTATATATCCGAATCTTTTCAAATTCAGACATAATGAGCGTGTAACCCTGATTCAACAAATGAAACAGTTAGAAATGCCTATCAGTAACACGAAGTTACTGTGTACAACGGATGTACAATGTAAGGAGCTGGTTTGATGTTGACTCCCCAGGACTTCCATTCAATCATTGAAAGACACAAGGTAATTCTATGAATGTTCTGACAGAAAAACATATTATCTGTGTGCTCGTGCTTATGTTTTGAAAGAATTAGCACAATGATTGTGTTTCATATAAGCTTGTTTTCATTTGTTGGATTGTTGAATCTTATTTACAGTAAATAAGAGGGGGGAGGGACGGTATGCCTAAGATTACTCTTGTATGTAGGTGGAACACAAAAAATGTATTTTTGTCATCACTCAATTTTGTGATCCTATATTATCCTAATCTAATGTCGCATAACATGTAAGAGAACAAATTATTATTTTATATTGTCTGACTTACAAAATGAATAACACAATGCCTTCTTAAAGCCACTCCTTGCATATTGAAAGCATTCATTTTTAGCTACCCGAAGGGAGGCTTGTATTCTAAGACCAAGGCTTATGAGGTCTCTTTGCCTTCACATCGATCAAGCCCACTTGCCTCTCATGGGTATCACGAATGATTCCCCTCTTATGTGTCTTGAAGGCATCCTACAAGTATGTATAAATGTAACACCCGTAAATTTTTGGTAAATAAAGGCCACTCGGACGTTTTTGTAATTTATAAATGGCGGTATTTTTGGTGGTAAATCATTATTTAAAGTCCCTTAGAGTATCAGGGGTTTTGGCGTTGAGAAAGTCGAGTTTCAGGGATTGGTACGGGCACGACTACAATGTCCGACGACTATGACAGTGTTATAGTCGCACCTGTCATTGTCACAATAAAAGTCAGAAGCCAGGGGGAGTTTGGCGACATTGTCAGGTGACAATGCCATGGTCAATGTCGCACTAAGGGACCAGGATGCTATTAAGTGGGAGAATTCAGCCTTCTTCCTCATTTCTATTCTCCAAACTTTTCCCATTCTCTCGCAAATCGTTTCTCCTTCTTTCCCCTCAAACCCTAACTCATTTTGGGTCCATTCGTTGAGTTCTTAAGGTGTGCCATCATCAAGTGGTAGATTGGGAGCTATGGCAAAGAGTTCACCATTGTCATCTTCAACCTCAAGCTCCGTGTTAGAGTTTTCTAGGTTTTCATCAAAACCTAAGTGGTAAGTGTATCCCTCCCATTTCTAAACCTTATTATAAGATATAAATGCTCTCTTGATGATTTTCTAGTGTTTGGTTTCTCAAATTTGGGATTTGATGGTTTTGGAGAAATTAGGTCAAAAATTAGGGTTTTGATCAAGTTGAGGATTTTGATGTAAAATATTTGGGGATCGATTTTTATTGGTTGAATGAGTATATTTATGGTTGGAAACTATGGTTGGAAACTTGTGGATTTAGGTTTTTGGAAGATTTGGCTTGAGGATTCAAGTTCCTTCAAAGGAGCTCAAGTTGGGGAAAATATATATTTAGCCTAAATCTAGCAAGGTGAGTTCAAGTTGCTTTGTGAAAACTATGTACATGCCAAAATGTGTATTTTGAAGTAAAAATGTAATTGTCAATGTGTTGGGTACTTGGATAAGTTTTCATATATGGTACACTTGGGTTGTTTTGGTCTCATGAAATGTCTATATTTGGATTTGGACATCTTGATAAGTAATAGCATGATTTATGCATTTTTGGTGATTTTGTACAAATAAAGTATATTTAATGACTTATACATTTTTATGATTTTGTATAAATGAAGTCTATTTTATGAGATTATGCATTTTGGTGTATTTGATTTCATAAACCATTTGGAAAATGCATGTCTCCGCGTTATGAGACATTTTGGAAACGTAAGCGTATGAGCCCATTTGGAAAATCGTTTGTCCCAATTTGTGATGAGTGGTGGGTTAGTCACCTCTTTGAGGTGTGGGTGTGTAACGCCGTTTAAATACGTTTTATTATTTGGGGACGATTATTTGTTGGCAAAATGGATTTTTGAGCATTCTAGCTCGGTTTTGACTTGAAAGAGTCTTGAGGAAATTTGTCCAGTTTTAATGGATCAATTTAGAGACCTATTTATGATTTGCATCTAAATGCATCTTGTGGTATATTAAGGATAATTACACGCTCGAGTGCGTTGGTCATTCCTGTGTAGTCATGTAATTTTAGACTGTGTTGCATTGGATACATCGACAAATAAGTCAGTCATATTTAAGGGTGAGAACCCTTGGCATTCTCATCTTGGGTGATATGCCGGCTTGGCATTGTTGTTGTCCCGGTTGTTCTGCGGAGATTAACCTTTATAGGTTATACTCTGGGATCATTGGTTTTGTGTTACGATGTTCTAATTCTTGTGCACGAGGGTTAGACATCATGATTTATCAAGTAAGGAGTTGTGGCTCCTATCTTGAATTCTAGGGAGTAGGCTCTAGGGGTCGAATGAGTACCCTGGGGATGAAACTCCATTAGAAACCGAATAAGAAATAAGATCCTGTATCCTTGAGGTGTAGCTCAGTGGAGCAGGCAATGGGGGATACGGTGTTTTGGGACTTGAAATAAAGTCCGACTGGAGATGTAGCTCGATGGAGCAGGCAATACAATTACGATCTGAGGTGTAGTTCGGCAACGTGGTTAGGTGGCTTAAGTTTGTGTTCCGCCACATACAACGGAATTAGGTCTCCCCCATCCCCGGAAGGTGTTATTTGGGTATTAAATAGTATTATTTTAATATCTATGTTTTCGGTGACGTTTTGTATATACACATTTTATTCTTGATTTATGGTCCGAGTATTATGCCCTCTCGTGTTTGGGTGTTTCAAGAAATAAAGTCTTATCCGCAATTTTATAAATTGGGAGTTTAATTACTATTCACGTTGGGTTGAAGTTGTTTTACAAAAGAATGTTTATGTTGGATTGCTTGTTTTTAAAGGTGTGTGTTATTGGAAAATGAGTCGTTTAATATTTAAAGTAAATCATTTTCAAATATAATGATTTCAACTGTGTTCTTTCCTTTAACAAATATATTTTTTTCATGTTGAAAACTCTTGAACTCACTAGGCGTTAGCCTAACCTTTTTATTTGTAGGCATGTGCATCAGGTTTGGTTGGGGATTGTTGCTAGCGACTTCGTGGATAGATGAGTGCTAGTCAGGCACGAGAGAGAGAGAGAGAGTAAGTCGGTGATGCCTTCCGCACTTTTGGAGATAGCAACTGTTATTGGGTTTTAGTAACACCCGCCTTTGATTAGTCTTTATACAAGACCTGACATATTATTTGTTGAAGTGAAATCTAGAATTCTAATTGAGGTGATGATTAGTAAAATAGATTTTATCCTTATGTATAATTGAAAATTTTAATTTAGTTGCTCTTTTCCAAATTTGTGGGTGTTACAAGTTGGTATGAGAGCATAAGTTTAAGAGAATTAGGTGTTGATTTCGGATACCTAGACTCAAACTAGCGTTCTTCTAAGTATTTGAAAGTGAGATTGCACCACTAGACACTCTAAGAAAATATATTTTGAGGTTGAGTCACTAGAATCGGGAATCATCACGAAGGTAGCAAGAATAATCATGTACGGTACGATCATAATTTCACCTGGCCAGTGTCGTGGTGAACTTACATGTTACATGTGTGTGCTTGAACCGCCTTCATATGAGGATCGATGGAGTTGTAGATGAACTTTCGAGGAGTAGTGGCTTAAAGGAGTTAATGTTTATAGCGTTGTCACTTGTAGTGACGGTTAAGAATGTTGAATGCAGTAAGTTGACCATTCCGAGTCAGGGCAATTGGTTGAGGTAGAACCGTAGGCCTATTGAATTGACTTTATTCCAAGAAGAAAGGGTTAGGTTAACCGGATTAGTTACCTATCGTTACCTTAGGATGTTGAGCATCCGAATGTCGGTGGTGAGATCGTTGAACATAGTAAGCTTGGTCCTAAGATTTTGGGCCTTGACCTAACTCATGCACGAAATATGTTTTTTTAAATGATTTGCATGATGTGGTTCATGCTTTCCCAATTTTTCATGCGGGTCGTATCTTGGATCCATGGAAAGACGTCTAACACGAACGAGATTTTAAACCATGAGTTTGAACATGCATAAAATTGTTTTATTGCACGTGGTTGCAAAATTTGTTGAAATTTTCTTTATCCCTGTTTTGTCGAACACTATTTTGGACATTGTAAGTATTTACGGTTTAACCTTGTTTATGGTCTCGGACAAGTAACTACGATTTATGACCTTGACATTGGTTCTCCTCCACATATGTTAACATTTTAAAAGAAAAAAAGTTATTTCTACTATTTTGGTGTTCGAGTTTTATTGGAAACTTTATTCCGTGTGAGTTTTATTGAGTTTTATGATGTATTATTTTATGACATTTTGCTACGCATGTGTGAACTTTGAAATGTGTAGTCTTTAGTTTTGATGCATGTAAATTTATGGGTTTTATTGAGCGTATGTCTCATGCGAGTTTGTTGAAAAGTGTCACTTTATAGCACAATGTGGAAAAGGGAAATCTTTAGAATTATGACATTTTAGTCAAAATTTTGTTTTAAGCTATTTGATTATTGGAACGCATATTTTGGGCATCATTTGATTTTGAGTGTCGTTGGGTTTCATTGAGTTCTATGGAAAATTTTGCTTAGTCTTATGGGATCCTATTTTACGACGTTTTGTGTCGTGTAGATGAACTCTGAAACACGTATATTTGAATTATTGTATGCGTTAATTTATGAGTCTTTGTTTAGTAGTTCTTTCTCATGCGAGTTTTGCATCGGTATTTTCGCAACCGTAAGAGACGTCTTGGAATTTTTGCTAGGAAATGTTATCCCATATGTTATTTTGAAAGTTTCAATGTCGTATGATTTCTCCTTTGGGTTTTATACAAGTATATTATTCGTTGTATGCTATTTAGTATTTGAATTGATTTATACTGTTGATGTGAGTAAGCATATAAGAGATTTATGTTGGTTCGTATTGGAATTTTGCGCTGAACATGCTTCATTTGTTGATTTTACTGTTATAAATTTTCCGCAATGCACTAAATGAGTTATCGGTATCCATGTCATTGTAGCTACTACTTTTGTTTGGAGAAGTGCATTTTAATTGTGCGGCCCAAGGTTTGAACTCGATTTAAAATTTATTTACATGTGACCAAATCACACACCTATCGTTTCACTAAGTTTGGGAAATAAAATGATGTATGTGGCCGAGTATTATGCCTTCTCGTGTTTGGGTGTTTTGAGAAATAAAGTCTTATCCTCAATTTTATAAATTGAGAGATTAATTACTATTCACGTTTTGGGTGAATTTGGGTTTGGAGTTGTTTTACGAAAGAATGTTTATGTTGGGTTGTTTGTTTTAAAGGTGTGTGTTATTAGAAAATGAGTGGTTTAATATTTAACGTAAATCATTTTAAAAGATAATGATTTCAACCGTGTTCTTTCCTTTAACAAATATATTTGTTTCATGTTGAAAACTCTTGAACTCACTAGGCGTTAGCCTAACCTTTTTATTTGTCGGCATGTGCATCAAGTTTGGTTGGGGATTGTTGCTAGCGACTTTGTTGTGAGATGAGTGCTAGTCAGGCATGAGAGAGAGTAGCTAGGTGAAGCCTTCCGCACTTTTGGAGATATCAACTGTTATTGGGTTATAGTAACACCCGCCTTTGATTAGTCTTTATACAATATTTGACCTATTATTTGTTGAAGTTAAATCTAGAATTCTAATTGAGGTGATGATTAGTAGAATATGTTTTATCTTTATTTGAAGTATAATTGAAAATTTTAATTTAGTTGCTCTTTTCCAAATTTGAGGGTGTTACAATAAAATCCATAGGTATTGTGAAAATGGCAACAACCATATTTGACAAACAACTATAAATTCTAGGTCCATCTGATTAAAAATAGCCCCTTAATAGACTTTTTACTCCAAATTATCTATCGTTGCAGTTTTTGCTGATCATATGTAGTACTTTTAAAAAATAAATAAAGTTATAGTGTATCTTTGATTTTTTTTCTTCGAAATTCACAGTTCATAGGAAATTATAAGTTATAATTTAGTCTACTGAACTAGTCATAATGAACCTCCATATTATTATTAATTAATACCACCCTCATCCGAGTTCGGATCTTTGTTGTTTACTTAAAAATGAGATTAATGGATTATTGATAATGCCCTTGGAAGAAATACATTGGGGTTATTTTTGTTCCTTGTTAGCTTAAGTGTCTAAGAATTATGTGGTTCCATTGTATTCTCACTTGAAGAAATGATGAATGCAAATAACTGTGGGTAAGCTACTATTTAGGGGTTTTGTGGGTTGGTGTGTCTGTGTAAGAAATTGAGACCTTTGGAGGAAGATTAACTTCAAAATCTAAAAACATTGTGTATGTTCTCTCGAAATTTGGTGATTAAACTTATTTTATTCCATTTAAAGATAACCGAATTCATATATGTTTTGTGATGGGCAATAGGATGCAAATCCACTTTGTCGTTCTGCACAATACTTTTACTTGGCTTCATATGGATGGAATAGGACTAATTTTATAAAAATGATGGGGTACTTGGTACTCTTACCAATTTTTTTACAATTCAACCCATGATTCCCAAGTTATAAAGACCCAAGTCAAATGTAATATTTTCATGCAAGTTTATGTTAGCATCTTACCAAAATAAATGAGCCTTTAGCTTGAAACATAATATTTAAGAAATTTGTAATATTGGTTTGGTGTATAAACATCCGGTAAGTCATTAACAAATAACAATATCTCAATTATATATCTGAAAATTCTCATTCTCATCAAACATATAGCAACATATAGGGGATGCATTTAGCCTACCCTGATTTTTTGTAGTCATGTGAATACTACTAATATTTATGTTCCTATCTGGTGACATGTACCAATTGTGTTTACTAATATGATTAAGCTGCCTTTTATTCAATTATCTCCCTTAAATAGCTTTTTACAGCTCTTTATTACATCAACTCATTGATTTATGTCTGATCTTTGATAGTTGTGAACTTGACCCTGACTGACCTTCCTAGTCTGACAAAAGTAGCTAATGGTGAGTTTACATCATGCATTTTGCAATTTTAATTGCGATTACTTTATGTATTCCACCTATATGATCTTTGTAGAGGGTCAGTTGGATAGCGGTGTGCAAGATATTGAAAACATAGTGCGGTCCTATATTGAGAAGGTATATTGTTTTCATGGAACTGTTTGTGAGTGACATTCATATCCATTTCTGGAAACATGTGAAAACAACAGGTGTGTGGGGAGAGACCCAAATCTTATTTTCCGAAAACAAGAGAAGTATTTGTTTTCAATTTGCTATGCCTTGCAGACAAATTCCCAAAATTACACCCTACCCTTGCCCTGCAGATGTAGTAATATCTCTCATATCTTAGACCCATTCATGAAAATTTTCGTTCGTCTCACCCAACCATACAAGGATAACTGAGTTGGTTTCCTGGGGTTATCATGTATTGAAGTCTATGTGTCTTTTTTTCTTGCAGCCTAACTGCATTATTCTGGCAATTTCTCCTGCCAACCAAGATCTTGCAACATCCGATGTTATCAAAATTGCTCGTGAAGTAGATCCAAAAGGTAATATACTGTAAGACTCGGTTTTAAAAATATATAATTATTCTTACCCGAATCGAACCAAAATTAAAAATGACAACCAAAGATAGTTAGAGGGTTAAACTCGTCAATTAACAAAACTTATTATAACTATTATTAAAAAAAGAATAAGTAAATATATATATATATCATTAGAGTAAATTCAACATATCGCCCCTGTTAAATCATCTCCATCACCGCCATCTCTCTCTCTCTAGAATCTTTGAAACTTCTCTCTAGATTATCTTTCAATCCGTCGAAGCAATCAACGAAACAACTATATATTCGGAATCCACTCTTCGAGACCTTCCTAGAGGTATAAGTTTCTTCTTAAGTTATTTAAGTTGGTAAGTTAGGGTAGTTGAATTTGGTTGGTAGATTATGAGTTAATATTGTAAAGTTATGATTAAATATATGTTTAGAAATAGAAATGCTTAGGTTTGTTAAAATTACAAAAGGGTAAAGTTTACAATCAAAATGGTGATATTTGTATCAAGATGTTTAACCGCACACCAAGTGTTCGGTTTAATGCCTAAGAGAATAAAGTTTCGTGGTTAAGCTTAGGATTGAGAGTCCAAGATCACTGATTCTTAGAGAGAGAAAATAGAGAGGGAGAGTTGGAAGCACAAAGTAGTAAAATGTATTCAATATGCGTGTCAAACTTACAAGACACAAAGACCAAAGGGACTTAAATACCCTTGGTCAATACAACACAGAATAAGCACTAAACACAGTATTTGATCAAGCCCTATAAATACAATGATTACTATAAAATCAGACCTAACAATCTCCCCCTTAGTAATCATTGGCGCTTTGGTCTTCAAAAATTGTCTTCTATAACAGCACGGACCAACAAAGCGACTTTGTGAAGCTTTCTGACTTTTTAAGAAAAAATTATTCTCAGCATCTTTCAGATAAAGTTGTCTTTACTGTTTTGAGCTCTAGACGATACACCTCTTTTGAATGATCTTGAATGAACGGTGGTGTTCGGAGCAGAAACAGCAAAAGAATTAGTTGTAGCTGAGAGAATAGAATCATTGAGCGAATCTTGATCAGCAGATAAACATTTGAGCTCTTTGTCTCTTTAACTTCTCCTTGACTTCTCCCCCTCATGACCTTGATGATCTTGATCAACTTGGTCATACAAATGTTGGAGACGAGACAGCTTAAGATCTGCAAAATCAAAGAAACAGAGAAAACAGAGGAGGTTTGCGCTTCATGATGGACGCGCAAACCAAGATTTGCGTTTCATGTTGGACACGCAAACCAAAGTTTGCGTTTCATATTGGACGTGCAAACCAAAGTTTGCGTTTCATGTTGGACGCGCAAACCAAAGTTTGCGTTTCATGAAGGGAGCGCAAATCAAAGTTTGCGTGTCATGCTGGAAGCACAAAGCTGACTTAGACAAGATTTACCTTTTTAAGCTCTTTGACTCCCCCTACACAAATGCACTAGATGTGACAATTCAAGTTAGCATTCATATAAAGAAAATCATATACTCCCCCTCAAAAACAGATATAATCTTTGAAAAAAATATTCTCTTTGTTCACTCCCCCTTAAATAATGCATAAACCCATTAAAATATATTTATAAGAACACAATGATCAAATATTAATGAAGAAAGAAAAATATACTGAATGTAAATGTTGAAACAACTAAACATATAAAATTTTAAACACTAAACAAATAAATTTCTACTTAGTAAAATATTACAGATTTATCAATCATTTGAAATCAAACATATGTTATTGGATACAAGAACAAGTTTCATTGCATATCAAATTAAAACATGTTCAGTTTCAAAAACTTCCATCAATCTATTCAGTGTGCTCACATGCGAATCTTCGATTAGCTTCAAGAAAATGCAATTCTAAAAATATTATAGAGAACTTTGCATGTACTGACACTAATTCATCAAAAATTAAGACTTTCACAAATTTACAAGTTTATCACAACTCAAACATATCACCAAGTATCATGAGATGTGTGCTCATTGGCATCTTTTTAGCAGTGTGCACATTGGCATCTTAACATGAGTGTGCTCTTTGGCATCTTTTAAGCTTGTGCACTTTGGCATCTTTTGATCAAATAGTTTATTAAGTAAAGAACATGCCGTAAACGTAACTTTCTATCTGACCCTATTGCAGGATTTTGGTCAGCCGCTCCCAGACCAGTTGGCCTTAGGGGACTAGGTGTCAAGCACCGATTGGAACTTACTCTCCTAGATCAGAAAGGCTACATCGACATATCCTAAACCCATTCATACCAGTAGAACATGACTTTCGATCTGGTTCTATTGAAGGATTTCTGTTCGATCACTCCCAGACCAAATGACCTTAGGGGACCAGATGACAAGCATCCCGAGGAACTTACTTTCCCAAACCAGAAAGGTCACAGGTACAAACTTTTAAACTTAGAGATTTCTGTATTTTAAGAATTTAATAATCATCTCAATCACTCAGATCAACGTCTAAATGCTTAGCCCATATTTTCATTCCGATCTATAATTCTGATCATTTAGGTAGTCTAAGCAAAGTAAACTATAAAAATTCCGAATCTCACAACTTTAAAGCAGTAATAAAAGTTTCAATCATGTTGCTGACTTTTCGACTTTTGTAAGACTTGAAATTTGACCATATAAAACTTTAATATAAACAAAAAAACTTGAAAATTTATCCTAGACACATATTTTATTCAAAGAAAAGAAAAAATGTAAAAACTTTACTTTATAGAATAAAATTTGTAAAAATTTAAACTTTTAATAGATATTTAGTTGGAACAAAATAAAATTCAACTATTTCATCTTTCACATTTAAAAAAAAATTTGTGTCTCAAATTTAAAAAAAAATTGGGTTATACAAAATTAAGAAAAAGTTGAACAAGCTCAGACTCTTGAAAAAATAATGAGAAAAAAACTGGAACACATCATAATCAGAGATAAAATGCAGCGGAAATAAAATTGATGTACTCACAGTATCTCATTTAGTCAGAAGCTTAAATCATTGAAGAATGAGTTCTAAACTGATTTGTTTAGAAGTCGAAGTCTATGAAGTACGGGTCCTGAGCTGAAGTACTCAGAAGCCAACTTCCCTTACTCCCCCTTAACATGTGATGCCTGCAACTTTAAATCAGATAAAGATTTGGGTACCCACTTGAATTTGGGCCCGTGTTTGTTAGTTGCAGTTCGTATGGGGAAATATTTGTCAGACTTAACATTTAAAGCACGAGGAATATGATCAGAAAAATAATCACAACCATCAGAAGAGAAAGCATTATCATCAGAACTAGAATCTGAGGAAGAACATGAGACATGTTTTGAAATTTGAATCATTTGCTTTATTGAGTATTTTGAAATTTTATTACATTTAGCAAATGAATCACTGTTATAAAGTTTGTCTACACATTTATCCCCATCAACAATCGATTCATTAGATGTCCGCCTCGCTCTCCAGATTTGCTTCTTTGACTTGCTCACATTCCTATCTGGAAGAATAGAATCGGAAGAATTAGAACAGTCAGAAATAACTGTATCTCGTTTCTTCGAATTCTTTGACCGTCTTCTTTTACGCTTAGGTTTATAATATTGATCATTTAGCGTAAAAGAATCATCAAGAATTTTAGACGAAATATTTAAATCAGAAGAAATAAATTTATCCAAGCAACCAATCTGATCAACTAAAAAAATCTGAATTAGCCTCGGAGTCTGAAGAATTTGGAGAAAAGATTTTAAAATTTGAAACTTCCTTTTTATTTTCCTTAGAATCAGAAGATAGGCTAGAAATAGAATCTGATTTTTGAGAAAATAAATTTTCTTCAAGACTAGACGTCATGAAAGAAAGAATAATATCATATTCAATTTTATTCAAAATATTTTGATCTTCTATTTAATCTTCAAGATCTATGATTTTTCCTTTTAATACTAATGGAGGAGTATATTTCTTCGAATCATAAATGATTGGAGAAATATTTCCTTTATCAAAATCAGGTGCATAAGGAGCAATAAAATCACCAGACATTGAAGATTTGATAGGAGATATATCATTTAAAACTCTTCTTCCTCTTCTTGATTTTTCAGGAAAATATTTTGCATTTTCACTTGTATAAACAAAAGGAATTTCATTTTTCTTGTTATTTGTCCTTTTCTCATGTTCGATTTCTAACACTTGCTTCTCATTCATCCAATCAATTTTAAACTGAGGAGCATAATGAGCAAGAGTCAGATAATCGTATTTATATAAAGTTGGGGATTTTTCAATCGCATTGTTTAAACAATGAGGATTTTCAAAACCAAGTCTCCACCTTTGTTTTAAAGCTTCTTCACTCCTTGGCTTGTTCATATAAATTGTTTGTTCAGATTGATCTCTTCGATAAAGTTTTTCTTCTAACTTAATTATTTTATCAGAAAATTCATCTTTTAAATTAGTCATAGCCGACAAAGACTCAAGATAAGTCTTATTTGAATTTTCCAAATCATCCATGTAAATCATAAATCCCAATCACAACAAGCTAATTACTCAATATATGTCAAATAAGCTCAAGAACTAGAGAGAGAATCTAGAGAGAGAAAGTAGATCTTGTATTACACACACTCTAGAATATTACAATATGCATTAGCCACTAGTTCATTACTACATGATTACAAAGGCAAACCTATATATACCACACCTCTAATACAAAACCTTAACGGCTAAGGAAACTAAACTTACTTTAACTAACTATTACAAGGTCAATGTTGACTTTTACAGATTTGACTTTCCTATTAAATCTTGGATACAATATTTAGACTTAACAATCTCCCCCTTTGTATTCAAGATTTAATAAAAATTTGATGCAGATCTTCAACTCTTGATTCTTCATCTTTTGTCTCTTGAAGCTTTCAAAAACTTTGCTCTTTTGCAGCTTTTGAAGAATCTTGGAAAGTCTTTTTAATCTTTGACGCTTTGGAAAGTCAACATGCCTTGAACAAAACAGGAAATTCTTGAAACTTCTTTGAAACTTGAAACTTCATTTCTAAAAAATCTTTCGTCTTCAAACAAAATTGTATCTTCATCACTTTGATCTCTGAATCGTCTTCGGAAGAACAAACCTATTTGAATTCTTGAAATTTTCTTTTGAAGAAACTTTTGAAGAAGCTTTTGACTTTGACTTCCCCTTTGAAACAGCGTTTGAAACATCCTTTGAAACAGCGTTTGAAACAGCGTTTGAAACAGCGGAAGCAAATTGAACTTTAGGCTTGAACTTTGAACTTGAACTCTGAAATTGAATCTTTATAATTCTCCCCCTTTTTGATGATGTGAGCATCATTATCATCAAAATATCATCAATTTCAGCATAGGCTTTGATTTCTCCCTTTGTGAACAACAAACAATCTCACCTTGATATTGCTGTACTTTTGATCTGAAGAGCCGAATCATGAACAGTATATATCCGAATCTTTTCAAATTCAGACATAATGAGCGTGTAACCCTGATTCAACAAATGAAACAGTTAGAAATGCCTATCAGTAACACGAAGTTACTGTGTACAACGGATGTACAATGTAAGGAGCTGGTTTGATGTTGACTCCCCAGGACTTCCATTCAATCATTGAAAGACACAAGGTAATTCTATGAATGTTCTGACAGAAAAACATATTATCTGTGTGCTCGTGCTTATGTTTTGAAAGAATTAGCACAATGATTGTGTTTCATAAGGCTCAAAGTATGTAAATCACTGTGACAACAATGATTATACATGGACTCAATGTGCATGAGAAAGGGTCGAAGGTGGGGTAACTTTCCTTCTTTTTCAATATCAGTATCTTCCAAGAGAAGATCTGATAGATTATGTGCTGCTTCCCCAGAAAATGTGAAACATTCTCTTTTTAAGAAAAGAATGAGTAGATGGTGAGGTTGTATGCAAGAGATGGCATGGGCTATTTGCCTATTTCAACGATGGTCACCAAAGAAATGTGAACCAATCAGTAATGTGGCTGCCCGGCTCAGAAAGTGGTAGGTGCAGAGTTCTGATATTCTTTTAACTCTGATCTCACACCTTCTTTCTTTTTATCATTATACTCACATCTAACCAATCTCTCATTTCCATTTTACCTCTGCCCACTCCCACACTCTATTCTTTTAGACCCCTCTCCCCTTAATCACTCAAAGGATTTCTTCCGGGGTAGGAAACACTGGTTATCGTGAATCCATGGAAGATCTATTAAGCACTCACACTGAATCCCATGTTCCTAAAAGTACATGATGGTCAATGATTTTTCTTGACATGTAAAGCACAAGAAATCATATGTCAGAGTATGTATGCTCATTGAAAATATGAATGAAATTTGAGCATTTGTTCTTTGAAGATTTGTCAAAACAAGGATATTGAATGAATGAATATGAAGTCAAGAGAATTGTTTTGAGAATCTGACAATGAATCAATCAGATCAAATCAAATGGTTAAGGTATCAAAGAATTGGTAATTTTGTTTATATGAACGAATATAAACAATTTATCAAAGAAAGCACAAATATGAACAAGATGAATGATGCACAACAACTTTGAACGTAAACGGGGGTATTACCATCAAAAAAAATTGTTTCTTTATGAGACATGGTAATAACAGATTCAAATGAGATACTGAACCGGTATGTATGAATACTTGACAGTATATGGACAAGATAATACACAAGTATTGATCTTTGGAAACACACGGTCAGTTAAACAATTAAACGCAAAAAATGAAAAACATTTTAAAAATCACACTTCTATATTCATGAAATCGTTTGAGAATAAGAAGTGGTTTGAACATTTAAGAAAAGGTTTTTTTTTTATGTTCGAAAGTTGTCCTTCTTTCAAACAATCAGAGATCTAGGATCAAAAGATTTTTACCTTTTCGGCTCCCCCTCAAATCATGATCAAATGATTTATATCTTTTGAGCTCTCCCTGGATATTAGCATAATATCCTTCTTTGATCGTTGAAAAACAGGTCCTGATCTGTCATTTGATCAGAAGTCACTTTATTCATTTTATTTATTCAAAAATAAAAGACAGAAAGCAGTAAAACGGTTTATAGAGTGAGTTCTGATCTGAAGTAATCATAAGTCATCACCTTTACTCCCCCTTAAATTAAGCATCTGAAATATGTCAGTTAAAACAGGATAGAGATCAAACACTCCCTTTTGAATTGTTAGACCATCAATATCAGAAAAATCTAGCAAAGAAAAAGTATAGGATAGAGATCAGATCAATTCACTCGGGATGAAGACCATCAATATCCAATCGGATGCAAGCGTACAGGAGTAAGGTCTTTTTGATCTTTGAGGTACGGGTCCTAAGTTGTTTTGCTTAGAAGACATAATCTTGACATTTAGGTTCGGGTCTTGAACTGTGTTATTCAAGAGCCATTGTTCTCTTACTCCCCCTTGGCTTGAGATGCCTGCAACACAGAATCGATTTTCTTCTTTGGTACCCACTGGTATTTGGGTCCAGAAATGTGAGTTGCAGTTCGTGTGGGGGATATGGAGTAAGAACCATACCTGTAATGATCATTTGATTTGTGAAAATGATCATGTATACAACAAATAGAACAATAAAATTTCTTACCGTTAGATGCTTTGTTCTTCTTTGCTTTAAGTACAGGTACACATGATTTCTTCTCTTTAAGCTCATTTTCCTTCTCATCTTTGACAGGTTTCTTTTTCCACACCAGTTTCTCTTTCTTGAAACTTGTTCTCCTTGGATAAGTATCTGAACCATCTAAATAATCATCATAGAACAGGTTAGTATGACGAATCTGATTAAAGGATTTGACTGACCTGTTTGAAGAGATGAATTTCTGATTTGAACTTGAAAAAGATTTTTCATGTTCTTTAATCTTTGACGCAAAATTATCTCTTTCTTTCACAAGCTGGTCAATCTTTGTCGTGAATTCAGACTTCGTCCTTTGCTCTTTCAGCGCAGCAGCAGAAAGTTCAGACAACTTTGAAGTTAGCTTCTTGATTTCAGATTCAAAAATGGATCTTTCTTCCTCAAATCCTTTTTCTGATTCATTTCTCTGGCCGGATAACTCTTTAAAGAATCCCACATTTTTCTGTTCTATGGCCTTCTTTTCTTTATCAAACTTCTCTCTTTCTAAAATCAGAATTTTCTCAAAATCTGAGATTTGTTGAGAAAATTTTAAGCATTTAAGCTCCAACGACTTCTTTTCCTCAAAACATTTCTTTGAAAAATCTGAGAACTTTTTCGAAAAATTTTTCTTTTCAGAATCAAAATCAGCTTTATTTGCAACAAGCTGTTTTTCCAAAACAGATAAATTCTTTCTAAGCTCAGTGTTTTCAGATTCCAAAACAGATATATTCTCTTCGAAAGCCTTCAACTTGTTTTGAAGCTCAACTGATTCTGCTTGTAGCTCAGGTGATTTCTGTTCAATTGTCTTCAGTTGGCTTTGAAGAGTTATAATCTCTTTCTCTTTCTCCTTTTCTTTTATCTCTTTATCCCTCTCATAAAGGATACCTGAAAAATTAGAACTATTTTTAGTACAATTTATACATTCAGGAGTTTTAATACAATTGAACAATTTAATTTGCAACTCCTGAATCTTTTTGAGGTATTCTGAATTTTTCAATTTCAGATCATTTCTTTCAGCTTCAATACCAGATATATCAGATCTGTAGTAAATTGACATCTTGAAAAAGTAATCAACTTGAAGTGAATGACCGTTCCAAACTTATGTATCAGAAAATCAAAAATCAGATTGAATTGAAAATTTTCGAAAAAAATATTAAAAAAATGAAAATTTGAAAAACACTAGAAATGACACAAAGTTTAACAGAAAAAAATATGTCACACTAAAAAAATTTCCAGACTCTTTTTTTTTTAAGCTGAGGTTTGCGTTTGACGCCTGGAACGCAAAGCTATGGTTTGCGTGTGATGTCTGAAACGCAAGATGAGCTTTGCGTATGTGCCTTGAAGCGCAAGATGAGCTTTGCGGGTCCTGCTTGAAACGTAAAGTATGGTTTTCGGGTGTTGAAAGACACGCAAAGTAAAACTTTGCGTTTACAGAGAGATGCGCAAAGATGGACTTTGCGGGTTGAACTTTGCGTTGCAGGAAAGATTCGCAGATGTGAACTTTGCGTTTCAACAATGATACGCAACCCTTATGATTGAAGCGCAAAGTGTATGATTGAAGCGCAAAGTCGATTTCTTGACAGATACAAATTTAAATCGATCGAAACCTGCACAATTGATCTCAAGAATTTGTTAGCATCATCGAAAAATAGTTCTAAAGGCACAAATACAATCAATTTTCGATTAAAAACATCAAATCGAACAAAATCGATCAAGAACAGTAACCGAACGATATTTCAAGAAAAATCTCAAAAATCGATAATTGACAAAGATTTAGATCAAATTACGATATGGAATCAACACAAGACTTAATCACCAACATAAATCGAACACAATGAATCCAATTTCTTTCATTAAAAACAAATTTTCACTGAAAATTCTAATGAAACAGTAAAGAACACGGTTTCTTGAAAAAATTTCGAAAAAACTCAAATTTTCAATCCAAAATCACATAGATTTCAATTCAAACTCTGATTAAATCTTTTCTGAAAAATTTGGTTCAGCTCTGATACCAATTGTTAAACATAAATCCCAATCACAACAAGCTAGTTACTCAATATATGTCAAATAAGCTCAAGAACTAGAGAGAGAATCTAGAGAGAGAAAGTAGATCTTGTATTACACACACTCTAGAATATTACAATATGCATTAGCCACTAGTTCATTACTACATGATTACAAAGGCAAACCTATATATACCACACATATAATACAAAGCCTTAACGGCTAAGGAAACTAAACTTACTTTGACTAACTATTACAAGGTCAATGTTGACTTTTACACATTTGACTTTCCTATTAAATCTTGGATACAATATTTAGACTTAACAATCCAATTTCTTTTGAAAGATGTCTTTAGTGTTTTCTAAAATAGATTTTTCATCTTTCAAAGAAGTTTTCAGTTTGTCAATCAAATCTGACTTTTCAGAATTTAGATTCTTTTCAGATAAGAGTTTTGAACGTAAATCAGACAAAGCATTAATTATGATATCAAACTGAGAGGTAATGTAATTAAAATCAAATTCAGAGTATACCTCATCAGCATCAGAATCAGAATCATCTGACTGATCATCTCCGATCAAGCACATCTGAGCGATCTCGACGTTTGATGCTTCATCATCGGAATAATCCAGCCAGAATTCTTCCTCAGCTAGCAAAGCAGTTCCGTTCTCTCTTTTCTCGGCCAGTTCCAATTTCTTTCTGTAATAAGCTGAGTCCTTGACCTTCTTTGCTCGACACTCCTTTGCAATGTGTCCCGGCTTTCCACAGTTGTAGCAGGTAGCAGTCTTTGGCTCGGGCACTTTGACTTTTGAACCGAAAGTGAAGCGAGAAGAGTTGGAACCCGATCTAGGTTGGAACTTTTTCTAGTAATGCTGAGAAAGAAGGATCATCGCTTTCTGTAATGCCTCTCCATCGTCATCAGTTAACCCGGTGTAAGCGTTATCAGACAACGTTTGTTCATTCAGTTGCTTGGAGAGAAGAGCAACCGGATCAACTGTTTTCTTGTTCTTTTTATCCAGCTTGGCCTTCTTTTCTAGTACCAAACTCTCATCAGTCAGCATAATCTCATACAGTTCCTGAATCTGCATTGTAGATATCCGAACATCGTTCCTCAGTCTATGACATGCTTTATTCCACTCAGGCTGAAGAGAATTAAGAAACTTCAAATTCGTCTCCAGATCAGTCTTTTCCCCTTTAATCTTTCTAAGATCATTAATCACAGCACAAAATCGGTCAAAGATAGCCTTCAGAGATTCATTTTCCTTTGCCTTAAATTCCTCAAAGTTGTTCATGAAGCGTGTCTGGCGTATCTGAGTAGCAACTGATGACCCAAGCATGATCTTTTCTAAATGAGTCCACATCATATTCGGATTATGTTTGAAACAGTCAATTCGATTGTAGATCGTGTTAGGCAGAGCTAGCATCAAATTGGACTTTGCTTCTCTATCGGCTTTTTCACGTTTGATTTCATCATCAGTCAAAGGAATGTCATTTTTCGGTCTGATGAATGGTCCTTCAGTAAACGACTTCATCATATTTTCTCCATTTGTCTGACGCTTAATGAAATTTATGAACCTATCTTGCCACTGTGTAAACTCTTCTTCGTTGATTAAGACTGGTGGATGAGTATCTGTTCCTAATTGCATCATCAGATCATTGGAGTATAACCTAGCTTGGAGAGCAAATTTGGCAGAATCCATTTATGATGAATCAGAAAATCAAAAATCAGATTGAATTGAAAAAATTCGAAAAAATATTAAAAATTGTAAATTTGAAAAACACTTGTTATGACACAAAGTTTTTAAAGAAAATAGATGACACACACAAAAAAAAAATTCCAGACTTTTTTTTTTTTTATCTAAGACAGGGAGACCCGCAAAGTGGAGCTTTGTGGGTGAAGACAGAAACGCAAACTGAGATTTGCGGGTGATGAAGGATCCGCAGACTTTAGTTTTGCGGGTGAAGAGAGAGACGCAAACTGAGGTTTGCGGGTGTTGTGGGAAACGCAAACTGAGGTTTGCGTTTGCAATGGGAAACGCAAGATGACTTTGCGGGTCACAGAGGATACGCAAACTGATGTTTGCGTCTGTAGCCTGAAACGCACAATGAGCTTTGCGGGTTCAAAGTGAACCGAAAACCTGAAACACAAGAACAAAGTTAGTAGAATATGCAAATCAACTAAGAACAAACGCAAAGTAACTTGAATGAAGCGCAAAGCAGTATGAATGGAACGCAAAGTTCATGAATGAAGCGCAAACACACAATTTGCGTAAAATCAACTACAACTTTGAAAATTAACCAAGAAAAACACACACTAACTTTCGAAAACACAATTCTAACAACTTTTAACTAACAAATTCGATTAAAAAACAACAAAAACTCAAAAACTTGAATGAAACAGTACGTTGAAAACAACTTTCAGAAAAACGCAAAATCTCAAAATCGAATATCTAAACTTGAATTTTATGCAAACCAATATGAATCAAGTATGATCGAATATTAAAAACGCATCTAAAGAAATCAAAATCAACCAAATTTGACCACAAACACTTCCAAATTTGATGAAAAATCAAGAAAACGAGATTTTCTTGAAAAAATTCAAGAAAATCGATCAAATTTTCGATTTCAATCACAAATTCAGATTAAGAAAAACAATCTCTCAATCCTCTCAAGATTCAGTTTGCTCTGATACCAATTGAGAGTCCAAAATCACTGATTCTTAGAGAGAGAAAGTAGAGAGAGAGAGAGTTGGAAGCACAAAGTAGTAAAATGTATTCAATATGCGTGTCAAACTTACAAGACACAAAGACCAAAGGGACTTAAATACCCTTGGTCAATACAACACAGAATAAGCACTAAACACAGTATTTGATCAAGCCCTATAAATACAATGATTACTATAAAAACAGACCTAACAAGGATAATAACCATTAAGTTTATGTTATGCGAGTAATAATAGTTCATGGTTTAAATAGACAATCGAACGAGTTAAAGTTCGTCGTGAGTCTTGGTTGATTGCGTGTTACGTCTCAATTTGGTTAAGGTATGAATTTCATTTCTTTTGAATCGTGGGCAACTAGTTGTTGTAGTTAATCCTTTTTAAAAGTGGTTCACCACCTTGTGATTGATCAACAGAACGTGAACAACAAATACGAAATTGTACACACACATAGACATTGATTTTGGTTTATTGAATCAATTGCTTGAATATTTTGATGTTTTATTACAATGTGTCTCGTATGAGATTGTTTATGAAAAATGTGAAGTATATAGACTATAATTTCTATGATCGCCATTTGGGTAAGGGGCATATGTTTAGTTTTCGTTGATTTTAGATTAACCTAATAAATGGGCACATTATTTGGGATGCCTTCTATGGAGGCTTTGTTGTCATGGCGTCCTGCAGATGACGGTCCACCAGAGTTAAGCCTATGTGGCTTACGTGAACCCACTCTGGGGGGACTTGGCTGACTTTGTTGGCTCCAGGGCGGATGAATCAATTCTAGAAGTTTACCCACAGAATATGTGACCGTGGTTAAATTCACGAGGGACTCGTTGTGTGTGCCCGCATGCCGACCCAGTTCGTGTGGCTGATCACCCCACGAACATGATAGGATTTGACGAATTTTATTTATATTATGTTTTGAAATTAAAGTGTGAACCGTTCTTGAAATTGTTTTCTTTGAAAATTACTGGACATTTCTTTTGCTATGAACTTGAGTTTCAAGAACTTTCGTCGAAGGAATTTTTAAGTCTTCCGCTTCCTTATCGATGTTTTCATTAGTATTTACGAATTTATATTATAATCCATTCACTGATCCATGTGCTTAGCCGTGTTTTTTTTCTGACACGGCAAGTTCGAAGTGACGTTTACGGGGACGGGACATGAGATAGAGTGTGAAATTTTGGAGTTGTTAGACTTACTTTATCATATAAGTTCTAAGTTTATAAACACTTTTTGAAGTGCAAGATTTTGGATTGTAATATACGTTTAGAGTTTATTAGTAGCTCTAAATTAGTTGTGTATTATGTTAAATCCCATTCGTGACATCACCCGTTTCGAACCACGGGGACGGGGGATGTTACAAATATGGTATCAGAGCATAGGTATCGACTTGTAGATTAAATAGGCTTGACCTATGAGGATTGGGTAGACATTAGAATGGGTAGACTATAATTTAATTTTATTTACTGATTTTCAATTCGTAACTGTTTTGAATTCTGATTTTGATATTGTTTAGTGTTAGATTGTCGAAACGTGGTCACCCACGCAAATCCAGATCTCAACTTAAGGGTAACCCAAACCCCACCCAGAAGGGGTTACAAGTGAGCCAAATATTGCTGGTGTGGTCTGTCAGACCATGACAAATATGATGCCTACATACCTTGAACATGCCATGTTAATTTAATTGATTTATCTGTTTTTGCCTTGTTTGATACTGGGGCAACACACTCTGTTGTTTCTGAACAATTGTTAAAACCTTATGAGCAAACCACCGAATTTCCAGTTGTGATATCTACCCCAATAGGTGGTTCAATCTGTGTGTTAACTCGATTTTCAAACTATCCGTTATTTATTGGAAACCGCATACGGGAGGTCACTCTACTTCCAATGCATATGTCCCACTTAATTAATATTGGGTATGTACTAGTTGTCACACCACCGTGCAACTATAGACTGTAATGCCAAACAAATACTGTTTTGGGATATTGACAAACCAGAGGCAATCTTCCAAGGAGGTACTCCAATAGAAGATATTAGTGCTTTAACCTCTATTACTGTGAAGCAGTATACTTGGCAAAGTAACGAATGTTTTCTAGCCTCGTTACAAGATCCCGAACAGGTAATCCCTACTTCTGCACCCATACCTGTTGTTTCCAAATATCTTGATGGTTTTCCTGACGATCTACTGGGTATACCACCAGTCCGGGAAGTCGAATTTACCATTGATCTAGTCCCAGGAGCTTCTCCTATTTCCAAGGCTCCCTATCGAATGGCTCTAACTGAAATGAAAGAACTCAAAACTCAACTCGATGATTTATTAAAGAAAGGTTTCATTCGACCCAGTGTCTCACCCTGGGGAGCTCCGGTTCTCTTTGTCAAAAAGAAAGACGATATGATGCGTCTTTGTATTGATTATCGGGGGATTAATAAAGTAACGATCCATAACAAGTATCTGTTTTCGAGAGTCGACGATCTGTTGGATCAATTACAAGGGGCACGATATTTTTCCAAAATTGATCTTCAGTCCGGGTACCATCAACTTCGTATCCGAGATTGTAATATTCTGAAAACCGCATTCAAAACTCTCTATATGGGCACTACGAATTCTTAGTAATGCCTTTCGGGCTAACTAATGCTCCAACGGTCTTTATGGATATTATGAATTAGGTTTTCAAGGATTATCTCAATGACTTTGTTATCGTGTTTATCGATGACATCCTGATATACTCAAAGTCAAGAGAGCAACATAATCAACATCTTCAAATCGTTTTGGAAACTCTTCGAACGAAAAAAAGTTATACGCAAAAGGTTCCAAGTGTGAGTTCTGGCTTGATCAAGTGTCTTTTCTTGGACACGTAATCTCTGTGGAACGTATCTGAAGTTCGTGGTTTTTTGGGTCTGGTCGGTTATTATAGACGATTCGATGAAGGATTTTCTAAAATATCTCTACCTTTAACCCGATTACTCCGAAAAGGAGTCAAATTTAATTGGGGTTCCGAACAAGAATCTAGTTTCGAGGAACTGAAGCATCGATTGGTTACCACGCCTGTTCTTGTATTACCGTCTGGCACCGGCAGTTTTCAAGTTTACAGTGATGCTTCAAAGAATGCTCTCGGTTGTATTCTTATGCAAAACGGTAGAGTGATCGCATATGCATCATGTCAATTAAAGCCTTATGAGGTCAATTATCTGACTCACGATCTCGAATTGGCTGTAGTTATCTTCGCACTCAAAATTTGGCGTCATTATTTGTACGGTGAGACATGTGAAGTTTTCACCAACCACAAGAGCCTTAAATATATATTTACTCAAAAAGAGTTAAATATGCGTTAGCGGAGGTGGCTCGAACTTCTAAAGGATTACGATGTTCATATACAGTATCATCCGGTTAAGGCTAATGTAGTCACCGATGCCTTAAGTCGTAAAGTCGTGGAACATGTTTCTTCTTTACTTGTTCCTACATAGTTGAATTTGGAGATCGAACGGTTCGGACTGAAAATCTATCAGAGTTCACAAACGGAAATTCTATCGAATCTGATGGTAGAACCGACTATAATCTCTCAAATCAAAGAAGCCCAACAAGACGATAGTGAATTGTGGGCAAACTTCCAACAAGCACAAGAAAATGTTAGTTCGGAATTCAGGATCGATGATGATCATGTGTTGTGGTTTCAGGATCGTCTTTGTGTTCCGAATAACTCGGAGCTTAAAGATCTAATTCTGACCGAAGCTCATATATCTATGTTTTATGTTCACCCGAGTATAACAAAAATGTATCGCGACTTACAGACCCATTACTGGTGAGTTGGAATGAAGCGGGATATCGCCGACTTTGTATCTCATTATCTCACTTGTCAACAAGTTAAAAGTGAACATCAACATCCGGGTGGTCTTCTCCAATGACTGAACATTCCCGTATGGAAATGGGAACACGTAACTATGAATTTTGTAGTCGGACTACCCCGCACGACCTTGAAACACGATGCAATTTGGGTAGTGGTTGACTGACTGATGAAATCGGCTCATTTTCTTCCTATCCGACAAACTTGATCAATTGATAAATTGACAGGAGTATTTCAACGTGACATTGTACGTCTCCATGGCACTCCTGTATCGATTACCTTCGATCGAGACCCACGTTTTACATCTATATTTTGGGAAGGTTTACATAATGCTTGGGGCACACGTTTGAATTTTAGTACAACCTTTCATCCGCAAACTGATGGGTAATCTGAACGTACGATTCAAACATTGGAGGATATGCTCCGAGCATGTGCATTGGAATGACATGGAAGTTGGGATAGTTACTTGTACCTGATCGAGTTCTCCTATAATAATAGTTGGCAGTTGAGTATCGACATGACCCCGTATGAAGCACTTTATAGCTGAAAATGTCGAACACCGACTTGTTGGAATGAAGTTGGAGAACGTATTCTCGAAGGCCCAGAACTGGTACAAGTTACTACCAAGAAGGTCGAGATTGCGCGTCAAATGATGAAAGAGGCTCAATCTCGTCAAAAGAGCTACGCCGACAAGCGACGACGACCTATCGAGTTCCAACCAGGAGATAAAGTTTTCTTAAAGGTTTCCCCAACTCGTGGCATTAGACGTTTCGGTCGCAAAGGAAAGTTGAGCCCGAGATACGTTGGACCTTTTGAAATTCTGGAAAGGGTTGGAGTTGTGGCTTACTGGTTAACTTTACTGCCACAATTACCTCACGTACATAACGTGTTCCATGTCTCTTCACTTCGAGGGTACAACTATCATCCCCTACACATCGTTGAATATCCCTTGGAACATATAGAACCATATATGTCTTATCGCGAGGAACCTGAAGCGATTATTGATCATGACGAGAGAGGTACACGGAAGAGAGTGATTCCTTTTGTAAAAGTTATTTGGAAGAATCACTCGGAACGTGAGGCGACGTGGGAAAACGAGGACCATATGCGACGAGAATACCCCGAGTTCTTTAATCGATGTAAGTTTCCTGTCTAAATTCGATTTCGAGGACGAAATATCTTTTAAGGGGGGAATAATTGTAAGACTCGGTTTTAAAAATATATAATTATTCTTACCCGAATCGAACCAAAATTAAAAATGACAACCAAAGATAGTTAGAGGGTTAAACTCTTCAATTAACTAAACTTATTATAACTATTATTAAAAAAAATAAGTAAATATATATATATATATATATATATATATATGTATATCATTAGAGTAAATTCAGCATATCGTCCCTGTTAGAACATCTCCATCACCGCCATCTCTCTCTCTCTCTAAAATCTTTGTACTTCTCTCTAGATTATCTTTCAATCCGTCGAAGCAATCAACGAAACAACTATATATTCAGAATCCATTCTTCGAGACCTTCCTAGAGGTATAAATTTCTTCTTAAGTTATTTAAGTTGGTAAGTTAGGGTAGTTGAAGTTGGTTGATAGATTATGAGTTAATATTGTAAAGTTATGATTAAATATATGTTTAGAAATGCTTAGGTTTGTTAAAATTACAAAAGGATAAAGTTTACAATCAAAATGATGATATTTGTATCTAGATGTTTAACCGCACACCAAGTGTTCGGTTTATTGCCTAAGAGAATAAAGTTTCGTTGTTAAGTTTAGGATAATAACCATTAAGTTTATGTTATGCGAGTAATAATAATTTGTGGTTTAAATAGGCAATCGAACGAGTTAAAGTTCGTCGTGAGTCTTGGTTGATCGCGTGTTACGTCTCAATTTGGTTAAGGTATGGATTTCATTTTTTTGAATCGTGGGCAACTAAATGTTGTAGTTGACCTTTCCTAAAGGTGGTTTACCACCTTGTGATTGATCAACCTAACGTGATCAACAAATATGAAATTATACACACACATACATATTGATTTTGGTTTATTGAGTCAATTGTTTGAATATTTTGATGTTTTATTAAAATGTGTCTCGTATGAGATTGTTTATGAAAAATGTGAAGTATATAGACTATAATTTCTATGATCGCCATTTGGGTAAGTGGCATATGTTTAGTTTTCGTTGATTTTAGATTAACCCAATAAATGGGCACATTATTTGGGATGCCTTCTATGGCGACTTTGTAGTCATGGCGACCTGCAGATGACGGTCCATCGGAGTTAAGCCTATGTGGCTTACGTGAACCCACTCTGGCGGGATTTGGCTGACTTTGTTGGATCCAGGGCGGATGAATCGATTCTCAACTTCTTTATCAGATTTGTAGAAAAGCTTTGTCTTCGTGTGAATGAATACAAAAATGGTGAGTGAAAAGGAGTATATACTTGGGGGAAAAAGTTGAAACTGAAGCAAAGATCTGATGTCTATGGCACAACCATGCCACCTTTTCATTTTATTTCCCTTTCTTTTTCTTTCATTTTTCATTCCAATGTATTTGTGTGGTCTGAAATAAGTTTTGGGTTTTCCAAAAAAAAAACACTTTCAAGCAGTAGAGAAGCAGAGCAAAGTAACTTGGTGGGGAAGGAGATGCAGATATATGGCGAATAGATGGGGAGGCTGGTGGGTAGCTATGAAATTATACACCCCCTGAATGATTTGGCCAAGACTAGCACAAGGAACAATTAAGAGGCTGATAGGAACAATTCAAACTCTGAAAAGTTTTGCCAAACAACCTTTTGTCCCTGGCCGAATTAGAGGTTCCTTTTAATGGGATCATTAAGAGGTAAACAAACAACTCCTAAGTCACTCAAGCTTCTGATGGGATCCAGACTGTGTGCCTGGCGACTTTAGTCGCCTCCCTCGTCGCCCCATGGTCTGTCTTGGTCACCATGGCAATGGCTCATAAGGTCAATGCCACGCCTTTACCCGACAGGCTAGTCGCTCGGGGGGGGGGGGGGTTGGCCTTCAACCCATGGAGCCGGGTGACTTTTCTTCATGCGACTTAATCCGTCCAACAAGTGGCTCACTAGTCTTTTTAGCGTGTGCGGGGTTTTGACCATTCAACTTCTATTTTCTCATTTAGTAGCTGATTTTGATCTCATCTGATTAAGAAAAAAACCATTATTGTACTCTCTATCTCTCTCTCTCAAAACTTGCTCCAAGTTTCAAAAACTCTATTTGTTTCTTTCCATTATTGTAAGTTTAATCTCAAGTTTATCATCATCAAAGTAATAGTGAATTAGTTATCCGCTTCCTCCACCCGTGGTTTTTCCCTTTGCGGGTTTCCACATAAAAATCTTGGTGTCTCTACTTATTTGCATTATACTGGGTTGATTATTCTTTACATTACTTAGTATTAGAATGTCTTGCACTATCAATCTTATTTCAGTTTAGAATCTTGATATAAAACTTTAGTTGGTTGTTCTTGGGTTATTTGTGTTTTATTAGGAACCAACTATTAAACATCTTGCTATTTCGGTCTTGCTAATTTAATAATAAATGGTATCAAAGCTCAAAGATTAATATCGAGATTTTTCTTATTGATTGAAGATTGTGGGATTATTAATTTTCTAGGTTTTCATGTTATGTCTACAATGAAATTCAAATTGCCTTCGTTGGAAAGAAATACTCGATATCCACTATGGAAGATGTAACACCCTGAAATCTGGAAATAGCAACTAATTTAAAATTTTCTAAATACACCAATAAATGAATCATCTACAACCACCATTTAATATTTAACCTCAATACACACATTATATCTATACAAACAGTCTATAATAAGGACGGGTGTTACTAAAACCCAATAATGGTCACTATCTCCAAACTGCGGAAGACTTCACCAAACACTTACGCTTGTGAAAAACTAAGCACGTCTCCTAATAGAACTGCTAGAACCAAACCCCCATCTGGAACCTGATGCACATGCCGACAAATAAAAAGGTTAGGCTTAACACCTAGTGAGCTCAATAGTTTTCAACATAAATAAATAAATCGTTTAAAATGGAAGGATGCAATTAAAATCATACTCTTTCAAAATGATATGCTTCTCTTATGAAAAGGACTTTTTTTACCAATAAACATGCATTGTAAACGAAAAAGACACCAAGTTAATCGCTAACCAAACCAAACTGTTTTAAAGGCGAAGATCCCAATATAAAACGTACTTTCGTAAATTTAGATTTAAACCAAGACTTGCTCAAAATGAGAATAAAGAGGGAACTCCCAATTTTATAAAACGTGGGTAAAATGTTATATCTCGAAGTACCCAACACGGAGGGAAACATGTTGCACAACTCATAAACCATAGATGAAAATCTATATAAATAAATATTGCCATGAACACGGACAATAGACCCAAAACTCACGCAGTCATAAAATGGAAAGAAACTAAATACTGAAACGTAGAAATGACGCGTTTCATTCCAACCTTAATATACGTAGGGAAAATCCAATATTAAAGTCATCATTTATCGTCGACCACATAAAAACCAAAGTTGGTAAAATACGACATTGCCATGTAAAATACCACGAATCAACGATGAGGAGATCCGTAAATACTAAGAATAGAGAAACACGCAAGTAGGCCGTTCACGCGACTTCCTTGCATGTCCTCTAAACGTTTCCATCTGGGGTGGCGAGAACACGTGAATGGGGCCAACCGTGATGTTATTGGATTTCACCACACATCCCGACATCCTAGTTCCCATGCCACCACCAACATCACAACCTCAGACCGTTTATGCCTCTGGACTTACTCCGTCGAGTTCCACTTTCAAGGACTTACAGACGTGGATGCCTATCCAATCTAGACGAGTTTCAACTCAGCAACATCAATCCACCTATTGCCTACTCGCTAGCGAACCCCAAGCGGTCACTAAATGTAACCCAAAACCTTAGGCCTTACAAAACAGACAGACTTACGTGCCTATGGATCCATTACGACACTGTCTAACATTACATGACTCCAATTGAATGACCAAAACACCCAAAAACATGTAATTCACCAATGACACGAATTAAGCATCATCATACTCAAAACCCACATCAGTTATAAATCCGTACAAATGTCCACACGACTCATTTAGTCAAAACTGAGCCAAAGGCCCAACACTTTACGTAAATACCCAAATGAAAACCGATATAAACATGGAAACACGTTTGACCAACTATTATGCAAACATGACTAAAAGTGTAATTAACCCAAATCTCATCGCTGGTCGAGACAAACCATTTTCCAAGTGAACTTATACCCTTATGTTTTCAAAACGCCTCATAATAAAAAATATGCATTTTCTAAAAAGGTTATTACAATCAAATACACAAAATGACGCTTACGTCAATTTAACTCCAAGTATATATGTGAAATCATCAAAGAAATATTTCAACATGATTTATTTACCAAAATACCCAAAGATCCCAAAATGGGTGTCTCAACATGTTTATAAAACTAAACATTTCAAATTAACTAAAACTTATCAGCAGTTAACCATTTGAGGTAAAACACAAACATTTTAAAATAAACATTTTGGCATGTACACCGTTTTCACAAATCAACTTGAACTCACCATGCTAGATTTAGGCTAAATCTAGATTTTACCCCAACTTGAGCTCCTTTGAAGAAACTTGAATCCTCCAAGCCAAAAGTCTCCAAAAACCTATATCCATACATTTCCAACCGTAAATAACCACATTCAACCATTTAGAAACATTTCCCAAATATTACGCATCAAAATCTCCATTTTGGTCCCAACCCCAAATTTCGACCTAGATTTCTCCAAAATCATCAAACCCGAACTTGAGAAATCAAACACTAAGAAATCATCAATGGAGCATTTATAAATTATGTTAAGGTTTAAAATGGAAGGGATACACTTACCACTTAGGTTTTGATGAAAACCTAGAAAACCCAAAATAAGCTTGAGGTTGAAGATGAAGATGGTGAATCCTTGACCATAGCTTTCAATCCTACCACTTGATGATGTTTTACCTCCACAAAATCCAAGGATTTGAGCCAAAATAAGTTAGGTTTTGAAGGGGAAAGAATGAAATCGGTTTGGGAGAGAGTAGAAGAAGTTTGGATGAAGAGAAATGAGGAAATAGGCTGAAATCCCGAACTTAACAGCCTCTGGACATTTTGGGTGACATTGCCCATGTGACATTGCCCAGGGTAATGCCACTGGTCATAGTCGCAGCCAGCTTTCTTCTCGTTCACTGTTTTGGCCGTAACTTCCTCGTTATAGCTCCGTTTTCGCTCCGGAAAGAACCGTTGGACTCGTAATTGAATCATTTATCCATCAGGACTATAAAATCTAGGATTCAAGTCCAAAATCATATATCTTATTTTCCCCTTAAAGCTACTGTTTTCTGCATTAACTTGAAATGATGTTCTTCGAAATTCGAGGTGTTACAGAAGATAAAGATGAGAGATGTTCTTATCCAACTGAATTTGCATAAATGCATTTTGGGTTGGGCTTATTTGCCTAATGATTAGACGGAATATGTAAAAGAACTAAATGAGTTGAGAGCCCCATCCTTGATTGGATTTCATTTTTCTAAGGATATTTTATAGAATGTTGCAGAAGAGGAAACGACTTATCAAATATGGTGCAAGCTTGATAAATTGCTTATGACAAAGAGCGTGCCTAATAAGCTTCATAGGAAACTAAAATTGTATGCCCATCATTTCTCTTAAGCTGATTTTATTTCTTCACATCTATCAAAATTTAAGGAGATAGTGATTTGAAGAATCTTGATGTGAAATATAAAGTTGAGAATTTGGGTCTAATTTTGTTATGCTCTTTGTAGCCATCATTCTCTACTTTATGAATACAATCATTTATAGTAGGGATACCCTTACTCTAGAGGAGGTGTATACTACTTTGAATTCAAAGTAGAAAATGAAATAGATAAATCCCGATAACGATCCAAAGGTCGAAGGATTAAATATAAAGGAAAGACCATTTGAAAAGTCTCGGTGACTTTAAACAAATCAAGATCAAAATCTCGTTGTAAAAATAAGTTTTGTAACTTTTGCAGGAGGAGATGTCACATCACTGGCGAGTGTTTTAAGCTATAAGCCAAAAACAAAGCCAAGAACTGGACAATAACTCTACAGGGAAGCCAACATTGTTGAGCATGATAAAGGTAGAGCTAGTGAAGGTTGTTAGAGAAAAAATAGGGCAAAACAATCGATCAAATGACCGGATTTCTAGAGAATTGTGTAGGTCACTTTCTGAATTGGTATTTCGACCCTATGCTTGGGTTGCACGAAATCCAATATGGGATAAGACTCAAGAACACAATCGTTTTTAATCTAAAAAATGAGAGCAAATTTGTTGTAAAGTATGAAAGGATTGCTTAAAATCGTGAGTCTAAACGTAAGTATATATGAAATATATACTAGTCTCATTCGTAAAATAGGAAAATAACTTAAATGGCAATGATGGTAAATTATTAGCAATTATGGTCGGTTACAACCAATTTAGCTAAATTCATGGACCGAAAATAACTAAGCATTAAATGTCCAGCAACTGCAGGTTCAGAGATAGCCAAAACCAGAGATAGGCACCAGATCCTCTCTGGTCCAGAGATGCCCACCAGAGCCTCTCGTCTATAGATGCCCACCAGAGCCTCTGCAGAAATAGGCAAAGAGCCTCTGATCAAGTTTTTCCACTGCATTCCAAGTCCAAAATTCTGAAGAGCTTTTAGGGCGCTGCCCCTAGACCCTGCAAGGGGGCACAACCCTCTTAACCCTCGCCATTTTGTCGTGTCCGGGATCAAACTTGTCTTATAACAAGTGTGCACTTCGCACCACCGAAATTATATTAGATCACAGTTTGAAACCCATTAATACTCGTGTTCTATCCAATTACACTTAAATGCCTGGTGACACTAAAATCACCAATAATCCTCCCCCATTTTAGTGTAACCCATGAAATAACACGTTAAATTAAACAAACCAAACTTGCACATAAATGAAAATATCGAAACTATTGAATTTCCATATTAGTATCTTACACATTCCAAATATTCGAGAATCAAGGTGTCCCAAGGATTGAACTCATCAACTTATTTGAATACCTGAAGATAAAATACATACAAGTTTCCTATACTCGTCCAGCAAAATAAAACATGAGAAAAGTATAAAGCCGTCTGTCATAATCCTCTCATGATTGTATAAAGGCCAAGTCCCCAACCTTTTGAAATGTGGCTACACTTCACAATCACATAGGTAATTCCTTTACTTCGTGTACCTACAAATACACTTTATCAAAGGAATTATTAAGAAGATAAACTTCAACCTACCCACTGCAGGACTGAACACATACCTGGGATGATGCAACTTGTGTTCCAATTTTTAAGTGTGAGTTTTCCACATTAAATCCAGCTTCTAATGTCATATTAGAAGGGAATTAGGTGTCTCACCTTTATAAATTCATAAGGACTTTAATCCCATCCCAATAGTAGACTTGTGCACTAAGTCTGTTGTCAGACCTTTAGTTAAATATCTGCCAAATTTTGTTGCGTTCTAATAAACTCAACTGAAATTACACCATTCATGATTAATTCTCTAATCATACTATGTCTAACACCTAGGTGTCTAGACTTCCCATTGTAAACTTGGCTATAAGCCTTGGCCAAAGTGGTCGCACTATCACAATGTATTGAAATAGGTGCAATCAGCTTTGGCCACAATGGAATCTCATAAATTAAATTATTTAGCCACTCCGCCTCTTTACCAGCGACGACTAGTGCAACAAACTCAGATTCCATTGTTGAGTTTGTAATACAAGTTTTCTTTTTAGATTTCCAAGAGATGGCACCTCCTCCAAGCAAAAATACCCAACCACTAGTCAAAGAATGATCCTCCATGTTGGATATCCAATTTGCATCTGAATAACCTTCTAAAACATAAGGGTATCCGAAATAACTCAAACCATAATCCATGGTTCCCTTAATATATTTGAATACTCTTTGAACCGCTTGCCAATGTTGAGTACTAGGATTACTAGTATACCGACTCAATCGTCCTACGACATAAGCTATATCGGGCCTGGTGCTTGTCATGGCGTACATCAAACTGCCAATGGCCTTAGAGTATTTGATAGGGTAATTTTATTTACCCTGTTTTTAACTCGTTTTTATAATTTTGAGCAATTTTTATTTTCCCATTGAGTCATTTTTAGCTTTTTTTAGCATGTCCGCATGAATAATTGTTTAACGCCTTTCGTCGTTGTTTGTTATCTATTTTTTAAGAAAACATCGCAAAAAAAACTTACTTTTATTTATGTTCTTATTTTAGGATCGTTGTGAAGGCCGTGAGAAGTCAGCATTACGAGATGGCACGAAAACGACACTAAGACTTCTCTTTTTGGGCCGATAATGCAAGGTGCAATGATGGGTCGGATTTTTTTTTTGCTGCCATTTCGGCCGAAAATATGGAAGGATTTGGATGATTTTTTTTGGGCTCATCCTCCTACAATTCCCTTGGGCCCCCATTTTTTTTGATCAACTCACTTGGGCCCCATTAGTGTAAGAAGGAAAGGCATCCCATTCTAATACTTCATTTGGTCTTATTATTTTGTTGCATAGAATCAATGGCTAACTTCCTTGTAATGGAGGTTTGAAGTTGTGAGCCGAGAGTCCATAAGTTCAATCTTTAATGCTCTAGCTCATAGTTCAAACTTCTTCTTTTGATTGATATTAATGTTGGTCACTTTATTTTCCCAAGTGCTCTTCTCTCGTTATTTCTCCGCATCTTTCTTATAAGTCGATACGTTTGAGTAAATTCTTGGTTTTTATTTTGGTCTCATTGCGGCTTTAGTTCTATTACAAACCGGAAATCCGAATAATAAATTCGGATTCCCAACTTTTGTTGGTTCACGGTTTGTTGTAGCTTATTAAATCCGTTTTATGTTTCCAATTTTATAAATATCAATTGTATGTTGGTTAGTTTTTCTTTACGTCATTACATCGTTAAAGCACCATGAAATCTTCAAGTTCGAATTCCAAATTCGAAACAAGATTTTCCGTCGCAATTTCTAATCACGTCTTGGTTTTATGATTCTAGTTTTACTTTACTGCTATTAATTTTTAACGCACTTTAGTTCTAACAATTTAATTCCTGCAACTTATTTTATGCATTGTACTTTCCTGTCTTTTACTTTCTGTCATTTAAATTCTGCAATTTACTTTACGTTATTTACTTTCAGTCTTTTATTTCACGCAACTTTATTTTATTGTCTAAAGAGAGGTTAAGGGCACAACATTCCTACGATTTTTTATTGTTGATTGTTTGAAAATGCCGACCATCTCTTTTAGGAAGGTTAAGGGCACAACACTCCTACGATTTTTATCGTTGATTGTTTGAAAACGCCAATCACCTCTTTTAGTTAAAATTACATTTACTTTTCTATTATATTCAGAATCAGTACAAAGTTAAGCTAGGACCGAAACTGATAAAAAGTTAAAATGGTGTATCGTATCGCATGATCGTCCGACGTTATTTAAATTAAGGTTATATTTTATGGTGGATTGCAATTAATCAATTGACAACTAGTTTATTGTATGTCGGCTTATTTGAGTTATATAAAATATCGACTTTAAGATAACGAAGGAATGCGATCTCATCTTTTTAACCAATTATTAATTTTATCCCAACAGAGCATTGTACCGTGTGCGTATTTCTAATTAACTGTTCAGTAGTGTTAATTAAAACCCCAATCAAAAATATTGTTTTCGAATTCGCCATCTGAGACTCGTTTTTACAGACTCGACTTTCAAGAAAAACTTTTCCAAGCTTCCCTGTGGGATCGATATTCGGTACTTTGTACCATTATTACTTGTTACAGACGACTGTAGTTTAAGATGTATACTTGCGTCGAAATCTATTTTCTTGCATTTTAAAAAAGGTGTAAACACGAAATGACCGCGGCAAGTTTTTGGCGCCGTTGCCGGGGAAGCACGCTAGAAGTTTTTCTTTTTAAGTAAGGTTTATAAAAGCAAGTTTTTCTACCATCTATGTAGATCCCAGTTTCAGTGCAATCAACAGATATAAGAACAATGATGAACAGATTATAGACCACAGCAACTAGTCATATGATTAATATTAACTTCAAAGGGCTAAGGTTTACAGAGAGAATTTCTGATAATAATATGTAAACCTAACAACTAGTAAACTGAATAATGAAACTCTCCTAAATTGTTCAACCCTAATTATGAGATAAATAAGCCTTTATATACTTAGGCTTTACAATCATAATGGGCTTATGGGCTTGGGCCCATCTAATTAATAAGACTTTCAAGTAATTACAATATGCACCCTTATAAATACTTTATTCCACTTTCAACGCACAGGACTTTCAGTCCTAACAATCTCCCCCTAAAGTTGAATAAAGCATTTATCTTCTTGAAATCTTCAAACATTGATCTTCTTTCCCTTTTGAATCTTTGAAGAACTTTGATGTTGCTTGACTTCATGTCTTTCCACGCTCCCCCTTGAATAAAGCTCTTGGTCTTCATAGTATCAACTTTGTAACCAGATTCAATGTACAGTAGCCTCGACTGAACGCACTATCAAGCAGCTTTTAACTGTAGAAACTCAATCACATCGGATCAGCATACAAGAAAGATAATGTGAGAGTTACTTGACATTCCACGGTGCATCTTCAGTTCAAAACAAAAAATCTGTCTTTGAACCGCGAGTTGAATAGACTTTCAGCTTAAGAACTTGTTTCAATCAGCTCGTAGGAGGATCGTAGGAGGAATGATAAACAAATTTGTAGCAGACACCACATGATACGGGAAAGAATCAATACAGACTTTGAAATCTTCAATCTTTGAAATCTTCACTGTCTTCAGACAAACAAATTTAGCATTAAAATCATATATTCATCTCCTTGATCTCTAGACTGTCTTCAGAACTGACTTTCTTTCTTTAATACTTGGAAATTGAACATTGTCAACATTTCTCCCCCTTTTTGATGATTTTGAACATCATGATCATCAAAACTTCTTAAATTTCAGCACTTTCTTTGATCTCCCCTTTATGATAAGATGACATTCTCCCACCTGTGATCTGAGTGTCCGTCAACTCATGAAATGTATATATCCGAATCTTTTCAAATTCAGATATAATAGGAATTGTAAACCTGAATCAACAGATGAAATAGTTAGAATGCCTGTAAGTAGCACGGAGCCACTTTGTACAACGAATGTACTTTGGAAAGGAGCTTTTGTGATGTTTACTCCCCCAGGGCTTCCATTCAATCATCGAAAAACCACAAGGTAATTTTCTATGAATGTTATGACAAGAAAACTCATTCCTTGTGTGTACGTGCAAGTGTATAATGATTGAAGCTACTTAGTTATAGCAGGCTCAAAAATGTGTAAACTGTTGAGACAGCGACAAATATTACACGAACTCAATGTGCATGAAAGAGGTGCGAAGGTGGGGCAACTTTCCTTCTTTTTCAATATCTAAATCTTCCGAGTGAAGATTAGATAGCAGATACGTTGCGTCCCCAAAGAACATGAAACATTTCTTTGTTAAGAAAGAAACGAGTGGTTGGTGGGGTTATAGTAAGAGTTGGCATGGGCTCACTGCCTGTTTCAATGATGGTCACCAAAGAATGTGAACCAATCAGAATATGTGGCTGCCCGGCTCAGAAAGTGGTTGGTGCAGAGTTCTGATATTCTTTTAACTCTGTTCTCACACCCTCTTTCTTTTTAGCATTATGCTCACTTCTAACCAAACTCTCATTTTCCATTTTACCGCTCCACACAATGAGAAAAACTCAACCCGACGAGTTATCTCCCCCACTCTTTGATTTATGACCCCTCACCCCTCAAATCACTCTAGGATAACTTCTGGGGTAGGAAACACTGGTTTACGTGAATCCATGGAAATTCTGTTTAAGCTCTCACACAAATCCCATGTAATTCCTATAAAGAATGATAGCTCAACAGTTTATCTTGAACATTTAAGCTCAAAAAGTATTATAACATTGTCAAAATGTATGCTCATGATATTTGAGCAATTGAACTTTGAAGATTTCTCAAAACAAAGATATTGAATGAATGAAAGGAAATCAAAAGAATTGTTTTAAGAATCTGACAATGTATCAATCAGATCAAATAAACTGGTTAGGGTATCAAAGAATTTGATATTTTGTTTATATGAACAAATATAAACAATTTAGCAATGAAAGCACAATATTAAAAATAATGATTTATGCTCAACGATATTGAATATCAAACGGGGGTATTACCATCGAAATATTGTTTCGTTATGAGACATGGTAATAACAAATACAAATGAAGTACTGAACCTGTGTGTGTGAATACGTTACAGTATAAGGATAAGATAATACACAAGTATTGATCTTTAGAAACACACAGTCAGTTAAACATTAAAGCTCAAGAATTGAAAAACATTTAAATTCACACTTCTAGATTCATGAAACCTTTTGAGAATCAGAAGTGGTTTGAACATTTCAGAAACTGTTTTTCATGCTTGAAAGTTGTTCTTCTTTCAAACAATCAGAGATCTAGGATTAGAAGATATTTACCTTTTAAGCTCCCCTTCAAATCATGATAGAACGATATAGATCAATTAAGCTCCCCCTGGATATTTGCAAAATATCCAGGTCTAAACGTTGAAGAACGGGTCCTGATCTGTCATGTGATCAGAAGCCAAACTTCGTTGAAGTCCGGGTTCTAAGTTGATTTACTTAGAAGCCATCGTTCTTTTACTCCCCCTTGACAGTAGGTGCCTGCAACAAAGAATCAGTTTTCGGTTTTGGTACCCACTGGTATTTGGGTCCTCGAATGTTAGTTGCAGTTCTTGTGGGGGATATAGAATAAGAACCATACCAGAAATGATCACTGGTTTTGTGAATGTGATCATGTGTATGACAATAAGAACAGTGGTATTTCTTACCTGATAACCTGAGTAATTGATCTCTCGAGTAGATATGATCAGGTTTACTTTTAGTCGCTTTGTTCTTCTTGGCATTTACCGCATGTACACATGATTCTTTTTCTTTCAGCTCATCTGCAACTGGTTTCTTCTTCCAGACCAGTTCCTCATCTATGTATCTCTTTCTTCTAGAGCGTGTACCTGAACCATCTAAATTGCTATCATAGAAAAGGTTAGTTTTACGAATCCGGTCAAAAGATTTAACTGACCTTTGTGTAGAGACAGATTTCTGATTTGAGCTTGATACAGACTTGTCAAGCACTTTAATCATTGAAGCGAAGTTGTCTCTTTCTTGAACAAGCAGGTCAATCTTCTTCGTGAACTCTGACTTCGTTTTCTGCTCTTTTAGTGCCTTCTCAGATAGTTCAGACAACTTGGCAGTAAGCCTTTTGATCTCCATCTCAAACAAGCTTCGTTCTTCTTCAAATCCCTTCTCAGCATCATTTCTTTGGCCGGATATTTCTTTGAAGACGCTAACATTCTTTTGTTCAATGGCCTTCTTTTCTGTTGCAAACTTCTCTCTTTCAAGAATGATTACTTTCTGAAAATCAGAAACTTGCTGAGAAAGTTTTATGCACTTCAGCTCAACTTCTTTCTTCTCATCAGCACATTTTCTCGAGAATTCTGAGAACTTCTTTGCGAAAGATTTCTCTTTAATCTCAAAATCAGATTTGTGTTTAGCAAGCAGTTGCTCCAAATCAGATAAACGCTTTTGAAGTTCTGCATTTGCATCTGTCAGATCAGAGATCTTTTCCACAAAACTTTCAACAGAGACTGTTTGCTGAGTTTTAGCTTCCAAAATAGATATCTTTCCTTTTAGCTCAGAGTTCTCAGCTTCCAATTCTCTCCCTTTTAAAATCAGATTTGGCCCTAACACCAACCATTCAGTACAATCCCACAACTCTTTTCCTGTCATTTTGTTATAAAATATTTGACCAGAAATTTCACTAAAAATGTCACTAATAAATTCATTACAGATACTACTTTTCATATAATTTCGAGCATTATTATTTGCCCTCTCTCTTTGTTCCTTTTCCACAGGAGAAGCTTCTGCCGGAATTTGGGATTGCTTTTCTCCTTCAGTCAAAGATAATCTGATGTAGGGACCAACTTCATGTTCGTCAACAAAATCCAGAAAATCAGTTTTCCACCTTTCATATTCTCCTTTGGACCGCAACCTTGGTGGGTACACCATTTTGATCGTTTCGAATAGAATGTATTCGCTCCGGCTTTGAAGAGAGATGAAACTTGAAAGTGCAGGGACCAAAAGTGACAAAATGTGAAACTTGAAAGTTTAGGGTCACAAATGACACGCTGAATCCTTGAAGTACGGAGGCTAAAATAAATGCACTGTAAAAAGATCGTGAGACAAAAAAAAGGTAAGACCGGAGTAGCAAGAACCCGGTCGAAGGGTAAAACCGGATATGCTAAGGTCCGGTCGAAGGAAAGACCGGGAAAGATAAGGTCCGGTCGAAGGGTTTGACCGGAGATTACAACTACCCGGTCGAAGGTGTAAGACCGGAGTACAAGTATCCGGTCGAAAGTATGCCCGGAGGGAGCAAGTATCCGGTCAAGGACACGTCCGGGGATACACTTATCCGGTCGAATGATACGACCGGGGACACACGAATCCGGTCGAATGTTAAGACCGGAGGACCCTTATTCGGTCGAAAAGGACAAAAAACGGATCACCTTTATTCGGTCGAAGGGATAAGACCGGGTAACACGTATCCGGTCGAAGGTTATTCGGTCGAAGGGACAAGACCGGAGCACTCCTATTCGGTCGAATGAGTAATTCCGGGGAAAACTCTTATCAGGTCGAAGGTGTAAGACCGGAGTACAAGAGTCCGGTTGAATGCTCAGGTCGAAAGAATACGATAAACACAAAAACCAGATAAACACAAATATATCAATTAAGACCGAAGAACACGAAGAATTCGACCGAAGAACCCGAAGAATTTCTGGGATTCGACCGAAACCAAAACCCAGATCCTTCTCCTTCGATCGAAAGAAACAAACAAAAATCAACCAAAAATCGATTCAACCGATTAACAATCAACAGTAACCAATAATCGATCGAACAGAAATTAACCCTAATAATAATCGACCGAACTAAGGATTTCCAGAAAATTATTCGACCGAAATAAAGAAATTTTACTGATTTTAAAAAAAAAATCGATCGAATAAAACTCATAAACACATAATCAATTAATGCAGATAAAAGTGATTAACACAAAATAATTGATTATAGGATTTTAGACAAACCTTTTTTCTGGATCAAACCTTTTTGCCTATCTGCTCTGATACCAATTGTAGATCCCAGTTTCAGTGCAATCAACAGATATAAGAACAATGATGAACAGATTATAGACCACAACAACTAGTCATATGATTAATATTAACTTCAAAGGGCTAAGGTTTACAGAGAGAATTTCTGATAATAATATGTAAACCTAACAACTAGTAAACTGAATAATGAAACTCTCCTAAATTGTTCAACCCTAATTATGAGATAAATAAGTCTTTATATACTTAGGCTTTACAATCATAATGGGCTTATGGGCTTGGGCCCATCTAATTAATAAGACTTTCAAGTAATTACAATATGCACCCTTATAAATACTTTATTCCACTTTCAACGCACAGGACTTTCAGTCCTAACAATCTATTTGAAAAAAAATCAAAAAAGTGCATGCCAAGATTGTCACACGGTGATTTTTTCCAATTTGATCCCGATATTGAACGAACATTTAGACAACGAAGAAGAATCCAAAAGGCTAATTTAGTCTTAAATTCTTCCGAAATGTCTGAACATGAATATATGACGGATGAGGAACCGATCCCCGAGGTAAATCTAAATGGGCATCAAAAAAATCGAGAAAATCATAATAATCGAAGAAATCAAGAAAGAGAAATTCCCAATGACCGCGAAGATTTAAGTGATCGCGAAGATCCAAATGAACCGCCATTAATAAATACTGATGATGAGGAAGAAAACATTTTTTGGTTGGCAAATTCCAAAGATGGTGGTATTATGTCTTACGATGTTCCTGTTTTAACCCAGTTACATTCAGGAATTTTTAAACTAACTTTGCAAACCCACCATTTTTGAATTAAAACCAATTATGTTTCAGATGTTGCAAACTAACGGCCAGTACGCTGGTTTGCCAGTTGAAGATCCTCATTCTCACCTCCCGTCTTTCATGGAAATTACAGATTCTTTTAAACTGCCTGGTGTACAAGACGATGCTCTAAAATTAAAACTTTTTCCATACTCTCTAAGAGATAGAGCAAGGTCTTGGTACAACTTGTTGAAACCAGATTCTATAATTACATGGACCCAAATGGCAGAAAAGTTTTTAAAAAAATATTTTCCACCCACGAGGAATGCCAAGTCCAGAAATGAAATATGCACTTTTAGACAACTGGATGATGAAGCAGTTCCTGATCCATGGGATAGGTACAAAGAGCTATTGAGAAAATGCCCTCACCATGGGATTATGTACTGCATTCAGCTAGAGACGTTTTACAGTAGTTTAAATACTGCTGCTAAACAAATGCTCGATGCTACTGCGCACGGAGCTTTCACAGCTTGTACCTACAATGAAGGATATGAAATCCTTGAAAGAATTTCAAACAACAATGGTCAATGGGCTGATCCACGTGCATTACCAAGAAAAGCAGCAAGGGTTCAAGACACAGATGCTTATGCATTATTATCTTCACAACTGGCCGACATGACATCTTTAATCAAAAATCTTAATGTTGTGCAAGTTAATATTGTGGCACCTACCCCTACTGTGCAATCTGTACAGTGCACCTACTGTGGAGAGGGTCATCACTTTAAGCATTGTCTTGGAAATCCTGAGAGAGTCAACTATGTCAGCAGTAACAACAAGGGTGGACCTTTTTCTCAAACTTAGAATCCTGAATGGAGGAACCATCCGAATTTTTCTTGGCACAGTCCCGCCCAAAATCCACCACCACCAAAGTTGCAAGGACAAACAAATTTCCATCAGCAGTCTCATCACAGACCTAACCAACATGGGATTTTTTCAGAACAATCAACCTGGTTATACACAAAAGTCAAACCAACATGCCGACTCATCTACTTCTTTGGAAGCAATGATGAAAGCGTTCATGACCCAAACACAAGCATCTATTAAAAATCTGGAGACCCAGGTGGGTCAAATGGCTTTGGAAATAAGGAAAAGACCTTCAGGTTCTCTCCCTAGTGACACAGAAATACCTCAAAGAATTGGAAAAGAACTTGTGAAAGCTGTGACATTGAGAAGTGGACAGGATTTACCAGAACATATTCAAAAAGAACTAAAGATAGACAAATAAGAACCTGAAAAGAAAGTCTTAGGGGGCGTTTGGTTCACAGAATGATTTCTGAAGGGATGGAATATGTCTAAGGAATTGGAATCTGGAAGGAATTGGAATGGAATGTTATCAGGTTTGACCAAGTGTTTGGTTGGCATAAATGGAATATAATCAGTCAAATAAATTGGAATCTGTCTGTTTGGTTTGCAAACGAATTGGAATGGAATTCTGAAAAATGACAAAAATACCCTTTCTTTTATTTTTATTTTTTTAAATGTCGAGAGAGAGAGGAGAGAGAGATTGTGAGAGAGGGAGCGGGGAGAGATAAAGATAGGAGAGAGATAGAGAGAAGGGAGAAGAGAGAGATAGAGAGAGGAGAGAGAGGAGAGAGAGAAGAGAGAGAGAGGGAAGAGATAGAGGATAGAGAGAGAGAAGAGAAAGAGAAAGGAGAGATAGGAGAGAGAGAGAGAGAGGAGATAGAGATTGTGAGAGAGGGAGCTGGTAGAGAGAGGGGAGAGAGATTAGAGAGATAAAGATAGGAGAGAGATAGAGAGGAGGGAGAGGAGAGAGAGAAGAGAGAGGAGAGAGAGAAAGGAGAGGAGAGAGATAATGGAGAGAGAGAGAGGAGCAAATCTGATGGAATGGTAAGGAGGGTATTTAAGTCATTTTGAGAAAATCTGATGGAATGAATTTCAATTCCATCCATTTTAAGAAGGAATGACCAAATCCATGATTAAAGGAATTCATAGAATTCAATTCCATTCCATTGGTAACCAAACAGCAGGATGGAATTTGGTCAATGGAATTGACCATTCCAATTCCATCAGATTCCGGCGGAATCCAGCGAACCAAACGCCCCCTTAGACTCCACTCAACCCATTGTAAGAACTGGGCCTAGAACCACTGTTGAACCCATTTATACCACACCCATTCCAAAAAGATCAGACTTTCCAACATTATTCCCAAATGAACCCAAGGAAGATCAAAAAGCAAATGAACAGACTGTTTTGGATGTGTCACAATCTAGTGACAGTACCAAAATTCCTTTTGATAACAGCCCTGTAGAGCCAATTAAAGTTACATCATCCACTAAGGTAGACAAGATCTCACCGACTGTCCCAGCATCTACTCCTCAAATGACTACATCTCCTACTCCAGTTCCTCTCTATATTCCTTATCCACAGAGATTAAGGAATCAAATAGATGAATTGCAATTCAAAAAGTTTTTAGATGTTTTTAAACAGTTGCATATCAACATACCTTTGGTGGAAGCCATTGAACAAATGCCAAATTATGCAAAGTTTTTGAAATACATTTTAAGCAAAAAGAAAAAGTTGAATGAGTATGAGACTGTAGCTCTGAATGAAGAGTGCAGTGCTATGTTGTCTAGCAAAATCCCCCCGAAGTTGAAAGATCCTGGGACTTTCACAATCCCATGCTCCATAGGAGGAAAAGAAGTGAGAAAAGCCCTATGTGACTTGGGATCTAGCATAAATCTTATGCCATTATTTGTCTTTAACACTTTAGGGATAGGTGAGGCTAGACCTACTACTGTTTCACTATTGTTAGCCGACAAGTCCATAGCTTGGCCAAATGGTAAGATTGAGGATGTCCTTGTCCAAGTTGATAAATTTATTTTCCCAGCGGACTTTATCATTTTGGATTTTGAAGCTGACAAAGACATTCCCATTATCATAGGAAGACCATTCCTGGCAACAGGAAGAACTTTAATAGATGTCCAAAAGGGAGAGCTCACCATGAGAGTTCAAGACCAACAACTGACTTTTAATGTGTTGGATTCCCTTAGATATCCTGAAGAGAAGAAGGAATGTTCTACATTAAATTTGATTGAATCTTGGTGTCAAGACCAAAGTTTTGGGGAGGTATTGGGAATTGATGAGTCTGATAGTGAGGAATATACAACAGAGTTTGAAGAATTAGAAGACATACATGTTACCTCTACTGTTGAAATCTTAGGAAGTGAGGATAGGAAAACTCTTGTTCCTTCCATAGAATGTGTTCCAGACTTAGAACTGAAACAACTTCCCTCACATTTGAAATATGCCTTTATAGGAGATTCAGGGGAATTGCCAGTCATTATTTCATCATCTTTAGAATCTGATCAAGAGGAACAGCTGATTGCCATGTTGAAACTACACACTAAGGCCATAAGATGGACCATTGCTGATTTAAAGGGCATAATCCCTACCATTTGTCAACATAAGATCATTTTAGAAAACAAAGATTTCACCTCAGTTGAGCCACAAAGAAGACTCAATCCTATGATGAAAGAAGTTGTGAAAAAGGAAATCTTGAAATGGCTTGATGCTGGCATAATCTATCCTATTGCTGGTAGTACATGTGTCAGTCCAGTGCAATGTGTACCCAAGAAGGGGGGAGTTACTGTGGTAACTAATGAAAAAAATGAATTAATACCTACTAGGATTGTATCAGGTTGGAGGATATGTATGGACTACCGGAAGCTCAACCAAGCTACCCAAAAAGACCATTTTCCATTACCCTTCATTGACCAGATGTTGGACAGACTAGCAGGGAAAGAATTTTATTGTTTCTTAGATGATTATTCCGGTTACAATCAAATTGCCATTACACCAGAGGATCAGGAGAAAACAACTTTTACTTGTCTTTATGGGACCTTTGCATTTAGAAGAATGCCTTTTAGACTTTGTAATGCCCCTGCTACTTTCCAAAGATGTATGATGTCTATTTTTTCTGACATGCTTCAACAATCAATGGAAATTTTTATGGATGATTTTTCTGTGTATGGGACATCATATGATCTGTGTTTACAAAACCATGAAAAGAGTCTTAAAAGATGTGAAGAAACAGATTTGGTTTTAAACTGGGAAAAATGTCGCTTTATGGTTAAAGAAGGCATTGTGTTAGGGCATCTCATTTCCAATAGAGGCATTGAGGTTGATAAGGCAAAGTTGGAAGTAATTGCAAAGTTGCCTGAACCAACTACTGTGAAAGGTATCAGAAGTTTTCTCGGACATGCAGGTTTTTACGGGAGGTTCATAAAAGATTTTTCCAAAATATCCAAACCTCTGTGTTCACTATTACAGCATGACCATGCCTTTAATTTTGATGAAGACTATAAAAAGGCTTTTAAAATTTTGAAAGATGCATTGGTCACTGCGCCTGTAATAGTGACACCTGACTGGTCCTGAAATAATGAGAGATGCAAGTGATTAGGCAGTAGGAGAAGTTCTAGGGCAAAGAAAGAATAAAATATTTCACTCTATTTACTATACTAGTAAAACTCTCAATGAAGCCCAAATCAACTACACCACCACTGAAAAAGAATTATTACCTGTGGTATTTGCTTTTGAAAAATTCAGATCATACTTGATGGGTGCCAAAGTGATTGTGCATACTGATCATGCTGCCATCAAGTATCTCATTTCTAAAAAGGATGCAAAACCTAGGCTAATAAGGTGGGTCTTGTTGTTACAAGAATTTGATTTGGAAATCATTGACAGAAAGGGTGTAAATAATCAAGTGTCTGACCATTTGTCAAGATTGGAAAAGCAAGAACATGATAAACACAGTGCGGATATTTGTGAGTCCTTTCCTGATGAAAAGATCTTAGCCATACAACATACTGCAACACCTGGGTTTGCAGATATTGTGAATTATCTGGCTTGTGAGATTATTCCCAAGGAATTCAATAAGCATCAAAGAAAGAAACTCATTTTTGATTCCAAAAAGTTTTTATGGGATGATCCCTTTCTTTTTAAAATATGTGCAAATCAGATGATAAGGAGGTATATTCCAAAAGAAGAAGTGGCTTCTATTTTACATCACTGCCACACAGGACCATGTGGTGGGCATTTTGGAGGAGATAGGATAGTCGCAAAAATTTTACAATCAGGATTGTACTGTCCTACTTTGAACAATCATGCCCATAATTTTGCAAAAAGCTGCAATGAATGTTAGAGGAGTGGAAATATCTCTCAGAGGAATGAAATGCCCCTGAATGGAATTCTAGAAGTAGAATTATTTGATGTTTAGGGCATTGACTTTATGGGACCATTTCCACCCTCTAGCAACTATCCATACATTCTGATTGTTGTGGATTATGTGTCTAAATGGGTGGAAGTTATGGCTTGTCACTCTAATGATGCTAAGACGGTTGTCAAATTTTTACAGAAACACATTTTCACCAGATTTGGTACACCACGTGCTTCATTCATTGATCAAGGCACTCACTTCATAAACAATGTGTTAGAGGAAGTCCTAAAAAAGTACAACATACAACATAGGGTGGCCACTGCTTATCACCCTCAGACTAATGGATTGGCTGAACTGTCCAATAGAGAGATCAAAAGGAATTTTAACTAAGGTAGTCAATCCACACCGAAAAGACTGGGCCTCCAAATTGGATGATGCCTTGTGGGCCTACCGGACTACTTACAAAACCCCTATTGGCATGTCTCCCTATAAATTAGTGTTTGGAAAAGCTTGTCACCTACATGTTGAGTTATAGCACAGTGCCTATTGGGCAATAAAGGAACTTAACATGAGTCTAGATGAAGCTGGAAATAGAAGATCTTTACAATTGTGTGAACTATAGGAACATAAGATTTTTTCCTATGAAAATGCTAAGCTATATAAAGAAAATACAAAAAGATGGCATGATAGGAAAATTATTCCAAAATAGTTCATTGAGGGACAACAAGTCCTACTGTTCAACTCTAGACTCACGTTATTTCCCGGGAAATTAAGCTCTAGATGGACAGGTCGGTTTCAGATCGCAAAAGTATATCCCTACGGCGTGGTCATAAAATAATTTTTTTTCTGTTTTCAGCCAAAAGACGAATTTTTAAGGAACAAAATCTCGTTAGACAAAATTTATTTTGGATCAATCTTTTAAATTAAAATATATATATATATATATATATATATATATATATATTTATATATTCAACATTCATATATAAATATAAATATATTAGAAATATTTTTTTATCTCCTTTATTTTGAAAAAAAAATCAAAATCAAACAAGCTTAGTCCTAATGAAACTGAATTTGGATTTTTTTTTTACAAAATAGGATCTTCAAATTAATTATTTCTTATATTTTTTTATATATATCTGATTTGGTTAAGCTTGCCTTTCCAAGAAATATTGGAACAGTGTACTTGTATTATTTCTTTTTCAGAAGTCAGAGATATGACTTCATTCTCCTAACAAACTGCCATCTCTTTTCTCCTCTCATTCTTCTTCTTATCCTTCTTCCTTGAATCACTGCCGGCACCTCCACCCACACTGCCATCCCCCATCAATCTGTCAAAATTGGTGATAGACCCTTGTACTATAACCACCTTTCTTCTCAATCTATAAAATTTTCAACATGGAATTTGAAACTTGCAGATTGAAAAACCCAAAAATTGATAACCAACGGATGCAAAGGACTCTTCGATCCCTGCATCAGCACCCACCTTGCATTTGGCAACCACATCCTCAAACCAAGACACCCATTCCTCTCATTCAAATCCCTCACCATCGACGCCTTCCACCGTTGTCTCATCCGCTGCAGCTCACCCCACCACCGGCGACACCGAAGCCCCACCCTATACCATCACCGTTCATCCCTCCTCCGACGTTGCTCAACCCTACACCACCCCTCTCCTCACACTTGCCAAGGTAGCTGCATACCTCGACCACCAGCAATACGCCACCACCACTTCTGAAAACCCACGGTCGACGAACGTTCCATCGGCAACCACCCCTTTGAAACCACTGCCATCGCATAACCTCAACACGGCTTCCACCTCGACACCATCACAACCCCACCACCGTCCCTAAATCGAAGCCCTGAAAACACCCCTGTCTACCGCCGAATATATTGACTACCACCACCATCACCCGCCGGCGACCTCAACCCTCGCACCACTATTCTTCGCCAACACAGATATACCCTCCACTTCAATCGAAATCAACGACATGGAGCCCCATAATTGAATCCCCTTTTCACCACTGCATTCAATCTTCGGACCTACTCGATTGACGACAACCCCGCTGGTGACCACCACCATCGACTTGTTCCCAAGGTATGACTCACCCACTCCTTCGACCTCCCTCTTCCATCGTTAACCTCCACCACCAGGTTTTCTACCAAAACCCCACCGACCTAACCCTAATCGGGTTTTCCCTTTCCTAAACCTTCACCCAGACACCACCATACCGTCACCCCTTCGACACCGTGATCTGACTCCCTCGGTAGTGACCTTAAACCAACTAGGTCAACCCATCACCACCGCACCTACGTCCGCATTTCATCCATTTGACCCACACCAGTTTCAACCCACAATACCACAGCCACTACCTCTCCCTAGTCTATCCCTAAACCTCACAAATGAAACTCCCACACCCACATATACAGCTACCCCACCCTAGACTCGAGCAGCTCCCTCTCGTACCAAACAACCACCTAGTTACACCTCAGTGGTGTCAAGAAACACACCACCAAAGAAACGAAGAAACCTCGGTGTAATTCTAGGACATACTGTGGAACAGCCAAAAGAATCCACTGCTGAAGCAAACACTAGAACGACAATAGTCCCCCACCAAATTTTTAATCAAATTGACATTAAGGGAAAGGCTAAATTCGGTATCCTCTCTCCTCCTACTGAATTACACTATCTCTGTTTAGTTGTCCAGCAGCGGTGAGCAAGTATCCGTCATTTCAACGGAAAGTGTGCCAACCTCCGAGAGGTTTCCCTTCGGACACTTTACGAGCTCACCCGTAATTTCACGTAACAATCCTTGGGATGGAATTTGTTTTGCACACCGCCATACCAGTACAACATTGATTGGGTTGCTGACTTTTACACAGAATTGTCAGTTACGAGTGGTCTTAATTTGATGGTACGAGAGACACCAGTGAGCTTTTCACCCACCCACATCAACAATATTTTGGGTCTCTCTCCACCCGCGCACTCAGAGTTCCATCGATTGATGGATGAAGCCTCTGATATGGATTTAGAACATGTGTTACAAACAATCACATGCGATGGGGCAAAGTGGTCCTTTACGGGACATACTCAGGTTTTAAAATGTTCTTACTTAAAACCCGTCGCTAATGTATGGTTATATTTTATTCGTCATAGTCTTCATCCATCCACACACGACTCCAATCTCTGTATGGAAAGAGTATTTTGTTATACTGTGTCTTGGTTGGTGCCCATTTCGATGTTGGACGTGTTATCTCTACGATCATTCGTAGAGGTATCGAGCGTTCAAACGCGCGATTACTCTTCCCTTCGGTCATTCACGCACTACTCGCGCAAGCTGGTGTGCCCAAGCTACCTACAGACCGTTTTTCTTTGGAGAAATTGGTCTTGGATAGTCCTAACGTTGCACGTTTATTAAGGAAAGTCAAGCATACCACTAGGCGACCGGACAAGGACCAACTTGCTTCTTTGGAAGTAAGGTTTAGATCATTAGAGGGGGAGGTAAAAACTTTACTGAAAAAACAAAAGAGTCTGATATCAAAGAAGATTTCTGGAAGCGCGAGGGACATCGATACTAAGTTGGACTTGTTGTTGAAGAGATCAGAGAAAAGTGCAGAGAGAGAGGCGGATATACACGACAAGCTGATGAAGTTATTAGCTTTTGAGAAGGCAAGGGACGACGCACTGCGGTACTAGTGGAAGAAGCAGAGTCCGGAAACGATGGAGTTGTGGGAGCCTTTTCCGATAGAGATACTGTGGCGGACGGCAGCCACATCTCCTACTCAAAATGAGTAGGACAGGTTCCATCATTCTACCCTTAGCATTTATTTTTATCTTTCATTTTATGTCACGTGTCTGGGATTGTTATTTGAAAGCAAGGTTATTTCTTTTTTACACACCATCATGCACAATATCTCACCATTCATGAATATTGGTTTCTCTTCATTTCATAAAGGCCACAATCGCTTGGAATACGTCTCATGAGTCTTATTTATCGCTAAAAATGAGCCCGGGATTCTTTGATTTTACGGACTTTGTTGAGACAATGCAACACATACACTCACACCACCCTTCTTCTAACCTCATACAATCACCGATATTTGTTCAATAGGGACATTGAACCCCTCAAAGTTAGAGGGGGTGATATGGTCGTTCTTCGTATTTTCTGTCATATCACTCATTATTTACACATACACGAGCATAATTCCAAAGTGAATTGCACAAAAAATGGAAGCATTTGTTGCATTTGTCTTTCGTGCAAAGTACAAAGTGTCAAAAACACCAAATAATGTGGGTACAAACATTCACTCACAGAGTGATGACAGAAAAATCGTGCCAAATAGAAAAATTAGATGCGAAGTTGGAAAAAGGCCATGCATAAAAAGGAAATTCTTTTTATAAGCCATATGCATATCTTTCATCCTTTTGTTGTATTGTCGATCTTCATCCGTCAAGGAACTGTGTGCTTAGCTTTTGGTTGATAATTTTTTTTTCATGTTGAGGGAAGCCACGGTTGGGGCCATTATTTTTTCGCATTGTGAGCTAATTAAATTGAATAAACGATAGTGCGCATGATGGTTTGTGTGAAAAAGAAATCTCACTTCTCTTTCAAATTTTATTGTCCAAAACAATTTTTGTTCAATAAAGTTGTAACAGTTCAAGTTTGGGGTTGTGATATGTTAATTTTATTTGCCCTATTTTTAACTCGTTTTTATAATTTTGAGCAATTTTTATTTTCCCATTGAGTCCTTTTTAGTTTTTTTTAGCATTTCTGCATGAATAATTGTTTAACGCCTTTCGTCGTTGTTTGTTATCTAGTTTTTTAAGAAAACCTCGCAAAAAAAAAGCTTACTTTTATTTATGTTCTTATTTTAGGATCGTTGTGAAGGCCGTGAGAAGTCAGCATTACGAGATGGCACAGAAACGACACTAAGACTTCTCTTTTTGGGCCGATAATGCAAGACGCAATGATGGGCCGGAATTTTTTTTTGTGCTTCCATTTGGGCCGAAAATATGGAAGCATTTGGATGATTTTTTTTGGGCTCATCCTCCTACAATTCCCTTGGCCCCCATTTTTTTGATCAACTCACTTGGCCCCAAGGTTGATTTTATCTATAAATTGCCAATTAGTGTAAGAAGGAAAGATATCCCATTCCAATACTTCATTTCGTCTTATTATTTTGTTGCATAGATACAATGGCTAACTTCCTTGTAATGGAGGTTTGAAGTTGTGAGCCAAGAGTCCATAAGTTCAATCTTGAATGCTCTAGCTCATAGTTCAATATTCTTCTTTTGATTAATATTAATGCTAGTCACTTTATTTTCCCAAGTGCTATTCTCTCGTTATTTCTCGGCATCTTTCTTATAACTCGATACGTTTGAGTAAATTATTGGTATTTTGGTCTCATTGCGGCTTTAGTTCTATTACAAACCGGAAATCCGAATAATAAATTCGGATTCCCAACTTTTGTTGTTTCACGGTTTGTTGTAGCTTATTAAATCCATTTTATGTTTCCAATTTTATAAAAATCAATTGTATGTTGGTTACTTTTTCTTTACGTCATTACATCGTTAAAGCACCATGAAATTTTCAAGTTCGAATTCCACATTTGACACAAGATTTTCCGTCGCCATTTCTAATCACGTCTTAGTTTTATGATTCTAGTTTTACTTTACTGCTATTAATTTTTAACGCACTTTAGTTCCAGCAATTTAATTCCTGCAATTTATTTTTTGCATTGTACTTTCCTGTCTTTTACTTTCTGTCATTTAAATTCTGCAATTTACTTTACGTTATTTACTTTCAGTCTTTTATCTCACGCAACTTTATTTTATTGTCTAAAGAGAGGTTAAAGGCACAACACTCCTATGATTTTTTATTGTTGATTGTTTGAAAACACCGACCATCTCTTTTAGGAAGGTTAAGGGCACAACACTCCTACGATTGTTATCGTTGATTGTTTGAAAACGCCAATCACCTCTTTTAGTTAAAATTATATTTACTTTTCTGTTATATTCAGAATCAGTACAAAGTTAAGTTGGGACCGGAACTGATAAAAAGTTAAAATGGTGTATCGTATCGCATGATCTTCCGACGTTATTTAAATTAAGGTTATATTTATGGTGGACTGCAAGTAATCAATTGACAACTGGTTTATTGTATGCCGGCTTATTTGAGTTATATAAAATATCGACTTTAAGATAACGAAGGAATGCGATCTCATCTTTTTAACAAATTATTACTTTTATCGCAATAGAGCATTGTACCATGTGTGTATTTCTAATTAACTGTTCAGTAGTGTTAATCAAAACCCCAATCAAAAATATTGTTTTCGAATTCGCCATCTGAGACTCGCTTTTACAGACTTGACTTTCAAGAAAAACTTTTCCAAGTTTCCTGTGGGATCGATATTCGGTACTTTGTACCATTATTACTTGTTACAAACGGCAGTAGTTTAAGATGTATACTTGCGTCGAAATCTATTTTCTTTCATTTTAAAAAAGGTGTAAACACGAAATGACCGCGACGGTATTCAAGTTGTGAAATTGCCTTGTCTGTATTAGGCATTAATTTCACACTTGGATCTATGGGAGTGCTCACGGGAGAACACTCACAGTAATTGAACTTATTGAGAATTTTCTCAATATAATGCGATTGCGTCATAATAATTCCTTTGTTAACCCGTTTAATCCTTATACCATGGATTACATCAGCCTCTCCCATGTCTTTCATGAAAAACTTAGATGACAACAATTTCTTAGTCTCATCTACATGATTTTGGTCAGTTCCAAAAATTAACATGTCATCTACATACAAGCAGATGATCACACCTGTACCATCAAATCTACTGTAAACACATTTGTCACATTGGTTTAAATCAAAACCACATGACAAAATAACTTCATCAAACTTTTGATGCCATTGTTTAGGTGCTTGCTTCAGCCCGTACAAGGATTTCATAAGTTTACATACCTTATGTTCATTTTCGGGCATAACGAAACCTTCCAGTTGTTTCATGTAAACTTTCTCATGAAGATCACCATTCAAGAAGGCTGTTTTAACATTCATTTGATGGATAATCAGATTGTGTATTGCCGCTAAAGCGACTAACAATCTTATAGTCAAAATACGTGCCATCGGAGCATACGTATCGAAATAGTCAATGCAGGGTTTTTGCCGAAACCTTTGACTTACTAATCAGGCCTTGAATTTATCAATCGTCCCATCAAATTTCATCTTCTTTTTAAATATCCATTTGCATCCAAGTGTTTTAGAACTTGGAGACAAATCTGATAACACCCAAATGTTATTCTCAAGAATTGATGATATTTCGTCATCAATTGTTTCCTTCCAAAAGGTGACATCTCGAGACTCCATCACCTCTTTAAAAGTCTTTGGGTCATCCTCAATATAACAATAAGAGTATTGAAGCCCAATCTCATCTCTTGAACGTTCCACCAAATACAGTTGGAAGTCGGGACCGAAATTTTTGGCAATTCGGCCTCTTTGGTTTCTCCACACCTGTTGTGTTTCTGGACTTGAAACACCATCCATACTTTCTGGATTTTGTACTTTATTGGTGCTAGGAATCAGGTCCTTAGGCCTTTGCATTGATGAGAATCTCATCTCATCAAAGACCGCATCACGCGACTCGATTACGATGTTAATCGATACCGAATTATTAGGTTCGATTACGTAGAACCTATAAGACTTGGAATTTTCTGCATATCCAATGAATATACAATCAATTTCACATTCATGCAAGGTTTTCCTTTTGGGTTCGGGTAGTTTTACAATAGCACGACAACCCCGAATTCGAAAATAATTCAAATTCGGAGTTTTCTTGAACCAAAGTTCATATGGGGTTGTTTTGTTCCTTTTATTTGGAACTCTATTCAAAACATAATAGGCCGTTAACATGGCCTCTCCCTAAAATCCCTCACTCAATCCCGAGTAAGAAAGCATCGAGCTTACCATTTCTTTTAAAACTCGATTTTTACGTTTGGAAACCCCGTTTTGTTGAGGTGTGTATGGTGCCGTTGTTTCATGGATGATTCCAACTGATTGAAAGTATTGGGGATCCATATATTCCCCTCTCCAATCAGTTCTAAGACATTTAATCGAATTACCCAATTGTAGTTCCACTTCGGTTTTGTAAATTTTAAACTTATCTAAAGCTTCATCTTTTGTATGCAAAAGATATACATAACAAAACCGAGTATTTTCGTCAATAAAAGTGATAATTTACTTCTTATTTTTGAAGGAGGGGTGGAGTGGAAATCACACAGATCACTGTGTACAAGTTCCAAAACATCCGTATTTATTTTAACATTCGGAAAAGGTTGTTTTGTAACTTTAGTGAGCATGCAAGTTTTGCATTTCTCCGCATTAATGTCAAAGGTTGGAATTTATCCATCTTTTGACATTTCATGCATCCTTCTAAAATTCACATGACCCAATCTATCATGCCATAACATTGAATCATCAATTTTAGAAGAAGACGAAGATGATATAAATGCAGAATTTCCAGAACATAAGATTTTATTAATCACATTTAAACGAAACATGTGATTGCATAAATATCCAAAACCAATAAAACGACCACCTCGAGATAGGATAAACCTATCTGATTCAAACACTTGCTTAAATCCAAGATTATTCAAACAACTACCACTCACTAAGTTCTTACGAATTCTAGGCACAAACAAAACATTAAATAGTTTAACATTATTTCTAGAAGAAAACTCTAAGTTAACTACTCCAACTCCACAAACTTGTGCACTCGACTCGTTTCCCATATTAAGCACCGAACCATCTTCAACTGGTGTCAATTTCTCGAACCATCGACGATCCTTGCAAATATGGCTTGTCGCCCCTGAGTCGATCCACCATGCATAGTCATCATCCTGCACATAAAAAGACTTAGGTATAAGTGAAACATAATTCTGGACGAAATTATCAAAGTTAGTCAAAAACTTACCTCTTTTCACTTGATCGCGATCGTTAGATCCCAATCCAGTTCCACTCATACCAGCACCATTATTGTTCAACTTCACCCGACAATCACGTTTGCAATGGCCCACCTTGTTGCATCTCCAACACACCAAATCCTTTATCTTTTTAGAGGATTTGTTGGGTCCATCAAACTTATGTTTCTTTCCTTTTCCGTTGTTGTTAGAGTTGGATTTCTTCTCCTCAACCATGTGGGTTGTCCAGATTCAACTTTCCCCTTGGATTTGTCATTTTCTTGCACCCAAAAAGATTCTTCGATGCGCAAACGACTCCCAAGTTGAACCAATGACAATTCCTCCTTTTGATGTTTCAAGTTATGCTTAAAATCTTTCTAAGAAGGTGGTAGTTTGTCAATCACACTCGACACAGCAACGGATTCATCCATATTCATCTTGTGTAGTGTAAATTGACCCAAGATGCGAAGGATTTCATTATATTGTTCCATTACAAGCCTCGAGTCCACCATTTTATAATTGTTAAAATCGCTAACCAAGAACTTCTTACTAGAAGCATCTTTAAAGCAAGCTTGATGCCTCCACAGTATCCACGTGAACAATCCGAATCATTTGCCTTCTCGTGATGCTAGTCACGGTTTCAAAACTTAGAAAGGAAAGGGTGCATATAGTTGTAGGTGATTTTAGAGAGAATTGCAAGAACAACAATTGTATACAATGTCATACATTATATATGGTGATGGAAGTATGGCCTAAAAGATCACCATCATCTCCACACCTTACTTGAGTGTAAGAGTGGCCATGCACCATCACTTTCTTACATAACCATACCTAGTCAACTTATTTAATGTCCAACAAAATAATATCTGATTTTTATTAAATCAGATTAAACAATACAAATCAGATATAATAATTAAACATTTTAATTATTAAAACTCCTTATCCGGATATGTTCAAAACGTGTGACCCAATGGGTTCTCGACATGTTGGTAATAAATATAAATCTCGTATTTATATTTATAAACGATGAGTGTTATCTAGCAATACATCATCGTCACCCAAATGACGAGAATTGGTGATACAACAAATTATCGATTTGTAGTCAATTTTAGTTTACACATTTAATTTCTTTGTCCTTGATGTCTAGATTGAACACGAGACATTAAATGTGTCATTCTCGTTATGTCCAATCTATAGTTTCTTAATTCCCTAATATACTAATAAAAACAGAAATTGATATCTCATATCATTCATCTGAGCATGCATGCATTTCCTTAGTATATATTTATCAAGGGGCCCAGAGACATCACTCCCGTCATAAAAGAGGGACAAATCCTATATCGATACATGTTAGTTCTACCATGTGATTTATAACATACCCAACAATAATTTTGTCACCCAGTTACGGAATGATTAGAACAAATGTAAAAATATATTACTCACACATAGCAAACTCCATATTTCTCAAGTCAAAGAAATACATGTACATTGACCACATGAGAAACACTTATGACACTCACATGACATCCAATGAAGTGTTCTCATAGCGAGTCATGTCCGATGCATAAAATCTCCATTTTGTACCCATATGTAGATTCAATATCTCTATATGAATCCCTACATATGCTAGTCATTATCATATTACTTCAACCTTAAAACCCAACATAATATTTAACTAGGGACATTTAGAATACATTATTCTAAGGTTATTTATTATGAATAATTAAAAACACAGAATATAACATAGACATAATAAATTGGGCAATGCCTTTTATCTTCCACTTGCACTAAAGCCAATCATCCAGGCATCGTATACTAATGGATCTACAGTGTCCATCATGCTTCTACTATGTTAACGGCTTGGTTAGTGGATCAGCAACATTGTTGTCATTTGACACTCTGCTTATACTAACATCGCCTTTTTCAATAATCTCTCTAATGAGATGATATCTTCTAAGAATATGTTTGGATCTTTGGTGAGATCTAGCTTCTTCGGCCTGTGTTATAGCTCCATTGTTGTCGCATAACAACTCTATAGGACAATCACTGCTAGGAACAACTCCAAGTTGAGAAATAAATTTCTAGATCCAAACGGCTTCCTTGGCTGCATCTGATGCTGCGATGTACTCATCTTCCGTTGTAGAATCAGCTATTGTTGCTTGCTTGGAACTCTTCCAGCTCACAGCACCACCATTAAGACAAAACATAAAACCCGACTGCGATCGAAAATCATTTTTATCTGTTTGGAAACTTGCATCAGTGTAACCCTTTACACTTAACTCTTCTTCACCGCTATATACCAAAAATGAATCATTTGTTCTTCTTAAGTATTTTAGGATGTTCTTGATGGCAATCCAGTGACCATCACCAGGATTGGATTGGTATCTACTCGTCATGCTTAAAGCATATGATACATCAGGTCGAGTACATATCATAGCATACATGATAGATCCAAATGTCAAAGCATATGGAATCTTACTCATTCGTTCACTCTCTTGAGATGTAGTAGGGCATTGCGTCTTAGAAAGTGATATGCCATGAGACATTGGTAAGAACCCTTTCTTGCTATCAGACATGTTGAATCGTTTCAACACTTTGTCTATATATGTACTCTGACTTAAGCCAAGTAATTTTCGCGATCTATCTCTATAGATCCGAACGCCTAATACATAGGCAGCTTCACCTAAGTATTTCATTGAAAAACATTTTCCTAACCAAGCCTTTACAGACTCAAGCGTCGGAATATCATTTCCAATTAGTAGTATGTCATCTACATACAATAAAAGAAATGAAACGGTGCTCCCACTAACCTTTTTGTAGACACAAGGTTCATCCTCATTTTTTGAGAAGCCAAACTCTTTGATCGCTTCATCAAAACGATGATTCCAACTCCTTGAAGCTTGCTTCAATCCATAAATAGATCGTTGCAACTTACATACCATATGAGATTTTTCAGGAGTGACAAAACCTTCGGGTTGTATCATATATACATCCTCAAGTAGCTTTCCGTTAAGGAAATCTGTTTTGACATCCATTTGCAAAATCTCATAATCGTGATATGCTGCAATGGCTAGTAAAATTCTAATAGACTTAATCATTGTGACTGGAGAGAAAGTTTCATCATAATCAACACCTTGAATTTGTTTGAAACCTTTTGCAACCAATCGAGCTTTATAGGTAATCACATTACCATCCATGTCGGTCTTTTTCTTAAAAACCCATTTGCACCCTATAGGTCGTACCTCGTTGGGTGGGTCAATTAAGTTCTAAACTTGGTTTTCATACATGGAGTCCATTTCTATTCTTATAGCTTCTAGCCATTTCTTGGAGCCAGTGCTTGCCATAGCATCTTGGTAACTAGTAGGCTCATCATCCATGACATCACATCCCCGGTATGAGTGATGAGAAATCCATATCTCTCAGGCTCATTCCATTTTCTACTAGATCTACGAGCACTTTGTGTTACAACATCATACTACCTTTCCACATCACTTTGTGGATCCACAATTACTTGTGGTGTCTGTGTTGGTTCCATCTGTGTTGACATATTTTGATCTTGAACAATTTCAAGTTCTACATTCCTCCCACTGATACCTTTGGAAATAAATTCCTTTTCCATGAAGACACCAGAACGCCCAACAAACACTTTATTGTCATGAGGATGATAGAAGCAGTATCCCATAGTTTCTTTGGGATATCCTACAAATATGCATTTATCAGATTTTGGTTCTAATTTAGTTGTGATTAGACGTCGTACGTAAACCTCACAACCCTAAATCTTCATAAAAGATAATTTAGGACTCTTCCCAGTCCATATCTCATATGGTGTCTTTTCAACAGATTTTGATGGAACTCGGTTTAGTGTGAAAGTCGTTGTCTCTAGAGCATATCCCCAAAAGGATGTTGGAAGGTCATCTTGACTCATCATAGATCGTACCATGTCCAATAGTGTACGATTCCTCCTTTCGGAGACACCATTCCATTGTGGTGTTCCAGGTGGATTGAGTTATGATACAATACCACAATTTCTAAGATGATCAAGAAAAGCATGGTCTAAGTATTCGCCACCTCGATCAGATCGAAGAATCTTAATACTCTTTCTAAGTTGGTTTTGTACTTCATTTTGAAATTCTTTGAACATTTCAAAGGACTCAGACTTATGTCGCATTAAATATACATAGTCGAACCTACTGAGATCATCAGTAAATGTAATGAAGTATCTATAACCACCTCTAGCCTGTATGTTCATCGGTCCACATACATCATTGTGTATGATTCCCAATACATCACTTGCTCTCTCACTTTGTCCAATAAAAGGAGCCTTTGTCATCTTTCCAATTAAACAAGCTTCACACGTCCCATATGATTCAAAATCTAACTTGTTCAATAATCCATTTTTATGGAGTTTGGAAATGCGAGTTTTGTTTATATGGCCAAGACGACAATGCCAGAGATAGGTTAAATTTAAACTATTCAATTTGACCTCCCTTTTATCTATGTTATAAATCGGATTATCCATATTAAGAACGTAAAGACCATTAATCAAACTTGCATCACCATAATATATATTACCAAAAGAGAATGAACAACATTTGTTCCCAATATTAAAGGTAAAACCTTTCCTGTCCAAACAAGATACAGAAATCAAATTTCTAGAAATAGATGGTACACAATAACAGTCATCAAGTTCTAATAATAATCCAGTCGGTAAAGTTAACAAAATAGATCCTACGGCTATAGCAGCAACCTTTGCCCCATTTCCAACACGTATATCAACTTCACCTTTGCTCAACCTTCTAGTCCTTTTTAGTTCCTGCACGTTTTTACAAATATGAGAACCACATCCAGTATCTAATACCCATGATGTATAAGAAGAAAAGAGTAGCTTCTATCACATAGATACCTGAAGTGGAAGTTACACATCCTTTCTTATTTCCCTGAAGGTAGAGAGGACAGTTCCTCTCCCAATGCCCGGGTTTGTTGCAATGAAATCATTCATCCTCCTTAGGTACAGTTACCTTGGTTTTCTTAATGCCTCCTTTTGGCTTCAAAGATTTAGAAGTGGATTTGGCAATTGACTTTCCTTTGCCTTTCCCGTTCTTGTTCTTACGGATCATCAAAATGGTGGACTTGTTCTTTGCAAGCTCTTGCTCAACTGTTCGTAACATATTGAGCAATTCTGGAAGGGATTTGTCAAAGTCATGCATGTTGTAGTTCATCACGAATTGACTGTAGCTATTTGGCAACGATTGCAAAACTACATCAATGGCCAACTCCTTTCGTAAAGAAAAACCTAGTCCTTCAAGATGCTCAATATGCCCAATCATTTTAAGCATATGAGTGCCAACGGGACTACCTTTGAACATTCTACAATTGAACAATTCCTTGGATGTTTCGTACCTCTCATGTCTAGCTTGCTCTTGGAATAGCAATTTTAGGTGTTCGATCATATCGAAAGCCCCCATGTTTTCATGTTGCTTCTGAAGCTCAGGTTCCATGGTTATTAGCATTAGACATGAGACGTCCAAAGCATCTTCATCATGTTTTTTAAAAGTGTCCCTTTCAGTTCTAGGAGCACTAGAATTAGGTTCTTCGGGGATTTGTTGCTCCAAGACATAAAGTTTCTTTTCAGCTTTGAAGACAATTCTCAAATTACGATACCAATTGATGAAATTTGTTCCATTTAGTTTTTCTTTCTCGAGAATCGATCGCAAAGTGTTTTTGTTTCCATTGTTGGTTTGTGCCATTGGTAATCTACAATAGAAAAGCAAAGTTCTTAGTGTCATGAAATTTTATTGTTTAATAAGGACTTTCATCAAACAAGCTCCCACTATTTTAATCAAAACAACAACCCTCTTTTATTGTTTCGAAAAACGTCATAAGCTTTCTAGAGGGCCAAGATCCATATTCTCATTATCGATCAATTTAACTTTAGCTAACCGATCAACCAATAATGTTTTAGGTAAGCAACAACATTGCTAATTACATCTCTATGTAACTCTTGGATAGTTAGATGAATAACTTTTATTTAAATTCATCATACGAATGTTCCCAACACATGCCTCCAAATCCCCAATCCTATTAGGCTTAATTTGTTTAAGTCCGACCCAAAATGGTTTGTAAGAATCCTATGCTTACCTTATCTTACTAAGATTAAAGAGAGTACCCAACTTTAGCATGACCCACCCTCAATGATCAAAGTCTTGACAAGTGCCATGTTTGGAAGACATCTTAAACTTAATATTTTGGTGAGGGATTTTAGTTAGTTTGATTTTACCATTCTTTCTTTTGTAATAGATAGTTTCCTCATAGTTTGATTTAACCGGAATCTAGATTGGAGGAGGATCACGAGGATCACTTAAATACCTTCCTTTCTTTGGCGGTTTAGGCCTTTGTGACAAAACCGGTTGAAATCTTACTATGATGTACTAAGACCTTATCACTCAAGATCGACGGTTCACTTTATATCTTATATAAATACCAATTTTTATTTTATCAAAACTCATTTTGATTTGTAAAACTCCTTTTACTTATATATATATATATATATATATATATATATATATATATATATTTTAAGATCATATTTGTTTTAAAATGTTGTAACAAATATCACATACATACAACCACGCATAATATATCATAATATATAAAGCGTAAAAATAAATGTGAGATGGTTATAGCTCCCTATGCGATATTCATAGAGCCAAGTATGAATATCATTACATAAAATGAACTCTTATGGTTCTAAGTCTTCTCATCTTCATCACTTCATAACGCCTCCATCTTTTGCTTTCTTTTATACAAAATATTTTACATTTCAAACAAAGAAACCTCGAGTTACATTCGAGGGGATTGGATGAGAGAAGAATGTACAAAGAGAGTATATAGAGAAAGGCACGACATGCAAGTCGTATTTATCAAATATAATACATCCATGACTAAGGGCTATAACTATTCACTAAGCATATCACATTATACATATTCAATCACATTGAAACATAAAGACGATTTGCAACACCACCGTATAAAATTAATACAAAATTCATACGATATCAAAAAAGGGTGATTCAAAGTTCTTTAGAAAAATAACAAAAAGATGCACATCTTTTATGTTTAAGGATTTCAAAGATCTAGAACTCTTTTGGGTCGAAGTACAAGTCAAACCCATAGTGGGTTCGATTTTCGAACAACATTGCGACACTGTCGTACAAAATTCATAAAAAATTCATATGAAGTCGAAATGATGCGATTCAAAAGCATGTGGAACCCTAACAAAAAGTTCCACGTTTTTCATGTTTTAAGTTTGCTCAGATTCAGAATATATCTGGGACGAAAAAACCAAAACATTTACGAAACAAAAACATATAACAGCAGCAAAACAGTTTTTAAAAATGCATGCATGTCACCAAAAACCGATCTAGAGGTTCGTAAGTAGCTCTGATACCACTGTTGGGTTACGGGATCTCAAGCACAGCGGAAAATAAAACCTTAACCTTCCAAGGACCCATACGAACCGCAATAAATCGGGTGTATCGAAATTATACCTCACAGTTAACAAGACTTTGAATCACAGCAACAAAGCAAGCTTGATGCCTCCACGGTATCCACGTGAACAATCCGAATCCTTTGCCTTCTCGTGATGCTAGTCACGGTTTCAAAACTTAGAAAGGAAAGTGAGCACATAGTTGTAGGTGATTTTAGAGAGAATTGCAAGAACAACAATTGTATACAATGTCATACATTATATATGGTGATGGAAATATGGCCTAAAAGATCACCATCATCTCCACACCTTACTTGAGTGGTCATGCATCATCACTTTCTTATATAACCATACATAGTCAACTTATTTCATTTCCAACAAAATAATATCTGATTTTTATTTAATCAGATTAAACAATACAAATCAGATATAATAATTAAACATTTTAATTATTGAAACTCCTTATCCGGATATGTTCAAAGCGTGTGACTCAATGGGTTCTCGACATGTTGGTAATAAATATAAATCTCGTATTTATATTTATAAATGATGAGCGGTATCTAGCAATACATCATCGTCACCCAAATGCGAATTGGTGATACAACAAATTATCGATTTGTAGTCAATTTTAATTTACACATTTAATTCCTTTGTCCTTGATGTCTAGATTGAACACGAGACATTAAATGTGTCATTCTCGTTATGTCCAATCTATAGTTTCTTAATTCCCTAATATACTAATAAAAACAGAAATTGATATCTCGTATCATTTATCTGAGCATGCATGCATTTCCTTAGTATATATTTATCAAGGGGCCCAGAGACATCACTCCTGTCATAAAAGAGGGACAAATCCTATCTCGATACATGCTTGTTCTACCATGTGATTTATAACATACCCAAAAATAATTTTGTCACCCAGTTACGGAATGATTAAAACAAATGTCAAAATATATTACTCACACATAGCAAACTCCATATTTCTCAAATCAAAGAATTACATGTACATTGACCACATGAGAAACACTTATGACACTCACATGACATCCAATGAAGTGTTCTCATAGCAAGTCACGTCCGATACACAAAATCTCCATTTTGTACCCATATGTAGATTCAATATCTCTATATGAATCCCTACATATGCTAGTCATTATCATATTACTTCAACATTAAAACCCAACATAATATTTAACTAGGGACATTTAGAATACATTATTCTAAGGTTATTTATTATGAATAATTAAAAACACAGAATATAACATAGACATAATAAATCGGGCAATGTCTTTTATTTATTTATTAATTTCATGAAACAAAACTCAAAATTACAATTATCTTATGATTAGATTTTGGGTATTCACTAACAGGGTGGCATACTTTTGTGTTCCTCCACTCTCAACGGATACGGGTCTCCCCCGTTGTCGGCTAGCAACATTTTAAATATAATGACGTTTTACTTTATTGTCATTGGGCTTATGTGGTTGACCGTAAATGAGGACCTTAATATTGGATCTCCCTCCACGTATATTAAGGTTTGATTGAAATACGTCATTTCCATGTTTTGATATTTGGTTTCCTTCCATTTAACAGTCGCGTGAGTATTGGGCCTAGTGTTCATGTTTTCGGTAACATATTGTACATGTGGGTTTTAATAATGATTTATGGGTCGAGTATTTTACCCCACCCGTGTTTGGGTGTTTTGGGATATAATGTTTTACTTACGTTTCTTAAATCAAGAATTGATCCCTATTCTTGTATTGAGTAAGTGTGGGTTGTATCATTTATAAAGAATGTTTGTAACAAGATGTTTGTTTTCGAAAATGCATGATATTGGGAAAGAGTTGTCTTTGGGTTTAAAGTAAAATATCAGAAAGGACGTAATTTTAAATGGAGGTTATTCCTTTTAAAAGATTTGTTTATTCATATAAAACTCTTGAATTCACTAGGCGATAGTCTAACCTTTTTATTTGTCGGCATGTGCAACAGGTTCGTTTGGGGATTGGTTCTAGTGACACCTTGGAGAGAGATGTGCTAGACGTGTGCTCAAGGGTGAGTAGTTTGGTGAAGCCCTTCGCCTTGTCTTGGGAAATAGCAACTTGTATTTGGGTTTTAGTAACACCCGACCTCTAACTAGTCTTTGTATAAGAATTTATTTATCTTCGTTGATGGTTAGACCTAGTTTAACATTTCAAGTTTGAACTTGTTGTAAGTGATCTTATCTATTTTGAAGCATTATTGAAAATTTTAATTCAGTTGCTTTTTTCAGATTTGAGGGTGTTACACCAATAGCGAAAGTGTAATTTCGAAACTATAAGAACCAAAAGTGTTATAAACAAGAAACCACAGGACCAAATTTGTAATTTACTCTATTTTAAAAGAACATGTAATATTAAAGCAAATTTAAGTGCGGCCGAAAGTGAGGGGCATGTGCACCCCCTAATCTATAACAAAATCCACCCCTAGGTCCAACTAAGGCTATGTTTAAGCAAATTAGCTGACAATTGATAAGATGGCTGGTAGATAATAAGTTAGTTGATTGATAAATCACGCTTGACACAAACTAGTTGATAAATATGTAAAATGATCAAAAATGATATTTAAAAAAAAATAATAAATTACAATATTTCATAATATAATTAAAACAAATTTATAGTAATATAATATGTTAATTAATACAAACAAGATAGTAATGAAAAATTAAGTATTATAATATGTTAATTAAAAATTAAAATTTATTATTATATATATACTATAAAATTTGAATTTGTTAAAACAAATTTTAGAAAAAATCTACAGTAACTTATGATTTTAATAACCATTACATATAATGTAAATAAAAATAGATATGATGAATAATACTTTTAAATAATTAAAAATTAAAGTCAATATATAATTAGAATTTAGTTAATATTTTTCAATTAATATTAGTAATAATTAATTTTTAATAATTAAAATTTACTTATAATTAATAAATAATAAGTAATATTAATAATGGTATAATTGAAAAAAGTCATAAAATCCTACTCATAAGCTACTACAAGTAGCTTATCAATTAGCATATAAACTAGCTTATGTTCATCTAAATAACTTATAACCTAGCTTATTTTTGCCAAACAATACCTAAGAATTACATATTTGGGTAAATTACATATTTGGGTCTTGTGGTTTTAAGTTTGTTTAAATTTGGTTCCTATAATTTTATTTCAAGATAGACTCCAAAATTTGCATTTTCATAATTGATTGGTCCTTGAGACTAATGACAGTTAACAAACATTTGTTAAGTAAGGGACATTTTGGTCTTTTTATTATTTCTTTGTCTTTCTTTTTTTCTCTTTAAAAGATAATATAATATAACAAATAAAACATTTACATACACAAACACACACACACACACACATATATATATATATATATATATATATATGCACAAGAAGGGAATTAAACCCCCCGACAACAGGCACCACATCTCCCTCTTCCCTCAGCTACAACGTTTGGTTGCTTCCTTTCTCCAACCTCCACCCTTCAAACCCCTCCTTTCTGAAACGAACATACTAGTCACAAATACCTCCCACCAAATCTCGACCCTTCCCTGAATTTGGTCCCGTCAAAGACCCTTCCCCTACATCTAGAAAACACTAAACATCCTTTTCGACTGTTTTCAACCCCCCCCCCCCCCCCCCCAAAAAAAAAAAAAAAACTCTCATTTTTTACAATGAAACCCCCTCCGTCTTCCCTTCTCTATGAACCACCAACCCCACTCCCACCAAATTCGGTCAAATCTCAATCAATAATCCATCATTTCCAGTGCCTCTTCTTACTCTTGCCCTAACATTCGTTATACCCCTTTCCCTCTATGTTTTCTTTTACGATGAACAATCCTTGTATTTGAAGACAATGTGTTTGACGAACAAAATGAAAACCTAGCAATCCAAATTTAGACATAAGTAAAAGCCAAAATCGAACAAAAAATGACCACCCCACACAGCTAGAATCATATGAGGAATTACGGGTTTGGTCCGTCTCGATTTGGTTATGTTTGTTTAAGGGGGGGGTGCTATTTGCATCAAAAAGATGCAAATAGTGAATGCTTGTTTTCCGATCCAATCATTAAAAATGTCATTTCACTTATATATTATTATTATTATTATTATTATTATTATTATTAGTATCTATATATATATATGATATATATATATATATGTGTGTGTGTGTGTTTTGATTTTATAAATTTATAAAATTTGTAACTTTTGATTTTATTTTATTCTATAAATTTGTAACTTTTGATTTTATTTTATTTTATAAATTTGTAACTTTTGATTTTATTATAAATTTGTAAAATGTATTTTTTTAGGGACCAATTCCGTAACACACGCCAAACGTTAGGCACCAAATCTGTAATTTACCCACAATTCGGTATAACTTGATGGAAAAGTTAGATACATACAAGACAGAGTACATCAACGTTTTTGGAGGTGAACATTGGGATATTACTTATAACACTTTAAACTTCTTTCGATTAGATCAATGTGCACCATTTGAACACTGATGACAATGCCTAAAATAGGTGTATTGATTCCTTCAAAATATAATGTGATATTACATGTTATAAGTATGACCGGCAGTGGGACGTACTTGTCGCTTAGGTCCACTCCGCCAACGTGGCCTGAACATGTTGTTTTTACAATTGGATACGTTAATGGTAACCATTTTGTGAAATTAGATATGGCAGAAGGATACCCGTTTCCATAAATTGTAGGACATTTTTTCCATTACAGTTATTCGTGTGCTGCTGGATGGGCTACCCCGTATTCAGAGCGAATACATAATTACATGCAGCTTTTACGTGTTAATTGTACTACGGATAATGTTATTTTAGAATAATCGAATGTAATATAGATTATTTTATGTTCTATTTATATGTTAAATCACAATATTTATGTTTTATTTTTATAATTATATAATTAAAAAAATTTAGTAATATTTATATTTATAAATATTTATTTCTTTTCAAATCAAAACATAAAAAAAACTTTTAAAACTATATAATACAAATAAACAAAAATATATAATAAAAAGAAAAAAACAAAAAAAAACACAATCATTAAAAAATCACTTTTGGTGTATTTAGTAAAAATTTGGTGCATTTAGCTCTCCCCTTGTTTAACATGAGGCATGGGATTTTGATTTTCAGTTTTGGTGATTAAGATTAAAAGTTAGTTTTGCCTTTTATTTTGATTTTTAAGTTTACGTTTGTTTTTTATTTTTGGTTAGGCGTTTATGGGGTGTGGTGGTCGTAAATGAAGTAATGGCCGAAAAAGATAACCGAAGAAGATAATGAGAGAAAAGATTTGGTCGGAGATGATGAAGAGGGATGGTGGTGGTCTTGTTTCAATTGAAGAGGTGAGAGTGGGGGAATATATATTTCTGATTTTATTAGATGAGATTTTTTGGCAAATGACCAAAATACCCCTAATTTAACGGAGCTTTTTAACTGCCGATAGTCTCAAGAACCAATGTATTACAAAAATGTAAATTATGGGGGCTATCTTGGAATAAACAAATTATGGGACCAAGATTCAAAACAAATTTAAAATTATAGGGACCAAATCCATAATTTACTCTAAGATTTTTGTATTATACTGTAGATAAAAATATAAGGGTTACAATGATATGGTTGGGTTCTGGTAATAAGGGTAATAAGTGATCTACATTGTTGGATGCACATTATGATGAGATTCACCGATATGCACCAGATCAATCCCCATATCAAGCGCAATTTATGGGTGGGTTTAAGATTAAAATTGATTAAGGGTCAAGATCCCTTATTATGTTTCTCACCTTAATTCTTCTTCTCACACGATCCTTCGCCTATAATGATATACTTCAACTTGTTCTAAAGAATAAACGGATGATTAGTACAGTCGGGTATAAAAAATGAGAATTAAGATAAAAATGAAAATGAAAATAACAGGTAATTAAATAATTTCATTCCTCCCATTTTACTTGGAATGAAAATTTGGCCTTATGGACATATTATGTAACACCCGTGATTTTGGCAAACCTTTAATCTACCCTTATCCGGTTAAGCTATGATTCTAGTCTTATCCAAATGGTGTTTGGGGGTTTTGTATTTTGGACCGTGAGCGCGTCGGGTCGAAAAGTCGGAATTTTGACCCTCGGGATGGCCTGGGCGATTATGCCCGCGATTGTGACAAGGTGTCACTCTCGCGGGGCACTATCGCGGGAGAGGTACCGCGGGCTTCCCCCTTCGGGCGACTATGCCCGGCGACTATGCCAAGGGCATAGTCGCGTGGCACTATCACCGACGGCCCCTTGTCGTTTTTAATCAGCTTTGAGCAGCCCCTCTTCATTTATCTCAACCCCCTTTCACCCCTTTTCTCTCTAGAAACCGAACCCCAAACCCTAAAATCGTTTTTTGGGCACCCAAGGCACCAAATCTATTATATTCAATGTGTTTCTCCTTCCACCCATCAAAGATTGGAAGCTATGGTCAAGAAGCTTCATCTTCACCATCAACCTCAAGTTCATTTTGGGTTTTCTAGGTTTTCGTCAAAACCTAAGTGGTAAGTATGTTCCTCTCATTCCCAAACCTCGTAATAAGTTATAAATGCTCCATGGATGTTTCCCTAGTGTTTGGTTTATCAAATCTCGGATTTGATGGTTTTGGAGAAACTAGGGTTTTGATCTCGTTGGGGATTTTGGTGTATTATGTTTGGGGAATGTTTCTATATGGTTGGATGTGGTTATTTACGGTTGAAAACGTGTGAATCTAGGTTTTGGGAGCTCAAGATGAAGAGTGGGATTGGGTGTCCTCGGAAAGTCTCATCACCTAAAAGGGTTTTGGAAGCTCTCGGCTTGAGGACTCAAGTGGCCTTCAAAAGAGCTCGTTGGGTGAAATCTAGATTTAGCCTAAATCTAGCGAGGTGAGTTCAAGTTGATTTATGAGAACGGTGTACATGCCAAATGGTTATTTTAAAGTATTTTACATCTTACATGAAATTGTTAACTGCTGATCAGTTTGGTTATTTTAAAAGTATTTAACTTTATAAACTTGTATAGCACACATCCGTGTGATCTTTGGGCATTTTGATGAATGAGTCACAAATGGGCGTGTTTGGTAACTTATTGCATAAATGAGTTTATTTGGTTAAAAGGCATTTTGGTGTTGTTGGGTAAAAAGGTCTAATTTGGTATTATGGACGTTTTGAAAGGATTAAGTGTATAAGTCTATTTGGAAAACCTCTTGTCCCGACTTAAACTGTGTTGGAGTCCATTCAAGCATTTTAGAGCGTGTGATTTCATGGTATGGGTCGAGTGCGTTTATTATTTGAAAAACGTAACCATTGGTCAAAAGGAGGTTTTGAGCATTTTGGCTCGATGTAGTTTTAAAGGAGTTTTGAGGACACTTGTCCGGCTTTATATGGCTCAATGTAGAGTCCAGTTATGACGTACGTATTAATGCGCCGTGATGCGTATTGAGGTTGGTTATGGACTCGAGTGCTTTGGTCATTCGTGTTTAGTCCGGGAAGGTTAGACTGTGTTGCAATGGATCCATAAGCACGTGAGTCAGTCTGTTTTGGGATGGTCAATTGGGTATTGCGGGGTTGAACTTCGGTACCCATGTTTTATGACCGAAAACCTTACAAGTGATCGCTAGGAGGGTTGAGTCGGCTAGTGCTACCGGAGTAGTAGGCGTTAGGACCTCCGCCGCTTGAAGTAATGCTTGGGAGGTAGTCTTTAAGTGTGTCAGGCCTTCGGGATGAAGTTCTTCGGAATGATCCAACAAGGTCAACTGACTTGGGGTGACACCAGTAAATAAGTCGTAGGGACACCGGACTGTGATGTCGGGAGGTGTCATGCGATTAACGTTGCTTGGGTGGTATACTTTTGTGTTTCCTCCACTCTCAACGGATACGGGTATCCCTCGTTGTCGGCCCGCGGTATTTTGGATATTTAATTGTCCATGTTTTATTATTGGGATTTCATTCCATTTTATGGCCGCGTGAGTATTAAGTTTCGGTTCCATGTTTTAATGACGTGTCATATTTATATGGAATGTTTCCGTTAATTAAGGGTCGAGTATTATGTTCCGCCCGAGTTTTTGGTGTTTTGGATTATGAAGTATTATTTACATTTTAGCACATTTGAGTATCGAACTATGACCCCGTTTTGGGTGAGTTACAGGTTGCATCGTTTTCCAAGAAATGTGTGTTTGGGAGCATTGTCTTTAAAAGTGCATATTATGGGAAATTGTGTTGTTTCTATTTTGAAGTACAATGTTTTAAAGGACCTTGCTTTAAACTGGATTCCTTCCTTTTAAAGATATATTCTTTCATGTTAAAACTCTTGAGTTCTCTAGGCGTTAAGCCTAGCCTTTTTATTTGTAGGCATGTGCATCAGGTTTCAAGGTTGGGAGTTGGTTCTAGCAATCCGGTGAAGAGTAGAGCCTTAGCTAGATCCGAAAATAAGTATTCGGTGAAGTTTTCCACATTATGGAGATAGTGACTATGCATTGATATTAGTAGCACCCGTCCCTTATAGTCCGTACATATAAGATGGTATTTGTGTATTGTAGTTGAATCTAAATTTATGGTTGTAGATGATTCATTTATTGATGTATTTAGAAAATTTTAAATAAGTTGCTATTTTCAGATAACCAACGCATTGGTGCTAACCGTGCTAACCAAATTTCGACCAATCAGAAGCTTTCATTTGTTTATGTTAATCAATCAAGGCTATTAAATGTCGAAGGGCATAATTGGAATTCTATATAATCGCCCAATTTAATGCATACCATATTTTAAGGAGGTTTTAAATTTGGTATTTATCTAAACAATAAATGTATTAATTCAAAATTAAAGTTGAATTTGCATGTGTTTATGAATGGAAGTTATCTTTTTCCTTATTTTTAGCATATGTGTTTATGAATGGAAGTTATCTTTTTCCTTATTTTTAGCATTTGATATATTTCTCACGCCATAGCCAATTTCACCAATTTGGTTTTTCTTTTTGTTTTACTAAGATTCAAAATGAACAATTGTAGACAATATACAGAAACACTGTGCACATGTATGCACATATGCATATGTGCACTATCCAAATTGACCAGAAGTTACTTTAAAATTAGCAAATCATCAACGCACATGTACATACTCACAATTCAAACGTGCACATATGCCAATAAAAAGTGTATACATGCATTATGCACATCCCAAAAATTCGAGATGCACATCCATAGCCAATATATATAAATCCTATGTGCAAGTATGCACATATACGCATATAATATTTTTCTACAACCCACATGCACATATGCATATATGCATTTGTGCATGTATGCATTTGTGCATGTATGCATTTGTGCATATATATGCATTTAGAGTAGAGGGACGATTCGTCTCATATAGGAAGAAAAGTTTGAAAGTAGAGGGACGATTCATGTAAATATTTCCAATTCATCGAGTAAGTCGAATCCCTATCTTTCCAAATCCCAATCGCAACACTATCCAACGCGTTGTTGTTATTATTACCACCATTGTTCATCATGTTGTGATGATTGTTGTCGTTTCCGGCGCCGTCTTTATCTTCGCCAACATCTATGTTTCCTTGATATTCGCCAGTGATTGGGACACCGCCGCCGACGGCAGCGGCGGCGATTGTTGTGAGGTTAACGAGGGGACGAGTTTTGGAGGATTTGGGATCTTTGGAGTTAAACTTCCATTGTTGATGTTGTTTGGTTCTTCGTTGAGAATTATCGAAAGTGTGTTGATCTCCGATATCATCTAATCAAACGCTTGGTCTACGCTGTCGTTTTGGTGGAGCTATTACGACGATGTCTGCCGGAATACTGACCGGAGCTCGGCTTCCACCTCCGTTCATTTGACCTTCCGCCGGTGGTTGTAGCTCGGACATTTTTTCTCTGCATCTCATCTCATCAAAAAGCAATGCCCAACCCACGATTTTTGGGATCAAATCCCTAATTGTTTGGGATTTAAATTTGGTAGGTGTATATTCCTCAAATTAAAAGGAGTTGTATTTTGACCAAAACACCCCTGTGCATACATGCATTGTAATTTTTATAACCGTTTTTAATATTTTAATTTAATAAAAAATCAATTAATTATGGACCATTGATCTCATCAATCTACGGTTGAGATTGGTTAGCACGGTTAGCACCAATACGGTGGTTAGCAAATGAATGGGTCTCTATATAATATAAAACCAAATAGTTTTTTTTTTCAATTCTTTAATTACTGTTTAACACTTTTAACTAAACACCCCAAAATATTAACAAAAATGTTTGTTAAAAAACTAATCAAAAGATAAATATGATAATGTGACATCTAGACCCAACTTAGTTCCCAACCCTAGGATTAACCCACTCCCAAGCCCACTTCATGTAATCCCAATCTAGGTATGAGAATGAGACTCGTTCCATTAGAAAATCCGATGTACCCGTTTTGTCGGCCTTGGGATTTCCTGTAAAATTTGGGAACGGGGATGGAGATCCACAAAAGTTAAAAATTGGGGATGGGGACAAACACGAGACCGGGTAACGTGGTCACCGCCTCATCCCCGTATATTAAATAATATAATTTATGAAGAATTAGATCTAGTATCTTTTAGATTTAGGAAGAGTATTTTGATCATTCTTCATATATACATTTTTTTTCTAATTTGTCTTATTTTTTTAGATAAAAACATGAAGAGTCGAAAGTGCTTGATCAAACAATTATGTGTGATGGTGTAATTTTGTTAACATATGAATATTCGATACTCCATGAAAACAAAATTTTGGAAATATTTGAGATTTTAAGTATGGACCATTTTGGATCGACCGTGCTATTTAACACTTTTGATTTATAATATCTCATATAAACGAGAAAAGTTTCCCCAGCTATGGGGAAGTGATCATATTCCCTAGCGAGGAAGGGGACAAATATTAGAGATCGAGGACGGAGATGAGGATTAGGGTTCCCGTCCCATTCCCATACCAATCCCAATCCCAATCCCAATCCCCTTATCTTACATCATCTTGCAGTTTCTTTAAAAAATTAAAAAAATCAAAATCTATATTTCAAAAGTATTATATCTACCTCTTTATTTATTTTTGAGATAACAATACTCATTATATTATTAAAATATCTACTTTTTTAATAAAATATAATTTATCCCTCTTAAAAATATATAAGATCAAAGTTTCTTACTCGTGAAAGTATAATAATTTTTTTTTTATTTAATAAGTATTATTTAATTTAGAGAATTCACACTCTCTTTTACGATCTCTATTTTGGAGAATTTGTGAAAACAAATAATTTCCATTTGAAAAAATCTATTGGAGATTTTATCAACAAAAAAAAGAAAAAAAATGAATCTATTAGAGATACCAATTCATTAATCTTTTTAACCTACAACAACTTCTTACCACATGGATTACTTCCATCAATTTCAACTCTACATTGTTTTCTCCTCAATTGAAGTGAGGTCATTATAACATCTTATTATCGGAGTTCCTCACTAAACACTTTGTTAGATTGGGTGACATAAAATATGTGTTAAACTTAGGTGCCGTTTGTTTTTTAAGAGGTCTAAAGTCTGAAGTCTTATTTTAGTTAGGATTAATAAGAGGTGGTGTGTAAAAAAGTCTGAATGATTCAGACTTAAGAGCTATTAAGAGTTTTTTTTTTTTTAAACAAACAACCCCTTAGTGGCTTCATGATTTATGTACACCTCAATCAGTTAATGTTCATTATGTTAATTTCTTAATGTTTGAAACCCACAATATAATTTACCACAAGTTATATCTCAAATTGGTAATATATTGGACTACCATCATCATATCCTAATGACCCATTCATTTCTACCACATAATCCATTATTGTCTAAGAAATTAACATAATCTTTTTTCCATCAACAGATATCCTATTTGGAGACTTTATAAACTTATATGAACCCTCATAGAAAACAAAGTACCATGACCTTATGTGAAACAACATATATCAAAAAAATTAGACTTCGTAATTGTTGAAGTCAAGGTTTAATAAATATACATTAATCATATATATAGTATTCAAAAATAACACTAGATAATCAACCTTTAGTTGACATTTAAGCATAAATAATAGAGATTAACATAGAACATGCAAAACATACAATACCTACCAAAACTACCCCAATTCTCTTTGGGGTTAAATGCTTATGCATTTGACTGAATCTGTGACAAAGGAATTGAATTAGCCATGAAGATCTTTTTATTATCATAGACAACTGGAAGAAAAATTCAGAGTTTTTATGTGATTACTCGAAAAATAACTAGCGGTTGAATGTCAGTATGAGCATATGTTTTGGATCACAAGTGCAGACATATTTTTGGTGCTTTTTTGTGTGATTGCTCGAAAGATGGGGTGATAGTTTGAGCGCTAATTTTGGATCACAAGCATAAAGATATTTCGGTACGTGAATTAATGAAAGAGGGAAAATGACTAAAGTACTCACCACATGTTAGGTGTGTGATGGCACTTAATGACTTAGAATTGACGAAGTCTAAAACGAGGACCACATCGTTATAATAAAACCTTTTTGGACAAATATACAACAAATGTAAACTTTGTGTTAATGTATATGTGTAGAGGGCCAGGCCTCTGTCAGTATAAGGCCCAAGCCCATATAGTCCATGTATAAATACATTGTACCTTGTAGTCTAGGTGAATATTTCTTATTATTTACTTTTCATATTGTAAGTTTTCTCTCAATCAATATATCGAGGTTTCAAACCTTCAGCATATTCATCGTCTCCTTCAATCATATTCATCTTCTAACATGGTATCAGAGCTGTAGGTTTATTCTTCGATTTCACTGTTCATCGGTTTACTGTTCATCATCACTGTTCATCAGTTCACTGTTCATCCGAACCTCTTGCCGTCTCTCATCACCGTCGCTGTTTCTTTGCTTGCCATCGCCTTTGAATCGATTTTGTTTTGAATCGATTTTGTTTTGACCATCGCCTTTGAATCGATTTTGTTTTGAATCGATTTTGTTTTGATCGATTTTGAACAAAAGCCTTCGCTGTTTGTTTTCTAAAACCCTTGTCGTAGAACCGGAAGTTTACCGGTCAAAACCTCTATCGGTCGAAACATTCTACCGGTCGCAACTTTTAGCGGTCGAAACATTCTACCGGTCGAAACCTTTATCGGTCGAATCACTCTATCGGTCGTAACTTTTATCGGTCTATACCGGTTGCATCTCTTTACCGGTCTATACCGGTCGCACTTCTTTGCCGGTCTATACCGGTCACACCTCCCGGTTCATATCGGACGACCCTCTACCAGTCTATACCAGTCGCATCTCCCGATCCATACCAGACTCTAGTGCATATCTGAACTGTTTCTCACTCCCATGGCTGCCAATCTCAGTCACTCAAATCCCATCTCAGTTATTTTCAATGGTAGCAACTACATTCTCTGGCATCATCATATGACAATTCTGCTAAAATCCCATGGTCTTTACACCTATGTTACTGGTGCATCCAAAGTTCCAATTCAGGAAGCAACTAAGAATGCTGTTAACTTTGCAAAATGCATGAATGAGTGGGACATCAATAATGCTCGTATTCTGGGCTTCATTAATGCCTCCACTACTCCTGAGATCAACCAACAGTTTCTTGGTTATCTTACTGCCAAAAGTCTCTGGGATTTTCTCGCCAAGCGGTACACGTCATCGGGCCTATCTCATCAGTATCAACTGTGGACCACCTTTCAGAGCAAACGTAAGCTTCCTGATCAATCCATAAACTCTTATATCTCTGAAATGCAGTCTCTCAGAGATCATATAAGTCTTGGAGCACCACAAATTTTTGATGAAACAGCTCAACAATTCACCGCCTACTTCAACCAGCTACATTTGATCACTATTCTGATGGGTCTTACTGATAAATTTGAGAATGTTCATGCTTCTCTTCTTCATAGGCAGCCATTACCTACTCTTGAAGAAGCAATATCAGAATTGATAAGTGAAGAAACCCGTCTTCACATGCGCTCACCGATGCCTGCTACTGATAGCGTTCTCTACACGTCTCATCCCAAGTCCAAAGGCAAATGGACCAACAACAATCATTCCAAATCTGTGGGAAAGACGAACACATCTGAGTGTGCCTTTTGCCATTCTACTGCTCATCTTCTCCTTGATTGTCCTATCCGCAAGTGTCGTAGGTGTGGCATCACTCATCCGCGTCATTATGAGTCTGACTGCCCAAAGAACTCAAAGCACACTGGTTCTCAGAACCGGACTCACGCTGTTGCTGGGTCTACTATTACTGATACCGAGGTTTCTCCAGCCTCCTCACCTGACCTAATGGAACTGATGTGTCGCAATCAGGAACTCATGGAGCAGATCATGTCTGGTGCTATGGGTATGAATTCTCCACACTCAGCTGCATCAGGTAACGTATGGCTTTTTGACTTTGGGTGTTGCAATCATATGACACCTTGCACTGATGGTTTTGTTTCTAAGAAACCACCTCAGCATTTTACGTGAGTAAGAACTGCTGACAACACTGGCCTACCGGTATCCTTTAGTGGAAATGTCTTCACTCCTCATATACAATTACCGGATGTTCTAAATGTTCCGAAACTATCTCTGAGCTTAGTTTCGATTGCGCAGCTTCTTGAATCTAATTTGATCATTTTATTTCATTCTTCTGGTTGTGTTGTACAGGATCCAAAGACCAAGCATATCCTTGGACTCGGCCGTAAAGTTGGACGGATGATTGAAGTGGTCTACCTTCGTCTTCCATTACCCTCTTCAAGTCTTGTTGCCTCAATTTCCAGCACTTCTTCTTTTGAGTTGTGGCATGCCCGGCTGGGTCACTTATCTCTAGCCAGAATAAAATCATTAGCTCATTTAGGGGTGTTAGGAAATTGTGTATCAACTGACAATTTTTCTTGTTTATCATGCAAACTTGGCAAACATCATGCTTTACCTTTTGAAATGAATGAGTTTAGTTTTACTTCTTCTTTTGATCTTATTCATTCTGATGTATGGGGACCATCACCACATCCATCCATGGGGGGTGCTCGATATTTTGTTATTTTTATTGATGACCATACATATTTCACATGGATATATCTCATGAAACATCGTTCGGAACTACCCAAAATTTATATTATGTTTGCCCGGATGATTCACACCCATTTCTCAAAATCTATAAAAATTCTTAGAGCTGACAATACTATGAAATACAAAGAGTCATCTATTCTCTCCTTTCTTCAATCTCAGGGGACTCTCTCTCAGTACTCCTGTCCCGGCACATCTCCTCAAAATGGTCGTGCCGAACGCAAACACTGTCATATTCTTGATACGGTTCGCACTCTTCTCATCTCTGCTAAATGTCCAGAACGTTTTTGGGGTGAAGTTGCTTTCACTTCAGTTTATACTATCAATCGTCATCCTACTCCCATCCTTAATAATAAGTCTCCTTATGAGGCTCTTCATGAGGTCACCCCTGCCTTTGAACTTCTAAAAGTTTGGGGTAGTGCTTGTTTTGTTCAACTACAATCTCATGAACATACCAAACTTGAACCTCGCTCCAGGCTTTGCTGCTTCCTTGGATATGGTATTGAGCACAAGGGTTATCACTGCTGGGATCCTATCTCCCAGCGTATTCGTATATATCGTCATGTTACCTTCTGGGAACATGTTCCTTTTTCTTCTATATCCAAGTTTCGTGAGTCTCCTAACTTCACCACTCCGTTCTTCACTGATGCTTCCGTCTCATTGGACTCACTCCAATCTGACATCATATCACCTCCACCTGTTGTTCCAACTCCTTCTGAGTCTGCCTCTCCTTCAGAGTCTCCTGACTTCTCAACCTCAGAATGTTAGACGATCAGATCGGTTAAGACAAGTTCCTTCTCATCTCCGTGATTATCATGTTTATGCTACTCTGCTGTCAAATCACGAACCTACTTCCTACAAGGAAGCCTCCTCTAACCCTGATTGGCAGAAAGTTATGGATGAGGAACTTCAGGCTCTTGACAAAGCTAAGACATGGGAATCTGTCCCTCTTCCGCCAGGCAAGTCACCCATTGGCTCCAAATGGGTATTCAAAATCAAGACAAAATCTGATGGCTCTATTGATCGGTACAAAGCTCGTCTTGTGGCCAAGGGCTTCAATCAATAGTACGGTATTGATTATGAGGATACATTTGCACTTGTTGCTCGAGTCACTTCTGTTCGCAGTCTCCTAGCCATCGCAGCTACAAAACGATGGCCTCTCTTTCAGATGGATGTTAAGAATGCCTTCTTGAACGGTGACTTATCTGAGGAAGTCTACATGACACCTCCTCCAGGCGTTCGACTTCCACAAGGTCATGTTTGTCGTCTTCGGAAGGCTCTTTATGGACTCAAGCAAGCTCCGCGAGCTTGGTTTGAGAAATTCAGTTCCACAGTCACCTCTCTGGGCTTCTCACCCAGCAACTATGATTCAGGACTGTTTACTCGGACCACTGAGGCTGGCACAATCTTACTTCTCCTGTATGTGGATGATATGATTATTACTGGCAGTGACCCTACAGGCATAGCTAATCTCAAGACATCTCTCAGCTCCTGTTTTGAGATGAAGGATCTTAGTTCTTTACACTATTTTCTTGGTCTTGAGGTGCTCTCAGATCCATCGAGAATTTATCTTTGTCAAGCCAAATACACCTCAGATCTTTTGTCAAAAGCTGGGATTACTGACAACAAAACTGCATCCACTCCGCTTGAGCACAACCTTCATTTGGCTCCGAATGCTGGACCTCCTCTGCGTGATCCTACTTTATATCGCCAGTTAGTAGGGTCACTTGTCTACCTGACAGTGACTCGACCTGACATTGCCTATGTTGTTCATACTGTCAGTCAGTTCATGTCTGCACCCTGTTCTAATCACTATGCTGTTGTCCTGCGCATTCTTCGATATTTAAAAGGGACCATGTTTCATGGTCTTCATTTTCCATCCACATCATCATTGACTTTGCGAGGTTTTTCTGATGTTGATTGGGACAGTGACATGACTGATCGTCGCTCCACTACCGGCTACTGTTTCTTTCTTGGAGACTCCCTTATATCTTGGCGGAGCAAGAAACAATCTCTCACAGCTCGATCCAGTACTGAAGCTGAGTATCGAGCACTAGCTGACACGGCTCAAGAACTTGTGTGGTTACGCTGGCTACTCTCTGACATGGGGGCTCCTCAACAGTCTCCAACTCCATTGTGGTGTGACAACAACAGTGCAATTCAGATTGCTCACAATGATGTCTTTCACGAGCGAACGAAGCATATTGAAATTGACTGTCACTTTGTTCGTCAACATGTGACTCGTAAGACTATCCAGCTTCTTCCTATTTCAACTCTTGATCAACCGGCCGACATTTTCACTAAAGCTCATCTACCAGGACAATTTCTTGATCTAGTTTCCAAACTCCATCTGGCTCATTCTTCTCCCAATTAAGTTTGAGGGGGGATGTTAATGTATATGTGTAGAGGGCCCAGGCCTATGTCAGCAAGCCCATATAGTCCATGTATAAATACATTGTACCTTGTAGTCTAGGTGAAGATTTCTTATTATTTACTTTTCATATTGTACGTTTTCTCTCAATCAATATATCGAGGTTTCAAACCTTCAGCATATTCATCGTCTCCTTCAATCATATTCATCTTCTAACACTTTGGACTAATTAACTTGCAAACTAAGCTATACCAGTAGTTTATTAATGATCATTAGTGTACAAGTGTATATCGTGAGATCAATTAGGTCCATATTCCAATTCTCCAAACCAATATGAGAAGGTTGAAAAATTAATCAATAAGTTTTCTTTTGGTAAACTTGTGATTATGTAATACTCTAAAATCTAGAGTAATTTAAATTTTGAAAATTCAGCAATATGACGTTTGTATTTAGAGTGAACCATCCGAAATGGGTAAATATAGAATAGTGTTTACAAACCTGCGGATGAATAATAAAATTGACAACAAACTAATCTAAACCATTTACATCTAGATTACATTGGTTGTCAACCCAGTTACCAAAATAATAATAAGATTGTTTGTACGCTTTGACTCCATAAATTTATCATCTCAAAAATGCCTCAAAATCGATGCTCATCACTGAACCCTTCGGTGCCCTGCCACTAAGGGAACCTGTTATACATGTCATTTAAGAAAAGGTGTTAGGCTTAACGCCTAATGAGAACATACAGTTTATATATAATAATTAAGAAATAAGTTAAATTGCAACAATGGGTAATCTTTTCCAAAGAATGGAGTTTACAATTGCAGTAATAATCACTTAAGACCTTACGGTCCAAAATACATCTTGTGATGATGGGGGACACCCGATTTTTCAAGGATTGTGGTGGAATACAAGAGTAGACCACATTCCAAGTTATTGAGCTCACCATACTAGGATCAAGACTATGAGCTCGTCGGCTCGTACTCAGATGTGGGGGAGGGCACCTCATGATCCTAATCATGCTCATTCGCTAGGATTTACATTTACGATCCACAACTAGTATCCGGTCCCACATAACTGTACCAAGTTGCCACCCCCTAGGGCCCAATGTCTCAACTAGCTACAACGAGATCAAACCCAAAGAAATTAAGTCGACTCTATACCTATGGATCCATTAGTATTAGTCTAGACTTGTCACAATTTCATCTGTGACCAACTATAATCAAACATATAGTTCATGTGAACTGATAAACCAATATCACTAAATCTTTAGAGAGAGAAAGTAGAGAGAGAGAGACAAAGTAGCGCAAAGTAGAAATTGATTAAAGTGTGCATTTGTTTCTTACAAGGAGCAAAGACCAAAGGGACTTAAATACCCTTGGTCAATACTACACAGTATAGGACTCTAAACATAGTATTTGACCAAGCCCTATAAATACAATGATTACTATAAAATCAGACCTAACAATCTCCCCCTTAGTAATCATTGGCGCTTTGGTCTTCAAAAATTCATCTTCTAAATCAGTACGGACCAATAAAGCGACTTTGTGAAGCTTTCTGACTTTTAAGAAAAAATTTCTTCTCAGCATCTTTCAGATTAAGTTGTTTTTGCTGCTTGACCTCTAGACGATACACTTCTTTTGAATAACCTTGAATGAACTGTGGTGTTCGGAGCAGGAATAGCAAAAGAATCATTTGTAGCTGAGAGAATAGAATCTTTAAGCGAATCTTGATTAGCAGATAAACATTTGAGCTCTTTGTCTCGTTAACTTCTCCTTGACTTCTCTGATTTCTCCCCCTCATGACCTTGATGAACTGGTTCAACTAGGTCATGCCAATGTTGGAGACGAGACAGCTTAAGATCTGCAAAATCAAATAAACAGAGAAAACAGAGGAGGTTTGCGCATCACATTGGGTGCGCAAAGCAAAGTTTGCGTTTCAAGAAGGATACGCAAAGCAAGGTTTGCGTTTCACGAAGGAAGCGCAAAACGAGGTTTGCGTGCCATGATGGATGCGCAAAGCTGACTTAAACTCAGACAAAGTTTACCTTTTGAAGCCCTTTGACTCCCCCTACACAAATGCACTAGATATGACAATTCAAATTAGCATTCATATAAAGAAAATCAGATACTCCCCCTCAAAAACAGATATAATCTTTGAAAAATATTCTCTTTGTTCACTCCCCCTTAAATAATGCATAAACCCATTAAAATATAGTTATGAGAACACAATGATCAAATATTAATGTAGAAAGAAAAATATACTGAATGTAAATTTTGAAACGACTAAACATATAAAATTTTAAACACTAAACAAATAATATTCTACTTAGTAAAATATCACAGATTTATCAATCATTTGAAATCAAATATATGTTGTTGGATACAGAAACAAGTTTCGTTGCATATCAAGTTAAAACATGTTCAGTTTCAAAAACTTCCATCAATCTATTCAGTGTGCTCGCATGCGAATCTTCGATTAGCTTCAAGAAAATGAAATTCTAAAAATACTATAGAGAACGTTGCATGTACTAACACTAATCCATCAAAAATTAAGATTTTCACAAATTTATAGGTTTATCGCAACTCAAACATATCACCAAGTATCATGAGATATGTGCTCATTGCAAGGTTCTAAAAAACGCGCCATGGCGCCGCCATGGCGCCGATGCGCCACCTTGCCGCCACGTTTTTACCCTTGGCGTCGATGTATGGCGTTAAGCTTCATAAGGCACGCCATGGCGCGTTATGGCACGTTATGGCGTTACGTTACGTTATGGAGTTATGGCATTAAGCTTCCTAAGGCACGCCATGGCGCGCCATGGCGCGTTATGGAGTTATGGGGGGAAATTGTACTTTTCTAAAACTTGTAAATTTACATGGTAAAAAAGTCAAAATCTAAAAGGTCAAAATTAAATATTTTAAACCCTAGAATTTCACTTCCCATTCTCCCTTTCTCTCTCTGTTTCTCAATTCTCAGTCACGATCACGTGGGGGAGTTATGATTTTTTGGGGAGTTTATGATTTCTTGATATCATTTTTGTAAACTTTGTATATTTGATATCAAATCAATTCATGGTTCTTTTGTTTTTTTATATGATATAAAACTCCCATTATTATATATATATATATATATATATATATATATATATATATATATATATCTTTGCCGCCTTGGTGCCGCCATGAAAAACGCCATGGCCTCGCCGTAACTCGTAAGGCTTGAGGCTTGACCTCGCCGCCACGCCGCGCCGCGCGCCATTTAGAACCTTGGCTCATTGGCATCTTTTAGCATTGTGCACATTGGCATCTTAACATGAGTGTGCTCTTTGGCATCTTTTAAGCGCGTGCACTTTGGCATCTTTACAATCAAGAAGTTTATTAAGTAAAGAACATGTCGTAAACGTAACTTTCTATCTGACCCTATTGCAGGATTTGGGTCAGCCGCTCCCAGACCAGTTGGCCTTAGGGGACTAGGTGTCAAGCACCCCTTGGAACTTACTCTCCCAGATCAGAAAGGCTACATCGACATATCCTAAACCCATTCATACCAGTAAAACATGACTTTCGATCTGGTTCTATTGAAGGATTTGGGTTCGATCACTCCTAGATCAATTGACCTTAGGGGACCAGATGACAAGCATCCCACAGAACTTACTTTCCCAAACCAGAAAGGTTACAGATACAAACTTTTAAACTTAGAGATTTCTGATTTATAAGAATTTAATAATCATCTCAAACACAAGGTTTTACGTCTAAGTGCTTAGCCCATATTTTCATTACAATCCAAAATTCCGACTTTTTAGGTTTTCTAAGCATTGTAAACTATAAATATTCCGAATCACACAACTTTAAAGTAAAAAAAAAAGTTACAAACATGTTGCTAACTTTTCGACTTTGGTTAGAATTGAAATTTGAACATATAAGAACTTTAATATAAACAAAGCAACTTGAAAATTTATCCTAGACACACATTTTATTCAAAAGAAAGAAAATTTGTAAAACTTTACTTTATAGTGTGAATCCAAGATCACTGATTCTTAGAGAGAGAAAGTAGAGAGAGATATTGAAGTGCAAAGTAACAAAATCAGATTAATGTGCGCGTTAGTTCTTACAAGGAACAAGACCAAAGGGACATAAATACCCTTGGTCAATACTACATAGTATAGGACTCTAAACACAGTATTTGACCAAGCCCTATAAATACAATGATTACTATAAAATCAGACCTAACAATCTCCCCCTTAGTAATCATTGGCGCTTTGGTCTTCAAAAATTATCTTCTATAACAGCACGGACCAACAAAGCGACTTTATGAAGCTTTCTGACTTTTTAAGAAAAATTTCTTCTCAACATATTTCAGATTAAGTTGTCTTTACTGTCTTGAGCTCTAGACGATACACCTCTTTTGAATGATCTTGAATGAACTGTGGTGTTCGGAGCAGGAACAACAAAAGAATTAGTTGTAGCTGAGAGAATAGAATCTTTGAGCGAATCTTGATCAACAGATAAACATTTGAGCTCTTTGTCTCTTTAAAATCTCCTTGACTTCTCCCCCTCATGACCTTGATGATCTTGATCAACTTGGTCATGCAAATGTTGGAGACGAGACAGCTTAAGATCTGCAAAATCAAAGAAACAGAGAAAACAGAGGAGGTTTGCACTTCATGTTGGATGCGCAAACCAAGATTTGCGTTTCAAGAAGTAAGCGCAAAACAAAGTTTGCGGTTGAAGAAGGAAACGCAAAGCAAGGTTTGCGTTTCACGAAGGGAGCGCAAAACGAAGTTTGCGGGTCATGCTGGAAGCGCAAATCTGACTTAGAAAAAATTTACCTTTTGAAACCCTTTGACTCCCCTACACAAATGCACTAGATATGACAATTCAAATTAGCATTCATATAAAGAAAATCAGATACTCCCCCTCAAAAACAGATATAATCTTTGAAAAAAAAATATTCTCTTTGTTTACTCCCCCTTGAATAATGCATAAACCCATTAAAATATATTTATGAGAACACAATGATCAAAAATTAATGTAGAAAGAAAAATATACTGAATGTAAATTTTGAAACAACTAAACATATAAAATTTTAAACACTAAACAAATTAAATTCTACAGAGTAAAATATTACAATTTTATCAATCATTTGAAATCAAACATATGTTGTAGGATACAAGAACAAGTTTCATTGCATATCAAGTTAAGACATGTTCAGTTTCAAAAAACTTCCAGCAATCTATTCAGTGTGCTCACATGCGAATCTTCGATTAGCTTCAAGAAAATGCAATTCTAAAAATATTATAGAGAACTTTGCATGTACTCACACTAAGCCATCAAGAATTAAGATATTCATAAATTTACAGATTTATCGCAACTCAAACATATCACCAAGTACCATGAGATGTGTGCTCATTGGCATCTTTTAGCATTGTGCACATTGGCATCTTGACATGAGTGTGCTCTTTGGCATCTTCTAAGCGCATGCACTTTGGCATCTTTTGATCAAAAAGTTTATTAAGTAAAGAACATGCCGTAAACGTAACTTTCTATCCGACCCTATTGCAGGATTTGGGTCAGCCGCTCCCAGACCAGTTGGCCTTAGGGGACTAGGTGTCAAGCACCCCTTGGAACTTACTCTCCCAGATCAGAAAGGCTACATCGACATATTCTAAACCCATTCATACCAGTAAAACATGACTTTCGATCTGATTCTATAGAAGGATTTCTGTTCGATCACTCCCAGACCAAATGACTTTAGGGAACCAGATGACAAGCATCCCGAGGAACTTACTTTCCCAAACCAGAAAGGTCACAGGTACAAACTTTTAAACTTAAAGATTTCTGTATTTTAAGAAATTATAACTCATCTCAATCACTCAGGTCAACATCTAAGTGCTTAGCCCATATTTTCATTCCGATCTATAATTCTGATTATTTAGGAAGTCTAAGCAAAGTAAACTATAAAAATTCCGAATCACACAACTTAAAAGCAGTAATAAAAGTTTCAAACATGTTGCTAACTTTTCGACTTTTGTAAGACTTGAAATCTGACCATATAAAAACTTTAATATAAACAAAAGAACTTGAAAATTTATCCTAGACACATATTTTATTCAAAAGAAAGAAAAAAATATAAAACTTTACTTTATAGAATAAAATTTGTAAAGATTTAAACTTTTAACTGATATTTAGTCAGAACAAAATAAAATTCAACTATTTCATCTTTTACATTTTATAAAATAAATTTGTGACTCATATTAAAAAAATTGGGTTATACAAATTCACGAGATAGATAAACAAGCTCAGATTCTTAAAACATTGAGAAAAACTGGAATAACATCATATACAGAGATATATGCAGCGGAAATAAAATTGATGTACTCACAGTATCTCATTTAGTCAGAAGCTTAAATCATTGAAGAACGAGTTCTAAACTGATTTGTTTAGAAGTCGTAGACTATGAAGTACGGGTCCTGAGCTAAAGTACTCAGAAGCCAATATTCTCTTACTCCCCCTTAACATGTGATGCCTGCAACTTTAAATCAGATTGATATTTGGGTACCCACTTAAACTTGGGCCTATGTTTGTTAGTTGCAGTTCGTATGGGGAAACAATAAGCATATTTGATATGAGAAGCATGAAGAATATCATCAGAATAATAAGCACAATCATCAGAAGAGAAAGCATAATCATCTGAACTAGAATCAGAAGACGAATATGAGACATTTTTGGAAATTTGGATCATTTGCTTTATAGAATATTTGGAAATTTTATTACACACAACAAATGAATCACTATGATAAAATTTGTCTACATATCGATCTCCCTCAAACTTAGAATCAGTAAATTTCAGCTTCGCTCTCCAGATCTGCTTCTTTGATCGAGCGCTCAAAGCCCTATCTGTAAGAATTGAATCGGAAGAATTAGAACTGTCAAAAAGAACTATATCTCGTTTCTTTGACTTCTTTGACCGTCTTCTTTTACGCTTAGATTTATAATATTGATCATTGAGCGTAAAAGATTCATCAAGAATTTTAGACTTAATATTTAAATCAGAAGAAATAAATTTATCCAAGCAACCAATCTGATCAACTAATAAATCTGAATTTGCCTCAGAGTCTGAATAATTTTGAGAAAAGATTTTAAAATTTGAAACTTCCTTTTTATTTTCCTTAGAATCAGAAGATAGACTAGAAATAGAATCTGATTTTTGAGAAAATAAATTTTCTTCAAGACTAGACATTATGAAAGAAAGAATAATATCAGATTCAATTTCCTTTAAAATATTTTGATCTTCTATCTTATCTTCAAGATCGATGATTTTGCCTTCTAAAACTAACGGAGGAGTATATTTTTTCGAATCATAAATGATTGGAGAAATATTTCCTTTATCAGAATCAGGTGCATAAGGAGCAAAATCATCAGACATTGAAGATTTGATAGGAGATATATTATTTAAAACTCTTCTACCTATCCTTGATTTTTCAGGAAAATATTTGGCATTTTCACTTGTGTATACAAAAGGAATTTCGATTTTCTTATTATTCATCCTTTTCTCATTTTTCATTTCTAACACTTGCTTCTCATTCATCCAATCAATCTTAAATTGAGGAGCATAATGAGCAAGAGTCAGATAATCGTATTTATATAAAGTTGGGGATTTTTCAATCGCATTGTTTAAACAATGAGGATTTTCAAAACCAAGTCCCCACCTTTGTTTTAAAGCCTCTTCACTCCTCGGTTTGTTCATATAAATTGTTTGTTCAGATTGGTCTATTCGATAAAGTTTTTCTTCTAATTTATTTATTTTATCCGAAAATTCATCTTTTAAATTAGTCATAGCCGTCAAAGACTCAAGATAAGTCTTATTTGAATTTTCCAAATCATCCAATTTCTTTTGAAATATGTCTTTATTATTTTCTAAAATTGATTTTTCATCTTTCAAAGAAATTTTCAGTTTATCAATCAAATCTGACTTTTCGGAATTTAAATTCTTTTCAGATAAAATCTTTGAACGTAAATCAGATAAAGCAGTTATCATGATATCAAACTGAGAGGTAATAAATTTGTAATCAAATTCAGAGAATACCTCATCCTCATCTGTTTAAGAGTCGTCTGACTGGTCATCTCCGATCAAGCACATCTAAGCGATCTCGACATTTGAAGCTTCATCATCGGAATAATCCAGCCAGAATTCATCCACGACCATCAAAGCAGTTCCGTTCTCTCTCTTTTCAGCCAATTCCACTTTCTTTCTGTAGTATGCCGAATCCCTAACCACCTTTGCTCTACACTCCTTTGACATCTGACCCGACTTTCCGCAGTTGTAGCAAGTAGCATTCTTTAGCTCGGGTACTTTCACTTTAGGACCGGAAGTGAAGCGAGAAGAGTTGGAACCCGACTTTGGTTGGAACTTCTTCTGGTAGTGCTGAGAAAGAAGGATCATTGCTTTCTATAAAGCCTCGCCATCATCTTCAGTTGATCTGGTGTAAGCATTTTCAGACAATGCTTGTTCAGATATTTGCTTCGTGAGTAGAGCAACCGGATCTACTGTTTTCTTCTTTTTATCCATCTTGGCCTTTTTATCTAACACCAAGCTTTCATCAGTCATCAGAATCTCGTAAAGTTCTTGAATCTGCATTGTGGAGATTCTGACATCATTCCTTAATCTGTGGCATGATTTATTCCACTCAGACTGAAGAGCATTAAGGAATTTCAGATTCGTCTCAAGAGCATTCTTTTCCACTTTAATCTTTCTGAGATCATTAATCACAGTGCAAAACCGGTCAAAAGTCACCTTCAGAGATTCATTGTCCTTTGCCTTAAATTCCTCAAAGTTATTCATGAAGCGTGTCTGGCGTATTTGAGTAGCAACTGATGACCCAAGCATGATCTTTTCTAACTGAGTCCACATCATGTTTGGATTATGCTTGAAACAATCAATTCTATTGTAGATTGAGTTAGGCAGTGCTAGCATCAAATTGGACTTTGATTCTCTATCGGCTTTTTCATGTTTGATTTCATCATCAGTCAAAGGAATGTCATTTTTCGGTCTGATGAATGGTCCTTCGGTAAACGACTTCATCATATTTTCTCTATTTGTCTGACGCTCAATGAAATTTATGAACCTATCTTGCCACTGTGTAAACTCATCTTCGTTGATTAAGACTGGTGGACGAGTATCAGTTCCCAATTGCATCATCAGATCATTTGAGTAGAATCTTGCTTGGAGAGCAAACTTGGCAGAATCCATTGCTGATGTACCAGAAAATCAAAAATCAGATTGAATTGAAAAAATTCGGAAAAAAAAATTAAAAATTGAAAATTTGAAAAACACTTGTTATGACACAAAGTTTAAAAAAAATAAAGATGACACACTAAAAAAAAATTCCAGACTCTTTTTTTTTTTTTTTAACTAAGAAAGGGAGACGCGCAAGATGAGGTTTGCGATTCAAGATAGAACCGCGAACTGAACTGAACCGCAAACTAGAGGTTTGCGTTTGCTTAGAGAGACGCAAAGTGAACTTTGCGTTTGCTTTGAGAAACGCAAAGTGAACTTTGCGTTTGCCTTTGAGAAACGCAAACTATGACTTTGCGTGTTAAACTAGAGCCGAGAACTTTAAGCTTTGCGTTTCCAACGTGAATCGTAAACCTGAAAAATCACTAATACACGAGTTAGACACGCAAAATATATGAATGACACGCAAAGATTATGATAGACACGCAAAGATTATGAATGAAACGCAAACTGATTAAAGAACTCAAAATCTTCAAAAAAACTCGATTATAACACAAAATGTGATGAAATTTCCTTTTACAAACTTGATCGAAAACAGATTTTCAACTCATTTCAAACAAATATTTCGATTAAAATTTACTAAAACTGAAAAACATGTATGTAACAGTACATAAACTCGTGTTTTCCAGAAAACACAAAATCGAAGAATCGGAGATTAAAAACTGAATTTTATGCAAAACTATATGAAACAAAAGTGATTGATTATCAAAAACGAGTCTAATGAGCTCAAAATCAACACAATTAGATCACAAACAGATCAAAATTTTATGAGAAATCAAGAAAACGAGATTTTCTTGAAAAGTTCAAGAAAATCGATCAAAATTTTGATTTCAATCACAAATTCAGATTAGAAAATGCAATCTCTCAATCCTCTCAAGATTCAGATGGCTCTGATACCAATTGTGAATCCAAGATCACTGATTCTTAGAGAGAGAAAGTAGAGAGAGAGATATTGAAGTGCAAAGTAACAAAATCAGATTAATGTGCGCGAACAAGACCAAAGGGACTTAAATACCCTTGGTCAATACTACACAGTATTTGACCAAGCCCTATAAATACAATGATTACTATAAAATCATACCTAACATATAGAATAAAATTTGTAAAGATTTAAACTTTTAATTGATATTTAGTCAGAACAAAATAAAACTCAAATATTTCATCTTTCACATTATAAAAATAATTTGGTCTCAAAAAGAAAAATTTGGGTTATACAAATTCAAAAGAAAGATAAACAAGCTCAGATTCTAGAAAAGAATAAAGAGAAAAACTGAAACACATCATTATCAGAGATAAAATGCAGCGGAAATAAAATTGATGTACTCACAGTATCTCATATAGTCAGAAGCTTAAAAGCTTTGAAGAACGAGTTCTAAACTTATTTGTTTAGAAGTCGTAGTCTATGAAGTACGGGTCCTGAGTTGAAGTACTCATAAGCCAAAATCTTTCAGCTTTGAAGTCCGGGTTTTGAACTGTTGTGTTCAAAATCCATTCTTTCTCTTACTCCCCCTTAACACGTGATGCCTGCAACTTTGAATCAGATTGAGACTTGGGTACCCACTTGTATTTGGGCCCGTGTTTGTTAGTTGCAGTTCGTATGGGGAAATAATTAGAAGAATTGATACGAGAAGCATGAGAAACATTATCAGAATAATAAGCACAGTCATCAGAAGATAAAGCATAATCATCTGAACTAGAATCAGAAGACGAATATGAGACATTTTTGGAAATTTGAAACATTTGCTTTATAGAGTATTTTGAAATTTTATTACAATAAGCAAATGAATCACTTTTATAACAATTGTCTACATATCTATCTTCCTTAGTCATAGGAACATTTGATGTCCGCCTCGCTCTCCAGATTTGCTTCTTTGACCGGTTCAAAGTCCTATCTGAAAGAATGGAATCTGAAGAATTAGAATTGTCAGAAAGAACTGTATCATGTTTCTTTGACTTCTTTGACCGTCTTCTTTTACGCTTAGGTTTATAATATTGATCATTAATCGTAAAAGATTCATCAAGAATTTTAGACTTAATATTTAAATCAGAAGAAATAAATTTATCCAAGCAACCAATCTGATCAACTAATAAATCTGAATTTGCCTCAGAGTCTGAATAATTTTGAGAAAAGATTTTAAAATTTGAAACTTCCTTTTTATTTTCCTTAGAATCAGAAGATAGGCTAGAAATAGAATCTGATTTTTGAAAAAATAAATTTTCTTCAAGACTAGACGTCATGAAAGAAAGAATAATATCAGATTCAATTTTCTTCAATATATTTTGATCTTCTATCTGATCTTCAAGATCTATGATTTTTCCTTCTAATACTAATGGAGGAGTATATTTATTCGAATCATAAATGATTGGAGAAATATTTCCTTTATCAGAATCAGGTGCATAAGGAGCAATAAAATCACCAGACATTGAAGATTTGATAGGAGATATATCATTTAAAACTCTTCTTCCTCTTCTTGATTTTTCAGGAAAATATTTTGCATTTTCACTTGTATAAACAAAAGGAATTTTATTTTTCTTGTTATTTGTCCTTTTCTCATGTTCGATTTCTAACACTTGCTTCTCATTCATCCAATCAATTTTAAATTGAGGAGCATAATGAGCAAGAGTCAGATAATCGTATTTATATAAAGTTGGGGATTTTTCAATCGCATTGTTTAAACAATGAGGATTTTCAAAACCAAGTCCCCACCTTTGTTTTAAAGCTTCTTCACTCCTTGGCTTGTTCATAAAAATTGTTTGTTCAGATTGGTTTCTTCGATAAAGCTTTTCTTCTAACTTATTTATTTTATCTGAAAATTCATCTTTTAATATGGCCATGTTAGTCAAAGACTCAAGATAAGTCTTATTTGAATTTTCCAAATCATTCAATTTCTTTTGAAAGATGTCTTTTGTATTTTCTAAAATGGATTTTTCATCTTTCAAAGAAATTTTCAGTTTGTCAATCAAATCTGACTTTTCAGAATTTAGATTCTTTTCAGATAATAACTTAGAATGCAAATCAGACAAAGCAGAAATTATGATATTTATCTGAGAGGTAATGAAATTATAGTCAAATTCTGAATATACCTCATCCTCATCAGTATCAGAATTATCTGACTGATCGTCTTCAACTAAGCACAAATGGGCGATCTCAACGTTTGCAGTTTCGTCGTCAGAGTGATCCAGCCAGAATTCTTCCTCGGCCAGCAAAGCAGTTCCGTTTTCTCTCTTTTCTGCTAGTTCCATTTTCGTCCGGTAGTAAGCTGAATCCCTAACCTTCTTAGCTCGACACTCCTTTGAGTAGTGGCCCGACTTTCCACAGTTATAACAAGATGCAGTCTTCGGCTCGGGTACTTTTACTTTAGGACCAGAAGTGAAGCGAGAAGTGTTGGAACCCGATCGAGGTTGAAACTTCTTCTGGTAATGTTGAGAGAGAAGGATCATAGCTTTTTGTAAAGCTTCGCCATCATCTTCAGTTGATCCGGTGTACGCATTTTCAGACAATGCTTGTTTAGATAATTGCTTCGTGAGGAGAGCAACCGGATCTATTGTTTTCTTCTTTTTATCCTCCAGTTTGGCCTTTTTCTCTATCACCAAGCTCTCATCAATTAGCAAAATCTCGTATAATTCTTGGATTTGCATAGTGGAGATTCTGACATCGTTCCTCAGTCTATGACAAGATTTATTCCATTCAGGTTGCAATATGTTGAGGAACTTCAGATTTGTCTCAAGCTCAGTATTTTCAACCTTAATCTTCCGAAGATCATTGATTACGGCACAAAAATGATCAAACACAGTCTTTAGTGGCTCCCCGTCCTTGGCTTTGAATTCTTCAAAATTATTCATGTAGCGCGTATGCCTGAGTTGAGTAGCTACTGAAGAACCAAGCATAATTTTCTCAAGATGTTGCCACATCAGATTAGGATGAGTTTTGAAACAGTCAATCCTGTTGTATACAGAGTTTGGCAAGGCCAACATTAGATTTGCTTTAATATCCCGATCAGCTTGATAAGCAGACAACTCTTCATGTGTGTACTCTTTAGTAGGCTTGTATAATCCAGAAGCCAATTTGGGTCTGTCGAATGGTCCTTCAGATAAAATGGTTATCATGTCATTTCCATTCTTTTGTCGTTCAATAAAGTTCAGGAACCGATCTTGCCACTGTGTAAACTCGTTTTCATCGATTAGTACCGGTGGACGATTTTCTGTACCCAATGACATCATAATGTCATTTTTGTAGAACTGAGCTTGAAAGCCAAATTTTGCAGAATCCATAGATGAGAAAAAAAAATTCCCAGACTCTTTTTTTTTTTTTAAATCTAAGTCTGGAACATGCGCAAAGTAGATCTTTGCGTATCAGGAAGGTAACGCAAACAAGAGCTTTGCGTTGACAACTAGAAACGCAAACTAAGACTTTGCGTTTTGAACGTGAAGTGCGAAGAAGGCTTTGCGTGTGAAGAGAGATGCGCAAAGTATACTTTGCGGGTTGAACTTGAAACGCGAACCAAGAGCTTTTAGGACGAAGGCAGAAACGCAAATCAAACTTTGCATATGAAGAAGGGAGTGCAAACTTCACTTTGCGTATGCAGAGGGAAGCGCAAAGCAGACTTTGCGTTTGTAGAGGGAAGCGCAAAGCAGACTTTGCGTTTATAGAGGGAAGCGCAAAGCAGACTTTGCGTTTGAAGCTAGATGCGAAAACCTGAAAAACAAGATCAAGATTAGTAGAACACGCAATTCAAAAGATGAACATGCGCAAACGATGATGAATGAAGCGCAAAGTGGAAGAACATGCGCAAACACAGAAACTCAAATATAACATGTAAAATCGAATGAAAACAAGAAATTTATGCATGAAAAACACACACTGATTATCGAAAACACCTTTTTAACACAATTCAAACAACAATTTCGATTAAAAAACACTAAAACTCAAAATCTTCGATGAAACAGTACGTGGACTCGTTTTCCCAGAAAATTTCAATTTCACAAAATCGATGATCTAAATCAGTTTTTCTTGAAAAACAACCTGAAACAAATGTGATCGATTATCAAAAACGAAACTAATGAAATCAAAAACAACACAATTCGATCACAAACAGATCCAAATTTTATGAGAAATCAAGAAAACGAGATTTTCTTGAAAAATTCAAGAAAATCGATCAAATTTTCGATTTCAATCACAAATACAGATTAGAAAAAGTAATCTCTCAATCCTCTCAAGATTCAAACAGGCTCTGACACCAATTGATAAACCAAGATCACTAAATCTTTAGAGAGAGAAAGTAGAGAGAGAGAGAGAAAGTAGAGAGAGAGAGACAAAGTAGCGCAAAGTAGGAATTGATTAAAGTGTGTGTTTGTTTCTTACAAGGAGCAAAGACCAAAGGGACCTAAATACCCTTGGTCAATACTACACAGTATAGGACTCTAAACACATTATTTGACCAAGCCCTATAAATACAATGATTACTATAAAATCAGACCTAACATGAACAATCCCAAAATATTTTTTTACTTTCTCAATAATAGATTTTCCAACTTTTACCATCGTAACAATAATCACCATTGTAGTAATTCAATCACCCATATAATTTCATTTTTCCCATTGACACTTTTATTCAAGAAAAAATCCATGGTATATGAAAATCATAAATAGAGGTAGAAGCATTTATGTAGATATTTAATCATAGATGTGTAGAACACATCACATTTATAACTCAAACATAAGATTTACAATCATATTTTCAAAATAGTGAGAAAACCCTAAAAATCTCCAAAAATACAAAGTTAGGTCAAAATAAGTTTCAACAAAGAAATATTAATAAGGAGATGATTAGAAGTTTAAAGTGTTAGTTTGACATGTATAAAGTTTTAGAAAACAAGGATGAACTCACAATATGGGTTTTAGCACAATCCTAGCAAAACTCTAGAATGGAGAGGATGACACTAGCATTTGAGGATGAGAAATCTTCACAAGGTAAGCTTACAATCACCTAATCAACAATCATAAAAGCATATGAGCGAGGTTGTTAGGGGAATTAAGGAAGAGAGATGAAAGTTGAGGATTCTTACTCCAAATCTGCAGAGAAAAACGAGCTCCAACTAATCAAAATAAATGCCAAATGACCTAAAAATCGAAGCTGGGTAATAAATACCCGTTGGGTACCAGCGACTATGCCTATGCGACAATGATAGTGTCAAAGTCGTTGGGTAATGTCGCACCAATCACCCCACCTTCTATTTGTTTGGTGCGATTGTGACACAGCGACAGTGACCATGTCACAGTCGCCCAACACCACACGGGCCTCGAAACTTGGCGTTTTACACACAAAAGCCACCCTGTTCACCTTGGGGCTCAGGTTAAGACTTTTCTATGCGAACAAAACCATATATGAACTCTAAAGAGGTATTCAAGGCTCTTATGGAAATTCCGTGTGTTACAGATTAAAATTAAGGATCTTATGACTATTTAGTTGAAAATTTAATCATAGTTTTTGAATTTGGTACTTATAATTGAAAGATGAAGGGTTGTTTACTTTCATAAAAGCTTCTTATTCGATCAAATATTGATTATTGTATTTGTATTTAAAATTTTAAATTAGATTGGTGATGCTCTTACTCATTCAGCGACCAACCATTTATCTACGAGTTTAATGACCATATAGAGCTTCTTAATTCATTCTATGTTTAATTCAAGATTACTGGTAGACAACCCTTAGGGTGCGTTTGGTTTGCGGGAATGGATTGGAATAGATTGGATTTCAAGTAAGGATTTGGATTTGAAAGGATTTGGATTTGGATTTGGGGGGATTTGGATTTGGATTTGGAGGGATTTGAAATCCCTTCATGTGTTTGGATAAGAATTTGAAATTCATCAGGCTTTAGAATCCATCGGATTTGGATTTCAAATCCAGAACCAATGCCAAGGATTTCCAAATCTATCATATGAGGGATTTTAAAATGGTCAACGGATTTGAAATCCGATCAACAAAATCCTTTCCTGCAAACCAAACGCAAGATTGGAATGGATTTGAAATCCAAATCCCTCCAACTCCATTCAAATCCCGCAAACCAAACGCGCCCTTAATGGACTAAAATGTTTGATACAGTATGATATTTTAGTACTGAGTTCATTTGTTTTGTTTTTCTTTCGGATCAACATGATGATAAAAAAGGACTTAACAATAAACGGGTTTTCTATTAAAGAAACATTTATTATGATCCACTTTCTTGAGATTGACAATCTTAGCTACTTGATATTGCAAATTACAAGCTTCGTTAAATGCATTTTTCTTATCCAATACCAAACGCATTATTGATGTGTATGTTATGCAAATGGTAATGAACTCGACGAGACAAGCGAGAGTGATACAAGGCTTTGCTCTTCTTCTTCAAACACATTTGGCATAGTGCTCGAACATTGTATAGGGATATTTTTGCTAGGATTAACCAGTTGTAAAACATTTTAGGGTTTTAATTTGATATGAGTAGTTTAGTAATTTGTCGATCTTATCTCATTTACCTAGTTTTGGTGGGATAAAAAAGTGCATTTTGGACCGCTGAGTCCTGTACTATCCCACTCTAATGTTGTGTCAAGAATGGGATAGGACGACACTGAATATTGGACGCAACCACAACGAAGAACGCCATTTTTATAGTTTTTTTTCATAGAAACTGAGCGCAACCACAACAAAGAACGTCGTGTTCTATACAAATCAAGTATGACCATAAGTTTTAGATTATCCCAATTGCTTTGGTTCTCTTTCAACTGTTGCTTCTTGACCGTTAGTCCCTTCACCGGATAAAAGTTGTCGTAACCTTAATGGAAAGCTCAATCTTAGGGTACCCACCATAAGATTTCACAACTACTTCTCTTCTACTCCTCTACACTCCTTTATACTGCAAAACAAACACAAAAGGCATCAAATTCTAATCAAACAACCTAACAAATCCTAGATAATCGATTAAATCATAAAAATCTTATAGAAAAACAAAGAGGGTCCTATACTTCTTTAAAAACTTGTGGGTTAAAGGTTGTGTCTCCATGAACAAAAACTTGTGCTAAACTGCTCACCTTTACTTCTTCAAATACCAAGGTAAGACCAAAAAGTGCAGCAATAGGTTTGAAGGAATTGGAATGGAATTTGGATGGAATGGAATATGTCAAAGGAATTTGACTTTGAAGGAATTGGAATGGAATGTTATCAGGTTTGACCACTTGTTTGGTTGACAGATATTTGAATGGAATTTGTTAAAGGAATTGGAATCTATCTGTTTGGTTCACATAATGTAGCTTTGTAATTGGATTGAAATATTAGTAAATGACCAAAATACCTTATTTGAAACTTTTGAATTCGAAATCCAACTATTGTGGATCAAATCGGTGGCGTTTGGCGGTGGTTCAAATCGGTGGTGGTCGGTGACGGTTCAAATCGGTGGTGGTCGGCAGTGGTTCGGAACGATGGTTAAGATCGGTGGCGATTCAGAACGGTGGTGATCGGAGGCGGTTCAGATTAGTGGTGGTCAGCGGTGGTTCAGAACGGTGGTGGTCGGGCGGTTCAAATCAGTGAGGTTCGACGGTGGTTCAGAATGGTGAGGGTCGGCGGTGGTTCAGAACAGTGGTGGTCAGCGGAATTTCAGATCGGTGGTGATCGGCGATGGTTCAGATCAGTGATGGTTGGCGGTGGTTCAAAACAACGGTTCAGAACGAAGAGGGTCGGCGGCGGTTCAAAACGGTGAGGGTCGGTGGCGGTTCAGAACAATGAGGGTAGGCGGCAGTTCAGAAGGGTGGTGGTCGGCGGCGGTTTAGAACGGTGGTGATCGATGATGGTTCATATCAGTGGTGGTCGACGACGGTTCATATCTATGGTGGTCAGCAACGGTTTAGAACGGTGGTGGTCGGCGGCGATTCAGATCGGTGAGGGCCAACGATGGTTCACAACGGTGGTGGTCGACGACGGTTCACAACAGTGGTGGTCGACGGTATTATGTGAACCACCATGTGCTTCCTCATGGTACCCTACAACAATGCCACAATCTGAAATTATAACAACTTTGCATAAATCATATCATCTTTATCATCTTTATGATATGATTTTGATTATTTAATTTATTATAGCTTGCATTTGTATTTTTATCAATAATTTTGGCTTTTTTGATTAAAGCCTTATACACTACTGACTCATATATTGTAAATACATCTCTTCATTTTAGGCAATAAGAGAGGGGAAAACACCATTGGTGAAATCATACCAAATTTGAATGGAAACAAAGAAACTGAAACCTTACCTGATTTTAAGTAACTGTGAAAGTAAACAATGAAACTCAAATCAATGGTGAAATCATACCTGCTAATAAACAAAGAAACCCAAAGAAATCGATGGTGAAATCTTTGAAGAAACAAAGAAACCTTTGAAGAAACCGTGAAAGTAAACAAAAAAACTCAAATCAATGATGAAACCGTACCTGAGAAGAGTCGATGGTGTTTGAATCGGTTTGAGAGATGGTTCTAACCTTGAGCAAACAAAAATCGTAACTTATTTGAAGAAACACACAAAACCAAAGAAATCGGTGGTGAAATCTTTGATGAAACAAAGAAACCTTTGTGAACCTAAAGAAATTGAAGGTGAAATTTTAAGAAACCTCTATGCAAACATCAAATAAGTCGACGGTGAGAAATCGTACCTGAGAAAAGACGATCGTTTGTGAATCGATTTGAGGGGAAAGCATTTGGTGATTTGAAGAAACTGTGAGAAGAGAATGAATGGATTTGCAGAGCAAAGAAATTATGAATTGGCGTGGTCTTGGATTTGCAGAGCAAAGAAACCCTGCATATTTCTGTCTTGGAGGACGAAACGTTGGTCTTGGAGAACAAATAAATTTTGAATCAACATCTTGGAGAAAGAGTTGAAGCGTGATGCCGTGATACGAATTTAGTGATGGAGTTGTAGTCTCTATGCATTAGTGGTGTTGTACCTTAGCAATAAGAACTTGTAAAGTTGAAAATTAAGTAAACATGCAATAAAGGGTGGTACATAAGGCTTAAAAGTGTTGTATTTAAGAAAAGCAACCCAAATGTTTTATAAATTAGTATAGATATGTATCTTGTTATCTCATTTTGCATTGTAATCAAAAGTTTTATGTGTAACTGGGCCTCCAAAAAGATTGGAACGCCCTTGATCGTTTTTAGTTATTTTACATTTGCCAACTAGTTTATCAGCTAGCTTGTCAACCAGTAACTAACTTACTAGTTGTTTTTTCCAAACATAACCATAAACTCTAAGGGCCAGTTTGGTTTGTAGGAATGGAATGGAATGGATTGGATTGGATTTTATATAGGGATTTGGATTTGGAGGGATTTGGATTTGAGAGAATTTAGAATTCTTTTGTGTGTTTAGTTTGTACGATTGAAATGGATTTGAATTCTATTATTTATAAAAAAATATTAAAAAAATATGAAAAAATATAAAAATAATTAAATTACCTTTTATTTAACTGTTTATTAGAAAACAAATGTTTTTAACATATTTTTAAACATTATTAAATAAAAATCCTACGAAATCCTTTGAAATCCTAACAATTCCCTTGGGATTTCAAAATCCATTCCAATCTTGTGTTTGGTTTGCAGGAAAAGATTTTGTTGACCGGATTTCAAATTCGTTGGCCATTTTAAAATCCCTCGTATGATGGATTTTGAAATATTTGGTATTGGGCCTGGATTTGAAATCCAAATCCGATGGATTCTAAAACGTGATCCAGACTTCAAATTGTATCGATCCAAATCCGACGTTTACCAATAAAAATAAATTCTTTATAAAACAAACATATAATTAAAAAAAAACTCAATCCAAATCCAAATTCTACAAACCAAACAACACTTGTAAATGAATGGATTTCAAATCCATTCCAAATCCTACAAACCAAACACATGAAGGGATTTCAAATTCCCCCAAATCCAAATCCCTCCTTGAAAGCCATTCCATTCCAATCCCGCAAACCAAACGCGCCATAAGATTTCAAATCCGGACAATCCTGCAAACCAAACACGGATTGGAATGGATTTGAAATCCAAGTCCTTTCAATTTCAATCCATTCCGGCAAATCAAACACGTCCCAAGGGGGCGTTTGGTTCATTGAATTTTGAAGGAATTGGAAGGGATTGAAATGGATAATTCATTTGATCAAATTCCAATTCATTTTTTTGGTTCACATATTAAAAATGATGGAATCATTTGAATTCCATTGAATTCCACAACTTAAAGAATTCATCATTCCTTAGCTTCAGTGAAAGAATTGAATTTCATCTAATTCTTACCAACCAAACATGTGGTCAAATTTTATTCCAATTCATTCAAAGTCAAATTATTTCAATGGATTCCAATTCCATCAAATTCCATTATGCGAACCAAACACACTCTTATGTGTTTTCTAAAATAACAATTAGATCAAATTATATACCTTTTAAACATAATATGCCATATACCATATAAAGATGCGACTTTTCTACCAAATGCCCATCATGAAGATTTAAAAATTGAAAAAACAAAAAAAGACGTCATCATCTTGCCAATTCACCACTCTCCAAGGGTCTTTGTTTGCCAATTTGCCACTCTTAAAGGGTATTTTCTGCCAACTCACCACTCTTAAAGGGTCCTTTTTGGCAATTTATCACTCTTAAAGGGTATTTTCTGCCAATTCACCACTCTTAAAGTTGTTGATGGGTCAATGCTTATCTTCCTTTGTCCCTTTTCCAAATTATAACCAAAAGTAGTTTTTTATACAACAACAAAACAATAGAAAAGAGCAAATATGCTTCCAACCCACTATTCATGCATACATATATGACCTTTGTCTTGGTACCATGTCCACATTACATACACTTTACAACCACTGCATACATTTTTCTAAGTAAACTCCAAAAATACCCATATTTAAAAAAACAAGAAGTATTTTATTCAATCAACGTCTTCTTTGTTCTTTATTAAATTATATCTAAATATACAATTTACAAAAAAAATGGTTTTAAAAAGTATTATAAGATTGATAATTTGAAACTTAACATAACTTTTTTTTACTTGCGTTATTAAAATTCACACGTAATAAATAAATTATAACTAGATAAAATATATTTTTTAATATTTTTTATATTTAACAAATATAATAATTTGTGTTAAAGATTACAAGGGGGTAAGATGTAATTTGTTAAAAGTTTTGCCGTCGGATGAAGAAAAATCATGCAAGTCTTATCGTGTACGTCAACTACACCGGATAATCACCCGGACAGATCGGTATATTTTTTTTCGTAGAGAAATAGGATTTTCATTGGTTGTGGTTTGTTTGTTTCTGCACCTTAGAACCCGGAGACTAATTTACAAAAATGGTCCCTAACGTATTTCTTAATCTGCACTTTTAATCATTTTCTCTTTAAGTTTCAGCTTTGGTCCTTCTAACATTCTTATGTCAAGTTTGTCTATTTTATGGTTCTAAGTATGTTAAGTGCCTTTAAATAAAAGAGACACACGTTTGGTGTATTCCTTGACATCTTATGAAGCATTTTTGTATCTATTTTGAATCTTTCTAGTTGCTATCAAGTATCGATTGTGAGTTGTTTAAGGATGATGCTTACTAGTTGAAAGGACCAAATTTATCTTGACTATGTTGAAAGGGGTTGTACATGAATCCCATATTTAGTTGGGACTAGAGATGAAAATTTGACACGCGAGTACTCGCCTTTTATCTCATGCCATGACAGGTAACATGCCAGGGACGTGTGTTGATTTTTATACATGAAGTTGGTTTGGGGATGATACCATTCGTCCATCACATAAATCCTACATCACCATCATCATTTATTAATTAATGGGTACCTAACAGGTTCCTCATACCTGGTAGAGATTCTTTTCTCTTGAATCAGGCGGGGATTAGACAGGACAGTCAGGTAAGAGTAGAAGACATAAAAAGGGAGTCGGATCGAGGACAGAGTGCACTTTTCCCTCCCCCCAAACTACCCACCCCATTACCTTATCTAGTTGGGACAAAAGTGTCAAATACCATATTATTTTAAAACCAACTCAAAACATATTCAAGTGTTTACAAACATATAAGTTAATTTATTAAAACAATCGAATCATTATTTCAATATAGTTTTCGTTAATATATTTAATATCTCAATTGTTAATCGAATTTAAAAAGAGTGTTGACGGGTCAACTTGATCCGACCCGCTTTGACCCATCATAAATGGTTTCGGCTTGAGTTCTTTTTGTTCTGTAATCCAACTAGTCAACTTTGCCAACAACAATGGAAATAAAGGATCAAAGTGGACAATTCAATCAAAGGCTAGGGATAAGAGGCGTATGTTTAGCAATAGTACGGGGACTATTTTGGGATTAATTTTTCAATGCTACTGTTGTATTGTCTCCCTCGCACAAAACAGAGAAGATTTGACTCTCGATTCAACTAAAATCCGAATCATCCGCCATTGCCATTTAAAATAAGGTACGCACAAATATTCTTCAAAATTTTATCATCATTCTCGTCGATTCAATTCGGTACGCATAATATCTGTTTCTAATTCCCTATCTATGCGTGATTGTTTCATTTGATGTTGAACGAACTAAAACTTTTTGCCTTGTGGTTTGTTTAGTTTAGGATTTTAGATCTTATCTTCATGTTCTATTCAATTGTTAGATTTCGTTTCCAATTATTGTTTGTGTTTTTATTTGCTACTAATTACTACTTCTATCAACTCTAATGAACATCTGATTCTAGAAAGTTTGCTTTTTATCAATTATTTTTGTTGAATTTTGATTTTTTGTTTTGTTTTTGGTGGTTTTCTATGGTTTATTGGTGGACATTTGAGTTGGGTGATTTTATGGGAACATGGGACATAAATGTGAATACATAAAAACTTAGGGTTGATTTATAATCATCTTTGGATGATGCAAAATCTTTTACATCTAACTCAAGTTTATTAAACCGTTTGAAACCTAATTCCAAGGATGTGCTGCTCATCTGCTAGTAATAGCTGTGGAGGACTGATGTGGTGAGTGGATGACAAAATCCATTGTAGCCGTTAGACTGGAATTTCAGTTATGGCCAAACAGGTGTAGGGGGTAATGGGTATGTTGTACTATATGCATATGTGTAAAACTGGCTATGTAGATTTTTTTTTCTCCAAAATTTTGTATCTTTGTATTTGTCAATATAGATTTGAGCAGGGAACATGATGAGAAAATTGTGAACTTCTTACCATTCCAATAAGTTTTTTTTTTTTTTTTTCCTTCTTTTTTTTAAGGGGGTGGGGGGTAAAGGGGACAGTACCACAGGCAAAGATCTCTAAAACTTTGAAAAACAATCATTTCAGCTTTTTTGGGCGGTATAGTTTGTGGCTGCAACAAAGGCAGCGTAGAATTAGGAACCTGTTAATAGCACTGCCAGATATGATGTCTTGAGTTGATTTGTCTTGGTACATGGTTGTAGTAAGTAGTCTCAACTAATTTATGGTTGCAATTAATGGGCAGCTGTAAGATGTGAGGACCACCATTTGGGTAGTGGATCTAGCGGAACTAGGAGTCTTTGTTGTCAACTTCAGGCTGAAACAAGCACAAACATATATTAGGTAGTGTTTGAAAGTACATAATTTGATGTTTGGAATTGGAGTTGAAGTCCTCTTACAAACACTTAAGATGATTAAGTTATATTTCCATGTCCATACTTGAGTCCATATTATTAGATCTGGTACTATTGATATTAAAAAGAACTTACACCAATGTTGCTATTGTGCAGCTCAAAATGTTTTTGCCATGATACTAATTTTGTATGCTAACTCTTGTTATTAATTTCGTCTCTATAATCAAGACAATTCTTATCTAACTTGAAGTTCAAAGCTAATCCTTTTGATTCCTAAAATTCACATATGGGCTCTAATATTGTGGAAGTGAGAGTAATTCTTAGTATAGTAGATTTCTTGCTACTTTTAAATGGTACAAGCATGTTAGGGTCCAGTACTGAACTACTGTTGCATAAGAATAATGATGAGCTTGTGGATATAAGAAATATTACCATTGTAAAATAACACCTAATACTTGTTTACATGTCTATATGAAAGTTAAGCAATTATTTCTTCTTCTGTTTTCTAAATTATATTCAGTTGTGGCTTTATGATGGCACAGTTTTGTATTAGTTTTCAGCCTACCCATCTAGTTTGTGATAAAATACATGTTGTTGCTGAGGGATGGGGGCTGGATTTCTTAGCATGGTCTAGTTTTTGAAGTAAAGGTCTTTATTGCTTGTAATAAGTGACCATGAATTTCTTCTCTCTCTCTCTCTCTCTCTTGTTTACAGACAACAGCGAACCTTCTGCTCGTTTGTGCTAACAAATATATTGCATATTTCTTTTATTTCTATTTTTATATTTTGACAAGTTGCCCGAGTTATGGTGACCACTGAGTTTGCCATCCTTTTATGTTATTATTTACAACTGTTTCGTATATATAAATGCTATCAGGAAATGTGTGATCCAATGGCTAAGTCCTATGATTTTTAATGCAATTAAGGAGTTTTAACTTCTTATCTAATGTTGAGTAGAGCTGAAGATTTTTCCCTATTATTATACAATGACTGAGACTTGCTGTATCTTTTGTTATCAGCAGAAGTAAGCTACAGTCTTCAGTCAATTGGTATGCACTATGAGTTTTCTGTCATAGTGTTCTGTTTTGGACATATAGATCTGTCCATGCTCTAAGATCATATCAGATAACCAAGAGTTGCAGCTGCATAAGGTGGGAGATTTTGAGCCTGATTAACTCAGGAAAGATGGAAGCTTGCCAGACCCTGAACTCAGACACAGGCAGTGGACTAAAACACTACCCTTTGACACCTCTAAGGCTTGTAAGGGGTCTGGCATGCTTATTGGTTTACCTTTCTACTGCCTTCATGTTCTTAGTATATTTTAGTCCCGTGTTTGCAGTTTTCCTCCGCCTTTTTAGCGTACATTATAGTAGGAAGGCTTCATCCTTCCTTTTTGGTTTATGGTTAGCGTTGTGGCCCTTCTTGTTCGAAAAGATTAACAAAACCAAGGTGATTTTTTCTGGAGAAACTGTTCCAGAAAGGGAACGTGTTTTAGTTATTGCCAACCACAGAACAGAAGTTGATTGGATGTATCTTTGGGATCTTGCACTGCGAAAGGGTTGCCTAGGATGCATCAGATATGTCCTTAAGAGAAGCTTGATGAAGCTACCTGTATTTGGTTGGGGATTTCATGTGTTTGAGTTCATTTCAGTGGAGAGAAGGTGGGAAGTAGATGAAACTATCATGCGGAAAATGCTCTCAACCTTTACCAATCCATTGGACCCATTGTGGCTTGCTCTTTTTCCCGAGGGAACTGATTTTACGTAATTCCTCGACATCCCTTTCATCTTGTATCTGTGTTGCATAACGTACTTCTAGCTCATTCTTTTATTTGTTTGCAAAAAATAACTGGCCTTCTTATGCTACAATATCAAATCTCTACCTGATTAAAAGAGAACTCAGAAAAATACTTGTCAACTCATGTCTTCCATTTGGTGATACTTTCTTCCCCATTTCTTTGTATGACCATCTATCCAATATTGGTTACATCTTGTAAATAACTGTCTCTACTCTACTACCACTTGCCCTTTTTGATAACATGTCTTCCCTATATGCAGAGAACAGAAGTGCATAAAAAGTCAACTTTTTGCTGCTGAAAATGGATTACCTGAACTCAAGAATGTTCTGCTTCCAAAAACAAAAGGTTTCTATGCTTGTGTGGAAATCCTAAGGGGATCTCTGGATGCAGGTTATCCATCTGCATCATTTTTTAATCAAGTATCTTATATACCATGAACTCCACAATTTGATTCCTGGAAGCACATTCTTCAGTCTGTCTCTAAAATATGTTTTGATCATCGTATCTTGACAACTGAAAACTGGATCTGTATGTCCCTGAAAATTTCTACTTTTATGTGGTTACTCATAAAATGAATGACGAGTAAATTTGTATCTGTGATTGCTATTCAAGTGATGGTGTTGTTTCCATGCTACAAGACCTATGGACCTTTTACTTCTATCATGCGTCTTGATCTTCGTCTTCCTCAATCTGTATGTTATGATCCCTCTATCTACATGCCAAGTTTACAAACAAGCCAATTTGCATTCAGGTTTCAGCTTTATGGCCATTGTTCCACTGGAAGTATTAATCTGCTTTTTATGCTATCTATTGCCATCGTTCCACTGCAAGTATTAATCTGTCCATTTTGGTCATGGAGACTTCTCATGTATCAGTCAATAGTATCAAATTAAGAACACAAGTTGGGAAAATTCTTGCTTGTAAATAAGCTGTCTTCATCTTCTATCATCACTATACCGTGTACGCTTTCTGATCCTCACTGTCAACCCCATGCACCGCCAAAATTGTAACAGTATTATCCGAATTTGTATCCGACAAATGCGAATGTGAAGTTCTAACATTAACATCCATCAAATTCGAATTCAAGTATGGTTTTGCTAATTGAATACAAATTCGGATATGTCTAGATTCAATTTGATTAACTAGATGCTTACAGGCCTGGCCTTGGTGGAGCAGCTGCACATGATCCCAAATTCTTTTTGATGAGCATGTATTTGATCCATCATTTGATGGGTAGCCGAGTGGTATTTGAGTTGATATCCAAAAAATTAATGTCACCATGGTTTTTGACAAGGAACCACAATTTTCTTTTGTATGTTTTAGAAAATTAGCATGAATTTGGTGTATAGATTTGTTAAACATGATTGATTACATGATCCTGAGTTCATGTGAATTAAAGTTGTTATAATAATCACTTGTGACAAAATAATCTCTACTATGGTTGCGTTATGAATCTAGATAAAATCTTTGTAGGTATAAGCTTCCGGGTAAGTGCTTACCTTACCAGGTGAGCATGGCAAGGACCGATAATCTTACCCGGTAAGTGAGGGAAAATACTCTTCTCCGGTAAGCGCTTACGGGGTAAAAGACACGTACCAACAACCCATTTTGATGGCCGATAATGTTACCTGATAAGGAACCACAAGGGTTCTGGCGTAGTGGTTGAGGCCCAGGGGGATGTGGTGGAATATCCCATCTGCCCTGGGTTTGATTCCAGGCATCCACAACAATTGTGGCCACTGAGTTTATCAGGATTGATGTCTTACGGTCGTAATTTGTCGGGATTCGTTTGGGACACTCTTCCAAAAAAATGTTAGCCGATAAGGTACGTGAGGGTGGTGACCCTTGCTGAATAGCGCTTACCTGGTAAACATTTGGTAAACGGCTTACCCTTATGTGATGGTAGAAAGTCTACAGGTTTTAAGCTCCCCCGAGGTATCTTAAATGTTGTTTAGTAGAGTACTTGGGTTTGTGTCAGGACAGAGTGATACGTTATGTTTGGTGCTGGCTATAACCCAAGACGTATACTTGGATTGAATGACCAGTTTGATGTATACTAGTCTTGGTTTTTCCTCCTGTACAAGTAGTTGTCAGTATTGCGCTCTGTAGTTTCCTTATCCATTTGACATATTTCCCTCACATCTATCCCTGATGCAATTTCTAGTTAATTATACTCCTTGCTTCCTTGCACACATTTTCACCTGTAGCCCACTTGCTTGCTTCTTTTAATTCTTATTTTACAAGCCGTTGGTAAACAGTCTCTTTACTCTTGGGAGCAGAGGCAAGGTTTGTATACATCCTTCTCCCCCCCACCCCCACCTCTATAGTTTGGCTTATAACCTAAGATGCTGTATTTGTGTTTTACATGTTCCAGTTTCTCTTAATTTCAGTGTATGATGTGACTATCGCATACAAGAACCGATGCCCCACTTTCACGGACAATGTTTTTGGTGTTGAACCTTCAGAAGTTCATGTTCATGTTCGACGCATCCCTCTTGAAGACATCCCAGCTTCAGAAAGCGAGTGCAACACCTGGCTATTAGATACATTTCAACTCAAAGATCGATTGCTTTCGGATTTCATTGCTCAAGGTCATTTTCCTAACGAAGGAACCGAGGAAGATCTTTCCACACTTGGATGCCTGGTAAATTGTACAGCGGTAATAGCTATCACTTTTGTATTCACATATCTTGCGTTTTTCTCATCCGTTTGGTTCAAAGTTTACATTGTTCTATCTTGTGCATACCTTGCTTGTGCTACTGCTTTCAATTTTCGTCCGTCACCACTTCTTGAATATGTTATTCGAAAAAAATCCTCTTAGGAAAAAAGGGAAGCAGGTGATGCTTATTCGCTAGAAAACTCTTGGAAGAAGAATAAATTCTTGTAGAAGTGAATGTGTACATTTTTTTTGGTGGTTGTAAATTGGGATGATTACAATATAATGAATACCTTCTGTTCTTTATGGTCTTGGGACTTTTCCATGATGTTATTATTAGCTATTTCTGGGCATGGTGCAATATGTGGCTTTTTTATATGTTAGATTTTATACGAGTTTTCAGTTAAAAGTATGACCTTTTAAAAAAATAACTCAATAGTAACCTTCAAATGATCTTCCTCCGGTGTTAAATAATTTACACTTGTTAAATGATTCGAGGGTATGGATTCTCATATCACCCTCTGTTTTTCCTTATTAGTCGACGACTACCATACTTGCTGCTATATGGTTCCTATGTTGATGGTCGTATGGTTACCGGTTTATCTTTTGAGTTGATTGAAAAAAATCAAGTACATGAAACAAACGGTAGATGAGACCCTTACTTTAAATTAAACATCACTTTGTTATTGTAAATGACAATTTTGGTATATTCCTGTTAGTGGGATAAACATATCTTTTGGGCATTTTTTTGGTATATGTGTGACTAAGCTTCTTTTGGTATATTTTATGAAATGATGGGTGTTTTTTTCGTATATTTTGTGAAATGATTGGCGGTTTTTTGGTATATTTTGTGAAATGATGAATATATTTTTTGTATGTATCTATTTATGTTTTAGACATAACTTTTGAATGTTTTGGAATTAGTAATAAAAAAAATGGTATATTTTTCTCTCTTTAATTGGTTCATTTTGCTTTATTGTTGGTAAGAGGATTTGTATATATTTTTTTGTTCATGGCAAATGAAAAAATAAGATATGGATTTATTGGTTCAAAATTAAGTTCATGGTTTTGTTTTTAAAAAATGTTTGGGATTTATTTGTTCCAAAAAGTTCAAGAATTTATATGGTAAAAAGATTTATTTGTTAAAAAAAATTCAGGGACTTAATCATTCAAAATCAGATAGTTTGTTGGGTTTTTTTTAGACTTTTTTCCAAATTTTTATCACACTAACTTGTTTTTACAGGTTACAAGGATGTATTTAACCGGGTTTAGAAAGTTTAAGGGTTTTGTCATTCAAAAAAATAGTTTAAGAACTTAATCATTCAAAATCAAATATTTTGTTAAGTTTTTTCAGACTTTTCCCTTTTTTTAAAGCAATTTATCCAAGGCTTTATTTTCACTTTTTACTTCCATCAAACCCTTTCTATTTTTTGCAACATGTTATTTTAGGTCATTTCACACTATCATTTAGCTTATCAGTTACTTTTTACAGTACAAGTTAATCAGCTAATTGCTAGTTTATTAGCCAACAAGTAGCTTCTCAACTAGCTTATCAACCAATGACCAACTTATTAGCTAGTTTCTTGAACATAGCCAAAGTAGCTTTTAATAAGGGTAGTTTATAAGCCAACTTATGGCTAATCAAATGGGGATTTTTTTAATAAATTCAAAAAATAAGTTAGCTTATGGTTGAGAATTAGTCTTTTTTTTTTCTTTCCATTTTTTTTCTTCCAATTATACCTTTTATATTTGACATAAATGGCTAGAAATCCTATTTGTATGTAATTTTTATGTTCATTTAAGTTATCTACTAGTTATTATCAAACATGATTAGCTTATCATCTAACAGCTAACTAAGAACATCTTCAATGGGAGGTTATATACAAAAAGAGAAAGTTCTTATAAAAACTATCATTATAGAGAGGTCCTAAAAGTTATTGACATCTTTAGAGCATCTCCAATGGAGGTTCTTATAAGAACCTCCTTTTAACACTTTTTGTTGTCACCTCACTTGCAACTCATCAAAATAAGAACTCACATAAAATGCTACAATGGTAGTTCTTACAAGAACCTCCTTTGTGGGTCCCATATAATACTTATATAAGTTAAATATATAATATTAATGATTATAAAGTCAAGAAATTAAAAGGAAAAACTAGTAATATATCATTTCACACCAAACCTCAAGGTAAGAACCAAGATTCTTATTTAAGAACCTAAAGGGGTTTGGGTTCTTATAAAAACTCTCCACAATGTTGGTTCTTAAAAGTCATTGCACTTTTTACTTATAAGAACCTTGCATTGGAAATGCTCTTATAAGCAAAACAATGTATGTCTTACTCAAAACGAAGAGCTGATCTATTGAACCCATGTGACATGTCGGCAGGCTGGGAGGGTTGGCCACCCGGCTGATGGACTGGAATCTGTCATCAAACATATTCAATTACGTAACGGTTCAAAAGATACCAATTAAAACCATGTCTGATAAATTAAGTTAAACACTTAGCTGGAAAGAACTGAACTGTCTGGTAAGCCTCTCCACCTTAGCAAGGCGTCTCTCAAGATCTTCATGCGTGTCATGAGATATCTTGTAGACATAGTAATCATCCTTCAACGTCGTAAACTCAGCCCACCGGTCAGCATAGGGGTCGCCATGTGGACTATGCTGATGGTGAACTGGTGAACTATGATGATGGTGAAATGATGAACTATGCTCACGGTGTGCTGGTGAACTATGAACCTGGTAAGAGGGGCCCTCATCTCCTCTACTCACGTCTGCGTAGGATTGGGGGCCCGTGTCATCATCATGGTGCTCGCCTCCCTCTGGACCAGAACCTCCATCAGATGAGTCTCTCTCTCACTCTCAACATCATCCTGCATAACTCTCAACCTCTTCGTCGGTCCGCCCCTGCTCGCTACTAAAAAAACGATGGCTATGAATATACCATTTTACGCCCTCCTCAACCGGCAGAGGATGAAGCCTCTGGCGTGGCGTCCGCACCTCCTTATATATTGAAAAATAATCATGTTAGAAATCCACACGAGGGCCGAAATGAAGTGCTGTGATAAGACATAACTCCTCACGACCATACCGAAGTGCGTGGTCACCAACCTGGAACCACATTTCGTCATCCCGTACATTGGTCGGGAAGACCTGGGTCTGTAAGAAGATGTGGATCATCACGGGGTCGGCAGATGTGTCGGTCAGATCCAACCAATGACCGAAACATGTATGCCTGAATAAAAAAATTGGGATTTTAGGGTTGGGCAATGGGATGATGGAAAAAGGGGATGCAGGGTAGTGGAGATAAGCCTTTTGAACTTGTTATAGAGCAATAAGGAGGTTCTTTTGGGGGTTTGGATGGGAGCCTGGAGTATCTTAATTTTGGTGTACAAGGGATTTGTTCTGAATCATTATAGTATATTAGTTGGAGGGGGTGAGCTGTTTTGGTTTTTTGTTTTCATCAGTCATGGGTATGGGCAGTTTTTTGGCTTTTCCCATGACTTGATTCCTTTTCTTGAGAGATGTAGTTTGGGTTTTCAAACTAGGTGTGGGTGGATCCTTATTGATGAAGTCATATTCCTATCAAAGTCATTCCCTTTTGCATGGTGGAATAAGGGGATTTTAAATCATGGATATAGCATTTTTCCATACATGCACCTCTATCTCATGATGAGTTGGATTAATTGGAATTTATTCTCTATATTGGTTTCAAGAAAGTCCAGTATCTTATACTTTCTGTTGTTTCCTATTATCTTCTATTTGTTGATACCTTTACTGGAGTATCAACTTTTGTTTTCTCCCTTGTTTTTTGGTCTATTGATACACTATAGGGGTTATGGGCTTGGGCTATGGAGTGAAGCTATAAGGGGGAGTAGGGTAGAGGAGATAGTTAATTTGCCTTTGAATTGGAGTGATATGGAGGTCATACAGGAGGATTGGTTGGTATTCTGGATTTTTTCAATACTGGAGTATAGGGGATGCATGTTGACTATGTCTATATTTGTATATAAAAGGGAGGGGTTTATAGATTCTTTTGTTAACTCCAAATCTGGTTCAGAACAATTTCTTGGTTCTAATTGGATTTTGGATTCTTTTGTCAGGAATTGGGGTTTTCCAGTAATTGTTTTTTTCTCAGGTACCATATCTCACTTTGGTATGGGAAATTCTGAATTCAATCTTGGGGTATGGGGATATAAGGATGAGCCCTATATGTTTCTTCTGGAGTATAGACTTTGGTCATCACTATTGGTTTTTCAGACATATTGGCCATTGGTTTCATATTTGGATTGGGATCAACATATTATTCTTTTGTTGAATATCAAAATGATAGCTCAACATTTGTCTTTCTGCCTTTTCTTTGGTCTTATATTTTGGTACCTGTTTATATGTGTAATCTGGCATTCTGCCATTACACATACCTCTGATGGTTCTTGTATAGCCTTTGACCAAATTGGCTCATTGTTGATCTCAGTCATATTTCTACCCTGCTATTTGGACATACATGTTTACTGTGCTATTAGAGCTTGGAGGAATAAGGTTGTGATATTGATTGTGAACCTGTTGTTTTGGACTAATAGGTTCATTTTGGAATTTGATTGGTTTTTATGGATGATTTGGGTATGGAGGAATAAAGAACAGGTTTGGAGGGATAAGGTTGTTTATGTTATGCCAATGGCCTGGGGCCAAATTGGTTCATGTCTGGTTCTACACATATTCTTAGCCTTGTTGATCTCTTTGATCATCAAATATTTGATCTTTACCTCCTTTATTGGTCTGAATTACCCTGTATTCTTTATGTTGAGGTCCACAATGGCTTCTCAACAGTTGTTCCTTTTTCTTTTCCTTGGTCTCATATTGGTTATATACCAATTTAACCTCAAGTTGTCAATATCGATTATATATATGCGCAGATGGATTGGTATTGGAAAATGTTGGGGTTTGTGTTTTGTAGAGTATGAGGTTTTCCCCAAAATTGTTTTTTGGTGCTGTTCTCAAATTAAGAAACAGGAAATTTTGATGAGGATTATGTTTCTTAAGGGTTCATTGATCCTGGAGATTGGTAGAAGGGCTAGAAGATGGAAAGCAGATTTCAATTTGTGGAAGTTCAGAATGAATGCACCTTGGTGTGAATCCCTCCAGATATTAAAATCAATTGTAGTTCCTCAATTTTTATCAGGAATTCAATTGTGTTTTTGGGATCTGGTCGAAATTTTCGTGAACTCTATTTATTTCCATTTTTGGATGATATGGATTTTGGGATTGGATAATAAGGGTTTTGGAGTTCCTGACCTCAATGGAAGAACTGTAAGGGATGTGGGCTGTAAATGGAATATGACTCTTTGTGATTTGCATATTATTCTAAGGAGGATGAGTTGTTATGTGCTTTGGGCTCATAAGGTTTTATGGGCTGATGGGGATTATAATTTGGGCTTGCAATATATCTCAAACTGGGCTATTCATGTGCATTGCTATTTAGGCATTTGGAATTGGGTATTAGCAAAAATTTGGATTTCCCAATTTCAAATTCATTGGACCTCTTTGGGCTATTATTAATAAAGTGGAGATATATTGGGGTCAAAGTTTGGGTCGTGTCTTGTTGATGAAGTGGGCCATTCCTTGTCAAAAGATGATGGATCAAAATCCATGTTTGTTAGATTTTAAAAAGGGTTTCTTTTTGGGTTGTTTTTTGGGCAATTGTATATTGTATTGGGTTTTGGTTTATTGTTGGTTTTTTAGCTCATGTTCAAATTGGTGGGATAAACCTCCTAGTTGGTTTTTCCCCAAACATATTTTGAGTTCTCATATGTAATACTTGGGGTATGCCCCTCGTATATTGTAATATTTTTTCTTTTTAATCAATAAATTTTTTCGGGGGTTCCGTCCCCTTTCCCAAAAAAAATGTATGCCTGAATAAAGCTAATCACGTGGCGTTCAATTTTTGACGAATATGATCCCAACCGAAATCCGAGACTTAAGTGTCAATAAATCCTTGTAAAATCTTCCTCTCTACATAGTAATTTTGTAATGTAAAGGGACCTAAATTGTCAATTTTTAATGTAAAGGGACCTAAAGTGTAAATTTATAAAGTAAAGGGACCTAAAGTGTAGGTTTCTAATGTAAAAGGACCAAAACTGTAAATAACTAATGTAAAGTGACCTAAACTGTAAATTTCTATGGTAAAGGGACCTAAAGTGTTAAATTTTAATGTAAAGGGACCTAAAGTGTCAATTTTTTAATGTAAATGGACCTAAAGGGTAAATTTCTAATGTAAAAGGTCCTAAAGTGTAGATTTTTAATGTAAAAGGACCTAAAGTGTCATTTTTGTAATCTAAGGGGACTAAACTATAAATTTGTAATGTAAAAGGACCTAAAGTGTCAATTTTTATTTTAAAGGGACCCAGACTATACATTTGTAATGTAAACGGACCTAAAGTTGTACCCGTGAACCAACCCCCTACAGCGAAATAGGCACAAGGAAAGAGCAATAGGCCGGACCAGCCTACAAAAACGAAACGGTCCCTCCGTAACCAGTCATCCATAATATCAAACAAATCATTTTCGTCTTTGGTAAATTTACCAAGAGCTACAATTTTATTAAGATTTTCTTTTATCTATTCCACACGTTTAACTAGTAAAAAAATAAAAAGGGGGTTGCGAAATTTGAAAGAAAAAAATGGAAAGTCATCAACGGAAACGAAACTTTTTTCCTCTTCTCTGAAATCGTAATCAAACCTCCCTTTTTCTTCTCTAGGAAGATTAGAATTAGAGATTGATAGAAAAGCAAGGATATGGGTTCGTGTGAGTAGGCAACAAAAACTATCTATTCTAGTTCTATTATCAGCTATGGGTTTGAATATAAGAGAAAAGTGTCAATTTTTAATGTAAAGGGACCTAAATTGTAAATTTCTAAAGTAAAGGGACCTAAAGTGTAGGTTTCTAATGTAAAAGGACCAAAAATGTAAATAACTAATGTAAAGTGACCTAAACTGTAAATTTCTAAGGTAATGGGACCTAAAGTGTCAATTTTTAATGTAAAGGGACCTAAAGTGTAGATTTCTAATGTAAAGGGACCTAAAGTGTCAGTTTGTAATGTAAGGGTACTAAACTGTAAATTTGTAATGTAAAAGAACCTAATGTGTCAATTTTTATTTTAAAGGGACCCAAACTGTACATTTGTATTGTAAACGGACCTAAAGTGTCATTTTTTAATGTAAAGGGATCTAAAGTGTAAATTTCTAAAGTAAAGGGACCCAAACTATACATTTGTAATGGAAACGGACCTAAATTGTAAATTTCTAAAGTAAAGGGACCTAAAGTGTAGATTTCTAATGTAAAAGGACCAAAACTGTAAATTTCTATGTAAAGGGACCAAAACTGTAAATTTATATAAAGGGACAAAAATGTATATTTCTAACGTAAATGGCCCAAAACTGTAAATTTCTAACGTCAATGGACCAAAACTGTAAATTTTCTAACGTCAAACATGTAAAAACATGTCAAATTGTAAAATTTCTACTGTAGGGGAAGAAACTGTAAATTTCTAGAAAATACCAGTGGCAAACATGTAAAATTTTCACGTACGTAATTGCGGTGGGTCCGCAATTGCGATGGCCGCCCTTTACGGTTGCGGTGGGACCCCCGTTGCGGTGGGACCGCTGCTGCGTCATGGTAGTCGGCCGTGGTGACAAACGACGTGCGATGGTGGTCCATGGTTGCCAAAACATTAAAATAAACAAGGTGTGCAAAAAAGTAGAAAAACTTACCTCTGCCATTGTGGGGTAGCAAGCTGGTTGCGGTCTCGGAATTCTTCATTGCAGCGACTGCTTTTAACCAAGAAATCGGTAATAAAGAAAGGGATGTGTGGGGTTCAATGGTCCCCCGATCCTCCCTTTTTATCTTAAAGAAAGACCTACCACCAACAACCATAATTTATTGAGATTTATTATAGGGGCATGCAATTGCGCACCCCCGCAATTGCACACCCCACCTTTTTTGCGTACCCCCCTTTTTGCGTAGGTAATGACATTTGTGTAAAAGAGGGAGAATGATGGCTAGGAGGACAATCCCTTGTTGGGGAGTGTGTGCAAAAATCGATGGGTAGAGAGAAAAGATGGTGAGATCTGAACTCGGATAAAAATGTGAGATCGTGTGAGAGCTCATTTTCCTTAAGTGATATTTCAACCGTATTCTGCCTGGGTATCACGAAATTCACTCGAAGATAATCTCAATTCACCGGTCTCGATTCTGGCAGAAATCGATCCTATTTAAACACCAAGAGAATCGTAACCGATCCTATATTATTAATGATAATAATTTCCCAATTAATGGGATTGATTGTGGACATTAATGTTGGCGGTTACAAAAATTCTTATTAGTTACGAAACTGATGAAGACGCACGGCCCGTGCCAATTTCAAGAAGAAAAACGCACGGGTCGTGCAAAACCTTCTGTCGACAAATGCACGACCCGTGCTCATTTTATGAACAAATACGCACGGGTCGTGCCAAAAACGCACGGGTCATGCTGTTTATAACAGGAAAAACGCACGGGTCGTGCTCAGCCTTTTTCCACTAAGTAACTCGCCAAACATAACCATCCAACGATCCCGGGTTCTAGTTAGCTTACACGAATGTGCACTCCACACCTCCTAGCTCATGTTATAGCTTAGCTATCAACCCCATTATTATCTTGTGAACCCAATTACATAAAATGAAGCGATGATTTCACTAAAAATACCAACATTCCTCCCCTATTTTAGTGCAATCCTTGGTTCACAAACAACAGTTAATATAGGAAACAAACTCATGCATAAATGAAAATATCTAGAAGATTGAATTTCCATCTTAGTACATTACACATTTCAAATACTTGAGAATCCGGGTATACTATGGATTGAACCCTTCAACCCATTTGAGTACCAGAAAATAACATACACATGAGTTTAAAGGTTCTCTAAAGTTTAAACTTGACACTATACAAGCCATGTGTCCTTATCCATTCATGAGTGCATCAAAGCCAAGTCCAAGCTTCTTGAAGCGGCCACACTTCGCACTCATATAGGTAGTTCCTTTCATCATGCACCTACACATGCACTTTTACAAAAGAACAATTACCTCCTTCACTTGCAGTACCGAGCACATACCTTGGGATGATTATCTTGTGCTCTAATCCCTTAGAGTGAGTTTTTCCATTAAATTCAACTTCTAACGTTGTATTAGAAGGGAATTGGGTATCTCACCGTTAGATATTTAAATGGACTTTAATCCCATCCCTATCACCGACTTGTGAACCAAGTCCTTAGCTAACCCCTTCGTCAAGTGATCCGCTAGATTTTGTTGCGACCGAACAAATTCAACTGAAATCACCCCATTCGTGATTAGCTCACGAATCATGCTATGCCTAAAACCTAAGTGTCTAGACTTGCCATTATATACTTGACTATAAGCTTTAGCCAAAGTAGCCGCACTATCACAACGGATAGAAATGGGTGATATTGGTTTCGGCCATAACGGAATTTCATGGACTAAATTCCTTAGTCACTCCGCCTCTTTACCGGCAGCGACTAATGCCACAAATTCCGACTCCATAGTCGAACTCGTGATGCAAGTTTGCTTTTTGGAAGCCCATGAGATGGCACCTCCCCTAAGCAAGTATACCCAACCACTCGTAGAAGAGTGATCTTCTAAGTTGGTAATCCAACTTGCATCCGAATATTCCTCTAATTCTGAAGGAAACCCGACATATGACAAACCATAATCAATGGTTTTCTTCAAGTATTTATATACTCGTCTTATCGCTTGCCAATGATGTATACTAGGATTGCTAGTATACCTACTCAACTTGCCTATGGCAAAAGCGATATCCGACCTAGTGCTTGTCATGGCATACATCAAACATCCAATAGCCTTTGAGTACTCGAGTTGTGACACCACTTCACCCGAATTGGGCATAAGCTTCACACTCGAATCAAATGGAGTACTCACCGGAGAACAATCAAAGCAATTAAATTTCTTTAATACTTTCTCAATGTAATGAGATTGCGTAATTGCAATCCCTTTGTATGCTTGATCCTTATTCCAAGGATAACCTCCGCCTCTCCCATATCTTTCATGGAGAAACTTGATGACAAAAACTCTTTGGTTTTATCAACTTGATTTTGGTCGGTGCCAAAGATCAACATGTCATCAACGTATAAGCAAATGATTACTCCGTTACCGGACGTGTCAAATTTGCTATATACACACTTGTCCGCTTTGTTTAACATAAAGCCATTGGTCAAGATAACCTCATCAAATTTTTGATGCCATTGTTTGGGTGCTTGTTTAAGCCCATACAATGATTTTACAAGTTTACATATCTTATGCTCCATCCCGGGCATAACAAAACCTTCCGGTTGTTTCATGTAAACCTCTTCCTCCAAGTCACCATTCAAGAATGCCATTTTGACATCCATTTGATTATTCACTAAATTGTGGATATCACCTAAGGCTATCAACAATCTAATAGTGGAGATCCTTGCAACCGGGGCATAGGTATCAAAATAATCGATGCCTTCCCGTTGCCTAAAGCCTTGGATTACTAATCAAGATTTGAACTTGTCGATTGATCCATCAACTTTCATCTTCCTTTTGAAGATCCACTTGCATCCTAACGGTTTGCAACCCGGTGGCAAGTCCGATAATACCCAAGTATTATTCCCCATGATGGAATCCATCTCATCATTTATTGCTTCTTTCCAGAAAGCAATATCTTGAGACTTCATAGCCTCATCAAATGATTTTGGATCTTCCTCAATACTATAACAGTAAGAGAATTGTGACCCAATCTCATCTCTTGATCCCTCTACTAAGTACACTTGGAAATCGAGACCAAATGATTTTTCAATCCATCCTCTTTTGGTCCTTCGAAGCATCAGAGTTTTGGTTGGAACAATTGCTTGTTCTTCAACCTCACTAGTTACACTAGTACTTGGAACAAGGTCTTTCGGACTAGGTATTGAAGAGAATCTATTCTCATCAAATAAAGCATCTCTCAATTCTATAACGGTATGAATCGCTATAAAATCATTAGGTTCAATAACATAGAACCTATAGGCCTTGGAATGCTCGGCATATCCAACAAAGATGCTATCAATACCTTTCTCACCCAAGGTTTTCCTTTTGGGTTCGGGTAGTCGAACAACCGCTCGACAACCCCAAACTCGAATATAATTCAAGTGAGGCATTTTCTTGAACCAAAGTTCATATGGGGTAATCTTGTTCCTTTTATTGGGAACTCTATTGAATAGATAACAAGCCATTAACATGGCTTCACCCCAAAATCCATCACTCAATCCCGAGTAGGATAACATAGAGTTCACCATTTCTTTGAGAACTCTATTTTTTCGTTCCGCCACACCATTTTGTTGTGGTGTATAAGGCACCGTAGTTTCATGAATAATTCCTACGGATCGGAAAAACATGGGGTCGTAATATTCCCCACCATGATCGGTGCGTAAACATTTAATTAAACTGTTCATTTGCAATTCAACCTCCGTTTTATAAATTTTAAATGTATCCAACGCTTCATCTTTTGAGTGTAGCAAATAAATATAACAAAAATGTGAAGCGTCGTCAATAAAAGTAACTACATACTTTTTATTACCAAAAGACGGAGTTGAATGCAAATCACAAAGATCACTATGAATTAATTCAAGCACCGACGAATCCCTTTTCACATTGGGAAACGGTTGCCTAGTGATCTTCGTCAACATGCAAGTTTTACATTTTTTGTTTTAAACGTCAAAAGACGGAATAAGACCGTCTTTTGACATTTCAACCATTCTTTTAAAATTAACATGACCAAGCCTAGCATGCCATAAACTATAATCAACAAGAACATTTGCAACATAAATAGAATTTGAAACAAAATTCTTTTTATTTAAACTTAACATGAACATATCATTCATCAAATAGCCAAATCCTACAAAAGAGCCACCTTTTGATAAGGTAAACTTTCCAGACTCAAAAACTTGCCTATATCCTAACTTATTCAAGGTACTACCGGAAACCAAATTCTTTCGAATTTGTGGTACAAACAAAACGTTAATAAGTTCAATTATTTTACTAGAACTAAATTCTAGCCTAACTAAGTCGCGTCCAAGAATGGGAGCATTTGACTCGTTCCCCATGTGTAGCACGGATCCGTCTTTAACTGGTTCCAAAGAGGTGAACCAACGTCGATCCTTGCACACATGACTCGAGGCATCCGTGTCAATCCACCAAGCATCATCATCATCCTGTACATAAAATGATTCGGATATTAGTGGTACATAATTCAAATTTGAATTAACACCAAAATCAAGAAACTGACCTTGCCGTGGGTTTTGATCATTGGATCTTTGCCCACCACCACTTGAGCTTGCTCCATTCTTATTCCTAACAACTCGACAATCCCGCTTGAGATGGTCGGTCATCCCGCAAGTCCAACATGTTAATTTAACCTTTTTGTTGGGACCTTTCTTGGATTCATTGAACTTACGTTTTCCTTGAAATTGTTGGATCTTCCCTCTTCCACCATGTTCACCGAAGGTGCAAAAACCTCTTTCATCTTAGGTTTCTCAGCTTCTTGCGCCCGAAAAGATTCCTTTATGCGCAAGTGACTACCAAGTTGTACAAGAGACAACTCTTCCTTCTTGTGTTTCAACATGTGTTTGAAATCTTTCCAAGAGGGAGGCAATTTATTAATTATGCTCAATACGGAGATGGATTCGTCCATCTTCATATCATGTTGAGCATATTGGCGTAGAATGCGTAGGAGCTCATTATATTGCTCCATCACAGGCCTTGAATCCACCATTTTGTAATTATTAAAATTACTAACGAGGAACTTCTTACTAGAATCATCCTCCACCATGTATTTGGACTCAAGAGAGTCCCATATCACTTTAGCGGATTCAACGTTTTGATAAATATCGAAGAGGGAGTCACACATACCGTTTAAGATGTAGCCGCGACATATGTAGTCGTCATTTTCCCATTTGCCACGACGCCGGGTCATATCCAACGTCTCGTCCTCCATCACTTCCAGCATCGGCGTGCTCAACACGTACACGACTTTCAACGTGGTAAACAAGAAGTGAATCTTCTTTTGCCATCACCGAAAATCGACGCCTTTGAACTTCTCAAGTTTGGTGAACTTTGTCGTCATGTCTCTCACGGATTGATCACTCACCATCTTTCTCACGATGAATATCACTTAAGATTGTTGGGGAGTGTGTGCAGAAATCGATGGGTAGAGAGAAAAGATGGTAAGATTGGAACTCGGATAAGAATGTGAGATCGCGTGAGAGCTCGCTTTCCTCAAGTGATATTTCGACCCTATTCTGCCTGGGTATCACGAAATTCACTCGAGGATAATCTCAATTCACCGGTCTCGATTCTGGCAGAAATCGATCCTATTTAAACTAGGGGTGTAAATAGGTCAGGTTGGGTTGGGTTTGGGTTCAACCCATTTATTAATTGTGTTGAAAATCTCAACCCAACCCAACCTGTTTAATTAAATGGATTGAGATTTTTAACCCAACCCAACCTGTTGGGTTGATGGGTTGGTAGCGGGTTGACTTGTTTATGATTATCTCAACCCAACCTGTTAAATAAATGGGTTGAACCTGGGTTGACCCATTTAATTTTAAAATTGTAAATGAAATAAAAATGCTTAAACTACTTCATTCCACGACAAATACACAACGACAAAGTCAAATAAATTGTTCGAAGTTTAATAAAACACAACCATAAAGTAAAATAAATAGTTCAAAGTTTCCCACAACCACAAAGTTAAATAAATCATAGTTCCAAAAAAGTTTCTAAGTAACTCGACTTGCACTTTCATCGACTCCAATTTCACTCTCGGTATTACTTTCCTCTCGATCTTCTATCTTCTCCGTCATGAACAATGGAAATGAAGTCGATCAAGTTAAGATTATAAATATATATAAGTAACAATGGAACAATGGAACTGAAGTCGATCAAGTTAAGATTACAAGTTTACCGTGAACAATGGAATTGAATCGTCGTGGACTGCTCATCGTGAAGCCATAGAACAGAGGGAGAGGAGTCGCCGTGGAACAGAGGGAGAGGAGAGGAGTCACTGGTGAAGAGGGAGGAAGATCTGCGCCGACGGCATATGAGGGAAGAGGGAGGAGAGGAGGCTGTAGGCGTATGGCGTTTCAAATTAGGAATAAGATTTACTGATTTAGTCGATTAGGGTTTTCAACTTTCAAGTTTCAATATAGAAATTATTTTTTAATCTTTAAGAATTATATTAAAATATTAATTGTATTAAATATTGATTAATAATAAAAAATAAAATATTAAGTAGTATTATAAATGGGTTATAAATAGGTTGTAAATGTGTTAGAAACAAGTTGTAAATGGGTCGAAATCAGGTTGATAATTTCAACCCAACCCAAACCCAATTAATAAATGGGTTAGGCAGGTTGACCCATTTAACTTAAATGGGTTGAAATTCTCAACCCAACCTGCTAATTTTGGGTCGGGTTCGGGTTGGGTCACTTTTTGCCACCCCTAATTTAAACACCAAGAGAATCGTAACCGATCCTATAATATTAATGATAATAATTTCCCAATTAATGAGATTGATTGTGGACATTAATGTTGGCGGTTACAAAAATTCTTATCAGTTACGAAACTGATGAAGACGCATGGCCCGTGCCAATTTCAAGAAGAAAAACGCACGGGTCGTGCAAAACCTTTTGTCGACAAACGCACGACCCATGCTCATTTTATGAACAAATACGCATGGGTCGTACCAAAAACGCACAGGTCGCGCCGTTTATAACAGGAAAAACGCACGGGTCGTGCTCAGCCTTTTTCCACTAAGTAACTCGCCAAACATAACCATCCAACGATCCCGGGTTCTAGTTAGCTTACACGAGTGTGCACTAGACACCTCCTAGCTCATGTTATAGCTTAGCTATCAACCCCATTATTATCTTGTGAACCCAATTACATAAAATGAACCGATGATTTCACTAAAATCACCAACATCCCTCCCCCTATTCTGGCCATTTGGGTCAATTTCCCTTTTATAAAGGACCTCACATCCTTTGAGTTCTTATAAAAGAACCTTGGTTCTTACCTTAAACTTGGTGTGAAGTGACATTTTGTTAGTTTTTTTTTCTATACTTCATTAACTTTATAATTATTTATTGGTGTTGAAAAAATAAATGAAATCCACAAAAGAGGTTCTTATAAAAATTACTATTGTGGACTTTTATTTAGGTTCTTAATTTAGTGAATTGAAAGTGATGTGGCAAAAAAAAGTACAAAAAATAGGTTTATATAAAAACTTACTTAAAACTCCACAATAGTAGTTCTTAAGAGCTCAATTTGTAGGTCCAATGATAATTCTTGTAAAAACCTGCGATTTTTACTTTGAACCTCTAATTGGAGATGTTTATAGTTCTTGTACAAGAACCTTGATTCTTGTATTGAACTTTATTTGAAATGACATATTATTAGTTTTTTTTATATATTTTTATGATTTATATAATATAAAAGATATAATAATTAATGATGTTGAAAAAATACATAAGACCCACAAAAAGGGTTTTTTATAAGAACTACCATTGTATAACACCCTAAAAATAGGGGTAAATTTAAACCTTCAATTTTTTCGCAATATGACGTCTAAAATAGATGGAAACCACCCAAAAAGCGGAAATGTATAATAACGTTTACAACTCCTGTAAATGAATATTAAAATTGACAACAAACTAACCTAAACAATACACATATAGATTATATCGGTTGTCAACCTAATTTCCCGAAATATTTATCTTCCTGTACGCCATGCCTCCAAAAGTATCTATCCCAAAAATGATATAATGGCCCAACACTCGTCCCTCAAACCGTATGCGACTCACCGCTAAGGGAACTTGTTATATATGTCATTTAAGAAAAAGTGTTAGACTTGACGCCTAACGAGAACAACACATTATATAAATTAGGGGTGGTAATGGGTCAGGTTGGGTTGGGTTGGGTTCGGGTTCAACCCATTGTTGAAAATCTCAACCCAACCCAACCTGTTTAATTAAATGGGTTAAGATTTTCAACCCAACCCAACATGTTACTTAAATGGGTTGGTAGTAGGTTGACCTATTTACGATTCTCTCAACCTAACCTGTTAAATAAATGGGTTAAACCTGGGTTGACCCATTTAATTTTAAGATTTTAAATGAAATAAAAAGTATTAAACTACTTAATTTCATAACAAGTACACAACCATAAAGTCAAATAAATTGTTCAAAGTTTCAATAAAACACAACCATAAAGTCAAATAATTGTTCAAAGTTTCAACGTATGGAAGTCAAATTGTGGAAGTCGTTCGACCACGATGGTCGTGGAAGGGCATCGGGTTGTCGGTGGTTGTGGAAGGCATCGGACGTCAGCAGTCGGCTAGGTTTTGAGGAGTCGATGAGTTTTGTGAATGAAAGAGAAATAATTTGGTTTAGTCAATGTGTCAATTTGTCAATGTGCCGCCGGGTGTAATTAGGATTTAGAAAGCATAATTTTTTCTATTAATTTTTTAATTATTAAACAGATATTAAATTATTAATTATAATTAAATAATGATAATTAATTAAAATAAAATAAAATTATGTAGTATTATAAATGGGTTGAAAACATGTTGCAAATGGGTTGAAAATAGGTTGACAATAAGTTGAAATTAGGTCGGCAATTTCGACCCAACCCAACCCATTTACATAATTGAGTTCGACGGGTTGACCCATTTAACTTAAATGGGTTGAAAATCTCAACCCGACCTGCTAATTTTGGGTTGGGTTGACGGGTTGGGTCACTTTTTGCCACCCCTAATATAAATAACTTGGAATGATGATTGAAATATAGATAAACAACTTTTTAATGATTTGGAAAGATAAAGTATACCAATTAACCACACAAGGACCTTGCGGTCTAAAAACATCTTACGATGATGGGGGAGACCCGATTTCATGGATTGTAGCGGAACACAAAAGTAGGCTACTTTCCAAGTTACGAGCTCAATACTAGGATCAATGCCACGAGTTCATCGACTCGTACTCAGATGTGGGGGAGGGCACCCAATGATCCTAATCATACTCATTCACTAGGATTACATTTACGAGCCATGGCTAATATCCGCTCTCACATAACCATACCAAGTTGCCTTCCAAGGGCCCAATGTCTCAACTAGTTACAAACGAGAATTATCCCAAAATTAATCCGACTCTATACCAATGGATACACTAGTAATAGTCTAAGGCTTGTCACAATTACATTAGTGACAAAACTATAATTACACATATAGTTCTAATAATACATTTCCATGAAAGGCAAATATTTGTATAAATATTACCATATGGAACCAAGTCCATAAGAAGGCCAACATAGACCATTACCATTTCCAAATATAAATCATATCCCAAATGTATAATTTTTCCAAAATTATAGAAAAGCTACATTGCTCATTATTAATACAAACATAAAATCAAAGTATATCATCTTCCAAAATCCACTTTTACCAAGTAAATCCTCAAAATAGTATGAAATCCACATATAACCAAGATGACTTCATTTCAAGTATTTTAACCATCAATACATAAGTTTTATCACATTTTATATCACAAGTTATGAGACTTTTTAACATAGCTTAAAATGGTAAAAACCCTAAAATCTCCAAAAATACCCAAGTTAGGTCAAAATGATTCAAATCAAGAAATGTAGCAAAGAGGAGATCAAGAGTTTAAAATATAAATTTTGACATGTATAAAGTTTAGAAAAAGGTAGGTTGAACTCACAAATTAGGTTTTATTAGAAAAACCTAGAAAGCCCTAGATGGAGCTTAAGGTTGAAGATGAAGATGGAGATGGTGAGTCCTTGATAGCTAGCCTCTTTTCTTCAACTAGAGGGAGTAATGACACTTCAAGACTTGTGGATTTGTGCAATCAATGCCCCAAAATCACTATAAATGAGTTAGGTTTGGTCTTGGGAGAGTTTGAAGAGAAAAGGAGAAGAAATGAGAAGTGGGAAATGAAAGAAAGCTGAATTTTTGTATTTGACAGCAGTCTGCACCATTTGTGCGACATTGACAGGCGACTATGCCATGGCAATGTCACCTGGCATAGTCACTGACTTGCCCCAGGCCACTGTCCACTTTGTGCTACTATGCCAAGTGCGACTATGACGTATCATAGTCACCGGGCATTTTAGTTGGGCCCGTACCAAGCCCCGAAACTCAATTTTTTCAACACCAGGGCTTCCAATACTCTTAGGGACTGCATGAAATGATTATTTAACATAAAACCCACTATTTATAAGATGCTACAAAGTACATGTTGACTTTTACTTACCAAAAATTCCGGGTGTTACAATCCTGTAACGCCCGTGAATTTTGCTTACACCTTGTGGAATTATGTATATTATATATATATATATATGTTCTCGAGTCGAGTCAACTGCTGATATTGTTCGCACTTAGCATAAATTTCCAAGCTTTAGCACTTGAGATTGAGAACTTAGAGTGTAAAATCATGAGGCATTTGGGGAGTGGCAGCGACTTGCGCGGGCTCCCGCGTGGCTTGAGAACCGCGACCAAAGCCACGGAACTCGCTGGTGTTTCCAGGTTGAGAGCACGCGCGGCCTACGAAACTACCCCATAGTCGCGGCCAAAACCGCTGGGAAACACCAACAGATCAAAAGTCGTGATTTTCACCTTTTCTTCCATTTACTCATTTTGGAACTCTTTAAGGTGCAATTTTGGATGAACAAAAGGTAGGGTTTTCATCTTTCTTCATTCATTGCTGCTAGAAGAGATCCTTACATGTATTAAAGGCATTGATTGAGGGTTGTTGGTCATCAATTTGGCCTTTAGAGGTTGAGCATTCAAGTCTCCTACTTCTTTCTCTCAAGTCTCATCCTCTAGGGTTTGTGTACAACCTTACAAGGTGAGTTTTCCATCATTCGTTCTTACACATTTACTAGGGTTCATGTGTTTTAGTTTCATCTATGTCTCCTAACCAAATATTTGGGTTGGTTGTATTTTGACCTAAATAGGAGTTTTAAAGATATTAGCGTTTGGAAACCTAAATAAGAATGGTTGAAAATGTATTTAAATTATGATGAAGGGTTTTCTATATTCTTTGCATACTTGGTAACCAACACTTGTTTTATGGGATTTTGGTAAACCCAAAGTGAAATTAGGGTTTTGATGAGATTCAAGTATTGGGTTATTTATTGATAAATTTGTGATGGGAACGAGATCTATAATATTTCGTTGATGGGTTGTGTTATTAAATTCTTTTAAGGTTGGGAGTCAAGACTCCATGTTAGTAGGTTTATACATGTAAATTAGTGGTAACCCTTTTTATACATGATCGATTGTGAATGTATTGGAATGTTTTGGTGTTTGGTCTTAGTGCAATGGATCCATAGGCACGGTGTCCTTAATGTCCCGTTTTGGCATTAAGTTCACCACTTTGGCACGGAATAGGCATCGGGTCACCATGGTAAGTAAGGTGTAGACCTATATGGTCGGACAACGTCCAATGGGCAGTAAGGAGTAAATCCATTGTGCATGAGTTCCGTTTTAGAACTCTCAAGAATAGACCTAGAGGGGTTGACTTGATGTTTTCGAGCAATAGATTCAGAGGAATTGAGCTCACTAAGTGATTGGTGTTTATTTGTACCATGTTATGGTTAGTAATGGTTTACTGGTTTGTTTTGATTTAGCTCACGGATATATCTAGCCGCACAACTACAAATGGGTTTTTGCTTTCTCTTTCTAAGTTATTTGTTCTCACTAGGCATTAGCCAAACACTTGTTTCTTTGGTTGTCATGAAAGACATGTCATCTTAGCGGTGGGACTCATCGGGATTGAGTGGACGACCTTGGGGTCGAGAGTGGTCTTTTTGGAGATTTATTGACCGACACGTATGATATTGAGGACATACATTTTGGAAGGATAGTGTCACCCAACTATAATATACTTTTATAAATTTAGATTATTAGGTTGTTGATCTATATTCTTCATTCCATTGGGGTTTGTATATGCCATACTCTATTTCCCCTGTTTACGGTGATACACTTTGGTTTTTCTAAACGTATTTACAGTATTATTCAGGATTCAATTAACCCTATGATAGGGTGTACATGTTGGTGTCAGAGCTCTAGTTTAAGTGAATTGGGTATGAATGTAAGATGCCTAGACTTAAGCTGAGGTTATTAGGCTATGACTGGTGAGATTGGGTAGAGCTCTTAAGATAGGATGGTCTTAGAGTCGATGAAAATTACACTAATTGAGAATTGTGACTGTGGTAACGAGAATCCTTATGTGTAGTATGTTTATAATTTCAATTAGCTACTACTATTATGAATATATCGTACGTAGGGATGCTTAAATTACTGACGTTATGATAATTAATTAATGTAGTATTACGTTTCCTTGTGTTTTATTTCCGTAACTTATTCTCACCTAAATTCTCAATTGTATGGCAGACTGAGATGTCAAATGCTCTTCTCCTTGCTGTCTCTGCCTTTCACTTTCTTTGTACCTTGAGTCGAGTTGCAACCTAATCACCTTGAGAGTTCCATCAGAGAACTTAGAAATCTCAGATACTCTAAATAACTTCTTCTCACTCTCATTATTCTTGTAGACTACCCCCAACTCAGGTTCTTCTAGCACATTGAACACATCATAGTTGTCAATATCAGACAGAGTCAGATTTGGCTTCAACATGTTGACTTTCTTCTGATTGGTCTCAATACCCAACTGAAAATCATAGCAGTAGGTGTAGAAAATATGTCTCCTCATGAACCTTTTGATCGCTTCCAAATCAAAGACAATATTCTCCTTTCTGATAGCCATAGTTCTGAACAGATGATACATGTGCTCGAGGTCATCAACATTCAGAAACTGAAAGTCTGCTTCAGTAAAAATGCGTTCACTCATATCCCTTATTTGAACATGAAACCCAGGATACCAGATTTTGAAAAACTTCTTCAACCTGACTTCTTTGACAATAACAATTCCAGACTTATTTTTCACAACACGTTCAGTCTGTCTCAAGTAGTTCATCATACTTGCATATTCTTCCTGATACTATTCCGGTTGATCAGAAACACCCAAAACCTTATACTTGTCCATCAGTCTAATTTCGTGAACAAATACCTTCTTCATTTGCTCCTCCAAGAAAGGAACTCTGAGAGCATGTCTCATGTGCCTTAATTCAACTTCAGTAGGCACAAGAGGTGCTTCAGGAACATTTGAAGGGCCTGCTTCACCTTGATCGGGCATGACAGGTACATGGACAGTCTCATCATCTGGTTTCTCAACCTCATTTTCAGTCTGAATATCTTTCATAGGTGGATCATCTTGAATCGGGCTAGGATTTCTAACAGGGCTTGCCTCACTTTGACTGACAGGAACTTCAGAGGCTTCGGGAAAGTTGAATTCTCTAAACAAAGAAATTACTAGGGCATCAGTAGTTACTTCAGGTATATCACTGTGTACAGGACTAAGGGGTTGTTTACCAAATTTTTGATTAAGTCCTGTATGGATAAATCTATCTGTGTGGATAAATTTGTTTGTCTGGGTAAAAATGTGGTGTTGTTTACTTTTTTACCTGAATCAACCGTCTGAATGACAAAAATGACTGATCTACCCCTCAAACAAAAATCAAAATCAAAACCAAAAATCAATACATACCAATACACACAGAATCAAAATCAAACCAAAATCAATCAGAATCAAACCATCTTTCCTCTTGACCCCCACCTCATGAATTTCACTCCCATTTTTTGGATAAGAAAGGAAACTTCTAATTTTCTCTATTTCCATCACCATAAATACATACGTGTATGCATCTCATATGATCATATTTATCAATACTTGTTAACAAAAGATATTTCACCATTTATATGGGTCTTCAAGATATCAAATCAATCTTTCTAGTGGCTCTATTTTTCTTTGATTTACAACAAGAAAGTTTGAATCTTTTTAGGGTTCTAAACCAATTTTCTTGAAAGCGATTAATGAAATAACTTGGGGCTTCTATTTGATTTGGGCATTTTCGAAGTGGGTATTGAGAAAGACTTGATTTGCACCAGGGAAGAGGGATTCGATGTCACTGGAGAATAGAGAATTGTAGAAGAAAGGAGAGGTTCGCCAGAGGAGAGAAGGTCACACTGTGCAGTAAGGGGGTTAGGGTTGAGGGTGTGATTCTTTTAATTTTGAAGGAGGCATCATTTTGTAAGGGTAAGGGGGTAATTTTTGTGGCTTAATGGGGACAACACCTCCTTCCCCACTTAGCGAATAAGCCATTAACTTCTGCGCGAATAAGATATTAAGCCATAAGTAAACACCCCCAAACGTCTGCGCGAATAAGCCATTTTTTTCATTAAGATCATTAATCCACAAGTAAACACCCCCTAAGATGGATGTCTTCCGGAGTACCCTGCTCATAAATTCTTTGCAAAACATCAGAATCTCTATTTTCTTCCAGCAAAGTATCCAAAACATTTTCTTCACCTTCAGGAATGACATCATCTTGTACATTTTCCTCATCAGATCCTTCCATGAAGTTTTCTTTCTCCTCCTCCTTTACTCTCCAAAAATTTGCATACTTCTCAAAAGCTTCCTCCTTATCATCTGAAGATAAGGCAATAATATCTACAGATTTCATTCCTGTAATCTCCAAAATTTCTGCCCTAGTAGCAACCTTAGGCTTTGCAACCCTTGGTTCTACTTCTGAATCAACATATAAAATGAGCTCTCTACATTCATTTTGATCATACATCACATTACCATGATCAACACTTTCTCTTTCAACATCCTCCTATGATACATCAGTAACAACAACATCATAAGCTCTCTGTTTCTCTCTCATCTCCCCCTCATGGTCATGATCCGAATCATGATCATGCCTTCGTTTTGAAACAGAGGCTTGGGCTTTGCATGAAGTTTGCACAACCTTGGTAAGATTAGACAAGGCTTACAAAACATCAATTTTGAAACAATTAAACTCTAAAGCTTTAACCACATCTGCTGGTTGCACAGATGGTGGTGTTTGTGTTTGGTGTTGGGATTGCAGAAGAGACAAAAAATCTGCATCGGTTTGATTTTCTGGGGCTTGAGATAAGAGATTTGCAAACAACAACGATTTAAGCTCATCTATTGACATATCTGCTGGTTGAGTTGAGTAGGTTGTCACTTTGAACTTGACTTACAGGCTCAGAATCAACTACTGGCTCCTTCCCTTTAACAATCTCTTAACTCCACCAACTTCCTCCTCAATCTTATATCAACTTCGTTTCAACAGCCTTTAAGGCGCCGTTGAGGGATTCCTGTGTCACAAAGATTGGTAAAGTAACACCGGAGTCACGTAGACTTTCCGTTGTCATGACAGTTGGCGTGATGTTAGCTATGACAGGACTTCCACCCGGTCCTTGTAGTTCAACAATAGAAGCTACTCGGGGTGTTCCGACCGGATCACGAAAACTTCCGATATTAGCAGCTTGTATCTATGTTCTAGGAATAGAGATAGATGTAACAATGAGTTGTAGACTCGATTGTGCAGTGAAAGGAATTGAAATCTGGGGCTGCTGTTCTCTGGTTTCAATACCCGTGGTCTCCGAATGAGAACCAGGTAGATTTTGTGCTAAATTCCCGTGTTGAAATGAAACTAACTCCTATTGAGAAGACATAGAGTGGGTGGCTGGGGTGTGCAATTGCATAAGTGGGCTACTTATGACTTGTTCAACACTTGCTCACAACACATGCGGCGAAGTGGTAGATGTGGCTGCCCTTTTGGATAGGTAGGTTTGGTTGCATAGTCTCTCACCATATTCTTTTCTTTCCATCACACTCATCCTCTCATTCAAATTTTTAACTAAAACTCCCTCATTACTCCTTATATCTCCCATAACATTTCTGACAGTTGTATCCAGATCAATTTCCATATCAGCATCATCATAAAATTGTTCAAAAACATCAACATTTTCAGTATCATCAGCTTGTATACCAACACTGTTAGTGTATAAAGTTGTATCCAAGATTTAAGTGTGGAAAGACAAAGTCTGTATGGTCAAAGTCAAGTCAAGTCTTTGTAAAGTCAAGTTGTTTACTTTGTTAGTGAATATGGTCTTTGAGCATATATAATGTGTTGTAAGTGTTTGTTGTAATGTGTGGTCAAGCTTGTAATATTCGTTGTGAAATAACACAACTTATGACTTTCTCTCTCTACTCTCTCTCTAGAAATTGTTGTTTAATTGTCAAATCTTGAATTGCTTGGATCTAGGATTATACATTTTCAATTGGTATCAGATCCAAACCAAAATAATTAAGATAAATTGAATTACACTTGTTTGATCAATTTTTGATTCTTGAAAGAATCTCACACGAACATTTTCAAAAATCACCGTTTCATAAAAAATTTCATGTAAAACTGATTTTGTTGCTAGATAATGATTCCATATTAATCGATTTGTGTTTTAGAACATTTCTTGTGTAGATCGTATCACGAATTTCACACTAAATTGCATCAATTTTGAATTTTTGTGAATTTTGTTTTTAAAATGTTCAAACACTGTTACTTGATCGATTCTAAGTGATTTAGTTGTTTTTAGTCAAAATTTTGCATTAGAAATTTGTTCCAGTTGATAAATCGATCATTCCTGTCAATTTTCAAGTCTAAATTGCAGGTATTAAAGATTTTGGATAGAATCCGTGAACACATCTCAAGAACACGCAAGATCCATACTTCACGCAACATTCATCTGAAGAACATGCACGTCACTAAACGCGTAAAGCAACAAAGAACACACACGTAGTTGTCTGTGCGAAGTGAAAACGCGCACGAGCCTACTTGCGCGAAGTGATTGCAACAGTAATCTGTGAGTTCTATCGGTTTGCAAAAATGCATTTTGCGCGAAGTATTATTTCGAAAATTTTCTAAGTATAGAATGCGCAAAGGCATCATAACACATACGACTTAGCTTGCGAGAAGCTCAAAACGCGCACATCGTTGTCTGCGCGAACCTAAAACGCGCACATTATTTTCTACGCGAACCAGAAATGCGCACGTAGTGTTTTGTGCTAAGTTGAAACACGCATAAGCCTGCTTGCGAGAAGTAGTGTCCACAGTGTTAACGATCATTTTCAAATAATTTTTTTTAGATATCAAGATTTCTAATGTTTTATCAGGGAGAGATGTTGCTATCATGTACATGCCTGAGATACCGACAATTGAAGCTGAAAGGGATAAACTAAAGATTCAAAATTCAGTTCTTTTAAATCAGATTCAGGAGTTTAAATCTAAATTGTTAAACTCTTATAAAAATTATGAATGTGCTAAATGTATTGATCATTTTAAATCTGATTTTGTAGGTATCATTAGAGCAAGAGAGAAAGAAATTAAAGAGAAAGAGAAAGAAATTAAAATGAAAGAGGATATATATGAATCCAAGATCTCTATATCCTAGAGAGAGAAAGTAGAGAGAGAGAGTTCAAGGCGCAAAGTAAGATGTATTCAATGTATGCATGTTAAGTTACAAAGAACAAGGACCAAAGGGACTTAAATACCCTGGTCAGATACAACACCGTATGAGACATCTAAACACAGTATAAGACCAAGCCTATAAATACAATGATTACTATAAAAACAGACTTAACAAGCTCCCCCTTAGTAATCATTGGCGCTGTGGTCTTCAAAAACAATCTTCTAAATCAGCATGGACCATCTAAGCGACTTTGCGAAGCTTTCTGACTTTTAAAACAAATTTCTTCTCAACATTTTTCAGTTTGAGATATCTTTGCTGTCTTGACAAGGCTGGACCAGTTTGAGTATGCTTGAAAGAACAATTGGTTCATCAGCTTGTGCTCTATACAATACACCTCTTTTAAATGAACTTGAAGAATTTGTGGTGATTGGAGCTTGAACAACAAAATACTAGTATAACTGAGAAAATAGAATCTTGAGCAGCAGAATCTTGATCAGCAGATAAACGTTTGAGCTCTTTGTCTCTTTAACATCTCCTTAACTTCTCCCCCTCATGACCTTGATGATCTGGATCAACTTGGTCATATAAATGTTGAAGACGAGACATCGTAAGATCTGCAAAATCAAAGTAAAGGAGAAAACAGGGAAGATTTGCGCTACACACTAGTGGCGCAAAGGGAGGTTTGCGCTAGCCGAAGGTGGCGCAAAGTGAGGTTTGCACGACCAACTGTTGGCGCAAATCTGACTTGAACTCAAAAAATTTTACCTTTTTAAGCTCTTTGACTCCCCTACACAAATGCACTAGATATGACAATTCAAGTGAGCATTCATGTAGAAAACCAGATACTCCCCCTCAAAAACAGATATGATATTTTCAGAAAAATTTCTCCTTATTCACTCCCCCTTGAATAATGAACAAACCCATATAAAAAAAATATGAGAACATACGAAATGAAACATCAATGTAGAAAGAAAAATATACTGAATATGTATTTTGAAACAACTAAATATATAAAATTTAAACAGAAACAAATAAAATTCTACTTAGTAAAATATCACAATAAAATCCATCAGATGAAATCAAATGTATGTATTTGGATACAGAAACAAGTTTTATTGCATATCAAGTTAAGACATGTTCAGTTTCAAAAACTTTCATCAATCTATTCAGTGTGCTCGCATGTGAACTTCGATTAGCTTCAAGAAAATGCAATTCTAAAAATATAATAGAGAACTTTGCATGTAATCACACTAATCCATCAAGAATTCAGATTTTCACAAATTTACAGGTTTATTGCAACTTAGAAATATCACCAAGTATCATGAGATGTGTGCTCATTGGCATCTTTTAGCATTGTGCTCTATGGCATCTTCACATGAATGTGCTCTTTGGAATCTTTTAAGCTTGTGCACTTTGGCATCTTTTAATCAAAAAGTTCCGTAAGTAAAGAACATGCCGTAAACGTAACTTTCTATCTGACACTATCGCAGGATTTTGGTCAGCCACTCCCAGACCAGTTGGCCTTAGGGGACTAGGTGTCAAGCACCCCTTGGAACTTACTTTCCCAGATCAGAAAGGCTACATCGACACATCCTAAACCCATTCATACCAGTAGAACATGACTTTCGATCTGATTCTATAGAAGGATTTGGGTTCGATCACTCCCAGATCAATTGACCTTAGGGGATCAAATGACAAGCATCCCACATAACTTACTTTCCCAAATCAGAAAGGTCACAGGTACAAACTTTTAAACTTAGAGATTTCTGATTTATAAGATTTTAATAATCATCTCAAACACAAGGTTTTACGTCTAAGTGCTTAGCCCATATTTTCATTACGATCCAAAACTTCGACTTTTTAGGTTTTCTAAGCGTTGTAAACTATAAATATTTTGAATTACTCAACTTTAAAGCAATATCAAAAAGCTACAAACATGTTGCTGACTTTTCGACTTTTGATAGACTTGAAAGTTGAACATATAAAACTTTGATATAAACAAACGAACTTGAAAATTTATCCTAGACACACATTTTATTCAAAAGAAAGAAAAATTGTAAAACTTTTACTATATAGAATAAGATTTGTAAAGATTTAAACTTTTAAAACATGCCGAGATTTGAAAATAGAAACATTTGATTAGCAAGTTTATATTTAGTTGAAACAAAATATAATTCAAGAATATCATCTTCCACATAATGTAAAATGAAAATTGTGTCTCTTTTGAAAAATTTGGGTTGAACAAAATCAGAAGTTGAATAAAATTGCTCAGATTCTTTAAAAACATTTTAGAAAACAGGTATAACATCATTATCAGAGATAAATGCAGCGGAAATTAAGTAGATGTACTCACAGTTTCTCATTAGTCAAAAGCTTAAAGCATTTAAGAATGAGTCCTAGACTGATATGTCTAGAAATCATTGTCTTTGAAGCACGGGTTCTAAGTTGATGTACTTAGAAGCCATAATCTTGACATTGAGGTGCGGGTCTTGAACTGTGTTATTCAAGAGCCATTTTTCTCTTATTCCCCCTTGACATGATGTGCCTGCAACTTTGAGTCAGATTGAGATTTTGGTACCCACTTGAATTTGGGCCCATGTTTGTTAGTTGCAGTTCTTATGGGAAAAAAATTGTAAGATTTGACACGAGAAGCATGAGAAAGATTATCAGAAAAATAAGCACAGTCATCAGATGAATACAAAGCATAATCATCTGAACTAGAATCAGAAGAAGAATATGAGACATTTTTGGAAATTTGAATCATTTGCTTTATTGAATATTTTGAAATTTTCTTACAAACAGCAAATGAATCACTTTTATAATATCTGTCTACATATCTATCTCCATCAGTCTGAGATTCATTAGATATCCGCTTCGCTCTCCAAATCTGCGTCGATGACTTGCTCAAAGTCCTATCTGAAAGATTAGAATCAGAAGAATTAGAACTGTCAGAAAGAACTTTATCTTGTTTCTTCGACTTCTTTGACCGTCTTCTTTTACGTTTAGGTTTATAAAACTGATCATTTAGCGTAAAAGATTCATCAAGAATTTGGGATTTAATATTTAAATCAGAAGAAATAATTTTACCTAAGCAACCAATCTGATTAGACAATAAATCTGAACTTACCTTGGAGTCAGAATTATTTTGAGAAAAGATATCAGATTTAGAAACTTCCATTCTGTTTACTTGACAATTAGAAGAAAGGCTAGAAATAGAATCTTGTTTTTGAGAAAATAACTTTTCTTCAAGACTAGATGTCATGAAAGAAAGAATAATATCAAATTCAATTTCTTGTAAAATATTTTGATCTTCCATCTTATCTTCAAGATCAATGATTTTGCTTTCTAAAATTAAAGGAGGTGTATATCTCTTAGAATCATAAATGATTGGAGATATATTTTCCTTATCAGATTTATTAGCAAAAATATCAACAAAATCATCAGACACTGAAGATTTGACAGTAAATATATCATTTAAACCTTTTCTACCTCTTCTCGATTTGTCAGGAAAATATTTTGCATTTTCTCTCGTGTAAACAAAAGGAATTTCCTTTTTCTTGTTATTTGTCCTTTTCTCATTTTCAATTTCTAACACTTGCTTCTCATTCATCCAATCAATTTTAAATTGAGGAGCATATTGAGCAAGAGTTAGATAATCGTATTTATATAAAGTTGGGGATTTTTCAATCGCATTGTTTAAACAATGTGGATTTTTAAAACCAAGTCCCCAATTTTCTTTTAAAGCTTCCTCACTTCTTGGTTTATTCATAAAAATTGTTTGCTCAGATTGGTTCCTTCGATATAACTTTTCTTCTAATTTATTTATTTTATCCGAAAAACTGTCTTTTAAATTGGTCATAGCAGTCAAAGACTCAAGATAAGACTTATTTGATTTTTCCAAATCATCTAATTTCTTTTGAAAGATGTCTTTTGTATTTTCTAAAATAGATTTTTCATCTTTCAAAGAAATTTTCAATTTGTCAATCAAATCTGACTTTTTAGAATTTAAATTCTTTTCAGATAATAACTTTAAACGAAGATCATGCAAAGCAGTAATTATAACATCCATCTGAGAAGAATTGAATTTATAATCAAATTCAGAAATTACCTCGTCTTCATAAGTGTCAGAATCATCATCTGACTGATCATCTCCAACAAAGCACATCTGAGCGATCTCGACATTTGCAGCTTCATCGTCAGAGTGATCCAGCCAAAACTCTTCTTCAGCAAGCAAAGCAGTTCCATTCTCTCTTTTCTCAGCGAGTTCCAGTTTCTTTCGATAATATGCTGAGTCCTTAACCTTCTTTGCTCGACACTCCTTAGCTATATGACCTGGCTTTCCACAATTGTAGCAAGCAGCAACTGTCTTTGGCTAAGGCACTTTGACTTTTGAACCAGAAGTGAAGCGAGAAGTGTTGGAACTCGAACGTGGTTGGAACTTTTTCTGATAATGCTGTGAGAGAAGGATCATTGCTTTCTACAGTGCCTCACCATCATCATCAGTTGACCCGTCGTAAGCATTATCAGACAATGCTTGTTCTACCAGTTGTTTCGTGAGAAGAGCAAACGGGTCCACTGATTTCTTGTTCTTCTTTTCAAGCTTAGCCTTCTTCTCGAGTACAATGCTCTCATCAGTCATCAAGATCTCGTATAGTTCCTGAATCTGCATTATGGAGATCCGAACATCGTTCCTCAGTCTGTGACAAGATTTGTTCCATTCAGGCTGAAGAACATTGAGAAATTTCAGATTCGTCTCAAGCTCTGTCTTGTTCACATTTATCTTGCGCAGATCATTCAATACTGTGCAGAATCTATTGAAAACACTCTTCAGAAACTCAGTTTCTTTGGCTTTAAAATCCTCGAAGTTGTTCATGAAGCGTGTATGTCGGAGTTGATTTGCGACTCATGAGCCAAGCATAATCTTTTCCAACCGTGTCCACATCTGATTTGGATAATTCTTGTAATGATCAACATGGTTGTATACAGAGTTTGGCAATGCTAGCATTAGGTTAGCAGATAATTCTCTATCAGCTTTCATTCTCAAAACCTCTTCGGGTGTTGCGGGAATCTCTTCGTTAGGCTTTAGGAAAGGTCCTTCAGTTAGAGACTTCATCATGTTTGCTCTATTAGTTTGACGTTTAATAAAGTTGAGGAACCGATCTTGCCACTGAGTGAATTCGTTTTCATCTATCAGTACTGGAGGACGAGTGTCAGTACCCAATGACATCATGAGGTCATTCTTATAGAACTGAGCTTGAAAGGCTAACTTGGCATAATCCATGGCAAAAATCCAGAAAAATTCTAAGTGTTCACAGTAGAGCTGGCACAAACTGAAGTTTACGTGAGAGAAGGCTGGCGCAAATGTAGATTTGCGTGATTAAGCAATGGTGCAAAGAAGGTTTGCGTGATAAGCTGAAGACGCAAACTGATATTCTCGTGAGCAATGAGAGACGCAAACTGTACTTTGCGCGATAAGACAATGGCGCAAACTAGGTTTGCATGATCAAGTTCTAACGAGAATCTGACTTTGCGTTAAATACTTGAGACACAAACGTAACTTCTCTCGAGCTTAATGTGACGCAAAGCTTACTTTGCGTGAACAAATGGAGATGTAAACCAGATTCTCTTGATGCACGAGAGACACAAAGATAGCTTTGAGTGAACAGCTTGTTACGCAAACTGAAATTTTGCGTGATGCTTTAATAACGCAAACTAGGTTTGCGTGAGCCAAGAAAGACGCAGATTGGGATTTGCGTGAGGCACAGAAGACGCAAATCAAGCTTTTCTTGAACAGAAGATGACGCAAAGTGTACTTTGCGTGATATGTGGCTGGCGAGAACTTGTTCTTTCACAATGAATCCTGATCTAGGACAATATAAACTGGCGTAAAGACCCTGATGAACTCGCGCAAACTTTGTATCTGGCGCAAACTGCTGAAAAACAAGAAAAATCACTAAAAATTGATTACAGATTAGAATTTTCAGATTAATTCTTCCACATATATGATCGAAAACAACATTCTAACACTTTTCTGAGAAACTTTGCGATTAACAACTACAATTTCAAAATTTCGAGAATGGAACAGTACGTCAAAAAAATGTTTTTAGAAAATTGAAATTTCTCAAAACTGAATATCAAACATGAAATTCTTGCAAATCAATGTGAATTAAAGATGTTTTATATTCAAAACCGAATCCAACAAACCTATTTACAAAGAAAAACGATCACAAAACAATCCGAATTTGATGAAAAATCAAGAAAACGAGATTTTCTTGAAAAAAATTCAAGAAAATCGATCAAATTTTCTGATTAATCTACAAAAACAGAAACGAAAATGATATCTCTCAATTCTCTCAAGATCTAGATTGGCTCTGATACCAATTGTGAATCCAAGATCTCTAAATCCTAGAGATAGAAAGTAGAGAGAGAGAGTTCAAGGCGCAAAGTAAGATGTATTCAATGTATGCGTGTTGTGTTACAAAGAACAAGGACCAAAGGGACTTAAATACCCTAGTCAGATACAACACAGTATGAGACATCTAAACACAGTATAAGACCAAGCCTATAAATACAATGATTACTATAAAAACAGACTTAACAATATTATTGTGACTATTGATAAAGAAATCAAACTCAAAGAGAGAAAGATAACAAATCTTCAAAGCAAGCTGAAGACAACTGAACAACAAACATCAAAATTTAAAGTTGAATTAGTTGATCTGCACATAAAGTTTAAAGCTTTTGAAGATAAAATATCTGCGTTGGAAGCAAAGAACGATGATTTGATGAAAAATCTCCAAGTAGATAAAGACAAAACAAATCTGGAGAATGCTTCAACTCAAAATCTATCTGACTTTTCAAAGAAAGCTCTTCAAGAGAAAAAGGATCTTGAGCTAAGATGTTTGAAACTATCCAAGCAAGTGTCAGAATTTGAAAAAAGCTTAATTACTGAAAGAGACACGTTTGCTAAAGAGAGAAAAGTTCTTGAAGATAAAACAGTTGAACTTCCCAAACAAATCTCAGTTCTGCAAGACTTACTTGAAAAAGAAAGAAAATATTTTCAAGAAAAGAAAAAGTCTTTTGTGATTGAAAAGAAAAATGCTGAAAAGAGAAATGTTGGGATTTTCAAAGATATTTCTGAACAAAACAAGAACTTAGAAAAAGATTTTGAGCAAGAACGTCAAATTTTTGAATCTGAAATATCTAAGCTCACATCCAAGATTTCTGTTCTATCCTCAGACATTCAGAAAGAACAAATGGCTAGAACTGATTTGAAGAAGAAGTTTGACACACTTTCTAGTGAAAGAAACATTTTATCTAAAGAGATAAAGGACTTGGAAGATGCAAATGGTGAATTGTCAGAAAAGATTTCCGCTGATGTGATTAGTCAATCACCTTATGACAATTCATCTGAATCAGTCTGTTCATTTAAAACAGCTTCAAGTTCCATTCATGAAAATGTTTTCAAAAAGAACAGTGTCAAACCAAATATTGTCAAATCAAATCAGATTCGTCCATCTAATCTATTTTATGACAAATCTGTTGATAGTTCAACGAGCTTCCATGTCAAATCTCTTGGAAAGAATTCTAAGAAAGGACAGATGGTCTGGAGAGTTAAAGGTTCTTCGGATGTAAAGAAGAATGACAAAGCATCTACATCCACATTCAATGCCAAAAAGAACAGAGCTCATAAAGGTAAATCTTTTAGTAAGCCTGATACAATTTACTCTGCTAATCATCTTATCAGGTTGGTTGAAAAGAAAATATGTTGTTCTTATTGTGAATCAAATGACTTTGTAAGTAATAATTTTGTTGATTACTGGTATGGTTCTTATTATGTTACCCCTAAAAGAACTGCAACTAACACATCAGGACCCAAATACCAATGGGTACCAAAAGCTAAATCTGTGTTGCAGGAACCCAAGGTTTAAGGGGGAGCAAGATGTTTGACTTCTAGACAAAACAGTCTAGGACTCGTACCTCAAAGAATAGTGGCTCTTGAATAATTCAGTTCAAGACCCGCACTTCAATGTTAAAGGACTATGACTTCTAAGTAAAACAACTTAGGACTCGTTCTTTAATGTTTAAGGACAAGGATATTATGCAATTATCCAGGGGGAGCTTATCAGAATATAAATCATTCTATCATGATTTGAGGGGGAGCTTAAATGTAAGTATCTTCTGATCTAGATCTCTGACTGTTTGAAAGAAGAACAACTTTGAAACATGAAAAATGTTTTCTTAAATGTTCAAACCACTTCTGATCATCAAAAGATTTCATGAATCTAGAAGTGTGATTTTAAATGTTTTTCATTATTGAGCGTTAAAGTTTAACTGACTGTGTGTTTCCAAAGATCAATACTTGTGTATTATCTGTTGGTCCCGGAGGTGCTTTGTCAGGATCGAATTCTCAACAAGAATTAACTCTCAGAAACAATATCAAAGAAGTTTGCGGAATAACACTTTGATATTCAATGAAACAGTAAATCAACACAGAAAATATGAATAACAAACTGTAAGCTTTTATTAAATGCTTTGAAGTTACAAGATTACTCACTCAACCTCAATATTGATGAACAGGCTCACCAATACGAATTCTACTTCTCTAGAATTAGGATCTATGCCTTGAGGTTGATTTCTCTCTTGAAAAACAATTATCAAAAGTTATTTCTATCTATTCTAAACATTCTATACATATACTGATAAAAAGATAATTACAAAGAATAAACAAATCTTCAGTATATCTTCCATGTATATCTTCTAAGTATATCTTCAGTATATCCAGCTGTAGTACATTCCATCCGGATCTCTTTAGCAGCACTAATAATGCTCAGCAGCATTAACTTCATCTAGCAGCATTAACTTCAAGCAGTACTAACTACTAGCAGTACTAATCTTGTTGAGCAACATTAACCATCAACTAGCAGCATTAATAACAGAAGTACTAACTAGAAGTATTAACTATTTTCTTCTAGCAGCATTAACTAGAAGTATTAACTGTTTTCTTCTAGCAGCATTAACTACAACTAGCAACATTAACCACAGAAGTAGTAACCGTGTTGAATATTAACTTCAGAAGTATTAACCATGTTGAACTAGAAGTAGTAACCATCCTTGGCATATTTCAGACCCAACAATCTCCCCCTAACTTAACTTTTCAAAACTGAGAAGTTAAGTTCTTCAGTATAGGGTCTTTATGATAATTTCAAAACTTTCTGCAATTACTAGTTCTTCTTGATTCAGTTTCTGCTGTTATCTTCTTTTCTGTTTCTGTTGTAGTTACTGCTTTGTTTCATCTTCTTCACTTATCTCCCCCTCAAAATAAGATTTCATATCAACTTGATTCTCCTTCTCAATTCTTCTCAAGTTCAGATGTTTAAGTCTCCCCCTTTTTTTAAATAATCATGTTATTTCAAACAGTAAATCAGACAAATAATCATGATCTTTTCATCTCTTTTATCTCCATAATTTGATTGTGAACTTTCAGACAAATTGTACCAAGTGAATCCATCAATTCTTTGTAGTTAAATCTGTCCTCACCTCCTTTAGGTGTGTTTACCACCTTTGAAGGATCCTTGGATCTTTTAGTAGAGATATTCTGCCTAGCAGAAGCACCTTCTACTCCCTTGGTTTCTTGGCACCTGGGACCTTTAGATAATTACTCATCTAAAGTTGCCATGGGGAAGGTCTTAGATATGGTCACACTGTCCTGTCATGCACTTTGTGCAAAGTCAGTAGTGTGAGCCTTACAACCCATATGCTCTTGCATCTCCTTATTGAGCACCTTCTTGAGGTTGGGAGACACCTCTATGGTTTCCCTTTGGATATTCTCTGATGAAAAATGCTCCATCAGAGGGCTTGTAGGTTTTGAGGTTGAGGATACAAGAAGGGAAGGAACCTTCTGTATCTTTTCCTTATATAGTATGGTAATTGGGAATGTTGGTTTGACAAAAGAAATCTGAAGATTTATGCTTTGTAGTGGAAGGTATGGATAGGTCATCAGTGGGTTGGTCTAATGAGGGCTTTGACCCTGATGTCTTACCTTCTTGATTGTGGGACATCACCATCATTGTAGAGAACAATGGGGTGTCAACTCCTTCCGAGTCCCTAGCAGATCTTCTCATGTTTGAGAAAACCTTGCCTTTAGGGGGTTTAGGTACATATACCTCATCAAAGTGAGGTATGTCCGTCAATTCATTATTAAGTACTTCTTGTACAAACCTTGGATACAGATAAAAACTTTTTGATTGATATCCAGGTTTGACATTAAATCATTGAAGATCATTTTTAGGTATAGAAAACTTACATTAGCAGTAGTAACACTTATCAGCAGCATTAACACAGACTGGCAGTAGTAACACATACCAGCAGCATTAACACAGTCTGACAGTATTCACTGAACTAGAAGTACTAACTACCTTTCAGTATTAGCAACCTGAAACACTTCTGCTGGATCAAAAGTAACATGTCCTCCATCAAATCTTTTAAAGAATTTGAAGTCAGTCCATGTTCCTTGTTATGTGCCAAGAGAAACCATTATCTTCATTCCAAATGCTCTTCCTCTTGAGCTTTTGATTGCCCTGCACACTTGATAAATCAGTTAGTCTTTGAGGGAACCCAAGCCAAAGTGGTCTTGGGTTGTCCTTTCTCATTTATATAATCTGTCAGTTTGGTCTGAATGAGTTGTTTAGGAATCTCATGGCTGGAATACTTTGTCAAGATTATAGGCTTTGCAACATTAATACTAGTAGAAGCACTATCCTTGTTAGCACTAGTATTGGTTGCAGCAACACTATTTCTGTTAGCAGTACTATCTGGGATAGCAGTACTAACAGGTTTCTTTACAATTGGAACCCAAACTTGAACAAAGTTGTTTGCTTTCTTTGTCTTTAAATTACTCCTTGGCTTATTTGGAGTATTTTTCTTTGGTTTAGCAAACTTATTTTGAACATGAGACTTTTTAGGTGCTCTGTTCTCAGCCATTTGATTCCTTCCTTGCTTCCTATAACCAAAGGAGTTTTGAGTTTGTCTTTGTAAATTTACTCTTTGGTTTATAGGATTGAAATAACAGTATTTGGCAATATGATTAAGCTTTCCACAAATAAAACAAGGTTTTGGTCTATTGATTTTACTTAGATCAACCCCTTGTTTTTGTGCCCACTGATTATTCCAATTTCTCTGATTTCCCCTCCTTTTATCATGTTTTTGGGGCTCAGATTTATTACAAGAACACTGTTTACAAGGGACAGGATTCACAACTGTTGTCTGTTTGTAGTGGACCTTACCAGACTTTCCCTCTGTCTTTTCTATGTCCTTAGATTTGACCCAAGTCTTTCCACATCCCTCATTGGTGATAAGGTGATTTTCTAGGGGAATCTCACCACTCACAGTGTTCTCCTTACTCTTTTCATTAAAGTTCTCTTCTTCAGAGTCTGTTTCAACCACCACTTTTTCTAATGGGTCTACCTTTGTGGCTCCATCAGATGATTCCTTCCTATTCTTGGTCTCTAGCAAGTCTGATATAGGAGGGATGTAGTTGTTGTTGTATGGTGGTGGGGTGGTGTTATAGCCTATTCCTCTTCTAAGTTTGTCATGGATTTGAGTTTGGAGTAAAGAGTCCATTGCTTTAGAAGCATTGGAAAATTTCTCAATATCCAGTTTGGCTTTCTCAAACTCCCTCTTTATCTTCTCATTCTCCTCTTCTTTCTGTTTTAGCTTAAATTCATACTGATCTTTCTCCCACTTCCAGTAGTTTGTGTCATAAGAGTGTTGAAGCTCATTGGCTTGAAAACCTTTGATCTGATCTTCAAATCTCTCTACAATCCTTACATAGTCTTTTATATCTTTTTCTAATCTCTTAAGGTCATCACTCATCTTCTGATTGTGATCCCTGTACCTTTTAACAGTTTCAATACAGGATTTAGAACAAAGATTAGATGTTACCTCTGTAGGAATTTCTGAGCTTGAAGACTCTGAACCTTTAGCCATGATGATGTGATGTTGAGTGTAGGTTTCTGAGAATACTAGCTCTGATACCACTTGTCAGGATCGAATTCTCAACAAGAATTAACTCTCAGAAACAATATCAAAGAAGTTTGCGGAATAACACTTTGATATTCAATGAAACAGTAAATCAACACAGAAAATATGAATAACAAACTGTAAGCTTTTATTAAATGCTTTGAAGTTACAAGATTACTCACTCAACCTCAATATTGATGAACAGGCTCACCAATACGAATTCTACTTCTCTAGAATTAGGATCTATGCCTTGAGGTTGATTTCTCTCTTGAAAAACAATTATCAAAAGTTATTTCTATCTATTCTAAACATTCTATACATATACTGATAAAAAGATAATTACAAAGAATAAACAAATCTTCAGTATATCTTCCATGTATATCTTCTAAGTATATCTTCAGTATATCCAGCTGTAGTACATTCCATCCGGATCTCTTTAGCAGCACTAATAATGCTCAGCAGCATTAACTTCATCTAGCAGCATTAACTTCAAGCAGTACTAACTACTAGCAGTACTAATCTTGTTGAGCAACATTAACCATCAACTAGCAGCATTAATAACAGAAGTACTAACTAGAAGTATTAACTATTTTCTTCTAGCAGCATTAACTAGAAGTATTAACTGTTTTCTTCTAGCAGCATTAACTAGAAGCATTAATATCAGAAGTACTAACTAGAAGTATTAACAACTAGAAGTATTAACTGTTTTCTTCTAGCAGCATTAACTACAACTAGCAACATTAACCACAGAAGTAGTAACCGTGTTGAATATTAACTTCAGAAGTATTAACCATGTTGAACTAGAAGTAGTAACCATCCTTGGCATATTTCAGACCCAACATGCTTAACAAGTTTGTAGAAGGGGGGGGGGTTGAATACAAACATAGAAATTAAAGTTTAATAAATTGTTTATTGATAAATCAAACACAATTTACAAGATTGTTGCGGAATAAGATTAAGACAGACTCAATCTAAACAAACTTAATAAACACTAAGATGGTTGCACAAGAATTTCAGAGAATGGGAGATTAAGGAATATAGAAAACAAAGGTTTCTATTTGGGGTTCAAGGATTGAGCACACCCTCAGATGGAGGGGTGATCTTCCTATTTATACCCTATGCATTAAATGCATGGCAGATCACTTTACACGTGGCGTTCACTGATTGGCTTTGGAAGTCTGACTTTGGGAGACATGTTTTCGACCGGATCATGAACAGTGTAGTTGACAGAGTTGTTGTACGAATTGTGGCAGAGGCATGTCCATTATGACACATCGTACTGAGTTGTGCAAGGTAAGACAGAAGGAAACTTGAGGTATAAGCTTTATGATCATTTGATCGCTGAATATCTCTTTCTTCAGAGACATCATGAGTTCAGCGATCGCTGAAGCTTTCCTCATGTTCCTTCACGTATAAGTAGAGTTGTCTTTGCTTCACTGATATCCGCATCAAGTCACTAGTACACTTCTCTTTGTTCAACAGCTTCGTCTTCGATTCAGCTATGAACATCTGTTGACGCGAGACTTGTCTTCAGGGGTTACGTTACTGTTTACATCAGAACTATTAGTGATAACTGAACAGACTCAGTTTGATCACTGATAGTGAAACACTAATACATATTGAATGTTTATAAGAAAGACTATCAGCGATAACTGAACAGACTCAATCTGATCGCTGATGGTGAAACACTAATACATATTAAACGTAATTTTCACTAAGTATAGAAAAGGGTCGTTATCAAATCACTGAGAGAGTTTAGATCAACAATCTCCCCCTATTTGATAATGACAAAGTAACTGAAGAAAATTACTTTAAAATTCAAAATGATGGAATAATCAGGACTCATAACATACATGTCCCAATTACTATTTTGAGGGATCTTTTACAGTACTGATAGAGTTAAGTACTTCACTGAAATTTTCATTAATCCATGAAAAGAATTACAAGGTATGAAAATTACAAGTACAAGTGATGTACTAATTACTGTAAGTTAAACTAATAGATTACAAGAAGAAAACTAATCTATCAGCTATCTAAAGAAGATTTAGGTGGATTGATCAAGTACTCAGGTATATCTTCTCCTTTTTGCTTTCGCTCTAAATATTCTTTGCTAATGATCACTTTGATTTGCTCAGCAGCAGGAGAGAGATCACACCATAAGCATATGAGATCCTTGAGAAGACCGAGGGGACAGATAGGGATTTCAGAGATTCTTTGAAATCTGAGCTGTTCCTCGTTATCTCTGAAGAAGATTCCAAAAGGTTCGTCAAGTACTTGTCCCGCAATATATGGTCCACCAGGAGGCAGAGATAGATCCAGAACTGAAAGATCAGGAGGAGGACCGAACAGAGCTTCTCTTGAGAATTTGATAGAAGTTTCATTTCTTATCACTGCGACATTCTCAGACGAGGAGGGGACAGGCTTTCTTTTGAATTTCCTTGGTTTGGAAGGAAGAGCAGATGGTACTTTCAACACAGTGGAGACTCTGTTGATGAGGGCTTCTAAGATGCCTTCAACATAGCCTCTGCTGGTTGATTTGATTTCTTCAGCGCTTCTTTGAACTCTAGCCATTCCATATAACCAAAGTTTCCAGCTTTGACACGAACATGGCCTTGCAACTTCCATCCTCTCTGGTAATCTCCATGGTGACAAAAACTCGATCCTTCTTCTTTTTCCCAGAGATAGTAACAGCTATGATCTTCATTGGGTCAGAGCGATAGTCGAATTTTCTTTTACACCAATCGACTGAGCTATCGCTGACCCTTTGTTCTTTTGAGCGATCCTCTTCAATCTCTTTCAAAAGAGCAACCTGGACTTCAACTGGTTTCTTTTTCAGCTTCTTGTCTTTGACTTGAGAAGACTGAATTTTGAGAGCCAGAGAGGCATCTCTTTGACAATCAGCAATCAGCTTCTCAGCCCTGACGGATTCTTCAATTTCAGCTTCAGTCAGGAACTCTAGATCTGTTGATTGAGAGGGGATCTTCAGTCGTTGACTCTCCAGATGAGAGATCATCTCTGTTCTTTTCTTCATCTCTTCCTCTGACCAATGAAGTGGTCTAGAGGGCCTTCGTGGATGTTGCAGGGACTCTTCTTCTACATCCTCTTCATCAATCTCTTTAGAGATTGGGATTATTTGGTCATCAACTTCAGAGGCTGGGATTATTTGTAGCTCTTTTCCCTTAAGCAGGGGGAGAGAACTGTCTGGTCAGAAAATGAAAAGAAAAAGATTAGTTTATTTTCAGGAAAGTAGAGAGATAAAGGCTAGAAAGAAATAGGAGTGGGATTTTTATAGAAGGATAAGGGAACGAGGGTAAGGCATACCTGAGAAGGATTCTCCTCAGATAGTGAGATCATCTTCAGGCTTTCCTCATCAGTTGCACCTTTGCTTTGGGAAGGGGTTCCTGAAGATGTCTCATGACTCCCCCCTGCTTTGATAACTTCTTTCGAAGCTATCGCTGATGAAGTGACGGCTGAAGAACACCATAGAGATTGATCTTCTTCATCGTCATCATCATCATCTTGATGAGGTTTTTCCTCTTGATATTCAAGATCAAGGGCTTCATCTTCATCGTCCTCCTCTTCCTCTTCATCGATTAACTCATCGATGGTAGGAGGGGCCTTTTCAGCAGCTATCTCCCCCTCAACTTGAGAGGGAGTTTCCTTCAGTTGTTCATTAGCATCAGCTTCTTTCTCCTTATTTTGTTCAGTTTCTTTCTCCCCCTCTTTGTCATTATCACGGAGAGAGAGATCTTTGGATGGAGTAGAGGTTTCTGCAGTGGCCAACTTCTAGACTTCAGCCTCCAATCCTGTGAGACGGCCGTCAAGTACAGGGATATCTGACGTAGCTTGATGAATAAACTCCACAGCTATGTTCAGAGAGGTGCGATCGTTCTCTGTAAATGAAGGAGCAGGGATTGGAGCTGGTGCCTTCAGCTGGTCGAGGACTTGCTGAAGAATAGTAGTGCATGTGTCAACCTTTACAGACAGGGCATCAAACTGTATCTTGGAGTCTTCCCTGACTTTGACAATCGCTTCTTGGAGAGTAGCGATTTGAGAGACGTTAGCTTTAGAGGCGCATTGAGCTGTCAGCGTCTTCAGTGCTTCACCAGCGGTATGAACAGCGATGGTGGTGTTGTTGAGAGAGGCAGTCAGAGACTCCACCTTTGCACTAAAACTGTTGACATTGGTGTCAACAGTCGCCAAACTAGGACCTGAAATATAAGTTAGTTTTTGAGAAACAGGCTTATATGGTGAGTTGGGAGTAGTGTTTAAGGTTATAGGAGTACCTGAATTATCAAACATTTTGTAGAATTGCATAGATTCCTCAAAAGATTGATGTTCAGGTCCTATGGGTCCAAATTGTGGTTGCGAAAAAGTAGATGATGGGTCAGAGACCAAAGAATTAGAAGGATGAGAGATAGGGACAGAAGTAGGGATAGGGGTAGTTACCGTTGTGATCACCTCAGGATGTGGAGGAGCTGAGATGATGGGTGGTGGCACTGTTGATGTGACAGCGATCGTAGTCGCTGGCATGGTTGAGGTGGGTATTGCTGAGGATGTGGAGGAGAGACCCACGAATGCATCCAAGGAGGTTTGTTGAGAAACATCCTTAGGTATTGAGCTAGAGGTACCTTTCTCCTTGGTCACCTTGGCCTTCTTCGAAGGACTAAGGGAGCCAGTTGATGGTCGTTTGGAAGGGGTAGCGACATAGATAGCAGAAGAAGGAACCTCCTGCGTGGTTGCTGAAGACGAAGAAGTGAGGAGAGAGAGTTGGGAGCGAAGTTCGGAGATACTTACCTCGTTGGGGAGCGTCTTGACCTCCAGTGAGCGCTGACCCACTTTGGGAAAAGTTGCATCAGAATTAGTGGGGTAAGTAGTAGGGTAGAGGAACTTCAGGTACACACAGATGAAGCGTACATAGGGGATCTTGGGATCCCTCTCGGTCTTCTCTATCTTAGACCTTAGATCGTCAAAGATAGCTGTTGCGTAGTCGAAATTTCTTCCGGCGATCACTGAGTAAGCCATTTGGACCTGAATCTTGCTGGCCTGGTCCAGTGACCCACTCTTCCCACTCATACACTGAATGAAGTGAGAGAAGATGTAGTTAAGCTGAGAAGGCATGAGCGCCTTCTTCACAAGAGTCAGCTTCTTGTTGGGAATTGTCGTCCTCGGCTTTGGTTCCCAAGAGTATTCCATAGCATCCAGAAATTGGATGAGTTCAGCATCAGTGGGCAAGGCATCGAATCCGTTCCTGGGTTTGTCAGAAAATCGCAGAGCTTTCCTTATCCCTAAGGCCGTCATCATCCCTGGTCCAAGTTCAGTGTTGAAGGAAATAGCAGGAACCAGTTCACCCTTTTTGTTGGTGATAGAGGTCTCTTCAGCGGTAAACCAGAATTGTTGGAGAAGAGCTTTTGAAGGTGTGGGATCCACAGTGATAGCGTAGGCAATGCAGGATTGCTTTAGAAACTTTGCGGCTTCCACCAGATGTGGGTATTTGACACCATCAAAATCAAGGCGAGCAAGATGATTGTTTTTCGGAAGCTCAGAGTCAGTGATGGCGAACTTGACGTTCTTAGAGGCGACAAGTGCAGATTGAGCCATTCTGAATATAAACAGATAGAAGAACAGAAGAAAGGTTTTTGTGTAAAAATAAAGAAGGTTTTCCCAGTTTCTATTTTGGGAAAGAAACATAGGAAAATCAACATATTTGAAGATTAAAAAGGTGTTCTTAATATAAGATATAAGAACAAGAAGAAAAACCAAAGATTTTGAATGAAGATAATCAAAAGAAAATGGTTTTGAATGAATAAAATCAAAAAGAAAGATGATTTTATGAAAAAAAAATCTTATAAACCCATAATGGCAGTCCATAAATGGAGTATTATGTAAAAAGATTTAGAACAAGAATAAGAAGAAGATCAAGAATAACCTGTTGATCTTTGAAGGAGACGATGCAAATGCTTGAAAGTGCTAGAATGCTTTTGAGAGAGTTTTCTTGCTTTGAAAGTATTTCTAGAAAGCGTAAAACGATAAGAATGGAAAAACATTCTTTTTATACGTGTGAGAGAAAGAGAGAGAGTGTGAGAGGCGGGAAAACAAATGTTCATCATGACATGGACACGTCCCACGAAGTTGATTGGATGGAAGGGCAACAGACAAACTTGTCAGAAAAAGGCATGTCGTGGATTGTCGGTTCAAATGACGTCATAGAAGAGAGAGAGACTGTTCATTTGTCCGTTTTGAAATTATCGCTGAAGAAAAGTCAGCAATAGATTTTCTTTGAAAGTATCCCTGATGGTAAAGTTAGGGATGAATTTTCTTTTAAGAAGGATCGCTGACTAGAAATATCAGTGATAAATTTATTTTTCAAAAAATTTTAATCATTTGAAGAAAGTTCAGTGATTAAAGTTTATATTTTGAAAAACATCTTAACTGAATGAAGATTCAGTTGTAGGGATGGAGAGAACACACCTGAGAGTCAGAATGTTTATCAAAGAAAATGATAAACGGGGAACTTATGATTACTGACACAATGCATGGACACTGAAGAATTATTCTTCGAGATTCAACATTCCAAGCTCACTGATGAGAAAGTTGAACCTTGTCTCATCAAGAGGTTTGGCGAATAAATCAGCAAGCTGAAAGTTAGTAGGGTTGAAATGAAGTTCAATATCACCGTTCATCACATGATCTCTGATAAAATGATATCTGATCTCTATGTGTTTCGTTCTTGAATGTAGCACTGGATTATTTGCTATAGCGATAGCATTAGTGCTGTCGCAATAGATTGGAATATTTGATAGCTGAAGGTCATAGTCTAATAGTTGATTTCTCATCCATAAGATCTGAGAACAACAGCTTCCAGCGGCTACGTATTCAGCTTCAGCTGTTGAAGTGGACACTGACTTTTGCTTTTTGCTTGTCCAACTTACCACCTTTCCTCCTAGAAGTTGACATCCACCAGTGGTGCTCTTTCTATCTAGTTTACAACCTGCAAAATCACTATCAGAATAACCAGTTAGATCGAACCCTGAGTCTTTGGGATACCAAAGACCGAGGTTAGGAGTTCCTTTCAGATATCTGAAAATTCGCTTAACAACGATCAGATGGGATTCCTTGGGTTCAGATTGATAGTGTGCACATAAACAAGTAGAGTACATGATGTCAGGTCGGCTCGCTGTTAGATACAACAGGGAGCCTATCATTCCTCTATAGGCAGTGACATTAACAGGTTTTCCAGATGGATCTTTGTTAAGTGTCAGGGGAGGTGCCATAGGAACTTTCATTCCTGAAGTTTGTGTAAGATCAAACTTCTTCAACATATCTTTAACATACTTACCTTGGCTGATAAAAGTACCTTTGTCAGATTGTTCAATCTGAAGACCAAGAAAATATGTCAGCTCACCTATCATACTCATTTTGTATTCTTTCTTCATTCTTTCAGCGAAGCGAGTACACAGAGATGGGTTAGTAGAACCAAATATGATGTCATCGACATATATTTGTACAAGAATAATATGACCTTTTATCTTTCTGAAAAACAATGTATTATCAATTTTGCCACGTTCAAATTTTTCAGAGATAAGAAAAGATGAGAGTGTGTCATACCAAGCACGAGGGGGTTGTTTTAGACCATAGAGAGCCTTATCCAATTTATAAACATAATTTGGATACTTAGGGTCATAGAACCCTGGTGGTTGTTCTACATATACTTCTTCATTCAGCTTTCCATTTAGAAACGCTGATTTTACATCCATTTGATAAACGATGAAGTCTTTATAGACTGCATAGGCTAAGAATAGTCGAATTGCTTCAATCCTAGCCACAGGGGCAAAGGTTTCATCATAGTCTATGCCTTCCTCTGGTCTGTATCCATGAGTAACAAGTTGAGCCTTGTTGCGGGTTACAGTTCCATATTCATCTAACTTGTTTCTAAACACCCATTTGGTGCCTATAACAGTTTTATCAGATGGTCTAGGAATGAGATTCCAAACTTTGTTACGAGTAAACTTAGTTAGCTCTTCTTGAATAGCGCTGACCCAGTTTGGATCTCTGAGGGCATCATCAGTCTTCTTTGGTTCTAATAAAGAGAGAAAGTTGACAAAGAGACAGATATTGCCTGAGCTTCATCGTGTCTGAATACTTGCATCTGGATCACCGAGAATTTAATCTATTAGGTGATCTCTGGTCCATCTCTGAGCAGGAGCATGATCGCTTAACTCAGAGGTTGGATCAACAATTGGGATGTTTACTGATGAGGACGTTTGAGGTTCATCAGCAATTAACCGTTGAGTATTGGACAAATTATTGTTATCAGAGAGATTTTCAGACGAAGGTAGATCTGATGGTAGCAGTGTGTTAAGAGGTTCAGCTGAAACCCATGAGTTGGATTCAGCGTTAGGATGTATGATGTTTGGATCATCATCAGCAGTAGGTGGTTTTGTGTGCTGATGGTTTGAAAAGAAGAGTTCAGTTTCTTTGTAGTGAGAGAACATCCAAGCATTTAACTCTTCATTGTCAACGATTGGTTTGGAGTTTGCTGAGCGAGTTTCATCAAAAGTGACATGAATTGTTTCTTCCACAGATTGTCTTCACTTGTTGAAAACTCTGTAGGCTTTGGAGATGGAGGAATATCCTAGAAATATTCCATCATCAGCTTTTGGGTCGAACTTTCCAAGCTGATCTTTGTTGTTTAAGATAAAGCACTGACAACCAAAGATATGAAGAAAACTGATAGATGGTTTTCTTCCATGAAAGAGTTCATAAGCTGTCTTTCCAAATCGCTTTACTATCAGCGATCTGTTTTGAGTAAAACATGCAGTGTTTACAGCTTCCGCCCAAAATTGAGTAGGGAGGTGAGAATCGCTGAGCATTGATCTAGCAGCTTCAATGATCGTTCTGTTTCTTCTTTCAGCAATTCCGTTTTGCTGAGGTGTTCTTACTGAGGAGAAATTATGAGAAATTCCCTTGTTCTCAAAGAAATTGTTCAGAGAACTGTTTTTAAATTCCGTTCCATGATCACTTCTTATAGAGCGAACAGTAAGATTATTCAGCACTTCCATCTTTTTAACAAAAGATATTAGTTCTTCTGGAGTATCACTCTTGCAGCGAAGAAAGATAACCCAGGTGTAACGAGAGTATTCATCTACAATGACAAGCGTGTATTTCTTTCCAGCTATTGATTGGATATTGACAGGGCCAAACACATCCATATGCAAGAGCTGAAGAGGACTTGTCACTAAGGAGACTTGTTTTGACTTAAAACTAGCTTTTGTTTGTTTTTCTTTTTCACATGCTGAGCAGAGAGATTCTTTAGCATATGAGTGTTGAGGAAGACCAGAAACCAGTTCCTTAGAAGAGAGAGATTTTAGGGTTTTGAAATTTAGAAGAGAGAGCCTTTTGTGTCATAGCCAGTTGACATCAGAAGAGGCTTTAGAGAGAAAACATAAGTTTTCAGTGGCAGTAGAGTCCATATCTATTACATAGACATTTTATCTGCGATAACCACTGAGAGCAAGTTTTCCTTTCTCATTCACCACTGAACATGCTTTCTTAGAAAAGCGAACTTCGTAGTCTTTGTCACGTAGTTGACTGATGCTCAGAAGGTTATGCTTCAGTCCATCTACATAAGCGACTCTTCTGAAGGTAGTTGTCCCATTGCTGAGAACACCAAACCCTTGGGTATATCCTTTTCCATTTCCACCAAAAATCATATAGGGACCTTTCTCTTCCTTGTATTCAGTGAGCAGGTCTTTTTGTCCAGTCATATGACGAGAACATCCACTATCGAGATACCAGATGCCCTTTGATCCCTGTACACATAAGGAAGATTAAGCGTTGTTTGGTACCCACTTTTCAATGGGTCCTTTAGTGTTAGTGGATATGGAAGATTCAACAGTCTTCACAGCAGATGAAGATTCAGCTTCAGTGATAACCTTCACTTTGGTTAATTTCTTAACCTTAGTGGTATTCTTCACCTTGGTCGACTTTTCAGCTTTAGTGACCTTTTCAGCCTTGGAGGCATTCATCTTCACTTTAGCTGATTTATCAGCTTTAGTGGCAGTTGGACATTTGCTTGCAATATGGTCAGTAAAACCACAGTAATAGCATTTTCTATATTTGAAAATGGTTTTTGGACCAGAAGTAGAAGGTTTTGCAAGTTTAAGATGAGCGGGGCCAGGTCCAAGAATGCTTTTCTCATGAGATCTGGGAGGAATTTTCATTTCTTCAGATCTCGTGGGTTTAAGGTCAATCTTTAGCTTTGGAGGACAGAGATCGAAGATTTCTATCACAGAGCTAGAGGATTGATTCACTGAAGGTTTAGAAGGAACTTTCAACTTTGCTTTCTTGGTAGCCTTCTGAGGACGAATAATGTATTTTCCTTTATCCGCAGACTTAGAGCCTTTGGATTTTTCCTCAGGGATAGAATTTGAAGAAGAAGGATAAAACTGATTATAAGAAGTGTCAGAGATAGGAGTGACAAACGTTCCAAACTTAAGCATGGAACTTTCTTCTTTAGGCTCATCCTGTGGTGTCCAAAAACCAAGACCAGTTCTATCACTTTCAGGAGTTTGAGCATTTATTATCTCAGAGATCTTTGTTGATGATTTGCACCATTTTTCAGCATGAGTCTTTTCTGCTTTTAGAGCACCGATGGCTTGTTCGCGTTCAATGCTGATGATTTCATTTATAATGACTTGATCTTTCAACTTTTCTTCTAAAAGAGTTAGTTCTCTGATCTTTTCATGACATTTTTCTAGCTCTTGAGTTAAATGAACATTTTTGTTCTCAGCTTGAGTTTTGTCGTTTAGAGCATTGTAAAGATCAATCTTTAGCACATCAACAGCGCGACTTCTCTCAGCTTTAGGCAAAGAGAGATTAGTAGAGATAGATACCTGAGATGATATGTAGCTCATGGAAGGTTCAGATGCTTCTTCCACTTCTTCTTTAATCTCAGCCATGAGGCAAAGATTAGCGACTTCTTCTTCATCAGAACTTGATTCTTCTGATTCAGCCCAGTCGTGTTCTTCAGCGATGAGACCTTTACCTTTTCGCTTGTAGCTTTTCAGCTTTTGATATTTGTTCTTCAGCTTTAGGTATTTGTCATCACTGGATCTTCTTGAGGTAGAAGGATTGAAGACCTTTTTATACCTGCACTCACTAGCAAAATGTCCAATATTTTCACAATTATAGCAAGTGGAAGTAGCCTTATCAACCGGGGTTGATTTTGGCTTTTCAGTTAGAGAGAGAGGCTTATTTCTTCGGAAATTGATTTTTCTTGAAAATCTCTTAAAAGAGTTTGTCAAGAGTGCTAAGGACTCATCGAACTCTGAAAGATCAGGGTCTGATAGATCCTCAGATTCAGAATCTAACTCAGTGATGGTGAGAGTAGATCGCTGAGATGGAATTATCTATGAAGAGACTAAAGCAACAGGAGTGCTTTTGGAGTCTTTAGAGTCTTTTACAAGATTCTTCTTCAAGAGATTCGATTGCTCATAATTGAGCAATATTCCATACAAAGTGCTTAGAGAAAGAGAATTTAAGTCTTTTTTCAACTTAAGACATATTGAATAACTGTCCCAGCTTTCAGGAAGACATTCTAAGAATTTTGTTAGGACCTCAGAATTAGAATAGGTCTTACCAATGGTTCTTAGATCAATGATTAAGCAGTTAAACCGCTGATGAACGTCAGAGAGAGATTCATTCTTACCAGCGATGAAACTTTCATACTGTCTTACCAAGTTAATCTTTCGAGTCTCTTGGATTTCAGTGGTGCCTTCGTATTGAACACAAATGGTTTCCCACATTTCTTTAGAAGTTTTAAGATGCATGATGGAATGGAAAACTTCATTAGGCAGATCCATTGAGATAATGGTCTTTGCTCTTGCATCTATGCCTACCTTCTTTTTGTCTTCATCACTCCACTGTCTTATTTCCTTAACGACATAGCGTTCAGGGACAACTTCAGTGGTGGCAGTAGCTGGAACTGCAGCTATAATTCTAACAGGTTCATAGGGTCCATTTTCTATATACTCAGGTATAGTAGGATCTGCACCTTCAAGAAATAGCATTATTCGATTTTTCCATAGAGAAAAATTATCTCTGCTAAATCGAGGAGGTTTAGAAAGTGAACCATTATCATAGTAGTTAGTGTTTGTGTTAAGTGCCATTTGATAATAGCAAAGAAGAGAATAAAGAAAGATCTTGTTTATCAGATTAAACAGTCCGCTCTGATACCACTTGTTGGTCCCGGAGGTGCTTAACAAGTTTGTAGAAGGGGGGGGGGGGGTTGAATACAAACACAGAAATTAAAGTTTAATAAATTGTTTATTGATAAATCAAACACAATTTACAAGTTTGTTGCGGAATAAGATCAAGACAGACTCAATCTAAACAAACTTAAGAAACACTAAGATGGTTGCACAAGAATTTCAGAGAATGGGGGATTAAGGAATATAGAAAACAAAGGTTTCTATTTGGGTTAAAGGATTGAGCACACTCTCAGATGGAGGGGTGATCTTCCCATTTATACCATATGCATTAAATGCATGGCAGAGCACTTTACACGTGGCGTTCACTGATTGGCTTTGGAAGTCTGACTTTGGGAGATATGTTTTCGGCCGGATCATGAACAATGTAGTTGACAGAGTTGTTGTACGAATTGTGGCAGAGGCATGTCCGTTCTGACACATCGTACTGAGTTGTGCAAGGTAAGACAGAAGGAAACTTGAGGTATAAGCTTTGTGATCATTTGATCGCTGAATATCTATTTCTTCAGAGACATCAAGAATTCAGCGATCGCTGAAGCTTTCCTCATGTTCCTTCGCGTATAAGTAGAGTTGTCTTTGCTTCACTGATATCCGCATCAGGTCACTAGTAGACTTCTCTTTGTTCAGCAGCTTCGTCTTCGATTCAGCTATGAACATCTGTTGACGCGAGACTTGTCTTCAGGGATTACGTTACTGTTTACATCAGAACTATTAGTGATAACTGAACAGACTCAGTTTGATCACTGATAGTGAAACACTAATACATATTGAATGTTTATAAGAAAGACTATCAGCGATAACTGAACAGACTCAGTCTGATCGCTGATGGTGAAACACTAATACATATTAAACATAATTTTCACTAAGTACAGAAAAGGGTCGTTATCAAATCACTGAGAGAGTTTGGATCAACATTATCTTATCCATATACTTCCAAGTATTCATACACACCAGTTCAGTACTTCATTTGAATTTTTTATTACCATGTCTCATAAAGAAACAATTTTTCGATGGTAATACTCCTGTTTGTAATTCACTGTTGTTGAGCATCAGTCATCTTTTCAATCTTTGAACGTTCATTGTGAAATTGTTTATATTCGTTCATATAAACAAACTGTCAAGTTCTTTGATACCCTAACCTTTCACGTTTATATTTCGTGATATTTGATCTGATTGATACATTGTCATATTCTCAAAACAATTCTCTTGATTTCATTTCATTCATTCAATATCTTTGTTTTGAGAGAACTTCAAAGTTCAAATGCTCAAATTTCATTCATATATTTAATGAGCATACATTTTGACAATGTTATCATATTTGTGCTTAACTGTTCAAGATAAATTGTTATGCAACTATTCTTTTTAGGAAAATTACATGGGATTCGTGTGAAAGATTAAACAAAACTTCCATGGATTCACGTTAACTAGTGTTTCCTACCCCGGAAGTGATCCTAGAGTGATTGAGGGGTGAGGGGTCAAAATCAAAGAGTGGGGGAGATAACTCATCCGGTTGAGTTTTTCTCATTGTGTTGAGCGGATAAATGTAAAAGAAAGTTTGGTTAGAAGTGAGCTTAAATGTTAAAAAGAAAGAGAGTGTGAGATCAGAGTTAAAAGAATATCAAAACTCTGCACCAACCACTTTCTGAGCCGGGCAGCCACATCTACTGATTGGTTCACATTATTTGGTGACCATCATTGAAACAGGCAGTAAGCCCATGCCAACTCTTGCATTAACCCCACCAATCACTCGTTTCTTTCTTAAAAAAGAAATGTCTTATTTTCTTCGAGGACGCATCATATCTGCTATCTGATCTTCACTCGGAAGATTTAGATATTGAAAAAGAAGGAAGTTTGCCCCACCTTCGCACCTCTTTCATGCACATTGAGTCTGTGTAAAACTTGTTGTTGTCTCAACAATTTACACATTTTGAGCCTGAAAAAGCTTAAGTAGATTCAATCATTCTACACTTTCACGTACACACAAGGAATATGTTTTCTTGTCATAACATTAATAGAAAATTCCTTTGTGGTTTTTCAATGATTGAATGGAAGCCCTGGCTGAGTGAACATCATTAAAGCTCCTTTCCAATGTACATCCATTGTACAAAGTTGCTCTGTGCTACTTACATGCAATTTTAACTGTATCATTTGTTGATTCAGGATTACAACGCTTATTATATCTGAATTTGAAAAGATTCGGGTATACACTCATGAATTGTCGGATACTCAGATCAAAGAATGGAGATTGTCAAAGGGGGAAATTCATATTCAGAGAAAGTGATGAAATTGAAGAAGTTTTGATGATCATGATGCTCACAATCATCAAAAAGGGGGAGATATTTTAAAGATTTCAATTTCAAAGCGTAAAAGGAAGAGATTTTCTGAAGAAAAAGGAGAGATACTTTCTGGAATTTCAAATTCAAGACAAATGAAAGTCAATATATTCTGAAGATTATGTTTCAATGATAATTCAAGAAAGTTTATTTTCTGAAGACGATCAAGAGATCAGAGAGATGAAGATACAAGATCAAAGATTCCTCAGTCAATAATTCAAAGATTCCTCAAAGTTCAAAGATTCCCGAAGTTTCAATGATCAAAGAAGTTTCAAGGTTTCAAATTTGTTAATCAATATTTGATGACTGTTCAAAGACATTGCGAAAGACTTCTCAAGATTCTTCAAAGCCAAATGATTGAAAATTGCCAAAGTTTCAAAGTTCAAAGTTCAAAGTTGTCAAAGTTAAAGTTTTGAAGAAATGGCTCACGGTGCCAAACTCGGACTGGATCCAGATGGAAAAGTTGTGGATCAAAAGACATACAGAGGGATGATCGGATCACTGATGTATCTTACTGCAAGTCACCCGGACATAATGTTTTCAACGTGTCTGTGTGCCCGCTTTCAAGCAAAACCAAAAGAATCTCATCTTTTAGCAGTCAAACGCATCTTTAGATATATTAAAGGAACTCCTTATTTAGGATTATGGTATCTTAAAAGTTCTGATTATAGTTTGATTGCTTATTCTGATGCAGATTATGGTGGTAATCAATTGGACAGGAAAAGTACTTCTGGTCATCTCCAGTTTTTGGGTGACAGACTGATAAGTTGGGCGTCGAAAAAGCAAAACTGCGTTTCAATATCAACAGCCGAAGCTGAATATGTCGTTGTAGCTAGTTGCTGTGCTCAAGTGCTCTGGATGAAAACGCAACTTCGCGATTACGGGATGCTATACAAGATTGTGCCAATATATTGTGACAGCAAGTCCGCGATTGCGATATCTGTCAATCCTGTCCAGCACACCAAGACCAAGCACATAGACATGCGATATCATTTTATAAAGCATCACGTGGAAGAAGGTACTATTGAGTTATATTTTGTACCAACTGAATATCAACTTGCTGATATATTTACAAAAGCTTTAGATGAAAAACGATTTAACTTTCTGCTTTCAAAACTTGGCATGTTGAATTTAAAAGTTTAAATCTTTCCAAATTTTATTCTATAAAGTTTAATATTTCAAATTTTCTTTCAGTTGAATAAAATGTGTGTCTAGGATCTTTGACAAGTTGCCTTGTTTATATTTAAAGTTTCATATGTTCAAAGTTCAAATCTTTCAAACATCGAAAAGTCAGCAACATGTTTGACGCTTTAGATACTGCTTTAAAGATATGTGAGTCGGCATATTTATGGTTTACTTTGCTTGAACAACCTAAGTGATCAAAATTGTAGATCGTAATGAAAATATGGGCTAAGCTATTCGGTATAGATGATTTTATTTTTTAAGCATTTAAAATACAGAAATCCTTGAGTTTAAAAGTTTGTACCTGTGACCTTTCTGGTTTGGGAAAGTAAGTTCCGAGGGATGCTCGACATCTGGTCCCCTAAGGTCAATTGATCTGGGAGTGATCGAACAGAAATCCTGTAATAGAACCAGATCGAAAGTCATGTTCTACTGGTATGAATGGGTTTAGGATATGTCGATGTAGCCTTTATGATCCGGGAAAGTAAGTTCCAAGGGGTGCTTGACACCTAGTCCCCTAAGGCCAACTGGTTTGGGAGCGGCTGACCTAAATCCTGCAAGGGTCAGATAGAAAGTTACGTTTACGGCATGTTCTTTACTTAATGAACTCTTTGATTAAAAGATGCCAAAGTGCACATCGCTTAAAAGATGCCAAAAAGCACACTCATGTGAAGATGCCAATGAGCACACAGCTAAAAGATGCCAATGAGCACACATCTCTTGATACTTGGTGATATATTTTGAGCTGCGATAAACCTGTAAATTTGTGAAAATCTTAATTCTTGATGACTTAGTGTCTGTACATGCAAAGTTCTTCATTTTATGTTTAGAATTACATTTTTCTTGAAGCTAATCAGAGATAGCATGCGAGCACACTGAATAGATACCTGCAAGTGTTTGACTCTGAACATGTCTTAACTTGATATACAATGAAACATGTTTCTGTATCCAACAAATCTCATTTGATTTCAACTGATTGATAAATCTGGGATATTCTACTGAGTAGACTTTAATTTGTTTAGTGTTTAAAAGTTTATATATTCAGTTGTTACAAAATTTATATTCAATATGATCATCTTTAATATTGATGTCTTTATGATTGCCGTCTGTGTGTTTGTCATATGGTCTATGCATTTTTCGAGGGGGAGTGTATATCTGGTTTCTATATCTAAGAATATTCTGTTTTTGAGGGGGAGTGAATATTGCTGATTAATTTCTTCCTATGCTGATCAGAAATTCATAAGGTAAGTATTTCTGAAATGACTATGCAAATGCTAAACTAATTTGTTAAATTTTGTGCATTTGTGTAGGGGGAGTATTGGGGGCTTATCGGGTATTTTTTAGTAGTTAATTTTTTTAAGTGTTCTGTTTTTAGAATATATATAGAAGTAATAGTGTGTTTTTCTTTTCTTTATTCCTTTTGAACTTGTTTGACTATTCATCTTCCCTCCATTCTCTTTGAGTATTTTTTTTCTTCTTGCGTTCTAATCTGATTCTTTTCAAATTATGATTTTGGAAATTTCAGGTATGTTTTTTTTTTTTTTTTTTTTGTTTTTCATTCTATGCTTGTAGTTTGATTAGTGTTCCATTCTTTGTTTTAATTTCATTTTTGGTTTCTTATTGTGCGTTTTATCTTATATGAGATTATTTCACTGTTCATCGATTTCTAAAACTCAGATTCGAATTGAAATAGATCGATTTGCGTATTGGGTTTTGTTTAGACATTATAATCGACTATCAGGTATGTTTTCTTTTATTTTAATTTCGTGTTTTGTGCTTTTAATTTTAGTTTTTGTGGATTTCGGGTTCGTTCAGCCGTGTTCTAGGGTTTTTGTTCAAATTAACTGAACTATGCGTTTCACCTGTGACACCCATAAGTGAACTATGCGTTTCACTTGTGACCCTCATAGTCAAGAATGCGTTTCACTTGTGACCCGCATAGTCAACTATGCGTTTCACCTATGACCCGCATAGTCAAGAATGCGTTTCACTTGTGACCCGCATAGTGAACTATGCGGTTCACCCGAGACCCGCATTCTTCTAGTATGTTTCGTTTTTTTTCTGAGTAGTTTACGTCTCACTAAGAACACGCACAAGTCTAGTGTGCGTATCCTTAGTGACACGCAAACTCTGTTGTGTTTTTCTTTGATTAGTTGATTCATAGTATGATATGCGTTTCCTTCTTGACACGCATTCTCTCTTATGCGTTTCCTTCATGATACGCATTCTCTCCTATGCGTTCCCTTCAGGACACGCATTCCCTCATATGTGTTCCCTTCAGGACACGCATACCTCATATGCGTTTCCTTCATGACCCGCATTTCATACTTGGAATTTTTTTTTTGTCTTTTGTGTTTTCTGTTAAATGTTTAATTGTGTTTTGTTTCAGGTTATCATGACTTCTCAAACAAATACTGATCCAATGATTCAAGATGAGAATGTCGTTCTTCAGGATCTGGCTGATCAGGCATCTCATGATACACTTATGCCGTCTGTTCCGTCTGTTGGGGCTGATCTTTCTATATCTAGGCGATCTCCAAATGATGTGTTTCCTAACGTCATGTACATGCCTTATAAGCGTAACAACTACTTTGTTGACTTTGATCGCATCAAGATTCATCCTGTCATACGCACTATTCTTCATGGACATCCGCTCTCTCAAGCTCTCTGTTCAGTTGCCGATGTTCCGGAAGTCTACGTTCAGCAAGTTTGGCACACCATCACAAAGAACGAACTGGCACGTACTCATCGATTTGATCTCCAAATTGATCAATTTGATTCATATCTTTCTTACAAGCGTTTACGGTTGATTCTTGAGCTTCCTGAGCCTACTTCTAGACCTGGAAGGACAACATATGATCAGTTTCCATCCGAAGAAGAAGTGTTTGAGGGCATCAAAAGACTAGGCTATGTTGGTTCACTGAATAAGGTTGTAGACTTTGACAAGTCTAACCTTCCTCCTGTCTGGTATTCTTTATTTTCTGTCATCAACAGGTGTTTAACGTCTAAACATACCGACACAGATAGTTCTAGTCTTCACTATCTTCGACTGTTCCATGCAGTAGTCTATGACCTGCATGTCGACTATACGATCATTTTCTGGACCGAGCTTTCCGAAATAGTGCAAGACAAGTTAACCAACAAGCGAAGAAAGTTCATTCCATTTATCAGGTTTCTCAAGCTGATTATTAGAAGCATGTTTCGAAGCAATCCGGCAATTCCACGAAGATTATCTTGGCCGCAAGTTCAGGATACCGAGATGCTTTTTCTCCAGAAACAGAAGAAGTCCTTCACTTTTTCTATGACCATTCCTTATGGTCTTATTGCCAATTATGCTGACATGACCGATCTCAGTGTCATTGATTATTCTTTAGAAAATGAATTTGTAGAGGCTGAACAGGAAGAACCTTCTCATGGCACTCCAGTTGATAATACTCATGAAGAGCAAGTTGAAGCAACTACTCAGGAAATAGTTACTGCTGTAGTAACTACCATAGCGACAGATGTTGATCCTTCTGTAGTTCCACAAGACGTTGCTACTCATCATGTGGAATCTGTAATTGCTGCTATTGAAACTGAAGCCATTATTGTTAATGCTGATGTTAGAGAAGATGTTGATCTTGATGAAACTGGAGTTGCTGATGATGATGAGACAAATGCTGAGTTTTCTGATGATGGTGAAAATACGACAAGTGATTCAGATGATGGTGATGATGATGCTAATCAATCGAGCATGAAAGTGTATGAACAGAAAGTAAGAACACCGGAAGTGGTTGTTGTCCCAGAAGCTGTTTCAGAAGATGATTCGGAACCTATTGATCCATCTGCTGCACGTTTAAATGTTGATGAACTGGATATCTCATTTGCTCAAACATCCACTCAAGCACAGAGTCAAGCTCCTGCTTCTGTTACTGTTGATGTTATTGCTACCTCTGTTTCTGTTGAGCTTTCTATGGTTCCTGCACGTGTCTCTTTGGAGAAATTTACAACTCTGAATGAGTTAATTCGTCAGTTCTCAGAAAGGGTGGATGCTCAAAAGGAAGAACATATTAACAAGCTGAAGGCGTCTTTCAAAGGAAAAATGCCAGAGATAGATACTTCGGTTATTCCTCCTGAGATTCTTTTCCTTCGTCCTTCAGGGGTGATTCTTCGGGAACCTTCTTCTGCAGTGTCTTCATCTACATCTCAGATTGTATCTCTTCCTTTTCCGTCAATCTTCACTCAGTCTGCGGGTATTTCAATGTCTGCTCCGATTGATACTTCTTCCAGAGCTTCTCTTCATGATACTCCGATTTCTAAGCTATCTGATCTTCTTTATGCACGTCTTCTATCTATGTCTCCGCCACAACATCAAGATCGAGATTTGATCTCTCTGCTGAGGAACTTCCAGCCAACGCCGCCTCTAGTTTCTACCTCTTCTGATTCTGATCGCATTAATGCTTTATCTCATGAGTTTCAGGAATTCAAATCAGAAGTTAGATCCAGTTTATCTGATCTTCGTTCTTTTATGACACAAGCTTTCTCAGATCTATCTAACAAGATTGATCATCTAGAGCAATCATGCAGGACTGAGGCTGGCCCGTCTCTTAAACGCCGACATGACCAAGATGATCCCGATCATCAAGGCCATGAGGGGGAGATGGAAAAGAGACAAAGAACAGAAGGGTCTTCTGAAGCACGAGAAGTTGTTCAAGAAGAAGTGGCTGGAGATAGAGAAAAGACTGTTGATACAGTTCAAGATTGCAGTATCCAAGACTTAATGGATGTCATGATTGACAATGCTGATGTAACTGCTTTGCATAATGAATTTAATTTGTCTGAAGCAAATTTTAATAATATGCAGATTGTAGTTTATGTGGATCCAGATGTCTCAGGTAGAGCTCATGAGGTTGAAGAGTCAGAAGCCGCAAATGATATGAGATCTTTCTTCGTGAACTTCATTGAGATAAATTCAGATGATGATGAAGAAGTTAGATTTGAGAAAGTTGTTCAAGTCAAAAGAAGAAGATTGCAACAATATCATCATCTTATCTGATACAGAGGATGATACTGTTTTCATGGATGCATCAGATACAAAAGAAGCTGAATTGTTATATGCTGATCTTCCGAGTCAAGGTGAGATTCCAAAAGTTGATCAACCTTCGTCTACTCCAGTAACTAGTTCTGCTCCGACAACCAATGTTCCGTCAAGTGCATTTGAAGTTGGTGAGTCGTCTGGAGCTCAAGCAGTTATTCCTTCTTCCGAACCGGTAATTCCTCCATCTCTTCTAAAAGAAGGAGAAGCTTTATCTAGACAGCAAAGGTAGAGAAATCTACAGCAAAGATATATGGCTTCTAGACTCAGAACTGCTTTTCTTGAAGATATCCAAAGCAACATCTTTGTTTCTAGAAGAAGGACACTCAATTTATATGCCATTCTTGGAGTAGAGAAAGAATCAGAAGCTTATCAGCATGAGTACTTAGCATTTATCAAATGCCAGCGCAAAAAGAATAACACTGTTGCTTCTCCTCATCTAATAGTTCGAGTTCTCAGTGTCACAATTTGTAAATTTATGAACATTTGGTATCCAAATCTTGAAGTGGAAAGAAGAGACTGCAAGCGGTATATTTTTTCAGAGGTTGATTTCGTTGATCTTTCAATTGATGATGTTGAATTCCTATATGATCACTTCAGGAATCTTTATCACCGGACTCAGGATGTTTCTCAAACTCTTTATGTTCTTAAACGATTCATTCGACGACAGATCCGATTTTATCATGTTTTTTACTTCCAGATGGTCGTCGAAAGTTTTCAGCCTGTGGTTAATCTTGAAAGACCCAACCGCAGTTTGCAGAATCTAGAATCTTATCCGTTATTCACCATTATCAAAGATCCATATGGAGTAGTATACAAGAACAACTCAAGTGAAAAATGCTTTCTACGATTTGATGAAGTTGGATATTACTCTGATGGAACTCTAAAGGTGATCAAACTTCAGTTGGAGCATCGTCTACAAGAGGCTACAAGAAAGTTTTTGGAAACAAGAAAAGAGTCATATCTGTTTGAAAACGATGAAATTCGTCTGATCCGTAGATCTTTGGACACTATTCAAGACAGACTGAATCTCCGTTCAACTCTGCGACGATTGGAAGTGTTAGTTGGGCTGAACAGACTACGTCAACGAGAAGAACGTTAATGATCCTTCAAAGTCGCCTAGATGGTCAATGCTGTTTTTGAAGATTTTTTTTAAGACCTCGGCGCCAATGATTACTAAGGGGGAGATTGTTAGATCTGATTATATATTAATCATTGTATTTATTTTACTGCTTTCAGTAGTGTTATCTGTTTTTGTTAGTACCTTGGGGTATTTAAGTCCCCTTGGCTTGTTAGTTTTAAAAGAACTGTACATTGTTTGAATACAAGTCATTGTTACATTTGGAGCGCACTTTCTCTCTCTAGATTCTCTCTCTACGATCTTGTGATCTTGGCTCATCAGAAGATGATTGTCAATTTTTTTTAAATCTTGAATACAAAGGGGGAGAATGTTAGTGTATAAAGTTGTATCCAAGATTTAAGTGTGGAAAGACAAAATCTGTATGGTCAAAGTCAAGTCAAGTCTTTGTAAAGTCAAGTTGTTTACTTTGTTAGTGAATATGGTCTTTGACCATATATAATGTGTTGTAAGTGTTTGTTGTAATGTGTGGTCAAGCTTGTAATATTCATTGTGAAATAACATGACTTATGACTTTCTCTCTCTACTCTCTCTCTCTACTCTCTCTCTAGAAATTGTTCTTTAATTGTCAAATCTTGAATTGCTTGGATCTGGGATTATACATTTTCAAGCACTACCTTGATCTTGATCATTTTGATCATAATCATCTCCATCATTGTCATTATCATCATCACTATTAACACCATCATTTTCTGTCTCATCATTTTCACTGGTAGCAGAAGGAATTTCTTCACTGTCATCAGCTTCAGCTGCCGGATCCGACTCATTTTCAGAGTCGTGACTTTCATTGGCAGGAGGTGTCACTGAACCTTGGGCAATGACCCGTGACCCTGAAGCCTCTAGTCTAGGTCTCTAACCCCCACCAGTACCCCTCTCAGAACTTTTTCTCTTCACTCTGCATTCTTGTACCCCCTGGGTAACAGGAACCCTCACAGACTCCTCTCTCGTAAGGATTGAGCCTTGGGTAGGGATAACCGGTCCTGGTTGTCCCATAGACTCTCTATAAGACACCACACATTCGGATTCCGGGTCAGCATAGTCAAGTAGTCCTTCAGGAATAGGCATAGAATAGCTTAATTCTTTTTTCTGCTTCATTAAGAATCTCATGACATTTACTGGTACAACTGGGTGATTTTGTCTTTGTGGAATATCTTTGTTGCTTTTGAGCATGCTCCTGACAATAATTGTGAAGAACCTCTGATAAGGCACATAATTTGGTTCTTTGGATGTCTTCTTTGAAAGCACTCTTTCATAAAGTTCTGTCTAGAAGATTACAACATAGTCCACATGAAGATCATACACAATAGCATGAAATAGCTTCAAGATGAGTATACTGGCATTGTCAGATCCACATACTTTTGCAGTGAGGCACCTATTGATCACCAAGAAAAGAGTATAGTAGAATGGTGGCAAATTGTTCTTCTTGAAATGGTTGACTTGGGTAAGTTGACCAACATATCCCAAGTTTCTGATTCCTTGAAATACTTCAGTATCAGTTGGAAAGTCATCATAAGAAACTCTTCCCTCTCTGGCATCAGCTTCAGGCAGGTTCAGAATGTATCTGAATCTTTGATAATCCAGAATAGAATTGAAGTGATCAATTTGAAGCTCAAACTGAGAAACTTTTTCAGTGCCAACTCTCTTTGTTGTGACTTTGATAATCTTCCATGCTTGCTGGACATAGATTTCTGGAAAAGTGCCATAGATTGTCAGTGCATATCCTAGCGGATGATTTTGCAGTATGCTCAGAACCAGTGGATCTATCTTTAACAACTTGAATTCCACATAGTGATTATTGGGTGCTTATGGTTTCATTTCTGAAGGAGTGATCAGAATCAGATCTGGATTGACACCAGGTTCAGCTTGGTAGTCAGATCTAGATGATGGCATGAGAAGTTCCCTAGATGCTTCAGGTGGTGAGTTCTCATCCATTTGTACTTGTTGGTCAACAGATTGATTCTCAGCCATTTAGTACCTTAAAACATAAAAGATATGGACAGATGTCCAATTTGTCAGTTAAAATCCAAACTTTTTATTTTGAAATTTTTTTTCTCAAAATTCACTAAGTATGGAATTCGCATGAATAAGGATGTGAATTCCTCACTTGAAAGGAATTAAAATTGACTCAGAATTCGCATGAAGGCTTATGCGAATTCTCAACTTGAAATTCTTTTTAACAAACACAAAACAATTCACATGTAACTTGAAATTTCAAATTTTCAGATCTGGAAATTTTTCTAAGTGTTAACTCTTAGAACACCAAGAACACGCATACGAAGATCATCAAAACCCATGAACATTCATCCAAAAACCCAGATTACAAAATCTTGAATTTGAAATTAAAATTAAAATTCAAAATTCTTGAACTGAAGGTGTCGATTTCAAGTTTAAAACACAATTAAAACATAAAATTTAGCATTCCAGTTCATTTAAATCATCATTTGATGATTTTGCTCAAGAACAGTTTGAATACGTTAAAGTTAAGTCGAAGAGTCAAATCTGAAATTCATTCAAAAACCCAAAATTTGTTCGATTAAGTTCAAATTTATGTTCGTTCAGTGTTTGATTATCACATTTGAATGTATCTTAGGTTCTAGTTTTAATCATCAAAGAACAAAAATCAGATTTGAAGTTCAAAATCAAGTCGTCAGCAAAATGCGAAGATGAATAGTCCAAAGGTCAAGTTCAAATCGAATCAAGTCCAAAAACCTAAAATCCTTAATCCAGTTAGGGTAACATGCAAGAATCAAACACAAAGAGACAATAACAACAATAACAAATCAAAGATTAAACAAAAAAAATAACCTTGAATCAAAGAAAAATCGAAGAACACAAGCCGAGAACTGAGAATTCTCTAGGTAGGGTTTTAGAACTCTAAGTGCCCAAAGGATGCGAAAAATGCCAATACTTCGAAAAGTGATATAATCTGAGAAAACTCGTGTATATATACTCATGAAATATTATGACACGTGGCACGATTTGATTTGACATCAACTTTTCGTATGGCGTGGGATGCGGATTTGTCTTTGAAAGAAATAGACAAATGTTTGTGAGAAATTCGCATGGCACAATATGCGAATTCTGTGCCTACCAAACAATTCGCATGGCAAAGGATGCGAATTATAACTTTTCGCATGGCATTGGATGCGAGTTTCTACTTTTCGCATGAAGAAGGATGCGAGAAGTAAGAATTCGCATGCCAAGGGATGCGAGTTCCCTAAATTCGCATTCCACAGGGTGTGAAATACTAGAATTCGCATACCACTGTGTGCGAATTTTGGACTTAGCAAAATTTCCAACTTTTCAAAAACATTCTAAATATGGAAATTTACCAAAATTAGAAACCTTTTCCAAAAATTTCAAAAAATAGAAACTTTCCAAAAATGGACATTTAAGCTCATTTTATTTCCAAAAACATTTACACACACACACACACACTTACTCCCTTTTTGAATGTGCTCTTCTTTCAGTATAGCTCCCCCTTGACTTGATCTTGCTCCCCCTTGATTTGATATCTGATTTTTTCTCCTTGATTTGACATCTTGTTGCTCCCCCTTGACTTGAGATGGATTTTCAGGATATGTACATATATGTTCCCCCTTCATACCTGCATTTACTTAACACATTCAATGTTCTTGAAATAAGACTTTTATAATCTTCCCAAAACATGATTTATCAAAGATATAACAATCTCCCCAATTATTCAAAAAAAAAATACTCCCTTTGAAATGATTTAACAATTAAAGAATCCTTTCAGAAGAAATCTTTGAAGTATGAGTCCTGATCTGAATTGATTAGAAGTCAACTTTGACTTTGAAAACCGAGTCCTGAACTGTTGTGTTCAGAAGTCATAACTCTTTCACTCCTTCTTGAGTGTTGGTTCCTGCACCACAGGTTTAACAGGTTTTGTTACCCAGATGAACTTGGGTCCTTCTTTGTTAGTAAGTGAAAAACTTATTTGATTGGTTTCCACCTTTGTGAAGTGCAGTATCATAAGAATGGACATTGTAAGAACCGTACCAGTTGATATGTGCTTTATGAACAAAATTATCAGTGCAACAATAAGAACAACATAATTTTCTTTTAGCTAACCTGATTAAGTGATTAGTAGACTTGATGTAATCAGGCTTGGTAAAAGATTTACCTTTAGAAGCTCTGTTCTTGTTTACCTTTGAAGCTTGTGCACTTGAGTTCTTATACTTTTCAGCTTCTGGAGATCCCTTCACAATCCAGATCATCTTTTCTTTCTCAGATGCTTTCTTTCCAGATTTTGAAAAATAAGCAACTTGTTTATCAACAGATTTAACATAAAATGAACTTGGAGATTTAATCTAATCTGGTTTCAATACTTTTGATTTAACATCCTTTTTCTTGAAAAGCATTTTCTGAAATAGACTGGAAACAGATTGAAAAGAACAAACTGATTCAGCTGAATCATCATCATAAGAAGATAAGTCAGTTGTATCAGCTGTTATTTTATCAGACAAACTAGCATTAGCTATTTCCAGCTGTTTGATCTTATCAGTTAATTTTGATTTTCCATTACAAAGCTTATCAAACTTGCTTTGCAAATCAGATTTACTCTTTTGTCCTTTTAGAATATCTGAAGATAAAGTAGCTAACTTTTTGGTTAGTTTTGAAATCTCATTTTCAAAAACCTTTCTTTTTGATTCAAAATCCTTTTCCAGACTCTGATTTTTCCCTGAAATTTCTTAAAAAATAGCAGTATTTTTCTTTTCAGTAATTTTCTTTTCTTTTTCAAAGATATCTCTTTCAGTGATTAAGATCTTTTCAAATTCAGAAACATGCTTAGAAAGTTTTACACATCTGATTTCTAAATCTTTCTTTTCTTTTTCAGCTTTCTTTGAAAGATTAGATAATCTCATATTGAAAGTTTTCTCTAGATCAACTTTTTCATTCTTGCTTTTTTCTTCAAACTTCTTTATCCATTCAGCTCCTTTTGCCTGGTATGTAAATACATGTTTTTCAGCTTTCTTCAATTTGACATTCAACTCAGCAATCTCAGCTTTTAGCTCTGCATTCTGAAGTTTAAGTTTTTTTATTTTCAGCTTCAATCTTTGGTATCTCAGGCATGTAAGCCATAGCACAATCTCTATTTGAGAGAACAGTGTTTCCTTTTTCATCAGTGTAAGGCATTGTAAAAAATTTATCTAAAATAATGCTTGAAATGATCGTTAGTCAGATGACCAGAAAGATCAACTTTAAAAATTAACAGAAGAATACACATAAATATTCTAAGTGTAAAATTCGCACACCACAGTGAAAGAAAATTCGCACACAAGAACAATTCGCACACCAAGTAGAAAACAATCCGCACACCAAAGGATGACGAATCTTCACTTTTCGCACGAAGTTAGATGCGAGTTATAACAATTTGCACGTAGTAGGATGCGAGTTCCTACTTTTCGCACGTAGACTGATGCGAATTCTGGACTTAGTTAATTTTTCAACTTCCACAAATTTAAACTTTTCGCACAACTCTCAGTGTGACGCGAATTCCTCCCTTAGTTGATTTTTCACTTCCAAACTTTTCGTATCGATGCGAATTGTGGACTTAGAAAAAATTTCACTTCTCGATGCGAATCCTTCAACTTTTCGTATGAAACTTGATGCGAAATCCTGCAATTCGTATGATGAAGGATGTGAATTTCTGCTTCTCATACACCACACTATGAGAATTCCATCTTTACACATATAGTGTGATGCGAATTCTTCACTTGGCAATTTTCCACACTTCAATGAGATGCGAATTCTTCTTCAATCATGCGAGTTCTTCATCAAACATGTGAGTTTTTCATCAATCATGTCAGTTCTTCAGATCTTGAACTTTTTTCTTGATTTTCCACTGATTTCCACCAAATCCTTTGAATTGGGCCACAAAACTTTGTAAATTTGTTCAGAAGATCATCGTGAACAACCCTTGACACTCAATTCCACCAAGAATCGACATGATCATCTTGATTTGACAGATTACAGTGCGAAGAATACGAACTCAAAAAAATTACAAAAATTGAACAAATGACACTAAAATTGTGTGAATTAGTGATTACAATGTGAATGACAAATGATCTAAATCACTAATCGAATATAGTGCAATCAATCTAACATCAAAAACAATACAAAATATCAAAAATGATCAATAGAACAGTAACATGCGAGTTCTTGATATGAACAGTGAACTTCTAGATCTTGAGATTTGATTGATGATTGTAGATCTTTCCAATTAATCAGATTCGGATCTGATACCAATTGTGATTCCAGATTCAAGCATTTAACATTCAAAGATTGAGCAAATGATAACAAGAATCTAGAGAGAGAAAGTAGTCACAAGTCTTTAGTCATATATCTCTTAACGTCAAAGATTACAAGACTTAGAATGCGTACAAGTTCTACAAGACAAGAACAAAGACAAAGTATTTATATGGGCCAAACATAAGCCTTGACCTCATACAATACACAATAAAAAGGTCAAACAAACTTACAAGACAAAAGTCAAACTTACAAGACAAATTGATTCAAACATGATCTAACACGATTATGTGCATGAATAGAATCCAGGAAATAGAGCAAGCCTTCTGGAATAGTGAATGAGGTGTAGGGAAAAAAGCTAAGTTTGGATCCCAGATGTTGAGAGGGGTGGCCCTCACTTGGTGGAATGTTTACTCCACTTGAGGCCACTACTTTGGACAAGTTGAGCTGGTCAACTTTCAAGGAGAAATTGCTAGACGAATATTGCAATGAGAGATCAATGGACCGGATAGAAGAAGAGTTTCAGAACTTGAAGAAAGGAAATATGTTTGTGAAGGAGTACAATCGTCTGTTCATGGACAAGTTGGGGTTGGTGGAACATCTAGTCCCAACCGAGAAAGAAAAGATCCAAGCTTACATCAAGGGCCTTCCATCAGATATGATGTCAATCATCCGAGTGTCAAAGGCCTCAACCCTTCATGAGGCAATTGAAGAAGCTCAACTGATGGAAGACGCCTACAACCGAGGTAAGGAAGAGGGTAGACGCTTAGTGGAGAAGAGGACATGGGAGGGGAATTCTATGTCCTCCAAGAAACCAAGACCTTTCAACAACAACAACCACCGGGGAACCGATCCAAGGCGTGATGCTAGGTGGTGTTCCAAGTGTTGAAGCAAACACTTTGGTCCGTACAACTTCGTTCCTGGAAATTATTTCTAGTGTGGTAAGGTTGGCCATGCTTTCAGAGACTGTCCTATTAAGGGGCAAATTTGTTTCGAGTGCAAGGAGTCGGGACATGTGAGGGCGGAATGCCCTAAATTGAAGGGAGGAGCCGGTGGGAAGAAAGTGGATCCTTCAAGAGCGCCCGGAAGAGCATTTCAGATGACAACGGAAGAGGCCAAGGCATCCACCGATGTGGTATCAGGTATGTTTCTCCTAAACTCTGTATCTATGCGTGTATTGTTTGACTCGGGTGCCAGCTTCTCTTTCATATCCGATGCATTTTGTCAAAAGCTTGTAGTACCCCCTAGTTGTTTAGAAGATGCGATAGTGGTAGAAATAGAAAATGGTGGCCAAGTAGTAATTCGAGAGGTTATGAGGAATTGTACCCTTGAGATTGAAGGGAATAAATTTCCCATCAATTTTATGCATATGCAAATCAGTGGATTCGATGTGGTGGTTGGGATGGACTAGTTAACGGAGATCACAAATGAGATCGTATGCTCCAAGAAAATAATCCGACTACCCATTGCGGATAGCGTGACGGTAGTGATCTACGGCGAGAGAAGGAAGGGTGAAGTGGAGATCATCTCGAAGATTAAAGCGTTGAAATGCTTAGCGAATAGATGTTCATCCTTCTTGGCGTACGCTATAGATACCAAACTCAAGAAGAGAAAGATTGAAGACGTAAGAGTTATGCGTGAGTACTCCGATGTTTTCCTGGACGACTTTCCCGGATTGCCACCTGATCTCCAAGTGGAGTTCCGGATTGACCTTGTTCCGGGGGCGGCTCCGATTGCTCGAGATCCTTATCAGTTAGATCCATCTGAGATGCAGAAGATGATGAATCAACTCCAATACCTCCTTGAGAAGGGTTTCATAAGACCGAGCACGTCACCTTGGGGAGCTCCGGTCTTGTTCGTCAAGAAGAAATACGGCACGATGCGGACGTGTATCGACTACAGAGAATTGAACAAGGTGACGGTGAAGAACAAGTATCCACTTCCAAGGATCGATGACTTGTTTGACCAACTTCAAGGCGCGAGTTTCTTCTCAAAGATTGACCTCCAATCGGAATACCATAAAGTGAAGGTGAAGAAGAACAACATCCCAAAGACGACTTTTAGGACACGATACAGTCATTACGAGTTCCTAGTAATGCAGTTCTGCTTAACCAAAGCGCAAACGATATTTATGGACTTGATGAACTGAGTGTGCCGACCATTCCTCGATAATTTGGTAATAGTGTTCATTGACGACATTCTAGTGTACTCCGAGAACGAAGAGGATCATGAGAAACATCTCCGAGAAGTTCAAGAAGTGTTAAGGCGGGAGAAGCTCTACGCAAAGTTTACAAAGTGTGACTTTTGGCTTCGGGAAGTGAAGTTCTTGGGTCATGTAGTCACTAAAGAATGGGTTAAAGTAGATCCCACAAAGATTGAGTCCATGATGAACTGGGAAACTCCCAAGAGTCCGTCGAAAATCCAAAGTTTTCTAGGATTGGCGTGATACTACCGAAGATTCATTCAAGACCTCTTCAAGATAGCTTCATCATTGACGACTCTAACCCGGAAGAACGTGAAGTTCGTGTGGACCTAGAGTCAAGAGAGGCATTTCGGACTCCACAAAGGAAGCTTTGCGAAGCTCCAATCTTATCTCTACCCGAAAGGTCGGAGGATTTTGTGGTATATAGTGATGCGTCGAAGATGGGTTTGTGTTGTATTCTAAAGCAAAGGGGTAAGGTGATCGCCTACGCGTTAAGGCAACTCAAGGTGCATGAAACCAACTACCCTACCCATGACTTGGAATTGGCGGCGGTGGTGTTTGATTTGAAGTTGTAGCGATACTACCTCTATGGTATGAAATGCACTCTTTATACGGACCACAAAATATTGAAGCACATATTCGATCAAAAGGAACTGAATATGAGACAAAGGAGGTGGTTGGAGTAGTTAAAGGACTATGACTGTGAATTGCTTTACCATCCGGGTAAGGCAAACATCGTCGCCGATACCTTGAGTCGGAAGGACTACGGGGAAATTCTCGAGCCACCTTTTCACGAATCGAGTTGGTGTCAACGCTCATTGATGGAATCAAATCATCGCAACTTGCTAGAGGAGAACCTCAAGGAGGAAGTTATGTCAAAACAACACTTACTTTTGACGAAAGACAGCCGATGAGTAAAGCTATTCAATGGGCGTGTTTGGGTGCCCAAGGTCGGGGGCAATCGAGAACTTCTTCTCGAGGATGTCAACAAGTCAAAGTATTCTATCCATCCGGGAAGCACAAAAATGTACCGAGATTTGAAATTGCACTATTGGTGGCCGGTCATAAAGCTTGATATGGCGCGCTACGTGGAGCGATGCGTGACTTGTTTGCAAGTGAAGGATGAGCACCAACGACCATATGGGAGTTTACAATATTTGGAGATTCCAGAATGGAAATGGGAGCACATCACCATGGAATTTGTGACGAAATTGCCAAAGACTCTAAGGGGTCACGAATCAATTTGGGTGATAGCGGATCAATTGACCAAAAGCGCCCATTTCTTGGCCATGCGGGAAACTCTACCTATGGACAAGCTTGCAAAGTTTTACATTGATGAAGTGATATCTCGCCATGGTGTGCCATTATCTATTGTCTCAGATGACGATAGTCAGTTCACGTCGCATTTTTGGGATGGTTTGCAAAAATAATTGGGCACGCGTGAGAAGTTGAGTACGGCCTACCATCCTCAAACTGATGGCCAAAATGAGAGGACGATTCAGACGCTTAAGGACATGTTGAGATATTGTTTGATCGACTTCGGGGGTAATTGGGACTCACACCTACCTTTGGTGGAGTTTGCGTACAACAATTGCTACCACTCGAGTATTGGAATGGCACCATTTGAAGCATTGTGTGGACGTAAGTTCTGAACTCCCGTATGTTGGCTCGAAGCGGGATAGAAACAGTTTGTCGGCCTGGAGATAGTCCAAGAGATGGCCGACAAGGCTAAAGGCATACACGAGTGTTTGAAGGCAGCTCAAGACCGACAGAAAAGCTATGCCGACAAAAAGAGGCGACCAATGGAATTCCAGGCAGGAGATCGTGAAATATTGAAAGTTTCTCCATGGAAAGGTATAATAAGATTTGGGAAGCGTGGGAAGTTGAGTCCTCGTTTCCTTGGACCGTTCACCGTGCTAAAACGTGTAGGACTCCAAGCATACCAACTGGAGTTACCACCCGAAATGAGTGGAATTCACAACGCCTTCCACATTTGTTATCTTCGTAAGTGCTTGTAGGAGGAGGAGAGTGTGATTCCCCTCTCGAATATAAGAGCGGACGAGAATAACCATTGCGTGGAAGAACCCGACTCCATACTTCATAGAAAGTCAAAGAAATTGCGTCATAAGGAGGTCACCATGGTCAAGGTACAATGGAAGCATCATCGGGGTGCCAATGTAACTTGGGAAGCCGAGGCATACATGAAACGGAGATACCCCAACTTATTTGAGTAAAATAAGATTTTGAGGACGAAATCAATTTCAAGGTTGGGAGGATTGTAATGCCCGTGAATTTTGCTTACACCTTGTGGAATTATGTATATATATATATATATGTTCTCGATTCGAGTCAACTGTTGATATTGTTCACACTTAGCATAAATTGCCAAGCTTTAGCACTTGAGATTGAGAACTTAGAGTGTAAAATCATGAGGCATTTGGGGAGTGGCAATGACTTGCGTAGGCTCCCGCACGGCTTGAGAACCGCGACCAAAGTCACAGAACTCGCTAGAGTTTCCAAGTTGAGATCATGTGCGGCCTACGATGCGACCCCATAGTCGCGGCCAAAACCACGTGGAAACACCAGTAGATCAAAAGTCGGGATTTTCCCCTTTTCTTCCATTTACTCATTTTGGAACTCTTTGAGGTGCGATTTTGGAAGAACAAAAGGTAGGGTTTTCATCTTTCTTCATTCATTGCTGCTAGAAGAGATCCTTACATGTATTAATGGCAATCATTTAGGGGTTGTTGGTCATCAATTTTGCCTCTAGAGGTTGAGCATTTAAGTCTCCAACTTCCTTTTCTCAAGTATCATCCTCTAGGGTTTGTGTACATCCTTACAAGGTGAGTTTTCCATCCTTCGTTCTTACACATTTACTAGGGTTCATGTGTTTTAGTTTCATCTATGTCTCCTAACCAAATATTTGGGTTGGTTTTATTTTGACCTAAGTAGGAGTTTTAGAGATATGAGGGTTTGGAAACCTAAATAAGAATGGTTGAAAATGTATTTAATTTATGATGAAGGGTTTCTATAATCTTTGCATACTTGGTAACCAACCCTTGTTTTATGGGATTTTGGTAAACCCAAAGTGAAATTAGGGTTTTGATGAGATTGAAGTATTGGGTTATTTATTGGTAAATTTGTGATGGGAACGAGATCTATAATATTTCGTTGATGAGTTGTGTTATTAAATTCTTTTAAGGTTGGGAGTCAAGACTCCATGTTAGTAGGTTTATACATGTAAATTAGTGGTAACCCTTTTTATACATGATCGATTGTGAATGTATTGGAATGTTTTGGTGTTTGGTCTTAGTGCAATGGATCCATAGGCACGGTGTCCTTAATGTCCCATTTTAGACATTAAGTTCACCACTTTGGCACGAAATAGGCATCGGGTCACCATGGTAAGTAAGGTGTGGACCTATATGGTCTGGCAGCATCCCATGGGAAGTAAGGTGTAATTCCATTGTGCATGAGTTCCTGTTTTTGAACCTAAGAATAGACCTAGAGGGGTTGACTTGATGTTTTCGAGCAATAGATTCAGAGGAATTGAGCTCACTAAGTGATTGGTATTTATTTGTACCATGTTATGGTCAATAATGGTTTACTGATTTGTTTTGATTTAGCTCACAGATATATCCATCCGTACAACTACAAATGGGTTTTTGCTTTATGTTTCTAAGTTATTTGTTCTCACTAGGCATTAGCCTAACAATTGTTTCTTTGGTTGTCATGTATGACATGTCATCTTAGTGGTGGGACTCATTGTAATTAAGTGGACGACCTTGGGGTCGAGAGTGGTCTTTTTCAAGATTTATTAACTGACATGTATGATATTGAGGACATACATTTTGGAAGGATAGCCACACCCGACTATAATCTACTTTTATAAATTTAGATTATTAGTTTGTTGATCTATATTCTTCATTCCATTGGGGTTTGTATATGCCATATTTTATTTCCCCTGTTTAGGGTGATACACTTTGGTTTTGTTAAACGTCTTTACAACATTATTCAGGTTTCAATTGACCCTATGATAGGGTGTACAGGTTTACTCCAGTTATAAACGTCATATTGCTGAATTTTCGAATTTTAAATTAACCCTAAATTTTAGGATGTCACAAATCCTCCCCAACTTGGAAACGATTTGTCCTTGAAGTCTAACCTACATGAACAAGTGGGGGTATCTCCGCTTCATGTCTTCCTCGACTTCCCATGTCACATTGGCTTCACAATGATGTTTTCATTGCACCTTGACCATAGTGACCTTGTTATTCCCATATTCTAGTTTCTAATCACAATTAATCAAACAAACAAGATTTATCAATCAATTACCTGTTTGATTTCTCTTTCAGATTCCACAATTACAAACTTTCTCTCTCAAGAACTTTCTCTCTCTCTCTAAAAATCTCTCTCCAACGAATTCTCTCTCTCTCAGATTCTCTATCAGACTTGTTACTACTACTAAAAACAGAAATACAAGGTATTTATACCTACAACTAAAATACAAATACTTTGACTTTTATTACAAATAGACTTTGACTTTGATGAAAGTTGACTTTCTCAGCATTGACTTTCTCAGCATTGACTTTCTTGAACTTTGACCTTCAGTTTTCTTGATCTTGTATCCAACATATTTATGCTCTAACAATCTCCCCTTTGGATTCAAGATCACTTATTGAAAGATCTATCAATTTAGTCTTCACTCTTAAACTCTGTCAGTACAATCTCCCCTTTTTCTTTGATTGTATTCTTTCCAAAAATATCTTCAAATAATGAACAATCTCCCCAAAACTTTCACAAGATACTTTCAGTCTTTGGAAAGAAATTATCTTCAGAATCAGCTCGAATTGCTTTAGCAAATAATCTTCAAAGAAAATTTCAGCAAATCTTCAGAAATTCTTCGATCTTCTTCAAATCTTTTCTTTAAACCTTCTGACTTGGACATCTCTATAAAAAAATCATCTCTCAAAACTTTATCATTTCTTGATACCATCTCCCCCAAACTTCAAAACTTTAACATTTCTTGATACCATCTCCCCCTTTTTGATGATTTGAGCATCTATATCATCAAAACTTTTCACCAAGAAATGTCGTTGAAATTCTGTTCTGACCACTGATCTTACAAACTGAGCCTCTGATTCAATGATACATAACCAAGTATTCATCTAGATCTTTGCAAATCCAGACAAAATAAGAACATGTAACTCCTGAATCAACAAATGAATCAGTTAAAATGCCTGTCAGTAACACAAAGTCACTATGTGTAACGAATACACAATATAAAGGAGCTTTTTGATGTTCACTCCCCCAGGGCTTCCATCCAATCATCGAAACACCACAAAGGCAATTTCTATGAATGTTAAGACAAAGAAACAAATTCTTTGTGTGTTCGTGCATGTGTAGAAAGAATTAAGCACGAATGATTGCTTTTATAAAGGCTCAACATAGTGTAAACCACTGAGACAACAGTAGATAAACACATACTCAATGTGCATGATTGAAGTGCGAAGGGGGGGCAAACTTCCTTCTATTTCAATATCCAGATTTTCCAAATGAAAAACAGATAGATTATGTGCTGCGTCCCCAGAAAATATGAAACAATTTCTTTTTGAGAAGAAAATGAGTAGCTAGTGGGGTTTAGTCAAGAGTTGGCATGGGCTAGTTGTCTGTTTCATTAACGTTCACCAAAGAGTTGTGAAACGCTAGTAATGTGGCTGCCCGGCTCAGAAAGTAGTTGGTGCAGAGTTTGATATTCTTTTACTCTGATCTCACACCCTCTTTCTTTTAATCATTAAGCTCACTACTAACCAAACTCTCTTTTCCATTTTACCTCATCAAACCCACACTCATTTATTTTAGACTCCTCACACTCAATCTCTATAGATTTACTTCTTGGGTAGAAATCACTGGTTAACGTGATTTCATAGAAGTTCATTTAAGTCCTAGCACAAAGAACCCATGTAATCCTATGAAATCATAATGTTGCTCAAAATGATTTAACTTTATCAGTTAAAGCTCAAATACAAATGTCAGACGAATGTATGCTCAGAAAATATAATCATGAAGATTTGAGCATTTTTAGACATTGAAGTATTTTCAAACAAGTATACTGAATGAATAAACATGAATGCAAAAGACTTGTTTGAAAATCTGACATTGTATGAAAATGATCAGAAATGAAATGATATAGCAATTAAGGCTTATGGTCAAAAATAACGGATATTGTCTATACGAAACAAAAATATAGACATTCTCGAAATGACGTTTCGAAATGAAATATCGCTCAAAATTCTTTGAAGTACAAGCGGTGTGTCTTACCATCGAAATTATGTTTCAATATGAGACATGATAAGAACAAATTGACTAAAAAATAAACCGGTGTGTGTGAATACTTGAAAATATATAGAAAAGACAATACACAAGTATTTATCTTTGGAAACACACGGTTTGTTTATCAATTAAACACAAAAATAAAATGAAAACATTTAAAATCACACTTCCAAATTATAAAACCTGTTTAAAAATTGGGAAGTGGTTTGAACATTTAAGAACATGTTTTCTATATCTGAAAGTTGTCCTTCTTTCAAATACATTTAGGCTAGAAAGCAGTCCCCTTGAGAATTTAATGAAACAGGCATAGAAAACATGTTTAAAAATCCGCATGTTTCTAGACGTATGCGGATTGCTTCTATGCGCGCTACTGGAGCATACGTCTCATCGTAGTCTATGTCTTCCTCTTGCCGGTAACCTTTGGCAACAAGTCTAGCTTTATTTCTTATGATGATACCATCTTCATCCTTTTTATTTTTGAATACCCATTTAGTTCCTATTACGATTTTACCTTCTGGTTTTGGAACTAATCTCCAAACCTTTAGGGCTTCAAACTAATTGATCTCTTCTTGCATAGCAGATACCCAATCCAAATCAGCTAAAGCCTCTGATACTCGCGTGGGCTCTATCTTGCTGAGGAATGAGTCATACATACATTGATTAAGAGTCGCTGACCTAGTTTGTACAGGCTTGTTGAGATCTACAGTTACTTGATGTAATGGATGCTCTTTGGTCCAGCGATGCTCATGAGGGATTGGAGTAGATACTGATTGAACATGATCATCATCTTGAAATCCACTATCAGACTCTTCAGTTTGAATAATATAAGGGGGGTTTGCAGTTGAAGTTTCAGGTGCAGAAGCATCAGTTGGAACAACAGACTCTGGCTGTTGAGTAGACATGATATCACATCCAACTGAAACAGTTACTTCTGGCTTATCAGTTACTTGTGTATCTTCAACTGTAGGAGTAGTTGATGGAATGTGAGTTTTTGACTGAACGGGGGATATAAGTTCATTTATAACTTCTGAAGTGACTGGATGATTGCAACTTGTGTCTTCAGACTTGTCAGTCACAGCAGATTTAGATACATTAGATCCTAGAAACTCATCATAAAAGAATTCAAATACCAAATCTAAATCAGATAAATGTGAAATAGAAGTAGAAGCGTTATTCGAATTATTGGCTGTAGAAACAGGTTCTGGACTGATCTGCCCAGAAGCTAATACTCCAGTGATAACGGGTTCTGAACTGAGTTGTTCAGAAGCCATGTCTTCATCAAATGTTACATTAACGCTCTCAACGAGTGTCTTTGACTTCTTCAGATAAACACGATATGTTGCAGATGTTGAAGAATAGCCAATGAAGATGCCTTCGTCCGCCTTAGCACTGAATTTATTCAGACTCTCTCTATCGTTAAGCACAAAACATTTACACCCAAATATGTGAAAATACTTGATTGTTGGTGTTCTGTTGTTGATCATCTCATATGGAGTCTTTTGAAAACATCGGTGAATTATGGACCGATTTTGAGTATGACATGAAGTTGACACAGCTTCTGCCCACAAAAATAGAGGTAGATCGGATTGGCTGAGCATAGTACGAGCGACCTCGACTAGAGTTCGATTTCGCCTTTCGAATACTCCATTTTGTTCAGGCGTACAAGCAGCAGAGTATTGATGTGCTATCCCAACCGATTCGAGATATTCTTGAACGATTTTGTTTTTGAACTCTGTGCCATTGTCAGTTCGAAGAAACTTGACTTGTCTCTGCATATTCACCTGGGTCGTCTTTAAGAAAGTAATGAGAATTTCGGGCGTCTCATCTTTTGATCGAAGAAATTTGACCCACGTGTATCTTGAGTAATCGTCCACAATAACCAACACGTATTTCTTTCCACCCAAACTCTGAGTTCTCATTGGACCACACAAATCCATATGTAACAATTCTAACGAAGAACTAGTGCTTGGTTCAGGCTTCGGTTTATGCGGAGCTCTCTTCATCTTACGCTTCTCACATGCAGCACATAAATGTTCTTTCTCGTATTTCATCAGGAAGTCCTTTTACCAATTTCCCACTAACCAGCTTGTTGATATAACGAAATTTCAGGTGTGATAAACGTCTGTGCCAGAGCCAACTTTGTTGCATTGAAGCTTTTGTCATTAAGCAAACTTGATTGTCATTTTGTACCTTTGAAAGATTGATGGTATAGAGGTTTGTCTTTCGATTTTCGACTAAGATTTCATTGCCGTCTTCAGTACGAACCGAACATCTCTTAGCTTTGAAGTTGACCTCTAACCCTTTGTCGCATAATTGACCGATGCTAAACAAGTTGTGCCCTAAGCCTTCGACATAACTCACCTTCCTAATCGTTATGTTGTCTTGAATGATGTCACCATATCCTAAGATTGGTGAAAGCTGATCGTTTCCAAATCTGACATTTCCACTGAATTTCTCTGTATAATTAGACAATAAATCTTTTTGCCCAGTCATATGCTTGGAACATACACTGTCCAAGTACCACATATGCCGGGTCTGCAAGAGAAATCAGGAAACAATAACTTTAGGTACCCATTTAAAAATGGGTCCTAACAGATTAACACAAGATTTTGGTATCCACTTGAAAATGGACCCTCTGTTCTTTTGAAAACCTTTAAAAATATCTGATCTCGAAGAATAAACATGATAAGATCCATAACAATCAGAAGAATTATGAGAATAAGCAAAATCAGTTCTCCGATAATTATAATGAGATGTAGTAGTAATAGGAGATAATTGAATCAACTGCTTTATTGAATAACACTTTTAAGAAGTTACAAGGTTTTGCTTATGAGAAGCATATTGACCAACTACATCTGAATCACTACTAACAGATCTAGTACAAAAATTATCAGAAACTGATCCAGCTATCTCATCATCCTTCCTTTTTGGTCGCCATTCTGTTTGAGCTTTCGACCTTTTCTTGCTTATATCTGAAACAAAAGATTTAGATCTATTAGGAAAAGCAGATTTCTGAGACTGAGTTTTCTTTTGTGTACCAGTGTGTTTCTGTTTCTGTAATCGCTATTTCTTATGTTTCTTACCTTGAGACTGAGTTTATGTTTCTTACCGATTCACCAACCTTAGTTGATGATTTAGCAGTTTTAAGAACACTTGGTAACACCTTTTCATTTGTAAGACAAGTAGAATGATCAGGAAGAGGAGCATTGAAGTCAAACAAATCAATTTCTTCTATGCACCCATCATCAGAATTTAGAAAGTCATTTGCAGACTCAAATAAGTCATCAAAGTTATCAGTTGAAGATTGAGGTGCCTTTGAAACTGTAGAACACTTTGTAGATTTAGATTGAAAAACTGTGTTCTTTAATACTGTAGAAAATACACTTTATTGAATATCAACCAAAAGTTTTTCATCAGATAAAACATTTTCAAGCTCAACTATTTTGCTTTCAAGAACGAGTGGAGGAACATAAACCTTTGTAACTGCAGGTTTTGCCTTCATCTCAGAAACAGAATAACTATCAAAATAGTCATTTGAAAGAACTTTTGGTGTTTCTGCAAGATAAGTATCATTTAACTTGGCATACTTAAATGATAGTTACATTTTCTTTACATTCTTTCTATTTTCAGTTTCTTTGACCTCATCTTCTTCTGATGATTTGGTAACAAATTTGGGTTTTAAATGAGTATGTTTACCAGCACAAGCAAGAAAATCAAAATTATAAAGTGCCGGTTGTTTTCTGATGGCTTTCTTTAAGTAATGAAGGTTTTGAAAACCAAGACCCCATTTTTCCTTAACATCAGCCTCTTCGTTAGGTGCATTAAGAAAAATGGTTTGATCTGTTTGTCCTCTTGCATAAAGTTTGGCTTCCAGACCATTTACCTTCTTATTCAAAAGCTTGTTCTCAACCTGCAATTTATGAACAGTTAGTGCAGATTCTTTCTTCTTAAACTCATACTTAGAAATTTTAACTTCAAAATCAGAAATCTTCTTTTCAAAACAATCTATTTGAAGTTTAGAATCAGAAGCAGACTTGCATAAAGAATCAATCAGATCTTTGTTCCCAATAACAGACGAATTAAGTTCAAAGATCTTCTTGTTCCTTTTAGCAACTCTTTCTTTTTCCTTTTTCAGTTTATTTTGTAAATCTTGAAGCTCAACCAGCATGGCTTCCATTTTGGTAATGAAATCTTTTTGAGTTAAGTTTAATACCTCATCAGATGTCTCATCATCGGACTCGTCATACTTTATTTCTTTGCCCATGAGACAGAGATGAGTTGTTTCTTCCTTCTCCTCATCTTCACCTTCGGAATGATCCAGCCAAAATTCGTCCTCAGCCATTAAAACGATTCCTGCTTCTTGCTGTTTTGCCAATAGCAATTTGTTCTGATAGTACTGAGAATTATGAACTTTTGGCTTTCTACATTCTTTTGCAAAATGTCCAATCTTGCCACAGTTGTAGCATTTGACTGGATCACTTACTGGCTTTTCGGCAACAGTGTAGTCATTCACAAACTTCTTCCTTTCATCAGGTTTCTTCTCAACATATCTGTTCTCTTCATATCTCCTTCCTTCCACCCTTTCTTGGTGCTCGTGATTATTAGAACTTGATGAAGAATATCGTTGAGAATTTGATCCCGACTTTTTGTAGAATTTCTTTTAAAAGGCACGGGTTAGCAACAGCATGGCTTGTTTCAGACTTTCTCCATCATCACCATCTATCTCAGATTTTGACTCAGAGCTCGTAAGCACTTTCTTCTTTTTCTTCTTCTCTGCCATTTCTTTCTTTTCTTTCGTCTTCTCACCAACTACCAAAGCAATCGGATCAGGAATCTTTTCTGCCTTCTTCTTTTCAGCTCTTTTCTCCTCAACTTCCTCTTCATTTTGCCTCAGAGTCTCATAGACTTCGTGAAGAGGTATTTCACTCAAGTCTTTCATCTGCTTCATCCTACGTGTATGTTTCTTCCATTCAGGTCGTAGGATACTCAGAAATTTGACATTGTTTTCCAGCTACTTCTTTGTCACTTTGTTCTTCGTTAGTTCATTCAGAAGCAAAGTAAACCGTTCATATGTGTCTTCCAAACTCTCATTCTCTTTGGCTTTGAATTCCTCGTAGCTATTGATGCAGTTAGCCACTTTCATCTGATTCCCTACCTTGGATCCCATCATCATCTTTTGTAATTGATCTCACATCTTTTTAGCATCATCCTTGTAGCTATCAATCTTGATGTAAATCTCATTAGGAATGCTTTGAAGTAGAAGAGATCTTGCTTGCTTATCTGCTTTGTACGGCTTTTCTGTTCTTCAGAATACTGTGAGACATCCACTTTAACTGGTTTTGTCTTTTGTTCTTTTTCCTCATCACCATGTCCACTATTAGATGAATCATCATCAGCAGGTACTTGAACTATGATTGGTTTCATAGGACCTTCTGTAATTGACAAAAGAATATTTTCCCCGTTTGCATGTCTGTCAATAAAATGCAAAAACCTATCCTTCCACTGCTCGTACTCTCCTTTGAACAGAACAGGAGGCTTGACATCGGTGCCAATGGAAAATGCATCTTTTGAAGTCATCTTGATTAAACCTGTTTGATAAAATATATCAATAAGAAACTAGAACTGATCGTTAGTCCAAAATATGAAATCACAAGAAAATTCTTGAAATTTAGAAAAAATCAGATATTATGAAAAATTTGACTAAGTATCAAAACTCGCAAGTCACTATATAACTCGCAATCGCTTAAACTCGCAGACACTGAGAAACACGCAGATCAAGACTTGCGCGTTCTTGCGGATGAATCTTGCGTGTTTGATCGATGAACTTGCGCGTTTTGTAGATCTTGCGCGTTCTTCAGTTTTCTTGTGTGTTCTTCATCTGTTTGACCAAAAACAATCTAAAATTCGAATTTCAGCACTAAACTTTGAGAGATCGATCACATGATCATCTAGAACACAAAACGAGTACTAAATTTCTAGTACAAACACTCAAAATACAAATTGATCAATGAAACAGTGAATATCGACTTGTGAACAAAAACTCAACAAAAATCACAAATTCGTGAGAATTACAGTGCAATTCATAAATTAAAGTACATGGACTCAATCTATTACACTTTTCGAACAATTCCTAATCAAAAACTGCTCCAAAAACTCTAAAAATAATTCTGCACAGTCGAACTCAAAGTCGAACTTGTTTTCTTGATTTTTCTTGATCTGATTTCACTTTGAATCTGCTCTGATACCAATTGTTATTCCCATATTCTAGTTTCTAGTCACAATTAATCAAACAAACAAGATTTATCAATCAATTACCTGTTTGATTTCTCTTTCAGATTCCACAATTACAAACTTTCTCTCTCAAGAACTTTCTCTCTCTCTCTCTACAAATCTCTCTCCAACGAATTCTCTCTCTCTCAGATTCTCTATCAGACTTGTTACTACTACTAAAAACAGAAATACAAGGTATTTATACCTACAACTAAAATACAAATACTTTGACTTTTATTACAAATAGACTTTGACTTTGATGAAAGTTGACTTTCTCAGCATTGACTTTCTTGAACTTTGACCTTCAGTCTTCTTGATCTTGTATCCAACATATTTATGCTCTAACAGACCTCCTTGTGGCGAAGTTTTTTGGATTTATTCTCTAGGATAGTGTCGGGTTCCTCCACGCAACAATTATCCTCATCCACTCTTATCTTGGAAAGGGGAATGACACTCTCCTCTTCCACCAAACACTTATGAAGATAACAAATGTAGAACGTATTATGGATCCCACTCATTTCTGGTTGTAACTCCAATTGATACACTTGAAGTCCCACACATTTGAGCATCATGAATGGTCTAAGAAAACGGGGACTGAACTTTCCACGCTTTCCAAACCAGATTATCCTCTTCCAAGGGGACACTTGGAATTCCATCGGTCTTCTCTTCTTGTCGGCATAGCTCTTTTGTCGATCTTGAGCCGCTTTCAACTGTTCCCGAATGCCTTTCACCTTGTCGGTCGTTTCTTGCACTATTTCGGGACCGGAGAGTTGCTTCTCGCCCTCTTCAAGACAATACACGGGAGTTCTGCACTTCTACCCGTATAAGGCTTCAAACGGAGCCATCCCGATACTCGAGTGGTAGTTATTATTGTACGCAAACTCCACCAAAGGTAGGTGAGAGTCCCAACTACCCCCGAAGTCGATTACGCAAGACCTTAGCATATCTTCTAGCGTTTGAATCGTCCTCTCACTTTGGCCGTCGGTTTGGGGATAGTAGGTCGTACTCCACTGTACTCTAGTACCAAACTCTTTTTGTAGGTCGTCTCAAAATTTTGAAGTGAACCGACTTTCGCGATCTGATACAATAGACAAGGGCACTCCATGCCTTGAAACCACTTCATCGATGTAAAGCTTTGCCAGCTTGTCCATTTGGTACTCCATGCCTTGAAACCACTTCATTGATGTAAAGTTTTGCTAGCTTGTCCATTGGTAGAGTCTCGCACATGGCTAAAAAGTGTGCGCTCTTGGTCAACCAATCGACTATTACCCTAATGGTATCGTGACCTCTCAAGGTTTTCGGCAACTTGGTCATAAAATCCATGGTAATGTGCTCCTGTTTCCATTTGGGGATCTCTAGGGATTGAAGGCTCTCATACGGTCATTGATGCTTGGCCTTCACTTGCAAGCATGTCACGCATCGCTCCACGTAACGTGCCACATCTAATTTCATTACCGGCCACCAATAATGTAAGTTCAAATCCCTGTACATCTTTGTACTCCCCGGATGCATGGAATACTTGGACTTATGGGCATCTTCAAGAAGAAGTTCACGATTGGCCCCAACCTTGGGCACCAAAACTCGTCCATTGAAAAAATTCACTCCACGGCTATCCTCCCTCACGAGCAATCACTGTTTTGTCATTACTTCATCCTTGAGGTTCTCTTCCAATAAATCATCCGCTTGAGACATCTTAATTTTCTCAATGGGGCTTGACACCAACTCGATTCTTGAAAGGGTAGCCCGACTGCTTCTACTATAGTCTTTTTGACTCAACGCAATTGCTACCACGTTTGCCTTACCGGCGTGGTAAAGCAACTCGCAATCGTAGTCCTTGAGTAACTCGAGCCATCGTCTTTGCCTCATGTTCAACTCTTTTTAATCAAAAACGTATTTCAAACTTTTATGCTCCGTGTAGAGTGTACATTTCGTGCCATAAAGATAATGTCGCCATAGTTTCAAGGCGAACACTACCGCCACTAACTCCAAATCATGGGTAGGGTAATTCTTCTCGTGCACCTTCAGTTATCTTGACACGTAGGCGATCACCTTGCCTCTTTGCATCAACACGCAACCCAAACCCATTTTTGATGCGTCACTATAAACCACGAAGTCTTTCAATCCTTCGGATAAAGACAAGATCAGAGGCTTCACACAACTTCTTTTATAAAGTCCGGAACGCCTTCTCTTGCACTTCGGTCCAAACAAACTTCACGTTCTTTAGAGTTAGGGCCGTTAAGGAAGAAGCGGTCTTGGAGAAGTCTTGAATAAATCTCCGGTAATAGCCTGCTAAACCCAAGAAGCTTCGTATTTCGAACAGACTCTTGGGAGGTTTCCAATTCCTCATTGCTTCAATTTTAGAGGATTCCACTTTCACTCCGTCTCGAGTGACAACGTGGCCCAAGAATTGAACCTCCTCTAACCAAAAGTCGATCTCAGAGAACTTGGCATATAATCTCTCATTTCTCACCGCTTCTAGGACTTCCCGAAGGTGTTGCTCATGCTCTGTCTCGCTCTTGGAATACACTAGTATGTCATCGATGAACACAATGACTGACTTATCAAGGAATGGTTGGCACACTATATTCATCAAATTCATGAACACCACTGATGCGTTAGTTAGGTTAAACTACATTACTAGAAACTCGTAATGACCGTAACGCGTCCTAAAATCCATCTTCGGGATGTCGTCTTCCTTCACCCTCACTTGGTGATATCCCGAACGTAAATCGATCTTTGAGAAACAACCCACTCATTGAAGTTGTTCGAACAAGTCATCGATTCTCAAAAGTGGATACTTGTTCTTCACCGTTGCCTTGTTCAACTATCTATAGTCGATGCACATCCGCATCATGCCATCCTTATTTTTAATAATAAGACTGGAGCTCCCCAAGGTCATGAGCTCGATCTCATGAAACCCTTCTCAAGAAGGTCTTGAAGTTGAGCCATCATTTCTTGCATCTCGGATGGGGCTAACCGGTAAGGGCCTCGAATAATCGGATCACCCCCGGAACAAGGTCAATATGGAACTCTACTTGACGATCAGGTAGCAAACCAGGCAAGTCGTCCGGGAAAACATCGGGAAACTCGTGCACCACCTTCACGTATTCAAGTTTTGTGTGTCCCAAATTGTGCAAAACAATCAATATGAACAAACTAAATCGATGCCAAATGTGCCATATTATTGATCTTGAATTCAACAGTATACAATCTCTCTCAAACAAATATTTTCCTCTCTAGAATTCTCAATGTAAGCATGTCTCTAGTTGTAACTAGATTTACAAAGAAACGAAATCTATTTATACCTACAAGGTTTACAAAGACATAAGATAATTAACAACAAAGCTAGACTAATTGACTTTGACTTTTATCTTTAAAGCAACTTTGACCTAGACCTTTAACCTTGAGGCTTTGACTTGAGCTTTTCCACACATGATCTTGAATACAACAAATATGCTCTAACAATCTCTCCCTTTGGATTTAAGATCATCTTGAATTTCATCTTCAAGGAACAATCTCCCCCTTTATATCTTTATAAAACAAACTCCTCCTTTGATAAGAAAACCTGATGATCTCCCCCTTTGGGACGATTACTGATAACAACAATCTCTCTTGAAAATCATTCTCCCTTCTTGGAAAATCTTCTTTCAAAACATTGACAATCACCCCTTTCTTAGAAATGTCTTCAGACTTTCAACAATCTCCCCCAAAGTCTGTAAATATCTTCTTCATGACCTTTAACAATCTCCCCCATTAAAGTAATAAACTTTTCTTTTCAGATCATCTTCAGCAAAAACAAAATTTCCCCATTTCTTAACTGTAACAACCCGACTTTTCACATAACATGTCATATGTATCTTATACATAAACAAACCACCTTAAGTTACACAATGGGTCCCATAATCCAAAACTATAAAATCTCATGAAGTCACTACAAAATTTTCGATAAAGTTAACATCATACAAAAGATCTATTTACTAAGATCAAAAACAACTTTCATCTAGCATCTTCCACTTCACGTATAGCATAATAACACATAGGATCACAACTTTCCCTTTCCTTTATCAGTTATTCGAGCTTGTCCTGAAATGCATATTTTGAAAACAAAATGAGGGTTAGACCATGCAGTCTAGTGAGGAAATTCCTATCAATAAACAGTTCCATAAAAATACTTAACAGAAAAACCTTTTAATCAAATAATCACTTAGTAAGATCGCAAACACTACTTCCCTCCCAAGGCAACTAAACACAACAGTTGATATTCAAAATAACGCACACCCAGATAAGACCGAAATCAATATCAAAGATGGATCACTACACGAAACATATTCGCGAGCATAAACACGCACACTCCGATAAGACCGTGATCAATATCGGCAGTGGCTTACCACACGAAACATATTCATGGGCCAAAATATATAAACATAACTCCACCTTCATGGACCATTACAGCCTCTCACGCATACGAGCTTCTGTTGGGTAAGTCCTTTAAAACCACAAATCAATAATTACATTACTTGCGATAATAATAAATCACATATAACAAATATCATAATCACAATTATCCATAGTAAACTAATCGTACCAATAAGATACAACAACTAAATGATAACCATTTATAAATAAATGTTCAGTTCGTAAACGGTTAAAAGAAAAGTCACGTCGATAACGATATACGATAAAATGAAGTTTAACGGGTAACGAAACTCGAAACCAGGCGTGAATCTGAATCAAGTTAATACAGATTACAAACTTTACCAAAGCTCTTAACCACATTTACGATACCTAACTGATATCCCAAAAGACCCCAAAATGACTCAAAGTTAAAAAATAAAAATAATAATGAAAACGAACTATAAGGACTTACGTGACTTGTGTCAAAACACTACCAATTTTTTTTACCCAGTAATTCCATATCAAACTTAACTTGACCGAATAAAACTTCAAGACATCACAAAGAACTAGAAATAACTTCTAGATTTCAATTTAACCAACAAAATCACATAATTATGGAAATACATAAGCCAAACTTATAATGAGGGTAACCCAAAATTTCAATTGAACCAAAAAGAACAAAACCTTAAATCCAACTCAATAATTGATTAAAATAAACCAACAATGAATAAACCAAAATAATTAGATATTACACTTTTGACCTAAATTTTAAGATCAAAAACTTACTAAAAACAATACTAAAAGAGAAAGCATACCTTGAACTTAGGGAGAGAAGGTTTCCAACTATAAAATTTCAAAGTTTCACTTCTTTGATTCTTTCTCTACTGAAAATCGCCTCACAGAAAGAAAACCCTTACAAAGGCTTAAAGTGGAAGACAACCAATTTCTAGAAGGAATCACGATGAGGTGGGTTTTTATCCTACCAAAAATTTCAAGGTAAACCCTTTAATAGAGACAAATGACAATTTAAACCCTTATTTTTACAATAAAATCCAAACCAAACTTACCAAGGTTATTACAATATCTCCCCCTCAAAGGAATTTCGTCCCGAAATTCTATCAATCGAACAAACGAGGATATTTCGATCTCATAATTGATTCCAATTCCCAAGTAGCATTCTGACCCTTATAATAATGCCACTGAACCTTTACCAAACCAATCTCTTTATTTCTCAACTTTTTCACTTTATAATCAATAATCGATTCCGACTCTTCAACGAAATGTAATCGCTCATCCACATGAACTTCGGGTAAAGGTATTACCTGATCAGAATTAAGCAAACACTTTCGTAAATTAGACACATGAAAAGTGTTGTGAATACCGCTCAATTCAGATGGAAGTTCTAACCAGTAAGCTACCTCACCAACTCGCTCAATAATCGCAAACGGTCCGATAAATCTCAGACTCAATTTTCCCCGTTTCCCGAATTGAACGATCCCTTTCCATGGCGAGACTTTCAACATTACTCTGTCACCAACCTGAAACTCTATCAATTTACTACATCTATCGGCGTAGCTTTTTTGTCGGTCCTGAGCCATTTTCAAATGTTCCCGAATCTGAATGATTTTATCTGCAGTTAACTGAACAATTTCCGGTCCGGCTAACTGTCTCTCCCACTTCATTCCAACACAACGGCGTTCTACATTTTCTACCATATAAAACCTCAAAAGGCGTTGCTTGAATACAAGAGTGATAAATGTTATTATAAGAAAACTCAATCAAAGGTAAGTGCCCTTCCCACGAACCATCAAAGTCGATAATACAAGCTTGTAACTTCTTCGAGCGTCTGAATCGTTCGTTCACTCTGACCGTCAGTTTGCGGATGGTAAGTCATACTCAACTTTATCTGAGAACCATTTACCTCTGAAAACTTTTCCAAAACATCGAAGTAAATCGACTATCTCGATCTGAGATAATCGATAACGGCACACAGTGACGAGTTACTACTTCATCGATGTACAACTTTGCTAACCTTTCCAACGGATACGATTCTTTAATCGTTAAGAAATGAGCCGAATTTGAGAATCGATCCACAATAACCCAGATAGCATCGACACCCTTCGGTGTTCTTGGCAATTTCATTATGAAATCCATCGTGATATGATCCCATTTCCAAACCGGAATTTCTATCGATTGTAATTTACCGAACAATTTCTAATGCTCTACCTCAACCTGTAAACAAGTTAAACAACGCTCCACGTATTGAGCGATATATTTCTTTAGACCCAACCACCAATAAAATTGTCGTAAATCTCGATACATTTTGTTAGTCCCCGGATGAATAGAAAAACGAGACTTGTGAGCCTCATTCAAAACTCTATCACGAATATCACCTAAACGAGGTACCCAAATTCTATTTTCAAAACACATTAATTCACGATCATTTTTCACTAAGACAGATGACATACCTGCGAGTTATTCTCGTTTCAGATTTTCTTCTTTCAGAGCATCGATCTGACATTTCTTTAACTGTTCGAAAATATTCGGTAACAATTCGGCTCGTAATGCAACAGCTTTGATCGTTCCACTCTTTTGTTTATGGTTCAAAGCATCAGCCACCATATTTGCTTTTCCTGGATGATACAAAATCTCACAATCATAATCATTCACCAGTTCTAACCACCGTCGTTGTCGCATATTCAGTTCCCGTTGATTGAACAAGTGTTGAAGACTTTTATGATCGTTAAAAATCGGACATTTGGTACCGTATAAATAATGTCTCCAAATTTTCAAAGCAAACACAACAGCGGCTAATTCCATATCATGAGTCGGATACTGTCTCTCGTGGTCTTTCAACTGACGAGAAGCATAAGCAATAACCTTTCCATGCTGCATCAATACACAACCCAAACCCAATTTTGAATTGTCACTGTAAACCACAAAATCCTCTGAACCATCGGGCAGAGACAAAATCGGAGCACTACACAATCTTTCTTTCAAATTTTGGAAGGCCTCGGCTTGAGCTTCTTTCCATTCAAACTTTACGTTCTTTTTCGTTAGCATCATTAAAGAAGTTGCAATACGAGAAAAATCTTGTATAAATTTACGTTAATACCCGGCTAAACCCAGAAAACTTCTGACTTCAGTCAGTGTTCTCGGTGGTTCTCATTTTTCAATAGCTTCAATTTTTATAGGATCCACTTTGATACCGTTTTCAGAAACAATATGCCCCAAAAACTAAACTTCTCATAAACAAAATTCACATTTGGAAAATTTAGCGAAAAGCTTTTCCCGTTTCAACAATTCCAATATCAAACGAAGATGATTAACATGTTCCACTTCTGATCGGGAATAAATAAGAATATCGTCGATAAAAACAATCACAAATTTATCAAGATAAGGATTACATACCTGATTCATCATATCCATAAAAACTGAGCGGCATCACCAAGAACTCGTAATGACCATATCGAGTACGAAATGCAGTTTTTGACACATCTTCTTCCCAAACTTTCAACTGATGATAGTCGAATCGTAAATAAATCTTTGAAAAGTAACTAGCCCTAACCAACTGATCAAACAGGTCATCGATTCTCGGAAGTGGATATTTATTCTTTATCGTCAGTTTATTGAGTTCTCGATAATCGATACACATTCTCATCGACCCATCTTTCTTCTTCACAAATAACATTGGTGCACCCCACGGGGAAGTATTGGTCCTGATAAGACCTTTATCTAACAACTCATGTAACTGTGCCATCATTTCTTTCATTTCGTAAGGGGCTAATCGATACGGTGCAAGAGGAATCGGTGTGGCCCCCGATATCAAATTAATTCTAAATTCAATCAATCGGTCTGGTGGAAGACTAGTCAAATCATTTGGGAAGACTTCTAGGAATTCACTAACTACCGGTATGCTTTTAACATCGCTCTTTTCTTTCTTGGTGTCAATTTCATAGGCCAAATAACTCTTACAACCATTCTTAACACATTTACGGGCTTTTAACATATAAATCAGACTAGTTTGTCGATCTCTACGGTCACCGTAAATCACAACCGGCCCTTTCCCAGGTAAGTCAATACTTATCATCTTTTTATTGCACACAATATTGGACTGATTTTCATCCAACCAATCCATCCCCACAATAACATCAAACTATTTCAAAGACTTGGGAATAATTGAATAGGTACCGAACACCCATCCTCATTTATACAACAATTATCAAATACTTCACTAACTGAAACCTGATTATTATTAGCAGTATCTACTACTAACATAATCTAACATTTTAGGTTTCACATGCAAACGATCAATAAATGAGGGAGACACAAAGGAACGATTTGCACCAGAATCAAATAGCACTTTAGCACATATTGAGTTTACAAAAATGAACTTGTTACCACATCAGGAGTCTGCTCGTCCTCAACCATAGACTTCTGGAATGCACGCCTCTTCGCTTTGGTCTGATCGGGCTTTCACATATCTCCCCGATTTCCTTGACTACCCCCCGAATAATTGGTTCCCCGACCTCTCAATTGCGGACAATCAGGTTTGAGATGGTCCGAAGAATTACAATGATAACAAAACTGTGATATCCGACAATCACTAGCAATATGGCCCGGTTTCCCACATTTAAAACAAGTTCTGGAATCAATATGACAATCACCCTGATGAACTCGGTGACACTTCGGACACGGTCTTTCAACAAATTTGGGTCTCGGTCGATTATCAAATCGAGTAAACTTTTGTTTTCTATAATCGCTTGGCGGTGCTTCCCACTTTTTTTCTCACCTAGTTGTCGGATGTAAAAGTATTGGGTTGCATAGCCATAACCAGTTCCCGAATAGAAGGCTTTAATCCATAAATATATCTATCAACTCTATGTTTTTCTGAAGATAGATAACATTCAGCAAATCGAGATTTTTCTAAAAATCTTTTCGTGTATTCCTAAGCAGTTGAATTACCTTGCTCCAAACTCAAAAATTCTTCTTCTAATCTTCTTATTGCTGCTTCTGGACAAAAGTATTCTTTAAATGCTTCGGTAAACTCATTCTAGGACAAATTTTTGAAAATATTTGGTCCCTTTGAAGATGTCATAAGTTCCGACCAATATAAGGCATCATATTTCAATACACCAGCGGCAAACATAACTCTGTCCTCATTTGAACATTTACTAGTATTAAAAATTGATTCAATTTCTTTCAACCATTTCATAGCTTTCACAGGATCTCGTTCACTGGAATAAGTTGGTGGTTTACATGCTAAAAACATTTTGAAGTCACATCCTTTGGTAACAGTAGTAGGAGCATTTACCTCGTTCCCTCCAGTAGTTTCAAGATGTTCAGGATGTTGTGTTTCTGTGTGATGAGGATTTCCAAACAAAGATTGCAAGTTAGTTTAGAGTCTATTCATTGCCACATCTAAATCCCCCTGTGTAACATATTCAGAAGCTTGAGTCCGACCCTGACCTCTGGCTCGACTCCTGCCCCGAGACCACTATTTGAACTTTCTTGAACTGAATTTTCTAGTTCCAATGATAATCCCCTACTCCTTCCTCTCCTTCGTTGTCGGCCTCTTCCCCGGCCCCGACCTCTGACAGATGTTGTTTCAGGATTTGCTCCAATTTCAATCGTTACCCTTTCCTGTCCCATACCTCTTTCTTGGGTATTTGAGGGCCCAATTGGTACATTATCAGTCGGAAGATCCGCCCCTTCTGGAGGAACCGAGACAAGTTGACGAGAATTGCTTGCCATCTGTTAAAGCACAAAATATATTCATTTAATCAAATACACAAATATAATAAAGTATTCAGTACAACATGCACTTGTAAGTTCATAATTACATTGGCCAGATGTAATTTGAATTTACCTTACATGTCATTCTTTCTACTCATTATATTTAATATCCCACGGGTTCTAAACATAAGAGGGACAACTTAATTTCACATAAAATCATACAGTTTAAGTTTAGGTATAAATCTGAATAGCTAAACCCCTTAAACTTAGGCTCTGATAACAACTGTAACAACTCGACTTTTCACATAACATGTAACATGTATCTTATACATAATCAAACCACCTTGAGTTGCACAATGGGTCCCATAATCCAAAACTATACAATCTCATGAAGTCACTACAAATTTTTCGATAAAGTTAACATCATACAAAATATCTATTTACTAAGATCAAAAACAACTTTCATCTAGCATCTTCCACTTCACGTATAGCATAATAACACATAGGATCAAAACTCTCCCTTTCCTTTATCAGTTATTCGCACTTATCCTGGAATGCATATTTTGAAAACAAAATGAGGGTTAGATCATACAGTCTACTTAGGAAATCCTTGTCAGTAAACAGTTCCATAAAAATACTTAACAGAAAAACCTTTTAATCAAATAATCACTTAGTAGGCTTGCAAACACTACTTCCCTCCCAAGGCAACTAAACACAACAATAGCTATTCAAAATAACGCATACCCAGATAAGACTGAATTCAATATCAAAGATGGCTCACTACACGAAACATATTAGCGAGCATAAACATGCACAATCCGATAAGACCGCGATTAATATCGGCAGTGGCTCACCACACGAAACATATTCATGGGCCAAAATATATAAACATAACTCCCCCTGTGTGGGTCATTATAGACTCTCACGCATATGAGCTTCTGTTGTGCAAGTCCCTTAAACCCACAAATCAATAATTACATTACTTACGATAATAATAAATCACATATAACAAATATCGTAATCACAATTATCCATGGTAAACCAATCGTACCAATAAGATACAACAATTAAACGATAACCATTTATAAATAAATGCATTTCAGTTCATAAACGGTTAAAAGAAAACTCACCTCGATAAAGATATACGATAAAACGAAGTTTAACGGGTAACAAAACTCGAAACCGAGCGTGAATCTGAATCAAGTTAATACGGACTACAAACTAAACCAAATAACTTTACCAAAGCTCTGAACCACATTTACCTACTGATATCCCAAAAGACCCCAAAATGACTCAAAGTAAAAAAAATAAAAATAATAATCAAAACGAACTATAAGGACTTACGTGACTTGTGTCAAAACACTACCAATTTTTTACCCAATAATTCCATATCAAACTTAACTTGACCGAATAAAACTTCAAGACATCACAAAGAACTAGAAATAACTTCTAGATTTCAATTTAACCAACAAAATCACATAATTATAGAAATCCATACGCCAAACTTATAATGGGGGTAACCCAAAATTTCGATTGAACCAAAAAGAACAAACCCTTAAATCCAACTCAAGAATTGATTAAAATAAACCAACAATGAATAAACCAAAATAATTAAAGATTACACTTTTGACCTAAATATTAAGATCAAAAGCTTACTAAAAACAATACTAAAAGAGAAAGCATACCTTGAACTTAGGGAGAGAAGATTTCCAATTATAAAATTTCAAAGTTTCACTTCTTTGATTCTTTCTCTACTGAAAATCGCCTCACAGAAAGAAGACCCTTACAAAGGCTTAAAATGGAAGACAACCAATTTCGAGAAGGAATCACGATAAGGTGGGTTTTCATCCTACCAAAAATTTCAAGGTTTATTACTAAATACAAATGACAATTTAAACCCTTAACTTTAAAATAAAATCCAAACCAAACTTACCAAGGATTAATTGATATTCTCTTTAGAAAACAAATTTTCTTCAGATATAGCTCATTTTCTTTTTTCAAAGAATCTTCTAAGAAAATTTCAGTAATCTTCAATGAACTGTCTCAAATTCCTGATATAACTCTGAAACTGCTTTTTCATTCTTGATTTTCTCCCCCATGACTTCTTTTTCATGATTCATTTCTTGTTAATCTCTCCCCCTTTTTGATAAATGTGAGCACTTACTTCATCAAAAGTTTGCAAGAAATGCAATCTTTCAATTTCTGACCAACTGATCTTTCCATATGAACTTCTGAACATCCTTCAATTCATAAATTATTCTGAATCTTTTCAAATTCAGAATTGAGTGGTAATCTTGAATCAACAATTGAATCAGTTAACATGCCTGTAAGTAGCACGGAGCCACTTAGTACAACGAATGTATTGTACAAGGAGTTTTATTGATGTTTACTCCCCAGGTCTTCCATTCAATCATCGAAAAACACAAGGTAACTCTATGAACATTCCGACAGAAAAACGATTTTTTTTGTGTCTACGTGCTTGTGTATGAAAGAATTTAAGCATTTTGTGCTATTCAGGCACAAAAATGTGTAAATTGTCGATACAACAACAGTATTCCAAGACTCAATATGCGTGATCGAAGGTCGAAGGTGGGACAACTTTCCTACTTTTTCAATATCCAAATATTCCAAATGAAGACCAGATAGAGTATGTGTTGTTTCCCCATTAAAAAATGAAACATCTTTTTGTTAAGAAAAAGATGAGTAGTTAGTAGAGTTTAATTCAAGAGTTGGCATGGGCTAGTGCTTGTTTCAATGAAGTTCACCAAAGAATCGTGAAACAACAGTAATGTGGCTTCTCGACTCAGAAAGTAGTTGGTGCAGAGTTCTTATATTCTTTTAACTATGTTCTCACACCCTCTTTCTTTTTATCAGTTAAACTCATATCTAACCAAACTCTCTTTTCCATTTTACCTCATCACACCCCCACTCTTTATTATTGACCCATCGCCTCTCGATCACTCAAGGATAACTTCTTGGGTAGGAAACACTGGTTAACGTGAATCCATAAAAGTCTTTTAAAGTTCTCACACTGATCCCATGAAAATATTATCCTAAAAGAATGATGTTCAATAGTTTAAATTGAACATGTAAAGCTCAGAAATATTAATCACAAGTCAGTGAATGTATGGTCCACAAAAATATCATGATTATTTGAGCATTTTGAACTTCGAAAATTTCTCGCAACAAGGATATTGAATGAATGAAATGAATTCGAAAGACTTGTTTGAGAATCTGACAATGTATCGAAAAGATCAAATATGAATGATAAACATAAAAAATCTTAGGTCATGAAAGAATTGGAATGTGTCTATATGAACAAATATAGACATTCATGAAAGAGTCGCTTAGTTTTGAATGAAAGTAACGCTCAACAAACATTGAAATTCAAACGTGGTGTACTACCATCGAAAAATTGTGTCATTTTGAGACATGGTAATAACAAAGTCAATGAAAAATTACTAAACCGATGTATATGAATACTTGAAAGTATATACAAAAGATAATACACAAGTATTTATTTTTGGAAACACACGGTTAGTTAATCATGAAAGCTCATAGAATGAAAACATTTAAGATCACACTTCTAAATTCATGAAATCTTTTAAAGAACCGAGAAGTGGTTTGAACGTTTAAAAAACATGTTTTCTTGTCTGAAAGTCATCCTTCTTTCAAACATTTTGAAGATTAAGGTTAGAAAATATCAAACCTTATAATTCGTCTCAAGTGATGAGTTATGATCGTGTAATCTCCCCCTCAAAATCTGCAATCAGTCAAAAAGTCATCAAAGAAACAAAGTCTTATTCAAAAACTTATTAAAAGTAAAACATTGAAGAACGACTTCTGATCTGATTTAATCAGAAGTCATTTTTCTTACTCTTACTCCCCCTGAAAATATGCATCATAAAATTTATCAGTACAAAATATATGTGTAAACACCAGATCTATTAGGTAAATGACATTGTATTGCATTGATCTTTGAAGAATTACATGAATTGAAGATTTCTCTCTCTACAATCTCTCACATTCTCTCACTACAAATATGACAATGACAAAATCCTTAACCTAATGCTTAACCCCTAAGCAAACTAATAATTAACTCAAACTACAAAGATATTGACTAAACAAAGTAAACTCCTTTGACCTTCACTAACATTACTTGACTTTTGACTTTATTTGACTTTCTATGACTTTTCTATTATAAAGACTTTTACACTTAAATCTTGAATACAATAATGTCATAACAATATGCAAAAATTCTCTAGCTCCCCCTAGAAAGTAGATCGTCTAATCTTTAGTATTCACTCCCCTTGAAATCATGAGCAAACCTTTAGTGCATTTATCTTTCAGAATAAAAATAAAGACATGAAGAAAAAATTGGAAATCAAATTGTACAAGGTAAATACGGATTATGTTTTGAGATTCAGCATGCCTAATTTCAAAATGAGAAAATTAAATCTCTTTTCGTACAAATGCTTGGTGAATAAGTCAGCAAGTTGATAATCCGTGTTTACAAAGAAAAGTTCAATCGTACCTTTTTGGAAATAATCTTTGATAATGTGATATCGCAAGTCAATGTGTTTTGTTTTCGTATGCTGGACAGGGTTTGCAAAAATCGCGATAACGCTTTTAGAATCGCAGTAAATTGGGATTTTGTTGTAGTGGAAGTCATAATCTTGGAGTTTCGTTTGCATCCATAACACCTGAGAACAGCAGGTAGTCGCAACTACATATTATGCTTCGGCTGTTGAAGTAGATACACACAGTTGTTTCTTTGAAGCCCAACTCACGAGCTTATCTCCCAAGAATTGTATATGTCCCGAAGTACTCTTCCTGTCTAACATGCAACCTTATGATCTGCGTCTGAATATGCGGTAAGTTCGAATCCTGTATCTTTATGATACCATAGATCAACATCTACAGTTCCCTTCAGATATCTAAAAATTATTTTCACATCAGAAAGATGTGACTCTCTAGGTTTGGCTTGATATCTCGCACACAAACATGTTGCAAACATAATATCAAGATGACTGGCCGTCAAGTACGTTAAGGAACCAATCATGCCTCTATAGGTTCTAAGATCAACAACTTTTCCATTCAGATCAGCTCCCATCTTAGTTCCAGGTGCCATTGGGGTAGCGATTGGAGTACAATTTTCCATTTTAAATTTTCTCAAAATATCATAAATGTACTTCTCCTGGTTAATAAAAATTCCCCGTTGAAAATTGTCTAACTTGTAATCCAAGAAAGAATTTCATCTCTCCCATCATACTTATTTGAAAACGTGACACCATTAGAGTAGAAAAATTCTTACAGTACTTAGGGTTTGTCGAACCAAAAATTATGTCATCAACATAAATCTGTATGAGAATGATATCATTTTTTTTCTTTCTTGATGAAAAAAGTAGTATCGATTTTACCTTTTGAGAAACCAGACTTGACTAAGAATTTTGAAAGCACATCATACTAGGCTCGAGGTGCTTTTTTAAGTCCGTAAAGGGCCTTGTCTAGAATGTAGACATTCTCTGGATTTTCAGCACTGACGAACACTTCAGGTTGTGAAATGTACACTTCTTCTTTTAGAATTCCATTCAGAAAGGTTGTTTTCACATCCATCTGATATACGGTGAAATTCTTATGTGCAGTATAAGCGAGAAGCATTTGAATAGCCTCAATGCGTGCAACTGGTGCATACGTCTCCTCATAATCTATACCTTCCTCTTGCCGATATCCTTTTGCTAAAAGTCTGGCTTTGTTTCAAATAACAATACCATCTTCATCTTTCTTGTTCTTAAACACCCACTTAGTGCCTATCATTGTCTTTCCTTCCGGTCTAGACACGAGTCGCCACACTTTCAGTGCTTCGAACTAATTTAATTCTTCTTGCATAGCCATGATCTAGTCTGGATCTTCAAGAGCTTATGATATGCGAGTAGGCTCTATTTTTCTCAGAAAGGAATCAAACATGCACTTGTTCGTTGTAGCAGACCTAGTTTGCACTGGCTTTGACGGATCTCCGATAATTTGATGTACCGGGTTCTCTTTGGTCCATTTGTTTATGTGTGGGAGTGAATTATAGATAGACTGGTCATGTTGATCATCTAAGTATCCATCATTTTCTTGTTAGGGTTCAGTTGAAGTGACTGGTGCAGAAGTCTTAGTTGGTGGAATACTTGTTGTCTGTTGAATAGGCAATGATGTACACCCAACTGAATGTGTAACTTCTGACTCTGCAATATCTTGTGCAACTTCAACTGATTGAGTAAGTATTTGAACTGGAGTTTATGTTTGAACCGGGGAAACTGGTTCAGTTGAGACATCTAGTGTGATTGGTTGATTATCACTTGAATCTTCAGATCTGTCAATCACAACAGGTTTAGTCACTTTAGATCCTAGAAACTCATCATAAAAATGTTCAAATAATAAATATAATTATGTTAAACGTGACTCGGAAGTAGAAGCTTTATCAGATTTACGAACACTAGAACTAGGTTCTGGATTGATGTGTCCAGAAGGTAATACTCTTGTAATAACGGGTTATAAACTGCTTTGTTCAAAAGCCATTTCCATAGCCTCATCGAATGTAACATTAACGCTCTCCACTACGATCTTTAAGTTCTTCAGATAAACTCTATACGATGCTGATGTCTGAGAATAACCAATGAAAATCCCTTCTTCAGCTTTTGGAATGAACTTGTTCAAACTCTCCTTGTCGTTCAGCACGTAACACTTGCATCCAAAAATATGGAAATGTTTAATGCTTGGTGGTCTGTTATTTATTACAGCATATGGCGTTTTACCGAAGCGACGATGGATAATTTATCTATTATGCGTATAACATGCAGTTGAAACAGCTTCAGCCCACAAAAATAAAGGTAAGTCGGATTGGCTTAGCATAGTGCGTGCATCCTTAACTAACGTTCTATTCTGTATTTCAACTACCCCATTCTGTTCAGGCGTTCTGGCAGCAGAATATTGATGTGTTATCCTGACCGATTCGAGATAATCTTCAACCATTTTGTTCTTGAATTATGTGTCATTGTCTGTTCGAATCAGCTTCACTGTCTTCTGCATGTTCACTTGGACACTTTTGAGAAACGAGATAATGATTTCCAGAGTCTCGTCCTTTGATCTTAGAAATTTGACCCAAGTGTATCTTGAATAATCATCCACAATCGCCAAGACATATTTCTTGCCATTGATGCTATGAGTTCTCAATAGACCACAGAGATCCATATGCAATAACTCCAACAGAGCACTTGTACTCTGTTCAGGCTTAGGCTTGTGCGAAGCTCTTTTCATTTTGCCTTTCTCACACGCATCACATAGATGTTCTTTCTCGTATTTCAGCTCAGGTAGACCTTTGACCATATTTCCTTACACCAACTTGTTTATATATCTGAAGTTGAGGTGATACAGCCTTTTATGCCATAACCAACTCTGTTGCATAGAGGCTTTTGACAGTTGACACATAGCATTATAAGGCTTGACATTGGAAAGATTGATCGTGTAGAGGTTTGACTTTCTAGTGCCGACCAAGAGTTCTTTTCCATCTTCAGTTCTTACATAACACCTTTTAGTCTTAAAATTCACCTCTAAGTCTTTGTCGCAAAACTGACCAATGCTGAATAAGTTGTGTCCTAGGCCTTCAACATAACTCACCTTCTTGATCGTTACGTTCTCTTGAACTACGTCTCCATATCCCAAGATTGGAGAAAAATGGTCATTCTCAAATCTCACATTGCCGCAAAATTTCTCTGTATAATTAGACAAAATATCTTTCTGCGCTGTCATATGCTTGGAATAGCCAGAATCCAAGTACCACATATGACGGCTCTATACAATAGAAATCAAGCAACAATCGGTTTAGGTACCCATTTATGGATGAGTCCTTTCATGGTAGCATCAAATTTTGGCACCCATTTGAATTTGGGTCCTCTTTTTTTTTAAATCATTTGAATAATATATATGATAAGATCTAAACCAATGATTAGAATATTGTCGAGTAACAAAATCATCCCGGCCGCATGTGGAGCACTGAATAGTAAAATGAGATGATGGGATCAATTGCTTTATTGTATAAACCTTGCAAGGAAGTACAAGTTTTGTTTTATGAGAAGCAAATTGATCAACTACATCACAACCACTAACAGTAGTCCTATCACTATCCAAAACAGAAAATGATTTTGTTGACTCTTCAACTTTCTTCTTTGGTCTCTACTTAAGTCTTACTTCAGACCTTTTACATCTCATATCTAAAACATAAGATTATGATTTATTAGAATAGAACCATGAGATTTCAGAGTTTGTCTTTTCTATGACTTACCAGTGTTGGTCCGTTTCTGTGAGTGCCTTATATTTTGCTTTCTACCTTTAGCATAGTAAGTACTCACAGGAACTGTTTCAAGGTTGATGATTTACCTTTTTCAAAAAACACTTGGTAACTCATCAGATTTGATTACAAAATCAGAGATTTATTATAACCATGAGATTTCAGAGTTTGTCTTTTCTGTGACTTACCAGTGTTGGTCCGTTTCTGTTAGTGCCTTATATTTTGCTTTCTACCTTTAGCATAGTAAGTACTCACAGGAACTGTTTCATCAACCTTAGTTGATGATTCACCTTTTTCAAAAAACACTGGGTAACTCATCAGATTTGATTACAAAATCAGAATGATCATGAAGTTTAGCATTGAAATCAAACTTGTAAACACACTCATCAAAACATCCATCGGAATTTAGAAAATCAACTTCATCCTCAAATAAGTCATCATCGTCTGTTGAAAGAGGTGTTGGGTTACGGGATCTCAAGCACAGAGAAAAATAAAACCGTAACCCTCCAAGGACCCATACGAACCGGAATAAATCGGGTGTTTCAAAATTATACCTCACAGTTAACGAGACTTTGAATCACAACAACAAAGCAAGCTTGATGCCTCCACGGTATCCACGCGAAAAATCGAATCCTTTTCCTTCTCGTGATGCTAGTCACGGTTTCAAAACTTAGAAAGGAAAGGGATCATATAGTTGTAGGTGATTTTAGAGAGAATTGCAAGAAACAAAAATTGCATACAATGTCATACATTATATATGGTGATGGAAGTATGGCCTAAAAATCACCATCATCTCCACACCTTACTTGAGTGTAAGAGTGGCCATGCACCATCACTTTTTTACATAACCATACCTAGTCACCTTTATTTATGTCCAACATAAATAATATCTGATTTTATTTAATCAGATTAAATCAATACAAATCAGATATAATAGCTAAACGTTTTAACTATTAAAACTCCTTATTCGAATATGTTTAAAGCGTGTGACCCAATGGGTTTTCGACATGTTGGTAATAATTATAAATCTCATATTTATATTTATAAACGATGAGCGGTATCTAGCAATACATCATCATCACCCAAATGACGAGAATTGGTGATACAATAAATTATCGGTTTGTAGTCAATTTTAGTTTACACATTTAATTCATTTGTCCTTGATGTCTAGATTGAACACGAGACATTAAATGTGTCATTCTCGTTATGTTCAATCTCTAGTTTCTTGATTCCCTAATATACTAATAAAACAGATCATGATATCTCATATCAATTATCCGAGCATGCATGCATTTCCTTAGTATATATTTATCAAGGGGCCCAGAGACATCACTCCCGTCATAAAGGAGGGACAAATCCTATCTCGATACATGCTAGTTCTACCATGTGATTTATAACATACCCAACAATAATCCTGTCACCCAGTTACGGAATGATTAGAACGAATGTCAAAATATATTACTCACACATAGTAAACTCCATATTTCTCAAGTCAAAGAATTACATGTACATTGACCACATGAGAAACACTTATGACACTCACATGACATTCAATGAAGTGTTCTCATAGCGAGTCATGTCCGATACACATAATCTCCATTTTGTACCCATATGCAGATTCAATATCTCTATATGAATCCCTACATATGCTAGTCATTATCATATTACTTCAACCTTAAAACCCAAAATAATATTTAACTAGGGACATTTAGAATACACTATTCTAAGGTTATTTATTATGAATAACTAAAAACACATAATATAACATAGACATAATAAATTGGGCAATGCCTTTTATTTATTTATTAATTTCATGAAACAAAACTCAAAATTACAATCATCGTATGATTAGCTTTTGGGCATTCACTAACAAGAGGTGCTTCGGAAGATTTGGGAAACATAAAATCTTTAAACTCTTTAGAACACTGTTTTTGATAGGGCGTTTGATCAAAATCTGAAAGTTTTGGATTAGCAAAAACATCGCCCATGAAATCTTTACAAGATGAAGCATCTAAATCAGTAGAGTTGTTTTCACATGCTCTTTTTGATTCTGATTTATCATATTTAACTTCATATTTGAAATCAGTGTTCAATAACACCGTGGAAAATACAATCTTCTCTAAGTCAACCAAAATCCTTTCCTCTAATAGGGTATTCTCAAGCTCAGAAATTTTACTTTCCAAGATGAGTGGAGGAGCGTAAATTTTGGCTTCAACAAGTTTTGCCTCCATTTCCTCAGTAGAATAACTTTGAAATTAATCGTTTGATAAATATTTTGGTTGTTCAGAATGGTAGATGCATTTTGGTTGTCTTTCCTATTAGAATCTTCCTTAGCCTCAACCTCGTCAGATGATTTTGTGACAAATTTGGGTTTTAAGTGGGGGCATTGTCAACCACTTGTAAAAAATCAAAATTGTACAAAGCTGGTTTCTTTTTAATAGCTTTCTTTAAGAAATGTGGGTTATCATACCCAATACCCCAGTTATCTTTAAAAAGTTTAAATTCCTTTGGCTTGTTGAATTGAATGGTTTGATTTGTTTGGCCTCTAGCATAAAGCTTAGCTTCCAAACCATTGATCTTTTTCGGCAAACTTTTATTTTCAAACTTCAATTGGTTATATTTTACAACAAACTCTTGCTTCTCAAGTTCACACACGTTGAACTTGGATTGAGCGTCAGATACTTGATTTTCAAATTAAATCTTTTGTTTTTCAAAATTGTTGGCATCGTTGTTCAAAGAATCAATCAACATTTTATTCCCAACAATTTCTTTGTTGAGATCAAATATTGTTTGACGCTTTTTAGTATCTTTGCCTTTTTCCTTTTTAAGTTTATTTTGCAGATCTTGAAACTCAGCCATCATGGTTTCCATTTTAGTTAAAAAATATGATTCAGAAAAATGATTTACCTCTTCTGATGATTCATCATATGTCACTTTCTTTCCCATGAGGCACATATGAGCTATTTCATCTCTCTCGCCTTCCGAGTCAGTGAAATCCAACTAGTTGTCGTCCTCAGCCATTAAAGATTTTCCAACCTTTTTCTGCTTGGCTAGAAGCATCTTGTTCTTGTAATAATCTGAGTTTCGGACTTTCGGCTTCCTGCAGTCTTTAGCAAAATGGCCGATCTTTCCATAGTTATAACACTTCTCTGGCTCTTCCACTTTCTTTTCATAACTTTTCACATACATCTTTTCTTCTGGCTTTTTCTCCACATACCTATTTCCTTCAAATCTCTTGTCCTCATACCTTCCGCCCTCAACTCTTTCCTTATGCTCAAAGTTGTACGACCCAGATGAAGTACCTTTGACTGTTGGAACCAGGATTCTTGTAAAATTTCTTTTGGAAGGCTCAGGTTAGCAGAATCATTGCTTGTTTCAAACTTTCTCCATTGTCAGAATCTGAGTCCGCACTATCACTATCATTTGAATCAGTTACCACAACTTTCTTTTTCTTCTTTTTATCTTTCTTCCCTTTCTTCTTATCCACCACTAAAGCAACAGGGTCAGCTACCAGCTTCTCACTCTTCTTCTTCTCTTCTCTCATCTCTTCTACCTCTTCCTCATTCTGACGAAGAGTCTCATACACTTCATGTAATGGAATGTCATTCAAATCATTCATCTGTTTCATTCTCCTTGTGTGCTTCTTCCATTTCGGCTGTAAGACACTCAGAAATTTGACGTTGTTCTCTATCTGCTTCTTCTTGACTTTATTCTTAGCCAACTCATTCAGTAGAGATACAAATATGTCATAAGTAGCTTCTAAGCTCTCTCCTTCTTTTGATTTGAACTCCTCTTAGTTGTTTATACAATTTTCTACTTTCATCTAATTCCCAATCTTTGATCCCATCATAATTTTCTCAAGTTGATCCCACGTCTTCTTTGTGGTAGCTTTATAGCTATCATTCTTGATGTAGATCTCATTAGGAATGATCTATAGTAGAAGAGACCTTACTTGCTTGTCTGCTTTATATCTTTCCTTTTCTTCAACAGGATATTTAGAGATATCATGTGGAACATGCTTTGTCTTTTGTTCTGTCGGTTCATTTCCATCTTCACTATCTAATGACTCTTCATCTGGAACTTCCATAGTGATAGGTTTTGATGTGTGTTTTAAATTTATAACCGCAAGAGTATGGGTTTTGTAGCATACAGGTCGATCATAGGGAGGTGACGGTCTAAACACTAACCACTTAATAATCATGTCTAGCTATGTGAATCAGATAATTTGATTTGATGATTAAACTAAGTGGACATAAAATTAAACTAGATTAAAGGAAAGAGAGACAAGAAGAGGAAATTAAAAATAGACTAGCAAAATAAAAGATAACTACAACTAAAGGGGCACTGGGTAACGTCAACCTAGGATTTTGGTAACGGTGGGAATTTGTTTTGCAAAATTACTTTAACCCTATTTCGAGGTGGAAAAGCTTTTCTAAGCCAAGACATATATTTACTTTCGCAATATATGTACATAGGAAAGAAACATTAAGGTTTAAAACAAGTAATTTTCCTAATCAACGTCCCTAACTATTCGCATGTTAGAGCCGTTGTCATTGACCAATTTAATCCAAGTAAAAGAATAAACTTTCGTTTACATCAAAAACTAATTAAATGACTAAATACTTTGTTAAAAACCAATTAAATTAACTCTAACTTTTTTTAGAATTAAAATGGATTAAAACCCCAACATTTGTTTTAAGAACAATTGGTCAATACCAAAACCTCAACCCTAAGGGACGATTACCCAATAAAACGAAAACCGACTCGGGACCAAGCAATAAACTATTTATTTAAACTCTAACAAAACTAAAGATAAAAGAAACATAGACTAAAACAATAACTACATAGGATGCAATCTAATAACAATTAACATTAACAAAACTAGGAATAAACACTAAAACTAATAAACAAACATGTGCAGGAAATTAATCTAACCTAATCTAATAGATGCAGAAAATTATAAAATTGATTTAATCTAACCTAATGGGTGCAGAAAATTATATAAATGCAGTAAATTAAGATAAAGAGCAAGAGAAGAATCAAGGGTAGAAAATTAGGGTAGAGAATAAGGAATATAGATACAAAAGGGAGAAAGATAATGAAATACACATAGGGAGATGTAGAAAAACTAAAACTTTTATGCAAATAAACAAGAATTGAAGAAGAGTTTATGAAGAAACTTTAAGAATGATTAGATAACTAGCAATATTCCAACAAAAACAAGAAATCAACTAAGTATATCAAGAGAATAGGGAAGAAGATACTAGATGTATGAAAAACCGATGGTTAATCGGATCCCAATGGCCTAGGCTTGTAGTGCAATCTTCTTCCCCAACCTTGGAGATCGATCAAGGTGTTCTCAGCAAAAGTCGACTCCTCCCTATGCTATTAAAAAAAAACGTGTGTCCCCTCCCAAAAACAAACCTAAAAGAGTTTTAATAGTCTAAGCTAAAAAGCCCAACAAAAGAATAAGCCCAATGACCTTCGCGACCGTGAAGAAACCTTCACGCCCGTGAAGGTGCAGCAGAAAATAAAAAGAACGTTTCTGGAGCAGTGCTTCGCGACCCCGAATAAATCTTCGCGCCCGCGAAACCGTGGCAGAAACTCTAGAACTTGAATCAAATGTATTTCTTCACGTCAGCGAAGCATGGAGAACAGCTATTTCCTTCCGACTTCGTCTCTTTCAACGACTTCTCCTCCTTACTCTCAATCATCTCCTTCTCTTCTCTTTCCACCTTGAGCACGCCTTCATCTATCTCACCTTTAGAACGCATAATCTGCACAAAACATATACCAAACGCATAAAAACTATCCCCAAAAGAATTTCCAACCGTGATTAAAGAGAATAAGAGAGAAATGAAAAAATGCATGAAAAATCTAAACTAAACACTAAAATATAAAGAAAAAATGAAACTAGAATATACAAAGTTAGGTGCATAAAATGCACTTAACAGGTTTCATCAACCCTTCTTCAATAGATTGCTTTATATTCTCTCTGTTAGCATGTCTGTCTATGAAATCAAGGAATTTGTCCTTCCATTGTTCGTATTCTCCTTTAGACAACACTAGTGGTTTGACATTAGTTCCAATGGCTAAAGCATCTCTTGAAGTCATCTTGAATATGATTGCACAGATCTTTAACAAAAATCAGAAAACTTCCAAAATCTAAAAAATAGTCAAAAATTGACTAAGTGTGGAATTCGCAAAACACAAAATATCACTTCTCGCAAACAACTTGAAAACTAACTTTCTGCAGATTAAAGCTTGCGAATTCCAACTTTCCGCAAATAGAGCCTTGCGGATTCCGGACTTTTCGCAAGCAGTGGTGTGCGGATTCTGGCTTCTCGCAAACAAAGGCGTGCGAGTTCTTGCCTTAGAATAATTTCAAAGTATCAACCAAACTCTTTACAATATGAGTTTTGCGGATTCTTGACTTAGAATATAATCCAAGAAGAATTGATTAACTTTCCGTAAGCTTTTGATTGCGGATTCAGAAACTTTTCGCAATCCGAATAGATGAACAGTAACTTCTCGCAGGCTATGTTCTGCAAGTTGTCACTTTCCATAGGCTTTGTCCTGCAGATTCTGGACTTTACGTAAAAAGCTTTCTGCGAATTCTTGACTTGTCGTACAAAGGCTTCTGCGGATTCTACCCTTAGACTTCTCTAACAAATTCAAACACAAAAACACAAATATGATCTCTGCGAGGTCTTCAGTTGACGAACTCAAAAACACAAATTCACTCCAAATTTGATCCAAAACACAGAATTAGTCTTTGATCCTTTGCCAGATTGAACTTAATCACTTTCTTAACACATTGCAATTGTACGATTACAATAAAAATAACAAATTGATCAAGATATAGTGCGTTTTCAGAGTTCGAACAACAACTACAACAAATCCAAAGTTCACACTTAACAGATGTGAATTGGACCAAACAACTCAAATCAAACTTGATCAATGTAACAAATCGATTACAGTTCAACAAAATTTACAACCAAAAACACACAAATTTAGTAATTTCAGATATGGACAGAAACTTTGCGAGTTCTTGATGATTCGGCCAAAAACTTCAAATTCTTGAATGATTTCTGATAATTGCTTGCTCTGATACCAATTGTGTGTCCCAAATTGTGCAAAACAATCAAGATGAACAAACTAAATTGATGCCAATTGTGCCATATTATTGATCTTGAATTCAACAGTATACAATTTCTCTCAAACAAATATTTATTTCTCAAGAATTCTCAATGTAAGCGTGTCTCTAGTTGTTACTAGATTTACCAAGAAAGGAAATCTATTTATACCTACAAGGTTTACAAAGACAAAACATAACTAACAATCGTGCCTTAATTTATTATTTAGAATTCGTGTGGGGTTTGTTAGAGAAAAATAAAAGTTTGGGTACGGGTGGAAATAAGTGGGAAAAAGGGGGTTAAACCCCTAAGAAACCCTCATTCCCTCATTATCACTCTAAGCGGCGGCTAAGGAGTAAGGAAGGAGAATTAGTGCGATTGGCTTCAAGGATTTGGGTGTTGGAAAGAAATTAAAGATATGTGTGTCATCTTCTTTAAGGTATGCAATCCTCATCTTTATTCTATTGATTTTAGAGATTTTCTCTGGTTGTTGGGTGTGGAAATAGCACAATCAGTAAACCCTAATCGATGGTAGGAATCGGTAATCTATAGTGGTTCTATTTGGTGAAATTAGATTGGAATCTTAATGGAAGTTTGTGAGTTCATTAATAAATTCTTTGTAATCAATTTCTAAGTAGGATTTGGTATTGTTGGGTTTTGTTCAAGAAAACCCCATTCTCGAAACCCAGACCCGCTATGGACCCGGGGGTCGTGACCACCGGGAGGAAGTTGAACGCGAGTAACCGGCTGAACCCGGGAGCCCCGGGAATGGACCGGACCTGGAAGCCTCGAGCGTGTGAGGAACCAGGAGCCGGGAATGGTGACCTGGTGGTCTCGGGAGTGTTTATTGTGTGGGTTGTTATAGCCCAATAGTGGTGGTATAGATGGACGCACAACGGCCTCAACCCTCTCTGGTTGATCAACCGTTGAAGCGGTTTCCTCGACTCCATCAACACGTGTACACAGTCTACCTTGCGTACTTACCATCCTTAATTTGTCACACAAACGAGAATGGATGTAAGAAATAGATTATACGAATTTAAACACGAAGAAACGTACTAATACACTCATCAATCATCATAATAATAGTATATTAAGCACGCTCACGTAACAATATATTCATAATAGCATTAGCTTAGTGAAATTATGAACATATTATACACAAGAATTCTCGTTACCATCATCACAATTCTCAATTAGAGTAATTCCGTCGACTCTAAGACCGTCCTATCTTAGAAATTCTACCCAATCTCACAAATCATAACTTAACGATCTCAGCTTAAGTCTAGGCATCTTACATTCATACCTAGTTCACTTAAACTAGAGCTCTGATACCAACTTCTAAAACCCTAAAAATAGGGGTAAATTTAAACCTTAAATATTTTCACAATATGACGTCTAAAATAGATGGAAACCACCCAAAAAGGGGAAATGTATAATAGCGTTTACAACTCCTGTAAATGAATATTAAAATTGACAACAAACTAATCTAAACAATACACATCTAGATTATATCGGTTGTCAACCCAATTTCCCAAAATGTCTATCTTCCTATACGCCATGTCTCCAAAAGTATTTATCCCAAAAATGCCATATTGGCCCAATGTTCTTCCCTCAAACCGTATGCGACCCACTGCTAAGGGAACCTGTTATACATGTCATTTAAGAAAAAACGTTAGGCTTGACGCCTAGTGAGAACAACATTTTATATAAATAACTTGGAATGATTGAAATGTAGATAAATAGATTTTTAATGATTTGGAAAGATAAAGTATACCAATTAACCACACAAGGGCCTTGCGGTCAAAAACATCTTATGATGACGGGGGATACCCGATTTCCAAGGATTGTAGCGAAACACAAAAGTAGACTACTTTCCAAGTTACGAGTTCAATACTAGGATCAAGGCCACGAGTTCATCGACCCATACTCATATGTGGGGGAGGGCACCCAATGATCCTAAATCATACTTATTCACTAGGATTACATTTACGACCCATAACTAGTACCGGTCCCACATAACCGTACCAAGTTGCCTTTCGAGGGCCCAATGTCTCAACTAGTTACAAACGGGAATTATCCCAAAATTAAGCCGACTCTATATCTATGGATCCACTGGTAATAGGCTAAGACTTTTCACAATTACATTAGTGACAAAACTATAATCACACATATAGTTCTCATAATACATTTCCATGAAAGGCAAACCTTTGTATAAATATTACCATATGGAACCAAGTCTGATGCACGCGTCGTTAAATGCACAACAAGTTTTAAATTTATAAACCTAACTCAAACCTAGTGATAGGGTAAGTAGGGTATCGTTCTTCTCAGGGAGTCGGTGGTTAAATTAATGATTCGTGTTAAAACTGAATGCACATGTGTCACAAAGATTGGCTACCCAATTTATCAATTAAGCTAAAAAATAATCTAACTAAAAACTGAAATCTAATTGTTACAAATAACACTACTTCAAAAGGGTTTGGATTGACATTTGAATTAAACTACTAAACGATTAAAAATATAAAATTTATGACTAACGAACTAACAGAAAAACAAAATCAACAATCATAGCTAGCAATATCTGTCACATATCGTTCGCCATGAAAAATTGATAGAAATTTAATTTAAAACTCGAATATGAAGATCATCACAATTTATCATTAACCGATTAACAAGATCACTTAAATAAATAAAAAAACACAAACTTTCTCGAAGAAATCGAATCCAACAATATCAATAATAAACAACTCAAACCTTATTGTAAAACCGAACTAAAATTATCAACTACGATTTGCAAAAACATAAAGGAAATAAACCTCAAACCTCTATTGCATCTTCATCAAAATCATCACTTCGAACCGTCCATCATCGAACAATCTTTGAATCTTCGATCATTTCCAACCAACCAAACCAATTGTATAAAAAAATACTTAAAAAAATTAGAAAACGGCAGCCAAAGGCTACTTTCCTCCCCCCCCCCCCCCTTTGTTATTCTTCTTATTTGCCTTTTTATAAGATAATCTTATGCCCTAATTGCCTTACTTACGCATTGGGCCTGAGAATTGATGCAATTGGGCCAAAACCTGATCTCTCAATAAAAAATAATAATAAATGGCGTTGCATGTGGGATTCAAACCCATGACCATGGCTACACAAACCCACACCCTTACCACTCCACCAAAGCTACATTTTTGGTTTAATTATGCACCATTTTTATTTTATCACTCGTTTCTGGTCCAGCTTTGTTCACTCAACTTCGGCGCCTGTTTCGCTCCAGATCCACTCCGAATTGCCAAAAACTCAAAACACGAACATTGTAGATATGTGTGTTGGGTTTCCAGATCATCTTTAATCGCTTAAATCGGAGCTTGGACGAGTGAGATACGGACGAAACTCCACAGGCGCGCAAATCTGTCAAAAATCCTTATTTTGTTCTTTTTCGCTTCAAATTGTTCCGAACCTATAAAATATAAAAATGCATCAATGTAGTTTGGTTTTACCATTTTTATGCATTAATTGAGGGTGATTGACAAGAAAAGAAAGTGGAATTTAACGACCGATCAAAAACACCCCACACTTAAACATTGACCGTCCTCGGGCAACAAAATAGTTTATTTCGATAATTCAAGAATAGTCAAATCAAACTCTTTAGAACTCATAGCATGTCATGAATATGGGATAGCTCAGCCATCAACCCCTCAGTACATCCATAATATTTTGAGAACTAGCATGAAATGATCCGGTGAGCTCTCACTAAGGATACGATTCACTCAATCACTCATGTGTTTTGGGTTATGTGTTTCGCTCGAGACATCCTCACATGACTGGTGCTCTACCATAGGCTTGCAAAAATTCTCATTCTCCACTACTGGAAGTACATGCAAGATACAAATCAAAAGATCTTTTTCAAGGGTTGTAATGGTGGAAACAGGTAGGGTGGGATAACATATGGTGAAGTAACTTTTAAAACTTTAAGGACTAAGGGAGCATTGTGAGCAATAAACCAAGAGTGTGTCATATTGTTGGTTCTCTTTGAAACCTTCGAGCCCTTTTCGCTTCAATGACTACAAACCTTTATTCTTTCTTTCTTCTATTTCTTTTCTTTTTTCACACAAGGCATATACCGGCTTTTAAACCCCTTTTTCGTGCCACTTTCTCTCTTTTCTTTTATTTCTCTCTCTTTTTTTTTGGACTGATTCTCTTTCTATATTTTTTTTTTTAGGCTTTGCTTTCCACTCTTTTCTCATTTGAGACCACAATTTCAAGATATTAACAATTTACTTGTTGGTTTAATGTCACACCCCCAAAGTCTTATGGTTAGGTAGGAAGTATTTGGATTTTGTGGTTTTGTAGCTTAGGTGTGTCAAACGAAAGGTTTTAAAGGCTCAAAATGGTTGATCAAGTGGATTGCATTTTTAGGGTAGGCTTTTTGGCTAAAAGTGGTTACCATTCACATCAAAGATTACCTTTATCACTTTTGTATGCAAGCATGACTTAAATGCAATCTTGAAGAGAATAGATGCAAGTTCTAAAGAGACCAATACACATGAGGTGTAATACACACATGAAATGAAAAGAGACTAATTTAGATGATTTAGTCATAAGGCTCAAATGTCTCATGGGTTAGATGTGCTCACCCAATCACTCAATGCTAGTTTCAAATAGCAAGACACACCAAGTGGTATTAGGTGACTAATCGACCAATTCATTAGTGCTTTATGTTCCTTAGAGTCTAACAAGAACTTTTCATTATGCTCATGTATGTAAAAGAATTACTGCCCAAGAACAAATCAATTATTTAAGTTTTTAACACCCCACACTTTATCGTGCATTGTCCCCAATGTATGCACTTATGCTAAAGAACATGAATAAAGATGAGAGGAACAGGAAACTCCCCTGGATGTTATTCCAATGCATGACTGGTGCAATGTTGATCAATCCATGTAAGCTCCGACCTGTATGGGAATGTCAGCCTTCGGTGATTTATCAACACTTTCCTGTTAAAACATAAAAGCTCGGACCAACTTCGTTAAAGCACAATAGAGATTCAACATCAATCAATCAGAAAATTTCCAAAATTTCCCCCTCCCCAACTTAGAAATATGCATTGTCCTCAATAATGGGAAGTGGAAATCAAGAGATGCTTCAAGCTGAGAGGCAGAGGCCGCCAAAGATAAACAAAAAAAAATAAATAAAAATACCTAAAAAGAACTTAAACAAAAATCCTCGTTTTCGTAGGGAAACACGATTTCACTTAGCACGTGCAACAAGCCTTTTAAACCCCTAGGTTCCCTAGTGGACGAGTGAAGTCTCATGAGGGTTTTCAGTGAACACACCCACAAAGTTCATTTAACTACGACCTGACTAACTAATGCGATAAAAATAAAATACAAAAATGAACGAAATGTACAAAACACAAGCATGTGTTAGTCTTGTTACTAATCTGTGAGTTATGTACCTGCATTGTGATGCTTTGTTTGATCTTTTATGTACCCAAGGTCTTCCAATACTATGATGCATGAACCTGCCATCTAACCATTTGATCACTTCTTGTATTCTTACCTCTCTCCAAATCAGATTCATCTTATGTGGTGGCTCTCTAAATGAATGCAAATAGGATATAGCCAACCATTTGATAACTTCATGATTGCTCACCTCTCTCCAACTTCGGTTTAACTCTCCCAAAGGTCTTGCATTGGGTTTAGTGAGTGATTGGTGTGTGTATCTAGATGTATTAACTCCTCTACAATCCTCAGTCAACCCTTTTTCTACCAAGGTAAGATCTTTCAGCACAGAACTGGGAATGCAATCGGGTGATGTGTTTAGCTCAACAGATGGAGGTTGGTCGAGTGGATTTTTTGAAGGCTCTTGTGTTAAACTCGGCACAACTTTATTTTCATAAGTCCAAGATGCTTGATTGGTGGTGATTGGTTCAGCTAGCAACGCCTCCGTCTCATCTAAATCAACCAATTCTAATTGATATTGTAAATTTCCCAATCACAATCAAGCAATCTATCAATCTAAACAAGATTTAACATTCAAAGTCTAGAGAGAGAGTAGAGAGAGAAACGTGTTTATGTCATAGATCTCACAAGAGTATTACAATGAACTTCTTGTTGTTACAAAAATACAAAGCACCTAAGGTATTTATACCAAGGATGCTATCACATGCTTAACAAGTAAGTAAACTCATATTTGACTAAACTAAACATTGGCTTTGTTGACTTATCTTGACTTGGTTTTTCCTATTAAATCTTGGATACAATAATACACTAACAATCTCCCCCTTTGTATTCAAGATTTAACAAAAATTTGACACTGGTCTTCAGTGCTTGATTCTTCAATCTTTAACTCTGACGTCTTTGAACTTTGAAGCTTTAACAGTCTTCAGTCTTTCAATCTTTGAAGAATCTTGAAAAGTCTTTAATACTTTGCAGCTTTGGAAAGTCAAAAAGTCTTGAAAACTTTGAAAACTTCTTTTAAACTTTGAGGAATCTCTGATCTTTGTATCTTCATCTCTGCAATCTCTGATCATTCTTCAGAAAAACGAACTTTCACGAATCTTCTAATTTGACTTTTAATAATCTCAAAATGATTTCTTTTCATCTGGCTTGGACTTTCATAATCATCTTTAGAAAGTCTCTTTTCTTCAAATCAGCTTTGAAATTTGAATCTCTGAAATTGATCTTTGTAGATTTCTCCCCCTTTTTGATGATTTTTAGGCTCATAATCATCAAAACTTTCTCAATTTCCGTACTTTCTTTGAATCTCCCCTTTTTTTACCAATATTATCCCTCTTTGAGATACATTTGACATTCTTCGCCCTTTTGATCTGAACAGCTGAATCATGAATTGTATATACCTGAATCTTTTCAAATCCAGATATAATAAACGTTGTAACCCTGATTCAACAAATGAAATAGTTAGAAGTGTTTGTCAGTAACACGGAGTTACTGTGTACAACGAATGTACAATTTAAGGAGCTGGTTTTATGATGACTCCCCAGGACTTCCATTCAATCATTGAAAAACACAAGGTTTATCTATGAATGTTCTGACAGAAAAACAAATTTTCTGTGTGCTCGTGCTTGTGTATGAAAGAATTTAGCACAATGATTGTGTTTCATAAGGCTCAAATTATGTAAACTGTTGAGACAGCAACAAGTATTACACGAACTCAATGTGCATGAAAGAGGTGCGAAGGTGGGGAAACATTCCTTCTTTTTCAATATCTAAATCTTCCGAGTGAAGACTAGATAGCAGATATGCTGTGTCCCCAAAGAAAATGAAACATTTCTTTGTTAAGAAAGAAACGAGTGGCTGGTGGGGTTAATGCAAGACTTGGCATGGGCTCACTGCCTTTTTTAATGATAGTCACCAAAGAATGTGAATCAATCATATTTTGTGGCTGCCTGGCTCAGAAAGTGGTTGGTGCAGAGTTCTGATATTCTTTTAACAATGTTCTCACACCCTCTTTCTTTTTAACATTTTGCCCACTTCTAACCAAACTCTCATTTACATTTTACCGCTCCATACAATGAGAAAAACTCAAACGGATGAGTTATCTCCCCCATTCTTTGATTTTGACCCCTCACCCCTCATCCACTCAAGGATAACTTCCTGGGTAGGAAACACTGGTTTGCGTGAATCCATTGAAGTTATGTTTAAGCTCACACATGAATCCCATGTAAGGCCTATAAAGAATAGTTGCTCAATAGTTTAACTGAATAGTTAAGCACATATAACATTGTCAAAATGTATGCTCATTAAAAATATGAATGAGATTTGAGCATTTGAACAATGAAGATCTCTCAAAACAAGGATATTGAATGAATGAAATGAAATCAAGAGAATTGTTTTGAGAATCTGACAATGTATCAATCAGATCAAATAAAATGGTTAGGGTATCAAAAAAATTGATGGTTTGTTTATATGAACGAATATAAACAATTTAACAATGAAATCATAAATTAGAAATGATGATTGATGCTCAACAACATTTGAAAGCAAACGGGAGTATTACCATCGAAAAATTTGTTCGTTATGAGACATGGTAATAACAAATTCAAATGAAGTACTGAACCGATGTGTGTGAATACTTTACAGTATACAGACAAGATAATACGCAAGTATTGATCTTTGGAAATACACGGTCGGTTAAACATTAAAGCTCAATAATGAAAAACATTTAAAATCACACTTCTTAATTCATGAAATCTTTTCAGAATAGAGAAGTGGTTTGAACATTTAAGAAATTGTTTTTCATGCTTGAAAGTTGTTCTTCTTTCAAACAATCAGAGATCTAGGATTAGAAGATACTTACTTTTAAGCTCCCCCTCAAATCATTATAGAATGATTTAGGTCTATTAAGCTCCCCCTGGATATTTGCAAAATATCCATGTCTGAACATTAAGAACGGGTCCTGATCTGTCATATGATCAGAAGCCACAATCCTTTACATTAAAGTTCGCGTTCTAAACTGAAGTGTTTAGAAGCCATAACTCTTTGACTTTAAGGTCCGGGTTTTGAACTGTTGTGTTCAAAATCCTTACTCTTTGACTTTGAAGTCCGAGTCCTGAGTTGATTTACTCAGAAGTCAAACATCTTGCTCCCCCTAAACCTGTGGTACCTGCGAAACAGATTTAACAGGTTTTGGTACCCACTGGTATTTGGGTCCTGGTATGTTAGATTTTAGAATCCACTTCTCATTAGATGTATATCTTTTAAATCCATAATTCTGAGAAGTTATTCTATAAGAACCGTACCAGTTGTGAGCAGATTGTTTCTGAACAAAGTCATTCTCTCCACAGTAAGAACAACATATTTTCTTCTGTGCAATCCTGATCAAATGATTAGTAGAGAAATATATATCAGGATTACCAAAAGATTTACCTTTATGTGTTATGTTCTTTTTGCCTTTGGATGTGGAATTGAATGATCTTGCATTCTTCTTCTCATCATCTGAAGAACTCTTCACTCTCCAGACCATCTGATTTTTCTTAGAATTCTTTCCAAGAGTTTTAACATAGAAGCTCGCTGAACCATCAACAGATTTATCATAAAATAGATTAGATGGTCTGATCTGACTTGATTTGACAATGATTGGTTTGACACTTTTCTTTTTGAAAACATTTTTGTCATGAATAGAACTTGAAGCTGTTTTGAAAGAACAGACTGATTCTGTTGAGTTATCAACAGGTGATTGACTAATCACATCATCTGTTACTTTATCTGACAATTCAATGTTTGCAGCTTCCAAGTCATTTATCTTTTTAGTTAAAATGTTTCTTTCTGAAGTAAGTGTGTCAAACTTTATTTTCAAACCAGATCTTGCCTTCTGTTCTTTAAGAATATCTGATGATAGAGTAGAGATTTTGGACATGAGCTTGGATATTTCAGTTTCAAAATATGAACGTTCTTTCTCAAAATCTTTTTGTAAGTTCTTGGATTTATCAGAAATTTCATTGAAGATCCCAACATTTCTCTTTTCAGAATTTTTCTTTTCAGATTCAAAAGACTTTTTCTTTTCTTTAAAAATTTGTCTTTCTTTTTCTAATAAGTCTTGTAAAATTGAGATATGTTTGGGAAATTCAGTGTTTTTATCTTCAAGAACTTTTCTTTCCTTAGCAAATGTGTCTCTTTCAGTAATTAGAATCTTTTCAAAATCAAACACTTGCTTAGAAAGTTTAATGCATCTCAGCTCAAGATCCTTTTTCTCTTGCAAAGTTTTCTTAGAAAGTTCAGAAATTTGTTGAGTAGAAGATATATTCACACATGATTTTTCTTTTTCTGCTTGGAGACTTATTTTCAATTCAGCATTCTTCTTTTCCAGAGCAGATATCTTCTCTTCGAAAGCCTTAAACTTGTTTTGAAGCTTGACTGATTCATCTTGCAAATCCGATGCTTTCTGTTCAGTCGTCTTCAGTTGGCTTTGAAGATTTGATTGAACTTTATCTTCTTTAATGCTTTTCATCAAATCAACATTTTTCACTTTCAATTTATATGTAGTTTCTTCAGAAGCCATATACTTTTGTTGAAGCTTAACTGATTCATCATGCAGATCTGATGATCTTTGTTCAGTTATCTTCAATTGGCTCAAAAGGCTTTCAACATAGGACTCCTTCATCTTGATTACTTCTTCAAGAGATTGAATGGTATTGTCTTTTATCCCCATCATTTTTCTCTCTATCTTTTATCTCTTTCTCTTTCTCACTGATGATACCTGCAAAATGAGATTTATCCATATTAGCACACTTTTTACAGTCAGGAGTTTTATCAGAATTTGACAAATTTAATTTCAACTCCTGAATCTGCTTTTGAAGCTTTGAATTCTGATTTTTCAGTTTGTCTCTTTCTGCTTCTAGAACAGGTATCTCAGGCATATACAAGATAGCACAATCTCTGGCTGATAATACAGTATTTTCTCTCTCATCTGTAGTTGGCATCTTGACAGATTAGCTTGATAATGAATGATCGTTCCCAAACAAATCAGAAATGTTGACTAAAAAGTCAAACTTGGATCACAAAAAAAATTTAATTTTCAGAAAAAAAAATTAAGTCTTGAAACTCGCAAGTCACTATACGCGCTAGTCACTATTCACAAAGAAACGCGTTAGACGTTGGTCGCGCAAAGGATGAAACTCGCAAGACACTGGAGACGCAAAGCTCAAAACTCGCAAGGCACTGAAAGCGCAAAGCACTATTCACACTGAAACTCGCTAGTAGACACTCGCGCGTTTCTGGAACTCGCTAGACGCTACGTGCGCGTTTTATGATGTTTCCGCGTTTAAGAGGTTTGCGCATTTGTAAGGTTTGCGCGTTACACAGCTCACGCAAAGAGAGGTTTGTTGGTTACACGGCTCGCGCAAGATGAAATTTGTGCGTTTCAGCACTCGCGCAAGACGAGGTTTGCGTGTTACACGACTCGCGCAAGACGCAGTTTGCGCATTTCACTTGTCATGCAAAGCTCAAACTCGCAGACATGTTTAGCGCGTTTTAACACTTAGATTTTAAACTCGCAAGCTTATCTTGCGCGTTCTTCAGGCTTGAATCTTGCATGTTCTTGATGATGAAGCTTGCGCGTTCTAAGGAAGAACTTGCACGTTTTTCAAATCTTGCGCAGATCGATCAAAAAACGATTTAAACCTGCAATTGATTCTCAAAATACATCAGTATGTTCGAAAATCAAAACTAATCACTTTTGTATCAATCTAAGATCACTAAAAACATGAAAATACAGTGCATTGATCTTATTACAGACTTTATGTTCGTGTTTTCAAGAAACTCACAGAAACTTAAAATTCAAACGATCTGGTGATCAAATCGTGTACAATTGTGAATACAAAACATTCAATTACACTAATCGATCATACTAAAATCGATTTAACAATCAAAGAACAACAAATTCGGCAATATTTTGATTCAACGATGACTTTTTCACAAAACGGATTTTCTTGACAAAATTTTCAGAAATCCAATCAATTTTTCTCAATCCAATCACTCTAAAAATTGTTTGGTCTCGCTCTGATACCAATTGATATTGTAAATTTCCCAATCACAATCAAGCAATCTATCAATCTAAACAAGATTTGACATTCAAAGTCTAGAGAGAGAGTAGAGAGAGAAACGTGTTCATGTCATAGATCTCACAAGAGTATTACAATGAACTTCTTGTTGCTACAAAAATACAAAGCACCTAAGGTATTTATACCAAGGATGCTATCACATGCTTAACAAGTAAGTAAACTCATATTTGACTAAACTAAACATTGGCTTTGTTGACTTATTTTGACTTGACTTTTCCTATTAAATCTTGGATACAATAATACACTAACACTAGTTCATGCTCTAATGTGGCCTCTATTGTCTTCGCTCTCTCTTTTTCCTCACCATGATTTTGATTGTGTTCAATATGTTCAGTGTCTACGTGAGGTTCATTCTCCCAAGGTTTTTCATCAAAAGATTCATCACTTAAATTTTCCCTAGGCATGGTTAGTTGTATACCCTCATCTATTTCAATTAATTGTTCAGTCAATTGACTTACTTTTGATTCAAGGGCAACAACAGATTGGTTCACATTATTCACATATTGCATCTGTTCCTTCATCATCGCCATAATTTCTTGCATTTGTTCTTCGAGCAATGATGATTCTTGATTATTGTAGTCATAATTACCACAAAAATTATAGTTTTGAAACTGATCGTTTTCGTGGTAATTGTCTAAATTTGACTTGGAAAACTAGGTTGACTTAAGTAACTTTCATGATGACATTCCCAAGAGACGTCTGGTTGTTCTTGCCATCCAGGGTTATAAGGATCAGATGACATGTCTTCATTATAATTTGTGAACCCTTGGGCTTTATTGACACAACCATCATGAAAGCTTGTACCCTCATTTATAGAATGCCCTGGGTCACCACAATAAATGCATAAATTTTGACTATTAACCCTGTTATAATAAAATTCAGAACAACTATCTATAGAGTGTAAGGGATCCGCACAATAATTGCATGAATTTTGGATCTGATGCATCTCACTATCTCCCCCAATCAACCCACCTAAAAGCATGTCTAGTTTATTTGAAAGCTCACTGATATCATCCCTAAACTCTCGCCTCAACTCATCCAGCTCCGCATAAACATACTATCAAACGACATATTTTCAAATCAAAGCTTAAATCTAAGGCGATGGCAACTCATGCAATAACAATAATAATAAAAAAATGACGCTTAAAATAATGGCTAAACAAAAAAACTAAACACGCCAAATAAAAAATCTTTTTTTTTGTTTTTTTAATAAAGGAAAGACTAACACTTAGCAAATAAAAGAAAGCACACTAAAAAAAGACGAGAAGATTTACCTGACCTGCGGAAATCAAGCAACCAAACTGCAAAACATTATTAGAAGGTATCGAGTAGCAATCTAATCAAAAGATAATGCAAACAGATAAAATTAACACAAATTGTTGGGTCATCTAAGATTTAAAGATAACCTCTCCTTAGTCTTTATTGATGTATGAACTTTGTACTTTGAGTTTTGGTTCTTTGTAATAGCTTAGTTATGGTTAAACAGATCGGTGAGTCGAAGACAAACCGAAATCAACATGAAGAAAGTCTACTATGCGGATTGAAGATGAACTTCAAAGTGAACTAAGCTTAGTCTGCCGATTTCCTATTCGGCAGATCATCCCTTGTGCCGATTTCCTATTCGGCAGATCATCCCTTGTGCCGATTCCCTATTCGGCATACCTTTCCCTTGCCAATTCCCTTGTTCGGCACAACTCTCATCTGCCGAATTCCTTGTTCGGCATCCCTTGCCATTCTTCGACAGTTTCCCCTTCTACCTATTACTCCTTTATCGGTAAGATCTTTTATGTCAAACCCTCTTGATTTGACATACTTCCTCATTCCCAATGATCTTCTGACAATGGGAATGGAAGCTTCCTTCTTAGAGAAGATATACACTTGTGTTTGAATTTGATTGAGACGTTTATTTTCTAATAGATCTCAAAAAGATTTTCCCAAGAATATTTTATTTAGATATTGTACTTTCATAATACAAAAGTTACCTTTTGTATTGTGATAAGTCACATCAAATATCTTATAATTTATTGACAATATCTCAACCACACATGCCTTTATTGTTCCTTGTTCTTTGCACTTTTTACATTGGATAGTATATAAAGAATGGAGGTAGCACCTTGCTACTCACGCTTTCAGCTCAAGACTTCTCATTTGCAAGATTTCAAGCAGGTTGATAGTTTTCCTTTTTCTCTCTAAGATTTAGTCTATGTGTTCTTTAAAGTAGTGTTAGATTGTTTTTGAGTAGTTCTTAGCTATTCTTTTCCGCAAACAATCTTTATTTCTCTTCGTGTAATTCTTGATATTTTATATCAATAAAAGAATTGAAATTAAGTAAATTTTGAGTATTGTATTCAACCCCCCCTTCTACAATACTTGTTTTGCTATCTCGGGACCAACAAGTGGTATCAGAGCGGTTGGTTTAACTTAATAAACCAGATCCGTAATGGCTTCTCCTTCTACAAAACCTAAGTCCTCTTCTCAAAATTCTTTTCATTCTGACAATGGATCTACTATCAAACCTCCTAAGTTCAATTCGAACAACTTCTTCTTATGGAAAAGTAGGGTGATGCTCTTCTTGGAAGGAGCTGATAGTTGTTATCTAACTATACTTAGTGAAGGTCCACTAATTCCAAAAGTCTGGGATAAATTTGTCAAACCCCTAAGGATAAGGAAAAAGAAAAAGACTCTCTTTTTTAAGTTTCCGATGACTCATCAGAGGAGGAAAGAACTTTTGCCACTGGTCGATATGTTCTAAAAAGAACAAAAGAATACACGGATGAAGATAAATGCACTATTGGACTCGACTCCAAAGTACGAGCCATTATAGCTCAATCTCTTCCAGATGAAGTGTATCAATCTCTTGTCAGTCTTAAAACTGTAAAAGAAATGTTCGACCCTATGTGTTTTGTATGAAGGTACAAATGAAGTAAAAAAATCTAAGAAAATATCTCTTGTTCGTAGATACGAATTCTTTTCTCATGAAAAGGGAGAATCTCTTCCCTCCTACTATAACCGCTTTAATAGTCTCTTAAACGAGTTAAAACTTGTTGGAAAACTTTATGACAACGAGGAAGTCGTATGCAAATTTATGGATGGTCTTCCAGATTTCTGGAATAACCTTTCCACGTGCATTAAGACATCCAAGGACTTGGAAAGTCTTCCTCTCACTTCTCTCTATGGTATGTTCCATAATCACGAACAAACCCATCTTCAAAGGAAGACCATTTTCAAAGAGATAAGAGCCCCCTCTATGGCTCTTATCAGTGATGGCTCCAAGAAATCTTTATGTGTTCCTCGTATAACTTATCCTTCTGATGATTCAGATAGAGAAAGTCATGAAAATCTAAATCACTCCTCGGAGGTTTATGTTAGAGCACAGATTTGTTGGATTCAAGATCATAAAGATTGAAGATGAAAGTTCAAGAAGTCAAGAGCTGAAAGTCAACTCTCATGAAAAGTCAAAGTCATTTTGTAATAAAAGTCAAAGTCAACATATTGTATTTGTTTGTTTCTTTGTATTTGTATGGGGGTATAAATACCTTTGAAGTCTTTGTAAGAATTCAGTTGTAACAAGTAAGTGTGTAAGTCATTCAAGTGCAACATTGAGAAAGTATTTGTAGTCGTGTGAAAAGTCAGAGAGAAGAGGTGGAGAGATATATGAGATTGTTTGTAATATGTGACTGAGATTAATGACATATGACTGATTTCTCATTTTGATTTCTGTTTACATTAGAACTTGATAGAATTGGGACTATCAATTGGTATCAAAGCAGATCCATTTTTGAAATCAAATCAATAATTGAGTTCGTACTGTGTTTGTCGAAGTCAGAATTGATTTCTGAGTTTTAGTGCGAATTAGGTGTTGAATTCGACTAGGTTTTGTTCGTATAGTATAATCGATCGAGTTTGTATCGATTAATTCATCAATTGCACTGTATTTTGATCATCAATTTGATGAATTTGGTGATTTTAGAGTTCACAAGTTCAGTGCACTGTATCATCGATTGATTTGTATTTTGAACGTTTGTCTTTGAAATTCTTGCATTGTAATCTGTTCTAATATTGAAGTCGAGCATCCCTACAAAGTTTCAAGTCAATTGGAAAAGGTTTGGATCGAAATCTGTGAGAAAAGATAGAATTTTGGTCGATATACGGAAGAACGCGCAAGATCTTCGAAACGCGCAAGTTCATCGGAATAACGCGCAAGCTGAAGAAATTGGTTTTTGGACAAAACGCGCAGAGGGTTATCTGCGAGTTCTAGAAACGCGCAGATCGAAGTCTGCGAGTTTAGCTCTTCAACCTGCGAGTTTGAAGATTGGGGAAATTTTTCTAAGTATTGAAACGCGCACATAAACCTTAGCGAGTTCTATAAACGCGCAAATCTAAGCTTGCGAGATTTCTGAGGAACAATGATCTGCGAGTTCATTCAATCTGTGAGTTTGTTCAAACGCACAACTAAACATTTGTGTGTTCAGGAAACGCGCACGCTACCATCTGCGAGTTTCAGAAATTATTTCGATCTGCGAGTTTATCAAAACACGCAACCCTTTGCTTGCGAGTTTCATAAACGCGCAAGCTTAAGCCTGTGAGTTTCTCCTTGAACAGTGTTTTGCGAGTTTCAGGCTTTTGCGAATTTTAAGCTTCTGTGATCTGCGAGTTTCAGGACTTAGTCAAAAAAAGATTTCAAAATTTTATTTTCAGTATCATTTCTATATTCTTGTGATTTCATAATTAGACTAACGATCAAATTTCAAGTTCTTTTTGTTGTAACAGGATGTCTTCTCAAGGAAAAATGACATCAAAAGAAGAGATTGCTAAACTTAAAGCAGAGCTTCTTCATCTTGAAGGACGATTTGCACGAAGATGTAAAAAGTTGGAAGAGTTACATATAGACGTTGCTGCATATAAATGTCATATGGAATATTATAAGAAGAAACATGATGATCAAGTTGACATTTATAATACTCTTAATGAGTGGATGCATGCCCATATAGCTTTTCTAAAGAAGACAACAGGTTCAGGTCAATATTCAGAATTTTTTGCCAGATACAAGGAACATATTCAACAACTTGAAAAGGAAGTTATTCAAGTCTTGAAAGTTGATAAATGGTTGGAAGCTGAGAAATTAAAGACTGAGAATTCTGAATTACTGCAAAAGATCTCTGATTTGGAAATTCAGATAATCCAGATCCAGCAAGAAGATTCTGTTGACAGTTATGAGATGAAGATTAAGAATCTGTAGGATGATAATGCTGAGCTTCAAAAGAAAATATCTGAATTGGAACAAAAGGTAGTCAAAGACAAAGAATAGTTTGAAATTGAAAAGAAATCATTTGCAAAGAAATTTTCAGATTTTTCAAGAAAATGTGTTGATGAGAAGAAAACGGTTGAGCTTAAATGCATTAAGCTTTCTCAACAAGTTTCTGATTTTGAGAAAGTGATCATTATTGAAAGAGAAAATTTTGCAAAGAATAAAAAGGAAATGGAACAGAAGAACGTTGGATTTTTTAAGGAGATATCTGATGGACGAAAGAATGTGGAAAAAGACTTTGAAGAAGAAAGAATTATATTTGAGGAAGAGATAAAAAAGCTAACTGCAAAGTTATCTGAACTATCTGAGAGTGCACTAAAAGAGAAGAAAGCGAAGTCTGAGTTCAAGAGAGATTGACCTACTTGTCAAGGAAAGAGACAATTACTCTTCAAAGATAAAAGATCTTGAAGATATCATTTCCAAAGTGGTGGTGACTGAGCACACGACTCCAGAGTCATAAATCCACACACCTAGAGATGATCCAGCTGATTCTGAATGCTCATTCAAGACAGCTGTAAGCTCACATCAAAAAATTGTTTCAACAAAAAGGTCAGTTAAATCATTTGATCAGATTCGTAAAACTAACATTTTCTTTGATGAAAATATAGATGGTTCAGATACATACAGAAGAAGGAGAAGAAGGGAATATATTGAAGAAAAGCTGGTATGGAAAGTAAAACCAGTTGAAGAAGAGAAGAAGAAAGAAAAGAAAGGAACGAAGGAAGAGAAGACAAGTAACAAGTCATGTGTATATGCATCAACAGCTAAGAAGAACAAAGTGCTAAAAGGTAAACCTGATCTCGTTTACTCGAGAGATCAAATGATCAGGTTATCTAAAAAGAGGTATTGTTCTTACTGTAATATACATGATCATGTTCATAAAGCTAGTGATCATTTATGGTATGGTTCTTACTCAGTTACTCCCATAAGAACTGCAACTAACACACATGGACCTAAATACCAGTGGGTACCAAAGCCAAAGATTGATTTTGTGTTGCAGGCACCTACAGTTAAGGGGGAGTAAGAGAACCAATGCAAAGCTTCTAAGTAAATCAGCTTAGGACCCGTACTTCAACGAAGTTTGACTTCAAAACACAACAATTTAGGACTTGTACTTCAAAGTTGAAAAAGAGATGGTACTCCCGGGCTGAGAAGAGATTGTACTCCGATACTCGAATGAGGAAATCAACCTCAAGGGGGAGTACATTATTTTTCTGAACATTATGCATTAGAAAGATATGACGAACTACATTCCAGAAGGAGTTGTAGATCTCTATCATGTGCTTTTCACTGATAAATTTCTTGATGCATAATTTCAAGGGGAGTATAAAGAATTATGACTTCTGATTATTTCAAATCAGAACTCGTACTTTAATTGTTTTACTGCTTTATGTCTTTTACATTTGAATAATTTTTTGTGAATAAAGTTGCTTTGACATGACTTTGAGACTTGTGCAGAATGAGAGAAGCTATCAAGATCATATCATTATGACTTCAGCTGACTTCATGAGATTTAAGACGAAGCGAAAAGGTTAATTTCTTATCTTAATCTCATATATGGTTGAAAGAAGGAAAACTTTCAATCATAGAAAACATGTTCTTAAATGTTCAAACCACTTCCCGATTCTTAAACAGATTTCATGAATTGGAAGTGTGATTTTAAATGTTTTTCAAAATTTACTTGTGCTTACATGATTACAAACCGTGTGTTTCCAAAGATAAATACTTGTGTATTGTCTTTTCTATATACTTTCAAGTATTCATACACACCGGTTTGATTTTCTTGTTTAAAATGTTCTTACCATGTCTCAAATTTGAAACATATTCTTCGATGGTAAGACACCCCGCTTGTACTTCAAAATATTTTTTAGCGTCATTTCATTTCGAAACGTTCTTTCAAGAATGTCTGTATTTTGATTCATATAGACAATATCCATTATTCTTGACCATAAGATTTGATTGTTATATCATTCATTTCTGATCATTTTCATACAATGTCAGATTTTCAAACAAGTCTCGTGCATTCATGTTCATTCATTCAATATACTTGTTTGAAAATACTTCCATGTTTTAAAATGCTCATATCTTCATGACTATATTCTGAGCATATACATATCTGACTTGTATTTGAGCTTTAACTGTTTTAGTTAAATCATTTTGAGCAACACATGCTTTCTAGAAAACATGGGATCTTTGTGCTAGGACTTAAATGAACTTCTATGGATTCACGTTAACTAGTGTTTCCTACCCAAGAAGTTAATCCATAGTGATTGAGTGTGAGGAGTCAAAAGAAATGAGTGTGGGTTGTGCGTTGAGGTAAAATGGAAAAGAGAGTTTGGTTAGATGTGAGCTTACATGATTAAAAGAAAGAGGGTGTGCGATCAGAGTAAAAGAATATCAAACTCTGCACCAACTACTTTCTGAGTCGGGCAGCCACATTACTAATGTTTCACATTTCTTCGTAAACGTTATTGCAACAGGCAACTAGCCCATGCCAACTCTTGATTAAACCCCACCAACCACTCATTTTCTTCTCAACAAGAAAATGTTTCATATTTTTCTGGGGATGCAGCATATAATCTATCTGATTTTCATTTGGAAAATCTGGATATTGAAAAAGAAGGAAGTCTGCCCCCACCTTCGCACTTCAATCATGCACATTGAGTCTGTGTTTATCTACTGTTGTCTCAGTGGTTTACACAATGTTGAGCCTTATTAAAAGCGATCATCATATGCTTAATTCTTTCTACACTTGCACGAACACACAAGGAATTTGTTTTCTTGTCATAACATTCATAGAAATTCCTTTGTGGTGTTTCGATGATTGGATGGAAGCCTTGGGGGAGTGAACATCAAAAAGCTTCTTTCCTATGTGTATCCGTTACACACAGTAACTTCGTGTTACTGACAGGCATGTTAACTGATCCATTTGTTGATTTAGGTGTTACATTCCTATTTTGTCTAGATTTGCAAAGATCTGGATGAATACATTGTTCGAATTGGCAAAGGATCAGAGGCTCAGCTTGACAGATCAGTGGTCAGAACAGAATTTCAATGACATTTCTTGGAAGAAGTTTTGATGTTATAGATGCTCTATTCATCAAAAAGGGGGAGAAGATATCAAGAAATGTGTGATTCAATGCAATATTGAAGTTGTTAAAGAAAGTTTGCTGAAAGAGTTAAAAGATTTCAGAATTGTTGAAGATAAGTTTGTTCAAAGCTGATAAGAGAAAGTTCAAAGAATCTTGAAAGCAAGCAGATTTTGGAGAAATTTTATTTGAAGAAAGTTTGATAAAGTAGTTTGAGCTGAAACTGATGATAATTTCTTTCCAAGTATCTGAAAGAGTTTATACCATCCTTGGGGGAGAATGTTTCTATTTGTGAAGAACAAGACTTTGGGAAGACTATTGAAAGTTTTTGAAGATACAAAATTTATCAAAGAGAGAGAGAATGTCAATGTTCATACGAATAGGGGGAGAATGTTGATTTCTTGAGAAGATTTGTTTTTACAACAAAGGGGGAGATTCAAATTGAGCTTAAAGAGAGAAGATCGCATTGTTAAATCTTTTAGTAATGATCTTGATCCAAAGGGGGAGAATGTTAGAGCACAGATTTGTTGGATTCAAGATCATAAATATTGAAGATGAAAGTTCAAGAAGTCAAGAGTTGAAAGTCAACTCTCATGAAAAGTCAAAGTCATTTTGTAATAAAAGTCAAAGTCAACATATTGTACTTGTTTGTTTCTTTGTATTTGTATGGGGGTATAAATACCTTTGAAGTCTTTATAAGAATTCAGTTGTAACAAGTAAGTGTGTAAGTCATTCAAGTGCAACATTGAGAAAGTATTTGTAGCCGTGTGAAAAGTCAGAGAGAATAGGTGGAGAGATATATGAGATTGTTTGTAATATGTGACTGAGATTAATGACATATGACTGATTTCTCATTTTGATTTATGTTTACATTAGAACTTGATAGAATTGGGACTATCAGCTTATCTTAGTGAAGCTGATGATGAAGGAGAAGACCCCTCTGTCGATCATTTGACGGAGGAGATGAGTATGCTTGCGAAATTCTCTAAGTTCAGAAAGAACTCCTCTAACAATTTTCAAAGCAACAGAAAATTTTCTTCTTCCTCTAGAAACTCCTTGAACAAATCCAAGGAGGATTGCTATGCATGTGGTAAGAAAGGCCATTTTGCGTTTGAGTGTAGAAGCAATCCTCCTAGGATCTCTAAATCTAATTCTTCTAACTCTTCTAAAAGAAGAAATCTCAGATCTATTTCTACAGGTAGATCGCATCCTAGAAAACCTTCTCCTTCCTCGTCATTCAAAGAGCTCTCCGATAAAGCTGACAAATATAAAGCCAAGTACAAAAGAGAGAAAGAAAGAAATTTCAACTCTCAAAGAAGAGGCAAAGGCCTAATGGCAGAAACTCTTGACTGGGCATACGAACCTACCTCCGACAGGGAAAAGGAAGTATCAAGTAAGGGGTTGTTTACCAACAATAGCTAATAAGCGCTGTCTGGAATAAGAGGTCTGACTAGAATAAGCGGCTCTGTCTAAAATAAGTGATGATTGGAAAATGAGTGTTTACCAAATATTCTGGATTTGATGCTGACCGACAAAAAAAGACGATTATAACCCTATATATGGTGAAGTACTAAATACAATGCAACTATTTACCAAATATTATGTTTGAAGGATTGTTGAATGGACAAAAATTACAAATTTCATAATTGAAATACGTGTAGACAAGAAAACAAATTAAATTTGAACAATTTGTGTACACATCTTAATTTGAAGCATTGGACAGTAATTGATTTGCAATCTGATCACGCAAATTAGTCATATATTCATTGTCCTTGGAACTCCACTGCATTTCATCGACTTCTATTTCATTGCTTCCTTCATGTTGTTCTTCAGCAGCGGTAAACGTGGTATTCTCGTCATATTCCATAAATAATTGATCTTGTATATTGCATTTCCTTATAAAGTTATGAATCGCGAAGCAAGCAATCACCACATCTTTCTGTACTTGAAAAGGATACGGAGCCATTTGCTTTAGGATTGGAAATCTTGCTTTCAGTACACCGTATGCACGTTCGATAACATTTCTAAGTTGTGCATGAGCATGGTTTAACATTTCTTCCTTAGTTAAAGCACGTCGACGTCGAAAATCCGCTAACGGTACTGCGATATGGAGTCATAAATCCTCAGGTGCAAGTATATACGGCATCACAAAGATAATATTTATCTGCAATCACATATACAACTTAAAAATTATAAAAAAAATAATGATCTTTTAAAATTAAGCAAAAAAGATACTTACTTGATGGAGGAAATGGAAATCCCGAAGTTAGATTAAACACAACTTCTCTCAAGACTCGAGAATCGTGTGCAATGCCTTCCCATCCGGCCCAAACAAACGTGAATATCATGTTAAAATCACAAATTGCTAGAACATTTTGGTAGCATTCCCCTCTTCCTCTTCCTCTATACCTTGCTTGTTGATTACTAGGCACAACTGCATGTATTAAGGTTCCATCTAGCGTACCTATAGCCCCCTTTAAAAAAACAAAAATATTAAAACTTGTAAAATATCAAACAGTGTAGAAATTATCAAACGAATAACATATATCATACCAGAAATATCTCTTTGATGTGCCTAAATCTCTGTGACGTATTTGGTATTCCGTCAAAGGATGTTGGCCCTACAACCTCTTTCGCGAATTCCATCATTCCTCCCAATACTTCATGAAAACAATTATGAATAGTTCTCGTTGAGTGTTGAAATCTACGTTTAACCATTCTAAAACGTTCATTGTGAGCAACAATAGTCAAAAACATTGCCATATTCTCTTCAACACTTATATGCCTACTTGATTGCAACCAATTTTTTTGTTTAATATGGCTGCATAACATTATAAAGGCATCACGAGATAAACGCATCAATTCATGGCATTGCGTATTTGATCCACTTAATAATTCTTGTGTATACGCATTTTCGGTCAAAGCTGAAGTGTTATCTCTCACTCTTTCTATTCTAATTGAAGCTCTTCTTCTCAAATACCAGTATATAATAACTGCAATCATAATGATCTCATTTTGATCCATGTATGACCTTGCAAATATAAACCACAAAAGAACATCATTTCAAGTTTAAACAACCAATACATAAATTGAATAACATCAACTTGTAACACACATCCCATCAAATTGAAATAACCATTTTATTCATATTAAATAATCATACTACCATCCAAACAAAAACATCTTAAGAACATAATCTAAATAAACATTGTTCAAAACATAACAAAACAAAACATCACTTCAAACTAAAGTAGACCGAGCTTTCCACCTGTAAATCTAACCCAACCCTCACATCTCTCCTCATTCAAGTGTAACCAAATTTTCCTATACCCGGTGCTTTGACTTAATATGTAAAGTGTTATGTCATACAATGCGGTTTGCTCCCACCCAAGTGTTTCCACCTTATCAATGCAATGATCCATCTCATCCTCCCCCGATTTGTTCAAGATATGTTTAACATGTGTCACAACCTTTTCTAAATCATTCTCATTGATAGCATGTTGTTTTCCTCTTTGTTTTTTCCTTTGAGGTTGGGGACGAAAAACAACTTCATCTTCAGACGGAAGTGGTTCTTGTGTTAGATCATAGTAGTCTTGTGTATCATAATCTTCAACACTTTCAGGAGTCACACTAGAAGGGTTTGGAACGATAGCAGTCGGTCCCCAAGTTCCAAGACCGGTAGAAGCAACACCATCAAACAGTTGAATACAAAGATCAGGAAAGGGAAGAGGTGCAGTTTGCAACTTCTCAACAAATTTGTTTTGTTGTTTATAAAAAAATTATAAGTATGTATATATATACAAAAAGAACTTAAGAAAATTCAAAACAGAAGAAGATAAAATGTGACCTTTATTTCTATTTGCCATTCCTCTTCCGATAGATTAAACATGTTTGTCGATGCATCATAAACATTACCCGTCTTGTTTCTTAACTTTGCCCACGCTCCATACTTTCCTTTGAGGTAATCATAATGGTTTTTCATTTGTCGTTGTTTAACAACAAAATCATGATTCTTTTGTAGTGTTGCTGCTACATTCTTCCAAGAAATCGCCTTAAGGCTACCCCCTTCTCGTCCATTTACGGAGTTCTCATGCAAACAAGATTCGATAAATGTTTTCACCACATTCTCTTTTTTCCAATTAACTCTAGGCTTTTTTGATTGTGAAGATTCACCAAAATTTGCCATATCTAGAAACATTATGCAACATATCATGAATGTTAAACACTATCAATGGTGCATGTGTTGTACACATATCGAAGCTATGAACTTTGACGTGTAATGGCTTTTGGAGTAACTATGTTCATACCCTCATGCTTATTAAAATTACATACAAACTACATACATATATCTAGAACATACTAACAAAGATTCAAGCAATTGTTCATCTAATTAGCCAATAATACTTGAGGACATACAACAGTTGGAATAGGCTGGTAGGATGTTGTCAAAGCTCAAGGAGTTAAAGCAACAAAAGGTGCTCAAAAGATATTGCAAGAAATCCAACAATTCAGACAACTCAAGCGACCTCCATCACCATCAAGAACTTCACAGCAAAGGTTAGCACTATACAGACCCTTTAGTGATCTAGATGTATGAAATAGCTTTGAAGAGAGTACATGTGATGTCGAGGACCAGGTTATAGCTGTTGAACATGATCATAAGGAATTCAATCAAATTAACTTTTGGACAACCGATCCAATTTAATTCAACCCAAATTATGATATATAGGACTAGTTACATCAATTGGATATTACTATTGATTATCCATTTTATTAGACTCGATTAATCCATTATTTTAATCCAACTATATATATATATATATATATATATATTTTCCTAAAACCACTATATACAAATATAAAATAATAACAAATAGATATAACATTGATAATCGTAAGTGTGTGTTTTATATTAAAGGTAGAGTGAAAAGACACAAGAAGTAAAATGTTGTTCTATGCTACTACCGTGACTAGTAAGTTCCAAGATCAACAAATATGTTCAACAGATTAGTGTAACCTGTGTTATGGTAGATTTTCAATAATAGTGCCGATTTGATTGCATGACAGCAAATATTTCATGTGCAACAAATTGACAGATTCGAAAAAAAACCAAATGTGCAGTCCAGTTGAATAGATTTAATCGAATAGATATTGAACATTCCAGACTTCGATCCATTGTATCGGAATTATGGATCAACAGAGTATACAAGGTTGTTGTGATCAGAGGCAGTAAAGCTCTTCATAAAGTAGAAACAGATTGAGTTAAGAACATTTGTTCATCCAGATTTCTAATTCATGCCCATATGCATACAAAATTCTGAGAATTTAACAATATCTATTTTATTATTAAATATTTCTGTTTTGTGGGTCTCATTCATATAACACCAGGAGAATGAAAATGTGATTATTGAATGGAAGACTTGTTGTTCTTGAACAAACAGATCCATATAAAAATAGTTAAAGTATAAACTCCTATGTGTTCACAAATTAAAATATGCAAATTAATAATGATCCTTATTGGGAATTATGTTTTAGCTTTATCTTTACCATTAGTTGGCTTCCAGATTGGTTGGTCAAGAAGAAATAATTGGCATAACATAAATGGATTTCATGGATTTCCAAAATCAAATGGAATTAGATTTGAGATTTTAATTATGTAGCAGTGGATGTATGTTTCAGCATATAAGAGGCAAAGGAACAACTTTTCATGCTTATTTTCCCCAAGTAAACTATTATACTTTAGTACACTGGAGTCCTACCATTATAAATTTTTTCATGCTTATTTTTCCTAATTAAAACTTTTGCAATTAGATTGGAAGTATGTATAAGAACATAATCATTGTCATTGCAAAAAGTTTTAATTAGGTTGCTTGGTTTTATGCCTAAAAATATCAAACACAAACAGAAGAAGAAGAGAAGAAGAGAAGAAGAGAACTAATGGAACAACAATGGCAAACACAAAACTCATGTTCTTCCCTCCCTATTTGGTTATTACCCATCACAATAAAAATTGAAATATTGGAAACCTAAAAACATAAAATCATAAACGCCCCTAAATACTACCCAAATCTTGAAAACCTAAAAACAATTGCATTACAAAATCCTTTTCAAACCTGCAATGGTAGATGGAGAAGAAGAGGAGCGGTAGCAAAGCCGATTAGAATCAGAGAACAAGAGCGACCAAAGAAGCAAGCCAGAAATGGTGACGAGCTTCGAGAGATTCCGTTGAGTGAAATTGAGAGGTTTGTGATTTTCTACAGCGTTGATTGTGATTGAACAGGGAAGGATCGATCGACTGAAATAGGGAGGGAACGAGGATAAAAAGGGAAAAGAATCAGGAGGGTATCTCTGACTGCGATAAGAGAGGGATTTCACACTGGCCGAGTTTAATTGTGTAAAAGGAATGGTCAGACCATCTTTTTATAATAAGTGAAAAGTAAACACTTTATATCTTATAGAGTAAGAGCTTCTTATTCAATAAGTGCTAATAAGAGGAAAGTAAACACCCCCTAAATGCCTCATGGCCAAACTTGATGAAAAACCAAAAGACTCCTGCTCAAGGATGGACTTCACAGCTGAGTGCTCCTCTTCTTCTTCTCAGGTACATCCCTTCTACTCTCTCTCTGATGAAGAAAAGATTGAGGCTTTTGACTCTCTGACTGTACTTTTTGTTAAGTCTGATTTTATAGTAATCATTGTATTTATAGGGCTTGGTCAAATACTGTGTTTAGTGTCCTATTCTGTGTTGTATTGACCAAGGGTATTTAAGTCCTTTTGGTCTTTGTGTCTTGTAAGAAACACACGCACAATTTAATACATTCTCTGTTTTGCGCTTCATTGTTTTCTCTCTCTACTTTCTCTCTCTAAAGAATCAGTGATCTTGGACTCACAATTGGTATCAAAGCAATCTGAATCTTGAGAGGATTGAGAGATTAGTGATTTAGTTTCTGGATTTGTGAATTGAAGCATAAAACTCGATCGATTTTCTTGATTTTTCAAGAAAATCTCGTTTTTTTGCTTCTTCATTAAATTTGGACAGGATTTTGAACAATTTGTGTTGAAATTGGACTTATTAGATTCGTAATTGCCATTCGATCATAATTGCTTCACATGTTTTTGCATAAAAACCATGATATGATCTTCGATTTTGTGTTTTTGTGATTTTCTGGAAACTCGAAGTTCACGTACTGTTTCATTCAAGTTTTTGAATTTTTGTAGTTTTTAATCAAAATTGTTAGTTGAATTGTGTAAGAAAGTTGTTTTCGTTCATTATTGTGTGAATTACTTGTTTGAATTTTAGTATTTTAATTGATCTTACGCATTATATTTGATTTTCTGTGGTTTGCGCTTTATTCTTGTAGGTTTGCGCATCATTCATATTGATTTGCGCAAGTTCTCTGTTCTACTAATCTGGGTGTTAGTGAATTTTCAGGTTTTCGGTTCACGTTGGAAACGCAAAGCTAACTTTGTGTATCAAGTGCTATCAAGTTTTCCAAGATTTGCGGCTCTAGCCTTATACGCAAACATCAGTTTGCGTATCACTCAGTATTCGAGAAGTTCTTCTTTGTGCGTCTCACTTCACACGAAAAGCTCTACTTCGCGCTTCAAGTTCAACCCGCAAAGTCTTAGTTTTCGCTTCTCTACTCAAACGCAAAGTGTTATCTTGCATTTCTAGTTGTCAACGCAAAGTTTCAATTTGCGTATCTCTCTTGGAACGCAAAACTTCTATTTGTGTGTGTTCCAGACTTAATTTAAAAAAAAAAAAAAAAGAGTCTGGGAAATTTTTTTTTGTCATCTATGGATTTTATAAAATTTGGCTTTCAAGCTAAGTTCTACACGATTGATCTCATGATGTCATTGGGTACAGAAACTCGTCCTCCAGTCCTAGTTGACGAAAACGAATTCACTCAATGGCAAGATAGGTTCTTAAATTTCATCGAGCGTCAAACTAATGGAGATAACATGATGAAATCTCTCACTGAAGGACCTTTCTTAAAGCCTAATAAAGAGACTCCTCCAACAACTGAAGAGGCTTCACGAATGAAAGCTGATCGAGAGCTGAAAGTTAATCTGATGCTGGCTTTACCAAACTCTGTCTACAACCGGGTTGATCACTGCAAGGATTATCCAAATCTGTTGTGGGCACAATTGGAAAAGATAATGCTTGGCTCTTCGGTCGCAACTCAGCTCCGACATACTCGATTCATGAAAAACTTCGAGGAGTTTAAGGCCAAAGACGGCGAGTCTATAAAGAGTGTTTTCGACAGATTCTGCGCAGTGCTGAATGATCTCCGAAAGATAAATGTGATCAAGACAGAGCTTGAGACGAATCTGAAATTCCTTAATGCTCTTCAGCCTGAATGGAACAAAACATGTCACAGACTGAGGAACGATGTTCGGATCTCCACTATGCAAATCCAAGAACTATACGAGATTCTGATGACTGATGAGAGCTTGGTGATAGAGAAGAAGGCAAAACTTTAGAAAAAGAAGAAATCAGTAGACCCGGTTGCACTCCTCACAAAGCAATTAACTGAACAAGCGTTGTCTGATAACGCTTACAACGGGTCAACTGAAGATGATGGTGAAGCTTTACAAAAAGCTATGATACTTCTCTCTCAGCATTACCATAAGAAATTCCAACCAAAGTCGGGTTCCAACTCTTCTCGCTTCACTTCAGGTCCTAAAGTCAAAGTACCCGAGCTAAAGACTGCTGCTTGCTACAACTGCGGAAAGCCGGGTCACATGTCAAAGGAGTGTAGAGCAAAGGTGGTTAGGGATTCGGCATACTACATAAAGAAAATGGAATTGGCTGAAAAAAGAGAGAACGGAACTGCTTTGCTGGTCGAGGAAGAATTCTGGCTTGATCACTCTGACGATGAAGTTTCAAACGTTGAGATCGCCCATTTGTGCTTAATCGGAGATAATCAGTCAGACGATTCTGATACGGATGAGGATGAGGTATATTCTGAATTTGACTATAATTTCATTACCTCTCACATGAATATCATAATTAATGCTTTGTCTGATTTTTGTTCTAAGTTTTTATCTGAAAAGAATTTAAATTCTGAAAAGTCAGATTTGATTGACAAACTGAAAATTTCTTTGAAAGATGAAAAATCTATTTTAGACAATACAAAAGACATCTTTCAAAAGAAATTGGATGATTTGGAAATTTCAAATAAGACTTATCTTGAAACTTTGACGGCCATGACTAATTTAAAAAATGAATTTTCAGATAAAATAAATAAGTTAGAAGAAAAGCTTTATCGAAAAAACCAATCTGAACAAACAATTTTTATGAACAAACCGAGGAGTGAAGAAGCTTTAAAACAAAGGTGGGGACTTGGTTTTGAAAATCCTCATTGTTTAAACAATAAGATTGAAAAATCCCCAACTTTATATAAATACGATTATCTGACTCTTGCTCATTATGCTCCTCAATTTAAAATTGATTGGATGAATGAGAAGCAAGTGTTAGAAATCGAACATGAGAAAATGACAAATAACAAGAAAAATGAAATTCCTTTTGTTTATACAAGTGAAAATGCAAAATATTTTCCTGAAAAATCAAAGAGGCAGAAGAATTTTAAATGATATATCTTCTGTTAAATCTTCAATGTCTGATGATTTTATTGCTCCTTATGCATCTGATACTGATAAGGAAAATATTTCTCCAATCATTTATGATTCAAAGAAATATACTCCTCCGTTAGTATTAGAAGGAAAAATCATAGATCTTGAAGATCAGATAGAAGATCAAAATATTTTGAAGAAAATTGAATCTGATATTATTCTTTCTTTCATGACGTCTAGTCTTGAAGAAAATTTATTTTTTCAAAAATCAGATTTTATTTCTAGCCTATCTTCTGATTCTAAGGAAAATAAAAAGGAAGTTTTAAATTTTAAAATCTTTTCTCAAAATTCTTCAGACTCCGAGGCAAATTCAGATTTATTAGTTGATCAGATTGGTTGCTTGGATAAATTTATTTCTTCTGATTTAAATATTAAGTTTAAAATTCTTGATGATTCTTTTACGCTCAATGATCAATATTATAAACCTAAGCGTAAAAGAAGACGATCAAAGAAGTCGAAGAAACATGATACAGTTCTTTCTGACAATTCTAATTATTCAGATTCCATTCTTTCAGATAGGACTTTGAACCGATCAAAGAAGCAAATCTGGAGAGCGAGGCGGACATCAGATGATTCTATGTCTAAGGAGAATAGATATGTAGACAAACATTATACAAGTGATTCATTTGCTTTGTGTAATAAAATTTCCAAATACTCAATAAAGCAAATGATTCAAATTTCCAAAAATGTCTCATATTCTTCTTTTGATTCTAGTTCAGATGATTATGCTTCCTCTTCTGATGATTGTGCTTATCATTCTTGTGATCATATTTCTCATGCTTTAACTGTCAAATCTAAATATTTCCCCATAAGAACTGCAACTAACAAACACGGGCCCAAATTTAAGTGGGTACCCAAATCTTTATCTGATTCAAAGTTGTAGGCATCACATGTTAAGAAGGAGTAATAGAATGTTGGCTTCTGAGTACTTCAGCTCAGGACCCGTACTTCATAGACTACGACTTCTAAACAAATCAGAATGAATTAAGCTTCTGACTAAATGAGATACTGTGAGTACATCAATTTTATTTCCGCTGCATTTTATCTCTGATTATGATGTGTTCCAGTTTTTCTCATTATTTTTTTTCAAGAATCTGAGCTTGTTCAACTATTTCTTAATTTTGTATAACCCAATTTTTAATTTGAGACACAAATTTTTTTCTTCAATGTAAAAGATGAAATAGTTGAATTTTATTTTGTTCCAACTAAATATCAATTTGCCGAATTCTTTACATTTTGCCTTTAAGGAAAATTTTTAACATCGGCATATTGAGTTTAAAAGTTTAAATCTTCACAAATTTTATTCTATAAAGTAAAGTTTTACATTTTTTCTTTCTTTTGAATAAAATATGTGTCTAAGATAAATTTTCAAGTTCTTTTGTTTATATTAAAGTTTTTATATGATCAAATTTCAAGTCTTACAAAAGTCGAAAAGTCAGCAACATGTTTGAAACTTTTATTACTGCTTTAAAGTTGTGTGATTCGGAATTTTTATAGTTTACTTTGCTTAGACTTCCAAATTAATCAGAATTATAAGATCAGAATGAAAATATGGACTAAGCACTTAGATGTAGATCCTTGTGTTTGAGATGAATATTAAATTTGTAAAATTCAGAAATCTCTAAGTTTGAAAGTTTGTACCTGTGACCTTTCTGGTTTGGGAAAGTAAGTTCCATGGGATGCTCGTCATCTGGTCCCCTAAGGTCAATTGATCTGGGAGTGATCGAACCCAAATCCTTCAATAGAACCAGATCGAAAGTCATGTTCTACTAGTATGAATGGGTTTAGGATATGTCGACGTAGCCTTTCTGATCTGGGAAAGTAAGTTCCAAGGGGTGCTTGACACCTAGTCCCCTAAGGCCAACTGGTCTGGGAGCGGCTGACCCAAATCCTGCAATAGGGTCAGATAGAAAGTTACGTTTACGGCATGTTCTTTACTTAATAAACTTTTTGATCAAAAGATGCCAAAGTGCACGCGCTTAAAAGATGCCAAAGAGCACACTCATGTCAAGATGCCAATGTGCACAATGCTAAAAGATGCCAATAAGCACACATCTCATGATACTTGGTGATATGTTTGAGTTGCGATAAATCTATAAATTTGTGAAAATCTTAATTTTTGATGGATTAGTGTCAGTACATGCAAAGTTCTCTATAATATTTTTATAATTGCATTTTCTTGAAGCTAATCGAAGATTCGCATGTGATCACACTGAATAAATTGATGGAAGTTTTTGAAACTGAACATGTTTTAACTTGATATGCAATAAAACTTGTTCTTGTATCCAATAACACATGCTTGATTTCAACTGATTGATAAATTTGTGATATTTTACTGAGTAGAATTTTATTTGTTTATTGTTTAAAATTTTATATGTTTAGTTGTTTCAAAATTTACATTCAGTATATTTTTCTTTCTACATTAATATCTGATCATTGTGTTCTCATAAATATATTTTAATGGGTTTATGCATTTTTCTAGGGGTAGTGAACAAAGAGAATATTTTTCAAAGATTATATCTGTTTTTGAGGGGGAGTATCTGATTTTCTTTATATGAATGCTAACTTGAATTGTCACATCTAGTGCATTTGTGTAGGGGGGGTCAAAGAGCTTAAAAAGGTAACATTTTTCTGAGTTTAAGTCACTTTGTGCATTCCGTTGGTCACGCAAACCTTGTTTTGCGTATCCTTCGTGAAACGCAAACCTCGTTTTGCGTATTCAACATGACACGCAAACTTTGCTTTGCGCACCCTTCATGAAACGCAAACCTTGGTTTGCGCATCCTTCATGAAACGCAAACTTTGGTTTGCGCATCCAACATGAAGCGCAAACCTCCCTGTTTTCTCTGTTTCTTTGATTTTACAGATCTTATGCTGTCTCGTCTCCAACATTCACATGACCAAGTTGATCAAGATCATTTAGGTCATGAGGGGGAGAAGTCTAGGAGAAGTTTAAGAGACAAAGAGCTCAAAAGTTTATCTGCTGATCAAGATTCGCTCGCTCAAAGATTCTATTCTCTCAGTCATATCAATTCTTTTGCTGTTTCTGCTCCGAACACTACAGTTCATTCAAGGTCTTTCAAAAGTGGTGTATCGTCTAGAGCTCAAGCAGCAAAGACAACTTAATCTGGAAAAATGCTGAGAAGAAATTTTTCTTTAAAAAGTCAGAAAGCTTCATAAAGTCGCTTTGTTGGTCCATGCTGATTTAGAAGATGAATTTTTGAAGACCAAAGCGCCAATGATTACTAAGGGGGAGATTGTTAAGTCTGATTTTATAGTAATCATTGTATTTATAGGGCTTGGTCAAATACTGTGTTTAGTGTCCTATTTTGTGTTGTATTGACCAAGGGTATTTAAGTCCTTTTGGTCTTTGTGTCTTGTAAGAAACACACGCACAATTTAATACATTCTCTGTTTTGCGCTCCATTGTTTTCTCTCTCTACTTTCTCTCTCTAAAGAATCAGTGATTCTTGGATTCTCAATTGGTATCCACACTTTTTCATAACGAAAAAAGATGCAAAGAAAAGAGCCAATGCTCAAATCAAGTCTCTCTCCTCTCAACTCCAGGATTCTCTATCCCAGCTAAAACAGTTTGATAAACTAAAAGTTGGGTTAGAGGACTTGAAGACTTTAAACTATGTGTTAGCCAAAGAGAAGAACAAGCTTCTAAAGAAACTTCATAAGGAACAAGAAACTGTAAACAAATGGAACACCTCTTCTAAAACCTTGAGAAAATTTTTCAAGATCAAGTTGTTGGTGAAACTTTTGGCTTAGGTTACTGGAAAGAGGATGTTGTGTTTACTCCTTCTGAAAACGTTCCTTCTCCTACTCATAATCTTCCTCTGTCTTCTAAACTACCCTCATATTCTTCTGATTGGAATGATTCTAACTCAGAAGATTCTAACTCGGTTTATTCCATGGATCTTCGTGATTCAAGGAAATTTGGCATATTCATGTCCGCCAAATCTTTCAAGCCTCTTCTAAAAGAATATCAAGACTCAAATGAGTTTGTCAAGCCTGTAAATGATCTTCTTATGTCTTTAAAACTAAAAGAAGTTTCTTCTTCTTCTTCTCATTCTTCTAAAAAGGCTCCTCTCCTCTCTAAAGGAAAATTCGTTGTTGTTGACCTTCCCAACAAAAGAAAGATTACACCTTCTTCAAAAGGTAAATCTCCCATGAACACAACTGACTTCATCCCTAGAGCCTTAAAGATAAAGAAGTCCAAAGGAATCTCTATCAACCCTTCTTCTTCTGAAAAGGGAATCCTTGGACCAGTACCCCATAATCCTCACGTTCCGTACAGCTATCCTATTCCTCCTCACTTATCTAAACCTCTTAAATCTAAACCTCAAGGAAAGGTAAAAGCTTCCTCTCTTGAACCAAAGAAAAGATTCATCTACAGAAAGTGTTACAATTGTGGTGACACTTTTCATCTTGCCAAAGACTGTCCTAAAGACCGTATCGAAATATATAGTCAAACTAACCCTGCTTTCTCTTCTTCTTCTTCTAACCCTAAAGGACCCACCTCAAAACGGGTTCCAAAGGACTAATTTTTTTATGTCTACAGGTCTATGGGCATCATCAAACATGGTATCTTGATAGTGGATGCTCACGACATATGACTGGGAACAAATCTCTTCTTCTAGACTTTGTGAAAGAAAATGGACCAGCCGTAACTTTTGGTGACAACTCTCGTGGTTCCACTAAAGGTTATGGAACTCTTTCTAACGATTCCATTACTTTTAACAAAGTTGCCTATGTGGAGGGTCTAATGCATAATCTTTTGAGCATTAGTCAACTATGTGATTTATGTTACTATGTGATTTTCAGAGAAAATGATTGTCTCATCAATGATAAACGTTTTCACACTGTCCTATCTAGCTTTAGAAAGGACAATGTGTATGTCATCAATATGAGTGTCAAGTCAACTGAAGATGAAAGCATTTGCTTCATTTCTGAAGACTCAGAAAAGAAGAACTTGCTCTGGCATAAACGTCTTTCTCATCTTAACTTTAAGACGTTGAATGCTCTCTATAACAAAGAGCTTGTTGTCGGCTTGCCGAAAATTTCTTTCTCAAAAGAAAAGCTATGTGCTGCTTGTGAGAAAGGCAAACTGACAAAATCTTCTTTCAAGTCAAAACAGTGTTTCTCAATCTCTACTCCTCTCCAGATGTTGCATATGGATCTTTGTGGGCCTGTCAGCACATCCAGCCTAGGTGGAAAAAGGTACATTCTTGTCATTATTGATGAATACACACGTTACACTTGGGTATTCTTTCTCAGGTACAAAAGTGATACACCTGAAGAAATCATCAATTTTATCAAGAAATCTGAAGTTCTCAACGGTCAACTAGTCAGATGTAACACCCTGGATTTTCATTATACATATATCGTTGTAATATTGTGTTTAACCGTTGTCGTTAACAGCCCGTTATGTTTATCGTTCAAGTTTATGGTTTTCAGTGAACATGTGAACTTCCAGTGAGTTTCGTGACTTGCTTGCGACTTGTAGTCGCGGCATAGGTCGCGAAGTCCTCTGTTTGGGTTTTGATTTGAGAGCACGGGCGAGTTATGCCGCGAGTTGAGGTCGCGGCATAACCCGCGAAGGTCCCTGGACGACTTAAGTGGCTTCAGCCACAAACATCTCATTGATGAGATATTTTCTAAATCTCTCAATCTCTAAGCTCTCTCCTCTCTCTCTAAATCGTTTCTCTCTCTCTCTCTAGAGTTTGGTGGTTAATATCTAGTGTTTGATCCGAGGTTTCGGTGTAGAAAGCTTCGTCTTATCAAGAGGGTCGATATATGGTTCTTCGGGTTTTCGTATAAACCTATTGGGTGAGTTCCTACTATCATTTTACACTTTATACATATCAAAAGTTACCTTTTGGAACTCCTATATATCTCAATGGTTTCAGATTTCAGTTTTCTACATATTTGATATAACTTGAGTTTTGGGAGATTTTAGGGTTCCCGATTATTATGTTTACTAAAATGATGGATCTTATCTTAATGAAGTAAAATGATGTTTTACTTGTACATTATGTGGATATATGAAAAGAATGTTTAAGAACTTATTTTAATGATTTTCATTCTTACCAGAAGTTGAACTGGAAATGACATTTTGTTTATAAAATGTGTTTATACCATATGTTTATTTATGGTTGGTCACATATGTTGTTGTGACGAGTCTGTACCATTACTAGCGGATCCCTAGGTTTTGAGTCGACTGTATTGTTGGGATGTCACATTCCCCATTTTGTAGCTATGGATGCATATGATCCTCGGGGGCAACTTGGTACGGTTATGTGAGGCCGGATACTAGCCATGGTTCATAGTGATCCTAGTGAAGGAGTATACATTGGTTTTGCTTGGGGCTAGATCTCACGTTGTAGCACGGACTTATGTGTTCATATCCTTGGATTCCAATTGTTTAGCTCATAACTCGGATTTTTGGCCTACTTTGTGTTACGCCACAATCCTTGGTAAAATGTTTTATCGTTGGTCATTTGATGACTTGTTTATAACGGAAAAGCCCGGTTGTGGCAAAGGTTTCAATTGTAATATTTAAACTCTTTGGAAATATTGTCTTATGATACAAATGTTTATATCTTTGAGTTTTATAAACTGTATGTTCTCACCAGGCTTTAAGTCTGACACTTTTTCTCAAATGATATGTATAACAGGTTTCCCTTAGTGGTGGGATGCACTGGGTTTTGAGAGACGAGTTGGGTCTCGAGGCATTTTTGAGATGACTAAAGTGTGTTGATAGTTGGGCATTGTTAAGTCCCATTCTTTTGATGAATTTTGGGTTGTCAACTGATGTAATCTAGATAGTTATGTTTAGATTAGTTTGTTGATGAATTCTAAATCCGTACAGGTTTTTGTAAAGTCTTAAGGACTGATACACTTTTTGAGAAGTTTATAGCAATACAGATGTCATATTGCCTTATTTTGAAGTTTAAATTTACTCTGAATTTTAGGATGTTACAAGTTGGTATCAGAGCTCTAGTTTAAGTGAACTAGGCATGAATGTAAGATGTCTAGACTTAGACCGAGTATGATAAGAATTGATCCGTGAGATCGGGTAGAGCTTCTAAGATGGGTTAGTCTTAGAGTCAACGGAAAGTACGTTTATCAGGCGTTGTGGCAATCGTGACGAGAACCTTTATGTGTTATATGTTCATAATCTCACTTAGCTAATGTTATTATGAGGATATCGTACGTAAGTGTGCTTGGATTTCTATTTCTATGACGATTGGTAATGTGGTAGTACGTTTCCTTTATGTTTATTCCAACTCTCTCTTATCTCTTTTCCTGTTCTGTGAAGCAGTTTGGCATGGTGAATACGCGTGGTAGACCGCGTACGCGTGTTGATGGTTTGGAAGCGATAGCCTCCACCGCTGGTCAACCGGAGGGAGTTGAGGTTGTTGTGCGACCACCTGTTCAGCAAGGGCTAGGTGGGGGCCAGAGGTCATTCCGCGAGTAGACCTGGCTTCGTCCCACCCAGTCATCAGGGATGCTAGTTCCCCGTCTGAGTTGATGGCCAGCATGATGTTGGCAATGAGGGAAGAGATGGCAAAGCAGCAAGAGTTTCTGCTGAAAGTGATTGAGGACCGCGATGTGAACAATCGGAGGAGTGAGACGGTTGTGGAAAACATTGTAGCGGGTCCTGGAGGCGCTGGTGCAGGGGTCAGGGCTGAGGAGCACGGGATTGTTGGTGCTTCGGGAAATAGGAAAAGTTGTTCCTACAAGTCCTTTCTGGGTTGCGGACCGCCAGAGTTCTCTGGTTCCGACGACCCAATCTTGTGTGTGAAATGGATTCGAGCGGTCGAGCAAGCTTTTGGCTCTTCCGAATGCGGAGATGATCAGAGAGTGCGGTTCGGTACCCAACTGCTGAGGGATATTGCGCTCATTTGGTGGAATGTCATTCAATCCACCCTATCTCCTGCTGTGTTGACTCAGTTATCTTGGACCGAATTCAAGAAAAAGTTGTTAGAAGAGTTCTGCAATGAAAGAACAATGGACCGAATTGAGAAAGAATTCCGGTCTCTGGTAAAGGGAAGCCTGACGGTGAGGGAGTACACCCGTCAGTTCATGGAGAAGCTTGATCTGGTGGGGCACGCTGCCCCAACAGAGAAGGATAAGATGAAGGCCTATCTGAATGGTCTACCCGCGGACATGCAATCTATGGTCCATAATTCTAAAGATTCTAACCTCCGCGAGATGGTTGAAGAAGCTCAGTACATGAAAGAAATGTTTGCAAGGAACAAAGCTGAGAAAGGTGTAGTGGTGGTTGATAAGAGAAAGTGGGAGAGCAATTCTGCTCATCCCAAGAGATCACAACCTTTTGGCGGAAACCGAAACTTCAGCAATCAGCAGGAAGCTAGGTGGTGCCACAAGTGTCGAACTAAGCACCACGGTGACTGTAACACCACTCCTCATACTTGTTATAAGTGTGGGAAGCCTGGTCACACTATCAGAGATTGCCCGGTCAGAGGACTTGTCTGTTATGAGTGCAAGGCACCGGGGCACGTGAAAAGAGATTGCCCGAAGCTTGTGTCGGGTAGCACGCCAGCAAGGAAGGAGAACCCTCCTAGGGTTATGGGACGAGCATTTCAGATGACGGCCGATGAGGCCAAGACATCCGCTGATGTGGTATCGGGTACTTTTCTTATAAACTTTGTACCTGCTCGTATTTTATTCGATACAGGTGCCAGTTTCTCTTTCGTATCTGATTTGTTCTGTCAGAAGATTTCTATGCCCATTACTAGTCTCGAGGTTGCATTAGTAGTAGAGATAGATGATGGTAGTCAAGTTCTGATCCACGATGTTCTGAAGCAGTGTACTCTTAGTATCGAAGGGAGAGAATTCCCGATCGATCTACTGCCGATGTTAATCGGGGGTTTTGATGTTGTGGTTGGCATGGATTGGTTGTCAAACAATCACGCCAAGATCGTATGTTCCAAGAAGTTGATTCGACTTCCCAACCCCTCTGGCGAAGTCATTGTCATCTATGGTGAAAAGAGAAAAGGTGAAGTGGTAATAATCACAATGGCAAAGGCACGCAAGTGCTTAGTAAAAGGATGTTCGTCTTTCCTAGCCTATGTGATCGATGCCAAGTTAGAGAAATCAAAGCTGGAGGATGTGAAGATTGTGCGTGAGTTTCCAGATGTATTTCCGGACGACTTGCCCGGGTTACCACCCGATCGTCAGTTAGAGTTTCGGATTGATCTTGTGCCTGGAGCAGCACCAATTGCTAAAGCTCCTTACCGTTTAGCGCCGTCAGAGATGCAAGAAATGATGGCACAACTCCAAGAGCTTTTAGAGATGGGTTTATAAGACCGAGTTCGTCACCCTGGGGAGCTCCGGTTTTGTTTGTAAAGAAGAAAGATAGCACGATGAGAATGTGCATTGACTATCGTGAGTTGAACAAAGCTACAGTAAAGAACAGATATCCGCTTCCGAGAATAGACGACTTGTTCGATCAACTTCAAGGAGCAGGTTGTTTTTCCAAAATCGACTTACGTTCGGGTTATCACCAAGTGAAGGTGAGTGAAGAAGATGTTCCTAAGACAGCTTTCAGAACGCGTTACGGCCATTACGAATTTCTTGTAATGCCTTTTGGTCTAACGAACGCACCGGCGATATTTATGGACTTGATGAATAGAGTGTGCCGACCATTCCTCGACCAGTCGGTCATTGTATTCATTGATGACATACTCGTGTACTCCAAGAGCGAGTCAGAACACGAACAACATCTACGAGAAGTGCTTGAAGTGTTGAGAAAGGAAAGATTGTACGCCAAGTTTTCCAAGTGTGACTTTTGGCTTAAAGAGGTACAATTTCTGGGTCACGTTGTCACTCGAGACGGAGTGAAAGTGGATCCCTCCAAGATTGAAGCTATGATGAATTGGGAATCTCCCAAGAGTCCGTCAGAGATCCGAAGTTTCTTGGGTCTGGCGGGGTACTACCGGAGATTTATCCAAGACTTTTCGAAAATCGCTTCTTCCTTGACATTTTTGACTCGGAAGAATGTGAAGTTTGAATGGACCGAAACACAAGAGAAGGCGTTTCGAATACTTCAAAAGAAGTTGTGTGAAGCTCCGATTTTGTCGTTACCTGAAGGGTCAGAAGACTTCGTGGTTTATAGCGACGCTTCGAAAATGGGTTTAGGTTGTGTGTTGATGCAACGGGGCAAGGTAATCGATTACGCCTCAAGGCAGCTTAAAATACACGAGGAGAACTATCCTACCCACGATTTGGAGTTAGCAGCGGTGGTGTTCGCCCTGAAGCTTTGGTGACACTATCTCTTTGGCACGAAGTGTACACTCTACACTGATCATAAGAGCCTGAAGTATGTCTTTGATCAGAAAGAGTTGAATATGAGACAACGGTGGTGGCTCGAGTTGCTTAAAGATTACGACTGTGAGTTGCTTTACCAACCTGGTAAGGCAAACGTGGTAGCCGATGCATTAAGTCGGAAGGACTATAGTGGATGTATTCGGGATACCCATTCGAGAATCGAGTTGGTGTCTAGTCTTGTTGAAAAGATCAAAGCATCGCAAGTTGAAGCACTGTTAGAAGATAATCTCAAAGAGGAAGTCATGACAAAACAGCAGTTGCTCTTAACGGAAGATAGCCGTGGGGTAAAACTGTTCAACGGTCGCGTGTGGGTACCCAAGCTTAGGGGTAACCATGATCTGTTGCTTGAAGATGCACACAAGTCCAAGTATTCCATTCATCCGGGAAGTACAAAGATGTACAGAGACTTGAAGCTGCACTATTGGTGGCCGGTAATGAAACTTGACGTGGCGCGTTACGTTGAGTGTTGCGTGACGTGTTCGCAAGTTAAGGCCGAACATCAGCGACCGTATGGGAGTCTTCAGTCTCTAGATATTCCCGAGTGGAAGTGGGAGCATATCACTATAGACTTCGTGACAAAGTTACCTAAAATTCTTCGAGGTCACGATACCATTTGGGTGATAGTTGATAGATTGACAAAGAGCACTCACTTCTTGGCCATGCACGAGACATTACCGATGGACAAACTAGCGAAACTGTACATCGATGAGGTGGTCTCGAGGCACGGCATACCATTGTCAATCGTGTCGGATCGCGATAGTCGGTTCACTTCGAACTTTTGGGATGGGTTTCAGAAAGAGCTTGGTACATGAGTTAAGTTGAGTACGGCTTACCATCCGCAAACCGACGGGCAAAGCGAGAGAACGATCTAGACATTGGAAGACATATTGAGGTCTTGTGTCATCGATTTCGGGGGTAGCTGGGACTCTCACTTACCTTTGGTGGAGTTCACCTACAACAATAGCTACCGCTCGAGTATTGGAATGGCACCTTTTGAAGCATTGTACGGGTGAAAGTGTCGAACTCCCGTGTGTTGGCTTGAAGCGGGAGAAAAGCAGTTCGTCGAACTTGAAATCGTGCAAGAGACGGCCGATAAGGTCAAATGTATTCGTGAAAGATTGAAAGCGGCTCAGGATCGGCAGAAGAGTTATGCCGATAAGAAGAAGCGGCCGATGGAATTCCAAGTGGGCGATCGTGTGTTGCTTAAGGTATCGCCGTGGAAAGGTATTATACGGTTCGGAAAGCGTGGCAAGCTGAGTCCCCGTTTCCTCGAACCTTTCAAAGTGCTCAAACGAGTAGCGTTGCAAGCGTACCAATTGGAACTACCGCCAGACTTGAGCAGAATCCACAACACGTTTCATATTTGTTACCTTCGGAAGTGTTTGGCGGAAGAGGAAAGCGTTATTCTTCTCTCCGAGTTGACAGTAGACGAAGGTAACCGTTGTATAGAAGAGCCTGACGCGATCTTAGAAAGAAAATCTAAGAAGTTGCGTCACAAAGAAGTCACATTGGTCAAGGTGCAGTGGAAGCATCACCGTGGAGCAAATGTGACGTGGGAATCCGAAGAGGATATGAAGCGAAGATATCCTCATCTTTTTGTATAGTTTGGATTTAGGGGACGAAATCATTCCCAAGTTGGGGAGGATTGTAACACCCTGGATTTTCATTATACATATATCGTTGTAATATTGTGTTTAACCGTTGTCGTTAACACCCTGTTATGTCTATCGTTCGAGTTTATGGTTTTCGGTGAACATGTGAACTTCCAGTGAGTTTCGCGACTTGCTCGCAACTTGTAGTCGCGGCATAGGTCGCGAAGTCCTCTGTTTGGGTTTTGATTTGAGAGCACGGGCGAGTTATGCCGCGAGTTGAGGTCGCCGCATAACCCGCGAAGGTCCCTGGCCGACTTAAGTGGCTTCAGCCACAAACATCTCATTGGTGAGATATTTTCTAAATCTCTCAATCTCTAAGCTCTCTCCTCTCTCTCTAAATCGTTTCTCCCTCTCTCTCTAGAGTTTGGTGGTTAATATCTAGTGTTTGATCCGAGGTTTCGGTGTAGAAAGCTTCGTCTTATCAAGAGGGTCGATATCTGGTTCTTCGGGTTTTCGTATAAACCTATTGGGTGAGTTCCTACTATCATTTTAAACTTTATACATATCAAAAGTTACCTTTTGGAACTCTTATATATCTCAATGGTTTCAGATTTCAGTTTTCTACATATTTGATATAACTTGAGTTTTGGGAGATTTTAGGGTTCCCGATCATTATGTTTACTAAAATGATGGATCTTATCTTAATGAAGTAAAATGATGTTTTACTTGTACATTATGTGGATATATGAAAAGAATGTTTAAGAACTCATTTTAATGATTTTCATTCTTACCAGAAGTTGAACTGGAAATGACATTTTGTTTGTAAAATGTGTTTATACCATATGTTTATTTATGGTTGGTCACATATGTTGTTGTGACGAGTATGTACCATTACTAGCGGATCCCTAGGTTTTGAGTCGACTGTATTGTTGGGATGTCACATTCCCCATTTTGTAGCTATGGATGCATATGATCCTCGGGGGCAACTTGGTACGGTTATGTGAGGTCGGATACTAGCCATGGTTCATAGTGATCCTAGTGAAGGAGTATACATTGGTTTTTCTTGGGGCTAGATCTCACGTTGTAGCACGGACTTATGTGTTCGTATTCTTGGATTCCAATTGTTTAGCTCATAACTCGGATTTTTGGCCTACTTTGTGTTACGACACAATCCTTGGTAAAATGTTTTATCGTTGGTCATTTGATGACTTATTTATAACGGAAAAGCCCGGTTGTGGCAAAGGTTTCAATTGTAATATTTAAACTCTTTGGAAATATTGTCTTATGATACAAATGTTTATATCTTTGATCTTTATAAACTGTATGTTCTCACCAGGCTTTAAGTCTGACACTTTTTCTCAAATGATATGTATAACAGGTTTCCCTTAGCGGTGGGATGGACTGGGTTTTGAGAGACGAGTTGGGTCTCGAGGCATTTTTGAGATGACTAAAGTGTGTTGATAGTTGGGCATTGTTAAGTCCCATTCTTTTGATGAATTTTGGGTTGTCAACTGATGTAATCTAGATAGTTATGTTTAGATTAGTTTGTTGATGAATTCTAAATCCGTACAGGTTTTTGTAAAGTCTTAAGGACTGATACACTTTTTGAGAAGTTTATAGCAATACAGATGTCATATTGCCTTATTTTGAAGTTTAAATTTACTCTGAATTTTAGGATGTTATATCAGATCTATCAGAAGTGACAATGGGACCTAATTCAGAAATGCTACCTTGGATTCCTTTCTCTATGACAAAGGTATCTCTCAAAACTTTGCAGCAGTCAGAACTCCACAATAAATTGGTATTGTGGAAAGGAAGAATCGAACACTATGTGAAGCTGCAAGGTCCATGCTAAGCGAATCAAATCTTCCAACCTACTTTTGGGCTGAGGCTGTTAATACAGCTTGTTTCACTCAAAATCGATCTATTATTGTGAAAAGACACAACAAGACTTCCTATGAAGTCTTTTATGGTCGAAAACCAAACATTGGTTTTCTTCATGTTTTCGGCTGTTTTTGTTTTATCTTGAATGATCGAGATCATCTTGGGAAATTTGATCCCAAGGCTGATGAAGGTATATTTGTGGGTTATTCTCTCTCTTCTAAAGCCTACAGAGTATACAACCTAAGGAGAAAATGTATCGATGAGTCAATACATGTGAAGTTCGATGATCACAAGACGTCTTCCTTATCTTGTGATGATACTGAGTTTCATAAATGGATTATTTCTTGTGTTGGAGAAGATTCTCCAAATCTTCTATCTTCAGGACCTCCATATGTTCCATTCTCGGTACCATCTACTTCCCTCCATCATGGTTCGGCAGCACCCTCACCAGCTACCGAACCCACAGCTCCTACCGAATCCATATCACCTACCGAACCCACTTTAAATACTTCTCCTTTTCAACACACTCATCCTATACCCACCGATCCTTCACCTTCATACTCTCCAAACACATTTCCTGCACCTCTTCCCCCAGCTCTAAAATGTACCAAAGATCATCCGATTAATCAAATTATCGGTGATCAGCAAGCAGGTGTCCAAACTAGAAGAGGTGTTGGAAATATTTGTCTCTATGTGAATTTTATCTCTATTGTTGAGCCCAAGAAAATTGAGGAAACTCTAGCAGACTCTTGTTGGGTCACTGCCATGCAAGAAGAGTTGTCTCAATTCAAAAGAAACAAAGTCTGGAGACTTGTGCCTCGACCTTTCGGAAAGACCATTATCGGTACTAAGTGGGTTTTCCGAAATAAAATGGATGAAGTGGGTACTGTTATCCGGAACAAAGCCAGACTTGTTGCTCAAGGATATAGGCAGGAGGAAGGTATCTATTATGATGAAACCTTTGCTCCTGTTGCTAGACTTGAAGCAATAAGAATATTTCTCGCTCATGTTGCTCATAAAAACTTCCGGGTCTTTCAAATGGATGTAAAGAGTGCTTTTCTCAATGGAGAACTTGCTGAAGAAGTTTATGTGAAACAACCTCCTGGTTTTGAAGATCCAGCTCATCCTTATCATGTGTTCAGACTTGATAAGGTTCTCTATGGTCTGAAACAAGCTCCTCGTGCTTGGTATGACACTTTATCTGACTTCCTCCTCTCCAACCGATATACCAGAGGTAAAATTGATAATACTCTTTTTCTCAAGAAAACTAAAGGTAATATCATTCTTGTTTAAATCTATGTGGATGATATCATTTTCGGTGCCACTGATGAAACTCTTTGTCAAGAATTTGCTTCTCTCATGAAAAGTAAATATGAGATGAGTATGATGGGTGAGCTTACTTTCTTTCTTGGCCTTCAAATTAAACATTCTTTTGAAGGTATTTTCATAAATCAAAGTAAATATATTCGTGATCTTTTGAAAAAGTTTGATTTTGAAAATTGCTCTCCCATGAAAACTCCAATGGCACCTCCTCTTAAGATTCATGTTGATTCAGCTGACATGTCAGTTGATATCACAAATTATAGAGGAATGATAGGATATCTTCTTTATCTAACTGCTAGTAGACCTGATATTATGTATGCTACGTGTCTGTGTGCGCGTTATCAAGCCAATCCCAAGGAATCTCACTTGGCGGCTGTGAAACGTATTTTTCGGTACCTAAAAGGTACTATGAATCTGGGTCTTTGGTATCCCAAGGACTCAGGTTTTGATCTAATTGGCTATTCAGATTCTGACTTTGCAGGGTCTAAAGTTGATAGAAAGAGTACAACTGGCAGTTGTCAATTACTAGGTGGAAACTTGGTCAGCTGGTCTAGTAAGAAGCAGAATTCGGTATCTACCTCTACTGTCGAAGCTGAATATGTTGCAGCTGGAGGTTGTTGTGCTCAGATCTTGTGGATGAAAAATCAACTACAAGATTATGACAAGTTCTATTCTCATATACCGATTATATGTGACAATTCCAGTGCCATAACCATTGCCAACAATCCAGTGCTCCACTCCAGATCTAAACATATTGATATTCGGTATCACTTTATAAGAGATCATATCTCTAAGGGTGATATTGAACTTCACTTCATTTCTACAGATCTTCAACTTGCAGACCTCTTTACAAAACCACTGGATGAGGCACGATTCAACTTCCTTGTGGGATCCTTAGGTATGTTAAATTTTTGTTTAAAAAAATCTATCTCTCTTTTACCGAAATTCTTTCGATATTCATCTTGCCGAAGTATCTCTCATACTTCAGTACTTCATGCCTTCGGTATTTCTCTTTTTCGGTATCTCTTGATTACCAACACTTCTCTCATATCGGTAAATATCTTCTTTCGGTATATCGATTACCGAAGTATCTCTCATACTTTGGTACTTCATATATTTGGTATTCCTCTTACGTACCGAATTGTTTCCCTAACACTTTCCCTATTCAGTATCTTTAATACACTTCTTACGGAAATATCTCTCATATGAGGCGCATTGATTTCGCATTGGTAATTTTCGACTCTTTGATCACTGCCATCTCGCCACCATGAACTCACAACGTGGCTCTTCCCCGTTTTATCTCTCTGATCATCAACCACAAGCTCTCTGCTCAACTACGTGCCGATGCAGCACTACCTGAGCCGACGATTAAGTTTGACTTTCCTAATTCTCAAATAAGCAAGCAAACAATTTTTAAGACGATCAAGCCTACCGACGCTACCCTCACCCCAGGTATGATCTCTTTCATCTCCTCTCCCAATCCTATTTGGGGAACACTTTTTGAAAGTGGTGTCGAAGGGGCCCCACTTTCTCAAGGTGCTTCCAAATTGGTGGACCCTTCTCCCCCCCAAAAACTTCCTGAGCCAAATCGGTGGCCACTAAAAAGAAAAAGGCCACCGGTAACGTCGCACTTGCTTCAATGACTTTGCCATCGACCAAACCTTCGGTGGCTATCCCGGTCATTTTACCTTCTCCTTCTCTTAAGCGACGGGGTTCAAAATCCCCTCCTAGGTCTCGTTCTAAGAGGCTTAGGAAACCTTCGGTCGATCCTCACAGTCCATCTACCGATTCTCAAAAATTGGCAGATGTTGAACTTCCCCCTCCTGGGCCACGGGGATCTGCAAAATCCACACCCACCTCCTCCAAATCCTCTCAAAAGGGTTTGGTTGTACAAACGGAGTCCCACTATATCCCTTCTTCTCCTTTTCTTTTGGAGGTTGAAGATGAGTTGGTCTCCTCTCCGGGCCAACATTATGTTTCTTCCTTCTCCCTCAATTCTGTCTTCCCGCAAAAAAAAAAAAAAAAAAAGTCCACTGAATTTATAAGTTCTTTGTGTCTTGTAATTTTTTTGGGTGTCAGTACCATTTTTTTTCTTTGTGTTGGTGTCATCATCAAATAGGGGGAGAAAAATTATTGGGTCACAAATTGATTTGGAGATGACTCTACTACCAACACTTAGAAAGACAATAAGACTTCTCTCAACAAGGGCTCTCTATCCACCAATCGAGCTCTCACCCCAGGTATGTTTTCCTTACTAAATTCTCCCGATCTACAATGGGTTGATGCTCTTGACACTCCGGTATCCAAGGCTCCCTCATATGTAGTAACCCCGATCTACAATGGGTTGATGCTCCGCACTTGCTTCGATGACCATACGACCGAAAGCGGAGGCACTCATCATCTTCCCCTCCCTCTCCTCTCAAGAGGCTGAGGAAGGTTTCAAGGGTCAAGCCAACTACTCCATCCATCGATTCTCCACAATCGGCAGGTGTTGAAATTTTCCCATCCGGGCCCAGGGACTCTGCTAAACCTAAAGCCACCTTCTTTGTATCCTCCCAAAGGAATACAATTGTAAAATTGGGGACCTCTATTATTCCCTTATTAATCTTTTCCTTGGTTGATAAGGATGACTTGGACTCCTCCCCAATCCAAGGTACTTCTTCTCCGCCTCACAGCCTATCACTCGGGATTCTCAGTCCCGATGTTTCTGCACGATCCAATGATGAATCTGCTTTTCCTGAAAGCAAGTTCGGAGGATCCCGAAAATCTCTCTAACTTCTTACTTTCCGACACCGTGAATTAGTTGAGGGGGAGTATGAGTTGAGGGGGAGCTTCTTACCACCCATGCTTAAACTCTGCTAAAACTTATTTTGTGATGGACTGTGTGATCAAACCCACCAGACATTAGTTAAGGGGGAGTATAAATTAAGGGAGAGCAACCACCCACTCAAGTTCAAACAATTCCCGACAATTGTCTTTTGAATATATGTATATATTTTTTTCTTCTCATTCTTTATTCTTTGTATTTATTTATTCGTTTGTATAGCTATACTCATTCTTTTATTCTTTTGTAAATGTCGTTTATACTTAAAAAAAATACAAAAAAATGGTCTATGTGAAAAAGAACCCAAAAGAGTATGAAAAATGGTCAAAATGCATTATTCATTTAATTTCGGTTATATGAGATGTTATCATCAAATAGGGGGAGATTGTTGTGTCATCTAAGATTTAAAGATAACCTCTCCTTAGTCTTTATTGATGTATGAACTTTGTACTTTGAGTTTTGGTTCTTTATAATAGCTTAGTTATGGTTAAACAGATCGGTGAGTCGAAGACAAACCGAAATCAACATGAAGAAAGTCTACTATGCGGATTGAAGATGAACTTCAAAGTGAACTAAGCTTAGTCTGCCGATTTCCTATTCGGCAGATCATCCCTTGTGCCGATTCCCTATTCGGCATACCTTTCCCTTGCTGATTCCCTTGTTCGGCACAACTCTCATCTGCCGAATTCCTTGTTCGGCATCCCTTGCCATTCTTCGGCAGTTTCCCCTTCTACCGACTACTCCTTTATCGGTAAGATCTTTTATGTCAAACCCTCTTGATTTGGCATACTTCCTCATTCCCAATGATCTTCTGACAATGGGAATGGAAGCTTCCTTCTTAGAGAAGATATACACTTGTGTTTGAATTTGATTGAGACGTTTATTTTCTAATAGATCTCAAAAAGATTTTCCCAATAATATTTTATTTAGATATTGTACTTTCATAGTACAAAAGTTACCTTTTGTATTGTGATAAGTCACATCAAATATCTTATAATTTATTGACAATATCTCAACCACCCATGTCTTTATTGTTCCTTGTCCTTTGCACTCATTACATTGGATAGTATATAAAGAATGGAGGTAGCACCTTGCTACTCACGCTTTCAGCTCAAGAATTCTCATTTGCAAGATTTCAAGCAGGTTGATAGTTTTCCTTTTTCTCTCTAAGATTTAGTCTGTGTGTTCTTTAAAGTCTTCTTAGTGTTATATTATTTTTGAGTAGTTCTTAGCTATTCTTTTCCGCAAACAATCTTTATTTCTCTTTGTGTAATTCTTGATATTTTATATCAATAAAAGAATTAAAATTAAGTAAATTTTGAGTATTGTATTCACCCCCCCCCCCTTCTACAATACTTGTTTTGCTATCTCGGGACTAACACAAACCAATTAACCTAAGCGCACAACTCCCCGACAACGACGCCATAAACTTGATGCACGCGTCGTTAAACGCACAACAAGTTTTAAATTTATAAACCTAACTCAAACCTAGTGATAGGGTAAGTAGGGTATCGTTCTTCTCAGGGGGTCAGTGGTTAAATTAACGATCCGTGTTAAAACTGAATTCACATGTGTCACAAAGATTGGCTACCCAATTTATCAATTAAGCTAAAAAATAATCTAACTAAAAACCGAAATCTAATTGTTACAAATAACACTACTTCAAAAGGGTTTGGATTGAGAATTGAATTAAACTACTAAACGATTAAAAATATAAAATTTATGACTAACGAACTAACAGAAAAACAAAATCAACAATCATAGCTAGCAATATCTGTCACATATCGTTCGCCATGAAAAATTGATAGAAATTTAATTTAAAACTCGAATATGAAGATCATCACAATTTATCATTAACCGATTAACAAGATCATTTAAATAAATAAATAAATAAACACAAACTTTCTCGAATAAATCTAATCCAACAATATCAATAATAAACAACTCAAACCTTATTATAAAACCGAACTAAAATTATCAACTACGATTTGCAAAAACATAATGGAAATAAACCTCAAACCTCAATTGCATCTTCATCAAAATCATCACTTCGAACCGTCCATCATCGAACAATCTTTGAATCTTCGATCATTTCCAACCAACCAAACCAATTGTATAAAAAAATACTTAAAAAAAATTAGAAAACGGCAGCCAAAGGCTACTTTCCTCCCCCCCCCTTTGTTATTCTTCTTATTTTCCTTTTTATAAGATAATCTTATGCCCTAATTGCCTTACTTACGCATTGGGCCTGAGAATTGATGCAATTGGGCCGAAGCCTGATCTCTCAATAAAAAATAATAATAAATAGCGCTGCATGTGGGATTCGAACCCATGACCATGGCTAGACAAACCCACACCCTAACCACTCCACCAAAGCTGCATTTTTTATTTAATTATGCACCATTTTTATTTTATCTCTCGTTTCTGGTTCAGCTTTGTTCAGTCAACTTCGGCTCCTGTTTCGGTCCAGATCCACTCCGAATCGCCAAAAACTCAAAACACGAACATTGTAGATCTGTATGTTAGGTTTCCAGATCATCTTTAATCTCTTAAATTGGAGCTTGGACGAGTGAGATACGGACAAAACTCCACAGGCGCGCAAATCTATCAAAAATCCTTGTTTTGTTCTTTTTCGCTTCAAATTGTTCCGAACCTATAAAATATAAAAAATGCATCAATGTAGTTCGGTTTTACCATTTTTATGCATTAATTGAGGGTGATTGGCAAGAAAAGAAAGTGGAATTTAACGACCGATCAAAGTCCATAAGAAGACCAACATAGACCATTACCATTTCCAAATATAAATCATTTCCCAAATGTATAATTTTTCCAAAGTAATAGAAAAGCTACATTGCTCATTATTAATACAAACATAAAATCCAAGTATATCATCTTCCAAAATCCACTTTTACCAAGTAAATCCCCAAAATAGTGTGAAATCCACATATAACTAAGATGACTTCATTTCAAGTATTTTAACCATCAATACATAAGTTTTATCACATTTTATATCACAAATTATGAGGCTCTTTAACATAGCTCAAAATGGTAAAAACCCTAAAATCTCCAAAAATACCCAAGTTAGGTCAAAATGATTCAAATCAAGAAAGTGTAGCAAAGGGGAGATCAAGAGTTCAAAATATAAGTTTTTTTTGTAACTGTGGGTTTCCGAGCCAACTTACGCGCACCGACTAATCCCCGGGCGACCACGAATGGCCCGGAGTCATCGCAGTTGAACCTCCATGGCCACAAGAGCTTTGGCAGCTCAAAATATAAGTTTTGACATGTATAAAGTTTAGAAAAAGGTAGGTTGAACTTACAAATCATGTTTTATTAGAAAAACCTAGAAAACTCTAGATGAAGCTTGAGGTTGAAGATGAAGATGGAGATGGAGATGGTTAGTCCTTGATAGCTAGCTTCTTTTCTTCAACTAGAGGGAGTAATGACACTTCAAGACTTGTGGATTTGTGCAATCAATGCCCCAAAATCACCATAAATGAGTTAGGTTTTAAGGAGAAGTGATGAATAAAAGAAAGTTTAATTTTCGTATTTGACAGCATTTTGCACCATTTGTGCGACATTGCCAGACGACTATGCCATGGCAATGTCGCCTGGCATAGTCGCTGACTTGCCTCAGGCCTCTGTCCACTTTGTGCTACTATGTCAGGTGTGACTATGACATGTCAACACCAAGGCTTCTGATACTCTTAGGGACCGCATGAAATGATTACTAACATAAAACCCACTATTTATAAGATGCTACAAAGTACACGTTGACTTTTACTTATCGAAAATTCCGGGCGACCACGAATGGCCCGGAGTCATCGCAGGTGAACCTCCATGGCCACAAGAGCTTTGGCAGCTCAAAATATAAGTTTTGACATGTATAAAGTTTAGAAAAAGGTAGGTTGAACTCACAAATCATGTTTTATTAGAAAAACCTAGAAAACTCTAGATGAAGCTTGAGGTTGAAGATGAAGATGGAGATGGAGATGGTGAGTCCTTGATAGCTAGCTTATTTTCTTTAACTAGAGGGAGTAATGACACTTCAAGACTTGTGGATTTGTGCAATCAATGCCCCAAAATCACCATAAATGAGTTAGGTTTTAAGGAGAAGAAATGAGAAGTGAGGAATAAAAGAAAGTTTAATTTTCGTATTTGACAGCATTTTGCACCATTTGTGCGACATTGCCAGACGACTATGCCATGGCAATGTCGCCTGGCATAGTCGCTGACTTGCCCGAGGCCTCTGTCCACTTTGTGCTACTATGTCAGGTGTGACTATGACATGTCAACACCAAGGCTTCTGATACTCTTAGGGACCGCATGAAATGATTACTAACATAAAACCCACTATTTATAAGATGCTACAAAATACACGTTGACTTTTACTTATCGAAAATTCCGGGTATTACACATTGTGGAGTTTTATGTAGATTTTTTTGGTGAGTTGGAAATGACGTGCCACGAAAAAAACATAAGAAGTGCGTCATTTTAAAGACCTCCATTGAAGATGCTCTAATTAAACAACAACTAGCTTATAAGTTAGTTTGTCAAGCATAACGTGCTATGTAAATGTTTTAAAAAATGCAAGTCTTTAGATTAATTTATCATTTATTAACTAGAAGCGTACTCGCGCAATGCAGCGAGATACATCACGATTTTAATGTTTCATTTTATTTTTTTGGTGATTTACAGTACGATTTGGATAGTTTTGAGAAAGTGATAATATTTATTTATAAATTTTTTTAATTTAGGCTTAATAATATAATGTTTTTTATATAAAAAAATTAAGTATTTTGTTAGAATTCAATGATTATCTTATATATTTTAATGATATCTAGAAAAAATAACCAATTACATATTTAATAATATAATTAAAACAAAATTATAGTAATATAATATATTAATTAATAGTGATACATGGAAAGGTCTGCATGAAAGGAAGACTCTGCACATACCAAATTGGTGGATGTTAGAAATTTGCAGTAGTAATATGTATCTTGTACTTTGATACTTGTAAATTAAGAGATTTTTAAAATTTTGCATAAAATGATAATACCTTGTATCTAATAATTTGTATTTAAGAATTTTTTATTCGTGCTTTATAATATAGTATAGATATAGATTAAGACAATCATATTTATATACATATCTATATTTGAAACTTTTACGGTGTCAATTGCATCAAACCCAAGTAACACTTGTTATCTATAAGTTTGTAAAGGCTATTTAACAAAATAGAAATCAGTAAAAGTGCATTTTACAATTCTTTTCGAAGATGGATACTTTTAATAGAAAGTTCGGTTTTACGAAATTAGTTTGCACGTACTCGAGTAAAAGGTTTATTCTATCGTCTTACCTTGTCTCCGTTTGTGTCCATTTATGTGTGTCTAAATATAGACCGAACAACGAGACAACATCTTAAATTATCAATTGTTTTATCAAGAAGATTCTTTTATGGTGTAAATTGTTTACATGTTATTTTTTATTTATATACACATTTTTTTAAGTTGACGGTCTTTATAAAACAACCATTATATTCTTTGTAGTAGATGCCATTTCACTGACATTTCATCTTATAGTCTCCATTTTCGAATGGATGTGTCTGTATACTATATACATACCTATTTACATCAAAGTTAGGTTGATAGCCTACCACATGTTAGACTAGTTTGATTTGATTTGAATTTCAAACATTATCCAAATCTCACAAATGATAGTTACATTATGTTAATTTAAAACTTTTTTTAAACCATGGGTATACAAGCAGCTTATACGCATATCGACTAATCCCAGGGGTCCTGAATAACAACCAAGAAAATCCCCAGTGATTTGTAAAACTTGAACCGATAACCTCTGATAAAATTTTCCAACAACACAAGTCTTATTGTCAGTTTAGCTAATCACACAACGTTTTTTTTTTAACTTACAACCATTGTCGTTAGTTTTTTTTTTTTTAATTTTTTGTTTATTTTTCTTTTATGTTGTTGTCACGTGCCTCTCTTATGATTGCTCTCATAGCACGTGAGGTAGACCCTTTAATTTAAAAAATAACATAGTGAAGTTTCAAAATTTTAAACGTTACATGAAATAATATCAATTTGGAAAGTTAATGATTACATTACATATGAAGACAGAATGTACGAAAAGGTTTACTCCCTTCAATTTAGATAAATCACAATAATTGGATCTAATAAATCTCATAACATGTATTTTATTATATAAATTACAATATTTAATTAAATACATAAATTAATTAAATATAAGTTAAGCAAAATAAGTGAATTTGATCCATAGTAAAAAACTTAAATATTATGGTATTGATTTGAAGATGGCTGGATAGATGAAAACATCGTCATATTTTATTTGTTTACATATTCAAACAAATATATTATGGATTTTATGTCCTTCATGTTGTAGCCCAGTGGTAAGGTAACATCCTGGGGGGTCAGTCGATGGTATCCCTGACTACCCAGGTTCGAACCCCGTGGTGAGCATCCTGTGACATCCATGATCATGGGTCTGCCACATAGTGGTACCCTTAATTGGGTTGGGTCGTGATCGACGGGGATTAGTCGGGTGACACCCTTAAGTGGGAGCCCGGATACCCCGGGAACGTGTGTGTTAACTTGCCGTTCAAAAAAAATTATGGATTTTATAAATTAATTTAAAGTTTAAAAAAGTACTAGTCATATACCCGCGCGATGCAGCGGAATGTAAGTAAGGAACGAACAATTAATGCTATTTCCTTATATACATTTCATCAATAATCAACCATGACCTAAGAATCACAACTTATGAAACCTAAACTTATAAAGATATTCAATAATTAATTTATATTACAATTATTGACGAAAAAAATTATAATGATATATTTTATAATAAGAATGAAACGTATTTTACGATTATGTATTTTTAATGTGCTAACGGTGGAAAAAAGTAAAACGTATGGATAGAAAACAAATTAGTTCGTAGATATTAATGATATTTAATAGTAAGGTTAAATTAAAAAAATATTCAATATTGTGCTCGTTTTAAAGATATTGATGAGACGATTATAATGGTATATTTTGTAAAAAGAAGAAACGTATTGTTTATTCCATTCTTGTTCGTATATGATTATTTATGTTAACATGATAGGTATGTAAAATAGAAAATAAGAAAACAAGAGATATAAAATAAATTAAATAACTAATTGTAAGGGTGATATACGTAATATTTAATTGAATTAGAAAGTGAAACATTGGGAAAAAAATTTTGGTTTTCAAAGGTTTGTAAAAAACTGTATTATAATTTTTATAATATAGTAGAGATTACCGTGATTTATTTATAATAAGAATGAAACGTATTTTTAATATATTTTACGATTATGTATTTTTAATGTGCTAACGCTGAAAAAAATAAAATGTATGGATATAAAACAATTTAATTCGTAGATATTCACGATATTTAATAGTACGGTTAAATTAAAAAATATTCAATATTGGGCTCGTTTTGAAGGTATTGACGAGACGATTATAATGGTATAATTTGTAAAAAAAGAAACATATTTTTTCATTGCATTTTTGTTCATATACAATTATGTGTGTTAATATGATAAGGGTGTAAAATGAAAAATGAAAAAATAAGGGATATAAAGTAAATTAAATAATTAATTATAAGAATGATAAATGTAATATTTTTCCAAAAACCGTTTTTTCCAAAAACTACCTTTTTCAATAACTGTAATAGAATTTTAATATATAGTATAGATATAGATAGATATAGATATAGATATAGATTAGTATAAAGTTTGAAATATATTGGGAGAGTTTTTGTATGATGAAAAGCAAAAATGTTTTACGCTTAAAAAGAGGAAAGGAATCCCCTGAAACGCTGGCACACTATAAAACTTCCTCCACCAATCTAACCGCAACCCCCCACTCTCCCCACTATCTTTCTACCTTACACACACACACCAAATCTCTCTGTGCCTGCTGCCTTCATCATCATTACCGTCTTCTTCAATGGAGATTCATATGCGAAGCAGCTTCTCTCTTCTTCTTCTCGCTACCTTCCTTTTAGGTAGTTTATTTATACGATTGTTGATTAATTACTTTGTTTTGATATCTGCTGTTTAATTAGAATAATGTAAAAGCAAACTGTTTGTTTGATCATTAATATTAATGTATCGTCGTTGTTAGCTGCTGATATCAATCGCTTCAGCTTCCTATTTCAGCTACTTTACACATTATCATTGATCATGTTGTCTACTTGTGCAATGGCGTCAATTAATCTAACAAAATTGATGATTTTCCAAGTCTGTTGATGCAAACTACAGGTTCTCGTGCTAGTGTTGTCATATCTTACTTGCACTATGTGCGATCCGCATAATTAGGTCTTTTAACATCATCGTAGCAATTTGATCTATAGATTCGTTAATCATGTGCCTGATTTCTGATATTCACTCTCGTTTTTTATGTTTCTGGTTTGATTTATAGATTCATTGATTCGTGATTTGCAGGAGATGAGGTTTCCGCAACCGTGTTTACATTACAAAACAGCTGTAGCTATACAGTTTGGCCGGGGACGCTTTCCGGCAATAACGGCACCGCCTTAGGCGAAGGAGGATTCTCTTTGTCACCTGGCGCCTCTGTTCAGTTTCCTGCTACGCCTGGCTGGTCCGGCCGGTTTTGGGCCCGAACAGGTTGCAACTTGGACGAATTTGGAAACTGTAAGTGCGAAACAGGTGATTGCGGTAGTATTCTTAAGTGCAACGGCGGTGGTGCACCGCCGGTTTCCTTAGCAGAATTCACCATCGCCGGCGGCATCAGCAATAGCGACAAAGACTTTTACGACGTCAGCCTGGTCGACGGTTACAATGTCGGCATCGGCATAAAGCCAACAGGTGGTACCGGCGATTGCCAGTACGCCGGGTGCGTCGCGGACCTGAACATCAACTGTCCGGCGGAGCTGAGAGTTATGGACGGCAATGGCGTGGTGGTGGCTTGCAAGAGTGCATGCGAGGCATTCAACGTGCCGGAGTTCTGTTGCACGGGGGATCATGCAACTCCGGCGACATGTTCGCCGACGCAATTCTCGGTGATGTTCAAAGCAGCATGCCCGAGTGCATACAGCTATGCATATGATGATGCATCCAGTACGTTCACTTGTTCCGGGTCGGATTATTTGATTACGTTTTGTCCAACAAGCGGGTTTTGAAAGATTAATTACCAAAATTTTGATTTTAAAATGATTGAGATTGATGAATTGGGAGATTGTGTTTTTCTGTCAGATGATGCAACTTTTTGAAACAAGGATCCGATTAGTTTATGAAGGTTCCAGTATGCAATTGGTACTTATAATTATTATTTAATATTGTCTAATTGCTGCATTATTAATTGATTAATAATTAATTTTGTCTTGATTTCAATGATATCATCTGAAACGGCACAATTGTTCATGCAAATTGTTTATTACTCCTTAATAAAAAATAAATAAAAAAAAGATATCCACCGCCCATCATATATCATTATTCATGTAATCTCTTGTTTTTAAGTTGTGGTTTGTCAATGTATCAAAATTTAGCAAAATTTATCTTCACGTTTTATTTTTTATTTTTCAACTCCTTTTCCAACATTGTTCAAATCCCTTTTTACAACATTCCCATTGTAAGCCAATGCACTCACCTATTCCTTGCTTCAGTACCGTTTATCGTCACCACCACCGGAGTCTAATTATATCCTTCTTTCTTTATCATGTATATGAATGTATCCATCATTTGATCAAAGAAGTTATCATAAACTAGCTTCTGAGTTGTCAATATACTTTAGGATTTGAACAAAGTTGAGTCTAACGGCATGAACCATCGGTTTTTATGTAACTAAAGGGAACCCGTCCGTAATACGAGTACATATGAATTTCCAACAAATTTATTAAAAAGGTTACTTTTGATTATCTAGTCAGAAATCCATCACTAGTTTATTATTTTAAGAAATGCAAAACTGTCCATTTTTTATATCTAAATGGGTCATAATCGTTCTTAATTAGTCTTTAATGGATCATAAATGGGACAAAAACAATTTTAGTTAAACTTAATGGGTCTATGGATTATAATGGACTTTAGTGGATCACAACGGACCTTAATAGGCCATATTGGGCATAAGTAGAGCATATTAGATATAATGGACATACATGGATTGTGGTGGACCCACCAATCCTATTACCCATCGTTTTTCAACGAGCATTTACCGACAACAAATCAATCTGTCGGTTACCCGTCACCATGTAACAGAATAAAAATGTTTTGTTCCAAAGTATCATGTCTCATTCATGTCCATCAATCACATTAATACACGTCATCGAAGATATAATATAAACTTGAATTAAATAAAATCAAAAATATATAAAATCTTATGTGTCTTAATTTCATTAGTCGGACAAGAATGAGACATGGGAATTTGTAACAGGAGATTTTTATTCCATGTAACAACCCTGAAACCCAGACCATTGCAAATCCCTCGGTAAATTGCCAATAAAACATGATTTTACATTTTATTTTGAAAAGTATAAATCACTTATGCGACGGAATTGTTCCATTAGTAAAATTTGCCAACCAAGGTAGTACCGACGACGGGTTCTACCAATTTGAAATATGTCGGTAAAGGCATTCGCCGAAAGATTATCGACATATCCTTCCATCGATGGTGTCCTGTCTCTACTCATCCTTCCATCTGGTGGAAATAGCGAATTAAGCACTCACAAGTAGATCCAGATCTTCACCAAAGTACCTTAATGTCGTGGGCCTTCTCAGTTATCAAACGTATCTAGTACATCCTACCTTAAAAGTAAAGTCTAGGGTTGAGTTCCGGTGAGAAGTTGAGTTAACGGTGAGAAGCGTGAGAAGTAGTTATCAACTGTTGGATGAGAAATGGACGCACGTTAAGATGAGATGCACCGAGATAAGATGCGCCAGATCAATTCCCTTCTAAGCCGCAATTCATGGGAGGGCTCGAGATTAAAAGAGATCAACGATTCAGATCCACTTCACACGCTTCTCTCCGTTAACTCAACTTCTCACACGATTCTTCGCTTTAGAAATGATATGATGTACAACTAGGGGTGAGCATAACCAGGTACCCGCCTAAATTTCATGGAACCGGAACCAGGACCGGCGGTTCCTGGAATGAACGAACTGGAACCGGAACCGGAACCACTTACATCGGTTCGCTATATTTTGGAACCAGTTCCGGTTCCGGGTACCCGGTTTCATTTTTTTTTAGTTTTAACGTTTCATACAATAAAAATGTAATTTTAACTTTTTAAATCCAGTGCAAACAACAAAGTACCAACTTAAAGTAATAAATACAACAAATGGTGAAACTAATCCGATAAAAACTAATTATTACATAAACAAATTAGACACTATCAAATCTTGACAACATAACGACTTCCATAACTAGAAAGCGGCCGTATAAAGTGTAATGTTAAATAAGTAATTGTGAAAGTAACCTTAAATGGTAAATTGTTAATGATTTTTTTTAATATATAAAATTATTTGAAAAAAAAACAACGGGTACCCGCCGGGTCCAGTTCTAGGTACGTACCCGGTCCCGGCTGGTACCCAACGGGTAACGGTTCCAAAAAAAATAAGAACCAGAACCGGAACCAGTCTTAATCGGTTCCGTATTTTAGGAATCGGAACCAATCACATTGTTTTTTATTCCGGAACTGGCAGTTCCGAAACGGTTCCGGTTCCAAAGGAGGGTACCCAGTTCCGACTCACCCCTATGTACAACTCAACAAACCCCACCGAATTTCCTTTTTTTTTTTTTTGGTTATTTCCTTTAACAACACACATTGTGTAATTTCTACATACTAGAAAAACTGTGTTGGGTGAACAAATCCCAACCCTAAAGCCAATGCACTTTGTGCTGGCTTTTCCTTTACAATGAACCTAGGAAAAAAAAAGTTGAACTCTTGGGGAGAAAAGGACAAAAAACTGCTCTATAATTTACAGAGGAATTGTTGTTGCTTCAAAACCATGACTCCATCTCACCGGAACCTGTGCATAAACCCTTGTCGCTGAAAAGTGTTTGGTCCGAGCAATCGAGCGATGCACCACACGCCATGTTATACGTTTGACATGCTGAATAACACACTCTTAATCTGTTGTTGCCGTCTTTCTCACACTTTTGTATCGATATCTGTGAAATTTCCACAATATTTAACGATTTACGCAGATTTACCAGCATAAAGACAATGATAGGTGGCAACTTTCCTAGAAAAGATCATCAAAGCAGGGAAAATGAAGGTGGATCCACAATGTCTTCGTGTTGGTTCCCTTTTGCATATCAACTTTGGAAATGATTTCGAGCCAGGGTTTCATCTTTTCTGTCAACAAACCATAAAAAGACCATATTACCCCTGATATGTGCAAGGGTAGATGGTACTTTTTGGGTGTGTTGACCGGAAAGAAATTTTGTACTCAAGATCAAAGTTCTGCAGCCTGTGCAAAGAATCTTTCAAAAGTCCACAGCTTGGAAATGTTCCAACCATTAGATCTCAGGGAAAAAATGGGGCAGTTTCAGTCAGCTTTATGGCAAGGGTTAGATAGTCCTTCTAACTTCTAAGGTGTATTGACCGAAAAGATGGCTATTTCTACCAAAGAGATTGTAATCTTTTCAAAGTTCATAAGCTGGAAAAGGATCAAACCATCAAGAGATTAGATTCAAGGTACAAACGGGCCAATTCAGTCAGTTTTGCATCTTTTTGTCGACATACTGAAAAAAATGCCATCTTACCCTCAATATTTGCAAGGGTAAGATGGTCATTCGTGTGTTAACTAGAAAGACGCACAAACTTGGCTGGAATTGGTGCACTTTGTACTTGAGATCATAGTTTTGGTCCAGTTGAAACCTTCACAAAATATGTAAGCTTGGAAAGATTCCAAACAAAACAATTGCTTTGCATCTGTTCTGTAAATACACGGAAAATGGTCATTCTTACCCTTGATACTTATAAGGGTAACATGGTCATTTCTGTGTACCGACTCATAGCTAAAGATTCTCAAACATGGCTGAAATTTGGCTTTCATACTCTAGTGAACCTTTTTTGCATTTTGTCCAAAAAAAACCTTATGAAAATAATGCAGCTTACCCAACATGCAAGTCGCCTGGCGGCTTTATCACAGTTTCTGCCAATGAACATATTGAGAATCTTTCTAGCACCACTTGGATACAAGCGGTGGTAGTTGGGCATCACCACCACATCCTCCAACTGCCGCAAGATGCTTGATTCACTTGGTGCACAGTGTTGACCGCCAGCATCATTCAGTAAAACATCCTTGCAAGTCGAAAGATTATCAAGAACCAAAGAACTGTTTCGACAGGCGTAGCCGGCATAGTCAGAGCAACGAAATTCACACACCCCATTATCACATACCCCACCATGAAGGCTGCATTGTTCATCACAAACCGCTGCAAACCATCCAAAACAACATCAATCTTACTGTTTTCAGGATTAAACTATCAGGAATACTAATAACTAATAAGTAAATTGGAAATAAATCTTTTTGAAAAGGGAAGCATTGCATTCCTCTGGGACAAGATAAAATAGAAAGTGTTGCTTTATTAGAATGCAGTGTCCACTTTCAAAAGTGCCTACTTTCCTTATGAGATGGAGAAATTCATTACGCCCTCTATTATTAAGGATAAAATTGTCATTAATAATTACTCATTTATAAAACTGTTTGCCTTTTTCATCGCGGACATTCACTTTGGGACGGAAGGAATAATATTTTACATATTCAAAATGAACCACTTATGTTTCCAGTTAAGCATTTGCTTAATCCCTACTTAGGCAATTAAGAGTTCAAAGTTTGTTTGGTGGCCTAGCCCCGTGTAACGTTTTCTAGAACACTCATAATAAGAATCCTAACAACGATCATGGATGTAGACAATTTGCTGAACCAAGTAAATATCATATGATTTTTTCTTTTTTTAATTTCTTACGACTATTATTGTGTGTGCCATTAACATTGCCCTTCGGTGTGCGTTTCTTTCTCTTTGTTAAATAAGACTGAAAGCTTGAACTCACCAGTTGAGCAATCAATCCCAGTGAATCCATCTGAGCATTCACAAATACCGTTCTTGAGACACTTTCCGTGTCCATTACAATTGCTAGGGCAAGATCCTGAAAATGATACATCCATTAAGAATCTTAAGGATGTTATATCAAAATATATATTTTTTGGTAAGCGTGGGTGTCCATTCCGGTTTGAGGGCACCTCAACTAATCCCATGGGGCACTGATGATAACAGCCTTGAGAATCCCCCCAGTGGCCCTGAAGAGACTCGAACTGACGAGACCTATGGGGATGAGCCCCAAGGTCTGACCATTATTTGCCAGTTGAGTTGGTCATTACATCAAATATTTGAGTGAGCAAAAGGGCAAAAAGATCTTACGTTTGCTACAATCATGGCCATCAAACCCAAGAAAACAAATACACTTTCCATCAACACAATCGCCATTCGAATTGCACGAGTTGGGGCACGGCCTGGAGATGAGAAGGGGGTTCACACTACAAAGTTCATGATATGCTGGGCAGATCAGCTCACCTGCAGTTGCAAACAGTATACAACAAAAGCAAAAGCTTGAGAATGTACAAATTAAAAGATGGGGTGAGTAGTAAGGAGGTCATGAAATAGTTGTAAGCGTTACATTCCCACAGAGGGATGTGATTTACATGTTTGAAAAAAGGTTGCTGATAATTCTGTTTGTTGAAGCATGTAAAAATGGTGTGAAAGTTCATTGACGTTTTTATCTATTTTAGCAATAAGCTTCAGGGGCTTTTTCCCAACTTTTTTCCAATTATATCCCTTATATTTTTCCAATTTCTTTTTGAACATATCCTTTTAGGTTATTTTACATCGTCATTATATATAGCTTATCAGCTAGTTTTTACCAAACATGGCTAGCTTATCAGCTAGTTAGCTAAACATAGCCCAAGTCTTCTTGTTTAGGTCACTAAACAAAAAAATGTAGAAGTTCAATGACATGTTTATCAGTTTTGCGTTTTGCCACAAAATTACCATTAAATCCAGGAAACTGAACGGGTCCACCAGCTTCCGGGCACGGTTTCCAAATGCCATCAATAGCAACCTGTAAAAACAACATTGATAATTCTTTTACAATATAAGTTCTCCAACGTGCACTAATTACCATAAAGAAGGTTTACATGAACTTTAACACACCTCCAAAGTCATGTTGATGCACCTATGTTGGTAACACCCATTTCCTTGGGTCATAGAACCCCTAACGAACCCATTTCGTACTAATGAAGAGGCCATACACCTATATAAATGAAATAAAAGTAATTAAATTTAGAATATTATAAAACCCACACGAGCCCAGTATATCCCACTCCCACCAGAGGTGGGGTAAGATGTACGCCAACCTGACCTCTACCTCAAGAATAGAGCATTTGTTTCCGTGAAGACCCCTCGCTTGTGAAAAGTGTGTGAAAGAGATTATGGTATCCTTAAAACAGTTGTATGATTAAATTTCAGTTTTTACCTTGAACTACTTCCACGGACTTCTCCCAACATTCTATCGGGCACCCGTGCACTGTTAGTGTCTATACATGAACCGTCAGAATAAGCTACAAAATAGGTGCAGTAATCAGCCAACGATGATTGACCACCTGCATTGACCAAGAATCAGCAAGTGAACTTTTTTGGATCAAATTGTAACATTCATTTAATTACATCTAAAGATCTAACCTTTGTTAGCCTGAGGAAAATAACGGGCCCACTGAGGAAGGTCCCCACTATAATTTACAATTGGACAGTAACCCTCGGCCTCCCTGTTATATGTACACCCAGAAAATTGTGTCGTGTTACAATGGTATGCCCCTTTCCAGAGGTTGCAAGGGGCGGTAACAAACTCGGTCCCTTGGTTGCGGCCCCAATCAAGACGGTCTGCCATGCTATAATTAGCCTGATACCAACCGCTATCTTCTAGCAAAGCCAGTGTCATTTTTGAAACTACCGATCTTGTATCAACCGAACCGGTCATTATTTCATTCATCAAAAGTCTCTTCTCCCAGTGAGATCCTGATGCACATTTATAGACAGTTATAAAGATTGTGAATTACTGCATTATCTCATGACCCCGTTTTTTTATCTCTTTTTACGAAATGGGAATGGCTTAAAGTTAATAAAGTTTAAATCTTCAATAAAATGTGCGCGAACCTGATGTTCCACGCCCTCCACCATCTTCCAACTCAACACCAGTGAAATTCTCAGAGAATGCCTGACAACAAAGAATTTATAAATGTCATGTTGTTTTTACTTATTTTGCGTTATATCTTCAGAAATCCATCATTTCTAATTTAAAGAATCTTGGCATGGAATACCCCATAATGATAGCGTGAATGCATGACAACACGAGGAAGAACCACACGAGTTACCATCCTCCCAAGCTTTTCATCCATGGTTTGTTTAGTGACCTGAATAAGCAAGAAAATCATGGTTAAAACATTTATAGCATGATAGAGTTTTTTTTTTTAAATATTTTAAATATTGATGCATCAATAAAGAGATGATTTTTGTTTTAATCAGACAGTTTGATCCACAATTGTGCATAGCCTCAAAATCAAGAAAGCTAGTAATGTGGCTATGAGTTCTAAATAATCAGAAGTACAATGGAAAATAATGTAGAGTTACCAATTGACCTTTAGACCAATGACAACGACTACCGAGCCCAAGAACTTTGAACAACGAACAAATAGTTGAATTTCTATCACTTGGAGTAGGGTTCACGCCACTTAAAGTCGGTCTCTACACTTAACTCACATTAACATTTTTAAGGAATGGAAATTTGATTACTATATAACCCCTTATGCTACAAGGGGAACAGGCTAGATAGTTCTTTTAGATTCTTCGACTGATATAATGTTGAAAAAATCGCCTATGAATTAACGGCCAAGAAACAAAAGGCTTTTGAAGTTCAGTCAGATAAATGTATGCAATTGTTAGCAAGTACCACAATAACAGTTACAAGTGCATATTTTACTTTGGGCAAGACCTGTCTCACTTTTATTCATGGTGCTACCCATAATCACAAAAGAGTTTAATCATATATCTAAGAAATTCATGGTTTCTCCTCACGTTTTTTAGTATATAATATTTATATACGGCAAATGTAACAAATAAACTCACACACCCTCCTCACCTTTGGTGAGGTTTGAACCCCTGACCTCCTAGGAGGCCAAAGGCTCCGATACCGCTAGGCCAAAGGCCCTTTGGTTTCCCCTCACATTCTTGGTACATATGACAGCATTATTCATGGAAAATTACAGATATTTCACCGGTTTACCTGACTACGACGTCTTTTTCTCTCATCTCTAAAATGTGTGAAGGCATGAGGATCAAAACCAAGAACGTGAATCACCTGCGAACTCCAAACTTGTCAGAAACCATTTTCAAAGCCTCAAACATTTTCAACTGTTAACACGACGACAATCACACTCACTTCATGTATGAGCGTAGCCGAAAGTAATGTTTCTGCTTCTGCTGTCAAGTGGCGAGGAGCAACATTTACATGTCCTGCAAACAGACAAAATGGATTAAGGAAAATGGAATCCATGTTTCAAACACCCTATAAACAAGACATCATGGGCAAGAAACTAGAAGGATTACCAGCAATTGCACGACCCCATTGATCACGTTCACATGCTACTGCCCATGCCAGGGTGTTGCCTGTTGTGGGTCTTGTAGTCACCAAAAGAACCAAGTCCGCATCAGCAACGCCCTCTAGGAAGATACCAACAAGTAAAGAATCATTATAGACAGTAGAAAATTGATACCAAATCAAACAAACCCAGTATATCCCACCTTAAGGTGGGGTCTGGGCCGTGGGGAGGTAAAATATAAGCAGACCTGACCTCTACCCAAACAGTAGATAGTTGATACCAAACAAAAAGAACTCAAAATATCCCACCTGAAGGCAGGTCTAGGGAGGTAAGATGTATGCAGACCTGACCTCTACTCAAACAATAGCGACTTACCTTCTACGTATTCACGTGGAAGCTGCACACCACCATCTTGTCCGCAAGCAGAGTAACCACTTAACCTCAGGTTTCCTCTTACACGCTCAACAGCCAAAGCTCTTCTAAACCATTCTGCCGTCTGCCCTAGAGCCTGTTCTCCCAAACATACAAAAAAGACGAGTCTAGATTTAACAAGCAAATAAAATAATACACCAGTCTAACAAGTAACAATCTTAGTAAAAAAAACTTCTACATAGCACCAAACACAATACACTTAAACATAATTTACATTTTAAAATAAACAAGAGCTGAAAACGCAAGAAGGAAAATGAGAAACTAGGAGAACCTTTCGAAGGCGACGCCTTTTGTCCTCCCCAGTTATATCATCCAAAGTGCAATTATACCAGCAGTCACCGAAAATTGGAGGATGGTTATGAGGATTACACGAGGGCCTACCCAAATCAGAAGCTGCAGGAGGCTCACCAAGCTGAAGAAAACATAATCATGATGAATTTGGCATGAAGATATAAATGTAAGTAAGCATAGACTATTAGTGTAGACTTGCCTTAACTATATCGCCAACATTCCTACAGTCTCTATCAGGCGAGTGCCCCACAGCATCGTAGTTCAAATAAATTCTTATGGGTAGCTTTGCATCCTTGAGAAAACTCGAAGATTTGGAAGCTTCCAACAATTCTCTTCCCTTGTGGTGAAGATGGGCTGAGGCACCAGACCAATGATAAACCTGTGGTGTGACAGAAAACACCTTGTGTCCAGGTCTCTTCCTCCTCTGTTCAATTATCTGATCATGAATGCATGAATGTGATTGAATACTTTCACCACCCTTTTCCAGTCTTCGTGGCCGTAACTGTCTTTCCCCATATTTTGCTTGACTGATGTCTAAAAATACTAATACTAAAAGGATCTGTAAAGAATGAACAAACCCACAATGATTACTACTATGTAATCAAGTGATTCATCACAACATTTCAATGAACATAAATGATGTTTTCCGCATGAAATTGACTCGCCTAAAACGGATTTATTATCATACACCCATAATATCCCATGTGACATTTACTTAGAAATATCTAAAATCTTTACCAAGTTTTAACATTTATACTGCTTGTATGAATATACTTGTATGCTAATTTCCAGATATTGTAACCCTAATTTCCCAAATAAAGGTGATGAACTTAGCATTGTCAATGACATACAAACCCTAATCTCCTTCTACACAGCCTCCTGATGTTGATATTATGTCAAATTGAATGAAGCATTAGAACCCCATATCAACACACACTGATGTTTTTGATAGAATTTGAAAGCTTCCATTTTTCCAACAAACAAATTTGAAGCAGAGAAGCTTATGGACAGTTATATTCAAGACTCTTAACTTTTTCATATAAAATATGTTGGATGAAATATGAAAATTAACTAAGAACCAACCCTAGTATTTGACCAACAAGAATTCCCAAAATACAAATTGAAAAGAGTAAAAAAGGCATCTGAATTGTAAGAGTTTTATTTTTACCTGGAGAACTAATAGCTCAGTCCACCATTTCCTTGTGGGAAAAACAATGCATCTGGTAATACCAATATTGGTATAACAAATCTTGAACTCCATGAGATGAATTCAATGGACCCGAGAAATGTCATCGGTTCATCAAATCGCCGACGACGACCACTCCGAGATCGGTGAAACCGCCATCAAGAATCCCAAAATTAGTCGCATTATTCACAAAAAGAAGCAATTGGATTTGTGGATGTGAGCTGTTGTTATGATTGTATGGGCAGTAGAAATTGAAATCACAATAATACTGATAAAGGTGAATGACGTTGGATTTTTATGAAGTTGTAAACAGTGGAGTTGTTGTATAAGAAAAAAACCAAATGATTTTCCGACAAAATTAAATGGATATTTGGTGGTGTTCTTCTTCTCATCAGACGAATTAATGTTCTTGTGAGAGAGTGACTGTGAATTCTAGAGAGAGAGAGAGACGAGGAGAGCAGTGGGGGTGAAGAGGAAAATGAGGGAGACACCTAACACCCATATCATATTCAACATTTACTCGTGGAGAACATATTCTTTTCGTTCTTTTTTTCTTTTTTTTTTCTTATTAGTTTTAATTAAAAAATGTGTTAAGTCAAATGTTATATGTGTATAAATCACTGTTCTAAACAACTTGCCGCACAGCCGTCATGACGCGCCATGGCACCAAGGTTTGTGTCTCACGCCAGGTTAAGCCCGTGGCACGCCATGGCTTAATGCGCAGTTTTTGCAATGCAATATTTGGTTTCTTTTTATGTTTTTAATGTCTCATTTGCAGGTTTGTAATATATACATTCTAATTTAACTTGCTTATTACTATTGACTCATTGAGTAACACATCAAAACATATGTTTCTATATATAATATTAAATTTAAAATAGAAATTTGACGCCATAAGTCACGCCTTTAAAACGCCATGGCTTCGCCATGGCTCCTAAGGCTTGAGGCTTGGCCTCGCCGCCACGCCACGTCTCACGTCATTTAGAACCTTGGTATAAATTGAAATTTTGGACCGTTTTTGGTGGTTTAAATGGTTTGAAGGTCCGGCCTATTTTAAAAGATAGTCAAACCGTTCGGTCCGATCTAGGCTGTGGTTTGAATATTTCTTTGAGCGGTCTTGAATGAACCGACCACCAAAAATACACATGTATTAATTGTATTTATTTTTCATGTTGTAGGTTTTACTTTTATTTATGGTCTAGTGAAAATCGTCAAAGACATTATTTTCTTAGTTTTCATTTATAAATTGCAAATTTCTGAAATCCGTCAAAAATCAAATTCAAAATTCCAAATAATCATTCGCCTTGCTCAATAGTTGTACAAAATTTCAACTATTGTTGGTGGATTTTTTTAACTTCTTCATTTGCTCAATGTCTTTTTTGAATTTTAGAGATAGATGTTTTTTTATAATTCGGTATTCAATTTCTTTAATAGTGCTATATCGATAGAAATATCATTTTAGATATATATGTCATTTTTTTAGTTTAAAGTCAATAATAAGCCTAAACCGTCTAAATCAGTTAGACCAGACCGTCTTTTGTGATTCGATTTGACCGGTTTAGTCATTTGCTGCCAAAACGCTCGCTTTGGAAATTTTCTAAAATGTCATAGCGGTTTGGTTTGTGGTTTGAGGGGTTAAACCGTCCAAACCGGACCACGAACACCTCTAATAAAAATTGATAACCAACAAAAGACGCTTTCGCTATCTCAAAACTACACAAAGGACCAAGAATAAGACGAATCAAAAATTAGAATTAAAGATTCGAGTTCTTAACTTCAAGATCAAGATGTATCGCAATGCATTAAAATAGTATACGTCTAATATGTATTTAATCTTTAATTATATTATCGTATTCCAAAACAATTGACGATCATATTTTCCAACCTTCGACATTTCTATTTTATCTTTATTAAAGACATAACTTTAAATATTTTCATAATATTAAAAAAAATAATCATATTATATCTTAATTTCACATATTACAATTTACTAGATAAATAATAGAGTTAATATCATATATCCCATAATAAATCATATTTACCTTTACAAAAGAATATGTGTTAATACATTTTAATATTTTATATTGAAACACTAAAATACAAATATAATCATATCCGTATCTATATTATTTATTTATGATTTAAATGGATATTAAAGATTCATATTAAATAAGGGTTGGTAATATAATCAACCCGGGTTCGAGTCCCACTCGCAGCACTTGTGGCCACTGAGGATAAACTACGCTTTAGCAGCTGGGTCAAAGACCCTAATTGCTAGGGATTAGTTTGAGCCATAGACCCAGGATACCTTTTCCAAAAATAATAAAATATATATATATATATATATATATATATATATATATATATATTAACATGATCATATTTTATGATTGCATGACTATAAGTTATGATCATTTATTGATATCTTTTTGAGATAATGCAAGGGTGGCAACATCATTAACAAAATCAACTTGCTTATTTATATAATTTACTTATTTATTAAATGATCCGTTTGCTTATCATATTCATGTACTTAATTATGCCAACTCATTATAAATCAAAACAACAATAAAATATATTTATTATGTATTAATTAAAATTGATTCCAAATTAAGAGAGAGATATTAGATAATTGAGATTTTTATAATGTACAAATTTTGAACTAAAGTTTCATGTTAACCTCGTATAAAGTATATATAGTGATGCTAACGAATGTAAGGGGGCAAATAAACGTATTCCTAAGCTTAATGCGCGAAAACAATAAGAAATTAGCTCAAGGAGTACTAAAAAATTGTGTCAATACTCAACTTCGTCAGTCTGGTTGAACAGCCTCCCAATGAGAGCGAGCCAAGACTTTGCTTGCTGTTTGTGTTTGGTTTGCAGATTCTGATGAAATCTGATGGAATTGGAATGTCCAATTCCTTTGGCCAAATTCAATTCCCTTGTTTAGTTCATTCTTTTCTATGGGGAATGTGTGAATTCCACCAAATTCCACAAATGAAGGATTTGAACATTCCATCCTAAAACCCAAGGATTTCAATGGAATGGAATCTTATATTTTGATAATTTCAAATTTACTCTTTACTCCAAACTAAACCCTACTAATATTGATTATCAGCAAACACCAACTATCTCTCTCATCTCTATCTCCCTCTCTCTCCTCTCGCTATCTCTCTCTCCTCCCTCTCTCTCTTCCCTCTCTCTCCTCTCTATTTCTCTCCTCTCTCTATCTCTCTCTCTCCTCTCTCTCACCTCCTCTCTCTCCTCCCTCTCTCTTTCCTCTCTCTTTATCTCTCCTCTCTCTTTCTCTTCCCTCTCTCTTTATCTCTCCTCTCTCTCTCCTCCACTCTATCATCTCTCTCCCTCTCTCCTACACTCTTTCCTATCTCTCTCCTCTCTCTCTCTCTTCCCTTTCTCTCCTTTCTCTATCTCTCTCTCCTCTCTCTCCTCCACTCTCTCCTCTCTCTCCTCTCTCTCTCCTCTCTCTCTCCCTCTATCCTCTATCTCTCCACTCTCTCCTATCTCTCTCCTCTCTCTCTCCTCTCTCTCTTCCCTTTCTCTCCTTTCTCTCCTCTCTCTCCTCCACTCTCTTCTCTCTCTCTCTCCCTCTATCCTCTATCTCTCCTCCACTCTCTCCTCTCTCCCTCTCCCTCTCCCTCTATCCTCTATCTCTCCACTCTCTCCTATCTCTCTCCTCTCTCTCTCTCTCTTCCCTTTCTCTCCTCTCTCTATCTCTCTCTCCTCCACTCTCTCCTCTCTCTCTCCCTCTATCCTCTATCTCTTCTCCCCTCTCTCCTCTCTCTCCTCTCTCTCTCTCCCTCTATCCTCTATCTCTCCTCTCTCTCTCCTCCACACTCTCTCTCTCCCTCTCTCCTCTCTCTCCTCCTCTCCTCTCTCTCCTCTCTCTCTCCCTCTCCCTCTCTCTCGGCATCATTCATGTGCTAAAATAATAAAAACAATTTTTGTTAAAAATTAAACTATTTAATGACTATTTTATTAAAGTAATTTTTGTTTAAAAAATTAAAATAATCAAAAAGGGTATTTTGGTCATTTACCAAAATTCCATTCCAATTCCGAAGCTACAATCTGTGAACCAAACAGAAAAATTCCAATTCATTTAACAGATTCCATTCCAATTCTGTCAACCAAACAGGTGGTCAAACCTGACAACATTCCATTCCAATTCCATCAAATTCAAATTCCTTTGACAGATTCCATTCCATCCAAAAACATTATGCGAACCAAACGCCCCCTAAGTGTTTCCCTCCAGTTTTATAATTAATAGAAGTATTTTCAAATATTAATGTTAAATTATAAATTAATAAACTTGTCATCCTCCAAAAAAAGTTATAATTTATGATTTTTTTTTGGTTAACTATGGGTATCCAAGTCAACTTGTGTGCACTTCGACTAGTTTCATGAGACCTTGGAGAACAACCAAGAAATCGACAGTGTTTATTAAATCGTTACCACTACCTACACCCATTTCATCGGTGACATCACTAATACCATATCACAATTGTATGTGTGCATCTTGTATAAGCATTCATGTAACAACCGTCAACTCCAATTCCTTTAAGTGGTGGTTGAAATTGGAGAAAACAAACTTAAGGGCCTTTTTGGGATTTACCTAGAAGTTATATAATAGGAAGAAAACCCTAAAAACTCTCCTACTCCTTAATTGTGTGGATTACGGCGTCTGGGAAGAAGAGAAATGAGAAAATTGAAGTTTCACTGAAATTGAGATTGGGGAGGAGTGATCGAGAAATCAAGCTAGTCATCCATCCTTAAGGGTAAGCAATCTAATCTCTTCTTAAAATATTAAAGGTAGGAGACATGATGAAGGATTTTCTTTAATGTTCATCCTTATTTTGGTAGATTTCAAAGTTTAAGCTATTGTTGGGTTTAATCTTTTGTTAAAGGATAAAACTCTATATTCTAATGTTTTGGTCAGTCTTCGTGTGAGTTTAAGAGATGGGAAAAGGAAGAAAAATCTTGGCTTATCTTGTGGTTTACTGAGATATTCGTTAATCACCCGAAATCCCTATCGAGGGGTCACGAAACCCGGGCCTAAAAGTGTTACCTGGGGGCGGACCAACCTGGGACCTAACCCGGGAGTGTTATCAAACCGGAACCTCACCCGGGATTGTCGCCCAATCCGGGAGTGGTACCGGGTTTCCCACCCGGATGTTTCCTAAACCCGAATCCCATGCGGGGATGGGGAATCCTCCACCCGGATGCCACGCCGGCACTGAGAGTCCCAAACCTGGGTCTACCGGGGGGTAGAGTAACCCGGGTGCACCGGGGTCCGATTTATGGGCCGAGAGTTGTAGTCTGGATCTCAACCCAGTATGACTAAAAACCGGATCCCAAACCAGTTGTACCTGAGGTTGGACTCTTAATGCGGATGTCGGGAAGTTTTAAGGTTTTTGGGAGATTTATCCGGGGTTTTTGCTTAAACCAAAATTCTAACCCAGGGCTTATCTATGCAGTACCAACTTGTAGGCACTCCGTCTCTTTGAAGTAATTTTGGTATGCGTGTGACCGGTTTCCCATTAAGAATGTGAGTTCCTTTGTCCGAATCTTTTATAAACTGGAAATGGAGTATACCATGATCATTTCTACCATGTTTTCCCTAATTTAGTATAATATTTTGGAACTGTGAAGTATTTAACTTGATTTTAGCATCGTGCATATATTTCCCATGTGTTATCATGTTTGTAAAAGTTTGTTATACCGTAAGGATTGTGTGCCATGGCTTATTGGAAACCATTGGGGATGGCTGAACTGTGTGGTCGGAATTCGTTTCCTGTGCACACGGAGACGACATCTACTAGGGGGCCGAATGGGGATCTACTGGGGGCCCCGAGTGTGGTTATTCTATAAATATTCGGGAACCGATTCCGGATGCAGAATTGTTCACTATTATGCGATGATTGGTATTTGTTAAATCAAACGTTGCCAATTTGATTTCTTAAATTATTCTAAACTACCCGAGGGTGGGAATTCACTAGACCTTCTGGTCTAACCCTCGCTTTCAAACTTCTTAAAACTCATTTTCAGGTAAGGGAGTCGTTGGTGCTTCGTCAAAGGGAAAGGAGAAATGTTGAGAGCTAGGGAGTCGAAGGAGTCGGTTTAGAAGCGGTGTTAGATGTGGATCCTTAGTTATCTCGGTTGTGATAGAACTCTTTTATTTCTGAGGTTGTGTTTATTCTTTCGTTTGTACTGTATTGGGACCCGTTTTGGGATTTAACTTTATGTCATGATATTGCTTGTTGGGTCTTTACAATTGGTATCAGAGCCAGGTTTGAGGGATTTAGGTGACCGTTTGGGCATAAACTTAAACTGTAGGATTAGGGACACAGCCGAGAAATAGGATGTCCTAAGAATTACCGTTTTAGGGACGCTTGTAGTGGGAGATGAGAACTAACATGTAAGGTAAATTTTGAATTACATCTGGCCAATGTAATTGCGGATTTACAGGTACATGTATGTGCTTAGTTGTCCTGTTATGTTGATTTGTTGGACTAAATATTGTCTTGTGTCATTTCAAGAGTCATCATATCTGAGCGAACACTGAGGAGCAGGTCGGTGCCGGTAGAGGAGGAAATTCCGACTAATGAGGTACTTTTTGATGGACCAGTAAACCCAAGTGGGCAAGTTGTAGCCCGGGGAAGGGGTCGGGTTCGTGGACGTGGTCGAGGAAGGGTACCTTGAAGGGCTACGACCCAAGTTGAAGAAACCAACACCGGGAATCGAGGTCGATCCAAGACTCGTGTCTCTCGCAAGGCGAGGAGTGTTTGAATACCAGCGGAAAGAGAGGTCTCGCAGCAAAAGAGTTCTGCAACTGGGAGGGGACGTGGACCAGCGAGAGGTCGTGGTCGGGGTTGAGCTCAGGCCTTCGTGACACGAGAGACCTTTACCATTGAAATGGGAAAACTCCAAGAAACTATGCAAGCCTTGTTAGCACACCAAAAGAAGGCGACAATGGGGAGCAAGAACAATAGAGAGAGTAAGGAAGGTATAGAAATGTCTATCCCACCTATAACCAAAGTGGATGGTCATTCTCCATCAACGACTTTAGTGGTAAACGAAGCGGCTGCCAAGGGATGTAACTACAAGGCGTTCACCGCATGCAAGCCTCCTACGTTTAAAGGAGAATGTGATCCAGTCTTAGCAATGAAGTGGATCAAGGAGATGGAACTTGTGTTTGACACTAGTAAATGTGCTGAGGGAGATAAAGTGATATACGCATTGTCTATGCTAAAGTCAGAAGCTGTCATGTGATGGGATGTTGAAACGGGCGGGCAAGGATCGGTGGCAACTAAGAATATGTCTTGGGGGAGTATTTTTTGGGAAGTTTAAGGCGCAATTCTGCCCTCTGGCGGCAGTCAAAAAGGTGGAAGGAGGGTTTTTGGGCTTGGAGCAGAAGGAAATGACGGTGCGGGAATACACTTATAAGTTTATCGAAAAATCTCGCTTTGTAGAAGTATATGTATCGAATGAAGAAAGACGGGTGGAACTGTACATTTATGGACTGAAAAGTAGTATTCGAGAGTTGGTATCGACAAGGAACCCTACTACCTTCTTAGTGGTCATCAATGCGACCGAGATGACAGAAAAGGAAAAGAACTGTCAAGTGATGGAGAGATTTGCGGACAAGAGGAAGTGGGATGGATCGGGATTGGATGCAAGGAAAGGGAAGGCGTTCAGGACAGAGTCGCGGGGAGGTCGTGGAGTTGGGGATAAGCCTTGTGGGAAGTGTCGACGTGTACATTGGGGAGAATGTGGGACGGAGACAAGGACATGCTTTCAATGTGGAATGTCAGGGCATATGTCGAGAGATTGCTCGAGCAAGAGGACTTGTTACCAATGTGGGTCACCTGACCACTTGCGATCTGACTGACCAGATTTATAATTCTCATTCTATAATAAGATAAGAGTAGTAAAGAAAAAGGATCGAATACTTAAAAGTGTATTTGATTAAGCGTTTTGAAAACAAAGGCTTAGACTCTTTTCATAGGTCTACAACCCACTTCACATTTTGTTGTTCAACCTATGGACATGTTTTCTTTTAAAAATTATAAAATAATCAAAACTCTTAATATATTAATATTTTGTACTTAGTGTTTCATAAATGTTGTACTCTTGAAATTTATGAGTTTTATATAAATATCCTATAAAATGCTAGTATACAGATATATTAACTATTAATATTAACTACGAAGATGCAGTCTTATAATAATTATATATTTTTTAAGCAAAAAATATAAAGGGTGTGGCACGGTAAAAACCTCTCACATGCAATGTAAGCATTTAACCATTTCAACTACATCATCATCAAGTTGAAATACACCAAACCACGTTACTTTCACGTAAAACTTTCTCCCTTATGAAAGACTGAAATAACATATAACATAAATTAATAACAACTAATTACGTCCAAAACTTATTTTTATTATACAACAATAAATGATCCAATAATTGATTGTTACATTTTAATATGACATGCCACAATTTGTTTCTTTTCTTCAAATCCTTATAATAAAATTATGTACAACTATAAGCTAATACTGGTTTTCTAAAAAGGTATATAAAAAACAACAATATATATATATATATATATATATATAGAAGCGTACTCACGCAATGCAGCGAGATACATCACGATTTTAATGTTTTATTTTATTTTTTGTTTTTTTATCGATTTACAGTACGATTTTGGATGGTTTTGAGAAAGTGATAATTTTTTTTATAAATTTGTTTAATTTAGGCTTAATAATATAATGTTTTTTAATATAAAAAAAATAAGTATTTTGTTAGATGTCAATTATTATCTTATATATTTTAATGATATCTAAAAAAAATAGCCGATTACATATTTAATAATATAATTAAAACAAATTTATAGTAATATAATATATTAATTAATAGTGATACATGAAAATGTCTGTATAAAAGGAAGACTCTGCACATACCAAATTGGTGGGTATTAGAAGTTTGCAGTAGTAATTTGTATCTTGTGTTTTGATACTTGTAAATTAAGAGATTTTTAAAATCTTGCATAAAATGATAGTACCTTATGCCTAATAATTTGTATCTAAGAGTTTTTTATTTGTGTTTTATAATATAACTAGAAGTGTACTCACGCAATGCAGCTAGATACATCACGATTTTAATGTTTCATTTTATTTTCTGTTTTTTGTCGATTTACATTACGATTTTGGATGGTTGTGAGAGAGTGATAATGATTTTTTTATATAAATTTGTTTAATTTAGACTTAATAATATAATGTAATTTATTTTGGTTTAATAATATAATTTTTTTTATAAAATATTCTGTAAGATTTTTTAATTATATTTTAGATTTTTTATATCTAAAATATGCTGAGAGTTATTTTAGGGGAGTTAAAATGGTTAGAGATAATGATTGAAAATTAATGAATAGCATTAAATGTAGTACATACAGATTTTATGGTTGTTTTTTAAGTAATTAGCATTAAATAGCGGTACATTAAGATTTAAGACTTGTTTTTAAGAGTTTTTTTGGTCATCTTTATAATATAGTATAGATAGATATAAATATACATGTATGTATATATATGTGTGTGACAAAAAAGCAAGATGCATATAACAAGGATAGATTTTCTGTTACTTGGCAATGAAAAGGGAGATGGTAGATATGATAGAATAAGACATTTGGGGACATTTGACATGTGAGAGTGAGAGAGATGAGGCATATATTTTAACCATACATGTGTTGATTTTTAGAAAATGACTTATTTAAATAATATGAATATAGTAAAAGAATAAAAGTTGATAACTATGATAAAAAATATGTAAATATGTATCGTATACATATCAAATTATTAACAAATGAATAGTAATTTTATTAAATAAGATTGATATTCAAAATAAAACGAATATAATTATTAAAGAATGTATGAAGTATTTTTCTATCTAAAAGTTTCATTTCTCTTTTTGTCATTGTCGGTTTAATTTTTGATTTATTTGTTGGATTTATGTGTAGGCGTACTCTGTTTTACGAGATGGACAAGTCCCAAAACTGACAACCAATGGTGCACATCCCAACAACTCAAATATGGAACAAAATATAATTCCAAGTGTGTTCAACTATGTACACGTCATGACCAACACACAAGTACTAGTAATCACAAATGCAATAGAAAGTACTAATTAACATCAACATGTAATGTGGTTCCACTGTCAGTGTGATAATGTACATTCACGGGGAGAGACGGATGTCTAGATATTGATATTAAAACGGGGATTACAAATGAGTTTTTTAGGTTATAATAGTTCACCTATAATCTATTCAAGAAATTTTCAAATTGTTCTCTTAAACGATGGAAATAAATGTGGGAAAGAATAAGCGAATAATAAATGACCAAGGTTACAATTAATATGCATATGTTTCTTGTATGCACACCAAGTCGCTCATGGTACTTGCCTCGGTCTTCTTATGCAACAAAGAGAGTTGTACACAACTTGCATACACAAGTGGCCACCACTTGCCAAACGACTTATAAGTCATGCAAACAAGTTACCTAGACATAGGTGACTTGCATGCACGACTCTCTGCTTATTAAGGTTTCATGGTCATGTACTGTCTATTTCATATCTATTGTAAAGCAATCTATTGTAAAGCAACCTGGAAGTCACTTATAACCGGTGTTCACTAGGTGTTGTGTATTAATAATGCTTCACATTGATACCAAGACACATGATGCTAAATGCCGGAAACAAGTAATTCTCGGATAAGATATATACGCAACCCAAGACGTAGGGTGCTAATGAGATTTTGTATGGCCATCATCAGTCATTACCAGAGTCAAACTCAAAATGACATACCTTAAATATCAAAAATCATCAATGATCAAGATAAACTTTGTGATCCTTTGCATGCACAACAAACTATAGTGTAACACCCTCAAATTTGGAAAGAGCAACTAATTTAAAATTTTCGATAATATTTCCAATTATAAATAAAATCTCTTACGGCAAGACTATACTTGCAATACGATTCTAAAATCAACCATCAACACGATGAACAGAGTCTTACATAATGATTAATTAAAGGTCGAGTGTTACTAAACCCAAATACAAGTTGCTATTCCCAAGATACATGCGGAAGACTTCACTAAGATATTCACTTCTCGAGCACAACTAGCACTCCTCTCTTCACGGTGTCACTAGAACTATTCTCAACCGGAACCTGTTGCACATGCCGACAAATAAAAAGGTTAGGCTAACGCCTAGTGAGTTCAAGAGTTTTCATCATGGTTATAAATATCGTTAAACGGAAATAATGCAACTTAAATCATGATCTTTCAAAGTGGTTTACTTTAAATATGAAAACGACATGTTTTCCAATAACACACATTTTTAAAGATGGATGTCTCAATGCAAGGCATTCTTTCATGAAGTGGTGCGACCCAAAACTCAGTCAAAATGTGAATAATGGTAAATGCTCAAATATTGAAATTTGATTAAAACTTTAATAACCAAACGAACGAAAATAAGAGTAAACTCAAGCCTAAAAAATTATAACATATAGAGAACACCCCAAACTCAAAACGTTACCGAAAAAAAGGATAAAACTAAATACCCAAACAACACTTTTCGGTGACGGGGAGACCCGTTTCCAATGGTTAGTGGCGGAATACAAAAGTAGGCCACTTCCCAAGTTATTGAGCTCACCATTCTAGGACCCATGGCCACGAGCTCGCCGACTCGTACTAAGATGTGGATGAGGGCACCCGAGGATCCTAATCATGCTCATTCACTAGGATTACATTTACGGCCCATGGCTAGTATTCGGCTCCACATAACCGTACCAAGTTGCCCCCGAGGACCCAATGTCTCAACTAACTACAAATGGGAAATACTATCCCATAAAAACAAACTCAGAAATTACATCACAGGGTCAATGGCAACATGAGGCCCTCGATGACCCTATAACTAATACTGGTCCCAACATGAAATAATAACCCCTTTTTAAAAATATTAAAGACCGACTCATATGCCTATGGATCCATTACATTACATGACTCCAATTGAACGACCAAAGCACTCAAAATATGTAATTCTCAAATGACACGTAATAAACTCCATCATACTTAAAACTCCACAACGGGCTATTAAACCGGACAAATGTCCTCAAGACTCATCTTAGTCAAAACGAGCCAAAGGCTAAAGAATTTACTTAAATCTCCAATGAAAGCCGGTGTAAATATTAAAACACGTTTGACCAACGGTTATGCAAACACAACGACCAAAAGTATGATTAACTCAAAACTCCTCATTGGTTGAGGCAAACCATTTTCCAAATGAACTCATACCCTTATATTTCCAAAATGCTTCATAACACAATAATATGAATTTTCCAAACAGTTTATGAGATCAAATACACAAAAATGACATTTACTTCAAATGAACTCCATTTATATATAAAATCATCAAAGAAACATATCAACATGATTTATTTACCAAAATGTTCAAAAATCCCAAATGTGGGTGTTTCACAAAATTTATAAAACCAAATAATCCAAATGAGTAAAACTCTTCAAATATCCCAACTTTTAATAAAAATCATATAAACACATAATCACTTTAAAATGGACATTTTTGGCATGTACAACGTTTTCACAAATCAACTTGAACTCACCTTGCTAGATTTAGGCTAAATCTAGATTTTACCCCAACTTGAGCTTCCTTGACGAAACTTGAATCCACAAGCAAATCCTTCCAAAAACCTAGATTACAAGTTTCCAACCATAAACATTCATATTCAACCATTTAGAATCGATCCCCAAACATTTTATATCAAAATCTCCATTTTGGCCAAAACCTTAGTTTTGACCTACTTTCTCCAAAATCCTCCAAACCGAAATTTGGGAAACATAAACACTAGGAAGTCATCAATGGAGCATTTATAACTTATAACAAAGTTTAGAAACTAGGAGGATGAACTTACCACTTAGGTTTTGATGAAAACCTAGAAAACACCAAATTCCTTGAAGATGGAGGTGATGATGATGAGCTCTTGACCTTTGCTTCCAATACACCACCAAATACTCTTTAATCTTCCCCAAAACTAACAATATAACCTTGAAAAGCTTTCAAAACTGAAACCATAGCATTTTGAATCGCCCAAAAAGGAGTAGAAATGAGCAAGATATGACCAAATGAGGAAAATCCCGATTTTATGCACTGTGAGATTGGCGCGACCCTGACATGCTACAATGCCATATGTCACTGTAGCGGGAACTATCACACGAGATGTACCGAGGTCCATTTGCCTCGTGCGACCCTGCCATGCTACAGTGCCATCTGTCATTGTAGCGGATACTGTCGCCCGGGATGTACCGAGGTTTTTTTTTTTACCGTTCTTCGACCGCTTTCTCGACGGATTTCCTGACTATTACCCGACCGTTTTCCTGGATGTTCCTCAACCGTTCTCCCAACCATTCTCCCGGACATTCCTCGACTATTCTCTCAGAACATTTGATGCTATTATGCTAGTTATTCTGCCATTGTCATAATTACATGACACATTCGTTGGGACGACCAACCACTTGGTAATCGCAGTTGCTATTGTGAAATATGTCACAACTGCATGACACTATAACTAGGACTACCACACTTTCAGTACCATTGGTGCTATTGTGACAAATGTCACAACCACATGTCACTATAGCCGAGACGACCATACTCTTAGTACCATTGGTGTTATTGTGACAAATGTCACAACCACATGGCACAATAGCCGAGACGACCATACTATTAGTACCATTGGTGCTATTGTGACATGTGTCACAACCACATGGCACTACATCCATACTTTATATGTGGTTCTTCCTTTACCTATTCATCCACTTCAACATTTTTCCTCAATTGGGATAGAAATTCAGGGTGTTACATATAGCTCCCTCCAAAATGCCTTCAAGACAATAATGTACACTTGAGCAGTATGATCTTAAAGTAATTCTAAACCTTTTAACGTTTAACATAAACATATACGTTGCATTATCATTCGTATTAATCTTCACTAGTGATATCAACTTTCTTCATGTTTCACAACCAAAATAAGCCTCCTGAATGTCTATGTGTTTCATTATTGAGTTAATAATCAAGTTCTCAACAGGAATTCAACATGAGGTTGCTCATCTCTTAGAAGAAAAGATAAGTTCAGGTTTGGATCCTGACTTGCCAAGTTGAAAAGGCTCATGTTTTGTTGTTTGTTACTATATTGGCTTAGTATGACTTGAAGTCTTAATTTGACATGCATAAAACTCACTTCATATGTCTTGCACATATAAATAAAGTTTAATATATGAATGAAATATAACAAATAATTTATTCTCAATAGAATATGTATTAAACATCTGTAACGACCGTTATCTCTATGTACTTTTAAATGAGTTAAATGGGGTCAAAAGGGAGAAATAAGAAAATATGGGGGCTATTTTGTAAATTTTAGGCATTAAGAACCTAAAAACCTAATCTGATTATCATTTTCTCAGTCTCGGAATTGTGTGTGTGTGCGGCGCTCAAAGTAGAGAGGGTGAGGAAATTTTATCTTGGGATTTGTGAAGCATTGAAGATTTGCTCTTGAAGCTCTTAAGTAAACAGTGTGGGAATCCATCTTGAAGAGGTAAGCTATCTAATCCTTTCTTTGATTTATAAAATTTATGGATTCTTTATAAAATCCTTTTTTAGCTGAACATTGAAATGGTTAGGTTTATAAAATGGATTTGAGGATTTTGGGATGTGATTTAGGTGAAGATCATGGATTTAGTATCGGTAGAAAAAAAAATACTTTTCTCTATTTGTGGGTAAATCGATTTCCAGTAATGGAATAGAGGAATTATGGGTTTGATTTCACCTGAGTAGTCATCTCTTAAATCTAGCCTTAGATCGGGGTCTGTTCATGTCTGTATATTGTGTGCTCTGTCCGTTTGGTAATAGAAATAGAAAGGGAATAATAAAGTCCCATCTAGTGAGGATTGAGATTCGGCAACCCTTGTGGTCGAACCTGTATCTCGATCGCCGCTGTTCTGTCCAGAGAAGAAAACGACACCCGGGCTCTCCCAAGACTTGGGACTAGCCTCGAGCCAGGCGTGGCAAGACCCGGGTTAGGCATTGAGTCGGGCATGGTGCCACTCGAAACCCGCATTGAGCAGGGTGTGAAGGGTTGCTCGGAACCCGCATCGAGCCGGGCATGGACGCCGCTCGAGACCCGCATCGAGTCGGGCATGGGGCGCCATCAGGGAATGAGGAACAAGCCGCCTTCAAGCGGGCCGAGGCCCAACCAAGTGTGGGTGTGGGAAATTTCCTCTTTAGTCCCAATTATTTAGTCAAGTGAAAAATCATTAATTTTGTCGATTGAGGGGATTAGCTTTCGGGACTGTTAGTAGGAAATTTTTTTGTTGTGTTTAACTTTGGGCTCACAATAAAATAATGTAGGAGCTCGATTCTTTAGGGAATTATTCCGTGTGGGTGTTCCGAGTTTCAACCTGTCAGGTGAGTTATAATTAATGGAATAGAGGAATTATGGGTTTGATTTCACCTGAGTAGTCATCTCTTAAATCTAGCCTTAGATTGGGGTATGTTCATGTCTGTATATTGTGTGCTCTGTCCGTTTGGTAATAGAAATAGAAAGGGAAGAATAAAGTCCCATCTAGTGAGGATTGAGATTCGGCAACCCTTGTGGTCGAACCTCTATCTCGATCGCCGCTGTTCTGTCCAGAGAAGAAAACGACACCCGGGCTCTCCCAAGACTTTGGCCTAGCCTCGAGCCAGGCGTGGCAAGACCCGGGTTAGGCATTGAGCCGGGCATGGTGCCACTCGAAACCCGCATTGAGCAGGGCGTGAAGGGTTGCTCGGAACCCGAATCGAGCTGGGCATGGACGCCGCTCGAGACCCACATCGAGTCGGGCATGGGGCGCCATCGGGGAATGCGGGCCAAGGCCCAACCAAGTGTTGGTGTGGGAAAATTCCTCTTTAGTCCCAATTATTTAGTCAAGTGAAAAATCATTAATTTTGTCGATTGAGGGGATTAACTTTCGGGACTGTTAGTAGGAAAATTTTCTGTTGTGTTTAACTCTGGGCTCGCAATAAAATAATGTAGGAGCTCGATTCTTTAGGGAATTATTCCATGTGGGTGTTCCGAGTTTCAACCTGTCAGGTGAGTTCCCTTATCCCAAATTCTTATAAACTGGAAATGGCTTGAGTTGTTTATGTGCATTATGTTTATCGATATTTCTGTAAATATAATTTTGAACTGTGAAGTAATGAGTTTACTCCAATGTCACGCATATATAATCTCTAATGTGTTTAATCCTATAAGAGTCGGTATTATTGGACGAACTGACGCCAAGGCTTAATTTCAATCATCGGGGATGGTTGAACTGAGTGTTTGGAATTTGTTTCCTCACACCCGGTAGGGGGCCGAATGGGGATCTACCGGGGGCCCCGAGTGTACAAAGGTTTCGTGAGTGACTATAATCAATTCTGAAAGTGGGATGACTCACTTGTATGATGATTGACTTCTCGTCATGACAAATCTTATTTATCAGTCAGAATGATTTCTTTTAAAACATTTACTGTTGGAATCTCACTAGACCCTTTTGGTCTAACCCTCGCTTTTAAACTTTTCTAAAACCATTTTCAGGTAAGGATAAGGTTGGTGGCTCGTCTAAAGGGAAGGAGAAGTGTTGAGCTAGCGGGTCAAGGAGAATTTTTGCTTTACTTGCAGTGCTAATTACATTTTAGAGTTTCTCGGTTGGAATAGAATATTTACTCATGCGTTATGTTGAAGTTAAAAAGATTTTTTTCGTATGATTGTATTGGGACCCATTTTGGGAAATTAATGTTTATTCATGCCATGTTGTTTTTGGGTTGTTACAAATTGGTATCAGAGCCATAGTTTAAGAGATTTAGGTGACCGTTTGGACCTAAACTTAAACTGTTGGTAGGGGACACAACCGAGAAATAGGACACCCTAGGGGTTACCGCTATAGGAAAATGTGTAATGAGAGTTGGGGATTAACATGTAAGGTAAAGTTGAAATTACATCTGGACAAGGTAATTGCGAATTTATAGGTACATGTACGTACCCAGTTACCTTATTACAGTTGGGTCGGTTAAATTAAAGTTTGTCTATGTATTATTTCAGAAGTCATGTCTGAGAGAGTTTTGCGGAGTAGGTCAGTGCCGGTGGAGGAGGATATGCCTATGAATGAGGTTCTTGTTGAGGAACCGGTGGATCCCGCTGGGCAGTTAGCAGCCCGAGGAAGGGGCCGGGGTCGAGTAAGGACCACCCGAAGAGCTACGACTCAAGTCGATGGGACCAATACCGAAAATCAGGGGAAAGCCAGGACCCGTGTCTCTTGTAGGGCGAGAAGTGTGGAAAATCTTGTAGAGAGGGAACCTCTCATCAAGAAAGTTTGACAACTGTGAGAGGGTGGGGAACTGCGAGACTCATGGTCGGGGTCGAGCTCAGGCTTTTGTGACCCACAAAACCTTTGCCACCGAAATGGGAAAACTCCAAGAGACACTGCAATCCTTATTGGCACATCAGGAGTAATCGGTGTCGGGAAGCAGAGATAGGAGCAAAAGTAAGTAGGTTACAAAACTGTCTAGTCCACCAGGGATGGAAGTGGGAGGTCATTCTCCATCAGTGACCTTAGTGGCGAATGAAGTGACTACAAAAGGGTGTAGCTACAAGGAATTTGCCGCTTGCAAGCCCCCTACTTATATGGGAGAGTGTGACCAGGTACTGGTGATGAAGTGGATTAAGGAGATGGAGCTGGTGTTTGATACCAACAAGTGTGCTGAAGGAGATAAGGTGATTTATGCCATATCCATGCTGAGATCTGAGGTTGTCTTATGGTGGGATACAGAAACGGGTGGATGAGGATCGTCGACAGCTAAAGGTATGTCGCGGGAGGCCTTTGTTGGGAAATTCAAGGCGCAGTTCTGCTCTCTGGCGGCTGTCAAGAAACTACAAGAGGAGTTTATAAATCTAGAACATAAGAAAATGACAGTGCGAGAATACACCTCCAAATTCATTGAGAAGTCCCTATTCGCCGGAGTATACTTACCAAATGAGGAAAGTCGGGTGGAACGATATACTTTTGGATTGAAGAGTAGCCTACGAGAACTGGTGTCGACGAGAGAGCTGACCACTTTCCAAGCGGCCGTCAATGCGGCCGAGATGACGGAGAAAGAAAAGTACTGACAAGTGACAGAGAAAGTGGGGGAAAAGAAGAAATGGGAGGGTCTAGGATTTGATGCAAGAAAAGGGAAGACATTCAGGCCAGAATCGCGGGGAGGTCGTGGGGTTGGGGATAGACCCTATGGAAAATGTCAGCGTGTACATCGGGGGGAATATGGATCGGAGACGAGATCGTGCTTCCAGTGTGGAATGCCGGGACATATGTCTCGAGATTGCCCATGTAAGAGAACTTGCTATCAGTGTGGGTCACCTGATCATTTATGGTCTGACAACCCGCAAGTGAAAAGGGGTGGACCGATTCAGGTTGGGGATCGCGATAATGGACGTAAGGAGGAGAAGAAATGGGATTTGGCTCGTCCGAAAGGAAAAGCCTTTCATATGACAATGGTTGAGGCACAGGAAGTCCCATATGTGGTGACAGGTATGTTTCTGGTGAACTCTCTTTGTGCAAGAGTATTATTTGATTCGAGGGCGAGTTGTTCTTTCATATCCCCTGAATTTGTGAAATGTTTGTGTATTAAGCCTAAGCGTTTAGATCGGGAGTTAAAAGTAGAAACCGCCGATGCTAATAAGGTGCTTATTAAAGAAGTGTTTGAGGGTTGTGTTATAGACATTAAAGGGTGTTTGGTGCCAGTGTTGTTGTATCCGATGGCAATGAGAGAGTTCGATATTGTGCTTGGGATGGATTGGCTAGCTAGGAATGATGCTAGTATTGATTGTAATAAGAAGTTGATCCGTGTAGTGTTTCCTGAGAAGGGGATGGTAGTGATTTATGGAAATAGGCGTGATAGGAGCTCTAGCTTGATTTCTATGATTAAGGGGAAATAAATGTCTGAAAAGGGGTGTCGGGGATTCTTGGCATATGTGGTAGACTCTAAAAAGGAGAAGTTCGGGGTGGAGGATGTGCGAGTAGTGAGCGAGTACCCGAAGGTATTTCCGGAGGATTTGACGAATCTACCCCCAGATCGTCAAGTCGAATTGCGGATTGACCTGGTGCCTGGCGCCGCACCAGTAGCGCGTGCGCCGTACAGGTTGGCACCTGCGGAAATGAAGGAGATGATGTTGCAATTGCAAGAATTTCTAGATAAGGGATTTATAAGGCCTAGCACCTCTCTGTCGGGAGCGTCGATCCTCTTTGTGAAAAAGGACGGAACTATGCGAATGTGCATAGATTACTAGGAGCTAAACAAGTTGACGATTAAGAATAAATATCCGATACCAAGGATAGACGATTTATTCGATCAGCTTCAAGGAGCGAGTTTCTTCTCCAAGATCGACTTGAGGTCGGGGTACCCTCAGCCCAAGGTGAAGGAGGAAGACATACCTAAGACGGTTTTCCGTACAAGATACGGACACTTCGAATTCCTTATGATGCCATTCGGATTGACCAACGCCCCAAAATCTTTCATGGATATGATGAATAAGGTGTGTCAACCCTACTTGGACAAATTCGTAATAGTGTTCATCGACGACATCTTTGTGTACTCGAAGACCGAGAGGGAGCATGGGAACCATCTACGGACAGTGCTAGAGTTGCTAAAGCGAGAAAGACTTTACGTGAAATTCTCGAAATGCGAGTTCTGGTTGTGAGAAGTGCAGTTCCTTGGGTATGTCGTGTCCCAAGACGGAATCAAGGTGGATCCTGCGAAAGTGGAAGCAATTCGAGATTGGGAGGCACCGAAGAACCCGTCAGAAGTCCGAAGCTTTTTGGGGTTGGCCGGATACTACCGAAAGTTCATAAAGGACTTTTCTCGTATCGCAACACCGTTAACTTCATTGACCAAGAAGAATGTAAAGTTCGCATGGACGAAAGCACAGAGGGAGGCTTTTCAGAAACTGAAGGACATGTTGAGCAGTGCGCCAATCTTGGCTTTGTCGGATGGAACGGAAGACTTCGTAGTGTATAACGATGCATCAAGGATGGGTTTAGGATACGTTCTAGATGCAACGTGGAAATGTGATCGCTTACGCCTCCCGACAGCTGAAGGATCACGAATCGCGATACCCTACTCACGAATTGGAGTTAGCCGATGTTGTCTTTCCGCTAAAGATCTGGAGACACTATCTTTATGAAATGCAATGTTAGATCTTTACGAATCACAAAAGCCTCTGCCACCTTTTTGATCAAAAGGAACTAAATATGCGACAACGAAGGTGGATGGAGTTGCTAACCGATTATGACTATAAGATCGAGTATCATCCCGAGAAAGCTAACGTGGTAGCCGACGCCTTGAGTCAGAAGGAAAGAAGTGAAAATTTAGAAGTGGTAGTTATGAGAGCTGAGGTAACTCCAATTCTATTAGAGGGGATAAAGATATTCCAAGTAGAAGCTCTGGCGTCTGAAAATCTTAAAAATGAACGGATAATCAGCCTTGTGAATTACCTAGTTGAGGACAGTCGGGGGTTAAGATGCCTTAACGGGAGAATATGGGTTCCTAAAATCAGGGAAATGAGGAAGGCTATTATAGAAGAAGAGCACAAGTCGAAATATTCGATTCACCCGAGGACTACCAGTATGTATGGAGATTTGAAACGAGACTACTAGTGGCCGGGATTGAATAAAGACATAGCTTATTTTGTGGAAAGATGTCTGACTTGTTTGCAAGTAAAGGTGGAGCACCAACGACTGTACGGAAAACTGCAACAGCTAGACATCTCTGTCTAGAAGTTGGAACAGATCATGATGGATTTCGTGACTAGGTTACCCAGGACCCCGAAGGGTTACGATGCAATCTGGGTTATTTTGGATCGACTTACTAAATCGGCGCATTTCCTACCCATCAAGGAAACTTACTCTATGGAGAGACTGGCAAAGTTTTACATTGACGAAATTGTCGTTCGCCATGGAGTACCGTTGTCGATTGTGTCCGACCGGGATAGCCGATTCACGTCAAGATTTTGGAAGAGTTACCAAAGAGAAATGGGATCGCAAATTAAGATGAGTACTGTCTATCATTCGCAAACCTGGGCAGAGTGAGCGTACTATCCAAACCCTGGAAGATATGATAAGAGCGTATGCTTTGGATTTCCAAGGTTCGTAGGAAAGTCATCTACCGCTGATCACGCGAGTCAAGGCTGCTCCGTATGAGATGCTTTATGGTAGAAAATGTCGCACACCGTTATGCTAGAATGAGGTCGGAGAGAAGCAACTGGCCGGGCCAGAGTTAGTGCAGCTGACTTTGGATAAAATTGTTCAAGTGCGAGAAAGGTTAAAGGTAGCGCGGGATCGTCAGAAGAGTTATGCGGACAAGCGGCAGAAGGATATAGAATTCCTAGTGGGTGATAGGGTGATGTTGAAAATATCTCCAGGGAAATGGGTCGTTCGTTTTGGAAAGAAAGGGAAGCGAAGCCCACGCTATATTGGCCCTTTTGAAGTTATTGAACGGATCAGGGATGTGGCGTATAAATTAGAATTACCCGAAGAGCTGAGGGGTATTCACAACACCTTCCACGTCTCCAATCTGAGAAAGTGTCTAGCGGAGGTTGACATGGCGGTACCATTGCAGGACGTGCGGGTGGATGGGAAGTTAAAATTTGTTGAGGAACTAGAGGCGATTGTGGATCGTAAGATAAAGCTCTCGAGGACAAAAGATATCAACCTTGTGAAAGTTCAATGGAAGTTTCACAAGGGGCGGGAAGCAACGTGGGAGTTGGAATCGGAAATGATGTTCAAATACCCACACCTTTTCGAATAAGAAATTCCGAGGACGGAATTCTTCTAAAGTGGGGAGTGTTGTAACGACCGTTATCTCGATGTAACTTTTAAATGAGTTAAATGGGGTCAAAAGGGAGAAATAAGAAAGTATGGGGGCAATTTTGTAAATTTTAGGCATTAAGAACCTAAAACCCAAATCTGATTGTCATTTTCTCAGTCTTGGAATTGTGTGTGTGTGCGACGCTCAAAGTACAGATGGTGAGGAAATTTTTTCTTGGGATTTGTGAAGCATTGAAGATTTGCTCTTGAAGCTCTTAAGTAAACAGTGTGGGAATCCATCTTGAAGAGGTAAGCTATCTAATCCTTGCTTTGATTTATAAAATTTATGGATTCTTTAGAGATTCCTTTTTGAGCTGAACATTGAAATGGTTAGGTTTATAAAATGGATTTGAGGATTTGGGATGGGATTTGGGTGAAGATCGTGGATTTAGTTTTGGTAGAAAAAACAATACTTTTCTCTATTTGTGGGTAAATCGATTTTTAGTAATTGAATAGAGGAATTGGGGGTTTGATTTCACCTGAGTAGTCATCTCTTAAATCTAGCCTTAGATTGGGGTTTGTTCATGTCTATATATTGTGTGCTCCGTCCGTTTGGTAATAGAAATAGAAATGGAAGAATAAAATCCCATCAAGTGAGGATTGAGATTTGGCGACCCCTGTGGTCGAACCTCTATCTCGATCGCCGCTGTTCTGTCCAAAGAAGAAAACGACATCCGGGCTCTCCCAAGACTCGGGCCTAGCCTCGAGCCGGGTGTGGTAAGACCCGGGTTAGGCATTGAGCCGGGCATGGTGCCACTCGAAACCCGCATTGAGCCGGGCGTGAAGGGTTGCTCGGAACCCGCATCGAGCCGGGTGTGGGGCGCCATTGGGGTACGCGGGCCAAGTCGCCTTCAAGCGGGACGAGGCCCAACCAAGTGTGGGTGTGGGAAAATTCCTCTTTAGTCCCAATTATTTGGTCAAGTGAAAAATCATTAATTTTGTAAATTAAGGGATTAACTTTCGGGACTGTTAGTAACGAAATTTTCTGCTGTGTTAACCCTGGGCTCGTAATAAAATAATGTAGGAGCTCGATTCTTTAGGGAATTATTCTGTGTGGGTGTGCCGAGTTTTAACCTGTCAGGTGAGTTCCCTTATTCCAAATTCTTATAAACTGGAAATGGCTTGAGTTGTTTATGTGCATTATGTTTATCGATATTTCTGTAAATATAATTTTGAACTGTGAAGTATTGAGTTTACACTAATGTCACGCATATGTAATCTCTAATGTGTTTAATCCTATAAGAGTCGGTATTATTGGACGAACTGACGCCAAGGCTTAATTTCAATCATCGGGGATGGTTGAACCGAGTGTTTGGAATTTGTTTCCTTACACGCGGTCACGACATCGACTAGGGGGGCGAATGGGGATATACTGGGGGCCCCGAGTGTACAAAGGTTCGTGAGTGGCTATAATCAATTCTGAAAGTGGGATGACTCACTTGTGTGATGATTGACTTCTCGTCATGACGAATCTTATTTATCAGTCATAATTATTTCTTTTAAAACATTTACTGTTGGAATCTCACTGGACCCTTTTGGTCTAACCTTCGCTTTCAAACTTTTCTAAAACCATTTTCAGGTAAGAATAAGGTTGGTGGCTCGTCTAAAGGGAAGGAGAGGTGTTAAGCTAGCGGGTCAAGGAGAGTTTTTGCCTTAGTTGCGATGCTAGTTACAATTTAGAGTTTCTCGGTTGGAATAGAATATTTACTCATGAGTTATGTTGTATTTAAAAAGATTTTTTTTTCGTATGATTATATTGGAACCCATTTTAAGAGATTAATGTTTATTCCTTCCATGTTGTTTTTTGGTTGTTACATCTCAAAAGAATAGGACAAATAGACATAAACAATATACACATCACATTTTTAGCTTCATAAACTCGAGCCATTTACTCTATTCGAGTTTAATGCATTTTAAATATAAATCTAGAAATCATATTTATATATAATTATTAATTTTATGTTTAAGTTAATTAAGTAAAATGACACTTTTAATTATTTGTGGGTGAATTTTATCCCACGATAAACTATTTTAAAATATTAAAATATGAATCTTAGAAAAGAAGCCACCCTACACTTATCTACCGTAATCATAGAGAATTTGTCCCATATAGGGTCTACCATGTTCATCGAATGCATATTGATTGGTGATTGCCCCAACAAACTTTACCTTAAATTATTGTTATTTTAAAGAAAATTGCATAATTTTTTTTGAAAAAAAATTGCATAAATTTTTAATAAGGGTAATTAAATATTTATGTAAAACAATTATATCGTGTATAAATTTGTAATTTAAATTGCGTATGTCATGAAATAGGGTTGTTGAAGATATAAAAGAAATTTTATTAGTGTTGTAACTAAAGATGATTGTATATTTATAGACGTTATCTCTCATTTGTATTGTTTCTATCTCACTTTTAATTATTTAGTATCCATGTCAATATCAGAGCGTTGTGTATAAAGGTTATCTAGCATACGGGAAACAACCAATTTTCGGATGGACTAATAGCCACTGAACAATTATAATTGAACCAATAATTTATCAAGAAAACATGTTGCTACAAATATTATATAATTTAGTTGAAATCATCAAAATCCTAGCGAGAGCTAGTTATATTAGTACATATATGTAACGATTGTTATTTTAGTTCACTCTTAAAAAATAAGTGGTGCTCGAAAGTGAATAAAAGAAACTAAGGTCCTTATGGGCAATTCATAGAAATTGTTAAAGTGGGGGATGAAATCCTAAACCCTCATTCTATTCCAATATTTTCCCTTGTGCGGATTTTGAAGCGAAGAGAGTGAGGAGATGAGCCGTTTTTGGGATTGAAGCTTTGAAAGAATTGGAGAAGGAACCAAAGCAAGGATTATGAATCTCTTCTGTTGAGGTAAGCATCTTCCATTTATATTCTTTGTGGAGAAGGATTGGGTCTCTTAATGAATTTCTGATAGGCGGGTTTACACCCTCCCAATCTATCCGCAAGTGTACGGGTCGAATCAAGTAATATGTACTTGGAAGTATGAGTATCGAACCAAGGGAACTAGGAACTGAGTATCAGAATTACTATATTCACTATTAACTGAATGATCCAAAAGGTGAATTGTTGGAAACTAGAATAATTAACTACTAGCAAATAAATCAAGAACAAAACAATAAACGACTTAAGGAAACCTTTTATGGAGAAAATAGTTGAGGGTTGGAAATCCTATGGTTTTCACTAATGAACAATGTTCTCAAAACAACTACCAGTTAATTCATTTAATGAATATCCAATCTCTAAAATCACCATTGTTCTTTCTCAAGCAACAACGAATTTTATTTTGAAAACACAAGTTTCATCTCTCGATCTCAACACATGATCTCAAAACACATTAAGTTCCAGATTATAGCAATACTAAGGTTTACTTGTTATATCTCTATCCAATTTCTCACCTTAGGCATATAATTCTAGTTCTTGTTAACAATTAATTCTCTCGAACTTAATTTATAACGGACAAATAAGATGAAAGTTGATCAGACTCACAAAAGCATTAAAACCCAAATCAAATTAGGAAAAACTGATAAGAATCTCAAGTTACATGTTCATAAGCTTAAACCAAAGTCAAACCAACCCCCAATATCTAAAGATTAGTTCATGTTGGGGGTATTAGCAAACAAAACAATAAAATGGTTCATAGATCTATAGATCCCAATATAGTGCAATAACACTAATAATCAATAAGCAATAAAGATTGAATCACAACTGTTGGTCATATGATTGAATTGATCAATAAAAGGTTTAAGGTTTACAAAGAGAATTTCTGATGCGTGTATGTAAACCTAAATGACCATTCCCAACCTAAACCCTAGAATATTAACCTATTTATACTAAGGGCCTAAACCCTAAGACCCAAGCCCATTACAAACAAAGCCCAATATTAAATATAAAGACTTATTACAACGCTTTTAATAAAATCAATTAAACTCTATAAATGTATTATACAACTTTCAACACACTAGGACTTTCAGTCCTAACAATCTCCCCCTAAAGTTGAATAAAGCATTTATCATCTTGAAATATTCAGACTTGATCTTCTCTCCCTCTTGAATATTTGAAAAAACTTTGGTGTTGCTTGTCTTGATGTCTTTTCAAGCTCCCCCTTGAATAAAGCTCTTGGTCTTCATCTTTCAACTTTGTAACCATATTCAATGTACAATAGCCTCGACTAAATGCACTATTGAGCATCTTTCAGCTATAGAAACTCAAACATCGGATCAACACACAAGAAAGATAATGTGTGAGTTACATGACATTCCACAATGCATTTTCAGTTTAAAACAAAAAATCCGTCTTTGAATCGCGAGTTGAATTGACATTCAACTTAAGAACTTGTTCCAGTCAGCTCATGGGAGAAAATAAATTGTAGCAAACACCACATAATAAAGGATAGAAGAAATGCAATATTTGAATCTAATGGTTTTTCAACCTCAGATTTAAGAAATTTTGTTACTCCCCCTCAAATTTTGCTAACTCCCCCTCAACACGATAATCTGTGTCTTTGAATTGTGTGTTGTTCTCCCCCTAATGATGATTAGGAGCATCCTGATCATCATGTATCTTCAAAGGCTAATCAGATGAGTAGCAAGATATCAGATAAAGCGATTCAGTAACCAAGGGTAATAGCTAACAAAGAAACACAATAGTAACTGTTATCACCATAATTTAAAAATAATTGTATGGCATATTTTCAGAGTTGGCAATGGGGTATCTCTGATAGGACTTCCAGTTATCATCGAAGTATAATATGAAAAAATTACTTCTCAAACTGTTCCAGTTATATCACAAAGATATGCGATTGGAATCACAAAGATTCATGCGTGTGTGAAAGAAATATAATCATGTATCTTTTGGGCTCAAAGATTGATTCAACCTTGGACGCAGGTTAAGAAATAAATAGACATAGTGAGATGAATATGAAGTTCGGAGACCAGAGATAATGTCTTCTTTTTTTCAATATCTAATACCTCTGAGTGAGGAATAGATAGATTATGTGCTAAATATCCGTGCATATATGAAAAAAAAGTATCTTTTGTGAGATACTTGAGTGGCTGGGTGGAGTGACACGAGTTATCGACATTGGGTCCATGTCTGTTTCAATATCCATATCCAAAGAGCGAGAATGAATAGATTATGTGGTAATCCGGATAACTGACTCGGTTTGGTAAGGATCAATAATTCTTTTAAGTCTTGTCACATCCTCACCATATTCTTTTCACTTTGAACTCATCTATCAATCTAGATCCCTCACTGATATTTATGAATTGGATGTGTTTCTTGGGTAGGTCCCTCCGGTTCTGTATTGACCATAGAAACTAAAATCCCTAACACTTCTTTAACTCGCCAAAATGAAATATTAATGTAAACATTGAGAATTCAAACATTTAGGAACGAGTCCTGAACTGAAGTGTTCAGAAGTTGATATGAAAAATAAACAACATGGTACTCCCCTTCAAAGGCCTAACCCTTGATTGTAGTCATGTGATGTGAATAATCTGAATTAAATCACATATGAATTCCTGCAAAACACATTAGGAAGATTTTGGTTTTGGTATCCATGCTGTGATGGATCCTTGGTGGTTAGTTGCTTTGGCTTTGAAGCTAAGAAACTGAGGATTGGGGACGCTATAAGTACCATACCAACTATTAACGTACATTAGATGGACAAAGTCACTCTTTCCATCGTGAGTTCAATAGATCTTTGCTCGGTTTAGACTGATCAACTCCGCTATAGAATAAACATAAATAGGTGAATCAATCTTGGAAATAAATGACTTTGTATCAACTACAGGAGAATCATGAGACTTGTTTCCGTCACTATCTTCTGTGGTTGATTTCTTTCTCCAAACCATTTTGATTTTTCGAAACACTTGATTATTTTAATCATCAACAAGAGAATTATAGAAAAGATTTGAAGGGCGAATCCGATCTTTTGAAAATTCATTTGATTTGACAAAACTCTTCGAAGAAATAGTTGTAGAAGTTGAACTTGAAGAATAATGAGACTGAACAATAGTATCGAGACTAGCTTGTTCTGATAAATCAACTTTAAGTTTTATTTTTTCAAGTTTCTTGACTTTTGCGGATAAAACATTTTTTCTTCTAGAATCAAGTCAAATCTCTTTTGTAAATCAGATTTTACCTTCTGCTCTTTCAAAATCTTTGTTGCTAATCCAGATAATTTCTTTGAAAGCTTATGAATCTCAGTTTCAAAAATATTTATTTCACTTTCAAAATCCTTTTCTATATTGTTGCGTTTATCAGATAACTCTTTAAAAATCGCAACAATTTTCTTTTCTAGAATTTTATTTTCACTCTCAAAACCTTTTCGCTCTTTCTCAAAAGTGTCTCTTTCAATTATCAAAATCTTTTCAAAATCAGAAATCTGTTGTGAAAGTTTAGCATGCTTGAGCTTAAAGGTTTTTCTTTCGTCAAAAACTTTCTTTGAAAGATCAAGAATATTTCTTTCAAAATTCTTTCTTTCATTTGAAAAATCAACTTTTTCTTTTTCAAAAACAACAAGTCTTTTCTTCAGGTCGAGATTTTCACTCTCCAATACGTTTCCTTTTTCTTCAAGCGCCAGGTTCTTCTCTTATTTGGCTTCAAAATCTGCAACTTTTCGTGCAAGTTTAGATATTTTCTTTGAATTTTCATGTAGATCCCTTTTCTTTATATCAACTTTTCTTTCAAAATCTGAAATCTCTTTGTTAAGAGACTTTATTTGGTCACAAAACACACTGAAATATTCACTATTTTCTTTTACCTTTTCGAGTTCAGAGTTCATGCGTTTGAGCCTGTCATTGCTTTTCTGTAACCAACAAATTTGTTGATACAATTCACTTTCTGATTTCACATTGTTCAACTCTAGCTCAAGACCTGCTTTCTTTTACATTAGTGTGCTAACGGTTAAACTTGTTTTCCAATTTCGAGAGCCGCAATCTTTGCTTTGTGTTCAAAGATGGGTACATAAGATATCGTTACTTGCAAAACTTGAAGTTCAGGGATTAAACTTATCAAAAAATTTAAAGTGCGAGGACCAAGAGTGACAACGAGTAGGACTTGCAAGTTTAGGGATTAAACTTGACAAACATTGAAACCTTTGAAGTACGAGGAGCAAAAGTGACACACTCTGAAACTTAAAACTACGAGGACTAAAATTAAAAAAAAATTAAACTAACAACTATAGGGACTAAAAGTGTAAAATCCGAAACTACTAACGGACTTAACTGAAAAAGGACTAAAATGTAACAAAACTAACGAAAAAACTAATGAACAGTTAACAGACAACTAACTAACGACACTAACCAAAGAAATAACGAAAACAGACTAAAAAGTTAAGAAAAATAACCGACTCCAATGGACTTTAACAAGACTTAACGTAGATTGGACCAAAAATGTCACAAACTTAACGGAACTAACGGAATTCCGTTAAGTTACTATTCATCATCTACTACCGCTCGCACCATCCTGCAAAACGTCGAACGGTTTAGAAATATTCAATGCAAAACGATCGTTAAAGCTCCCTGATCACTCCTTAACAGATTAAAACTCAAACGGTCAACCCACGATCACAAACGAACCAACCGAAAACTTTTCGGAAAACGATCGGAAACTTAGAAACTCGATATTGGTTAAAAATTTCGACAAAAATCGATCCTTTATGTTCCCTTAAGCTCCCTCAACTGATTAGAATTCGAAACAATCTCTCAAACTCTCGAACGAAGCAACCAATTTTTTTTTTCGAAAACCGAACGAAAACTTAAAAACTCGACGTGGGTTGAATTTTTTTGACCAAAAACGATCGTTTAAGCTTCCTGATCACTCCTTAACTGTCTAAAATCAAAAAACTTCGTCTACGATCACAACCGAGTTAATTGAATTTTTTTTCGAAAAACGATTGAAAAAACGGAAACATGTTGTACGTAACTCAGATAAGAACCGTCAGATGATAACCATGGAGACAACTAAAAATAGTAGCACCGATTGAAGTTTAGTTTCCGGATGAGGTTTCCCTGATGTGACTAAAAACTACACAGAGCTTCCCGATTGAAGCTCGATTTCCCGGTTAAACGTGTAGATTCCCGAATAGAATCCGGATGAGGTATAGTTATCGGACAGAGTCGGTATCCCGATTGATGAATTACCGATTGAATATTTTTATGAAATAGAGCAGCTTTCCGATTGTACTTTACCAAACCCCGAATGAATGTAGTTTCCGATTGAAGGAGAAGTCATATGCCGATTGACTTCTATTCCCAGTTTTGAATCAAAATAAGAGATTGACACACAACTAGTTCAAAAGATGCTTGAAGACAATTTCTCGATTGAAAGACTATGTTAAACACTTTGATTCAAGACGGCAAACAACAAGGGCAACTTTAACTAAACAGACAATCTTAAACTTTCATAGTGAACCCATGAAGTCTGGATATCTCTTGCTTGTGGGGACCCCCTTGGTAAATTTTGCAATAAAATCCGGGAAAAAGTCTGAGAAAGAATAAAAAAAGAAGAAAACCTATTCCCGGTAGATCAACTAATTCCTGGTGGAACTAATTCCCGGTTGTGAGTCCCGGGAGAGATCTAAGGTGTAGATCCCTGTGCAGTGCAAAACAGACTAACATCAATCAAAGATGAACAAATTATAGATCACAGCAACTAGTCATATGAATGATAATACTTCAAAGGGTTAAGGTTTACAGAGAGAATTTCTGATAAGGGTATGTAAACCTAATGACTAGAAAACTGAATAATAAATTTCTAACCTAACAAATGAATTAGAAAACACTTTAAATATGCAGGCTCGCAGGCCTAATGGGCTTATGGGCTTTAAGGCCCAACAAGCTTACAACTTTAACAACTTGTCATAAACTACCCTGAACTTCTATTTAACAATAAAAATAGCCCTAACAATCTCCCCCTTTAAATAGAAGTTGATAGTCACGCCAGTTAGGAACATAGATTTTTCGGAAACCAAAACTGATCTCGAAATATCGAATCTGAGTCCTGTACTCCAGTCGCTCTTCAATTATACCCAGTGCTTCAAGAACAAGTGGCTTGTATTTAGGATCCAAAGGCTGAATCTCTTTTTCATCTTTATCAATTACACGCTTCAACTTTTCTTTCAGCATCATCAACGTACCGTCACAGAATCTGGCAATCTGATTAAAATAAATGAAACGCATAATTCCTTTGTCATTCACGTAGGTCATACCAAACTCTGGAAGCTTTATTACAGTAAACGCAGGTACATTCTGGGTATCAGACGGAATCTTCAAATCAGGCTTGAGCAGATTAATCTTTGGCTGATTGCTTTCTAACCCGATCTGAAAATCTTCCACCGAGGCAAGCTTCATTGCACACTTCATATATCTCTTTACTGTCTCAAGTGCATCAATGACTTCCCTTGGTCTGTTAGTTCTGGTCTTTAAGTCTCGAAGAATGAACAGCAAATCTTGTGGTTCAAGAAACGGAAAGTCAGCTTCAGAGAAACAATACTTCTGACCATCTTCTCTAGTCACCATGAAATCTGAATACTTTACTTTCATGAAGAAACTAGATAATATCTGATCAACCGATGTAATCTTCAGCTTTGTCTTGATGTTTTTGACTTGAAACTTCTTGTACACAAATATGAGTTCACGCTGCTGTTCCTTGCTTTTCATTGACTGTAGACCATGCAATACAACTTCATCATACTTACGTATCCAGTGGGCAAAGATCTTCTTTTGGCTTTCTTCAAGGAAAGGAACTTTTATTCGGACTCTTTCCCACTTGGATGGACGAGCTGGAGTAGTACTATCTGTTTCCATAACTGGAGATGCTGGAGGAGATCTGAAGGGAAAATCTGTTCCAGGAAGTTCAGGATTAGCAACTGAATAGGTCAAAAGAGGAACCGCTCCAGAAGTCTGATCGTCTGGCTGATAGTCCGAATGAATGATCTCATCTATTTCGGCTTGCATGACTACCAGTGCTCGTTCAGTGTTAGCACATTCTTCCGTCGGTTCATAAACTTCATACGGATCAAGTATCAATGCCCAGTCTTCAGGAACTATCGGAGAACCTTCATCAAGTTCCTCAGGCTTTTCAACCCTTGGAATGTCAAATGGTACTAACTCCATACATTGTTCCCGTTCCTGTCTCTGCTCTTCTGATCGAGTACCGGAACCCATACCCTGTTCACCCTGTTCTGACTCCACTACATGTGTCTCTGGCTCAGATATGCGTTGGCGCTTCTCCCCCTCATGGTGATCAGGATCATCCTGATCATCATGTCGGCGCTTGAGCCGTTCTGCCTGGACACGACAGGTATCTTCCACTGCTGAAAGGCGTTCAGTCAAAACAGCTACGGTTTGCTGAAGTGACTGAAGCATAGCTTGCTGAATCTGGAAGGCTTCGGCAGAGACGATAGGCTGGGGTGTAGCTGGGGTAGGTGTGGATGTTTGAGAACGAAGTAGTGATAACAAATCAGCATCCTGGGTGGGTTCGGTTTGAGATTGGGCTATTAGTTTGGCGAGAAGGATAGATTTTAGTTCAGGTATGGACAGATCCGCAGCTGATAGAGAAGATGGAATAGATGTGGCCTCCGGCTCAGTCGCTGGACCTTTGCCTTTGACCATGCATTTGATGTTGTCCAACTCCTCCCTCAACATAGATTGGACAGCCTTTAGGGCGCCGTCCATGAACTCCCTTGAGACAAACTCATATGGGGTAACTCCGGGGTCACTTAGACTTCCCGTTGTAGCTACGACTGTAGAAGTCGAGCCGCCTACGTTCACTGTTGGCGTGATGATAGCCGTGGTAGGACTTCCACCCAATCCTCGTAACCTACCCGAAGGTGGGTTTACTATGGATGTTCCGGCCGGGCCACTTAGGCTACCGGCGATAGCCGAAAAAGGAATATGTGTCCTAGGAATGGCATGAATAACAAATGGATCTAGACTCCGTGCATGCAAAGAAGGCGAGAACGGGGGCAACTGTTCTCTTGTTTCAATATCGGCACCCTCCAAGTGAGAGCCCGATAGCATATGTGCTAAATCCCCGTGATCATGTGAAACCACCATCTGTTGAGAGATGGTGGAGTGGCTTGGTGGGGCGTTCAAGTGCGCCGCTAGGTCCACGGCGGCTTCTTCAATACCCAGTCCCAACACATGAGACTGGGTAGCAGATGTGGCTACCTGGCTAGACGAGGCTAGGGGGATACAACCGAAGATGGTTGTCCCGTCACTCGTGTACTCTCAGAATGTAGCTTACTCCGCCTTTCCCTCACACAGCTCACTTCTTGATGTTCAACTAATACTCCCTCCGCTCTCCTTATCTCTCCGGATGGGGGCTGATTATCGTCACCATCAGAGTCAGAAGACTCTTCATTTGATGCCGATTTTGCGGTTTGGGTTTCCTCTGTGTCGGAAGTGGCTGATGTTTCTTCAGTAGCAGCGACAGAAGAGGACTGAACTTGAATGGCTTCAGAATCTGTTGCCTCTTCTGTCATTGGAGTATCTGTTGTTGGTGGCGAAGATGGTTGTCTCGAAGAACTAGGCTGGCTCGTTCCAACGGCACTGCCCACTCCAGTTCCCCTCACAGTAATAGCTCTCGACACATCCTGTCCGGAAGCCCCAGCTATCCGGACGCTCCCACCTCTCGTTCGTGGACGCGGACCCTCACGTCGCTCAGGTCTCGCTCCCTGGGCAGGTCCTGCCGGTCCTGGCCGGACCATAGGAGCTGGGATGTTGTGTGCGTGCCTATAAGCTATCACACTCAGTGCCGTGGGACGAGCATGGTCTAGTACACCGACTGGGATTTGTCGGGCGACAACACCTTCCGGATCAGCACGGGAGGGAATCTTGCGAGTTGGATGTTGTGGGCACGTCGGGTGGGTAGTGCGGCGCTGTATCTCGGGATACAGGTTCATGTAGTTTCGGATGATGATCTGAAGGAACCGCATGAATGGGATGAAGTTTGACCGGCGAGATGCAGTAGACCGAACTCTCTGAATGAGTTCAAACCATAGAAGGTCGGCAAAGTCGACGTGGCGATTGAATGCCACCGCATGGAAGATGCGTAGAATCGGAGCGCTCGTCTGATCAATGCCTTTCGTTATAGACGAAAGACACCGATTGATATAAGTGAACAACGTGTACCATAACGTCGATAGATGTTTGCGGTTGAAGGTTGATGGTATGCGGAGTTCTGTGCCGTATCCCAACGAGAGAAGATCGGTGCACAATGTAGCATCAGAGACAAGGGGGTCGAAGTCTTCTTGGCCTGCTACGGATCCGGCGGTCGGTAACCGAAGAAATTGGCGGAAGAGATCACTTGTGAGAAGCACTGGTGTGTGATCTATCCGACCTTCAAGATGGAAACCGCCATCGGCTTCTAACGCATGTAGAGAACGCCAGAATTGCTGTAGGTATATGATTGGAACGGTGGCTGTTTCCGTTAGAGCATAGGAGATTGGATGGCCCCTTAGTATCTCGATGATGACCTGATGTTGAATTGCAGGTTGGGTCACATCGAGATGATAGTTATTTGCTGTAAGTGGAAGGAACTGATCCTCGGGAATCAGTTCCGCATCTGCGATTGGATCAATCGCTGGTGGCTGATTTTGAGCCATTGTACCTGTGAAGAATTAATCGATTAGTACGCCGGTTTGGAAAAAAATACTCGCCGTTGGAGTTATACCGTCATGATTTAGATCACGGCAGATAGTAACTCCAAACATTTGGAAGAGCAAACCCTACTCGTGACTTAGGGTCAGTCACCAAGGCGCGCAGACTTGCACCAGTACATGTAACCAACAACAAAAAGATCCCACTCTAAGTACCACAGGAAAAAAAAATTTGGCTCGACCGGATAAGGTTCAACCGGGGTTTGTCTAAGACCGGATAGAAGTAAGATCGGACACGGCATTCGACCGGAGGTCTATTAGACCGGATAATGTTCGATCGGATGAGGTGTTCGACCGGAGGTTACTAAGACCGGATAGGGTCTTTGACCGGATAAGGTCTACGACCGGAGGACAATAAGACCGGGGGCTGTTAAGACCGGTGGTCATTCGACCGGGGGAGCCATATGACCGGGGGTCTATTAAGACCGGAGAACACAAGGACCGGGGATCATTCGACCGGAGGTGAGTTCGACCGGGGCGAAACCCTAGATCGGAGTATTCCCCTGGAGAAGACAAACGACCTCAGGTCGATTGAAGAACTAAACATAACATCGAACGATTACAATCGATCGATCGATGCACTCCTGAAAAACAACATCTCGAACACCTACCTGATCGATTGAGAAATCGATGGGTCGATTGATGGTCCGATCGAAAGCACTTCCGGGCGAGAGAGAGAGAGATGAAGAAGAAGAGATTTTCTAAGGGTTTGATCGAATGAGGATTAACTTGTTCGACCGGGGTTTATAAACCCCCGGAGGTGAGATGGGCTTGGGCCGAAGGGGGGGGGGGGGGGCGGGTAGAAATTGGGCCGAAACAAACCAAACAAACAAGCCAAGACAGAAAACAAAATCAAAAAGCAACCTTCAAAAAAAAAAATATTTTTGGAGTTTTCGGAGATATATAAAACTACTTAAAAAAATTAAAGGGAAAAAAAATTAAGATAAAAGGACTTAAATAAAATAAAATAAATAAAAAAAACACGAGACCTAGCTCCCCCTCGAATGATTACCATGAGGAGGTCCAACCACAGGACTCACTTACCTGCTCCCCCTCGAAAGAAGGACTCATGTGACTTAGCAACCATCAGATGCTAGTGCTCCCCCTGAACACATTACCGGGGTGTAGATCCACCACAATCAACTTGCACTTTTCAGGGAAGAAGAGATAAACTGCACACAAAATCACAAAAAAACAGACACACGAACACAAAAGAAGCGGGAAAAAAACACGAAATCTATTTTGTTGATACAGAAGTTCGTAACGGACACAGAGCTGAACTAGTAAAATGCAATAACCAAGGAGTGTGGATAATAGCAACCAGCGACAAGGCACTTGTGCAGTTGTCACAGTCATTCGTTATTGAATGAAACTCGTAGAGAGCTGCGAACGGATCAAACTTTCAGATTTAGCATACCTAGCTTGGACACAAGGTAATTAAATTGTTTTTCGTCCAAGGCTTTGGTGAATAGGTCTGCTAACTGATGCTCTGAATTAACAAAATAGAGTTCGATAGTACCTTTTTCCACGTGATCTTTTATAAAGTGATAGCGCACTTCAATGTGCTTCGTCTTCGTGTGCTGGACGGGATTGCTTGATATGGCTATAGCGCTCTTCGAGTCGCAGTAGATGGGAATCCTGGAGTAATTAAACCCATAATCTTTGAGCTGGGTGCGCATCCAGATGACTTGCGAGCAGCAACTGGCGGCTGCTACATACTCCGCCTCGGCGGTGGAGGTGGACACGCAGTTTTGCATCTTGGAAGCCCAGCTGACAAGACGATCGCCCAAGAACTGAACATGACCCGACGTGCTCTTCCGGTCCAGCATGTTTCCAGCGTGGTCAGCGTCCGAGTAGGCTGTCAATTCAAAACCTGTCTCTTTTGGGTACCACAAACCAAGATCAGCAGTACCTTTTAAATATCGAAAAATTCGCTTAACCGCAGCTAAGTGAGACTCTTTAGGTTTCGACTGAAATCTTGCACACAAGAATGTCGAAAACATAATGTCAGGCCGACTAGCCGTCAAGTACATCAGAGAGCCAATCATACCTCTATAAATAGTAGCATTCACATCCTTACCGTCAGGATCGGAGTGAAGCTTTAGAGAAGTGGACATGGGGGTTTTCATAGATGAAGAATGTTCCATCTGGTATTTCCTAAGAATATCCGAGATGTACTTAGATTGATTAATGAAAATTCCTGTTTGTAATTGTTTTACTTGAAGACCCAGGAAAAAATTCATTTGCCCCATCATGCTCAATTGAAAATGTTTACTCATTAAGGCAGAAAAGTTCTGACAATACTTGGGGTTCGTGGAGCCAAAGATTATATCATCAACATAAATTTGTACAAGAATGATATCTTTCTTCTCTCTTTTAATAAATAAAGTAGTATCAATTTTACCTTTAGAGAAGCCAGACTTGACTAAGAAGGATGAGAGTGCATCATACCAGGCTCGTGACGCTTGCTTAAGACCGTAGAGGGCCTTGTCGAGAAAGTAGACGTAATGCGGATTTTCAGTACTCACGAAGCCTTCGGGTTGCGAGACATATACCTCCTCCTTGAGCACGCCTTTGAGAAACGCGGATTTCACATCCATTTGAAAGACGATGAAATTCTTGTGAGCGGCGTAGGCGAGGAACATGCGGATTGCTTCAATGCGGGCAACCGGTGAAAACGTCTCATCGTAATCAATTCCTTCTTGCTGGCGATATCCTTTAGCTACTAGACGCGCTTTGTTCCGAACAATAATGCCGTTTTCGTCCTTCTTGTTCTTAAATATCCATTTAGTCCCTATCACCGTCTTGTTCTTAGGTCGGGGAACTAGGCGCCATACTTTGAGGGTCTCAAATTGGTTGAGTTCCTCTTGCATAGCAATTACCCAGTCCGGATCATTCAGCGCTTCAGAGACAGTGGAAGGTTCGATACGGCTGAGGAACGAGGTAAATAAGCAGTCATTCGCGCTGGTGGATCTAGTTTGAACTGGTGTGGAGGGGTCACCGATGATCTGATGAAGGGGGTGTGCTCGAGTCCACTTTCTGGTGTGTGGATGAGGTTGATATGTCTGATGGGAGGTATCGGAATCCACATGACCACCTAGGGGTAAGTCTTGAACTGCCTCGAGGGATGATGGCCTGTGAGGTAGAAGCTTCGTAGTGGGAGTCGAACTAGGAGTCGAGGACGACTCAACTGGAGATGAAACGATGGGAGGTTTCGGGATTTCCGGAAAGGAAGCTTCGAGAGCACCTTCAACAGGAGTCGGTGCAGGAAGTTGAACGGAAACAGGAGTCGGTTCAGTAGGACCGTCATCAAGAACTTGAGCTAGAGTCTGTCTTTTACTTGAGCTCGGGGAAGCTTGAGCATTGGCAGTAGAGGATGGAGCACCAGGCGAGGATGGACCACCGGAGTTGGTAGGGCCAGTGACTTGTGTCACTTCTGGTGCTTGAGCAGTATTCCTGTCACATGACGTAGTTTTAGACTTAACATTAAACAAGTCAGTATAAAAGAATTCAAACAATAAATCCAAATCAGAAAGATGTGCTCTTGACGTAGACGCATGATTTGGATCCACTGGAGATTGTGTAGTATCCGAACGGAATTGTCCAGAAGCTAACACACCAGTAAGCGCGGGTTCTGAACTGAGATGTTCAGAAACCATATCAGGGGCCTTGTCAAAAGTCACGTTTACGCTTTCAACGACGATCTTTTTCCGTTTGTTGTAGACACGATAGGCTTTTGCGTGCTGAGAGTAGCCGATGAACACTCCCTCATCCGCTTTGGGACTGAATATACCAAGATCATCTTTATCATTTAAGACAAAGCAGGTGCATCCGAAAGCATGAAAGTAGTTGATGGTCGGAATACGTTTGTTGATGATCTCGTACGGAGTCTTGTTGAAACGCTTGTTGATGATAGACCGATTTTGAGTATAGCAAGCGGTAGCAACAGCTTCTGCCCAAAGGAATAGTGGTAGCTTGGAATAAGATAACATCGTGCGTGCTGCTTCAACTAGAGTTCTGTTTCGACGCTCGACCACCCCATTCTGCTGAGGAGTACGAGTGGCGGAGAAAGTATGCGAGATGCCCACTGAAGTGAGATAACCTTTGAGTATTTGATTCTTGAACTCAGTGCCGTTGTCCGTCCTGATGGTCTGAACTCCTTGGTTGAGACTGACTTGAATGCTCTTCAGGAGAGAGATTGTCAACTCGGGAGTTTCGTCTTTTGAACGGAGAAATCGGACCCAAGTGTAACGAGAGAAATCATCAACCATCACCAGGACATACTTCTTGTGATTTATGCTTTGAACGCGCATCGGTCCACATAAGTCCATGTGGATTAGCTCAAGGGACCGAGAAGTACTCGGAACAGCTTTGGGCTTGTGAGACGCCTTTTTCATCTTACCCTTTTCGCAGGCAGCACACAGATGATCTTTTGCAAACTTGAGGTCTGGCATACCTTTTACATGACCACCGAGCACCAACTTGTTGATATTCTTGAAGTTCAAGTGCGAGAGTCGATGGTGCCATAACCAGCTTTGTTCAGCAGATGCTTTGGACAACAAACAGACTTCCTTATCAGGTTTCAAGGACGAGAGGTCGATCGTATAGAGATTGGTGCGTCGCGTTCCAGCAAGTATTTCTTTACCATCCGCAGTTCGAACGCTACACCTTTTAGCCTTGAAAGTAACCTCGAGATTCTTGTCGCAGAATTGACCGATACTGAAAAGATTGTGACCGAGACCTTCGACATAGGAGACTTTCTTGATTGTGATATTATCTTTGACAATATCTCCGTAACCCCTGATGGGTGAGGAGTGATCATTCCCGAACCGTACATTTCCACAAAAACTCTCGGTGAAGTTTGTGAGAAGCTCCCTTCTTCCGGTCATGTGCTTGGAGCAACCTGAATCTAGATACCACACATGACCGTCCTGCAAAACAGGTTATTTCTTTTTAGGTACCCATTCGTAAATGGGTCCTTTGGGGTTAGATTTAACACCCGACTTAGAGACCCGTTTAGAGTTGGGTCTTTGTCTTTCACGGGAAACATCACGATGAGAATGATTATGAGCAATATGATATGAGCCAAACCAATCAGATGCATAAAGACAATCAACAAAATCATTTGATCCACAATAAGAACAACACAAACAATCATGAGACAGTTGAAGTAATTGCGGAATGGAATAAACTTTTAAAGGAAGGTTTCCATTACAATCAACTAGAGATTTAGAAATAAAAACATCATGATTGTTATTGTTCTTTCTAGACTTTAAAACAGGATCAACTAATTCTGATGTTGCCGAGCTCTCTTTTGACTTCTTAGCTACCCAAGCATATTTCACTTCTTCCCGCCGACCATACGTATCTGAAATGTCGTTAAACCCATAATCAGAGGATTTGAAAATTGACGATTGTGACCTTTGAGAGCGACCGGGCTTTTTCTTCTTCTGTGAACGCCTTTTAGATTTAGACTTGGAAGATTTTGAAGAATTGTTCACAGAAGGTTTTTGCGGGGCAGATGCAGAACATTCACCCTTGTAAAATTTAGCCGCAGGCTCACATGACTCATTTAAAAAATCAACATGGCTAGGTAGAGAAGGATTAAAATCAAATTGGCTCAACTTGCTATCTAAACACACCTCAGAATTCAAGAATGCGGAAAATTCTCGTTCCTCATCAGAAAGGACCTTATCACATGAGGACTTCAGAGCATTGGAAGAGTTTGTTGAGAGCAGATCATTAGCGGAAGCATTTTTACAATCAGAACACTGATTTGAATCAAAACTTTGAGGCTCTTTTCCTTTATTTGAAATGATTGGTGACGAGTCACCCATAAAATCTTTGCAGGAAGATGTGTCAGAAGAAGGATAAGAGTTTTCAGACAGATGAGATATCTCTCTTTGGAGAATGGAAGGCTGAGTTTGAGGGTCAACCTTGTGAAGTTGCACTTTCAGATGATCTGCTGCCATAGCGGCCAGTTGTGAGTGCAACGTCTTTATTTCCGTCTGGTAATATTCTTTTTCCTCATCTGACATAGTCTCCTTTTTGTTGGAACCGAGACACTCAATTGTAGATAAAAGACTTTGCTTTTCCTTTTGAAAATTTTCCCTTTCTAGTGCATACGATTCTTCTAGCTGAACAAGTTTCTTTTCTAAAATCAGAGTTGGAACATAAACTTTGGGAGCTAGAGGTTCCTCCTTAGTCTTAACAGTTTTAGTATCTAGTTCAGCTTGAGAGTAACTATGAAAAAAATCGGATGACAGGAATCGGGGTTTGTCAGTATTATAAGTAGCATTTAATGAGTCATACACAAAAGGAACTGTCCTTTTAGAAAGAACAGAGTTTTCTCTTCTCAACTTATCTTCCAATTCTTCCTCCTCAGTGGGTGTGGTCCAATGTATCTTATATTCCGGAAAGATTTTGTCTAATCCAAAAAATTCAGATGCATATAAAGTAGGAACTTTGGATAAAGCCTTGTTTAAATAATTAGGGTTATCGTACCCGATACCCGCATTTCCGTACTTTGGTTCTTTTGGTGCGATTAGCTTTAGCGTTTGATCAGATTGACCAAATTTATAAAGTTTCTTTTCAAGCTCTTCTAACTGATTTGATAACCTTATGTTCTCATTTTTGTAAGCCACGTTTTGATTTAACAAATCAATTTTCTCAGTCTCAGACGTACGTAGCTTAGCGGTCAGGTCATCTACTTCGGTCATTAGTTTTTGTGACTCTGTTGAACAACTCACATTCTCTTCTCTTAAATTAGAAATCGTGCACAGGTAGCTAGAAATTTCTGAGCTTTGTTTTTCCATAAAGTCAGACTGTTTACTGACACAGTGTTCCAGAGATGAGAGAAGTTGTTCTTTTTCTTTTAAAAGACGCTTGTAAGAGTCAAGTTTGTTCATAGACAGTTGCATCTGATCAAGTAAAGCTTCATGAAAAGGGGCACATACCTGGCAAGGAGCATTGTGATCTTCTTCATCAGTATCGGATGGTGATGAATGGTTGCCCATGAAACACAAATGAGCTTCAGCATCCTCAGGTTCTTCATCCGACACTTGTAACCTGTAATCGTCTTCAGCCATTAGAGCTTTACCGGCATCCTTTTCTTTGGCAAGAAGCAGCTTGGCTCAGTAGTAGTCGGCGTTGCGCACAATTGGCTTGCGACAATCTTTGGCGAAATGACCTAACCGACCACAATTGTAACATTTGATCGGTTCGTCTTTCGTCTTTTCTTCAATTCTCTTGTCAGGCTTCTTACCAGCTTCAAAGCGACTATTACCTTCAGACTTTTCTCGATGATCACGTCGAGTAGAGACTCTTTGCTTGTTGGAAGTCTTGGTAAAAAACTTCCTCTTTTGAAATGCTTGAGTGAGAAAAACCATTGCTTCTTTCATCTTGGCAAGTTCTGGATCCGAGTCGCTATCGGGATCTTCAGGTTCAGAATCACTCAGCACGGGCTCTTTTCCAGATGATCGGCTGACGGACTTGCCTCTTCTCTCAGATACTAGAGCTATTTGATCTGTTGCTGGCTTTTCCTCAGCTTTCCCAATAAGTTCCATCACTTCTTCTTCATCTTGGAGCAGCATTTCATAGAGTTCGTGAAGATACAGCTTCTCCAAGGTCTGAGTGTGGCGTATATGGGAGACGAACGGTTTCCACTCAGGCTGTAAGTTGTTCATAAACTTTATGTTGTTTTCCGTGTTCGTCTTTGTGATCTTATTTTTCTGAAGATCATTTAGAAGCATATTAAACCTTTCGTAGGTTTTCGTCAGCGTTTCACCCTTTCGTGCTTTAAACCCATCATATCTGGTGATACAGTTGGTCACCTTTAGCTGGTTATTGATGTGGCTTCCCATCATCATCTTCTCTATTTGGTCCCACATCTTTTTCGATGAGTCCTTGAAGCAATCTATACAAGCATAGATGTCATTAGGTAGACTTTGAAGAAGGTACGATTTTGCCAGCTTTTCTGCCTCGTACATTTCCTTTTCCTCCTTAGTAAAATTATCAACAGATTTCCGAATCTGACGCTCTGGCCTTCCTTCAGCTGGATTTCCCGGTACCACTTTCATTGGCCAATCTTGTGGACCCTCAGTCAGGCATTTGTATATATCTTCATAGTTGGGTTTTGCTTCTATGAAGTTCATAAATCGGTCATGCCACTGAGGGTACTCTCCCCGAAAGAGCACCGGGGGCTTTTGGTCAGAACCGATGGCTAGAGCATCCCTTGAGTTCATCTTTACTTCTTAACTTAAGAGCACTGTAATGATCGTTAGGCAAGCAGAATGATCCAAATACAATAAAACAGAAGAAACACAGAAAACTTGGTCTAATCAGAAAACTTAGGTCAATTAATATCCGGTCGAAGGAATGCCCGGAGGAAGCAGATATTCGGTCGAAGGACACGTCCGGGAATACACTTATCCGGTCGAATGATACGACCGGGGACACACGTATCCGGTCGAAGGACAAGACCGGATAACACGTATCCGGTCGAAGAACAAGACCGGAGGAACACGTATCCGGTCGAAGGACAAGACCGGAGCAACACGTATCCGGTCGAAGGTTATTCGGTCGAAGGGACAAGACCGGAGCACAAGTGTCCGGTCAAAAGAGTAATTCCGGGGAAAACTCTTATTAGGTCGAAGGTGTAAGACCGGAGTACAAGAGTCCGGTTGAATGCTCAGGTCGAAAGATTACGATAAACACAAAAAAACAGATAACCATACAATAACGATTAAGACCGAAGAACCCGAAGAACGACCGAAGAACCCGAAGAATTTCTGAGATTCGATCGAAACCAAACCCAGAACCTTCGATCTTCGATCGAATAAAGCCCAAATAAACAAACAAAAAAATCAACCGAATGCGATAGACCACACTTAGACCGAAGGATTGCAGATAAATAAACCAGATTCGATCGATAGAAGAAAAAAAATTCCAGAAAAAAATTTCGATCGATACACAGACACACAAAAACTTAACTTTGCAGAAAACAAATAATCAGATAACCATAGACTGTAAACACTAACAATCAATTAAACGCAATTAAAGCAATTAATACAAGTAATTGATCTTAGGGTTTCAGACAAACCTTTTTCTGGATCAAACCTTTTGCCTATTTGCTCTGATACCAATTGTAGATCCCTGTGCAGTGCAAAACAGACTAACAGCAATCAAAGATGAACAAATTATAGATCACAGCAACTAGTCATATGATTGATAATACTTCAAAGGGTTAAGGTTTACAGAGAGAATTTCTGATAAGGGTATGTAAACCTAATGACTAGAAAACTGAATAATAAATTTCTAACCTAACAAATGAATTAGAAAACACTTTAAATATGCAGGCTCGCAGGCCTAATGGGCTTATGGGCTTTAAGGCCCAACAAGCTTACAACTTTAACAACTTGTCATAAACTACCCTGAACTTCTATTTAACAATAAAAATATCCCTAACATAAGGTCTCGGTACGTTGAGTCCGGGAGTGATCTAAGACCCCGGTACGTTGATTCCGGGAGAGAGATTCCCGGGAAACTGATAGGAACCGGTAGGATTCAGTAGACAAACCTGGGAGTGAGGCTGGGAAACTCCTCAACCCGGTTAGAACCCGGGACAAAGGGACCGAGAGACGTGGATCAAGACCCGAGAGTTCAAGGACCCAGGAGTTCTGGGTTTCTTCGAACTCCTTCAGAAAAATCGGAACCCAAATTTCAACACAAAAACCTTTTTCAAATGAAATTAATGAACAATTTAAACTCAGAAAATACCAACCTAGTTTGAGTTTAACATTAATAACATGAAAACTCAAACTAATTCATTGAATTTCGAAGAACTCAGAAGGCGTCCGTATAAACAAAAAGTTCGAATAACCTCAGATTTTGACTTAATGAACCTTTTTAAATTAAAAATAATAGAAAAAACGGCCGATTAAGCAAAAGTCGATAAAGAGGAATTAAACAAACCTTTTGATCATATCGAATGAAAATTGATTCGATTCTGCTCTGATACGAATTGTAGATCCCATTATAGTGCAATAACAATAATAATCAATAAGCAATAAAGATTGAATCACAACTGCTGGTCATATGATTGAATTGATCAATAAAGGGTTTAATGTTTACAGAGAGAATTTCTGATGCATGTATGTAAACCTAAATGACCATTCCCAACCTATACCCTAGAATATTAACCTATTTATACCAGGGGCCTAAACCCTAAGGCCCAAGACCATTAAAAACAAAGCCAAAAATTAAATATAGAGGCTTATTACCACGTTTTTAATAAAATCAACTGAACTCTGTAAATGCATTATACAACTTTCAATGCACTAGGAATTTTAGTCCTAACAAGATCTAAGAAAAGTTCTCTTGAAATGAAAGATTGTAAAACTCCCTTTGATTGTGTAATACCAACGAAGATTTTGCAAGAAATCGGAGTATAAATTGCTTCCCAAATCGTTTCCTTGCTTCAAATCGGTGTTTCTCCCTGGCCAAAATCGCCCCAAATCGTCCCCTTGCCGTCCGCTAGCCGATAATGCGATATCCATGAAACCCTAGATGAAAAAGTCTTTAAAAATGTCCAGCACTATCAAAGCTAGATTGAAGGTAGTTGCAGTTAAGTCAACTAACTTACAACTAGCCCTGATTTTAGCTTCCAGGTGAGTTGCAAAGTGAGTTCAGCTTCAACAACTAGCATCAATGTTGCTTCTGCCACTGTTTTGGGGAAATTATTTTTTCAATAAAACTTAACCCACTTGATCGAATGACCATTTTTCACACTTGAATCTTGAGAGCTTTCGTGATCAACTTTTGCTTGGAAAACCTTACTTTTCGTACACGTTCTTGGATTTTTCAAAACATCACATAAATCCTAAATACTTGTTTTAAACTATAAAAGTTCGGCTTTATTTACATGGAAATAAGCAAAATTAATTGGAAAGTGATATGAAAATAACACCAAAAATTGGTGTTATCAACAACCCCAAACCAAGCGTTGCTTGTCCCCAAGCAAATTAGCGTTAAAGACAAGTAATAAAGCTAAAAAAAATCTCATCTGCAAAAAGGACCAACGGGTGTACATATTGGATATTACCAACAACTTTCATGTCAGGGATTTAAGAAGTGTGAGTAAGAGACAACCGGGGTTCAATCTTCGTCATAGGTATAGAACCATCAACATTGAAAATCGAACTAAAAACAGTGACACCATACAAAATAGTAATCAATTCATCATACTTTTGGGGAGGATTTCGCTTCGACCCTACCTCATAAGGTACTCTCTTTACACTACAACCCTAGGCTATCTCCCATGTTGTTCATGCATTTGGATTTGATGTACACAAATTTACAAGATATTAGAATGAACAATCAATCATGAAAAACATACAAATGTAAATCAAAGAGATCTCAGAAGGAATCAAGTAGCAAGACTAGGACTATTAGTGCAACTCTATCTATCTTCTTACACTTTCCAAAAGATCATCCAGGTCTTTGCAAAGGGTTGTAATGGGGTTAGGTTAGTGGCTAAGAAACGAAGGTAAATAGGAGCAAATCCTCAATATGTCAGTTTATGAACAACCAAATTTCATTCCCATTCTTTTATGCCCTTTTCACTGTATTTCTACCCACACTCCCTTGATTGATTTTACACCTTGCTGCTTTCTTTCTTTCTTTCTTTCTCTCTCTCTCTCTCTCTATCTCTCTTTCTATCTCTTTTTGCTTTGAGTAAATTACCTTTTTCGTCCCTGTGGTTTGTTGAAAATTGCGGATTTCGTCCCTATGGTTTTAAAATTTCGGTTTTCGTCCCTATGGTTTGCAATTCATTTCTATTTTCGTCCCTGAGACCTTTTAACAATGAAGGACTAAAACATAAATAAATTGTAAACCATAGGGATGAAAAAAGCAATAATATTTATATCATAAGGACGAAAAAGTTAATGAATAAAAAACGATAAGGATGAAAATTGTAATTTCAAAACCATAAGGATGAAAATAGAAAAGTTCAACAAACCACAGGGACTAAAAATGTAATTTACTCTTTTGCTTTTACTTTTTGCTTCTTCAGTACCACCTTTTTTTTTCTTTTTTTTAGCAACTACTTGACCCATTTGGCAGATTTTCTTTCCCATACCCAGATTCCACCGATTCTTTTCTCTTTCCATTCTCTATCGTTATTTCCTACTAGTTGTTCATAACCGACACATCTTCGGATAAGGGCAGGCTATCATTTAGGCTGGGGTCTGATTATTGGGTTGAGAATCGAAAACTTTGCTATATGGCTGCAAATGGGCTTAGGTGCACACAAAAGAAGGATAAGCAAGACAAATTCAATTTATTTACACACGCTACCTGGAATTATCTCTTAAGGTCCATAAATTAGATAAGACAAAGGTTTCACTGAATATCCTTATGGACGTCTTTGCTACTCAATGCAATATTATAGTGAGATCATGCTATAATCACAACAAGGAGTTCAGAGAATGTGTATTTGATTAAGTGTATACTTCCCTCACAAATGATTCGAATGGTGTTCGGTTGGTTCAAAATTCTCACGGGTGGTCTCTACTAATGTCCCTTAGTCATGCAAATTCCTAATCACTCTTAGGACTATATATCTGTTCTCAGATTCTCAGATTCTCAGAACAATGTAAAGTCACTACACCTAAGAATTTCATGAATTCTGGTGTCTCTACCTTAAAAAAATCATCCCTAACAATTAAATAACTGTATGCAATGTATCCGATGTGTATGCCCGGTCTACAACCCCAAACCTTAACGGCACATTGTCCCCAATGTGCAAGTTTGGTTTTGAGCATGATATAATTGTGTGTGCAGAGTGGGGACATTATATGTATGTAATAATAAAGATATAGGCATAAGTGTTACCTGTGTCTGATGAGATGAGTATGTGTACCATTATCCATTACAATCATCTGAGTATCCAAAATGAAAGAACATAGTATCAACATCAACATCAAGATTAAAAAGAAAAGACGACTTTACTCGGGATGATAAGATGAAGAGGTGGACCCTTGATGGTGCTTTTGAGCTTGGCGTCACTCTCCGGTAAGGTAAGTTTGGATGTAGCCTCGATCCTCCGGTTTCTCTTCGATATGATCCACCCTTGCTGTGATGGTTCACACTTCTTCAAGTACCTGATCCAATTTGGTTTCCAAGTGGGCGGCCCACGGGGGGTAGCTTGGTCATGAGAAGTCAATAACAACTGGGATGGTGTAGGTAGCGGTCTCGCTGGGTCATAGTCTACGTTATCGTCATCATCCTCAGATGGGCCATCCTGTGCATCGGTAGCTTCCACTTCCTCTCGCAAGAAGATGTAGTCAGAATCGAACATCTTCTTTCTTTCCATCTTTTCCGCATAAGTAATCTGGACATTATATGTGCAGCGAGTAAAATCTGGAGCCGCATAGGTCGGAAATTAAGATGGTATACCTGTGAGTTTACAGAAGTGAGTGATAAGGCAAGGGAATATAAGTTGTTAGCGCATAAATCTGTTGGATACAAGATCAAGATTACTGAAGGTCAAAGTTGAGAAAGTCAAAGCTGAAGAAAGTCAAATCTCATTAAAAGTCAAAGTCTATTTGTAATAAGTCAAACTTAGTTATATTTGTTTTGTATTTTAGTTTCCTTGTATTAGTGGTAGTATAAATATTTTTACTCTTTGTATTTTCAGTAGAGAACTTAATTGGAGAATTATTCAGTTGTATTTTAGAGAGAGAAAGTTTGAGAGAAAGAGAGAGTTCGCTGGAGAGATTGTAGAGAGAGAATCTTGTAATCTTGGAATTGAGAAATTAATCAAACAGGTAATTGATTCTTATTTTGTGTGTGTTTGATTAATCTTGGTTTAGAAACTAGAATATGGAACACACAATTGGTATCAGAGCATATCCAAATTGAAAAAAAAAATCAAGAAAATTCAAAAGTTCGTATCTGTGTTCTTGAGCAAGAATCGAATTTCGAGTTTTAGTGCAAATTAGGTGCTGAAATCGATTAGGTTTTGTTTACTAAGTGCTTTCGATCGAGTATGTATAGTTTATTTCTTGAATTGCACTGTAATCGATTTGTAATTTTGATTTTGAAGAAGTTTGAGTTCACGAATTGTCACGCACTGTATTCACATCGATTTGTATAGTTGTGTGTTTTTAGATCGAAATTAGTTGTTTGTATTGTGTTCGTAATGATTAGGTGATCAAATTGTTGTAGTTTAGTGTTGAAATTCTAGGTCTAGATGAGATTTTGGTGAGATTTTGTTTGGTTTTAGAGGTTTGCGGGTGTTCTTCAAGTTTGCGTTTCATTCAAACAGGTTTGCGGGTCATTCATCAAGATTTGAGTAAGTTATTCAGAGGTTTGCGGGTTATTCAAAGGTTGCAGGTGTATTCAACGAGACACGCAAAGTGATATTTGCGTTTTCATCAACAACCGAGAAGCGAGCTTTGCGTGTGTTTCTACAAACGCAAAGTTGGTTTTGCGTTTGTAATGTGAAACGCAAAGTTTACTGTTTATGTACCGGTGACACGCAAAGTTCATGACAAACGAAAAGAAGAAGTATATCTAGAAACGCAAAGTGATTGGTTGATCAGAGAAGTAGTGGTTTGCGTTTCCTTCTTGAACCGCAAAGTGTGGTTTGCGTTCCACACTGCAAACGCAAAGTTAGGGTTTGCGTTCCATGTTACAAACGCAAAGTGTGGTTTGTGTTTCCTTCTTGAACCGCAAAGTGTGGTTTGCGTTCCACACTGCAAACGCAAAGTTAGGGTTTGCGTTCCATGTTACAAACGCAAAGTGTGGTTTACGTTTCATACTTAGGGGGACATAGTTCTTTTTGTGATTAAAATTTCTGTTTTTATATTTCAAGTTTTCTGTATTTTCTTGATTGTTTCATTTGGACTAACGATCAGTTTCTAGTTTCTTATTGCATATATTTTTCAAACAGGTTATACAAGATGACTTCCAAAGATGCACTTTCGATTGGTACTGATGTTAAGCCTCCAGTTCTATTCAAAGGCGAGTATGAACAATGGATGGACAGATTCTTGGATTTCATAGATCGGCATTCAAATGGAGAGAATATTCTTCTGTCTATCACCGAAGGTCCAATGGTTCCAATAACAGTTCAAGTACCTGATGTTGATTCTTCTGATAGTGAAGATGGGACTGAGGAAAGAGAGCAAAAGATGAAAACAGTGACAGTGGATATTTCTCAATATTCTGAAGATCAGAAAAGCCGATACAAAGAAGATAAACAAGCAGATCATTACTTCTTCAAAGCATTCCAAACGAGATCTACATCAAGATTGATAGCTATAAAGCCAATGTTAAGAAGATGTGGGATCAGTTGCAAAAGATGATGATGGAATCCAAGGTTGGAAATCAGATGAAAGTGGCAAACTGCATCAATAGTTATGAGGAATTCAAAGCTAAGGAGAATGAGAGTCTGGAAGATACATATGAGAGGTTTGTATTGCTTTTGAATGAGCTGACAAAGAATAAAGTCAAAAAGAAGCAGTTGGAAAACAATGTCAAATTTCTGAATATCCTACGTCCGGAATGGAAAAAACATACAAGAAGGATGAAACAGATGAAGGATTTGAATGAAATACCACTACATGAGGTATTTGAGACCTTGAGGCAGAATGAGGAAGAGGTTGATGAGAAAAGAGCTGAGAAGAAGAAGGCAACAGAAGTTCCTGATCCTATTGCCTTAGTAGCTGGAGAGAAGAAGAAAGAAAAGAAAGAAAAGAAAGAAAAGAAAGAAAAGAAAGAGAAGAAAAAGAAGATAGTTCTTACCAGTTCTGAGTCAGATTCAGTTATAGATAGTGATGATGGTGAAAGTCTGAAACAAGCCATGATATTGCTGACCCGTGCATTCCAGAAGAAATTTTACAAGAAGCCGGGATCAAATTCTCAAAGGTATTCTTCATCTAGTTCAAAGAATCACGAGCATCGACAGAAAGTGGAAGGAAAGAGGTATGAAGAAGATAGATATGTGGAGAAGAAACCGGATGAGAAGAAAAAGTTCGTGAATGACTACAAAGTTGCCGAGAAGCCAGCAACAGATTCCATCAAATGCTACAATTGCGGCAAGATGGGTCATTTTGCAAAAGATTGTCGAAAGCCGAAAGTTCGCAACTCTCAGTATTATCAGAACAAGTTGCTTTTGGCAAGACAGTAAGAAGCGGGTGTCGCTCTAATGGCTGAAGATGAGTTTTGGCTGGATTACTCAGAAGGAGAAGAGGATGACAAGAAAGAAGAAATAACTCATATATGTCTCATGGGCAAAGAAGTAAAGGATGACGAGTCAGATGATGAGACAATTGATGAGGTATTAAATTTATCTGAAAAAGATTTTATTACCAAAATGGAATCTATGGTGATTGAGCTACAAAATTTGCAAAATAATTTGAAAAAGGAAAAAGAAAGAATTGCTAAAAAGAACAAGAAGATTTTTGAGCTTAATACGTCTGTTATTTCAAACAAAGATCTGATTGATTCTTTACGCAAATCTGATTTTGATTCTAAATCTAAAGTAGATGATTTTGAAAAGAGGATTTCTGAGTTTGAAGGAAAAGTGTCTAAATATGAGTTTGAGAAAAATGAATCTGCACTAACTGTTTATAAACTGCAGGTTGAAAACAAGAATTTGAATAAGAAGGTAAATGGTCTGGAAGCAAAACTTTATGCAAGAGGTCAAACAGATCAAACCATTTTTCTCAATGCACCTAATGAAGAGGCTGATGTTAAAGAGAAATGGGGACTTGGTTTTGAAAACCCCCATTATCTTAAGAAAGCCATCAGAAAACAGCCGACACTTTATAACTATGATTTTCTTGCTTGTGCTGGTAAACATACTCATTTAAAACCCAAATTTGTTACCAAATTGCCAGAAGAAGTTGAGGATCAAGAAAATGAAAATAGAAAGAATAAAAAGAAAATGCAACTACCGTTTAACTATGAAAAGTTAAATGATAGTTATCTTTCCAAAACACCAAAAGTTATTTCAACCGACTATTTTGTTAGTTATTCCGCTTCTGAGATGAAGGCAAAACCTGCGATTGCAAAGGTTTATGTTCCTACATCTATTCTTGAAAGCAAAATAGTCGAGCTTGAAAATGTTTTATCTGATGAAAAACTTTTGGTTGATATACAACAAGATGTATTTTCTACAGTTATAAAGATCACTGTTTTTCAAAGTAAATCTACAAAGTGTTTTACAGTTTCTAAGGTATCTCAATCTTCATCTGATAATTCTGTTGACTTATTTGAGTCTGCAAATGATTTTTTAAATTCTGATGATGGGTGCATGGAAGAATTTGATATGTTTGATGTCAATTCTACACTTCCTGATCATTCTACTTGTCTTAAAAATAAAAGAGTGTTACCAAGTGATGTTCATATTGTTGAATCATCAACTCACGTTGGTGAATCAGTTTCTGTAACTGCTGATTACTATGGTCAAGGTAAGAAACATAAGAAACAACGATTACAGAAACAGAAATACACTGGTACACGAAAGTATACTCAGTCTCGGAAATTTGCTTTTCCTAATAAATCTATATCTTATGTTTTAGATTTAAGGAAGAAAAAGTTGAAAGCTCAATCTGAATGGAGACCAAAACGGAAGGAGGATGAGATAGTCGAATCAGTTTCTGATAATACTTGTATTAGATCAGTGAGTAGTGATACTGATGTGATTGATCAAATTGCTTCTAATAATCAAAACCTTGTAACTTCTTACAAGAGATATTCAATAAAGCAATTGATTCAATTGTCTCCTATTACTACTACATCTTATCCTTATCAGAGAAATGATTTTGCTTATTCTCATAATTCTTCTGATTGGTATGGATCTTATCATGTTAATTCTTCGAGATCAAATATTTTTCAAAGTTTTCAAAAGAACAGAGGGTCCATTTTCAAGTGGATACCAAAATCTTGTGCTAATCAGTTAGGGCCCGTTTTTAAATGGGTACCTAAAATTGTTATTGTCTGATTTCTCTTGCAGACCCGGCATATGTGGTACTTGGATAGTGGATGTTCCAAGCATATGACTGGGCAAAAAGCTTTATTGTCTAACTATACAGAGAAATTCAGTGGTAATGTCAGATTTGGGAACGATCAACTTTCACCTATCTTAGGATATGGTGATATCATTCAAGACAACATAACTATAAGTAAAGTGAGTTATGTCGAAGGCTTGGGGCACAACTTATTCAGCATAGGTCAATTCTGCGATAAAGGGTTAGAGGTCAACTTCAAGTCTAAGAGTTGCTCAGTTCGCACTGAAGATGGAACAGAACTCTTATCTGGAAATTGAAAGACAAACCTCTACACCATCAATTTGTCCAAAGTTCAGATTGACAGTCAAGTATGCTTATTGTCAAAAGCTTCACAACAGCAAAGTTGGCTCTGGCACAGACGTTTATCTCATTTGAACTTTCGTTATATCAACAAGCTGGTTCGTGGGAAATTGATCAAAGGACTTCCTGAGCTGAAATATGAACGAGAACACTTATGTGCAGCTTGTGAGAAGGGTAAAATGAAGAGAGCCGCCACAAACCGAAGCCTGAACCAAGCACAAGTTCTCCGTTAGAATTGTTACATATGGATTTGTGTGGTCCAATGAGAACTCAGAGTTTGGGAGGCAAGAAATAAATGTTGGTTATTGTGGATGATTATTCAAGATACACGTGGGTCAAATTTCTTCGTTCAAAAGATGAGACACCGGAAGTTCTCATTACTTTCTTAAAGACGACCCAGGTGAAAATGCAGCGACAAGTCAAGTTTCTTCGTACTGACAATGGCACAGAATTCAAGAACAAGATTGTTGATGAATATCTCGAATCAGTTGGGATTTCACATCAGTATTCTGCTGCTAGAACGCCTGAACAAAATGGAGTAGTCGAAAGGCGAAATCGAACGCTAGTCGAGGCCGCTCGGACTATGCTTAGCCAATTGGACTTACCTCTATTCTTGTGGGCAGAAGCTGTGTCGACTGCATGCCATACTCAAAATCGTTCCATGATACATCGCCAGTTTCAAAAGACTCCATATGAGCTGATCAACAACAGAACACCTACTATCAAATATTTTCATGTATTTGGGTGTACATGTTTTGTGCTTAACGACAGAGAGAGTCTGAATAAATTCAGTGCTAAGGCGGACGAAGGCATCTTTATCGGTTATTCTTCAACATCTGCTGCATATCGTATCTATCTAAAGAAGTCAAAGACAGTTGTAGAAAGCGTTAATGTCACATTCGATGAAGAGATGGCTTCTGATCAATCTAGTTCAGAACCCGTTATTACTGGAGTATTAGCTTCTGGGCAGATCAGTCCAGAACCTGTTTCTACAGCGACAAATTCGAATAACGCTTCTACTTCTACTTCACATTTAACTGATTTAGATTTGTTATTTGAATTCTTTTATGATGAGTTTCTAGGTTCTAATGTATCTAAATCTGCTGTGACTGACAGGTCTGAAGACACAACTTGCAATCATCCAGTCACTTCAGATGTCATAACTGAACAAGCATCCCCCGTTCAGTCTGAAACTCACATTCCTATTGTTACTCCTACAGTTGAAGATGCACAAGAAAATGTTGAGCCAGAAGTAACTGTTTCAGTTGGTTGTGATATATTGTCTACTCAACAGCCAGAATCTGCTGTTCCAACTAATACTTCTGCACCTGAAACTTCAACTGCAAAACCCCCTCTTGTTATTCAAGCTGAAGAATCTGAAAGTGGATTTCTAGATGATGATCATATTCAAATTTCATCTACTCCACTCCCTCATGAGCATCGCTGAACCAAAGAGCATCCATTACATCAAGTAATTGGAGATCTCAACAAGCCTGTTCAGACTAGGTCTGCGACTCTTAACCAATGTATGCATGACTCATTCCTCAGTAAGATTGAGCCAACACGAGTATCAGAGGCTCTTGCTGATTCGGACTGGGTATCTGCTATGCAAGAAGAGATCAATCAGTTTGAAGCCCTAAAGGTTTGGAGATTAGTTCCAAAACCAGAAGGTAAAACCGTGATAGGAACTAAATGGGTATTCAAGAATAAGAAAGATGAAGATGGTATCGTCATAAGAAATAAAGCTAGACTTGTTGCCAAAGGTTACCGGCAAGAGGAAGGCATTGATTATGATGAGACGTATGCTCCAGTAGCGCGTATAGAGGCAATCAAAATGTTTCTTGCCTACGCAGCTCATAAAAACTTTACAGTCTTTCAGATGGATGTGAAAACAGCTTTTCTGAACGACATTCTTAAAGAAGAAGTGTACGTGTCTCAACCAGAAGGGTTCGTCAATTCAGATAAGCCAGATCATGTCTACATCTTGGACAAAGCCCTTTATGGATTAAAACAAGCCCCTCGAGCATGGTATGATGTCTTATCCAAATTCTTGGTCAAGTCTGGTTTCTCCAAAGGTAAGATTTATACCACTTTATTCATCAAGAAAGAAAAAGCTGATATTATTCTTATTCAGATATATGTTGATGATATAATATTTGGTTCTACTAATCCAAAATATTACAAAAACTTTTCTAACCTTATGGTGTCACGTTTTCAAATGAGTATGATGGGAGAGATGAATTTCTTTCTCGGATTATAAGTTAAACAGTTTTCTACGGGGATTTTCATAAATCAATCTAAGTACATTTTGGATATTCTTCGGAAGTACAAAATGGAAAATTGTAAACCTATTGGAACCCCGATGGCACCAGGTACTAAGATTCACACTGATCCTTCGAGTAAAAGTGTCGATGTTAGAAACTATAGAGGTATGATAGGTTCATTAATGTATCTTACATCCAGTAGACCAGATATTATGTTTTCAACATGTTTATGTTCTAGATATCAAGCTGCTCCCAAAGAATCCCATTTGGTTGCTGTCAAACGGATTTTTAGATATCTGAAGGGGACTGCAGACCTTGGTCTGTGGTATCCTAAGGATACAGGGTTTCAAATGACTGCATATTCAGATGCAGATCATGCAGGTTGCATGTTGGACAGAAAGAGTACTTCAGGTCATGTTCAATTTCTTGGAGACAAGCTCTTAGCTGGGCATCAAAGAAACAATTATGCGTTTCCACATCGACTGCTGAAGCAGAGTACGTAGCTGCTGCCAGTTGCTGCTCTCAAGTCTTGTGGATGCGAACACAGCTGCGAGACTATGGATTCAAGTTTGATAAAATTCCAATCTATTGTGACTCGAAGAGTGTAATCGCGATATCTGCTAATCCTGTCCAGCATACGAAAACCAAACACATTGACGTCACGTATCATTTTATAAAAGATAATGTAGAAAAAGGAACAATTGAACTTTATTTTGTAACGACAGATTATCAACTTGCAGATTTATTTACCAAACCCTTAGATGAAAAGAGATTTAATTTTCTTGTCTCTAAGCTTGGTATGTTAAATCTTAAGACATAATCGGTTGTTACCTAATAAAGTTACGTATTGTTATTTTTCATCATTTTCTTTATTTTTATGTCTGAAGGATATCTGCACTTTAATTGTTTGCTCATGATCTCAGGGGGAGTAAGAGAAGATTTTAGATGATCTACATTATTTTAAGGGGGAGCATAACTGATTTCTGCATTTTACTTAACTGACAAATTTTTTGTAATGCATGATTTTAGGGGGAGCTTATCAAAAGGAGTAAAACTATGATTTCTGATTGCTTAAGATCAGAACTCGTTCTTTAATCGTTTTACTGTTTTATGTACTTTTATTGTTCGAATAAATTTTGTGAATACATTTTTGACTAGACTTTGAGACTTATGCAGGATGAGAGAAGCTGACACGATCATATCTTAATGACTACAGCTGACTTTATGAGTATTAAGATTGAGCGAAAAGGTAAATTTCTTATCTTAATCTCAAATGTATCTGAAAGAAGGACAACTTTCAGATATAGAAAATATGTTCTTAAATGTTTAAACCACTTCTCGAATTTTAAACAGATTTTATATTTTGGAAGTGTGATTTTAAATGTTTTCATTTTATTTTTGTGCTTCATTGATAAACAAACCGTGTGTTATCCAAAGATTAATACTTGTGTATTGTCTTTTCATATACTTTCAAGTATTCACACACATTGGTTTGATTTCTTGTTCAAATAGTTCTTACCATGTCTCATATTGAAACATAATTTTTTCGATGGTAAGACACCCCGCTTGTACTTCAAAGAATTTTGAGCGTCATTTCATTTCAAAACGTCATTTCAAGAATGTCTATATCTTGGTTCATATAGACAATATCAATTATTCTTGACCTTAAACTTTGATTGATATATCATTTCATTTCTGATCATTTTCATACAATGTCAGATTTTCAAACAAGTCTTTCGCATTCATGTTCATTCATTCAGTATACTTGTTTGAAAATATTTCAATGTATAAAAATGCTCAAATTTTCATGATTATATTTTATGAGCATACATTCGTCTGACATTTGTATATGAGCTTTAACTGTTATAGTTAAATCATCTGAGCAACATTATGCTTTTATAGGAAATGTGGGTTCTTTGTGCTAGGAATTATCTGAACTTCTATGGAATCACGTTAACCAATGATTTCTACCCAAGAAGTTAATCCATAGAGATTGAGTATGAGGAGTCAAAAAGAAATGAGTGTGGGTTGTGTGATGAAGTAAAATGGAAAAGAGAGTTTGGTTAGTAGTGCGCTTAATGATTAAAAGAAAGAGGGTGTGAGATCAGAGTAAAAGAATATCAAACTCTGCACCAACTACTTTCTGAGTCGGGCAGCCACATTACTAACGTTTCACATTTTCTCGTGAACATTATTGAAACAGGCAACTAGCCCATGCCAACTCTTGAATAAACCCTACAAGCTACTCATTTTCTTCTCAAAAAGAAAATGTTTCACATTTTAAAGGGGACGCAGCACATAATCTATCTGATTTTCATTTGGAAAGTCTGGATATTGAAAAAGAAGGAAGTCTGCCCCACCTTCGCACTTCAATCATGCACATTGAGTCTGTGTTTATCTACTGTTGTCTCAGTGGTTTACACAACTTTGAACCTTATTGAAAAGCAATTATTCGTGCTTAATTCTTTCTGCACATACACGAACACACAAAGAATGTGTTTCTTTGTCATAACATTCATAGAAATTTCCTTTGTGGTATTTCGATGATTGGATGGAAGATATGGGGGAGTGAACATCAAAAAGCTCCTTTATATTGTGTATTCGTTACACACAGTGACTTTGTGTTACTGACAGACATTTTAACTGATTCATCTGTTGATTCAGGAGTTACATGTTCTTAGTTTGTCTGGATTTGAAAAGATCTAGATGAATACTTGGTTATGGATCACAGAATCAGAGGCTCAGTTTGACAGATCAGAACGGTCAATGACATTTCTTGGACGTAAAGTTTTGATGATATAGATGTTCAAATCATCAAAAAGGGGGAGATGGTATGAAGAAATGTTGAAGATTTTCAAGATTGAGGGAGATGATTTTCTCAAATGGTCAAGACAGAAAGTTCAAAGTAAAGATTTGAAGGTTTGAAGATGATCAAAGATTTTCTGAAGATTTGTGGAAATTTTCTTTGAAGATTATTTGCTAAAAGCAATTCAAGCTGATTCTGAAGATAATTTCTTTCCAAAGTCTGTAATCGTTCTATGAAAGTTTTGGGGAGATTGTTACTCGTTTGAAGATAGTTTTGGAAAGAAGACCATCAAAGAAAAAGGGAAGATTGCTTTGACAGAGCTTAAAGTGAAGACTTAATTGCTAGATCTTTCAACAATGATCTTGAATCCAAAGGGGGAGATTGTTAGCGCATAAATCTGTTGGATACAAGATCAAGATTACTGAAGGTCAAAGTTGAGAAAGTTAAAGCTGAAGAAAGTCAAATCTCATTAAAAGTCAAAGTCTATTTGTAATAAGTCAAACTTAGTTGTATTTGTTTTGTATTTTAGTTTCCTTGTATTAGTGGTAGTATAAATATTTTTACTCTTTGTATTTTCAGTAGAGAACTTAATTGGAGAATTATTCAGTTGTATTTTAGAGAGAGAAAGTTTGAGAGAAAGAGAGAGTTCGTTGGAGAGATTGTAGAGAGAGAATCTTGTAATCTTGGAATTGAGAAATTAATCAAACAGGTAATTGATTCTTATTTTGTGTGTGTTTGATTAATCTTGGTTTAGAAACTAGAATATGGAACACACATAAGTACTCCCTTATCCTTTGTAGAGGTGACATCTATAATTCTAGATGGATGATCTGGGGTATGTCCATGGCCATTCCATTTTGAATGCAAAAGAGCACGCGGGATACTGACGGATCGACCTCGTTGTTATGCTTTGACGGTTTCATGCTCGCTTTTAAAAAACACCATCCAGAATGCGATGTCAAAATGAAGCTCACTCTTCTTTAGTGGAGTGCTTTTCATCCAATGTCCGTTCCCGCTAAGTCGTAAGGCACCGACTATGATGCTTCTTTTCTCCTCTCGATCCCCAACTCCAGGAATTCTCGGGACCCCACCGATCATGGTGTCTAGGTAGGTGGTCTGGAAGCGTGGTAAATGGTAGAAATATCTGATCGCTTCTTTGGTCATGATAATCTGTTTGCCTCCCATGACAACTTCACCAAATTCATTGAAAATGCCTTGGTGAAGGGAGGCATAGAACTCTCGGACGATCGTAGGGTCATAGCCAACCCGGGTGGCACAGAAGTTTTGCCACCCGAAATGAGTAATGGTTGTTGGTACAGTGGAGTTTTCGAGAAGTCTATCAATACAAATGCGTCTTTCTAGGTAAAGCTCTCGTTCATCCATCAATGTACGTCTTTGTGCCACTCTCAGGTTTGAGCGTTGGCGTAGTCTCGTTTTCTCCGCAGGTGTGAGCTTGTCATATTCAGGCCAGCGAGGTGTGGTGGTGGTATGTTTTGCTCGTCCCATTTCCTGCAAACTAGTAGAGGCGTCAATTATAAGCTAGAGAAAGTGGGTACCCCAAACCTAGGCCGTGGCCTAGGATTACTCTTGCAAAAGATTGAAAATGGGTCGGGAAGAGAAGACCCCAAACCTATCTTGGAACATAGGTTTAAACACATGATAAGCTTAGTATTTAAGAAGGCACAATAGTAGGAACTACAAATTCGGGTGAAATTGCACCAAATATACAAAACACCCTAAACCTAGACGTTTGATACCCAAACCTAGACTGTGATCTAGGTGGATAATTCGTGCATGAGAGGCACCATGAACCTCACGACCCCAAACCTAGGTTGGGACCTAGGTCGGTTTTGTCAAAATTGGACCATGTCAACACCACATCACAATGTAGAAGCTAAATGCCCTTAGATGTTAATGAATGAAACTCATTTAATGATAAAATATACTTCCCATCACCCCCATGTTACATAATAAGAATCTCAAGTTGTATGCATCAATAATAACAAAGAGTGTAATATGATGCATTTGGACACTAGCAAGTTTGTTCCTAATATGCTCACAAAATCTGTACAAGTTGACATGTTATGCACACTCAAACTATCTAACATGTGCGAATGACATCAACATTTAAGTTGCATATATCCTAGGGAGATTCCCATTTATCATATATAAGAATAAAGTAACAACGAAAATGGTACTTATCCATTTTAACAATAAATCCCTAGGTTAAGAGAATAGGATGAAAATTACTACAATGTAAGTGAAAGTGGGTGAAAAGCGAAGATTTTTTTTTGCCTAAATCCTCATCAAGGAATTTCTCCATTTTTGTGAGTAACCCTAGGTTTGAGAAACTCTCATAGTGTAGCACAAAAATAGTGATTCAACATGACCACTAGTTAGAAAGGAATTTATGCATTCAAGCTCTAGAAATAAGCCACATTCATACTCACATCCATACCAAGAACTTTGGGTGATAACACTCATATTGCACCAAAGAAAATACACATGTATGGAGAATTATGAAAAAATAATTAGGGGGGGGGGGGAGAAATCGTGCATAAAACTTCAAGTTATATATGTATTCCATATGATACACACCAAGAACCCTAGGTTTGAGCAAAAATCACAATCCACCATTAAACACTTAGGTAGAGTAAAAACATGAAGAATTAGAGGTGAAGGAACATACCTTAAATTGGAGTGAGGGATTTATTGGTGGAAGAGAAGAGAAATTGATGGTGTGAGAAAACCCTAGTGGAGGACTTGAAAGCGTATACCGATTTGGGAGTGAGGAGACGAATAAATGGAAAAAAATCGATCAAGGTTAAAACCTCCTCTCTTAGACTCGGGTGAGTTGGCCGTGGGTTTGGGAGAGGGTAAACTCTCGTCAAACTCGCCATAGGGACTGTGGAGACCGATGGGTTCAAAAGGGGTCACGTGGGTTGGCCGTGAGTTGGGAGATTTAAACTTTCGGCAGACTCACGTGGGGCTGTGTGAGTGCATTGAGTGACATCGGCGACAGTGGGTTCGTCGTGAGTTGGTGGTGAGGAAAACTAGTGAATAAGTCCCTTAGGGGCTGTTTTGTTTGATCAAAAAAAAATGTACCCACGTGAGTTTGAGGTGAGTTGAATGAGTCCCGAAACCCACTTGGCACTCGCGATAAAGGTTGTATGTGATCGATGGTCACCAGTGGCTAACGTGGGTTTGATGTGAGTTGGGGGAACTCCCAACGCATGGTGAATTCGCTTAAAGGTACTCTAATGTTGAAAAGGTGTTAGGACTGAAAGTCCTAGTGCATGGAAAGTTATATAAAGATTTATAGAGTTTATTTTTATTTATTTATCGCGTTGTAAAAGCCTAAATTATTGTTAATTGGGCTTGGGCCTTAGTAGTTAGAGGCCTAAGTATATAATGCTTGTTTAGAGAGTAATTAGGGTTAAGGGTTAGACTTGGAGAAATCGTATTGTGCGCTTAATAGGTTTAGAGAGAGAGTTTTGGTTTTCAATCCTATGTTTGTAACTCTCTCAATCATTCAATTCATCATTGTTACTTGAGCAATCTGGGATTCACAATTGGTATCAGAGCAAAGAGACGAAGATTTGATTCAGAAAATCTAAATTTTATTCCTCTCTAAAGTTCTGTCAATCGATGTCTTTCTAATTGGAATCTGGGTATTTGATTTCTGCAAAATTCTTTATTTAGTTTGATTCCATTCTCTTGATTTGTGTTAGATTAAAGTTTTGGTTAAGATTGGAGTTCTAATTCGTAATATCAAACTCCGATTTTGAGTTTTTATAAGTTGAATAATCTGGGTTTGGTTCTTGAAGTTCTTAAATATTTGTGTTTAAAAAAATCATTAATTTTGGTTCAAAATCGATTTTGGTTTGTGTTATTAAGATTAGTTTGTTGTTTGAAAGTGTTTTGGATTGATTTTTTTTATTAATTCTATGCTTTAGAAAAGTTCAGCAGCCGCATTAGATTTACTTTGCTGCGGTGCATAGGGTTAAACCCGGGTCATCCAATACCCGGGTGCTCCGTGTTGATCCTACACCCGATTCTCATATACCCACGTGGCTCCTACACCCGGGTGATACCCAACCGCCCCCCTTCACTACCGATTGCCAATCATACCCACTAGACCTGCCTCAACTCCTAGAACTGCATCTGGCTTTTTATACCGACCCCCGCCTCACCCCAAACCTGGTTCCCCCATACCCGATTCTCTTTAAAGCATGCTCACATCTTACACCCGCACTAAGCTTCTCACCACCGACTTCACACTCGGACCCCGTACCCTTTAATATCCAATTCCGTCACCTGCATAAACTCACACCCATTTCACTCCCTAGACCCGACTCCCTCACGCCTCACCCACCTCTCTTCCTCAACGATCTCTTACTCGATTTTCGACCATCAGGCAAGCTCTCTTCTCTCTCATCGAATTCTTCTTCGCCACCACAAACCTCCTCTCACGAATCTTCTTACTTGGAGAAGGAGAACTGATATGAATCTGATTACATTTCTTCGTCGCCAATTTCTGGAGTTTAGTCGTTGATTTAATTGCTGTAGAATTCGAAGCCTTCAAATTAGGGCTTGTAACATTAGGGTTTACATTCTCTGGTTGTTTGAACTTACTGGAGAGTTAATTTCTTAGTTAATTTCGGCTTGGTTTTGGTAAATCTATTTAGACAACATTGTTTGGGATGATTCATGTTACTATCTGATAAATAGTGGATTTAGAATCGATTACACAGTGGATTTGGGTTGTTTGTGCCTTCAATTTCTGAGTTTGGTCTCAATCGTTATCTGATTTGGTAGATTTCATCGATTACATGGTTTGTTAATTTTGGGTAAATCGATTAGGGTGGATCTGATTAATCAGGTTCATTTTGGGTCAATTTGATGAAAATCAGTTTTGATTGCCTTCGATTCTTCTAATTTGTGTATAATTCGTATTAGTTGAATTGTTTTTGATTTGGGATTTTTGCGAATCAAATCGATCACTTGGTCAGATTTCGATCGATTTGATAAGGTTGGTTTGATACTATGATTATGAGTTACATTCATTTTTTTTTATTGTGGGTACCATTTGCATTCGAACTCGATTGTACGCTATTTCTATTAAGTTTGGGCACTTGAGCTGTTTAATCGCTCGCTTCATAGAAGACTCGGTGTCTCCCGACCCACTTCCAGACCCTATTCCTCACAGACCCGGGTGTTCTGTGCTTTTGCATTTCTGTTTTCTTGTGGGTCCATAAAGCTCTTAGATTGGTCAAATTCTAAAGCTATTTATTGTTTTTATCTGTCGTCTAAGTCCTGTGGTATCCTCATATTAAAGTGGTTGTTTTTTGTTCCAATATTTTTTTAATCAAATCGCGATCGTCTTATGATCACTTTGTTCAAGTAACAATGGGAAAAAATATATGTATGTAAATGGTAAATTTGTAAAATCATATGAAGATTCCGAACCTGAAGAAGATCTAAAAAATCTTGAAAATAAAAGAAAATATTCAGATGATTCGTTGAAAAATGAGATCAGTGCTTTAAAGAATAACAATCTCGAACTGAAACAAAAGATTGCTGATCTTGAGAAGGAGATTGAGAAAGACATAAAAGATTTTGAGAATGAAAGGAGTGGTTTCTCTAATGAAAAAGGGGGTTGAACGAAAAATTCTTGATCTTTCAAAGAAGATTTTCGAGGAAAGAAAGACTTTTGAGTTTCAAAATGCTAAACTTTCAAAACAGATTTATGAATTTGAAAAGATTTTGATGATTGAGCGAAATAATTGAGATAGAAAGAAAATCTATTGAGAATAAAAAGAAAGAGCTTGAAAAGAAAAATGTTGTTGTTTTCAAAGAAATATCTAATAAACGCAACAATATTGAAAAACACTTTGAAAGTGAGAGGAAGTTTTTCGAAACAGAAATTCGTAAACTTTCACAGAAATTGTCTGGATTAGCGACAGAGATTTTGAAAGAGCAGAAGGTAAAATCCGATTTACAAAAACAATTTGATTCAATTCTCGAAGAAAGAAATATTTTATCCGTAAAAGTCAAGAAACTTGAAGAACTCAATTTCAAAGCTGATTTATCTGAACAAGCCAGTCCCGATACTGTTGTTCAGTCTCCTTATTCTTCAAGTTCAATTTCCATAACTATTTCTTCGAAGAGTTGTGTCAAATCAAATGAATTTTCAAAAGATCGTATTCGCCCTTCAAATATTTTCTATAATTCTCTTGTTGATAATACAGATAATCAAGTGTTTCGAAAAGTCAAAATGGTTTGGAGAAAGAAATCAACTACAGAAGACAGTGATGGAAACACGTCATACAAATCTCCTGTATTTGATCCAAAGTCACCGACTCATGTCTATTCCACAACTAAGTTGATCTGTCTAAACCGAGCAAATATCTGTTGTACTTATTGTGGAAATAGTGACTTTGTGGATTCCAGATATGTCAATAGCTGGTATGGTACTTATAGTATCCCCAATCATCAGTTTCATAGCATCAAAGATAAGGAAACTAACCATCAAGGATACATCAAAGCATGGATACCAAAACCAAAATATGTCTAATCTGTTTGCAGGAATGTCATGTGGGATTTAATTCAGATTATTCATGTCACATGACTACAATCAAGGGTTAGACTTGGAGAAATCATATTGTGCGCTTAATAGGTTTAGAGAGAGAGTTTTGGTTTTCAATCGTATGTTTGTAACTCTCTCAATCATTCAATACAATTAATCATTCAATTCATCATTGTTACTTGAGCAATCTGGGATTCACAATTGGTATCAGAGCAATCTGGGATTCACAATTAATCAAGGGTTATGCCATCTTTTGAGGGGGAGTACCAGGTTTTTCGTATGTTTCATATTGACTTCTGATCATAGCAGATCAGGACTCGTCTTTAAATGTTTTGACTTCTGATTACCTCAAATCAAAACTCGTACTTAAATGTTTAATTCACTGTTCCAGTTGGTGAATGAAAGGAGTGTTAGGGTTTTTAATGTTTCTATGGTCAATCCAGAACCGGAAGGACCTACCCAAGAAACACATCCAATTCATATATATCAATGAGGAGTCTAGATTGATAATATGAGTTTGGAGTGAAAAGAATATGGTGAGGATGTGACATGACTTAAAAGAATTATTGGTCCTTACCAAACCGTGTCAATTATCCGAGTTACCACATAATCTATTCATTCTCGTTCTTTGAAGATGAATATTGAAACAGACATGCACCCAGTGTCGATAATTCGTATCACCCCACCTATCCACTCAAGTTTCTCACAAAAGATACTTGTTTCATATATGCACGGAGATTTAGCACATAATATATCTATTCCTCACTCGGAGGTCTTAGATATTGAAAAAGGAAGACATCAGATCCGGTCTCCAAACTTCATATTATACTCACTGTGTCTATTGATTTCTTAACCTGCGTCCTAGGTTGAATCAATATTTGAGCCTAATCGATATAATTTATATTTCTTTCACACACACATGAATTTTTGTGACCCCCCCTGCATATCTCTATGATATTGCCGGAACAGTTTGAGAAGTAATTTTTAATATTTTACTTCAGTGATAACTGGAAGTCCTATCAGAGATACGTCGATGCCAACTCTGAAAATAGGCGACACAATTATTTTTAATTGTTGTGAGAACATAGACTATTTTGTTTCTGTGTTAGTTGATTTCCCCATCTTGGTTCCTAAATGATTTATCTGGTACTTTGCTACTCATCCAGTTAGTCTTTGAACATACATGATGCTCAGGATTCTCCTAATCATCATGACGAAGAGAATGCATTAACAAAGACAACAAGTTTCAAAGACAAATTATCATGTTGATGGGGAGTTAGCAAAAGCTAAGGACGAGTAACAAAATCTTAAATCTAAGGTTGAAAATCCATTGGATTGAAAGATTACAATTTTACTTGATTGATTCTTCTACTCCTTATCAAGCGGTGTTTGCTACAAGTCATTTCCTCCTACGAGATGATTGAAACAAGTTCTTAAGTTGAAAGCATATTTAACTCGTGGTTCAAATACAAAATATTTGTTTTTAAACTGAAGATGCACCGTGGAATGTCACGTAGCTCATACATTAATTTTCTTGTGTGCTGATCCGATGTGTTGAGTTTCTACAGTTGAAAGCTGCTCAATAGTGCATTCAGTCGAGACTAGTGTACATTGAATCTTGTTACAAAGTATGAAGACCAAGAGCTTTATTCAAGGGGGAGCTGGGAAAGACATGAAGATAAACAACACTAAAGTTTTTTTTTCCAGAGATTCAAGAAGGAGAGAAGATCAAGACATGAAGACTTTAAGAAGATAAATGCTTTATACAAATTTAGGGGGAGATTGTTAGGAGTAAAAGTCCTAGTGCGTGGAAAGTTATATAAAGATTTATAGAGTTTATTTTTATTTATTTATTGCATTGTAAAAGCCTAAATTATTGTTAACTGGGCTTAACTGGTTTGTAATGGGCTTGGGCCTTAGTAGTTATAGGCCTAAGTATATAATGCTTGTTTAGAGAGTAATTAAGGTTAAAGGATAAACTTAGAGAAATCGTATTGTGCGCTTAATAGGTTTAGGGAGAGAGAGAGAGAGTTTAGGTTTTCAATCCTATGTTTGTAACTCTCTCAATCATTCAATACAATTAATCATTCAATTCATCATTGTTACTTGAGCAATCTGGGATTCACAAAAGGGACATCGGCTAAAGCAGGTTTGACGTGAGTTGGGAGTCCCCAAACCCACGTCAAAGTCACCCGAGAATTGGTTAGGATTCGGGTGAGTAGGTCATGAGTTGGGGGGCTAGAACTAACTTGCAAGTCACTTTACGGTGTGTTTTGGATAAAGATCTACAGTCACCAAAGCGAGTTAGTCGTGAGTTATGGAGACAACCACTCACTTCAAACTCGTCTGAGAGTGATTTGGGTATCTTGAAAAATCAGTGTCTATAGTGACTTTTGGCCATCGCAAACTAACATAAAACTCACTTGGATGTATTTTTCTCTCAATTTTTGACAGTGGCTACAGAGACTTGGACGTGACTTTTAGCCAACCCAAACTAACTTACCACTCTCAAAACACAAAAATTATGTCTGATTCTTGCCATTTTCTCGCGGGAGAAATATTCCAGATTTACGAGAGGTCTAAAAAAACGAAATGAAAACTTACGAAAATAGAAAAAAAATAATTGAAAAAAAAGAAAAGGAAAAAAACTACTGGGTGGGTTGCCTCCCACCAAGCGCCTTAGTTAAAGTCGTGGCACGACCATATGCGACAATCACTCAATTTGGCTCGGTATTGCTTGCGGAATTGAACTACCCACACATTCGGGTTTTCTTGATTTCCTCCACATACGTTTTCCCATTATTACCAGTTTCTGATATCGGTCCCCTTTCCGGTTCACCTCTATCTTCTATGCTTTTGAGAACATGGAAGGTTACCTTTTCATTACCAACTCTGAAATTCATCACACCTTCTTCCGTATCTATCAAATCTTTGCTTGTGGCTAAGAACGGTCTTCTCAAAATCAATGGCACCTCAACATCTTCTTCCACATCTAGAACTACGAAATCAATTGGAAAGTAAAATTTTCCGACCTTTATCAAGACGTCTTCCACGATTCCATACGGATACTTCACATATCTTTTTGCAAGTTGGAGTGTCATGTTTATTGGCTTCACTTCCCCCAAGCCAAGTTTCCTAAAAATGGATAAAGGTAACAAGTTAATACTTGCTCCTAAGTCACATAACACTTTATTGAAATGAACAACTCTAATTTGCACAGGTATAGAGAAACTCCCTGGATCTTGAAGCTTCACAAGAAGCTTATTTTGAATGATTACACCGAACTCCTTAGTAAGTGCAATTGTTTCATGACCTTCAATCTTCCTCTTCTTGGACAAGATGTCTTTCATGAACTTAAGATATGTTGGCATTTGTGCAAGTGCCTGTGCAAATGGAATATTGATGTGTAACTTCCTGAAAATGTCAAGAAATTTCTTAAACTGTTCCTTATCCTCATGTGCCTTCAATAGATTCGGAAAAGGTAGTTGTGGCACATACGGGTTGACTATTGGTTTTGATGGAGGTGTCACATATTTTTTCCTTTGGCTCATTTAGATCAACAATATAAGTAGTTACCACATCTTTCGTCCCAACATCTTCAGCTTCTAATTCTTCAGTCTCCACATGCTATCGGGTAGGGTCATTTATCGATTCCTTGCCACTCCTCAGATGAATGGCATTGCAATGTTCTCTCGGTTTTCTTTCAGTCTGACTAGGGAATTGACCTTGAGTGCGGGATTGTAGAGCTTCACCTATCTGTCCCATCTGTCTTTCTAAGATTTGGATGGAAGGGGTATTCTGATCAGTTGTTGCCTTACCCGTGCCCATAGTGGTTGTCATAGTGCTTATGGATGAAGTAATCTCATCAACAGTATTGTCCATCTTTGAGATGAACTTCATCAAAACATCTTCTAATCCCAACTTCTTCTCTCCAGATTGTCCTTCCTCAAGCCTTCTCTGATTATAACCTGGGGGATGATAAATATTATTAGATTGGGAAGAAGATGAAAATTTTGAATTGTTACCATATTGTTGCTGCTACTGTCCCATGGTTTCCCTTGGTTGATTTTGCGATTGATTCCATGAGAGGTTAGGATGTCTCTTCCATCGTTCATTGTAGGTATTTGAGAATGTATAATTTTGAGGGCGATTGTTCCGGTTTTGTAAGAACTGAACATGTTAGGGTTCATGAGAAGCTGGGAACAAATTGGGAACGTCTCCATCATAATGATGTGCAGGTTGGATGGAAGTTCCTTTCTGCTGATTAGTGATGGCGGCCAGTTGAGCTTTTATCGCCTTCAATTCTCCAGATTCCTGAACATTAGCTACTCATCTGGTTGCAGATCGTGGAGTGGAATAGCTATGCTCAGCCAAATTTTCAATCACTTCAACTGCCTCTTCATAGGTTTTGTTCATTAAGGCACCACCCACTGCTGCTGTAATATCATTCTTGTACTGCGGATGAAGATCACCAAAGAAGGTCTGGATGATCACCTAACCATGTAGACTGTTGGGAAATTCAGAAATGTACAAGTACAGTAAATACTTCTAGAAGAACTTGATTACTACTTCTGAAGATTAATGCTGCTGAACAAGATTAATGCTGCTAGTTAAAGATTAATACTGCTGGATAAAGTTACTACTACTAAGCAATTTTAGTACTGCTAGTAGTTAGTACTGCTGAACATTAATACTTCTCAAAGTATTAATGCTGTTGAAGATTTAGTGCTGCTTAATAGATAATCAAGATTCGTGCAGATCAAGATTAAAGATTATGGAAAAGTTGGAGATAAAGATGGAAGATTATTTTGAAGATCTTTTATTATTTGTAATTATCTTTTATCTTAAGTATATATAGAATAGTTTAGAATAGATAGAGAATTAATTCTAAAATTCTGAGTTTTTATTTTTCATAGAGAGAATCAACCTCAAGGTTATAATCCTAATTCTAGAGAAGTAGAATTCGTATTGGTGAGCCTGTTCATCAATATTGAGGTTGAGTGTTGAATCTTGTAGCTTTACAATCATTCAATAAAGTTTACAAGTTGTTATTCTGATTAGCTGTTTCATTGATCTTTGAATATTAAAGTGTTATTCCGCAAACTTCTTTAATATTGTTTCTGAGTGTTTATTCTTGTTAAGAATTAAGATCCTGACAAGTGGTATCAGAGCAAGTATTCTCAGAAATCTTATTCATCATGGAAAACACAGTTGAATCAAACAGTACTCTGGTCTCAAAGGTTCCAATGCTTAGATCCAATGAATTTGACATGTGGAAGATTAGAATCAAGCAATACATTCTCCTCACAGATTACTCCATGTGGGACATCATTGAGAATGGCCCATCTGATGCAGGAAAGATTGGTGAAGATGGAAAAAGAACCCCACCAAAGACGGATGCAGAAAGAAAGACAAGGCAGACAGAGATGAAAGCCTTGAGCACACTGCTCTTGGCCATTCCCAATGAGTATCAACACCAGTTCCGTAATTGCACTGATGCACAGATGCTCTGGAATGCTCTAGAGAAGAGATTCTCTGGTACCAAAAGTACCAAGAGAAATCAGAAGGCCATATTGAAACAACAGTATGGAAACTTTATGTCAACTAAGAATGAGTCCATGACTCAAAACTTTTAACAGGTTTAACAAGCTGATTGGTGAACTAGCAACTATGGGAGTACAGATTGTTCAAGATGATGTAAACAGAAAGTTCTTAAGGTCCCTTGGAGATGAATGGACCATGTACACTGTTTCATTCAGACAGAATGAACAATTGGAAGAGAAAGAACTTGATGATCTGTACAATGACCTTAGAGTATTTGAAGCTTAGGTGGAGGCAAAGAAGAAGCCTTCTGGATATATTCATAATGCTGCACTCCTATCAGCATCAATTGATTCTACTGCTAACCCTGAATCAATTAATGCTGCTAATGGAGCAAATCAAGAGAAAGGCACTGAATCTGTGTTTGAAGCCTTTCTTTCCAGCCATGAAAACTCCTCTTTAATCAATGATGATTTGGAACAACTTCATCCTGATGATCTTGAAGAGATGGATATTAAATGGCAGATGACTATGCTTTCCATGAGGGTGAAGAAGTTCATAAAGAGAACGGGGAGGAACAACTTCTCCCAAAGAAGAGAAGATGGAGCAGGGTTTGATAAATCAAAGGTGGAGTGCTATAAATGCTATCTGAAGGGACACTTTGCCAGGGAATGCAGAAGTGGAGTGTCTCACAACAACAACCACCAACAAGCACAGTCTGGAAACCTCAACCATAACAGAAACTCTGCTCAAGCCCTTGTTTCTCAACAAGGAATGGGGTTTGACTGGAGTGATCAAACAGAAGAGGCTATCCAAAATCAAGCACTTATGGCTGAAGTATCTGATCTCCCAACTGAGGTAAGTTCTAATCTCTGTTCTAAAACTTGCATAGACACTGTTAAAAGGTACAGGGATCATAATCAGAAGATGAGTGATGACCTTAAGAGATTAGAAAAGGATATAAAAGACTATGTGAGAATTGTTGAGAGGTTTGAGGAACAGATTAAAGGTTTTCAAGCCAATGAACTCCAACACTCATATGACACCAATTACTGGAAGTGGGAGAAAAAGGATCTATAACTTAAATTGACCAAATCTATAGAGGAGAGTGAAAAGTTGAGAGAGGAGCTAACCAAGGTTAAGCTTGATGTGGAAAAGTTTTCCAATGCTTCTAAAGCAATGGACTCTTTACTACAAACTCAGATTCATGACAAATTGAGAAGAGGAATTGGGTACAATGCCACACCACCACCATATAACAACAATTACATCCCTCCTACTTCAGACTTGCTAGAAACCAAAGATAGGAAGGACTTGCCTGAGGGAGCCACTGAGATAGATCCCTTAGATGAGGTAGTTGTTGAGGATAAGACTGAGAAAGAGGTTGGTAAAAGTAAGCAGAACAATGTGAATGGTGAGATTTCTCTAGAGAATAACATTATCACCAATGAGGACTGTGGAAGGAATTGGATCAAATCCAAGGACATAGAGAAGACAGAGGGAAAGTCTGGTAAGGTCCATTAGAAACAGACCACAGTTATGAATCCAATTCCTTGCAAACAGTGTGCATGTAAGAAATTTGAGCCCCTAAAACATGACAAAAAGAGGGGTAATCAAAGAAACTGGAATAATCAGTGGGCACAAAAACAAGGGGTTGACTTGAGTAGAATCAATAGACCAAAACCTTGTTTTATCTGTGGCAAATTGAATCATCTTGCCAAATACTGTTATTTCAATCCTATAAACCAAAGGATGAATTTTCAAAGACCTATGCAAAAACCCTTGGGTTATAGGAAGATTGAAAGGAACCATGTGGCTAAGAAATCTGTTAAATATAAAAGCCACATGAAGAAAAATACTGTTAAAGAAAGTGTCAATATGTGGGTTCCTAAAAGCACTAAAACTGTTAGTACTGCTACAACAAATAGTGCTGCTGACAATGTTAGTGCTGCTAGAAGCAATACTACTGCTAACAATGTTAGTACTGCTGACATTGTTAGTACTTCTTCAAAAGTTAATACTGCTAACTCTGTTAGTGCTGCTAAACCTGTTAGTACTGCTAAACCTGTTAGTACTGCTAACTCTGTTAGTACTTCCAAAGTTAGTACTGCTTCTAGTGTTTGTGCTGCTAAGCCAATCATATTGACAAAGTACTCTAATAAAGAGTGCTCTGAGTTTAAAAACCTCATCAAAAAGGAATGTAAATACTTTGATGAGAAAGGGAGACCCAAGACCACTTTGGCTTGGGTTCCCAATCAATACTAATTGTTTAATCTTATGTGCAGGGCAACCAGCAGCTCAAGGGGAAGAGCATCTGGCATGTTGATAGCGGTTGCTCTAGGCACATGACAGGGAACATGTCATGCCTCAAGAATGTCAAGAAAATTAATGGTGGGCATGTTGCTTTTGGTAATACTCCAGATGGAGGTAAGATAAGTGGTAAGGGGGATGTAACCAAAGGTAAAATTACCTTTGAAGATGTATTCTATGTTGAGCAGTTAAGGTACAACCTGTTAAGTGTATCACAGGTTTGTGACAAACAACATAGTATATTATTTACTGATTCTGAATGCATTATCCTTGCTCCTGGATTCAAGGTAGTTGATGAAAAGATGATACTACTAAGAACTCCAGAAAGGATAATGTATATTGCTTAGATATGGAAAGCGTTTCAACTGATTCATCCCTAAACTGTCTTGTTTCAAAAGCTTCTTTGGATGAATCATCACTTTAGCACAGAAGGATGTGTCACATGAACTTTAAAACAATGAATAAACTTGTTAAAAACAACCTTGTAAGAGGTTTACATTCCAAAGTTTTTTCATGTGATGATCATTGTGTTGCCTGTCTCAAAGGCAAACAACACAAAACTTCTCATAAGTCCAAAGAGTTGAACACAATCTCTAATTCTCTTCAGTTGTTGCATATGGATCTGTTTGGTCCTACAAATGTTATGAGTATAGGTAAGAAATCATACTGCCTAGTTATTGTTGATGATTACTCTAGATTTACTTGAGTATATTTTCTAAGGACCAAGGATGAGACAAGTGGACTGATCAAATCCTTTATTCTAAGAATTGAAAATCAAACAAATCAAAAGGTAAAAGTCATCAGGTCAGATAGTGGTACTGAATTTAAAAATCATGACCTAAACACCTTTTGTGAGGAAAAAGGAATTGAGAGGCAATAAGTGCTCGTAGGACTCCACAACAAAATGGTGTTGCTGAGAGAAGGAATAGGACACTGATTGAGGCTGCTAGATCTCTATTATCTGATTCCAAACTACCAATTACTTTCTGGGCTGAAGCAGTTAATACTGCTTGCTATGTCCAAAACAGAGTTCTAGTAGTCAAGCCTAAAAACAAGACCCCATATGAGCTTTTAAATAAAATAAAAACATTTATTGGATTTTTCAAACCTTTTGGGTGTCCTTGTACCATTCTCAATATCAAAACCCACTTAGGAAAGTTTGATAGCAAGGCAGATGATGGTTTACTTGTTGGTTACTCATCTCAGAGTAAGGCTTAAAGAGTTTTTAATTCTTCTTCTAGAATAATTGAGGAAAGTGACAATGTCAAATGCAATGAGAACACACCAAATCCTATTGGGTCTGGTCCTCAGTGGTTATTTGACATTGATTCCCTAACTAACTCTTTGGGTTTCAGTAGTGATTATCTTACAGGTTCAGGAAGTGGAGGATCAAGGGATGACCAAGTACAAGTACAAGACATTATTCCGCAGTTTGTGATCTTTCCCATACCTACAATAGAGCCTGTTGAGGTCTGTGAAAAGGAAACTATGACTGAACCAATTCAGAGTGAAGAAGAAGGAAGAGATGAGGAGAATCAAGTGCATGAAGAGCCAGAAGCAGCTGATGAGATCCCCTCAGCCGACTTAAATGATTCCAATCTAGATGTGGGAATCACTGAAGAACCTAGTCATCAGACTATAACTCAAAAGAACCATCCTCCAGAGCTGGTCGTAGGAGACATCTCTTCTCCTATGATAACAAGGAATCAAAGCAGACTTCAAGAGCTGCAGGATCAGCAACACACAGTACTCTTTTGCTTTCTATCTCAGATTGAGCCTAAGAAGGTTTATGATGCAATGAAAGATTCCAGTTGGATAGAAGCTATGCAAGAAGAGTTACTGCAGTTCAAATTGCAAGAAGTTTGGGACTTGGTGGACCTTCCAAAAGGTCATAGAGCTATTGGCACCAAGTGGATTTTCAGAAATAAAAAGGATGAGAGAGGCATTGTGATCAGGAACAAAGCAAGGCTTGTGGCACAAGGGTACACTCAAGAAGAAGGCATTGACTATGAAGAAGTGTTTGCTCCAGTGGCAAGGGTAGAGGCAATTAGGCTATTCCTAGCCTATGCCTCATACATGAAGTTCAAGGTATTCCAAATGGATGTGAAGAGTGCCTTTCTTTATGGTACAATTGATGAAGAAGTATATGTCTGTCAGCCTCCTGGATTTGAAAATCCATCATATACAGACAGAGTATACAAACTGAAGAAAGCACTTTATGGTCTTCATCAAGCCCCAAGAGCATGGTATGATACACTGTCTACCTATCTCTTGGAGAATGGGTTTGAATGAGGAATAATTGACAAGACCCTCTTCATTAAAAGAAGTAAGAAGGACATCCTACTTGTTCAGATTTATGTGGATGATATCATCTTTGGATCCACAAAAGATCAGATGTGTAGAGACTTTGAAAAGTTGATGCACAAGAGCTTTAAAATGAGTTCAATGGGTGAACTTACCTTCTTCCTTGGGCTCCAAGTGAAGCAGAAGAAAGATGGGATCTTCATAAGCCAATCAAAATATGTGAAAGACATCTTGGATAAGTATGGTCTAACAGACTCAAAGCCAACAAGCACACCTATAGAGACTCAAAAACATATCACTGCTGATCTTGAGCGGGAGGATGTTGATGTCCATCTATATAGATCAATGATTGGATCTCTCATGTATCTCACAGCCTCAAGACCATACATCATGTTTCCAGTGTGTTTATGTGCCAGATTCCAAGTCAAGCCAAAGCAATCACATCTTCAAGCTGTTAAAAGGATTTTCAGATACTTAAGAGGGCAACCTAGATTAGGTCTTTGGTATCCTTATGAATCCAACTTTGACTTGATTGCTTATTCAGATAGTGACTTGGGAGGTGCTAACATGGACAGAAAGTCTACTTCAGTTGGATGTCAACTTTTCGGTGCAAGACTAGTATCTTGGCAGTGTAAGAAACAAACCACAATGTCCTTATCAACAACAGAAGCTGAGTATATTGTTGCTGCAAGTTGCTGCTCTCAGGTTCTATGGATTCAGAATCAGATGCTGGACTATGGAGTAACCTTTCTTCACACTACAATCTTCATTGACAATAGCAATGCTATAAGCATTGTTAACAATCCAGTCAAGCACTCCAAAACAAAGCACATTGAGATCAGGTATCACTTTATCAGAGATTGTAATGAAAAGAAGCTAATTCAAGTTGCTAAAGTTCATACTGACAACCAGTTTGCTGATCTATTCACTAAAGCTTTTGATGTGGGTAGATTAACATTCTTGGTCACAAGTGTGGGCATGATCAACTCTGAATGAGCTCATGTCTTAAAAAGTGCTTTCATACCTGTTATTGGTTTATTCTTTGGTGCTACTAACATCTTTCTCAGGAAGTTATTCCCTACTCAGAGTACCTCAAGCTTCAAAAAGTGTAAGTATAGTTAATACTGCCAGTGCACAGTTAATACTGCTAGTAGTTAATACTGCTAGTGGTTAATACTGCTAGTTAGTTAATATTGCTAGTAGTTAATACTGCTCTCAGTTAATACTGCTAGTTAGTTAATACTGCTAGTTAGTTAATACTGCTAGGAGTTAATACTGCTTATGTCCCGAATCGTATAAATACCCTGTTTGCCAGCCCAAAAGTTCATAACGACTCTTTCCTTTCTATTCATCTGCTCTCTAACCCTTTTCTCTCAAGTACCAAGTGTTTCAGTACAGAATACTCAAGCTAACATGGCATCCATGGCATTCATTGATGAGCACAACGAGATTGCAATGCTACAGAAGCCGAAACAAGCGGTTGGATTCCACCAGATTGTGGATTTTCTCAAGTCCAACCATATTGCCCATGCTCTTACTGTATCGCCAACTATCTACATAGAGCATCAAAGACAATTCTGGGCGAATGCCACAGTAGTTACAGAGAATGGGGTGCAGATAATCAAGACAAGGGTATGTGACAAACCCTTGTCAGTTTCTGAAAAGGTGATACGCATCTGTCTACGTCTAGACGATGCTGCAGGTATTACTTCTATTCCTAATGAGGACTTGTTCTCAAATATTTCAAGAATGGGGTATGGAGGCCAATTGGGTGGTTTCAAATTCTCAAAAGCTAAATTTTATACCCAATGGCATTTTCTTGTTCATACCCTGATGCACTGCATTTCCAAAAAGACTACTGGATGGAGTGAGTTCAGCAGTACCATTGCTTATGCTTTGGTCTGCTTGGCCACTGCCAGAAAGTATAATTTTTCAAGAATGATTTTCAGTGATCTTGTATCAAACTTGGGAAGCAAAAAGAGTTTTTATATGTACCCAAGGCTTGTACAGGAAGTTATAACCCATGAATTGACGGATATGCCTCACTTTGATGAGGTATATGTACCCAAAATCCCCAAAGGTAAGGTCTTTTCAAATATGAAAAGATCTCCATTGGACTCGGAAGGAGTTGACACCCCATTGTTCTCTACAATGATGGTGGTGTCCCACAATGAAGAAGGTATGGCTTCAGGGTCAAGGCCCTCAAGTCCCTTGTTCAAAAACCAGCTTCACCAATAACCAATACTTATATCAGGAAAAAGGTAAAGAAGGCTCCTTCCCTTCTTGTACCTACACCCACAGAGCCTTTAAGCCCTCTAATGGAGATTTCTCCATTAGAGAATATCTACAGGGAAACCACAGTGGTGTCTCCCAACCCCAAGGAGGTGTTCAATGAGGAGATAAATGAGTATATAGGTGCAAAGGCTGCCACTACTCCTGCTAGCACAGAGGAGGTCAGTGGTAACATAACTAAGACCTTCCCCATGGCAACTTTGGGTGAGCAATCATCCAAAGGTCTCAGGTGCCAAGAAACCATGGGGGTAGCAGGTGCTTCTGCTAGGCAGAAGACCTCTACTACAAAAAGATCCCATGATCCTTCAAAAGGGGGTCACACTCCTGGAGAAGGTGAGGACAGTTATGACTATTATGAATTGATGGAAACAATGGGAAACATCAACATGGATGTAATCAAGCAGGGAAAAGACATTGAAGAGCTGAAGTTGATCATTCTATCTCAACAAGAACATATTGTCAACCTGAAGAATATGGTGAAGAGATTGATCCAAAAAAGGAAGAAGAAACAATATGTGCTCAAAAGAAGGGAACCAGTGACTTATGCTCCCAAAAAGGGGGAGTCAGAAGCTGATGCCAACATGGAAAATGTCAAAGATAAGGGGGAGCAAGAAAAAGTTGATTTTGAGGGGGAGCAAGAAAAAGAAACAGATTTTGAGCAAGCAGTAGAAACATCAAGCATAGCAGCAGAAAAAGAGAAAGCAACAGTAACAGTTAATGCTGCTGAAACAAGCAAAGCAGCAGAAACTGTTAATACTGCTGAACTGAATGAAGCAGCAGAAATAGTGCAAGAAGTACTAACAGATCTTGAAATTGCTGAAACCTTAATCAAAGCCAAACATGATACTCCCAAGGTCACCTCAAATGCCAAAGGAGTTGTCATCAAAGAAAGAGGTGAGGCTGTAAAGAAAGCAAGTGTTGAGAAGGTGATAAACCAAGATAAAGGCAAAGATAAAATGGTGGAATCTGATCAACCAATCAAAAAGCAGAAGTTGGTTGAGTCAGATGAAGCTTTGGCCAGGAAGATGAAAGCTGATCTTGAGCAAGAAGAAAGGGTTCAGGTTGAAAAGGACAGGGAAATGGCTAAGGGTCTGGCTGCAGAGTTAAATGAAGCTTATCAACAAAGTCTGGCTATTGAAATGGATCAAAAGAAAGCTGCAACACTGAAGAAGTCTGTATTGTTCAAAGTGGCTGCAAAGAAGAGACAACCCTCAAAGACATTCCTTGGTACTCAAGAGAGAAATAAGATGATTACATTTCTCAAAGGTGCTGTAGGAGTGAGAAAGGAGATGTTCTCAAATATGACTTTTGAATAGATTAAAGAGCTGTATAATTCAGAAATGACCAAGCTTCAAGGGAATGAAACTGCAAGAGTTGAAATGGAGAAGGGAATGAAAGAAAGCAATGACTTTCTGATAGAAAAGCCTTTTCCAGATGAGCAAGAAACACCAAAGAAAGAAGCCACTCTTGGTGAAACTCTGAGGACTTTAAAAAGAACCAAAATGATGGCCAGAAGAAAATCTGCAAAGAAGCCTAAAGTAGCTGAAGAAGAAGCTGAGAAGGTTGCTGAAGAAGAAGGGGCACCTAAACCAATTGAACAGAAAGAACCATCAAGCACTGATGATGTGAATCTGTACATGGTAGTGATGGACAAAGTGCCTGAACCTACTACAGCTGAACCTGTTGGTGTTAAGCCTCCTGAGGTCATTCTATGGGATACAATGAAGGTTGATGGCAAAGAGTATATCAGGCTCAAAAGAAAAGATGAAAAGCATGAAGTGTATAATACTTGGGCAAAGATTGTAAGAACATGCTCCAGGTCAGATCTAGATGAGATGTATGAAATAGGAATGAAGTTGTTTGCAGATCACTTGAAAGCTCCAGAGATTTCAATCACAAAACTTGTGTTGGAGTATCTGTGTATGATGTTCAAGCCTGAAGAAGTGGAGCATGTAATCAGGAATGTTTTTCAAAAGGTAACCAACTGGACTCTATATGAAACTAGTGGAGTATATGCTTTGACTATGGATTCAAATCACATAGAATATTTCCTAGTGGATAGAGTATACAAGCACAGTAGACTGAAGCTGCATGAAATGTTGAAAAAGAAGCTTGGATATGTTCCAGATTCAGAAATGGCAAAGTATCTGATTCAAAGAACAATCAATCAGAGTTTGGGGTTGGATGCAAATACAAGTGTATGAGCTATGAAGTTTTGGGAGCATCTAGAAGATCATCTGAAGAACTTGAATTCTCTTCCTAAAAGTCAAGTTAGGGGGAGATTGTTGGAAAATTCAGAAATGCACAAGTACAGTTAATGCTGCTAGAAGAACTTGATTACTACTTCTGAAGTTAATGCTGCTGAACAAGATTAATGCTGCTAGTTAAAGATTAATACTGTTGGATAAAGTTACTAATGCTAAGCAATTTTAGTACTGCTAGTAGTTAGTACTGTTGAACATTAATACTTCTCAAAGTATTAATGCTGCTGAAGATTTAGTGCTGCTTAATGGATAATCAAGATTCGTGCAGATCAAGATTGAAGATTATGGAAAGCTTGGAGATAAAGATGGAAGATTATTTTGAAGATCTTTTATTATTTGTAATTATCTTTTATCTTAAGTATATATAGAATAGTTTAGAATAGATAGAGAATTAATTCTAAAATTCTGAGTTTTATTTTTCATAGAGAGAATCAACCTCAAGGTTTATAATCCTAATTCTAGAGAAGTAGAATTCGTATTGGTGAGCTTGTTCATCAATATTGAGGTTGAGTGTTGAATCTTGTAGCTTTACAATCATTCAATAAAGTTTACAAGTTGTTATTCTGATTAACTGTTTCATTGATCTTTGAATATTAAAGTGTTATTCCGCAAACTTCTTTAATATTGTTTCTGAGTGTTTATTCTTGTTAAGAATTAAGATCCTGACATAGACCATGATGTGGGCATTTTTTCAACATATCCTTATATCTCTCCCACGCCTCGTAGAGTATCTCTTGGTCCCATTGAGCAAAATGGGTTATTTCAGTCATTAACTGAGCTGTCCTACCCGGTGGAAAGAATTTCTGTAGGAACGCGGCAGCCATGTCTGTCCATGTACGAATCTGATTAGTTGGTAGGCTCTCTTCCCATATTTGTTCCCTTACCTTCAGTGAGAATTTTAACAACCTCAGTTTGATTGCATCATCTGACACTCCGTTAATCTTAAATGTGTTACAGATCTTTTCAAATGTACGGAGATGTCCATGAGGGTCTTTGTGTGTCCCTGTTTCTAATTTCTTATCACAATTATTCAACAAACAAGATAACAATTCTACCTGTTTTGATTCAATTCACAATGCAAACGATTACAACTCTATTCTTGACTTTCTCTCTCTAGACGACTTTCTCTCTCTACAACTCTCTCTGATTCGTATACAAACTCTAGTCACACCCACATTAACAAGAAAAACAAAGTATTTATACCTACAACTAAAATACAAGGAAATACAAATACAACACAAAGACTTTGACTTTTTAACAAGAGTTGACTTTCTCAGCTTTGACTTTCTTGAACTTTGACTTTAGTCTTCATGATCTTGTATCCAACATAATTCATGCTCTAACAATCTCCCCTTTGGATTCAAGATCATAGTTGAAAAGTCTTTCAATACAGTCTTCTCTTTTAAACTCTGTCAGATGCAATCTCTCCCTTTAACATTGTAATCTTTCTAAGTTTGTCTTCGAAGAATATAACAATCTCCTCAAAAATGTGATAAACAAGGTCTTCAACAATTTCTTCAGAACTATCACAATACTCTTTCAAACTTCAGAAAGAAATTATCTTTAGATTCAGCTCGGATTGCTTTAGCAAATAATTTTCACAGAAAATTTCCTCAAAATCAGCACATCTTCAGAAATTCTTTGATCTTCTTCAAATCTTTACTTTGAATCTTATGACTTGGACACTTCTGTAAATCATCTCCCAAAACTCCAAAACTTTAACATTTCTTGATACCATCTCCCCCTTTTTGATGATTTGAGCATCAGTATCATCAAAACTTTCACCAAGAAGTATCTTTGACCATTCTGATCTGTACAAGAGCCTATGATTCTGTGATTCATAACCATGTATTCATCTAGATCTTTTCAAATCCAGACAAATTAAGAAATGTAACACCTGAATCAACAAATGAATCAGTTAAAATGCCTGTCAGTAACACTAAGTCACTGTGTGTAACGAATACACATTGTAAAGGAGCTTTTTGTTATGTTCACTCCCCAGGGCTTCCATCCAATCATCGAAACACCACAAAGGCAATTTCTATGAACGTTATGACAAGGAAACAAATTCCTTGTGTGTTCGTGCAAATGTAGAAAGAATTAAGCACGAATGATTGCTTTTAATAAGGCTCAACATTGTGTAAACCACTGAGACAACAGTAGATAAACACAGACTCAATGTGCATGATTGAAGTGCGAAGGTGGGGCAAACTTCCTTCTTTTTCAATATCCAGGTTTTCCAAACGAAAATCAGATAGATTATGTGCTGCGTCCCTAGAAAATATGAAACGTTTTCTTTTTGAGAAGAAAATGAGTGGCTGGTGGGGTAAAGTCAAGAGTTGGCATGTGCTATTTGCCTGTTTCAATAATGTTCACCAAGAAATGTGAAACATTAGTAATGTGGCTGCCCGACTCAGAAAGTAGTTGGTGCAGAGTTTGATATTCTTTTACTCTGATCTCACACCCTATTTCTTTTTAATCACTAAGCTCACATCTAACCAAACTCACTTTTCCATTTTACCTCAATGCACAACCCACACTCATTTCGTTTTGAGTCCTCACACTCAATCACTAAAGATTAACTTCTTGGGTAGAAATCACTGGTTAACGTGATTCCATAGAAGTTTAATTTAAGTCCTAGCACAAAGAACCCATGTTTTCCTAGAAAGCATGTGTTGCTCAACATGGTTTAACTTGATCAGTTAAAGCGCAAATACAAGTCAGATGTATATATGCTCAGATATATAATCATGAAGATATGAGCATTTTTGGACACTGAAGTATTTTCAAACAAGTATATTGAATGAATGAATATGAATGCAAAAGACTTGTTTGAAAATCTGACATTATATGAAAAATGATCAGAAATGAATGATATAACAATCAAAGCTTATGGTCAAGAATAATGGATATTGCCTATATGAACCAAAATATAGACATTCTTGAAATGAACGTTTCGAAATGAAATGACGCTCAAATTTCTTTGAATACAAGCGGGGTGTCTTACCATCGAAATTATGTTTCAATATGAGACATGGTAAGAACAATTTGAACAAAAATCAAACCAATGTGTGTGAATACTTGAAAGTTATAGAAAAGACAATACACAAGTATTTATCTTTGGAAACACACGGTTTGTTATTCATTTAAGCACAAAATAAAATGAAAACATTTAAAATCACACTTCCAATTAATGAAATCTGTTTAAGAATCGAGAAGTGGTTTGAACATTTTAAGAAGATGTTTTCATATGATTGAAAGTTGTCCTTCTTTCAACCATATCTGAGATGAAGATAAGAAATTAACTTTTCTATGCAGTCTTAAATCTCATGAAGTCAACTGAAGTCATAAAGATATGATCTTGATAACTTCTATCAATCTGCAAAAGTCTTAAAGTCTAGTCAAAGAAGATTTTATTCACAAAAAATTATTGAAAAATAAATGACATAAAACAGTAAAACAATTAAAGTACGAGTTTTGATTTGAAATAATCAGAAGTCATATCCTTACTCCCCCTGAAATTATGCATAAGAAAAATTATCAGTGTAAAAGATATGTATTAACTCCCCCTCAAATGTAGAACATCATTTTTGTCGGATGCATAAAATTTCAAACAAATATATATATACTCCCCCTTGAATATTGATTTCCTCATATATGTATGTAGGAGTACATTATCATTCAACTCAAGAGTAAAATCTTTTGATCATTGAAGTGCGGGTCTTGAACTGTTGTATTCTAGAGCCATCAGTTCTTTCACTCAACCTTGACTTGACATTCCTGTAACACAGATTCATCATTTTTCTTTCGTATCCATTTGAATATGGATCCTCTTTTCTTTTGAAAACTTTTAAAAACTTTTGATCTAGAAGAATAAACATGATAAGATCCAAACCAATCATTAGAATTATGATGATAAGCAAAATCATTCCACTGATAAGAAGAAGATTTAGTAGTAGGAGGAGATAATCGGAACAATTGCTTATTAGAATATCGCTTGTAATCAGTTACAAGGTTTTTATTTGTCGAAGCAATAGAACCAACTATATCACACATACTACTAGTTGATCTATTACAAGAATTATCAGTAATTGATTCCGCCTTCTCATCACTCATCCTTTTAGGTCGCCATTCATATCTTGCTTCTGACCTTTTCTTTCTTATATCTGAAACAAAAGATTTAGATTTATTAGGAAAATCAGATTTCTGAGATTGGCTTTTCTTTTGTTTACCAGTGTTGTTCCGTTTATATGAACGCTGTTTCTTATGTTTCTTACCTTTAGCATAGTAATCAGTATTCACATAAACTGATTCACCAACCTTAGTTGATGATTCACCCTTTTCATGTACACTTGGTAAAGCTTTTCCATTTATGATGAAAGTAGAATGATTTGGAAGTTGAGCAGTAAAGTCAAACATATCAATTTCCCCTATACACCCTTCATCAGAATTTAGAAAATCATTTGCAGACTCAAATAGATCATCAAAATCAGTCTTAGAAGTTTGTGGTACTTTTGAAGATGTAGAACACACTTTAGATTTGCAAATAAAATCTGTGTTCTTTAATACTGTAGAAAATACATTTTGTGTTATATCACTCAAAATTCTTTCATCAGATAAAATATTTTCTAACTCAATTATTTTGCTCTCTAAGACGAGTGGAGGTACATAAATTTTGGCTTGAACAGGTTTTACCTCCATCTCAGTAGAAGAATAGCGAGCAAAATAATCAGTTGAAAGAAATTTTGGTGTTTTAGAAAGATAACTATCATTCAGTCTTTCATAACAGAACGGTAGTTGCATTTTCTTCAAATTCATTCTTTTCTCATCTTCTTTTTCCTCAACTTCTTTTGATGCTTTGGTGATAAATTTGGGTTTCAAATGAGGATATTCATCAGTCGCATACATATAATTTGCATTATATAGACCTGGCTATTTTCTAATAGCTTTTTCTAAGTAATGAGGATTATCAAACCCTAATTCCCATTTTTCTTTAAAATCAACATCTTCATCAGGTGTATTCAAGAAAATAGTTTGATCTGTTTGGCCTCTAAGATACAATTTTGCTTCCAAACCATTTACCTTTTTCTCTAAAGTCTTGTTTTCATCCTGCAATTTAAAAGCTTTTAGTACACATTCTTGTTTTTCAGAATCAGACTTAGATATTTGTTTTTCAATATCAAAAATCTTATTTTCAAAGCAAATCTTTTCATTTTGAAAAACAGAAGCAGATTTGCGTAGAGAATCAATTAAATCTTTGTTCCCAATAACCGATTCATTAAGTTCAAAGATTTGTTGATTTCTACTAGTAACTCTGTCTTTTTCCTTTTTCAGTTTTAATTGAAGGTCTTGAAGTTCGACCATCATGGCTTCCATTTTGGTCATGAAATCTTTTTCAGTTAAGTTCATTACCTCATCAGCAGTCTCATCATCAGAATCATCATCTTTCTCTTCTTTTCCTATCAAGCATAAGTGAGCAGTCTCTTCTTGTTCTTTTTCCTCATCATAATGATCCAACCAGTATTCATCTTCAGCCATTAATGCCCTGCCAGCTTCTTGTTGCTTGGCCAAGAGTAATTTGTTCTGAGAATACTCTGAGTTGCGAACCTTTGGCTTCCGACATTCTTTTGAGTAATGTCCGAACTTGCCACAGTTGTAGCATTTGATCAGATCATTAGCTGGCTTGTCAGTACTGGTGTAATCATTCACAAACTTGTTCTTCTGTTCTGGTTTCTTCTCAATAAATCTGTTTCCTGCTACCCTTTCTCTGTGCTCATGGTTCTTGGAGCTGGACGAAGAATATATCTGAGAATTGGATCCCGGCTTCTTGTAGAACTTCTTTTGGAAAGCACGGGTTAGTAATAGCATAGCCTGCTTGAGACTTTCTCCATCATCTCCATCAGACTCTGATTCTGATTCAGAACTTGAAATGACTATCTTCTTCTTCTTCTTCTCTTTCTCTCCGGCCACCAATTCTATAGGATCAACAGCTTTCTCAACTTTCTTCTTCTCACTTCTTTTCTCTTCTACCTCTTCTTTATTCTGTCTCAACGTCTCATAAACCTCATGTAACAGAATGTCACTCAGATCCTTCATTTGTTTCATTCGGCGAGTGTGCTTTTTCCATTCTGGTTGCAAGATGCTAAGAAACTTGACGTTGTTCTCTATTTGATCCTTCTTTACCTTGTTCTTCGAGAGTTCATTCAAGAGTAGAACAAATATTTCATAAGTCTCTTCCAGTCTTTCATTGTCTTTTGCTTTGAACTCTTCATATCTGTTGATACAGTTAGCTACTTTCATTTGGTTCCCAACCTTTGAACCCATCATCATCTTTTGAAGTTGATCCCACATATATTTGGCACTTTCCTTGTAGCTGTCTATTTTCACATATATCTCATTGGTCATGCTTTGTAAAAGCAAAGATCTGGCTTGTTTATCAGCATCAAACCGTTTCTTCTGTTCATCAGAGAAATTAACATACTTTTTATTAACTCTTCTTGTTCTAGGAGCTCCATCTAAATCATTACCATCAGCAGGAATCTCCTCAGTAGGAACTTTCATTGGTCCTTTGGTAATAGACAAAAGAATGTTTTCTCCGTTGACATGCCGAGCCACAAAGTCAAGAAAATGATCTTTCCACTGTTCGTACTCCGCTTTGAACAAAACGGGGGGCTTAGAATCAGTTCCAATCGAGAGAGCGTCTCTGGAAGTCATTCTGTTTGTACATGTTTGAAAAATATATGCAATAAGAAACTAGAAACTGATCGTTAGTCCAAATATGAAAACACAAGAATATAGAAATAATACTGAAAGAAAAAAAATTTTGAATTTTTTTTTGACTAAGTCCTGAAACTCGCAGACCACTATTCGTGCAAAACACTATTCACGAAGAAACTCACATATGCCTATTTGCGCGTTTGAACAAACTCGCTAACCACTGATCGCGCAAAGATACAAAACGCGCTAAACGAAGCTAGCGCAAAACTTGAAACTCGCTAGACGAAGGTTGTGCGAAACAAGAACTCGCAGGTGTTGCGCGTTCCAACACTTAGAAAATATTTCGAGAATTTCAAACTCGCACGTTGACTTGTGCGTTTTCTGAAACTCGCATATTGAACAAACTCGCAGATCACTGTTTCGAATAAACTCGCAAGCTTAGACTTGTGCGTTTGTAGAACTCGCTGATGTCTACGTGCGCATTTCAGTACTTAGAAAAATTTCTCCAATCTTCATACTCGCAGATAACGCCTTGCGCGTTCTATGAACTCGCTAATCACGCCCTTGCGCGTTTGAGACCAAAATCTTCAACTTGCGCGTTCTTGTGAAGAACTTGCGCGTTTCACAGATCTTGCACGTTTCTTGAAGAACTTGCGCGTTTCATGAATCTTGCGCGTTCTTCCGTATATCAATCAGAATTCTATCTTTTCTCATAGATTTCAATCCAAACCTTGTTCAAATGACGTGAAAATTTGTAAGGATGCTCGATTTCTATACTCGAACAGATTACAATACACGAATTACTAAATCAAACACCAAAAAATACAAATTGATCTATGAAATAGTGCACACAAAAACTCATGAAACCAACACAACAAGATTCAGAAATTTGTGAAAATTACAGTGCATTTCGTGAAATTTGTTATACACACTCAATCTTTTACACTTATCGATCACTAAGAAACCAATTACAACTCAAAATTCACACTAAAGCTCAAAAAATCGAATCAAATGAGATGAACACAGTGTCGAACCATTTCTTGATCTAATTTCAATTTTGGATTAGCTCTGATACCAATTGTGTGTCCCTGTTTCTAATTTCTTATCACAATTATTCACCAAACAAGATAACAATTCTACCTGTTTTGAGTCAATTCACAATGCAAACGATTACAACTCTGTTCTTGACTTTCTCTCTCTAGACGACTTTCTCTCTCTACAACTCTCTCTCTCTGATTTGCATACAAACTCTAGTCACACCCACATTAACAATAAAAACAAAGTATTTATACCTACAACTAAAATACAAGGAAATACAAATACAACACAAAGACTTTGACTTTTTAAGAAGAGTTGACTTTCTCAACTTTGACTTTCTTGAACTTTGACTTTAGTCTTCATGATCTTGTATCAAACATAATTCATGCTCTAACAGTCTTCTGTTGGTACTCCACCAAACTGATTTTATTGTAACATCTAGATCGTGCGATACCTTATCTCAAAGTTTTTTTCTCCTATTGTAGGGGCTTGAACATCTCTGTTGAGGGTAGCCACGTTCGGATTGGCAAAGGACCTCATTGGTACTCTTGCTGGTGCTTCCTCTCCCATGATATGATCTTTGAATTAATCTGAAATAGGAAAAGAAAGGATCACGGAATGTGCGGAAAATAGAATAAACCAAAATAAAATGCCAATATAATAGCGCTTATAACTGCTAGTGCTATCAGTGCAAACTAGTTCCCTGGCAACGATGCCAAAAGCTTGATTGGCGGGTTTACACCCCCTAATCTAATCGCAAGTGTATGGGTCGAATCAAGTAATATCTACTTAGTAGTATGAGTATCGAACCAAGGGAACTAGGAACTGAGTATCACAATTACTATGTTCACTATTAACTGAACGATCCAAAAGGTGAATTGTTGGAAACTAGAATAATTAACTACTACCAAATAAATCAAGAACAGAACAATAAACGACTTAAGGAAACCTTTTATGGAGAAAATAGTTGAGGGTTGGAAATCCTATGGTTTTCACTAATGAACAATGTTCTCAAAACAACTACCAATTAATCCTTTTAATGAATAACCAATCTCTAAAATCACCGTTGTTCTTTCTCAAGCAACAACGGATTTTATTTTGAAAACAAAAGTTTCATCTCTCGATCTCAACACATGATCTCAAAACACATTAAGTTCCAGATTATAGCAATACTAAGGTTTACTTGGTATATATCTATCCAATTTCTCACCTTAGGCATATAATTCTAGTTCTTGTAAACAATTAATTCTCTCGAACTTAATTTATAACGGATAAATCAGATGAAAGTTGATCAGACTCACAAAAGCATTAAAACGCAAATCATATGCTTCAATAATTAGGAAAAACTGATAAGAATCTCAAGTCACATGTTCATTAGCTTAAACCAAAGTCAAACCAACCCCCAACATCTAAATATTAGTATATGTTGGGGGTATTAGCAAACAAAACAATAGAAGAGTTCATAGATATAAGAAAAGTTCTCTCGAAATCAAAGATTGTAAAACTTCCTTTGATTGTGTAATACCAACTAAGACTTAAAAGAAATCGGAGTAGAAATTTCTTCCCAAATCATTTCCTTACTTCAAATAGGTGTTTCTCCTTTGCCAAAATTGCCCCAAATGGTCCCCTTGCCGTCTGCTAGACGATAAAATGCGATATCTATGAAACCCTTGGTGAAAAAGTCTTTAAAAACATCCAGCACTATCAAAGCTAGTTTGAAGTTAGTTGCAGTTAAGTCAACTAACTTACAACTAGCCCTAATTTCAGCTTCTAGGTGAGTTGCAAAGTGAGTTCAGCTTCAGCAACTAGCATCAAATTCGCTTCCGCCACTATTTTGGGGAAAATAAAATTTTCAATAAAACTTAACCCACTTGATCGAATGACCAATTTTCACACTTGAATCTTGAGAACTTTCGTGATCAATTTTTGCTCGAAAAACCTTACTTTTCGTACACGTTCTTGGTTTTTCATAGCATCACATAAATCCTGAAATACTAGTTTTAAACTATAAAAGTTTGGCTTTATTTACTTGGAAATAAGCAAAATTACTTGCAAAGTGATATGAAAATAACAATAAAAATTGGTGTTATCAATTTCCCTAATGTTATGCTAAGATATGTGAGTTTATTATTTGGATTTGTTGTTGAGGAATTAAAGGATTAAGATTATCCACGGTTGAGTATGGAAGCAATATGGGGCGTAAACCTCTTGGTTCTGAGCGACAGTGATTAGGTGGAGGGGTCTTATCGGTGGCTCCTCTTGGGGACGTGTTGGGGATCGCCTCTCCCGATTGTGAAAGTAAAACCGGGAGTCGACCTGGTAAGTGACTGAACTAGGAGGATCCGGGAGCTCAACACGAGAGTATCAACGGGGAAGTCTCGGGAGATGACCCGAAAGTATTAACTGGGAAACCCGGGAACTCATGAACCGGGAGCACTCAACCCGGTATAACCGACACTGCTCCAAACCGATAGATACTGGGGATGATGCCAAACCGGAGGAATCGAGAACCGGGGTCCAACCCGGGAAGGTCATTGGGCCGGTACTAGGACCCGGGTACACCGTGTGTACCGAGAGATCAACTCGATAAGGGCCAAAGTCAGAAGTTGGGCTTTTGGGTCGGAAGTTCGGAAGATAGGGAGTTCCTGGATTGGGTTTTTGTAGCCGAAATTAGAATTAGTCGGTGACGTAATTTCTATATTATATTCACTTTGTAGGAGTTCGTGTCGTGTTGGGTTGAGTCCTGTTCGTGCGTCAAGTTTCTCGAATTCAGGTGAGTTCCCATGTCCGAATTCGTTATAAACTGGAAATGGATTACTATGATGGTTTTCACCATGTTTTTCTTTAAACGAGAACATTATTTTGGAACTGTGAAATATTTCGCTTATTATTATTATCATACATATATTTCCTATGAGTTATCATGTATGTAGAATCTTGTTACACCGAGAGGAATGTGCGTCATGGCTTATTGGAAACCATCGGGGATGGTTGAACCGTGTACCCATAATTTGTTTCCTATGCACACGGCGACGACATCTACTAGGGGGCCGAATGGGGATCTACTGGGGGCCCCGAGTGTGTTTATTATACAAATTGACGGGAACCGATTCTAGACGCATAATTGATTATGGTTTCGCTATTATGCGATGATTAGTATTTATTAAATTAAACGTTTGCTAATTTAATTTCTTAAATTGTTCGAAATTGCCCGAGGGTGGGAATTCACTAGACCTTCTGGTCTAGCCTTCGCATTCAAATTTCTTAAAATCCATTTTAGGTAAGGGAGCCGTTAGTGCTTCGTCAAATGGGAAGGAGAAATGTTGAGAGCTAGGGAGTCGAAGGCTGTCGGTTTAGAGGCGGTGTTAGATGGTGACCCTTTAGTTATCTTGGCTGTGATAGAACTCTTTCTTTCTGAAGTTGTGTTTATCTTCTTTCGTTTGTACTGTATTGGGACCCGCTTTGGGATTTTCTTTATATTATGTTATTATTATCGATTGGGGTCTTTACAATTGGTAGCAGAGCCATAGTTTAAGGGATCTAGGTGACCGTTTGGTCCTATACTTAAACTGTAGGATGAGGGACAGATCTGAGAAATAGGATGCCCTAGAAAGCACCGCTTTAGGGATGCATGTAATGGGAGGTGAGAACTAACAAGCAAGGTAAATTTGGAATTACATCTGGCCAATGTAATTTCAAATTTACAGGTACATGTACATGCTTAATTGTCCTGTTATATTTGATTGGTTGTATCAAATATTGTTTATGTGTTGTTTCAGTAGCCATCATGTCTGAGCGAACGCTGAGGAGCAGTGTCGGTACCAGTAGAAGAGACAATTTCGGCTAATGAGGTCTATGTTGATGGATCGGGAAACCCATCTGGGCTAGCTACTACTCGTGGAAGGGGTAGGGGTCGTGGACAGGGTCGAGCGAGAATTCCCCGAAGGACTACGACTCAGGTCGAGAAAACCAACACCGGGACTCGAGGTCGAGCCAAGACTCGTGCCTCTCGCAGGGCGAGGAGTGTTGAAATACCAGCGGAAAGGGAGGTCTCGCAGGAAGATAGTTCTACAACTGGGAGGGGGTGTGGACCATCGAGAGGTCATGGTCGGGGTCAAGCTCAAGTCTTTGTGACCCAAGAGACTTTTTCCACGGAAATGGGAAAACTCCAAGAAACTCTGCAAGCCTTGCTGTCACACCAAGAGAAGGAGGCAACGGGAAGCAAAGACAAGAGTGAGAGTAAGGAAGGCATGGAAATGTCTAGCCCACCTATGACCGAAGTGGATGGTCATTCTCCATCAACGACTTTCATGGTGAACGAATCGGCTGTCAAGGGATGTAACTACAAGGCATTTGCCGCATGCAAACCTCCTACGTTTAAAGGAGAAAGTGATCCGGTCTTAGTGATGAAGTGGATCAAGGAGATGGAGCTTGTGTTTGACACTAGTAAATGTGCTGAGGGAGATAAAGTGATATATTCTTTGTCTATGATAAAGTCAGAGGTTGTCATATGGTGGGATGCTGAGACGGGCGGGCAAGGATTGTCGGCGGCTAAGAATATGTCTTGGAGGGTATTTGTTGGCAAGTTTAAGGCACAATTCTGCCCTCTGGCGGCAGTCAAAAAGCTAGAAGAAGAGTTTTTGAGCTTGGAGTAGAAAGAAATGACAGTGCGGGAATACACTTCTAAGTTTATCGAAAAATCTCGTTTTGCGGAAGTGTATGTACCGAATGAAGAAAGGCGGGTGAAATGGTACATTTATGGACTAAAGAGCAGTATTCGGGAACTAGTTTCGACAAGAGATCCTACCACCTTTCAAGCGGCTATCAATGCGGCCGGGATGACAGAAAATGAAAAGAATCGTCAAGCGACAGAGAAGGTCGGAGACAAGAGGAAATGGGATGGATCAGGATTTGAAGCAAGGAGAGAGAAGATGTTCAAGGCAGAGTCGTGAGGAGGTTGAGGAATTGGGTACAAACCTTGTGGGAAGTATAGATGCGTGCATCGGGGGGATGTGGAACGAATATGAGGTCATGTTTCCAATGCGGAATGCCGTAACATATGTCGAGAGACTGTCCGAGCAAGAGGACGTGTTATCAGTGTGGGTATCCTGACCACCTACGATCTGATTGTCCATAAGTGAAGAAGTTTGGCCTGTTCAAGCGGAGGATCGCATTGGTGGGAAAAGAGTGGAAAGGAGGTTGGATTCGGCATGTCCGAAGGGTCGGGCATTTCATATGACAGCGGTAGAGGCGGAGGAGATTCCGGATATGGTGACAAGTACATTTCTGGTGAACTCTATTTGCGCTAAGGTATTATTTGATTCGGGAGCAAATTGTTATTTTGTGTCCCCTGATTTTGTGAAATGTTTGAGGATAAAACCCAAACATTTGGAGTGGGTGTTAGAAGTAGAAACAACTGATGATAATCAGGTGTTTATTAGAGATATGATTGAAGGGTGCGTCATAGATATAGAAGGATGTTTGGTGTCGATGTTACTGTATCCGATGTCGATGAGTCATAAGTTTGATATAGTGCTTGGGATGGATTGGTTAGCTAAAAACAATGCCGATATCGTTTGTAATAAGAAGTTGATCCTGGTGCAGTTGCCGAGAAGGGTGCCGTGGTGATTTATGGAAATCGGCGAGATAGGAGTACTAGCCTTATCTGTATGATTAAGTCTACTAGGTGTTTGAGGAAAAGATGCCAAGGATTCTTAGCTTATGTTGTAGACGCTAAAAAAGAGAAGTGTGGAGTGGAGGACGCGCGAATTATAAGCGAGTACCCTGAAGTACTTCCGGAGGACTTGACGAGCCTGCCCCGAGACTGTCAAGTCGAGTTTCAAATCGATTTGGTGCCTGGAGTTGCGCCAATAGCGCGTGCGCCTTATAAGCTAGCACCTTTTGAAATGAAGGAGATGATGTCGCAATTGCAGGAGTTGTTGGATAAAAAGTTCATCAGACCAAGTACCTCGCCATGGGGAGCGCTGCTACTTTTCGTGAAAAAGAAGGATGAAACTATGTGAATGTGCATAGACTACCGCGAACTCAACAAGGTTACTATTAAGAACAAGTATATGATTCCAAGGATAAACGATATGTTCGATCAATTGTAGGGTGCAAGTTATTTTTCTAAAATAGACTTGAGGTCGGGTTATCACCAACTCAAGGTTAGGAAATAAGATATTCCAAAGACAGCCTTTTGAACGAGATATAGACATTTTGAGTTTTTGGTGATGCCGTTTGATTTGACAAACGCCCCTCCAACTTTTATGGATTTGATGAATACGGTATGTCAACCTTACATGGATAAGTTCATGATTGTTTTCATCGACGACATCATGGTGTACTCGAATTCTGACAGAGACTACGAGGACCACCTTCAGACCATTTTAGAGCTACTGAAGTGGGAAAAGCTCTATGCGAAATTCTCGAAATGTGAACTTTGGCTTTAGGAGGTGCAATTCCTTGGACACGTAGTGTCTCAAGACGGGATTAAAGTGGATCCTTCGAAAATAGAGGCTATCCGAGATTTTGAACTGCCATGGAGTCCGTCAGAAGTTCGAAGTTTCATTGGATTGGCGAGGTATTATCATAAGTTTATCAAGGATTTCTCATGGATTGCCACATCATTGACTTCTCTAACCAAGAAAAATGTTAAGTTCGTGTGTTGAGTAGCACCCCGATTCTGACACTACCAGATGGTACAGATGATTTTGTGGTCTACAACGACGCTTCAAGACTTGGACTGGGGTGTGTTCTGATGCAGCGAGGGAAAGTGGTTGCGTACGCATCTCGCCAACTGAAGGATCATGAGACTCGCTATCTCACTCATGACTTAGAATTAGCAGCGGTCATTTTTGTATCGATGATTTGGCGGCATTACCTCTATGAGACAAAGTATCAGATCTTCACAGATCACAAGAGTCTTTGTCACCTATTTGATCAGAAAGAATTAAACATGAGTTACAGGAGGTGGATGGAGCTACTAACAAACTATGACTGTGAGATCGAGTATCATCCCGGAAAGGCCAATGTGGTGGTTGACGCCTTAAGTTGCAAGGAGAAGGGTGAGACTTCTAAGGTGGTGGCCATGAGGGCTGAGGTGACACCTACCCTGTTGGATGAGATAAAGAAGTGTCAAGCGGAGGCCCTATCAACGGAGAACGTTAAAAGGGAGCGAATGATGGGTCATGCAACCCTCATAGCGGAGGATAGTCGCAGACTAAAGTGATTCATTGGGAGAATATGGGTTCCTAAACTCGGGGAAGTTAGAAAAGTCATTCTTGAGGAAGCGCACAAATCAAAGTATTTGATTCACCCAGTGACTAATAAGATGCTTGGTGACTTGCGACAAAGTTACTGGTGGCCAGGAATGAAGAAGGTCATAGCACACTTCGTGGAGAGGTGTTTAACGTGCCTACGAGTGAAGGTGGAACACCAGCGACCCTATGGAAAACTACAACCTTTAGACATCCCAGTTTGTTAATGGGAATATATCACGATGGATTTCGTGACCAAGCTGCTTAGGATCCCAAAGGGGTATGACGCAATATGGGTGATCGTAGACCAACTTTCTAATTCAACACATTTTCTACCCATAAAAGAGACCTACTCGATGGAAAGATTAGCCAAGCTGTATATCGATGAAGTAGAGACCCGTCATGGTGTGCCCTTATCAATAGTGTCTGATCGTGATAGTCGTTTCACATCAACCTTTTGGAAGAGCTTTCAAAGGGAGTTAGGGTCACAAACTAAGCTCTTATTATCCTCAGACCGATGGTTAAAGTGAGCGAACTACCCATACCCTGGAAGACATGTTGAGGGCATGTGCCTTAGATTTTCAAGGATCGTGGGAGAGTCATCTGCCTTTGATCGAATTTGACTACAACAACATTTACCATGCAAGCATCAAGGCGGCTCCATATGAGGTACTTTATGACAGGAAATATAGGACACCTTTGTGTTGGAATGAAGATGGAGAAAAGCAGTTGGCAGGACCAGAGTTAGTGCAATTGACTGCGGATAAAATAGTCCAAATTTGGGAATGCTTGAAGGTGGCGTGTGACCGACAAAAGATCTACGCTGAAAAACGACGAAAAGACATAGAATTTCAAGTCGGAGATGTTGTGATGCTCAAGGTATCCTCTTGGAAGGGGGTCGTGCGTTTTGCGAATAATGGAAAGTTGAGCCCACGTTACATCGAACCGTTTGTAATTATTGATAGAGTTGGGGAAATGGTGTACAAGCTGGATCTACCAGAAGAATTGCAGGGAATCCAAAACACGTTCCACGTTTCTAACTTGAGAAAATGTTTAGCAGAAATCGATATGGTAGTGCCATTGCAAGATGTGTGTGTGGATGAGAAATTAAATTTCGTTGATGAACTGGAGGCGATTGTCAATCGTAAGGTCAAGCGGTTTAGGTCAAAAGAGATCAGCTTGGTGAAAGTCCACTGGAGGATTCACAAAGGACGAGAAACGACGTGGGAGTTGGAATCTGAGATGAGGTCCAAGTACCTACACCTCTTTAACAAAGAAATTATGGGGAAAGAATTCTTTTGAGGGGGAAGTGTTGTAAGGACCGTTATTTTAGTCCATTCTTATAAAAATAAATGGTGGTCGAAAGTGAATAAAAGAAACTAAGGGTCCTTATGGGAAATTTCTAGAAATTGTTAAAGTGGGAGATGAAACCCTAAACCGTTATTCTATTCCAATCTTTTCCATGGTATGCGGCGTTTGAAGAGAAGAGAGTGAGGATAGGAGACATTTTTGGGATTGAAGCTTTGAAAGAATTGGAGAAGGAACCAAAGAAAGGATTGTGAATCTCTTCTGTTGAGGTAAGCATCTTCCATTTATATTCTTTGTGGAGAAGGATTGGGTCTCTTAATCAATTTCCCTAATGTTATGCTAAGACCTGTGAGATTTTATTATTTGGATTTGTTGTTGAGGAATTAAAGGATTAAGATTATCCAAGGTTGAATATGGAAGCAATACGTGGGGTAAACCCCATGGTTCTGAGCGATGGTGATTATGGGGGGGAGGGGTCTTATCGGCGGCTCCCCTTGGGGGTGTGTCATGGATTCCATCTCCAGATTGTGAAAGTAAAACCGAGAGTTGATCTGGTGCATGATTGAACAGGGAAGAGCCGGGAGCTCAAAACTGGGAGCATCGACCGGGAAGACCCGAGAGCATCAACTAGGAAACCGAGAGCTCATGAAACGGGAGCACTCAACACGGTAGAACCGGGACTGCTCCAACCCGTTAGATACTGGTGATGATACAAAACTGGAGGAACTGGGAACCGGGGTCCAACCCGGGAAGGTTATTAGGCCGATACCGGGACCCAGGTACACCGTGTGTACCGAGAGAACAACCCGGTAAGTGCCAAAGTCGGGAGTTGGGCTTTTGGGTCGGAAGTTCGGAAGCTAGGGGGTTCCTGGATTGGGTTTTTGTAGCCGAAATTAGAATTAGTCGGTGACGTAATTTCAATATTATATTCACTTTGTAGGAGTTCATGTCGTATTGGGGTGAGTCTTGTTCGTGCATAAAGTTTCTCGAATTCAGGTGAGTTCCCTTGTCCGAATTCGTTATAAACTGGAAATGGATTACTATGATGGTTTTCACCATGTTTTTCTTTAAACGAGAACATTATTTTGGAACTGTGAAATATTTCGCTTGTTATTATTATCATACACATGTATGTGGAATATTGTTACACCGTGAGAAATGTGCGCCATTGTAACAACCAGAAAACTGTTACCTGGTTAAGGTACATTACCCTCATCTTTTGATAGTTATGCATGTGTCCTTTACCGTTGTGTGCCTCTCGTATTTTACCCGATGTGAAGTTTTGTAGCCTCGATTGAGCTGGATAGAAATCAGGGAAGAAAACAGGTCCCGGCAGGTAGAGGGCGACCATGCCGGCGACAATTCCTAAGGCGACAATCACATTGCCTTGCGACAATGCCCAAGGCAAAGTCGTCAGACATACTCGCCTGGGTTGTACTATATGTGGGGGAGCGAGAGCGACTGTGACCTAGTGACTATGCCCTTGGAAATGTCGTCGGGCATAGTCGCGATCAGGGGGCTGGGTGTATAAATGGAACCCTTGACTTATTTTAACCTCACTTCTCCTCATCTCCCGTTTTATTGGACGATTTTGGTACCCTAGAGAGTGATTTTCTCCCTCTCAAGCCTCATCCCTCATAAATATCGACCTTAGGGTTGTTGGTGGTTTGTTGTTGCATTCATTACACATCAAGGGGGCATTTATTAAAGATTCTCAAGTCAACAAGCCTTCACTTCCATATTTTCAATCTCTTCAACCTAGGGTTTACTAATTTCTAGGTTTTATATTAAACCTAGATTCTGAGTGCTCTAAACCTTTATAGATGAGATACATATATTTACTTGCATAAATGTTGATTTTCTTACCATGTAAAACTGTTGGGAACTGAAGATTCTACTAAGTGTAGTTACTACTGCCAGAACAAGTTGAAGATTAATACTGCTAAGTGTTACTACTGCTAGTAGAATTACTACTGCTAGTTAAAGTTAGTACTGCTTGAACAAAGTTAGTACTGCTTAGCTAGTTAGTACTGCTAGTAGTTAGTACTGCTTGAAGTTAATGCTGCTAGTTGAAGTTAATGCTGCTGAGCATTATTAGTGCTGCTAAAGAGATCCGGATGGAAAGTACTACAGCTGGATATACTGAAGATATACTTAGAAGATATACATGGAAGATATACTGAAGATTTGTTTATTCTTTGTAATTATCTTTTTATCAGTATATGTATAGAATGTTTAGAATAGATAGATATAACTTTTGATAATTGTTTTTCAAGAGAGAAATCAACCTCAAGGCATAGATCCTAATTCTAGAGAAGTAGAATTCGTATTGGTGAGCCTGTTCATCAATATTGAGGTTGAGTGTGTAATCTTGTAACTTTAAGCATTCAATACAAGTTTACTGTTTGATAATTATATACTGTGTTTGATTACTGTTTTATCAAATATCAAAGTGTTTTTCCGCAACTTCTTTGATATTAGTTTCTGAGTATTAATTCTTGTTAAGAATTCGATCCTGACAAGTGGTATCAGAGCTAAATTCTCTCAGAAACAGTTATTCATCATGGAAAATCTTACAGAATCAAGCAGTACTTTGGTCTCAAAAGTTCCAATGCTCAGATCCAATGAATTTGACATGTGGAAAATCAGAATCAAGCAATATATTCTCCTCACAGATTACTCTATGTGGGACATCATTGAGAATGGCCCATCTGATGGAGGAAAGATTGGTGAAGATGGCAAAAGAACTCCTCCAAAGACAGATACAGACAGGAAATCAAGACAGACAGAGATGAAAGCCTTGAGCACACTGCTCTTGGCCATTCCAAATGAGTATCAACACCAATTCTGCAATTGTACTGATGCACAGATGCTCTGGAATGCTCTAGAGAAGAGATTCTCAGGTACTAAAAGTACCAAGAGAAATCAAAAGGCAATCTTAAAACAACAGTATGAAAACTTCATCTCAACTAAGAATGAGTCCATGACTCAAACTTTTGACAGGTTTAATAAACTAATTGGTGAACTAGCTACTATGGGAGTACAGATTGATCAAGATGATGTGAACAGAAAGTTCTTAAGGTCCCTTGGGGATGAATGGACCATGTACACTGTGTCATTCAGACAGAATGATCAGTTGGAAGACAAAGAACTTGATGATCTGTACAATGATCTTAGAGTATTTGAAGCTGAGGTGGAGGCAAAGAAGAAGCCTTCTGGATATGTTCATAATGCTGCACTCCTATCAGCATCAATTGATTCTACTGCTAACCCTGAATCAGTTAATGCTGCTAATGGATCAAATTTAGATAAAAGCACTGATTATGTATTTGAAGCTCTTCTTTCTAATCATGGAAATTCTTCTTTGATCAATGATGACTTAGAACAACTTCATCCTGATGATCTGGAAGAGATGGATATTAAATGGCAGATGGCCATGCTCTCCATGAGGGTTAAGAAGTTTATAAAGAGGACTGGAAGAAACAACTTCTCACAAAGAAGAGAAGATGGAGCAGGGTTTGATAAATCAAAGGTAGAATGCTACAAATGTCATCTTAAGGGACATTTTGCTAGAGAATGCAGAAGTGGAATGTCTCACAACAACAACCATCAACAAGCTCAATCTGGAAGCTTCAATAACAACAGAAACTCTGCTCAAGCCCTTGTTTCTCAACAAGGAATGGGATTTGATTGGAGTGATCAAGCAGAAGAAGCTATTCAGAATCAAGCTCTTATGGCTAAAGTATCTGATCTCCCATCTGAGGTAAGTTCTAATCTCTGCTCTAAAACTTGCATAGACACTGTTAAAAGGTACAGGGATCACAATCAGAAGATGAGTGATGACCTGAAGAGACTAGAAAAGGATATAAAAGACTATGTGAGGATAGTAGAGAGATTTGAAGATCAAATCAAAGGTTTTCAAGCCAATGAACTACAACACTCATATGACACTAATTACTGGAAGTGGGAGAAAAAGGATTTAGAACTTAAACTGACCAAATCTAAAGAGGAGAGTGAAAAACTGAAAGAGGAGTTAACCAAGGTTAAGCTTGATGTAGAAAAGTTTTCCAATGCTTCTAAAGCAATGGACTCCTTACTGCAAAATCAGATTCATGATAAACTAAGAAGAGGAATTGGGTATAATGCCACACCTCCACCATATAACAACAATTACATTCCTCCTACTTCAGACCTGTTAGACACCAAAGATAGGAAGGACTTGCATGAGGGAGCCACTGAAATAGATCCCTTAGATGAGGAAATTGTTGAGGATAAGACTGAGAAAGAGGTTGGCAAGAGTAAGGAGAACAAGGTGAGTGGTGAGATTTCTATAGAAAACAACATTATCACCAATGACGATTGTGGAAGGGCTTGGATCAAATCCAAGAACATAGAGAAGACAGAGGAAAAGTCTGGTAAGGTCCATTATAAACAGACCACAGTTGTGAATCCAGGTCCTTGCAAACAGTGTGCTTGTAAGAAGAATGAGCCCCAAAAACAGGACAAAAAGAGGGGAAATCAAAGAAACTGGAATAATCAATGGGCACATAAACAAGGGGTTGATCTGAGTAAAATCAATAGACCAAAACCTTGTTTTATCTGTGGCAAATTGAATCATCTTGCAAAATTCTGTTATTTCAATCCTATGAACCAAAGAATGAATTTCCAAAGATCCATGCAAAAACCCTTTAATTATAAGAAAATTGAAAAGAATCATGTGACTAAGAAAACTGTTAAAACTACAAGTCATATGAAGAAAAAGTATTCTGTTAAAGAAAGTGTCAATATGTGGATTCCTAAAAGCACTAAAACTGTTAGTACTGCTACCACAAATAGTGCTGCTGACAATGATAGTGCTGCTAGAAGTAATACTACTGCTAACAATGTTAATGCTGCTAACAAGGTTAGTACTGCTAAACCTGTTAATACTGCTACACCGGTTAGTACTGCTAACTCTGTTAGTACTTCTAAGGTTAGTACTGCTTCCAGTGTTGATTCTGCTAAGCCAATCATATTGACAAAGTACTCTAATAAAGAGTGCTCTGAGTTTAAAAATCTCATTAAAAAGGAATGTAAATACTTTGATGAGAAAGGAAGACCCAAGATCACTTTGGCTTGGGTCCCTAATCATACTAATTGATTTATTTAATGTGCAGGGCAACCAACAGCTCAAGGGAAAGAGCATATGGCATGTTGATAGTGGTTGCTCTAGGCACATGACTGGCAACATGTCATGCCTTCAGGATTTCAAGCAAATTAATGGAGGACATGTTGCATTTGGAGACAATCTTACTGGTGGTAAGATAAGTGGAAAAGGTAATGTCACCAAAGGTAAGATGACATTTGAGGATGTCTACTATGTTGATCAATTAAAGTACAACCTGTTAAGTGTATCACAGGTTTGTGACAAACAACATAGTATATTATTTACTAACACTGAGTGTATGATTCTTGCTCCAGGGTTCAAGGTAGTTGATGAAAGCATGATACTACTTAGAACTCCAAGAAAGGACAATGTTTACTGTCTTGATTTGGACAATGTCAATAGTGATTCATCTTTAAATTGTCTTGTTTCAAAAGCTTCTATAGATGAATCCTCCCTTTGGCACAGAAGGATGTGTCACATGAATTTCAAGACTATGAACAATCTTGTTAAAAATAACCTTGTAAGAGGTTTACCTTCAAAAGTCTTTTCATGTGATGATCATTGTGTTGCTTGTCTTAAAGGCAAACAACACAAAACTTCTCATAAGACCAAAGAGTTAAATTCTGTTTCTTCTTGTCTCCAGTTATTGCATATGGATCTGTTTGGTCCTACAAATGTTATGAGTATAGGAAAGAAATCTTACTGCTTGGTTATTGTTGATGATTACTCCAGATTTACTTGGGTATATTTTCTAAGGACTAAGGATGAAACAAGTGGTCTTATCAAATCCTTTATTCTAAGAATTGAAAACCAAACTAATCAAAGAGTAAAAGTCATTAGATCAGATAATGGAACTGAATTTAAAAATCATGATTTAAACACTTTTTGTGAAGGAAAAGGTATTGAGAGACAATATAGTGCTCCTAGGACTCCTCAACAGAATGGTGTTGCTGAAAGGAGAAATAGGACACTAATAGAGGCTGCTAGATCTCTGTTGGCTGATTCAAAATTGCCAATTACATTCTGGGCTGAAGCAGTTAATACTGCTTGTTATGTCCAAAACAGAGTTCTAGTGGTCAAGCAAAAGAACAAGACCCCATATGAGCTTTTAAATCAAAGAAAACCTTTTATTGGTTTCTTCAAACCTTTTGGGTGTCCTTGTACAATTCTAAATACCAAATCTCACTTAGGTAAGTTTGATAGCAAAGCAGATGATGGATTTCTTGTTGGATATTCATCTCAGAGTAGGGCCTACAGAGTTTTTAACTCTTCTTCTAGAATAATTGAAGAAAGTGACAATGTCAAATGCAATGAGTACACACCAAATCCTGTTGGGTCTGGACCTCAATGGCTATTTGACATTGATTCACTAACTAACTCTTTTGGTTTCAGTAATGAGTATACAGGAACAGATGGTGGAGAATCAGAGATCACACAAGTTCAAGAAAGTATATCTAAATCTGTGATTTTTCCCATACCCACAGTAAATGAAGACTGTGACAAGGAATCATTTACTGAACCAAGTCAGAGTGAAGAAGACACTAGAGATGAGGAGACTCAAGAATCAGAAGTGACATCTGAAGACACTTCAGTTGAATTGCATGACTCTAATCTAGAGGCTGGACTGAATGTAGAACCTAGTCATAACACAAGAGTTCAAAAGAATCATCCTCCACAGTTGATAATAGGTGATGTCTCTTCTCCCATGATGACTAGACATCAAAGCAGGCTTCAGGAAATGCAAGATCAACAGCATACAGTGCTCTCATGTTTTCTATCCCAGCTTGAGCCTAAAAAGGCACATGATGCTATGAAAGAATCTAGCTGGATAGAAGCAATGCAAGAAGAATTGTTACAGTTCAAGCTACAAGATGTGTGGGATCTAGTAGACCTTCCTAAAGGTCACAGAGCAATTGGTACAAAATGGATCTTCAGAAACAAGAGAGATGAAAGAGGTATTGTTATAAGAAACAAAGCAAGGCTGGTAGCTCAAGGCTACACCTGTAGCTAGGATAGAAGCAATCAGACTATTCCTAGCCTATGCTTCTTACATGAACTTCAAAGTCTACCAAATGGATGTAAAAAGTGCTTTTCTCTATGGGTCAATTGAAGAAGAAGTATATGTCTGCCAACCACCAGGGTTTGAAAACCCAAGCTATCCAGACAGAGTATACAAATTAAAGAAAGCACTTTATGGACTACATCAAGCCCCAAGAGCATGGTATGACACCCTGTCATCCTATCTCTTGGAAAATGACTTTGAAAGAGGAGTCATTGATAAGACTCTATTTATCAAAAGAAAGAAGAAGGATATCTTGCTGGTCCAAATATATGTTGATGACATTATTTTTGGTTCTACAAGAAACAACATGTGCAAGGAGTTTGAGGATTTAATGCATCAAAGGTTCAAAATGAGTTCCATGGGGGAACTTACTTTCTTCCTTGGACTCCAAGTTCAACAGAAGTCAGATGGCATTTTTATATGTCAATCCAAGTATGTGCAGGATATTCTAACCAAGTTTGGTTTCTCAGAATCAAAACCTGCCAGCACACCTATGGAAACACACAAGCAGATAACAGCAGATCTTGAGGGGGAGGATATGGATGTGCATCTTTATAGATCCATGATTGGCTCTCTCATGTATCTCACAGCATCAAGGCCAGATATTATGTTTCCAGTCTGTGTATGTGCAAGATTTCAAGTTAGGCCAAAGCAATCTCACTTTCAAGCTGTTAAGAGGATATTCAGATATCTCAAAGGGCAACCCAGATTGGGACTTTGGTATCCTCATAACTCACCTTTTGACCTAATAGCATACTCAGACAGTGATCTAGGTGGGGCAAACTTGGACAGAAAATCTACTTCTGGATGATGTCAGTTTTTGGGTGCTAGACTAGTCTCATGGCAGTGCAAGAAACAAACCACAGTATCCACATCTACAACAGAGGCAGAGTACATAGCAGCTGCAAGTTGCTGTTCTCAAGTCTTATGGATTCAGAATCAAATGCTGGATTATGGGGTAACCTTTCTCCACACTCCAATCTTTATTGACAACAGCAGTGCTATTAGCATTGTAAATAATCCAGTCAAGCACTCAAAGACAAAGCACATTGAAATCAGGTATCACTTTATAAGAGATTGTAATGAAAAGAAACTTATTCAAGTTGTCAAAGTTCACACTGATAATCAGTTTGCTGATCTATTCACTAAAGCTTTTGGTGTGGGTAGATTCACTTTCTTGGTAACAAGTGTGGGAATGATAAACTCTGAATAATCTTCTTCTCAAAAAGTGGTTTTATACCTGTATATTTTTATTCTTGGTGTTACTAATCGTCTTTTCAGGATATGCATAGCAGTACTCAGTATTTAGCAAGTTTAAAAGGAGTAAGTCTAGTTAATACTGCTTGTGGTTAATACTGCTTTCAGTTAATACTGCTTTCAGTTAATACTGCTTTCAGTTAATACTGCTTTCAGTTAATACTGCTAGTAGTTAATACTGCTAGTAGTTAATACTGCTAGTGGTTAATACTGCTTTCAGTTAATACTGCTAATAGTTAATACTGCTAGTTCAGTTAATACTGCTCGTGGTTAATACTGCTCGCGGTTAATACTGCTAGTTCAGTTAATACTGCTCGTGGTTAATACTGCTCGCGGTTAATACTGCTAGTTAGTTAATACTGCTCTAGGTTAATACTGCTTATATTCCGAATACTATAAATACTTTTTGCCCGCCTAAAAGTTCATAACGACTCTTTGCATACTGTTCTCTTGCGCTCAAAACCTTTTCTCTCTCAAGTTCGTAGTTTTCAGGCAAGTTTTCACTAAGACCAATGGCATCCATGACATTCATCGACGAGCACAACGAGATTGCGATGCTACAAAAGCCAAAGCAAGCTTCAGGATTTCATCAGATTGTGGATTTCCTCAAGTCAAGTCACATTGCACATGCTCTTACTGTCTCACCTACAATCTACATTGAGCACCAAAGGCAGTTCTGGGCTAATGCAACCATTGTTGTGGAAAATGGTGTGCAAATGATCAAGACAAGAATCTGTGATCACTCACTTACAGTTACTGAAGAAGTCATTCGCATCAGTCTACGTCTAGACGATGCCTCTGGTATAATGTCTATCTCTAATGATGAACTGTTTTCTAATCTTACTAGAATGGGGTATGGAGGCCCATTGGGTGTTTTCAAATTCTCAAAAGCAAAGTTTTCACCCCAATGGCGTTTTCTTGTTCATACCCTGATGCATTGCATCTCCAAAAAGACCACTGGATGGAGTGAGTTCAGCAGTCCAATTGCATATGCTTTGGTATGCTTGGCTACATCCAGAAGGTACAATTTCTCAAAGATGATTTTCAGTGATCTTGTATCAAATATGGGAAACAAAAAGAGTTTCTTTATGTATCCCAGATTTGTTCAGGAAGTAATTAACCATGAATTGACGGATATACCTCAACCTGTTGGGGTATATGTACCTAAACCCCCAAAAGGCAAGGTTTTCTCAAATATGAGAAGATCTGCTGGGGACTCGGAAGGAGTTGACACCCCATTGTTCTCTACAATGATGGTGGTGTCCCAAAACACTGAAGGTATGGCAGCAGGGTCAAGGCCCTCATTAGACCATCCCACTGCTAGCCAAGCCCAACCTTCTCACTCAAAAACAATTCCCCAATCCATTCTTACAAAACCAACCTCTCCAATTACCCAAACTTATCAAAGAAAACAGGTAAAGAAGGCTCCTTCCCTTCTTGTACCATCACCCACACAGCCTTTAAGCCCTCTAAGGGAGAATACTCCCCTAGAGAATATCCAAAGGGAAACCACAAGGGTGTCTCCCAACCCAAAGGAGGTGCTCTCTGAGGAGGAGGTAGAGCATATGGGTGATGAGGCTGCCACTACTCCTGCTAACACAGAGGAGGAAAGTGGTAACATCAATAAGACCTCCCCCATGGCAACTTTGAATGAGCAATCATTTGAACAAAGTTGAAGATTAATACTGCTAAGTGTTACTACTGCTAGTAGAATTACTACTGCTAGTTAAAGTTAGTACTGCTTGAACAAAGTTAGTACTGCTTAGCTAGTTAGTACTGCTAGTAGTTAGTACTGCTTGAAGTTAATGCTGCTAGTTGAAGTTAATGCTGCTGAGCATTATTAGTGCTGCTAAAGAGATCCGGATGGAAAGTACTACAGCTGGATATACTGAAGATATACTTAGAAGATATACATGGAAGATATACTGAAGATTTGTTTATTCTTTGTAATTATCTTTTTATCAGTATATGTATAGAATGTTTAGAATAGATAGATATAACTTTTGATAATTGTTTTTCAAGAGAGAAATCAACCTCAAGGCATAGATCCTAATTCTAGAGAAGTAGAATTCGTATTGGTGAGCCTGTTCATCAATATTGAGGTTGAGTGTGTAATCTTGTAACTTTAAGCATTCAATACAAGTTTACTGTTTGATAATTATATACTGTGTTTGATTACTGTTTTATCAAATATCAAAGTGTTTTTCCGCAACTTCTTTGATATTAGTTTCTGAGTATTAATTCTTGTTAAGAATTCGATCCTGACAAAAACTAGGGTTTTCACATGTTACTAATTTGCTCTATTATTGTTATATGATATGAATGGTTAATCTCGAGATATGGAAATATGTATGTGTTGATGTTATGAGTAAGTGGAGGGATGAGCTTTATCCTCATACAACTATGTGGTATGGTTACCTAAAATGAAGGGAAAATATCCACATTGTGAAGGGACTCTATTTATGATGAAATTGTCTAAAAAGGAATGATGTGAAAGAGGTTATAATTCTTGCATTACTTGTTTCATGAATATGAGTTTACGGACGAGATGAGGATATTGGTATTATTTGCACCTTATAAGGATGGAATTATGTTAGACTGAAATTGTATTCAAGATTAAATGAGGGTCATTGTTGTAATTAGTGTTTGTGTGTGAGTTGTAAATGAGCTTAGAAGGTTTGACCTTGCTTGGTCATGTTGACCTATATATAAGCAAGTCTTTGTGTTGTTTCTTAGAGGGCGTGTAAGTAAGTGTGTGAAAGTGAAGGTGTAATTGTGGTGATTGAGAGAGAGTAAGAACACATAGTTGCACACATTGAGTACACACACAAACACTCTGTATTGAATCATATGGCTTGATGTAATATTTGTGATTAATAAACAAAAGTGTTTTGTGTAAATCTGTATATGTTTATGCTAGTAAATCTTGGGCCACAATTGGTATCAGAGCCAAATCCATTTAAAAATCAAGAATGTTTTTGAGTCGTACTGTTCACGGTACTGTTCACCGAAGTCAAAATCAATTTTGAGTTTTAATGAAAATTTCGAGTTGAAATTGATTATGTTGTGTTCGAATTGAGAAATCGATTGAGTTTGTATAGTTTGTTTCAAGAATTGCACTGTATTCGATTGGTAATTTTGGTTTTAAAGAAGTTTGTGTTCACAAGTTTTCACGCACTGTTCTTGAATCAATTTGATGATTTGTGTGTTTTTAATCGAAATTCATTGTCAGAATTAGATTCTAGATGTTTAGGTGAGTGAATTGTCAAATTTTCAGATCGAAATGTGAGGTCTAGATAAGTTTTTGGTGCAGATTTGTTAGATTTTAGTCGGTTTGCGTAAGATTCAAACTTTGCGCAAGTTCATCCGAGATTTGCGCAAGTTCATCCAGGTTTGCGCAAGATTCATCAAGAGTGATTGTGATGTAGCTTTGCGTATTCAACAACAAGCGCAAGTTGATATTTGCGTATTCCATTCGAAACGCAAAGTGTATTTTGCGCAAGATTCGTTATCGTATATTTGGTGTTTGGTTTAAAAAGTTGCATAGTGTTTGCGTATCACAGCACATACGCAAAGTAGCATTTGCGTATCACAACAAATACGCAAAGTAGCGTTTGCGTATCACAGCACATACGCAAAGTAAAGTTTGCGTACCACGGCACATACGCAAAGCCAGGTTTGCGTATCACACTTGTCACGCAAAGAAGGTTTGCGTATCACACACTGAGAAGGTTTGCGTATCACATACTGAAAAGGTTTGAGTATCATACTTATTACACAAAGTCAAGTTTTTTGCGCATCACACGGGTTACGCAAAGTCCGGTTTGCGTACCGCACTTGACACGAGAAGTGTGGTTTGCGCAACACCTGTTCACGCACAATTCTATTTTGCGTTTCACACTGTGATGTACTTAATTTTTTTTAGAAAGTTTTTCTTGATTTGATTGGATTTAAAGATCTTTACTAGCTAATATTTTTCATCTTGTGTAGGTATATACATCTTTCAATCATGGCAAATGAATTACTCTCTATGGGATCTCATCTGAAGCCTCCGGTCTTGTCTATCGGAGATTATTCACAATGGAAGAAAAGGATGACTCAGTTTTTGAATCTAAAGAACAAAGCTTATATGGAGTCTATCATAAAAGGTCCAACTGAACCACAAACGTTTGTACCTGGACAAGCAGCCACAGCTACATCTCCAGCAATCCCAGATCGATACGTGCCAAAACCATATGGATTCTTCACTGATGTAGAAAAGGCATTATATAAGATAGATGAAGAAGCACTTATCTATCTCACAATGGCAATTACAAATGACATCTACAATCGTGTAGATAGTAGGGAATCTGTAAAAGCTTTATGGGATGAACTGGAGAGACAGTTTCAAGGAACAAAGAAGTCAATTCAGACAAAGCTGAATCAAAGTATAAATGCATATGAAGGCTTCCATGCAAAAGAAGGAGAGACTTTGTTGGAGACATAAAATCGCTTTAATGTGATTCTGAATGATCTAAGTAGAAATGGAATGAACAAGTCAGATTCAGAGATTAATTATAAGTTCATTAAGAACTTGAACCCAGAATGGAAAAGATATGCTATCAACATTCAGATGACTAAGGACATGGCACAAAAAGACGTCAATGATATCTTCACAACTTTATCTCAGCATGAGGATGAAGTAAAGCAGCTAAGTGCTGAAAAGAAGATGGTCAAAGATTCTCTAGCCTTAATGTCTGAACGTAAAAAAAGGGCCAAGTTTCAAGTCCAGTTCTTCTTACAAGACAAAGTCAAGGAAATCCAGAGCTCTCCTCACTGAAGTCACTGATTCAAGTACTGATGCATCTTCTACTGAAAGTGAAGAAAATTCAGATGAGGATATTCAACGATTTGCTGAAAATCTGGCTCTCCTCACAAAGCAGTTTAAGAAAAGCTTTGGAAAGAACAGATACTCCAAGCCGAAACATGAGAGTTACAAGAAAGACAAGTACAAACCAAGATCTGAAAAGAAGTATGAGAAACGAGGAGAGAAAAGAGATGAAAAGCGAGAAGAGAAAAGAGAAGAGAAGAAAGAAGGAAAGAAAGAAGAGACTGAGCCGAAATATGGACGATGCTATAACTGTGGAAAACAAGTCATTTCTCCAAAGATTGCAAGTTCAAGCGTACAAAGAATTCAAAATATTATGCTCGGAAAACACTGTTAGCAAAGAAGGTGGAAGATGGTCAGAACTTAATGGCGGAAGAAGAAAATTGGTTCTACAAGAGTTCTGATGATGAATCTGCACACTTTACTCAGGTGTGTATGATGGCCAAAGTGGATGAAGACATTGGATCATATTCTGATCATTTCGACTGTGGTTCTGAGGTACGTATTCAATCTTTAAAGGCTCAAGTTAAATTCATGAAAGAAGAGTTTAAATCTTTGAAAGTCAAACTTAGTCATGAAAGACAAACAATTTTGAATTTTAGTGATGAAAATGCAATGTTGAAAGATGTTGTTAAGGAAAAAGAACCTGAAAAAGATTTTTTGAAAAAGGACAAAGATGTTTTAAATTCAAAAATATCTGAGCTTGAAAAAGATCTTGAAAATTTAAATGCTGAAAAAGGTGATTTTAAAATAAAATTTGAAGCGTGTTTTCAAGAAAGAAACGAGGCATATTGTAAAATCAAGCAACTGGAGGATTTAAATCTAAAAAGAGGACAGACTGAGCAAACATTAAATCTTTTAACAAACAAACTCCAAGATGTCTAATTTTATAATGTTAAAAAAGGTTTAGGTTTTGAACCAAATAATGTTTTAAAAAGAGCACCATAAAATTTGTATAATTTTGATAAGATGGTCTCTACTCCAACAAAACCTGATATTCATGATACTTTTGTAAAAGGTAAAGTTGTGAATGATGATGACACTTCATCTTGTGTTGATTCTATTTCAAGTTTAAAGTCTGTTGGTTTTGCTTATAAAGATTTTAATGAAAGTTACAAAACAAGAAAGATAGAATTTAGTGAATTTACATCACTCTTTTCTCCTTGTTTACCAACAGAGTCAGCCAAGGTTGAAACAAAAAGTACTGAATCTCTGTGTCAGTATGATGAATCTGATTCAGAAACTGATGTTGAGAATCAAATTCCTTTATCTGGTTCATTCACTTCTAATTCTTCAAAAGAATCAAAAGATGAAAATATCATGAATCAAAACCTTAATTCTGATTTTTCAAAAATTATGACTGAGGAGATCTTTATTGAAATGATGAATGCACCAGATCCTGTTCCTATAATAGATAAGATGGAATCAAACTCTGAGGTGAATCAAACATCTAATTTTGAGAAACAAATCACAGATCTTCAAAAGACGATTGAAGAGTTAGAAGATGAGAACGTTGATCTCAAATTCAAACTTGACAAGTCTTCTGAAGAAAACAAAGAACTCTCTAGAGAGTTAAAAATTATAAAAGATGATTTGTTTAAACAAAATCTAAAAGATAAAAAGATGTTTGAGTCTCCAAACTGGAATGTTCATTCTAATCCAGAGTTTGAGACTATTAATTCTAAAACTTCAGTTGTTTATACTTCTACTCCTGAATATCCTTCGAGTATTTTTGAAAAAGGAGAAGCTTCTTGTACTTCAAAGCCAAAATCATCTTCTTCAAAGAAAGCTAACAAGATTCTGTTTCCTGTTTCAGATATAAAAAGGCAGAATGGTAAAGGAGAATTGATTAAGAATGTGAAGGAAAATAAAGTTGCTAAAAATAAATGTAATATCAGTGATAGTGATAGTTTGATGTGTAAAAATTCAAACGTTTTCAAATGTCAAAGTTGTATGAATGCTTGTACTTCTTTTGATAAATCTAATCTTTTGACATTTGTACGTAAGAATTTTATCTGCAAACACTGTCATGATAATGCATTTATCATTCCTTCCATTTATCCTAAATCTAAAGTTTCCAGAAAAATATCTCATGTCAAATCTGTTTCCAAATCCTTAACACATCAGGCTGAAATTTTTCATGCTAAGATTGATCATTTTTCGAAAAAGAAAACATTTCATGAGCTTAATGTTAAAATGATATGGAAATGGGTACCTAAGCCTCGCTATGAGTGGCGAATTAAGGCTAAGGTAAATGATGTTGATGAATTGCAAAAAGCTAACAAGGAAGGACCCATATGGATATGGGTACCTAAGCAGAAGTAATTTGTTCTTTTTGCAGTCCTCACATATGACAGGATTTAAGCATCTACTTCACAATTATGTTGACGAACCTGCCGGTACTGTAAGTTATGCAAATTCCGAGGTTACTGGATACATTAGAGGACACAGATCTTTAACAAATGGCATCGTGACGATCAAAAGAGTACTATACGTAGAAGGACTTGATCATAATCTTTTCAGTACAAGTCAATTCTGTGATAAGCAATTCCAAGTTCGGTTTACTGATAAATGCTGTTATATTGAAGATAAAGATGGTCGTGCAGTTTTTAAAGCTAAGTAGAATGCAAATCTTTATTCTATGAATTTTCCAACACTTTCTGCATCAAGACCTGTTTGTCTGATTGCAAAAGCTTCACGAGATGAAAGTTGGATATGACATCGGCGTCTGTCTCATCAAAACTTTGATGCGATTAATCAGTTGGCGAGACAAGGTATTGTCAAAGGTATACCAGAACTAAGGTTTGAGAAGAATTCTCTTTGTCCTTCTTGTGAAATGGGAAAGATGAAGCAAACATCTCATAAAGCAAAGACATAATTCTCATCTTCAACACCTCTTGAATTGATACATATGGACCTTTGCGGCCCGATGAGGACTCAGTCTATCAATGGTAAGAAATATATTTTGGTCATGATAGATGAGTACTCTAGATATACTTGGCTGGAATTTTTAAGGAACAAATCAGATGCAGCAGAGCTGATCATTGAGTTCATAAAGAAAATCCAGGTTCGACTACAATTTCCGATTATATCTTTGAGAAGTGACAATGGCATGAAATTTAAGAATGAAAAGCTTCAGAGTTATCTCATATCTGTTGGGATCTCTGACAACTTTTCTGCTGCCTACACTCCTCAGCAAAACGGTGTAGTTGAAAGGAAGAATCGAACACTGGTGGAAGCTACGAGGACAATGTTAGCTTATTCTAAGTTGCCAATGTTTCTGTGGGCTGAAGTCGTAGCCACTGCGTGTTTCACACAAAACCGCACGATTGTCATCAAAAGACATAAAAAGACAGCGTATGAATTTATTAATCGTCGAAAACCGAATATTAAATTTTTTTGCACTTTTGGTTACAGGTGTTATATTCTCAATGATTGAGACAATCTTGGTAAATTTGACAAGAAGGCTGACGAAGGTTATTTCATTGGTTATTCGTTAACGTCTAAAGCCTATCAAATCTACAATAGACGAACCAATACGATCATGGAGAGCATTAATGTGTCATTCGACGAATCATCAACGTTGACTTCTGATCACAACAGTTCAGAACTCAAGATTAAGCAGAAGGTTTCTATTCAAGACGGAATAGAACCCGAAGTCAAACAGAATAAGTCTTCTAATTCAAATAAAATTACAGCTGAATTAGACTTATTATTTTTTGATGCTTTTCTGGATATCTGTGCAGATTTTGAAAAATCAAGCATATCCGCATCAACTTCAGAGGTTCCAATTATAATAGCAGATATTTTAGGGCCTTCTGAAAATGTCACAATATCAACCACATCAGGTACATCTACACATATACATTCTGAAGGTACTAATGTTGATTCTGTGAATGCAGATCCAAATTCTGCAACAAAAGTTCCGAGTGATTCTTCTATTGCTCCGGAAATATTTACTTCAGAAGAGGTTGTACAAGATGTCCCGAGCACATCTGGGGTTGATCAAGACTTACCTGCAGTATATGATGAATATGACGAAGATAATACTCAAGCTGAAATTCATCCGATTCCAAGTACCATGAAATGGACACGAGCTCACCCACTTCATAATATTATTGGTGATGCACAGTCTGGTGTACAAACGCATGCAGCATCGGCTAATTTTTGTCTATATTCAATTTTTTTAAGTTCTCTCGAGCCGAAGAAAGCTTCAGAAGCCTTGCGCGATCCAGATTGGATTCTGGCGATGCAAGATGAACTTCTGCAATTTGATAGAAACAAAGTTTGGCGACTTATACCACTTCCAGAAGGAAAATCTGTTATTGAAACAAAGTGGGTTTTCAGAAATAAGAGAGATGAACCTGGTGTTGTAGTTCGAAACAAAGCTCGCCTTGTTGCATAGGGTTATTGTCAACAGGATGGGATTGATTATGAAGAAATGTTTGCTCCTGTGGCACTACTGGAAGCTATACGAATCTTCTTATCTTATGCAACGCATAAAAATTTTACGGTCTTCCAAATGGACGTAAAATCAACATTTTTAAATGGGATATTGCATGAAGAAGTATACGTTGCTCAACCATAAGGATTCATTGATCCGAAGAACCCTGATCATGTATATGTCTTTGACAAAGCTTTGTATGGACTTAAACAGGCACCAAGAGCTTGGTATGAAACTCTAACTCAATTCTTACTTGCTTCAGGATTCAAGAAAGGTACAATTGATACTACTCTCTTTCCGAAAAAGCAAGGTGATGATATGATTATAATCCAGATTTATGTAGATGACATAATTTTCGGTTCTACAAATCCAAAGTTTTGTAAAAACTTTTCAAGAATCATGGAATCTCGTTTTGAAATGTCAATGATAGGCGAACTGAATTTTTTCCTTGGTCTTCAAGTGAAACAGTTACCCGAAGGCATTTTCATTAATCAATCAAAATATATTCGAGATATTTTAAAGAAATTTAACATGAGTGACAGTTCAGTGATGAAAACACCGATGGCAACAGACACACTTTTAGATGCAGATCTTTCTGGAAAATCAATAGATCAAAAAGTGTACCGTAGCATGATTGGTTCACTGCTGTATTTAACTGCGAGTAAACCGGAAATTATGTTTGCTACATGTTTCTGTGCTAGATATCAGGCTAACCCGAAGGAATCACACTTGGTCGCTGTTAAACGGATTCTTAGGTATCTTAAAGGTACTACTGAGTTAGGCCTCTGGTACCCTAAGGGTTCGTCTTTTGATTTAACTGCCTATACTGATGCTGATCATGCAGGATGCAAACTGGATAGAAAGAGCACCTCTGGTTCATGTCAGTTCTTAGGTGATAAGTTGGTTAGTTGGAATTCTAAGAAACAAAATTGTGTTTCTACATCCACCGCCGAGGCTGAATACGTAGCTGCCAGAAGCTGCTGTTCACAAGTCCTCTGGATGAAAACACAGTTAAAAGATTTCGGATATACTTATCAACGAGTCCCTATCTACTGTGATTCTAAGAGTGCGATTGCGATAACCGCTAATCCAGTGCAGCATTCCAAGACGAAACACATCGACTTGCATTATCATTTTCTAAAGGATCATGTCGAGAAGGGCGATATCGAGATGCACTTTGTGACTACAGACTACCAGTTGGCTGACCTTTTCACCAAGCCGTTGGATGAAAAGAGGTTTAACTTTTTAGTTAGCAAACTTGGTATGTTAAACGCCATTTCATGATTCTAGGGGGAGTTTTCTAATCTTGTGCTTTATTTGAATATATTTTGGATATTTCATCATATGTTGACTGACTAAAGCGGAATCATTTGTATAATGATTATCAAAATCTTTTTCTTGCAGGATATTTTATGTGACAATGGCTTCTAAGTAAATCAGCTTAGAACCCGTACTTCAACGAATAATGGCTTTTGGACAATTCAGTTCAAAACCCGTATTCAAATGTTTTCTTTAGAAGGATGCTTTCATGATTATATCTTTTCAGGAAGTTTTTCATTTGAAAGGGAGTTTAAATATTATATTGCTATATCTTTTATAAGAATATTTATAAAACGTTTGATGTTTTACAGATATCAAGGGGGAGGATATCTATTCAAGGATACTTTAATTGCTATATTCATTCCAGGGGGAGTTAAGGATTCTGATCTACAGGTATATCATTCTAATCCTTATACTCTAACACTTGTGAAAGAAGAACAACTTTCACTTGTGAAAAATGGTGTTAAAATGTTCAAACCACTTCACGATCTTAAAATGTTTTTCTGATTTGAGAAGTGTGAATTTTAAATGATTTTTGGATATTTGTGAATTTTATTGTTTATCTGGCCGTGTGTTCTTTAAAGAATAATACTTGTGTATTTTCTTTTCTATATACTTTGTCAAGTATTCATACACACACTGGTTCAGTATTTTCAAATTGATTATGTTATTACCATGTATCAAATGATATATCTTTCTATGGTAATACTCCCGTTTGGTATTCACAGTTGTTTGAATCAAACGTCATTTCATTTTTAAATGTGCTTTTATTGATAATATGTTTATATATTGTTCATATAAACAACTTACGTCTTTGAATTCCCAAATTTTTTCTTCATGATAATTTGATCTGATCTTAATCATTGTCAGATTCTCAAAACATTTCTATTCTTTTCATTCATATAAAGTTTTGAGATATCTTAAATGTTTAAAATGCTCAAATTTCATTTCTGATTCTTGATGAGCATATATACACTGACATATGATTTCTTGTGCTTTACATGTCAAGAAAATCATTGAACAACATGTACTTATAGGAATATGGGATTCAGTGTGGGTGCTTAATAGATCTTCCATGAATTCACGATAACCAGCGTTTCCTACCCCGGAAGAAATATTTTGAGTGATTGAGGGGAGAGGGGTCTAAAAGAATTGAGTGTGGGAGTGAGCTGAGATAAAATGGAAATGAGAGATTGGTTAGATGTGAGCTTATATGATTAAAAGAAGGAGGGTGAGAGAACAGAGTTAAAAGAATATTAGAACTCTGTACCAAACATCTTTCTAAGTCGGGCAGCCACATTACTGATTGGTTCACATTTCTTTGGTGACCATCATTGAAATCGACAAATAGCCTATGCCATCTCTTGCATACAACCCCACAAGCTACTCATTCTTTTCTTAAAAAAAGAATGTTTCATATTTTCTAGGGAAGCAGCACATAATCTATCGGATCTTCACTTGGAAGATACTGACATTGAAAAAGAGGGAAAGTTGCCCCACCTTCGACCCTTTCTCATGCACATTGAGTCCAAGTATAATCATTGTTGTCTCAGTGATTTACATATTTTGAGCCTTATGAAACACAATCATTTGTGCTAATTCTTTCAAACACATGCACGAGCACATAGAGAATTTGTTTTTCTGTCCCAACATTCATAGAATTACCTTGTGTTTTTCAATGACTGAATGGAAGTCCTGGGGAGTCAACATCAAACAAGCTCCTTAAATTGTACATTCGTTGTACACAGTAACTTTGTGTTACTGACAGGCATTTCTAACTGTTTCATATGTTGATTCAGGGTTACAACTCTTATTTTGTTTGAATTTGAAAAGATTCAGATGAATACATTCATGGTTCAACGGCTCTTTTAGATCAGACAACAGATTTTATCACATCCTGTATTGGGGAGATTGATAATTTTCCTATATGGGGGAGATTGTCTATTATCATAAGGGGGAGATGAAAAGTTCATGAAGATTGTGCTTATCAGACAGTGGGAAGTTCATTCAATGATAGATCTGAACTTGAAGTGTTTTAATGATTTTGGTTCTTACAAATCATTAAAAAGGGGGAGACTAATCAAGAGTTCAAGATCAGATTGAAGTTTTAAAGATTTCATAGGTGATAAAGTTTTCAGATGATTAAAGTCAAAGGTTAAAGAAAGCTTGTCAAAGAGAAAGTAAAAGAAAGTCAGAGTTTGAAAGAAAGGTTGTCTAGACAGAGTTTAGTCAAAAGCTAATTCAAAGGAAGAGACAAGTTTGAAGAATTGTCAAAGATAATACAAAGTGTAAAAAGACTTAAAGATATCAAAGTTATGAAAGAGCAAAAGCTGAAAGTTGAAGACAACTCTGAAGATATGAAGACCTGAAGATTATTGGCAATTTTTTTTAATCTTGAATCCAAAGGGGGAGATTGTTAGACTGAAATTGTATTCAAGATTAAATGAGGGTCATTGTTGTAATTAGTGTTTGTGTGTGAGTTGTAAATGAGCTTAGAAGATTTGACCTTGCTTGGTCATGTTGACCTATATATAAGCAAGTCTTTGTGTTGTTTCTTAGGGGGCGTGTAAGTAAGTGTGTGAAAGTGAAGGTGTAATTGTGGTGATTGAGAGAGAGTAAGAACACATAGTTGCACACATTGAGTACACACACAAATACTCTGTATTGAATCATATGGCTTGATGTAATATTTGTGATTAATAAACAAAAGTGTTTTGTGTAAATCTGTATGTGTTTATCCTAGTAAATCTTGGGCCACAAATTACTCCTTTGGTCACAAGTGAGTTGCATGGATGAAACAAGTTAACTAGGCACTAGGAGGACATAGTATTGGGTTCCACCATGTTGGTATGTACCTAGACCCCCGCCATTTGGCGCAATGCCGTGTTGTACCCCCGGATGTGCCAGTGTTAAACCCAGATAACTAGTTGATAACAATCACACAACACAATAAAGATCAAGAGATAATAAATCAGAATAACATACCACGATCCCTTGATTAATCAATGAAAACCAGTTGTGTGTTCTTGGTACCTTGTGCGTACGATTACAGAGAGAATAGAATACGACTACATCTATTAATCTCTAATTATGATTATTGGTATCTCTCCTAAAACCTAATTAATAAAAACTACTTATACTTAGGCGTATAAGCCTAATGGGCTTGGGCCTAACTACTAATAACTATTAACTTATTACAAATTGGACCCTCTAATTAACTTTAACACAATTGCAATTTAAACCTTTAACTTTAACTTTAATATTGAATACAATTTATGATCCAACAATCTCCCCCTTTGGATTCAAGATTAAAATTTTTTTGGCAATACTCTTTGGGTCTTCACTTTTCTTGAAAACTGTAGTAGATATGACTTTGATAGCATATTCAAATTAGATCAGATACTTTGATATCTTCAACAGTCTGAAATCTTTGAAAAACTTCAGCAGTCTTTCACAAACAATCTTGTATCTTCTTTGCCTGTGTATTCTCCCCCTTTGTATCTTCTTTCTTGATTATTCTCCCCCTTTTTGATGAGTGGTGAGAATCATCATCATCAAAACATAGCAAAAATAATCTCCCCCTTTTGTGTATAGTCATCAATTTAGCACTATGTTCATGTATATATCCCTGTGTGGAAATAAGAGCAGTCTTCCCAGATGGAAAGAGTGATTATTTCAATCTTTTCAGATTCAAATAAATGTGGTAACCCTAAATCAACAAATGACTCAGTTAAAATGTCTGTCAGTAACACAAAGTTACAGAGTAACACACAGTTACTATAGAAAGAGCTGGTTTTGATGTTGGCTCCCCAGGACTTCCATTCAATCATCGAATAACACATGGTTATCTATGAACGTTCTAACAGAAAACAATTTTCTGTGTGCTTGTGCATGTGTATGAAAGAATTAAGCATAGATGATTGCTTTTCAATATAGGCTCAAAGTATGTAAACTTGTTGAGACAACAACAAATTATACAAAGACTCAATGTGCATGAGAAAGGGTCGAAGGTGGGGCAACTTTCCTTCTTTTTAAATATTAGTATCTTCGAAATGAAGAACCAATAGCATATGTGCTGCTTCCCCAGAAAATGTGAAACATTCTCTTTTTGAGAAAAAAATGAGTAGCTGGTGGGGTTGTATGCAAGAGATGGCATGGGCTAGGTGCCTTTTTCAATGATGGTCACCAAAGAATGTGAACCAATTAGATTAAGTGGCTGCCCGACTCAGAAAGAAGTTTGGTACAGAGTCTGATATTCTTTTACTCTGTTCTCTCACCCTCGTTCTTTTAATTCTCACTTCTAACCAATCTCTCTTTTACATTTTACCTCTTCACACACCAACACTTAATCTTTTGACCCCTCTCCCCTCAATCACTCAGGGAATACTTCCTGAGTAGGAAACACTGGTTATCGTGAATCCATGGAAGTTTTGTTAAGCTCACACACTGAATCCCTTGTATTTTCCTAAAGGAACGTGCTGTTCAACAGTCTTTTGTACATGAAAGCACAAAGGAATACAAAAATGAAGAATAAAATTTTGGAGAAGTCAAAACATAAGATGTTTGACAATGCAATTCTCCCCCTCAAACTAAAAGAGCTTGACAATTAAGCTCTAAATTAAGCTCTAAATGAGGTTTTCAATAAAGCTCTTTGACAATTAAGCTCCCCATCAACTTAAGATTTTTTTTTTAAATCAGAATAAAATAGAAAACAGAAAAAGAAAGCACTGAAGTGCGGGTTCTAATAAGATGTGATTAGAAGCCATAGTCACTTGAACACACCTGCACATAAAAAAACATGGTAATCATTTGGGAAAATGATTCCTCTCTCGTTAGCAACAGTTGGAAAGTAAAACACAAGATTAAGTTCAGAATACTTCCCCTAGAATCATGAGTAAGATTAAGAAGACATGTTCAACATACCAAGTTTGCTGATTAGAAACTGAAACCTCTTTTCATCCAACGACTTGGTGAAAAGATTAGCTCATTGGAAGTAAGTTTGAACAAAGTGCATTTCAATATCACCTTTTTCTACATGATCCTTGATGAAGTGATAGCGTACATCGATATGCTTGGTCTTCGAATGCTGAACCGGGTTAGCAGTTATGGCGATTGCGTTCTTTGAATCACAATAAATAGGAATGAGCTTGTAGTTGTATCCAAAGTCCCTTAACTGTGTCTTCATCCAGAGGACTTGTGAACAGCAGCTAGCATCAGCTACATATTCAGCCTCGACAGTGGATGTGGAAACACAATTTTGTTTATTTGAGGTCCAACTTACAAGTTTATCACCTATAAATTGACATGATCCAGAGGTGCTTTTCCGGTCTAGCTTGCATCCGGCATGATCAGCATCTGTAAAAGTAGTTAGTTCAAAACGAGAATCCTTTGGATACCACAGGCCTAAATTAGGAGTGCCTTTGAGATATCTAAGGATTTGTTTAACAACATTAAAGTGTGACTCTTTAGGATTAGACTGATATCTCGCACAAAAACATGTGGCAAACATTATATCTGGGCGACTGGCAGTCAGATAAAGTAAGGAACCAATCATGCTACGATACACCTTTTGATCAACACGTTTACCAAAAGGATCTGTATCTAAGAGTGTACCAGTAGCCATTGGTGTTTTCATGACTGAGCTATCTGACATATTGAACTTTCTTAACATGTCTTTTATATATTTAGCTTGATTAATGAAAATGCCTTCGGGTAATTGCTTTACTTGTAAACCAAGAAAGAAATTTAATTTACCCATCATCGACATTTCAAACTTTGTTTCCATGATTTTAGAAAAGTTCTTACAAAATTTCTGATTTGTCGACCCAAATATTATGTCGTCAACATAGATCTGAATGAGAATCATGTCCTCACCTTGCCTTTTGAGAAATAAGGTAGTGTCAACCGTACCTTTCTTGAAACCAGAAGCTAGGAGAAATTTAGTGAGAGTTTCATACCAGGCTCGTGGTGCTTGTTTAAGACCATAAAGCGCTTTGTCTAACACATAGACATGATCAGGGTGATGAGGATCAACGAAACCTTCAGGTTGTGCCACGTAGACCTCCTCATGCAGAACACCATTCAGAAAAGTTGACTTTACGTCCATTTGATAGGCTGTAAATTTTTTGTGCGCTGCATATGCTAAGAAGATTCTGATGGATTCAATCCTTGAAACAGGGGCGAATGTTTCGTCGTAGTCAATGCCCTCCTGTTGACAGTACCCTTTTGTAACCAAACGAGCTTTGCTTCTCACAACTACTCCAGCCTCGTCTTTCTTGTTTCTGAATACCCACTTTGTTCCAATAACAGTTTTACCTTTAGGTAGTGGGATCAAGCGCCATACCTTGTTCCGTTCGAATTGCAGAAGCTCGTCTTGCATGGCAGAAATCCAGAAGGGATCACGTAGAGCTTCTGATGCTTTCTTTGGTTCTAGGGAACTAAGGAAGCTTGAAAACATGCAGAAATTAGCTGATGCGGACCGTGTCGTGACACCAGATTGTACGTCACCTATCATGTTATGCATGGGATGATCCTTAGTCCAACGATGTGTGCTTGGTAAGGATTCAACTGTTTGTTGCGTGTTTGATGCATTGTATTCATCATGCACGACAGGTAGATCCACATATGTACTCGGGACATCTTGTACAGAAGTTTCTGATACTGAAGCTTCTGGAGTGGCAGCTAAAGTACTCGTGACGTCATTTCCAGGAAAAATATCTGCAGAGACAGATTCGGCATTAGTAGATCCAGAAACGAGCGGTTTAGTTGTACCTGATGGAGATGCAGTTTCAATGACTTCTTTGGACGGTCCAGACATATCTTCAGAAATAGTAGGGACCTCCGAGCTTGTTGTTGAAGTTGATATGCCTTTGTCAAAATCTGCACAAATATCATCGAAGGCATCAATAAACAACAAATCTAACTCAGATGAAGTAGAGTTAGAAGAAGTAGATTCTTTAGACACTGGTTCTATTCTGGAGTGAATAGAAGCTTTGTTCTTAAGTCCGAGTTCTGAACTGTTTTGTCCAGAAGTCCGAGTAAAATTCTCATCAAACGATACATTCATGCTTTCAACAATCGTCTTGGTTCGAATAATGTAATTTCGATAAGCTTTGGATGTCAGAGAGTATCCAACGAGATATCCTTCATCCGCTTTCTTTTCAAATTTTGATAGACCTTGACGCTCGCGTAGAATGTAACACTTGCAACCAAAAACACGAAGGAATTTGATATTAGGTTTACGATTGTTGATCAACTCATATGTTGTTTTATCAAACCGTTTGACCACAATGGTACGATTCTGTGTAAAGCATGCTGTCGCGACTGCCTCAGCCAAAAGATACATGGGAAGATCAGAATATACAAGCATAGTACGAGCAACTTCAACAAATGTGCGGTTCTTCCGTTCAACAATGCCATTCTATTGTGGAGTGTAGGCTGCGGAGAAGTTATGTGAAATGCCCACAAAGATAAGATAACTCTGCAAGGTATCATTTCTGAACTCCGTGTCGTTGTCGTTGTGAAGAGTTCTGACTGGCAATTGAAGACGTACTTGGATGCGCTTTAAAAAATCTATAATCACTTATGGCGCATCTGACTTGTTGCGAAGAAACTCGAGCCATGTATACCTTGAATAGTCATCTATCATTACTAAAACGTATTTCTTTCCGTTGATGGACGTTGTTCGCATTGGGCTACAAAGGTCCATATGAAGAAGTTCCAGTGCAGATGAGGTTGATGATTTAGTTTTGGACTTGAATGAGCTTCGCTTCATTTTGCCCAACTCACATGCGGAACATAGTGAATCTTTCTCGAACCTCATTTCTGGTAGACCTTTGACCAGACCTTGTCTCTGTAGCTTCGCTATGGATCGGAAATTCTGATGAGACAAGCGGCGATGCCACGTCCACGATTGTGCTTTAGAAGCTTTGGCTAGTAGACATACTTGACGTGTGGCAGACATTGTTGGAAAATCTACATAATATAGATGTCCATGGCGCTCAGCTTTGAAGACTATGTAACCATCTGGATCCTCTAGATAGCAATGCGTTGTTGTGAAGCGAACTTGATATTTCATATCACAGAAGTGACTGGTGCTAAACAGATTGTGATCAAGTCCTTCAACATATAGCACTTTCTGAATCTTCACAATTCCATTATCGAGCATTCCATATCCTCTGACGTGTCCTTCTACTTCAGAATTTGCAAACCTAACTGCTCCGGCAGGCTCCTCCACATAGTTATGCAAGAGGTGCTTGAATCCTGTCATGTGGCGTGAACATCCGGAATCTATTACCCACAATCGACAGACCTGCAAAATGGACAATTTGTTTTGCTTAGGTACCCATATCAAGATGGGTCCTTCGCGGTTAGCGTCAAGCAATTCAGGAATATCAACAGGTTTAACTTTCACTCTCCATTCATAACGGGGTTTTTGAACCCATTTCCAAACCATTTTAACATTTAATTCCTGAAAGTGCTTTTTAGATCTAGGATTGGCAACCTTAGCCCTATACGCTTTGGGTTGTGTGGAAGAGTTAGAATCAGAATTAAGATTCAGTTTAACTTTTCTTTTATGCTTTTTGGACTTAGGAGTGGAGTAGTATTTGAAAGAGTTATCCCAGCATTGTTTGCAATATAGATTCTTTCGAGCAAAATTCATAAACTTAGATTTATCGGAACAAATCTTACATTCATGTCCATCAAAAGAATTACTTTTCAAAATAACACCGTCTGAAATACAACTGTTTGTAACAAAAGATTCACTAGAAGTCAAACTATCATGTTTATTCAAACTAGTAACTTTATTCTTCTTACTCCTACCAACTTCATTTCCTTTTATATCTGAAACAGAAACAGGAACCTTGTTAGTCTCTATCTTAGAGGGTGGTTCTTTTCTAGAGTTACTTGAAGTCTTACCATTCTCAAAAATACTAGGTGGATATTCAGGACAATCAGAGTAAACAACTGAAGGTTTTGCAGGAGCATCAAGTTCTGGATTAGTTCTTACCTTCCAGCTTGGATCATTGAACATCTATGTATCATTTGAAGCATTCTTAAACAAAGTAATTTTCAAATAATTAATCTTTGTGCAAAGCTTTTGATTTTCTTTCAAAGATTTTTCAAGTTTAAATTTGAGATCAAAGTTTTCATCTTCAACCTCATCAAGAGACTGTTGCAACATATCAATTTGCTTCATCAATTCAGATGTATGATCACTCACATAATTTGACTCCTTTGCAGTAGAAACGGGATTAGAGTCTGAAGCATTCATCATTTCAAAAAACCTTTCCTCAGTTATGTTTTCAATAAACTCCATTTTGTCATTTTTAGAACAAGATTCATTCGTGATAGCAGTATCTTCTTCAACCTCTTCAACAAGTAAAGGTTTAGGAGCAATGGGATTTGAGACCGATGGTATATTTGATGGATTGACATCCGATTCATACTCATCATATTTGCATTCAGTCTCAGGTGGAACTGTGTTGGTGCTGACTGATTCTTTTGAAGGTGTGGTGAATAGTGATTCAGACTCAGTAAATTCGATTTTTCGAGTTTCATAGCTTTTATTCAAATCACTATATGAAAAACCAACTGATTTAAAAGAATTTTGAGAATCAGTGCCACAAGACTTGTCCTTTCCCATTTCTTCTCGACCTTTGGTCTCTGTAAAAGGTTTAGAAGTACTTGCTTCAACAAAGGTTGCACGAATGTTAGGAATGGGTCTGATTGCAGAGCCAAATTTATCAAAATTATATAAGTGCTCCGGTGCCTTTTTCAAAACATCGTTAGTTGACACACCCAAACCTGGTTTAAGTTTATAAAACCTTTCATCTTGGAGTTTATTGGTCAACAGATTTAATGTCTACTCAGTCTGACCTCGTTTCATATTAATATCCTCCAATTGCTTGATTTTAGTGAAAGCTTCATTTCTTTCTTGAAAACAAACTTCAAATTTAATTTTATACTCACCCTTTTCAGCGTTGAGATTTACAAGATCCTTTTCTAAGCCAAATATTTTTCATTTTAAAGATTCTTTCTCAGCTTTTAAACCATCCTTTTCTTTTTCTTTTTCTTCCACAACAACTTTTAGCAAAGCGTTTTCATCACGAAAACTCAAGACTGACTGATGTGCGGAGCTAAGTTTACCTTTCAATAAAGCAAATTCATCTTTCATATAATGTATTTGGGCCATCAAAGGTTCAATAAGTTCAGAATTATTACTTACCTCAGAGTTTGCATCTTCGGATTGTGCCTCAGATTCTTCATCGTCACCATCCAGTTTTGCCATGTAGGAAACTTGGGTGAAGTGTGCCTGCTCCTCGTCATCAGAACTTTGGAACAACCATTTTTCTTCTTCAGCCATCAACACTTTTCCTTCTTCAGCTTTCTTGGCAATGAGTGACTTCCTTGCATAATATTCTAAGTTCTTTACCTTCTTGAACTTGCATTCTCTGGAGAAGTGCCCAAATTTGCCACAGTTGTACATTTTTCTCTTCTTTCTTCTCCTCTCTCTTTTCTTCTCTTCTGTCGTCTTTCCTTTCTTCTCGTCTTTCCTCTCTTCTCCCATGCCTTGGCTTGTATCGCATTTCAGACTTCTCTTTGTTGTATTCATCATACTTTGGCTTTGAGTAATATTTCTTCTTGCCAAAGCTCTTCTTGAATCGCTGATTAATTAGAGCCAAGTCCTCAGAGAACTTCTGTATATCCGGATCAGAATCAATCTCCAGTTCTTCATCACTTGAATCAGATTCGGACTCAGTAACCTCAGTAACAAGAGGTTTAGACACCTTTTTCTTTGATCTTGCAGAGGATATAGGAACTGAACTCTTTCCTTTGCCAGCTATGAGAGCCACGGAATCCTTCAGATTATTGGACTCACTATTAATAGATCTCACCTCATCCTCATGCTGAGAAAGAGTAGAGTAGATATCAGGGACGTTTTCTTGAGCCATATTTTTTGACATCTGGAGGTTGATGGCAAAGTTCTTCCATTCAGGATTCAGATTCTTGATAAACTTATAATTTATCTCTGAAGCAGAATTAGAGATATTGTTCCTCCGCAAGTCATTGAGAATGATGTTATATCTGTTGTATGTATCTAGCAGCAACTCTCCTTTTTTTGCGTGAAACCCCTCGTATGCATTTATGCAAAGATTCTGCTTAGCTTGGATGGAGGCTTCACTTCCTTCAAACTGTCTTGATAGTTCATCCCAGACTTCTTTTGCAGAGTTCCGACTATCTACACGGTTGTAGATGTCATTCGAAATTGCCATGGTCAGATAAATGAGAGCCTCTTCATCTATCTTGTACTGATCTTTCTCCTTTTCAGTGAAGTACTGATACGGTTTAGGCACAAGTCTATCAGGGATTTCTGGAGAGGTGGCAGTTTCAGCTTGACCCTGTACTTTAACCATTGGATTTACAGGGCAATTGATGATTGATTCCATGAAAATTCTGTTTTTGTGATTCAGAAACTGAATCATTCTTCTCTTCCATTGTTGATATTCATTAGCCATGAGGACAGGAGGTTTGGACTGAGAGCCCATTGAGAGAAGTTGGTTCGACATCTTAACTGTATGGTTAGAAATCAAACTTATATGTACCAAGAGAATCAACTAGATGAGATCGTTAGAATCAAGTAGAGGATAAAAACTACACTAAAAAATTTTCAGAAAAATAAATTTCCAAAAATAATTTAAATGCAGTATTCGCAAACAGTATAAAGCTCAAAATAAATTAATCATAGAAAAACTGGCGTAAAAGAGTCTGGCGCAAAAGTGTGAAATTGCGCTAAGGGCATTTGGCGCAGAAGAACAACTTTGCGCTAGAAGAGTCTGGCGCAAAAATCTTGAACCAGAGAAACTTTGCGCTAAAAGGTGGGTCGCGCAAAAAGGAGATATGCGCGAGTAATGGGTGGCACGAAGTTAGGTTTGCGTGAACCGCGGGTGGCGCAAAAGTGGAATTGTGCGAGAGGTGGTTCGCGCAAAGTGAGGTTTGCGCGAACCGCAGGTGGCGCAAAAGAGGGTTTGCGTGATCAGGCAGTGGCGCAAAAGAGTGACCGGGGTCTAGCTTGACCGGTAATGTGCTTCGACCGGAGCCTTTGACCGGTATCCTGTTGACCGGACCGTAATGTCGACCGGTATCCGTGACCGGTATGGACCGATGTGATGCGACCGAGGTGTTGTGAGTAAGCTGACCGGTATGAGTACGACCGGTATGGTGCGACCTGATTCGACCTGGGTGCAGTGACCGGGGTGTCCCCGACCGGTATGGACCAGTGTTATGCGGTTGACCTGACCAATGTATGTGATGCAAAGGAGTAGTGTGTGTGGCGCAAAGGATAACGACTAGTAAAACCATATTGAATAATGATCGGTATGTTCTTGAAGGGATCGACCCAGAACTCGATTATCAATCCAATAGACACATCAATCAATTATAACTCAGTGTAAAAACCATGCCATATGTTCACAAACACATATCGATCAAAACCCAAACAAAATTAATGATTAAAATTAATTTTTTATTATTCAATTTGAAGAACACAGTCCTCGACAGTTAATGAGCCCAGTAACAAAGATTTTTCAAAAGTCGATCGATTTCTGATTTTAAGCACAATTAAACAATCATATGATTTTCAATAGCATAAAACGCTCATAAATCAACGATTTTCAGCTTCAAAAACACATTCAATCAAAGAATCATTTTTTACACAGTGAAAAATCGATGAACATAGTGAACAATCGATAAATACTGTTTTTAATCCAAAAACTTGATTCTTTGGCTCTGATACCACTTGTTAAACCCAGATAACTAGTTGATAAACAATCACACAACACAATAAAGATCAAGATATAATAAATCATAATAACATACCACGATCCCTTGATTAATCAATGAAAACCAGTTGTGTGTTCTTGGTACCTTGTGTGTACGATTACAGATAGAATACGACTACAACTATTAATCTCTAATTATGATTATTGGTATCTCTCCTAAAACCTAATTAATAAAAACTACTTATACTTAGGCGTATAAGCCTAATGGGTTTGGGACCAACTAATAATAACTATTAACTTATTACAAATTAGACCCTCTAATTAACTTTAACACAATTGCAATTTAAACCCTTAACTTTAATCTTGAATACAATTTATGATCCAACAGTCGGGCCTTGTGGTGTCACTCGTAGAAGTGGACACTAAGGTATCTCGACTCTTGGGTGAAATTTGATTAGTGTTATGGGTCTCCCCATTGATTCCGGATTCGATAAATTATTGTTGGTATCTCAGGTTCTAGTGGTGTCTCCCCTAAGAAGGTCTAGGCGGACTTGGTGAGAGCTTGGGAATAGTGCAATTGGGTGCACTTTTTGTGAAGATTCTTTTGGATTTATATGCGACAACTTTTTTGTAATCTTATTTCTATTATGGAAATTAGATTAGTTGGTTGTTGTTTATTACCGTTAAATTACAAACTGTAATTAAACAGGTTTACACATTTCCCCATTTTTGGGAGGCTCTTGCTATGGCAATTTTATATATCATATTTCCATGTTTTTCCGGAATTTTGTTATCCCCATTTTTGAGGTGTTACAAGTTGGTATCAGAGCTCTAGTTTAAGTGAACTAGGTATTGACCTTAGCTTGCCTAGACTTACACTGTAAGTGTTTTAGTGAGACACCCACCCTTGGGTAAAATTCGTAGGTGGGGAGAGCGTTAGGACTTACGGAATTGTATGAGTTGAGAATTGTTGCGACGATATTAAGAATCCTTGTGTATAATATATTCATAATTCCACTTAGCTACTGTAATTATGAGTATATTGTTACGTGAGCATGCTTGATTCATTGTTGTTATGATACTGAATGAATGCAGTAGTACGTATATTTAGTCTATCTCTTATCTTTTTCTCGTATGTGTGGCAGACCATTATGGTGAGCACTCGAAACAAATTACAAAACCCACGAAAGGGTCAAGTGGAAGACGAGTCTACCATCGACCAACCTCCTTTGGTGGTGACTCCCATGGGGCCTCCCATACCCACTGCTTTAGGTGGGGGACCCGAGCACATTCCGTGAGTAGATCTTGCCTCCGCCAATCCGATTATCCAGGAGGTAACCCTTGAGAGTCGAATGATGGGTAGCATGATTCAAGCCATGAACGCGACCATGGCACAACAACCAGAGTTATTTATGAAATTTTTGGAAGATCGCGGCGCCAGTCACCGCTGACCCGAAACGGTGGTGGAAAACGCCGTGGTTGGGTCGGGAGGTAGTGGAAATGGTGTCGGCACCGAAGAACATGTGGTAGTCGAGAAACAAGGGAAAGAGCAAAGGGTTCACCTACAAGACTTTTCTGGGGAGCCACCCACCGAAATTTTCGGGTTTCGCAAATCCGGTTACTTGTATGTATTGTCTTAAGGGGGTGGAAATGGCCTTTGAGTCAAGCGAATGCGAAGACTCGCAAAGGGTCAAATTCGCCTCTCAACTGCTTAGAGGTGAGGCCTTGATTTGGTGTAATCTCACCCGATCCGTCCTCACCCCCGATGTTCTGGCTAAGCTGACCTGGCCAGTTTTCAAACAGAAGATTCTGGACAAATATTGAAGTGAACGGTCATTAGACAAGATTGAAGAAGAGTTCAGAAACATGAGCAAGGGGACTTTTCTTGGAGAAGCTGAACCTAGTGGGGCATCTAGCTCCCGATGAGTGATCGAAAATCAAAGCCTATCAGCGTGGGTTACCTGCCGAGATGAGGATTGCGGTGAGGAACATTAGAGGAATGACATTACAAGAGGTAATAGAAGAGTCCTTGTTGGTGGAAGATGATTTAGTTGCGGGGAAGGAAGAGAAGGGGCTAGTGGACGAGAAGAGGAAATGGGAAGGGTCATCCGGACCTACCCAACAGTTTAAACCGACCTTCGGGGGAAGGGTAACCGACCCCCGACAGGAAGTGAGATGGTGCCACCAATGTAAGAGCAAGCATAGTGACCCGTGTAATCAAAGAACTTACTCGGGCCCTCCCAAGTGTGCTCAATGTGGGAAGAAGGATCACATGACCCGTAATTGTCCTATCCGAGGACTCATTTGCTATAAGTGCCGTGAGCCGAGGCACATGAAGAGAGAGTGCCCAAAACTGGTTGGGAGTAACTGCGGATTCTCAAGCGGCCCAACCCCGAAGAAAGAGAACCCACCAAGGGTGCCGAGCTGAGCCTTCCAGATGACCTGCGAGGAGGCAAGGGAGACCGCCGATTTTGTATCTGCTACATTTCTTGTAAACTCCTTGCTTTCTCATGTTTTATTCGACTCGGGTGTAAACCGGTCATTCGTGTCAAATTCTTTTTGAGCAATGTTTTCTACTCCCGTCAGTATGCTCTCCGATGCCTTAGTGGTAGAAGTGGATAATGGGGAACAAGTGTTTATTCGGGAACACTATCGTGATTGTGTTTTAGAATTAGATAGTCAACGTTTCGTAGTGGACTTGTTACCGATGGCGATTGGGGTTTAGAACTGGTGATAGGCATGGACTGGTTGACCAAGAACTGTGCCGAAATTATTTGTTCTAAGAAGATAATTTGGGTGCCTGGGGCAAATGGTGACATGGTTACCATTTATGGAGAGAATATGAAGGGATCCACTCCTATGATTTCCTACTTAAAGGCTCGCAAGCACCTAGCTAAGGGATGTTCGTCGTACTTAGCCTACATCATGGATGCAAAATTGGAAAAGAAGTCGGTGGAAGATGTGAAGATCGTTCAGGATTATCCGGATGTCTTCCCAGAGGATCTACCCGGTTTACCTCCGGAACGTCAAGTGGAGTTTCAGATAGATCTCACCCCGGGAATGGCCCCGATAGCCCGTGCTCCCTACCGCTTGGCGCAGACAAAAATGCAAGAAATGGTGTCCCAACTACAAGAACTATTAGAGAAAGGTTTTATCAGACCGAGTTCTTCGCCTTGGGGAGCACCCGTTCTGTTAGTGAAGAAGAAAGATGGGTTGATGCGAATGTGTATCGACTATCGAGAGTTAAATAAAGTTACGGTGAAGAACAAGTACCCTCTCCCTAGAATCGACGACCTTTTCGATCAACTGCAAGCGGCGGGATGATTCTCGAAGATTGATTTGCGGTCGAGATATCATCAAGTGAGAGTGAAGGGCGACGACATTCCGAAGACTGCCTTTTGAACAAGATATGGAAATGAATTTTTGGTAATCCCATTTCGGTTAACGAATGCACCCATCGTGTTCATGGACCTGATGAACCGGGTGTGCCAACCTTTCTTGGATAAGTCGGTGATAGTCTTCATCGACGACATCATAATCTACTCACAAGACGAGGTGGAGCATGGGAAGCATCTGAGGGAAGTATTGGAAGTCCTTTGAAAAGAAAAGTTATTCGCGAAGTTCTCGAAATGCGTATTTAGGTTGCAAGAGGTCCAATCCTTGGGCCACGTGGTGTCTAAAGACGGAGTAAAAGTAGTCCGACCAAGATCGAAACAATGATGGGATGGAAAACGCCAAGGAGCCCGACGAAGATTCAGAGTTTCTTGGGTTTGACCGGGTACTATAGAAGATTTATTCAAGACTTTGCAAAGATCGCTTTGCCACTTACATCATTAACAAGGATGAACATCAAATTCCTATGGACAGACGCTCAAGAGCAAACCTTCTGTACTCTCAAGAAGAAACTTCGTGAATCACCGATCTTATCCCTACCCGAGGGATCAGGTGATTTTGTTGTCTATAGTGACTCCTCCAAGATAGGTCTCGGATGTGTACTTATGCAAAGAGGGAAAGTAATAGCCTACGCGTCATGTCAACTGAAAGATCACGAGAAGAACTACCCAACCCACAATTTGGAGCTAGCAGAAGTTGTATTCGCGTTGAAGTTGTGGTGTCACTACCTCTATGGAACAAAGTGTACACTATTCACCGATCACAAGAGCTTGAAGTACATTTTTGATCAAAAGGATCTCAACACGCGGCAAAGAAGATGGCTCAATCTACTAAAGGACTATGACTGCAAATTTCTTTACCATCCGGGTAAGGCTAACGTGGTAGCGGATGCTTTAAGTCGACGGATTCATGGAAGCGGTGTCGTTTTATCAATTACTAGGATTGATGTTGTGTCAAGCCTAGTTGAGAACATCAGGAGGTATCAATCAAAAGCACTTTGAGAAGAAAACCTCAAAGTCGAGGTTATGGTAAATCAGCAAGATTTATTGACGAAAGATGGTCGCGGTTTGAAGTTATTCTAAGGGCGAGTTTGGGTACCAAAGTTGGGAGGAAACCGTGAGCTTCTCCTATAAGAATCCCACAAATCCAAGTACTCCATACACAACGGTAGCACAAAGATGTATAGAGACCTCAAGTTAAACTATTGGTGGTCGGTAATGAAACTCGACGTGGCCAACTATGTGGAGAAATATGTCACGTGCTTGCAAGTTAAGGCGGAGCATCAAAGACCATACGGGAGTTTGCTACCTTTGTCAATTCCAGAATGAAAGTGGGAACATATCATAATGGATTTGTCACCAAACTACCGAAAACCTTGAAGGGTCACGACACGATTTGGGTAGTGGTGGACCGACTCACCAAAAACGCACCCTTCTTGGCGATGCGAGAAATGTTGCCAATGGACAAGTTAGTCAAGATTTACATTAATGAAATTGTGTCGAGATATGGTGTTCCATTATCTATCGTATCGGACCGAGATAGCCGGTTCACTTTGAAGTTTTAGGACGGGCTACAAAAAGAGTTGGGCACAAAGGTTAAGTTGAGCACGACCTACCATCCCCAGATAGACACACAGAGTGAGAGGGCCATTTAGACTCTCGAAGACATGTTGAGATCGTGCGTTATCGATTTCGGGGGAAATTGGGACTTGCATCTATCGTTAGTGGAGTTTTCCTATAATAATAGCTATTATTCAAGCATCGGGATGGCTCCATTTGAAGCTCTCTACGGCAAAAAATGTAGGACCCTGAAATGGATGGGATATATCCTACTTTTCACATGTGTTACCTCCACAAATGTCTGGCCTAGGAAGAAAGCATCATTCCGTTGACGGAAATCCAAGGGGATAATGGGAATCGATGTATAGAAGAACCGGAGGCGATACTAGAGTCCAAGACAAAAAAAGCTTCGTCACAAAGAGGTGACAATGGTTAAAGTCCAATGGAAGCACCATCGTGGTGCTAATGTAACTTGGGAATCGGAGGATGGATGAAACGACGATACCCTCACTTGTTTCCTTAGGATGGGATTTCGGGGACAAAATCCTATTTAAGGTGCGGAGAACTGTAACACCCGAAAAACTGTTACCTGGTTAAGGTACATTACCCTCATCTTTTGATAGCTATGCATGCGTACTTTACCGTTGTGTGCCTCTCGTATTTTACCCGATGTGAAGTTTTGCAACCTAGAGTGAGATGGATGGAAATCGGGGAAGAAAATAGGCCCCGACAGGTAGAGGGAGACCTTGCCGGCGACATTGCCCAAGGGAAAAGTCGCCTGGCATAGTCGCTAGGGACGCACCGTAGGTGGTGTTGAGACAACGACATTGCCCTGCGACAATGCCCAAGGCAAAGTCGCTGGGCATACTCGCTTGGGTGAATTTTGGGTGATAAAGAAAGCCTCATTGGCGCCAAGCGTGAGGGAATTTTTCATATTTTATTGCCTTGGACTTGTGCTTTGCTTTTTCGAATTATATAAAGATTTCACAAAGAAACAATCCAATTAATCAAGATACACAACGAGGGTGAGTTTTTATACTTCATTTTTATTTACTTATTTTATTGATTTTGAGCGACTGTGACCTAGAGACTATGCCCTTGGCAATGTCGCCAGGCATAGTCGCGATCGGGGGGTTGGGTGTATAAATGGAACCCTTGACATACTTTAACCTCACTTCTCCTCCTCTCCTGTTTTATTGGACGATTTTGGTACCCTAGAGAGCGATTTTCTCCCTCTCAAGCCTCATCCCTCATAAATATCGACCTTAGGGTTGTTGGTGGTTTGTTGATGCATTCATTACACATCAAGGGGGTATTTATTGAAGATTCTCAAGTCAACAAGCCTTCACTTCCAAGTTTTCAATCACTTCAACCTAGGGTTTACTATTTTCTAGGTTTTATATAAAACCTAGATTGTGAGTGCTCTAAACCTTAATAAATGTGATACATATATTTACTTGCATAAATGTTGAATTTCTTAACATGTAAAACTAGGGTTTTCACATGTTACTAATTTGCTCTATTAATGATATATGATATGAATGGTTAATCTCGTGATATGGAAATATGGATGTGTTGATGTTATGAGTAAGTGGAGGAATGAGATTTACCCTCATACAACTATGTGGTATGGTTACCTAAAATGAAGGGAAAATATCCACATTGTGAAGGGACTCTATTTATGATGAAAATGTCTAAAAAGGAATGATGTGAAAGAGGTTACAATTCTTCCATTACTTGTTTCATGAATATGTGTATATGGACGAGATGAGGATATTGGTATTATTTTCACCTTATAAGGATGGAATTACTCCTTTGGTCACAAGTGAGTTGCATGGATGAACCAAGTCAATTAGACACTAGGAGGACAGAGTCTTGGGTGCCACCGTGTTGGTATGTACCTAGATCCCCGCCATTTGGGGCAATGTTATGTTGTATCCCCGGATGTGTCGGGCCTTGTGGTGTCACTCGTAGAAGTGGACACTAAAGTATCTCAACTCTTGGGTTAAATTTGATTGGTGTTATGGGTCTTCCCCATTGATTCCGGATTCGATAAATTATTGTTGGTAAAGAATTATATAACAGATAATCATGCATGTATTATTTGTACATCAACCTCACTAGGCTTTTTGGCCTAACACTTGATTTGGTGTTTATGTGTATTTCAGGTTCTAGTGGCGTCGCACCTAAGAAGGTCTAAGCGGAGTTGATGAGAGCTTGGGAATAGTGCAATTGGGTGCAGTTTTTGTGAAGATTCTTTTGGATTTATAGGCGACATCCTTTTTGTAATCTTATTTATATTATAGAAATTAGATTAGTTAGTTGTTGTTTATTACCGTTTAATTACAAGCTGTAATTAAACAGGTTTACATATTTCCCCATTTTTGGGAGGCTCTTGCTATGGCAATTTTATATACCATATTTCCGTGTTTTTCTGGAATTTTGTTATCCCCATTTTTGGGGTGTTACAGCTATGGCTTATTGGAAACCATCGGGGCATGTGCTCGAAATGTTTCCTGTGCACACGACGACGACATCTACTAGGGGGCCGAATGGGGATCTACTGGGGGCCCCGAGTGTGTTTATTGTACAAATTGACGGGAACTAATTCTGGACGCGGAATTGATTAGGGTTTCATTGTTATGCGATGATTGGTATTTATTAAATTAAACGTTTGCCAATTTAATTTCTTAAGTTGTTCAAAATTGCCCGAGGGTGGGAATTCACTAGACTTTCTGGTCTAACCCTTGCTTTCAAATTTCTTAAAACCCATTTTCAGGTAAGGGAGTCGTTGGTGTTAGTGTATTATTGTATCCAAGATTTAATAGAAAAAGTCAAGTCAAGATAAGTCAACAAAGTCAAAGTGTGTTTAGTCAATATGAGGTTACTTTGTTATTAAGTTTGTGGTTTTAGACTTGTGCTATAAATACCATATTGCTTTCTAATCATGTAAGAAAATACATTGTACTCAAGATTGTTAGATCAATGACTAATGAACTTTCTCTCTCTACACTCTCTCTCTAGAATTAACATTGTCAAATCTTGTTTAGATTGAGATTGCTTGATTGTGATTGGGATTACAATTTCGATTGGTATCAGAGCATACCAAACAAATTCAGAAAGATCACTGAATTAGTTTTTGGATCAGATTCTTGAAAATTCAAGAAAACTATTGTTTATGAAAAAGTTACTGTTTGATCTGTGGTTTTATTGTTTTTGTACAATTAAATCAAGAAATTGATTTGATTGTATACGTTTTATCAATTGGATCAACTTTTATTCAGATCACATAATCTAATTCGCACTTTAGATTGATCAATTTGATCAAATTGCTTTTTTCAAAAAACTTGTAGTCGTACACTGTATCTTGATCAATGCATTGTAATTTCATGTTTTTAGTGATCTTAGATTAATACAAAAGTGTTTAGTTTTGATTTTCGAGCATACTGATGTATTTATCATTTGCAGGTTTTAGAACGAATTGGATCGATTTCATGAACAGAACTGTCAAAACGCGCAAGATCTTCGAAACGCGCAAGTTCATCTTCTAAACGCGCAAGATCTGACAAACGCGCAAGCATCATCAAGTGAAGAACGCACAAGCAAAGCATGCGAGTTTGAGTAAAATGCGCTAATAGAAGCGAACGAGTTTCATAAACACGCAAGGCAAAACGTGCGAGTTTGAGCGAAACGCGCTAGTAGAGCGTGCGAGTTTGAGCGAAACGCGCTAAAAGAGCGTGCGAATTTGAAAACCGTGAAAAATTTTCTAAGTGATAAAACGCGCTAACAACATTATTCTGCGAGTTTGAGCGAAACACGCTACTAATGTCCTGCGAGTTCTAGAAACACGCACTTTACCATCTGCGAGTTCCTTAGTGAATAGTAACTAGCGTGTTTAGTGGTCTGTGAGTACAGTGTCGTGCGAGTTTAAAGACTTAGATTTTTTTTGAAATTAATTTTTTTTTGTGTGATCCAAGTTTGACTTTTTAGTCAACATTTCTGATTTGTTTGGGAACGATCATTTTATTCAAGCATTTCTTTCTAGAGAAAAATATGTCAGAAAAATTTTGATAGTTGTCATAATTTTCTGATTTTTGACGATCATTTTTTTAAGCTAACATTCTATTCAAGATGCCTACTACAGACGAGAGAGGAAATACTATACTTTCAGCTAGAGGCATGGTTGTCTTATACATGCCTGAGATACCGAAAATAGAAGCAGAAAGAGACAATTTGAAAAATCAGAATTCAAAGCTTCTTAAACAGATTCAGGAGTTGAAATTTAATTTGTCAAACTCTGATAAAACTCCTGACTGTATAAAGTGTACTAATACTGTTAAATCTAATATTGCAGGTATCATCCGCGCAAAAGAGGAAGAAATTAGAGAGAAAGAGAAAGAGATTAAAGAAAAAGAGAAAATGATTTCTTTAAAAGAAAACACTGTTAAAACATGTGAAAAAGAAATCAAACTCAAAGAGAAAAAGATTGAGAATCTTCAAAGCCAACTGAAGACAACTGAACAGAAAGCATCAGATTTGCAAGATAAATCAGTCAAGCTTCAAAACAAGTATAAGGCTTTCGAAGATAAAATATCTGTCTTGGAGAAGAAGAATGTTGAATTGAAAACAAGTCTCCAAGCAGAAAAAGAAAAATCAAACGTGAAGACATTTTCAACTCAACAGTCATCTGAGATTTCCAAGAAAACTTTACAAGAGAAGAAGGATCTTGAGCTTAGATGCATAAAACTTTCCAAGCAAGTTTCTGATTTTGAAAAGATTCTAATTACTGAAAGAGACACATTTGCTAAGGAAAGAAAAGTTCTTGAAGATAAAAACACTGAATTTCCCAAACAGATCTCAGTTTTACAAGACTTATTAGAAAAAGAAAGACAAATTTTTAAAGAAAAGAAAAGGTCTTTTGAATCTGAAAAGAAAAATTCTGAAAAGAGAAATGTTGGGATCTTCAATGAAATTTCTGATAAATCCAAGAACTTACAAAAAGATTTTGAGCAAGAACATTCATATTTTGAAACTGAAATATCCAAGATCATGTCCAAAATCTCTGTTCTATCATCAGATATTCTTAAAGAACAGAAGGCAAGATCTGATTTGAAACAGAAGTTTGACACACTTACTTCTGAAAGAAACATTTTATCTGAAAAGATAAAGAACTTAGAAGCTGCAAACAGTGAAATATCAGAAAAGATTGCAACTGATGTGATTAATCAATCACCTATTATTTCAAAACAGCTTCAAGTTCTATTCATGAAAAAAATGTTTTCAAAAAGAAAAGTGTCAAACCAATCATTGTTAAATCAAGTCAGATCAGACCATCAAATTTGTTTTATGATAAATCTGTTTATGGTTCAGCAAATTTTTACATCAAATCTCTTGGAAAGTCTTCTAAGAAAAATCAGATGGTCTGGAGAGTAAAAGATTCTGATGAAGAGAAGAAGAATGACAGATCATTCAAATCCACAACAAATGCGAAAAAGAACAGTGTGCATAAAGGTAAATCTTTTGGTAATTCTGATATATATTACTCGACTAATCATCTGATCAGGATTGCTCAAAGGAAGATCTGTTGTTCTTACTGTGGAGAGAATGACTCCGTTCAAAAAGAATCTACTCACAACTGGTACAGTTCTTATAGAATAACTTCTCAGAATTCTGGTTTAAAAAGATATACATCTAATGAGAAGTGGATTCTTAAATCTCACATACCAGGACCCAAATACCAATGGGTACCAAAACCTGTTAAATCTGTATCGCAGGTACCACAGGTTTAGGGGGAGCAAGATGATTGACTTATGAGTAAATCAACTCAGGACTCGGACTTCAATGTCAAAGACGTTGGCTTCTAAACACTTCAGTTTAGAACCCGAACTTTAATGTAAATAATTGTGGCTTTTGATCACATGACAGATCAGGACCCATTATTCAATGTTCAGAGAAGGATATTTTGCAAATATCCAGGGGGATCTTAAAAGAAAACAAATCATGATATACTGATTTGAGGGGGAGATTAAAGATAAATATCTTCTAATTCTAAATCTCTGATTGTTTGAAAGAGGAACAACTTTCAAGCATGAAAAACGTTTTCTGAAATGTTCAAACCACTTCTATATTCTCAAAAGATTTCATGAATTAAGAAGTGTGATTTTAAATGTTTTTTCATTATTGAGCTTTAATGTTTAACTGATCGTGTGTTTCCAAAGTTCAATACTTGCGTATTATCTTTTCTATATACTGTCAAGTATTCACACACACCGGTTCAGTACTTCATTTGAATCTGTTATTACCATGTCTCATATCAAAACAATTTTTCGATGGTAATACTCCCGTTTGCTTTCAAATGTTGTTGAGCATCAAGCACCATTTCTAATTTGTGCTTTCATTGTTAAATTGTTTATATTCGTTCATATAAACAAACTGACAAGTTCTTTGATACCCTAACCATTTTATTTGATCTGATTGATACATTGTCAGATTCTCAAAACAATTCTCTTGATTTCATTTCATTCATTCAAAATCTTTGTTTTGAGAAATCTTCAAAGTTCAATTGCTTAAATCTCACGAGCATACATTTTGATAATGTTATCACATTTTGTGCTTAACTGTTCAGTTAAACTGTTGAGCAACTATTCTTTTAGGACTTACATGGGATTCATGTGTGATCTTAAATATAACTTCTATGGATTAACGTTAACTAGTGTTTCCTACCCAGGAAGTTATCCTAGAGTGATTGAGGGGAGACGGGTCATAAATCAAAGAGTGGGGGAGATAACTCATCCGGTTGAGTTTTTCTCATTGAGCTGAGGTAAAATGTAAATGAGAGTTTGGTTAGAAGTGAGCTTAAATGTTAAAAAGAAAGAGGGTGTGAGAACAGAGTTAAAAGAATATCCGAACTCTGCACCAACCACTTTCTGAGTTGGGCAGCCACAAAATCTGATTGGTTCACATTCTTTGGTGACCATCATTGAAAAAGGCAGTGAGCCCATGACAACTCTTGCATTAACTCCACCAGCCACTCATTTCTTTCCTGGAAAAAGAAATGTTTCAATTTTCTTAGGGATGCAGCACATCTGCTATCTAATCTTCACTCGGAAGATTTAGATATTGAAAAAGAAGGAAAGTTGCCCCACCTTCGCACCTCTTTCATGCACATTGAGTTCGTGTAATACCTATTGTTGTCTCAACAGTTTACACAATTTGAGCCTTATGAAACATAATCATTGTGCTAAATTCTTTCATACACAAGCACGAGCACACAGAAAATTTGTTTTTCTGTCAGAGCATTCATAGAATTACCTTGTGTTTTTCAATGATTGAATGGAAGTCCTGGGGAGTCATCATCAAACCAACTCCTTAAATTGTACATTCGTTGTTGTGGGTCCACAATACTATATCAAGTTTTATAACAACAACACATTAACGATTACCAACCTGTATTGATTAATAGAAATGGTTACAAGGTTCGGTATTGATCGATTGAGGCTTTTCTCTCTGTGTCCTCTCTGTTTTACACCTTGAGTTTGTGTTCTTGTGTGTCTGATATTTTCTTAGAGTCTTGAACACACTTGCTTCAACCAACATACATAATATCTAGAAAAAGAATATCTAGATATTATATCTAACTAATATCTAGATATTATAGTTAAACTAATATAATATCTAAACTAATTAAACTAATTACTTAAACAATAAAATACAATTCAAACTAACTTTGACTATTTTATTACAAACGACTTAGACTAATATTAATGAGACGACTTTTCTGCTTTAGATTCAGATTGCGATCTTCGTATTGTATGATCTTGAATCCAATGAGACTATGTCCTAACAATCTCCCCCTTTGGACCAAGATCATTACGAAAATGATTTAGCAATACGATCTTCTCTTTCAGCACAGAAGATGCAATCTCTCTCTTAGTCTTCAAGATATAGTAAACTCCCCAAAAGATGTAGTTTTTCTTTCTTGGATGTTGGGAAGAAATTATCTTCAGTTTCAGCTCGAAATTCTTCAGCAAAGTATCTTCAAAGAAAATTTCTCTTGAATCAGCATATCTTCAGAATACTTGGCTCTTTGAAGAATTCAATCTTGGACGTGATTCTTGAAACATGTGATCTTTGCCATTTCTTGTGTAGTCATTCTCCCTTTTTTTGATGAGAAGTGTAACGATTTCATCAAAAGTTGATGACAAGAAATGTTGATCATTAGAAGCCTCTGATTCGTCAATGCAATAAATATTTATCCAGATCTTTGCAAATCTAGACAAAATAGTCATGAACACCTGTAGCAATAAACAAATCAGTTAGAAATGTCTGTGAGTAACACTAAGTCACTGTGTGTAACGAATACACAATGGAAAGGAGCTGTTTGATGTTGACTCCCCCAGGGCTTCCATTTAATCATCGAAACACCACAAAGGTTATTTCTATAAACGTTATGACAAAGAAACAAATTGTGTAATCCACTGAGACAACAGTAAGTTAAACACAGACTTAATGTGCATGAGTGAAGTACGAAGGTGGGGCAGACTTCCTTCTTTTCAATATCTAGATTTTCCAAATGAAAATTAGATAGCATATGTGCTGCTTCCCCTTTGAAAATGAAACATTTTCCTGTTAAGAAGTAAATGAGTAGCTGGTGGGGTAATTTCAAGAGTTGCCATGGGCTAGTTGCCTGTTTCAATAATGATCACAAAAGAGTTGTGAAACATTAGAAATGTGGCTGCCCGGCTCAGAAAGTAGTTGGTGCAGAGTTCTGATATTCTTTTAACTCTGTTCTCACACCCTCTTTCTTTTAAACATTTAGCTCACTGCTAACCGAACTCTCTTTTTCATGATAGCTCATTATCCAATCCACACTCATTTCTTTTGACTCCTCACACCCAATCACTATGGATTAACTTCATGGGTAAAAATCACTGGTTAACGTGATTCCATAGAAGTTGTGTTAATTCCTAGCACAATGAAATTCATGTATATCCTATAAAGAATATGTTGCTCAAAATGATTTATAATCATGTAACCTCATGTAGAACATTTAAAGTACACTCCCAAAATATAAAATCTTATGAAAAAATTGGGAAGTGGTTTGAACGTTTAAGAATATGTTTTTCAATGATTGAAAGTTGTCCTTCTTTCAATCACATATGAGATTAAGATAAAGGAATATACCTTTAAGTGCGATCTTACATCTCATGAAGCGTAGCTTAAAGTCATAAACAAATGATCATTTAAGCTCTTCTCAAAAATTCTGCAAAAGTCTTAATTCTTAGTCAAAGCAAATTTATTCACTAATATTGAAAAGACAAAAAGCAGTAAAACAAAGAACTTCTCTTACTCCCCCTGAAATTATGCATTTGAAAAAATTAATATAGAAAAGATATGCATTTAAAATTTTAGAAATAAATATGTACTCCCCCTTGAAGATTGATTTCCTCGTTGGAGTATCGGAGTACAATCTCTCATATCAGCATTGGAGTAAGTTCTTTTGATCTTTGAAGAACGAGTCCTGATCTGTACATAATCAGAAGTCGTTGTTGACATTGATGTCAGGGTCTTGAGCTGATTTACTCAAGAACCATTCTTCTTTGAAGTGCGGGTCTTGAACTGTGTTATTCAAGAACCTTTGTTCTTCTACTCCCCCTTGACAGTAGGTACCTGCAACACAGAATCATTATTCTTCTTTGGTACCCACTGGTATTTGGGTCCATATGTGTTAGTTGCAGTTCGTATGGGGGTTACGGAATAAGACCATACCAGTAATGATCACTAGTCTTGTGAACAGGATCATGTGTACGACAATAAGAACAAGAATTTTCCTTACCTGATAACCTAATCATTTGATCTCTCATGTAAACATGAGCAGGTTTACTTTTCAGCGTATTGTTCTTCGTTTCAGTATGCGTATGTACACATGAGCTTTCATCTTTAACTGGTTTCTTCTTCCAGAAAAGATTTTCTTCCTTGTAGTTCCCTCTTCTCTGAGGTGAATCTGAACCATCTAACTTTCTGTGAATAGGAAGGTTAGTAGTACGAATCTGATTTGAAGATTTAGATTTATCAGGAAAATCAGATTTCTGAGATTGGCTATTCTTGCGTTTACCAGAGGTGTTCTGTTTCTGTGAACGTTGATTTTTAGAAACACTTGGTAAAGCCTTTCCTTTTTCAAGAAAAATAGAATGATATGGAAGTGAAGCATTGAAATCAACCATATTTACTCCATCTATACACCCTCTTTCTTTAGAATTTAAAAAATCATTTGCAGACTCAAATAAGTCATCAAAGAAATCAGTTGAAGTGTGAGGTGCTTTTGAAACTGTAGAACACTTTGTAGATTTAGAATGAAAAACAGTGTTCATAATAACATTAGAAAACACATTTTGTTCTATATTGACCAAAATTCTTTCGTCAGAAAGGACATTTTCTAACTCAATTATTTTGTTTTCTAATACGAGTGGAGGTAGATAAGTTTTAGCTCGAACAGGTTTTGCCTCCATCTCAGTAGAAGAATATGTAGCAAAATATTCTTTTGAAATAACTTTTGGTTTTTCCGAAAGATACCTATCATTCAGTCTTGCATAACAGAATGGTAGTTGCATTTTCTTCAAATTCTTTCTATTTGTATCTTCTCTTGCCTCGACTTTTTTCTGATGCTTTGGTAACAAATTTGGGTTTCAAATGATAAAGTTTACGAGCAGCATACATATAATTTGCATTATATAAACCAGGCTGTTTTCTGATAGCATGTTTAAGGTAATGAGGATTATTACAACCTAATCCCCATTTTGCTTTAAAATCAGCCTCTTCATTCGGTGTATTCATGAAAATAGTTTGATCTGTTTGGCCAATTGAGTAAAGTTTGGTTTCCAGACCATTTATCTTCTTATTTAGATTCTTGTTCTTAAACTGCAGCTTATAAACAATAACGACAGTTTGTTTCTTTTCTAAATCAGATTTAAAATTTTGAGAAACAAAATCAGAAATCTTCTTTTCTAAACAATCGTTTTGAAGATTAAAATCAGAAGCATATTTGCGTAGGGAATTCATGAGATTTTTGTTCCCAATAAATGACTTATTTAGCTCAAAAATCTTTTGATTCCGCTTAGCAACTCTGCCTTTTTCCTTTTTCAGTTTCGACTGAAGGTCTTGACGTTCGACCATCATCGCATCCAATTTAATCATAAAAGTATTTTCGGTTAAGTTCATTACCTCTTCAGCTGCTTCATCATCTGAATTATCATACTTTGCATGATTGGCCATTAAGCACATGTTAGCAGCTTCTTCATTCTCTTCTTCTTCATCTTCCTCTTCAAAATGATCTAACCATAATTCGTCTTCAGCCATTAATGCTTTGTCGGCTTCCTTTTGCTTGGCTAACATTAGTTTGTTCTGGTAGTACGCCGAATTGCGAACCTTTGGCTTTCGACAGTTTGAGGCGTAATGTCCAGTCATGCCACAGTTGTAGCATATGATTGGGACATCAACTTTCTTGTCTGTACTGGTGCAGTCATTCCCAGATTGCTTCCTTTCTCTTGGTTTCTTCTCTTGAGATCTACTTCCTTCTACTCTTTCTCTATGCTCACGGTTCTTCGAGCTTGATGAAGAATATCTCTATGAGTTTGATCCCGGTTTCTTGTAAAATTTCTTTTGGAATGCATGGGTCAGTAATTGCAGTGCTTGCTTGAGACTTTCTCCATCATCTCCATCAGATTCAGTTTCTGATTCAGAACTTGTAATTACTTTCTTCTTTTTCTTCTTATCTTTGACAATAAGTGCAACTAAATCGGGAACTTTCTCAACTTCCTTTTTCTTCTTTCCATTCTGTTTCTCTTCTACTTCCTCTTCGTTCTGCCTTAGTGTCTCATACACCTCGTGGAGTGGAATGTCAGACAGATCTTTCATCTGTTTCATTCTTCGTGTATGCTTCTTCCATTCTGGTTGAAGGACATTGAGAAACTTGACGTTGTTCTCTATCTGTTTCTTTTTAACTTTATTCTTTGACAGCTCGTTCAGAAGCAGAACATATCGTTCATAAGTGTCAGCTAGGCTTTCATCTTCAAAGGCTTTGAATTCTTTGTAACTGTTTATACAGTTTGCGACTTTCATCTGGTTTCCAACCTTAGATCCCATCATCATCTTTTGAAGTTGATCCCACATCTTCTTAGCAGTAGCTTTGTAACTGTCTATTTTGATGTAAATATCATTAGGGATACTTTGAAAAAGTAAAGATCTTGCTTGCTTATCAGCTTTGAAACGGTTCTTTTGTTCATCAGAAAATTGGGCATACTCTAGCGTAACAGATTTCTTCTTCTGTTCTCTTTCCACGTTCCCATCCTCACTGTCAGAAGAATCATCTTCATCTTCAGCATCATCATCATCAGGTACTTGGACAGAAAGTGGTGCCATGGGACCTTCTTTTATTGATAAAAGAATGTTATCTCCACTTACGTGTCGATCCACAAAGTCAAGAAATTTGTCTTTCCATTGTTCGTAATCCCCATTAAACAGAACTGGGGGTTTAACATCGGTGCCAATGGAAAGAGCGTCTTTTGAACCTTAGATCCCATCATCATCTTTTGAAGTTGATCCCACATCTTCTTAGCAGTAGCTTTGTAACTGTCTATTTTGATGTAAATATCATTAGGGATACTTTGAAAAAGTAAAGATCTTGCTTGCTTATCAGCTTTGAAACGGTTCTTTTGTTCATCAGAAAATTGGGCATATTCTAGCGTAACAGATTTCTTCTTCTGTTCTCTTTCCACGTTCCCATCCTCACTGTCAGAAGAATCATCTTCATCTTCAGCATCATCATCATCAGGTACTTGGACAGAAAGTGGTGCCATGGGACCTTCTTTTATTGATAAAAGAATGTTATCTCCACTTACGTGTCGATCCACAAAGTCAAGAAATCTGTCTTTCCATTGTTCGTAATCCCCTTTAAACAGAACTGGGGGTTTAACATCGGTGCCAATGGAAAGAGCGTCTTTTGAAGTCATCCTGTATTGATTAAATGTGCAATAAGAACTTGGATTTGACCGTTAGTCCAGATAAAATTTGATCACACAAGAAATTCTAAGTATGGAACACTTTGCGTTTTTAGAAGGTTTGCGCAAGAGGTTGGTTGCGCGAAGTTGAGTTTGCGTTTCACGTGGGATGCGCAAAGTTGAGTTTGGGTTTCAGGTTGGATGCGCAAAGTTGAGTTTGCGTTTCACGTGGGATGCGCAAAGTTGAGTTTGCATTTCAGGTTGGATGCGCAAAGTTGAGTTTGCGTTTCACGTGGGATGCGCAAAGTTGAGTTTGCGTTTCAGGTTGGATGCGCAAAGTTGGGTTTGCGTATCAGGCGTGTTGCGGAAAGTTGAGTTTGTTGCGCAAAGTTGAGGTTTCCGCAAGTAGTTGGTTTGCACAAAGTAGAGCTTTGCGTATCGCTTGGGTTGCGCAAAGTAGAGGTTTGCGTAAGTTCGTCCCTGCAACTTAAAATTTCAACAAAAAAAACCTTTTTTCACAACGATTAGCAGTCCTAAACTCCTAACAAATGACCACAAACACTTCTAGAACAGTTTGCTACCACTCGATTTCGATAAAAATCACTTTTTGAAGAAAAAATCGATGGCACAGTGACTTTTTGGTCGTGAAAAGTTTTGCACTAAAATCCCAAAATTTGAATCGATTGAAGTTCTAAACTGAAATTAAACACTACCAACTCGATTTAGCACACAAATCGATCAAGACCTGATCGATTTCTAACCCAAAAACACACTAAATCACGAAAATGATTTTGAAATGAAGAACACAGAGTCGTTTTTCTTTAAACTTGATTTTGATCTCTTATCAGGCTCTGATACCAATTGTGGGTCCACAATACTATATCAAGTTTTATAACAACAACACATTAACGATTACCAACCTGTATTGATTAATAAAAATGGTTACAAGGTTCGGTATTGATCGATTGAGGCTTTTCTCTATGTGTTCTCTCTGTTTTACACCTTGAGTTTGTGTTCTTGTGTGTCTGATATTTTCTTAGAGTCTTGAACACACTTGCTTCAACCAACATACATAATATCTAGAAAAACAATATCTAGATATTATATCTAACTAATATCTAGATATTATAGTTAAACTAATATAATATCTAAACTAATTAAACTAATTACTTAAACAATAAAATACAATTCAAACTAACTTTGACTATTTTATTACAAACGACTTAGACTAATATTAATGAGACGACTTTTCTGCTTTAGCTTCAGATGCGATCTTCGTATTGTATGATCTTGAATCCAATGAGACTGTGTCCTAACAGTTGTACACAGTAACTCTGTGTTACTGACAGGCACTTCTAACTGTTTCATTTGTTGACTTAGGGTTACCAAGTTCATTATATATGAATTTGAAAATATTCGGGTATATACAGTTCATGATTCAGATACTCAGATCAAAGGATGGAAAATGTCAAATTGTCATAAAGGAGGAGATTGTTAAGTTGAATACAAAGGGGGATGATCAAAGAATGTGTTGAAATTGAAAAGTTTTGATGATCATGAAGCTCACAATCATCAAAAAGGAGGAGATATCTACAAAGATTAATTTCAAAGTCATAAAGAGATGTCAAAGTGAAAAGACTTGTGAAGAAATTATGTAAGTTCAAGAAGAGATAATTCTGAAAGTTCAAGACAATTCAAATGCTTATTATGTTCCAGAGACAGATTCTGAAGATGATTCGAGAAAGTTTGTTTTCTGAAGACTGATCAGAGTTTACAGTGATGAAGATACAATTTTCAAAGATCCCTCGAAGTTTCAAAAGTTTTAAAAAGTTTCAAAGATGAAGTTTTCATAGTATTGTTTCAAGACTTGTTGACTTTCCAAAGCTGCAAAGTGTTAAAGACTTTTCAAGATTCTTCAACAACTTCAGAAATAACTTCAAAGTTCAAAGCCATCAGAGTTAAAGTTGAAGAATCAAGCGCTGAAGACTAGTGTCAAATTTTTTTAAATCTTGAATACAAAGGGGGAGATTGTTAGTGTATTATTGTATCCAAGATTTAATAGAAAAAGTCAAGTCAAGATAAGTCAACAAATTCAAAGTGTGTTTAGTCAATATGAGGTTACTTTGTTATTAAGTTTGTGGTTTTAGACTTGTGGTATAAATACCATATTGCTTTCTAATCATGTAACAAAATACATTGTACTCAAGATTGTTAGATCAATGACTAATGAACTTTCTCTCTCTACACTCTCTCTATAGAATTAACATTGTCAAATCTTGTTTAGATTGAGATTGCTTTATTGTGATTGGGATTACAATTTCAGAAACTGAACATGTCTTAACTTGATATGCAATGAAACTTGTATCTGTATCCAACAACACATGTTTGACTTCAACTGATTGAAAAATCTGTGATATTTTACTGATTAGAATTTAATTTGTATAGTGTTTAAATTTTTATAAATTTAGTCGTTTCAAAATACTTATTCAGTATATTTATCTTTCTACCTTGATGTTTACATTTTTTTGTGTTCTCATATCTTTATAAATGGGTTTGTGCATTATTCAAGGGGGAGTGAAAAAGGAGAATATTCTGATTAGATAATATCTGTTTTCGAGGGGGAGTATCTGATTCTCTATGTGAATGCTAACTTGAATTGTCATATTTAGCGCATTTGTGTAGGGGGAGTCAAATAGCTTAACAGGTGATTTTTTTTTCTTGAGTTTAAGTCCGCTTTGCGCCAACAGTTGGTAGCGCAAATCACACTTTGCGCCACCTTTGTCTAGCGTAAACCATCCCTCTTTCTTCTTTATTCTAGTTTTGCATATCTTAAGTTGTCTCGTCTCCAACATTTGCATGACCAAGTCGATCCAGATCATCAAGGTCATGTGGGGGAGAAGTTAAGGACATGATAAAGAGACAAAGAGTTCAAACGTTTGTCTGCTGATCAAGATTCTCAAGATTCAATTTCTTCAACTTTACTTGTCTTTTGCTGTTCAAGCTCCAATCACCACAGCTTATTCAAGTTCATTTGAAAGAGGTGCATCGTCTAGAGCACAAGCTGATGAATCAATTGTTCTTTCAAGCTTATTACAAACTGGTCCAGTCTTGTCATGACAGCAAAAGCAACTGAGACAAAAAGATGCTGAGAACAATTTTCTTTTTAAAGTCAAGAAGCTTCTTCGTAAAATCGCTTAGTTGGTCCGTGCTGATTTAGAAGGTTGAATATTGAAGACGACAGCGCCAATGATTACTAAGGGGGAGATTGTTAAGTCTGATTTTATAGTAATCATTGTATTTATAGGATTGGTCTTATACTGTGTTTAGAATGCTTATCTGTGTTATATAAGCCTTGGGTATTTAAGTCCCTTTGGGCTTTGGTTGTTGTAAGAATTCATGCATACTTGATACAATTCTATTCTTGCGCTTTCAATCTTTCTCTCTCTACTTTCTCTCTCTAAGTGATTTAGTGTTTCTTGGACTATTAGTGCCCATGGGATATCCAAGCCTTTTTAAGTGATCAATGTATCTCTTCATTTTCAAGACATGAGAGCTAACTGATTTACCTTCTTTCATTTTACGTGCATGGAACCATTTGACAGTCTCAAAAATTTCCTGCTTGGGTTGTTGTTGAAACATTTCTTCAGCTCCTCAAGCATTTGATATGCTTCAAGATTTTCCATGTCCTTCTGGAAGTCAGGGATCATACTTACAAGCATAAGGCACACCACCTCACTCTATTCATCATATTTCTTCATCCAACCATTACGAATGGCAGTGGTGGTGGCATCGGGAGGAGTTTCAGGTAAGGGAGCATCAAGAACGTGCGATTTCTTTTCATGCCTGAGAATGATCCTCAAGTTACGATACCAATCAAATAAATTTGCACCATTCAATTTCTCCTTCTCCAACAGAGAATGGAGTGACAAATTGTTTACGTTTGTGGTCGACATCTACAAACAAATAAAGTTATATTTATATCAGTATTTTCCATATTAATCCTTTACAAAGTAATTACGTTTGTTTTATCCAAAAACATTATTTTTGTAAAGTCTAGGATTCATATTGAAGCTTGTTACATATGTCGTTGATCATACATATAATAATAAGTTCAATTGGTTGGTAACGGATACCAATTGCATTACAAGTGCAACTCTTAGGTCTTTATGGGACTCGAGACAACTAGTGTCCAATTGGCATGTTTAGTCTCATCCTTCCCCAAGCTTAGGTCTTACCAGGGCATCCCTTAAGTCGTCCAATTTAGAATTGTGAGAATTTGGCTTAGATCTTACCAGTGCACATACTTATCACCTTGGGACTGCAACATACTTATCACCTTGGGACTGCAATATGACTGGCTTTTAGCAATACCCAAAAATTACAGTACCAAGTATCCTAATGATTGGATGGCATGGCATTAAATTTTAAAAGGGTATTATTTTGTATAATCGCGATTTTACAAAAATATGTGTTACGAAAATTTGCATGCATCCAAAAATTCGTTACACTTTTGTTAAAACCTTATCGCTATGGAAACAATGAACTTTTATAATATTTATTGGGGAAAACTCAATCTTGAGTTTTATTTTAGTTTCCAAGAACTAAATAATGATTTTTTGTTAACTTTCCATATTGGAAAAAAACTCAGTATTGTGTTTAATTTTAGTTTTCAAAAACTTTTTATATAAATATAAACAACAATTATATCATACATCCATATAATCAACAATTATATCAATAAAACACACATATATGCGTAGTCAAGCCCAGCCTAAATCGATTTTTTGAGCCAACATTAAATAGATGGTCAAAGTAAAGACAAAACCCTTTTTCCTTTGTCTTCATGTTGGCCGTCGTCTTTGATCTCCCCAAGCCTCCAATCTTTGTTTTCTTGATTTTAGAACAAGTTGAACAAAAAAACAAATATCCCATCTATATACTTACAACTTAAAGAAAATACAACACAACAAACTAAAGGCTAACTAGGAATTTAAATTACGAACAACACCAAATTGGCAATAAAATTTAAACTACAAATGACAACAAAATTGCCAAAAAAATCGAAAATCAACCACCCGACCAGAGGTCAAAAGGGTTAAGATGGTTATGCACAAAAACAATTTATATCAACAATAAATAATTAAATGACTTAATTCATGGCTAATCATGCATGCGCATAGCCATGAAGATAAACATACAATATATAAATTAAAACCTTTAAAATTCATAAATATCATCAATATTTATAAAAACATTGAATATTTGATTATTTCAATTTGTTGTAATCAAACAACAAAACAAATCAACCAAAAATTCAACCGATAATCTATTTGTTCAAGAGTGGCTCTAATACCACTGTTGGAAATCCCATAAAATCATGCGTAGTGGAAAACAAAACATATGTAAAAGAGATTTCCAAAATCCATGATACAATCAAGTAAAGATAGATCAACCAAAAGAAAACTAAATACATGAAAATTCAGTTTTTACCTCTTAAATCGATGAAGAGTTGATGTAGAACTAAGTGTTTAAGTTAGAACACCGCTACGTGTATCGACATAACTTTTCTGTTGATCCTGAGCCATCTTTAATCGTTCGCGAATCTGATCGCTCTTATATACCATTAACTAAAAATTTCCGGTCCGACTAACTCTTTCTCTCCCACTTCACTCCAAGACAACAGTGTTCCACACTTTCTGCCGTAAAGAACCTCATAGGGTGTCACTTGAGAACCGGAGTGATAGCTATTACTATAAGCAAACTCTATCAAAGGTAAATGTCCTTCCCATGATCCTACAAAATCAATAATACAACAACGCAACATATCTTCGAATGCCTGAAGTGATTTCTCACTTTGCCTGTCAGTCTATGGATGATAAGTTGTGTTCAATTTATTCTGAGAACCCATTTCTTTCTGAAAACTTTTCCAAAAATAGAAGTAAACCGACTATTTCTATTCGATATAAATCGATAATGGAACTCCATGTCAAGTTACCACTTCATCAATATACAACTTTCCTAATCTTTCCATCAAGCAAGTTTCCTTAATCGGTAAGAAATGAGCGAATTTAGAAAGTCGATCAACTATAACCCAAAATAACATCGAAACCTTTTTGGCTTTCTGACAGTGTTTGGAATACACCTATAGACGTGTGCTAATTAAACCTCAAAGCAAGTATACAATGAGATCTAATATCGTCTTTCAAGTAATAAAACGGTAAAGTACTGGATATTGTCCCATAGAGACTGGAGTAAAAGTTTAATAAAAAGTAGAAGAAAAAAATGATTTCAGATGACGAATTTGAAGAATTTGTTTTGGTTGAGTTATCACTTTGATTAAGTTAACAGAGAATAAAGCAAGTATGGGTGTTAGACTTTCTGGTGGGATTTAAACACAAATTCCAGTGGGCCATGCTGCAGGCATGCTGCAGTATGAAGTTCTGCCACAACTAGATACACCATCTATTTTGAAGGTATTCCTCTCGGACTTCTTTATTCACACTACTGTTTAGATTCAACTAAACACATCTCTGTGTAATCTCCAACTACTTATAGTGTAGAATAGAGTCCTCAAAATATATGGAGATACAAATCTCTTTGCAAAAACCGCTCTCTCGAGCCGATTCCCATATCATCCAAGTTGACGTGTTCGAAGGGGCTTATCTCTAAGTCCTCTACACTTTAACACTATTGATTAGCGATCAACATGTCGAGAATAAATCAGTTTAGAAAGATATAAATGATAACTGTCTTAATCAGTAACTCTCTCAAGTATACTTCTTATATCATTCAAACGGACGTGCTTTTCGTGGCTTATCTCTAAGTCCACGGCACTTTAACACTTTAGCAAGTGATCGTTTCGTCAAGAAGTATTATTTAAATTTTATAAAACTTGAATGAAATGGTGGATCATTGTTATTGCGAAACAATGCCCACCTTTCTTTGGTTTAAAATCCCACCTTTCCGTCAAACACCCATACTAATAAAATTAGCTACTCATACGGAATGTAAATGCATAAAATAAATGACATAAAATGAAGGACATAAATTAAATACAAGAATGTAAATGATGTAAGTGTAAATGACAATAAAGTAAAGTGTGGTAAGTAAAGTGCGGTAAATAAATTAAGGTAAAGTAAAAAAAACAAGAACTAAGAAACTTCAATAAATTACTAAATTACTTCTCTTTAATAATCAAACCAAGAGAGTGTCAAATCTCTTACTTTGATTTTCAAAGTTCACAAAAGATTGTTATATGATATTCTAAGATATCTAAGATATGTGGCTAAAAAGATGTAAAAACTACTCTCTAAGAAAACCTCCGAAGCTCCCTTTATATACTAGGAGGGAGAGGGGCAAAATAGACATTTAACACTAATAAAATAATAATAGTACTAAAAGTTGGTGACCTAAAAGGACAATAATTTAGGAAATAAAGAAAAGGAGATACAAAAGATAATTTCCAGCCAACAATTTGATCTAGAAGGTTCCTCAAATCTATCCAAAAGATCTCCATGAGCTGTCCAAAATAAGCTCATTTTCCTCTCTTCATTCGGTTGTTCCCTGTCTGATGCTGCCGAGATGCTGCAGCATAAGTCTGCACTAATAAATCTGCTAAAAATAGATATCAATTAGCCATTCTAAGTCGTAAAACAAGTCATTCAACACCCTAGCTCCAATAAACAAGAAAGTAAAAAATAAGTGAACTAAAATGACTCAAAGGTTGGGGTTAGAGGGTAAAAAACTATTCTAAAAGCAAGATAGAAGAGCATAATGGCACTAAATAATTAGTGCCATCACTTTCTCGGTAACTTCGTTACAAAATATATCGTAATATGATCCCATTTCCAAACTGAAATTTCTAACGATTGTAGATTAACTTAGGGTCGTTGATGTTCCACTTTAACCTACAAACAAATCAAACACCGTTCCATACACTGTGTGATATATTTCTTCATACTTGACACCAATAGAATTGACAAAGATTACGATACATCTTGTTAGTACCCCGATGAATGGAATAACGAGACTTGTAAGCTTCACTCAAAACTCTTTCTTGGATATCGCTAAGACGAGATACCAAATTCTGCTTTAGAAACACATTAACCCACGACTATCTTTTACTAAAATGGATGTTTTACCAAATAGTCGTTCCCGCTTTAGACTTCTTCTTTCAAAGCTTTGGTATGACATTTCTTTAATTCTTCTAAATGTTCGATAACAACTCGGATCATATTGCTATCACTTTGATCGTTCCACTCTTTTATTTACGACTCAAAGCATCAGCTACCACGTTCACTTTCCACTGGTGATACATAATCTCATAGTCGTAATCATTCATCAAATCTAACCACCGTGTTTATCTCATATTCAACTCCCATTGATTGAACGAATGTTGTAGACTCTTATGGTTAGTGAAAATTTGACATTTGGTGTTGTAAAATAGTGTCTCAAAATCTTCAAAGAAAATACAATGGTCGTTAGTTACATATCATGAGTGGGATACTGCTTTTCATGATCTTTCAATTGACGTGAAGCATGACAATGGCTTACCCTCATTGTATCAACATACAACCCAAACCCAGCTTTAAAGCATCACTGTGAATAACAAAGTGTTTTGAACCATCATGTAAGGATAAAATCAATGCATTATACAATCTTTCTTTCAATGTTCGGAAGGCCTTGGCTTGTGATTCTTTCTATTCAAACTTCACAATCTTTTTTGTTAACACCGTTATAAACGTTGCAATACAAGAAAAATCCTGGATGAACTTACGGTAATAACCTGCCAATCCTAGAAAACTTCTTACTTCTGTCAATGATCTCGGTGGTTCCCACTTTTCAATTACCTAAGTTTTAACTGGATCAACTTTAATACCATTTTCTAAAACAATATGCCCCAAAAAACTTAACTTCTCATAACCGGAATTCACCCTTAGACATTTTAGCAAAGAGTTTTTCTCGTTTCAAGAGTTCTAATACCAATCGAAGATGATTAGCATGCTCTTGTTCTGACTGGAAATAAATAAGAATATCATCAATAAAAAGCGGTCACAAAAATTTGAAGATACTGATTACATACCCGATTCATCATATCCATAAATGCGGTCGGTGTGTTGATCAACCCGAACATGATCACTAAGAATTTGTAATGTCCATACTTGGTATGGAATGTAGTCTTTAATACATATTCTTCCGAAACTTTAAGCTGCTGGTAACCTGATCGTAAATCAATTTTTGAGATGTAGTTATCCCCAAACTACTGATCAAAAGGTCACTGTTTCTCAGAAGCATATACTTGTTCTTTATAATCAGCTTATTGAGTTTCTGGTAATCAATACATATTATCATCGATCGTCTTTCTTCTTTGCAAACAAAACTGGTGCACCCCATAGAGATGTACTGGATCTAATAAAACCTTTTGTCAAGCATATCTTTCAACTGAGACATCATTTCTTTCATTCAAACGGAGCTAATTGGTAGGGTGCATAAGATACCGGTGCAACCCCTTGTATTATCTACAATTGTTGCAAAATATATGTGCCCTTTGTGTGTAGTAACATGATACGTGCCCGATACATCATAGTGAACCAAGTCAACGATGTTACTACAAATATTTCCATTGAAAATTAAAGGTTAATTGCTTCTGTTTGGCAAGTAGACAGATCAAACAAGTACTATTTGATTTAACCAAAGCGTCCTTTACATGTAACAAATACTTTATTGTTGTTAAACACTTACTATTTGATGGCCAAATCGCCGATGCCAAATGTTAAGAGAAACTTGATTTACAACATTAGTACTAACTGCAACTCCGACTCTATTACCGACACAAACATTTTGATCTTTGAGCACATATAATCCACAATGCCTTCTAGCAACTCCAATCGTTCTTTTGAGGTTCACTTTCTGAAGTAATGCAAGATCGGAGAAAATATGAATTGTGAGGACTTACCCTTTGTAAGAGAACTTACCGATAATAAATTCAGTTTAAACTCATAAACATATACGACATTATAAAGAGTACTGACTACCTTTATGACAACATCACCAATGATAGTAACAGGCAGAACAACATCATTTGATTAGGTTACATAAATAACCCAATAGTCCTTTGTGTTAATGAACCTTTCGAGTTGAGGACAAATATGCCTCGAAGCTCCAAAGTCAATTATCCACACTTGTGAAGACATATTTTTCAACGAAAAAGATAAGGAATAATACATACCTATTGTAGTATTAGTTGTCTCATCATCTTCTAACAAAATATTCATCGAATGAGACTGATTTGATATAGCCTTCATGAGTTGTTGTCTTTGAAGAGAAGATAATCCTTTGATTAAAGTACTGATTTTTCCTTAAGAAGAATTATTACATGTCTCCACATAAGTCTTTGCTCTTGGCTTATATCCACTTTTATAACCACACAATTTGTAACAATATTCTATAAGTTTTCCTTGTATCTCGCAATGTGAACAATATGGCCTATCACGATTATTTGGTCCAGTATTCATACCATAACCCATGATTCTTGAAATTGGCTCTCCCATTGAAAGTTATTGTTGATCATTGAATGGAAATAATACTCCTTTGTTGTTCCTCTTGGACAACCAAGGAAAAGACACGATTAATTGGAGGCAAAGGTTCCATTAGAAGAATTTACCCCTTTATATGAGCAAAAGAATCATGTAAACCCATCATAAAATTCAGAACATGTTCCATCTGGAAATATTTTTACATTTCCTTTACACCTCCACATTCACATTTCCCACAAGAATAGCGAGGACGAAAATTAGTCAATTCTTCCCACAGAGTTTTTAATGTCTTGAAATAAACATCAACTTATTCTTGATTCTGAGTAAGCATCATTATCTCTCTTCTGATTTTGAAAATTTTCAGTCCATTATTTTGCTTGAATTGATCTCTCAAATCATTCTAGATATCATATGGTGTTTCTACATACATTACACTCGAAGATATTTCCTTTGAGACTGAATTGAGTATCTAGGACATTTCAATCATGTTATTCGGTAACCAGTCGTTCAACACATTTGGATCATCAGGTCGATGTAAGGTTCCATCAACAAAACCAGTCTTATTCTGTACATCTAAGGCTATTCTCATGGCACGATTCCGAGAAGAATAATTCTCTCCTGTAAAAACGTATGAAAGAAGAATGATACCTGGATTGTATTAGTAGTTAAGGAAATAAGGATGTAAACGATCGCTGATGACTGATATCGGTGCTGAAACTGACGTTGAAACCGGAGGATGAGAAGAAGATTCATTTTGATTATGCATCCTTGATGTGAGATAGCGTGGATTTGATTGATCGAAGAAATGAAGAACGAACACAGATCAAACATAGAGGAGGCTTCACTCTGATACCATTTTATCAACAGTGAATAAAGAAATTTTCTGATATATTATTATTGAAAAGAGTTACTGCTTAAGTATAGGAAGATAAGTTGACTATGGTTACAAAACTAGACAACTTCTAAGGCTATGTTTGACAAACTAGCTAATAAGCTAACTTTTGACTGATAAACTAGCTGGTAGCTGATAACCTAGCTATGAATAAGTCACGTTTGGCAAAACTAGCTGATAAGCATGTAAATTGACCAAAAATGACATCTTGAAAAAATAACCAATTACAATATTTAATAATATAATTAAACAAATTTATAGTTAGATAATATGTTAATTAATACAAACAAGATAGTAAGGAAAAATTAAATAATATAATATGTCAATTAAAAGAAGAGTAAATTACGAATTTGGTCCCTCACGTTTGTCGATTGTTAGGGAATTGATCCTTTATCTTCCAAAATTACATGATAAATCTCCAGGTATGCATTTTGTTACGGAATTGGTCCCTCGAGCTAACATCCCACGTATTTTACGAAACTACCCCTCTATCTTTTACAGAGCACACAAGGAATTATCTGGTGGTTCACGGTCAAAGCTGCAAATGTTGACCAGATAAAGGGCTAGGATTATTTCTTTATTTCTCATATTTTTAGCATTTCTCAAATGAACCTAATTATCTCTCTCTCTCTCTCTATATATATATATATATAGAGAGAGAGAGAGAGAGAGAGATAGGTTCATACGAGAATGGTAACGATTTAAAGGAATAAAGGAATAAATTTCAGCCAATCATAATAATTAAATTAATTTCTTTTTTTTTCCTTTTTTTGATTGACCATAAGGATAGTTAGGTCATTTTACCACATATGAATATTTTTGGATAGTGATTATCTTCCAAAATTGTTGCGATATCCTCTCAATCTTCTTCCCAATCCATGTCGTTTCAAAAACCAGTATCCTTTATTCCACAATTATGCAATTTCCTGCGGAATTCCCATATCCCTTTCAACAGCAAAGAACCCTTAATCGTTTTTTATGGAGGTTTCAAGTCACATCTTTTCTACAAATGGAAGCATCGAATTGATTCTTGTTGATGGGTGCACTCAAGACGTATCCATGGTTGTTTCATCTTCTTCTTCTTCCTTTCTTTGATCACGATGATTTTCTGGAGAAGTCATAGATGAATGTCGAAGATACTGTATTAGAAGATGTCCCTGGTTTGAATGTATTTTAGGGTTGATTTTCAGAAATAAATCGCCACCCTGTTTTTCTTTGATTTCAATTAAGTGGGTTTTCTATTCAGTGTGTTTTAATTTGTACATTCCACATAAAATTAAGTTTCATTGAATTGTTAATTTCTCAAATGGTTTTAGTTGTGTTTTGTTCATTCTTATAATCATATATTTAAGTTGATTGAATTTTTGCAGACATTTCATGTCTTCCGGATTTCATATGGTTATTGTTAATAAGATCACCTATTTTGATGCATTAAATTTACAATGATAATACCAGCAGATCACTTGTGATTACCATGATAAACCAATTTTCAATTCATTATACCAGGGATCACTTGTGATTCCCATGATAAACGAATTTTGAATTCATTATACTAGGGATCACTTGTGATTACCATGATAAACGAATTTTGAATTCATTATACCAGCAGATCACTTGTGATTAACATGATAAACCTATTTTGAATTAATTATAGCAGTGAATCACTTGTGATTACCATAATAAACGAATTTTGAATTCATTCTACCAGCAGATCACTTGTGATTAACATGACAAACCAATTTTGAATTCATTATAGCTGCGAATCACTTGTGATTACCATGATAAACGAATTTTGAATTTATTTTCAGAAAAATGGGGAGAGATTGAGACGTGTTGAGATAAATTAGGAAGTGATTTCTTTTTTGATTTGATATGATAATCACATCCCTAAAAAATTGTCTGCATGATATCATTAAAAAAATACCAATTTTGCCCCTAAAGTCATTTACCGACATATTTTAAAGGGTATTTTGTTAACATTAATTACATAAAATGTCATGATTAATTTCAACCACTGATTTAATCTAATTAAGGGCCGAGATCTATCCCTTTATTCTTTTAAATACACTATGTTCTCGTTTGAACCCACCACCATATATATATATATATATATATATATATATATAGGGTCAGGTTCAGGAGAAAACTCTAAATAAATGGAAAACCGAAAAACCACGAAAAAACGAATGAAAAAGTATATGAGTATGGATGTCAAATTAACGAGAAAAATATGATCGTTTATTTGGTGTAATTTATTTCGCTCGGATTTTGTTCATTTTTCGTATTTTTTCGAATAAAAAATAGGGGGTAGAGGTTTTTTTAATTTAAAAAATATTGTTGTAACCACCTGTTTAATCATATCCATCATATCATTTAATCTAACGGTTGATAAGGTGTTTTTTAGTTTTTCATTTATTTGAGGTTTTCCCTTGAACCTTTATCTATATATATATATATATATATATATTTTAATATAAAATACACATTGTTGATAAATGGTTATTGAGAATTTCCTTTTTAATTTGAAATTGCATTTGTTTTTTTATGTTTGATTTACATTAAAATAGGGATCGATATTTTAAAGACCAGTTTTGATGTAACTAGTATTATTTTAATTTTTTTTCAACGTATAATAGGAGAATAAAAAATCAGACCGTTGTGGGATTTATTGTTGTAGGAACTAGGAATGTATTTAAGGAATAGCGAAAGCAGAATAGATTTATTTCCAATTATTTTCTTGTTATTGTTCTTGAGGGGATGGAGGGAGGGTCAATTTTCAAAATTCGAATAGAATAGCAATAGAAACGGGCTTCATCTAAAACATTGATTTTGGTTTTTCTTTAGTCCTTGGTTTGTGTTCAAATTCCAGTTGATTTTTCAGGATTCATGGTACGTTTTACCATGTTTTGTTGAAGAAAACCAAGAGGGAGAAAACCATGGAAGAAATAGCAAACTACTAATCTGCTGATCAACTATCATTTAATTTACAAAGGGAGAAAATGGCAACCAAACTATTTTCCGATTGATCAACTGTCATTTGCTAAACACATTTAATGTACACTACTTTCTGTTTGAGACATCATCCCAAATTAATATATCCACTGCAGAAGCTGATATTTACTTACCATCGATCATTGTCATTGACTGCAATGTCCAAGGACTTATTTATTTATTACTTACTTGTTTGCACACACCAAACAACCTCTTGATCCTAGTGATTAAGGTAAGGTTTTTGTGTGTAATTACCCCTCCCAGACCCTACTTTACTTTCGAGTGGGATTCTTTTGGTTTGGTTTGGTTTTAAACACATACTCAGTAAGCAAACGAGGGACGTGTATTTTTACCTGCCTTCCAAAGCAGTGGCATATTTCTAATTATTTTGTTCATGTTGCTGTTGCTAGCAGGGAGGGAGGGTTATATACCACTATTGTGCAAAATATTCTCTATTATTCATAGGGAAATGCATTAGACGAAGGTCTTAATTAAATCTCTTTAAGGTTGTTCACTGCAGAAACAAGGACCTTGTGCCATATTCCCCTTTTGGGCTTCGTTAATAATATATATCTTATACAGCATCCAGGTTACATACCAGTACTCAGAGCCCATATTTGTTGGTGATTGTTAATTTAAACCAAATAGCTATGTGTTTTGACTTTTGTTTATACCTACCCAAAACTAATTGTTAATATATATATATATATATAATGCAAGGGTGTATAAGTGTTTGCAATGATAAAAATTATGATACAGATTAGAATGGAGGAGGTTTCCATTATGGTTGAATTCTAATAGGTAAATTTTGGATTTTCTTTTTAACAAGAATTTGCATTAATCATGACAAATTTTTACATCATGCTGCATTGCATGGGTAACACAACTACTAGTTAGAGAGAATTCATATAAAAACTAAGTATGTTCTTAAAAAATCTTCTCATAAAAATTTATCTCAACACATTCCACTCTAGCTTACCGTGTAAGATGTTGAATACAATCTTACCCGATAAAGTAAGTTACTGTGTTGACTCTTACCAATAAACATGTATACGGTAACAGCCCCTTAAACTGGTAAAATGTCTAGTTTATGGTATATGTTCCACACTTTTTCTTTATTAATAATATTCTAGATTCTATAGCAAACATGGATTGTTCATGGATTGATACAAAACATGTTAGTTGTTGCCTCAAACCTTGCGTCTATTAAAATCATTTCTACAACAACCATCTGGTTGGTATGTTTGTTATTTCTATGACAACAAATCTATTTAGAAATACTTGATAATACCTCTCATCCACAGTTGATGATGTTTCCAAATCAAAGCAGCAATATGAGTTTGTATTTGCGAGTCTGCTTTCGCCAAAATACATTGTTTCTGATCATTTTGTGCAGTCTGTGATTTCATATATTTTGAGTTTCAAGAACGAAACAAGTTTTTACAAAAGTCAAATTGGTAGATTCAGATTGCAAGAATTACCCAAAATACCCTTTTCTAGTATTAATTTTTGTTTGTGTGCATATCTTTTTTGCTTTTAGTCATCAATATACACAACAAATGTTCTTCTAATAATTTAAAATTTCTTTTTATCAATGTTGTGAATTCTTTTAGGCAAACAAGTGACCAATGCTTACAATTAATGGAGGATCTTTTTTTCTGTGTGTTGGCAAGTAATTGTTTGTCCAATGCTTCATATTAAGTTTTTAGTAGTATGTTTAACATCATCAATGCTTCCTGATAAATTTCTTAACCATATGTTCTGTGAACTTAACGTTCAATGGTTTTGTGAATTGTGATTCCGAAATGCCTGAACCAGATGTCAAGTCACTCTTATCTATTGATAAGCATTCCTCTTTGAAAATTTCCTCTTTCTTCTCAGTATTGCATTGACATGATGCAATTCACTTCAGGATTACTTATTGAATCTTATTCCAACTGTTCTAGAGGTTGATCTCTCCTTATAACATATCACTGAAAACTTATACCTCTTCTAACAGATACCTATCTCCCGACTCGACATATAACAACAAGTTAACCTTTACAACTAAAATGGCCTTTCTACCCTTTGTTTACTTTCCTCCTATAGTATGTAATACGGTATCTACTCTCATCATTATCCTCCTTCCAAACCTTCACCTACTCACATATAGCTAGCTAATGTTGTTGTAATTAATACTCTCAAAGCCATCCTCAAATGTTTCATATGTTTTTCTTTGGTCCTGCTATACACCAATATGTCGTTAAAAAAAACAAGTATGAATTTTCTTAGGAATGGCTTGAAAATATTGTTCATTAACTTATACAACATGGCTAGTGCATAATGCTCCTCATGCATCCAAAAAGCCGTTTTATGGACATCGTCTTCCCTCATCTGTATCTGGTTCTGTCTTTAGATGGAGCATGGAAAACCATCTAGATCCCCATAACTCGTCCATTATCGGAATTGTAAACTTGTCTGCAATCGCACCTTTATTCAACACCCTATAATCGATGCAGAAGCGCCAATTCCCATCTTCCTTTTTTACTAATGGAACCGGGCTAAAAAACGAACCATGGCTGGGCCTGATGATGCATTCAACTTCTCTTTACTAGTTTCTCAATCTCATTCTTTTGGTGCTAGGCACGGTCAAACATTGATTTGGTCTAACACATGACGAAGTTCGATCCTATGTTCACTCCTCCGGTTGGATCACTGAAAATTCACCCAAACTTTTATAACACCTTCTCGATCATTGTGGGACAATCTTGGGCCTTTTTAAACATCATGCTCTTCATGATCGACTTCAGTGATACCAATGTTCTTCCTAATGTATCATCTCCTTTCAACTTCACACCTTCATTTTCCCATTCAAACATCATAATCTGTGTACCTCAATTAACTTTTACCGTTCCCATTGAATAAACGAAAAATAAGGACTTTGGCTTGTAGTCACCATGTTATGTCCTTAGCTTTAGAAAGTTCTGACAAGTACATACATCATGTATATATTAGCAAGGAGCTAATTGAATCATATTTAACATCAAAACTATTTACTACCATTTCAATGAACACCACATTTAATAAAAAGTCAACACAATTTGGGGTGTCCTTTCTCAACACCTAAGGGGGTGTTGTTTGGTTTGACCAACTCTTTGTTGATAGAAAATGGAATTTGGATTGAAACCTATTTGTCGATGTAACTTATGATAGGAAAGAAATAATAAAAATGACCAAAAATACCCTTACATTGAATTTGTCTTTTTTCTTAAATTATAAATAATAATAAAATTGACATTTAATATGAAAAAAATATGTAAACACCCACTATCGCGGACTCGTTGTAAAAAATTTCATTTTTTAACACCGGGGGTCCACGATTTTTTTTCGAAAAATGTCAAGTTTTACATCTTTGGTCCCTGAGTCCGCGATTTTGACTTATGATTTCATGTTTTAAGAGTTTTTCATGTTTTTTTGCATGTTTTTACTGTTTTTTCCACACTTTTGTCTGATTGTCACATTATTGTACTCTATTGTCATTGAGTTTGTGGCTGCAATTCATCTTCTCCATCTAACTTTTGTCTATAAAGAGTAGTAAAATGTAATCCATAATCGTTCTTCACATACATTCCATTATTCTTTCTTGCTTTCTTTTTTCATCATGTCAATTTTTTATTTCTGAGAGATACTACTAAAAAAATGAGTTCAACTGTTGAAAAAGCTAAGCTATATTTGCGTTACGATGGTGAATGGGTTTAAGAAAACAATGAGTGGGATTTTGCTTATAAATCTAAGCATGATGTACATTTGGCAGTAAACGTTACACATAAGAAGTTTCTTGCTTATGCCATGCAAAAATGTGGAATCAAACATTCTGTTTGCAAGTTAGTGTACAAGAATGATGGCTCAATCTTGGAGTTAACCGACGATGGAGTTTTCTCTGGTTTAATGCAATTTGCAGCCAGTCAGAAAGACCTCTAGTACTTTTTGTGTATTTCGATTTATCGATGTGCGACGAAGGTGATGACGAAACCCATGTCGGTGGTAATCAATTGGAGTCTGATTCTCAATTTCAGGCGTTCTACCACCCATCATCTTATTCGAATCATACATATGGTGTTAATTACTGTTATCCCGATTTTTTTCCGAAGACGCAACCAGAAGAAGAAGAACACCAAAAAAGACGGTTTGGTGGAGTTGTTGATGATGAAACCCATGTTTTCACAATGGGTATATCTGATATGGACATATCAGATACCGATAATGATGAGGACGAAGAAGTAGAAACATATACCCCTAGTAATATATCATTTGGTGAGTAAAATGATTATTTTGATATGCCTCCTCCCTTTCCAACCCTATAGACATATACGGTACCAACCCGTACCTTATAATCGGAGTTTAAGGATACATAAAGGTTAGGTATTTGATACGAAGAATGAAATGGCCATACAACTTGGAATTAAGTTCATGGAAGAGGGTTTCAGGTTTAAAATGAAGAAATCTGACAAACTCAGATTTGAGGTTGTATGTAAGAGAGAAAATTGCAATTGGCATATAACGGCGAAGTTTGTGGGCCCTAAAGGAAGGCTGTTTACTGTTAGAAATTTACATGATGTACACACTTGTTCGAGGATGCAATAGAATCCCAACCACCGACAAGCCAACAAAAGGACTTAGGGCCACATACTGAAAGGCAAATTTCTTGATGCTAGCAGGGCATTTCGACCAAAGGACATCGTCAACGATATAAACCTGCAGTACGTGATCAGAATTGGTTACTAACCAAGGTTGGGGTGCGCGATGTAAGGAACTTAATGGTGAGAGGCACTCCGGAGGAGTCGTATGAACGACTCCCTACATATTAATATAAATTGGAGCTGCAGAATCCAGGTACATGCACTAGAATAAGGACGGATTCAAACATACGTTTGAGTTATGTTTCGCTGCCATTGGATGTGTGGTACGTATACTAATATGTTATATGTTTACAGAGGGAAACCACCTACGTTTTACCAGATCCGCACATTTTTGACAATCTACGTCGTGTCCTTGTAATATACCCTGCCCATTTAAAGGGACATTATTTGGGTATGATGTTCTTGCTGGTTGCCATGGACGTAAATAACAACATTGTGCCAATAGCTTTCTGAGTAGGCAACTACAAGACCGGGGAGGAGTGGGGTTGGTTTCTATCCATGTTGAGAGAATGTATCAGAGACCCGACAGGGTTGGTGTTTATGTCCGACAGGGCTCATTCTATAAGCGCCGCAACTTCTGCCGTGTACCCAATGACCCCTCATGCCCTATGTTGTCAACATTTGGAGATGAATGTGAAAAGCGCGGACAAACGACAACATACCACACGACCTACTAAAAGGCACGAAAAGCGCATACGGTTCAGGAGTTGACCGGTAATGAATGCACTACGAGTTAGTGTAGATCGTGGAGAACAAATTATAGACGATGCTGGTAAGGAGAGGTGGTCAAAGGCCCATTTTCCTGCACAACGGTAAAACATTATGACCTCCAATAGTACAGAGTCGGTAGATGCACTCTCCCATTTTGCTCGTAGATTACCGGTAATGAATGCACTACGAGTTAGTGTAGATCGTAGAGGACAAGTTATAAACGATGCTATTAAGAAGAGGTGGTCAAGGGCCCCTTTTCCTACACAACGGTATAACATTATGACCTCCAATAGTGCAGAGTCGATGAATGCACTCTCCCGTTTTGCTCGTAGATTACCGATTGTACAACTTATGGAGTACTTCCGAACCTTTCAACTAGAGTGGTACCTATTTCGATGGAAAAAGGGAGGTTGATAAACTATGAAAAATTGAACTTATATATTAGTTGTTTTTTCGTGTTCTTTATAAATCGAAACACAATTAACACATATTTGTAGATCAAATGCGTAATTGACTTACACACCAGTGGCGGAGAAAATAATTGTTAGAAGGGCGAGAAAGTTTACGACATGGGCGGTAAGCGGAATTGGATATGAGAAGTACCAGGTTCGAAATAACCGTCTTGATGCGAATGTCGATATGATCAACCATGTTCATGTCTGCAATGGCAATATTCTGGGTTACCGTGCGGTCATGCCATCGCTGCTACAAGGCGTATGGGTCGTAGAGATTGAAACAATTTGGCTATAAGTTACTACACGTCCAAAACTTAACGGTCAACATATCAGGAGGTAATCAATCCAGTTGGACCCCCTGAATCATGGGTGTCTCCACACACCCCCTTCCACTATGCTATCTATCGTTAATAACTAAGAAGGTCCGATACAGAGAAAATGTGGTAGTTGTGGAGCAGTAGGATATACTCGTGGAGAATGTCCAACTCCTGCCCCTTCAAGCGTGCCTAAGAGTATAGGTTCAGGTAGCCAAAGAAGTCGTTCGTAGGGCCAATCGGAACTAGAACCACATGGAACTCTAAGATATGATTGCATGGACCTGAACATTGATTTCCCTACATTTTAACGACTAAATCTTTTATGCTAAGTGCTCTTGTTTTTATGTTCAGTGTTGATTTTATCTACTTCATCGTGCTTGTTAAGTGTTCTTGTGTGTAAAATAAAGTAAACATTAAAACATCATTTTATTGAAAACATAGAAACAGATACAATGCATCTAAAGAAAACCAACAACCACCCGTGGAGAAATCTACTACGGGTAGGTTTCCTGGATTTTGATGATCTAGTCGGACTTTTCCCTGATCATGTCCTCCATGTCGGTGTAGCTTTCTTTGATTTATCTTATTTCATCTTCTATTTCCTTAATCTCTCGTAGCAGATCCCTAAGCTCGCGTTTCCTTTGTGCCAAAGCTTGTTTCTTCTCCGCTAGACACTTCTCTTTGCCTTCCTGAATTTCCATGTTGTGTAGCCACATTCCTTTTATCTTTTCGATCTCCGCGTTCGCCTCATCATAGGACTTTCTCAATCTGGCAGGCATTTTTTGAGATATTGGAAGACCCTTCGGCTGGGTAAAATAATACCTTGGTGGTTCATTCAAGCCATGATCAAGTAAGTATGCCTACCATGCATCGTTTCATTGTTCTCTCTCATCATTCGTGATTGGGTAATCGACCGTAGTTCTCCCAAACTGTGCCCACTCCTCCGTTGTTCCTGGTACGTTACAGTCACTCCGGAAAGCTCCACCATTCAATGGTTGGTTGTCGGCGGAGCGTGAAGTGTCAACCCCATTCGTTGACCTTTTCCCTTTAAAGTGTGAACCTCCAGCCATAGTGTTACAAAAAGGTAGAGGATGTTTGTAAACGGTGTAGCGGGTAAAAAGTAGGGGTGAGCATCGTAAGAGGGTACCGGCCTTTAGAACCGGAACCGCTTCCGAAACCGATGTGATTGGTTCTAGTTCTCGTTCCGGTTCCTAATATATGGAACCGATCGGGACCGGTTTCGATTTTCATTTTTTTTAGAACCGCTACCCGCTGGGTACTTGTCGGGACCGGTTTTAGGATCGGGTACTTGATTCCGCTGGGTACCCAGAACCGGAACCGACGGGTACCTGCTATTTTTTAATAAAGTATATTTTATTTATTTTTAAAATTTTAATAAACTACCTTCTAGGGAAGCACCGCTTGTAGCATTTATTAGCATCAACTAATTTTAATGACGTGAAACGTTTTGGAAGTATCGTTTGTAGTATTTATTTGTTTTGTAAGAACCGGTTGTAATATTTATTTGTTTTGTACGCATCATTTGTAGTATTGATTAGTTTTTAGTTTTCATCGTATTAGTTTTCACGCTTGTGGTATTTATTTCTTTACGTTTGAACTTTGTAATATATTAATAGTTATCTTTTTATAATATGAATGATAAATAAATTTAAAAATTAGACAACGGGTACCTGGTATCAGAACCGGAACCGGCGGTTCCACGAGCGGTTCCCAAATATAAAGAACCGGTGTAACCGATTCCGGTTCTGGTTCCTTCATTCCAGGAACCGCCGGTTCCAGTTCTGGGACCGGTTCCGAGAATTTTAGGCAGGTACCCGCCTTTGCTCACCCCTAGTAAAAAGGATAGATATCACGTTGTGAATTACTACTTTATCAGACCATCTACTTATAGTCGTGAAAAGGTAGGTTCGTGATCGCGGATGTGGATATGGTCAAAAGATTCGTCTGAAAATTTTCTGTCAAATCTGTCTGCAAAGTTCTGCAAGATTCGCCTGAAAAAGGCTGCCAGATTCCCCTGCAAATGCCTGTAAGATTTGCCTGAAAAACTAAAGGTTTCTGTTGAGCCAATTGCTCCTTGTGGCTATTAATACCCGTGTTAATACCAACTGTAAAAGTCACAACATCCATACAACATTTTGATATCATCATAGTCTTGTCTTTCACCAAACATATGGTTGGAAATGCATCATCTTCAAAACCACCGTCTTCACAAACAATGTCGTCGAGACTGAAAAAATCGATAGGAAAAAATGAAGCGAAGATCGAACAACTCACTAAAGAGTGGAAACAAATGATGGCCAAGAAGGATGGACATCTGAAAAAGATCGAAGAGGAAGAAAAGGAGATAAAAAGGTTGAAGAGAGAAATAAAAGATAAGGAGTTCCGTATTTGTCGAGAAAACTTAGAAGTCCACAAGATTCTACAAGACTTCGCAGTTCTTCAAGCGAAGGTAACCGAGAATCAAACCTGGATTGATCAATGTAAGGCACTTTATCCTTATGTGGTGCTAGGGGTGTTGCTTTCGTACTTTACTGTTTCTATGTTGTTGTTTTGTACTTTCCAGAAACTCCAGGTACGAAACAACACCAAAGAAACTGGAAAGTACACATTCGGAGGCCTCTGTAGATGAATCTTGCAGGCCTCTGCAGACGAATTTTGCAGGCCTTTGCAGGGGACTTTGGCAGCCTTTTTCAGGCAAATCTTGCAGAAACTTTGCAGACGAATCTGGTAGGAACTTTTCAGACGAATCTTTTGACCATATCCATATCCTCGATCACGAACCTACATTTTCACGACTATAACTAGATGGTCTGATGAAGTAGTAATTCACTATTTGCTGTCTATCCTTTCTACCCTATACACCGTTTACAAACATTATCTACCTTTTCATAACACTATGGCCGGAGGTTCACGCTCTAAGGGGAAAATGTCAACGAAGAGGGTTGACACTTTATGCTCCGCCGACAACCAACCATTGAATGATGGAGCTTTCCGGAGTGACTGGAAGGTACCAGAAATAATGGAGGAGTGGGCACCGTTTGGGAAAACTGCGACCGATTACCCAATCACAGATGAGGAGAGAGAACAATGAAACGATCATGGATTGAATGAACCACCAATGTATCATTCTACCCAACCAGAGGGTCTTCCAATGTCTCAAAAAATGCATACCATATTGAGAAAGTCCTGTGATGAGGCAAACGCGAAGATCGAAAAGATAAAAGGGATGTGGCTACACAACAGAGAAATTCAGCAAGGCAATGAAAAGTGTCTAGTGGAGAAGAAACAAGACTTGGCGCAAAGGAAGCGCGAGCTTAGGGATCTGCAATGAGAGATTGAGGAAATAGAAGATGAAATAAGAGAAATCAAAGAAAGATACACCGACATGAAGGACATATCTAGGGAAAAGTCTGACTAGATCATTAAAATCAAGAAATCTACCCGTAGTAGATTTCTCCACGGATGGTTGTTGGTTTTCTTTAGATGCACTATATCCTTTTCTATGTTTTCAATAAAATGATGCTTTAATGTTTACTTTATTTTACACACATGAACACTTAAAAAGCACGTTAAAGTAGATAAAATCAACACTGAACATAAAAACAAGAGCACTTAGCATACAAGATTTAGTCGTTAAAATCAAGGGAAATCAATGTTTAGGTCTGATGGGCCCTGCGAGCGACTTCTTTGGCTACCTAAACCTCTACTCCTTGGGACGCTTGAAGGGGCAGGATTTGGACATTCTCCACGAGTATGTCCTACTGCTCCACACCTACCACATTTTCTCTGTATCGGACCTTCACTACGAGATGGATGTCGAGCATTCTTTCTTAGTCTCCCGGCACTTTTCTTAGTTATTAACGGTGGGTAGCATAGCGAAAGGGGGATGTGTGGAGACACCCATGATTTAGGGGGTCCAGCTGGATTGATTGCCTCTCGTTATATTGCGGTAAGTTTCGGACGTGTAGTAACTTATAGCCAAATCATTGCAATCTCTACGACCCATACACCTTGCAGTAGTGATGGCATGACCGCATGGTAATCTAGAATATTGCCATTGCAGACCTGAACAAACATGGTTGATCATATCGACATTCGCGTCAAAACGGTTATCTCGAACCTGGTACTTCTCATATTCAATTCCGCCTACCGTCCATGTCACAGACTTTCTCGCCCTTCTGAGAATTATTTTCTCCGCCACAGGTGTAACTCAATTACGCATTTGATCTACAAATATGTGTTCATTGTGTTACGATTTATAAAGAACACAAAAAAACAACTAATATAAAAGTTCAAATTTTTATATTTTATCAACCTCCTTTTTATCGTCGAAGTAGGTACCACTGTAGTTGAAAGGTTCGGAAGTACTCCATAAGTTGTAGAATCGGTAATCTACGAGCAAAACGGGAGAGTGCATTCATCGACTCTGCACTATTGAAGGTCATAATGTTATACCGTTGTGTAGGAAAATGGGCCCTTGACCACCTCTCCTTACCAACATCGTCCATAACTTATGCTCCACGATCTACACTAACTCGTAATGCATTCATGTACCGGTCAAATTCCTGAACCGTATACGCTTTGAATGCCAGTAGGTCGTGTGGTATGTTGTAATACGTTTGTCCATGCTTTTCACGTTCATCTCCAAATGTTAACAACATCGGACGTGAGGGGTCGTTGGTACACGACAGAAATTGCGGCGCTTATGGAAGAAGCCCTGTCGGACATAAAGACCAACCCTGCCGAGTCTCCGATACATTCTCTCAACATGGACATAAACCAACCCCACTCCTCCCTGGTCTCGGACTTGCCTACTCTGAAAGCTATGGGCATAATGTTGTTATTTCCATCCATGGCAACTGCGAAGAACATCATACCCAAGTAACGTCCCTTTAAATGAGCAACGTCTATTACAAGGACACGACACAGATTGTCAAAAATATGCGGGTCTGCAAAAATGTAAGTGGCTTCCCTTTGTAAATGTTATAATTTATAATATGTAAATATATGACGTATTAATATACGTACCGTACATCCAAGGGCAGCGAAACACAACTCAAAACGTCCGTTTGAATCCGTCCTTATTCTAGTGCGTGTACCTGGATTCTGCAGCTCCAAATTATATAAATACGTAGGGAGTCGTTCATATGATTCCTTGAGAGTGCCTATCACCATTAGTAGTCTCAGCATCGCGCACGCCAACCTTGGTGGTAACCAATTATGATCCCGTACTACAGGTTTATATCATTGACGATGTCCTCTGGCCGAAATGCCCTGCTAGCATCAAGAAATTTGCCTTCAGTATGTGGCCCAAAGTCCTTTTGTTGGCTTGTCGGTGGTTAGGATTCAGTTGCGTCCTCAAACAAGTGTGTACGCCGTGCAACTTTCTAACGGTAAACAACCCTCCTTTAGGGCCCACAGACTTCGCCACCATACGCCATTTACAATTTTCTCTCCCACATACAACCTCAAATATGAGTTTGTCGGATTTCTTCGTTGTAAACATGAAGCCCTCTTCCATGAACTTAATTCCCAGCTGTATGGCCATTTAATTCTTCGTATGAAATACCAGACCTTCATGTATCCTTGAACTGTGATTATAAGGTGCGGGTTAGTAGGTTGGTATATAGGTCTCCAGGGTTGGAAGGGGAGGAGGCATATCAAAATAATCATTTAACTCACCAAATGATTTATTACTAGGGGTATATGTTTCTATTCTACTTCTTCGTTCTCATCATTATCGGTATCTGATCTGTCCATATCAGATATACCTATTGTCAAAACATGGGTTTCGTCATTAGCAACTCCAACAAACCGTCTTTCTTGGTGTTCTTCTTCTTCTGGTTGCGTCTCCAGAAAAAAATCGGGATAAGAATCGTTAATACCATATATATGATCCGAATAAAATGTTGGGTCGTAGGACGCTAGAAATTGAAAACCAGACTCTAGTTGATTACCACCGACATGGGTTCCGCCATCACCTTCGTCGCACATCGATGAATCAACATACACAAAAAGTGTTGGTGATCTTTCTGACTGGGCTGCAAATTGCATAAAACCAGAGACATCTCAATCGCCGATTAACTCCAAGATTGAGCCATCATTCTTGTACACTAACTTGCAAACATCAGAATGTTCGATTCCACGTTTTTGCATGGCGTAAGCAAGAAACTTCTAATGTGAAACGTGTACTGCCAATTTTACACCATTCTTAGATTTATAAGCAAAATCCCACTCAATGTTGTCTTGCACCCATTCCCCATCGCAACAGAAATATAGCTTAGCTTTTTTAACAGCTGAACTCATTTTTTCAGTAGTATCTCAGAAAGAAAAAATTGAAATAGTGAAGAAAGAAAGCAAGAAAGAACAATGGAATAAATGTAAGGAACGATTATGGATTACATTTTACTGCTCTTTATAGACGAAAGTTGGATGGAGAAGATGAATCGCAACCATAAATTCAATGACAATAGTACAATAATGTTACAATCAGACAAAAATGGAAAAAAAACAGTAAAAGCATGCAAAAAAAAACGTGAAAAACTCATAAAATATGAAATCATAGGCCAAAATCACGAACCATAATAAAAATCGTGGACTCAGAGACCAAATTTGTAAACTTAACATTTTTTGTGGAAAAATCGCGGACTCTGTGGACACAAATCGCGGACCCCAATTTTTAACCCTAGGGTCCGCGATAAAGGTGTATTTCACGGGTTTTTTTGGGTATTTTGGTAAACTTTGAGAGAATTTGGGCATTTCTGTAAGTCAAAATTGAAGTTAGGGTAAAATAATTAATTTCCCTTTTTATAAGCCCACGATCGAGGTTGGGGTGGGTGGGGTGGTTGTAGGCATTAAAAACTAGGGTTACACCCTAGGCCGACTCGTGGTGCGGCAAGTCCTCGATCGCGGCCTGGGGTCAATAATGTAATTATTCATGGCGGGATCAGGACCAAAGTTGTAAACTTGACATTTTTCAGGGTGATCTGCGGACTCCGCGGACAAACATCGTAGACTCCAGGAGTTAAAAGTGAATTTTTTTTAGTCCGCGATCGAGGGGTTTTCACGGGATTTTTAGGTATTTTGGTTAAATTGGAGAGAGATGGGAAACCCCTTATATATAATATATTTTGGCATTGTTTGACAAATATAAGCTAACTTATCTTTTGAGTTTCCGATTGGATGGACAAACATAAACTAGCATTTTATTGAAACACTAGTTGAAGTAGCATCTTATGAGTTTCTTGCACTTTTCCAATTATAACTTGCTTAATTTTAATTGTAATTTGTTACTATTAATTATAAATAAATATTAATTATTATTGTACTAATCTTAATTTATAGTAATTAGTATTAACACAAAATTATTAACTAATTTTAATTATACTTTATACATTAATATTAATTATTAGTTATTTAGAATTATTATTAATCATATCAATTATTTTTATATTAATATATTTATAATTATTTTAATATATTTAGTTTTCAAAAAACAAATATAACATTCTAATTTTTTTAGTAAGTTACATAAAATTAAAGTTATATTTATTTTGTTTCATAAATAATAAATGTCCTAAATGATTTTAATAAAATAATTAATTTAATTATTAATTATATTATTTGAAAAATTATTAATTAATTAGGAGTAAACTACGATTTTCGTCCCTGTGTTTGGTGTTTATAACTATTTTCGTCCCTGATCTTTAAAAACTGTTTTTTCGTCCCTATGGTTTCCATTTGCTTCTCTTATCGTTCTTCTTCCCATCTCTGTTAGACAACTAACGGTAACCCCTCCCATGTGTCTATCATGTGATGGGCAAATTTGTCTTTCTCCTCATATGGACCATTATTCGATTATTAGGGAAATTACCCTAATACGTTCCCAACTTTTGACTGACCCTCATTCATCTTCTTCTTCCTCCCACCTTTCCTCTTTAACCCTCTGTTAAAAACTAGGTTTTTTTTTACCATCTTCAATCATTCTCCACGCTCTTCGCATCACGTATTGTGCATGACCAAGGAAGCTACCTTCTGATGTGTTAACTTCGAGAACGTTATGAAGTGGTTCACCCATACGAAGTTTACAAGAAGAGTTATTTAAATTTGTTTTGTATTTTTGAAGTTGCAAATAAATATTTTTTCCAAATATAGTGAGTCATCTGTGTTCTATTTTTCCTTGTTTCAAAATGCCATTACAAGTATAGTGAGTCATCTGTGTTTTATTTTGCAAAATGCCTTTACAAGTATAGTGAGTCATCTTTGTTAGTCATCTGTGTTCAATTTTGCAAAATGCCATTACAAGTATACTGAGTCGTGTTGGGTTTAATCGGTCATTTGTTCACGTATGCATGGCTAGGTTCGGTTTGCATGGCTGGAGTTTTTCCAGTTACTAAGTATTCATGATTTATTGTTTATGTTTTTAATTAATGGTTTATAGCTAGGTTTGAATTGGTATTTAGTTTGACCGATTCTTTAGGTGGATTAAGTTAGTGGGTGGTTTTTGTTGCTTTTTTTTTGTCCCGCGTTTGTACCTAGAAGGCTATTTATAGGCCTCATTTTTCTATGAATAAAGGTGAACTTTCTGAAAAGCTTTTGTTATCCTTGTCTCTTTCTTCATCATTTAGTTTGTTCTTTCTGTACATACACGTGAGTTTTAGAGTGTGAGTTTTCTTTGCTCTTTGATTTCCAACAAGTCGTGTGTTTATTTTTGTAGAGAATCATCCCACATTTTTTTCTTTGAAGATTAATCATGGTGGGTTTTTTTCCAACTTTCCTGGAAGAAGATATCTCAATGGGAAGGTAAGTCATGTAGACATAATAGATGGTGATGAAGTTTCACTACATGACATAGATGCAATGATGCAACAGTTAGGTTATGGTGATGATGGTCAGAAGCTATAATACCATTTTATGATACCAAATACAGACTTGGATTTTGGTTTACAAGCATTACGTAGTGACCAAGATATGCTCGTTTTGTTAAAGTATGTTGCTCGGTTTAAAGAACTAGACTTTTATAGTGAACATGGGGTCGCCAACCTGAAACCTATCTCATGTCACCCCAAGCAACTAAAGTTATAATTGATCAACTCCCTGATTAGTCTTTAACAGAACCTGCAAATGTTGGATGTAAGGATAAGCTATTACTACAATGAGTTGACAAAGGCAGTAACAATTGCTTTGGTGAGGCAACTATACTTGTCTGAATGATGGCACTTGTTCTGGTCAAGGCAATGGGTTGGGTGATGGTAGTGATTTGGTTGCAATCACACAAGATTTGGTTGATGGATTTGAAGCAATTTGGAGTGATGAAGCTATCACAGAAAATGAGGTTGATAATTTAGATGGGTAAGATGATTCACTTGACAGTGATTATATAGGGGGAACAGAAATCATCTATATTATAGACATGGATGTGGAGGTGGAGGTGGAAGTAGATGAACCGACACTAAATCTTTTTGATGAAGAAACTTATTCAGACGATAGAGAACAAGATTTCACAATGAACAGACGGTTGAGGAAGGTAAGAAGGGAAATCTTAAAGCAACAAGAATCAACACTTTCCAACAACAAGGTACATTTCTTTGTTGGGCAATCATTTGGTAGTAGGGCTGAAATGAAAATTTTGATAAGGTTACATGCTATAGAAACAAGGAGGGACCTTGCAATTATTAAAAATGATTTAACAAGGGTGAGGGTAGTTTGTAGGGGGAAAATTCCTTCGTTTAATAGTGATGTTGGTAGTACAAGTGTATCAAAAAAGCAAGTAGATGGGTCAAATGAAGAATTAAAAACAGGTTGTCCTTGGGTATTGCACATATCCACATGCAAGGAAGATGAATCGTAGGTTGTTAAGACACTTGTCGATATCCACAAATGTATTCACCCAAGAAAAGTTAAGCAATGCACCGTCGCTTTCTTAGCACAAGAACTCGTAGAGACTATTAAACCTAACCCAAATATTCCAGTGAAGGTTGTGCAAGACCTTTTTTAGAAGAAGTACCAATAAATGTTTTCATCTATGAAATGTTTCACGGAAAAGCAAATGGTGGAGACTCGTGTTAGGGGTGATTATAAGCAACAATAAGGGAAGTTAAAGGACTATGTTATGGAACTGCAAAGAACAAATGAAGACACAACTGTGAAGTTAGATGTGGTTAGTGAAGTCAATCATTCTAGTCCAATAAGGCAATTCAAGAGTATATATGTATGCTTGGGGTCTTTGAAGAAAGGATTAAAAGTAGGCATGAGAGAGATACTGCAACTTGATGGAACCTTCATGAAAGGCCCTTTTCCAGGGCAACTAATAATTGTAGTAGGAGTTGATCCCAACAATGGCATGTATCCATTAGCTTATGCGGTGGTTGAAGCTGAGACAAAAAAATTCATGGATCTGGTTTTTGGAGTACCTTGGGGATGATCTTGAGTTGGGTACGAATTCAAATTTCACATTTATTAGTGATCGACAAAAGGTATCCCTTTATTAATTTCATATTTATTCGAATTTCACTTAATTAATTTTCTAGCATTTACTTAAATAGATTGTTTTTGTTTGCACTAGGGGATAATACCAGTTGTATCAAAACTTTTTCGAAATGCTGAACATAGGTTCTGCCTACGACATATCCATGAGAACATGAAACAACAGTGGAAAGGCAAAGCATTTAAAGATCACTTATGGAAGTGTGCAACATCTAATGTCCCCTTGTTTGATAAATTGATGGCTGACTTTAATCATTCAATTACAAAGCATATGAGTGGTTGATCCAAGTTCCACCTCAACATTGGTCTAGGTCTCATTTTAGTGGTAACTACTTATTAATTGTTGTGGATCATCTAAGTATGATGTTTATACTTGTTAAAGTATGTTAACTTGTTTATACACATTTCAAATGTGTAGTACTTGATTAAGTACTTATTTACTTGTACCAGAAAGTTTAAGTGTGATATATTGTTGAACAAAGTGTGTGAAGTTTTCAACCGAAAACTCATAGATGCAAGAGACTAGCCTATCATCACTACTTTGGAATACATTCAGGAATATTTGATGAAACGTATAATGAAGGTTGATAAGATGATTGCCAAGGCTAAGGGACCATTGACACCGACTGCTACTGTAGCACCCCGGATTTCCGTTATGTAATCTTGTTATTCTTGTGTTAAGCTTTTGTCGTTAGCTCCGTGTTTGGTTTGAAGTTGTTTTGGATTTTGTGAAGTTTGGGGATCAAACAGTGAACTACGCGAGTTACACCGCGACTAGAGGTCGCGGCACAACCCGCGTAACCCTCTGTTCAATATGAGATTTTGGGAATTACGCGAGTTACACCGCGACTAGAGGTCGCGGCATAACCCGCGAAACCCACTGGATTTTAGGGTTTTTGGGACACGGGTGAGTTATGCCGCGAGTTGAAGTCGCGGCATAACCCGCGAAGTTGCCTGGCCGACATATACTGAGTTTTCCCAAAATATCTCATTTGTCTCAAAACTCTCTCTCTCTCTAAACTCTCTCTCTCTCTCTCTCTCTCTGAAGTCTCTCTCTCTCTAGAGTCTAGAGGATTTTAGTCGGTGTTCGATCCGAAGTTTCGATGTTTTAAGCTTCACCTCTACGTCGTGGTCGTTATCTGGTTTTCTGGGTTTTATTCCGAAAACCTACCGTTGAGTTCCTACTACCATTTTACAAACTTTATACATGTCAAAACTCTTATTTTGCGAAATCTGAAGTATTTCTACGGTATGATTTCATGTTCTCTACATTTTAATATAAATGAAGTTTTTGGTGATTTTCGGGGTTCCCGATCAGTTTTGACTAAAATGACTTGTTCCGCCTTATTAAAAGTAAAATGATGTTTTACTTGCACTTTATGTGGATATGTGAAAAGAATGATTATGAACTCATTTTAATGGTTTTCGTTCTTACCAGAAGTTGAACTGGAAATGACATTTTGGTTATAAAATGTGTTTGTACCATATGTTTATTTATGGTTGGTCACATATGTTATTGTGACGAGTCTGTACCATTACTAGTGGATCCCTAGGTTTTGAGTCGACTGTATTATTGGGAGGTTATATTCCCCATTTTGTAACTATGGATGCATATGTTCCTAGAGGGCAACTTGGTACGGTTATGTGAGGCTGGATACTAGCCATGGTTCATAGTGATCCTAGTGAAGGAGTATACATTGGTTTTGCTTGGGGCTAGGTCTCACACTTTAGCACGGACTTATGTGTTCGTATCCTCGGATTCCAATTGTTTAGCTCATAACTCGGATTTTGGCTTACTTAGTGTTACGCCACCATCCTTGGTAAAATGGTCCTTTTATCACCGTTTAAGAGTTTTGGACGGAAGAGGCCCGGTTGTGGCGAAATGTTATCTTTACGAACTAAACCTTTATGAAAATATTTCTTTATGACACTAATATTTATATCTTTCGAGCTTTATAAACTGTATGTTCTCACCAGACTTTAAGTCTGACACTTTTTCTCAAATGATGTGTATAACAGGTTTCCCTTAGCGGTGGGTTGCCGGGGTTTTGAGAGACGGGTTTGGTCTCAAGGCATTTTGAGATGACTAGTATTGTTCCAGGGCATTTGTTAAGCCCCACTGTTTTGATACATTATGAATCGTCAAATGATGTAATCTTGATATAAGTGTCTAGATTAGTTTGTTGACGAACTCTATATCGATACAGGTTTTTGTAAAGCCTTAAGGACTGATCCCCTTCTTGGGAGTTTATTATCAATACGAATGTCATGTTGCCAAGTTTTGCAGGTTTTAAATTTACTCTGATTTTTAGGGTGTTACAGCTACAAAGTTATTCATGGCCATTCAGGCTGAAGCTTCCCAACAAAATGTGTTGCGGAATGGAGGCCATAAGTATCAGGTAAGTGGATGTTGGATGGAACAACATGTTGTGGATCTTCAGGACAAAAGTTGTTCTTGTAGAAAATTGGAATTAACCGGGATTCCTTGTAAACATGCTATTGCCATAATCTGGTACATGGCAGAAAATGGGGGAAATGTAGGCTTGCCTGAGATGTGGGTGAATCCATGCTACTGGCTTGATACGTGGAAGGTGGTATACCGTTTCAAGATTAATCCACTAACTGGCATGGATATGTGGCCCAAATCAAGTTGCTCGACGATAGTGACCCCGCCGCTACATCACAAACAAATAGGGAGGCCCAAGAAGAAACGAAATAAAAGTGTTGATGAGTTGAGTCAAACAATGGTCAAGGCAGATAAACTTTCAAGGATTGGGAAAACGGTCACATGTGTCAAATGCAAAAAAAAAACACAATTCAAGGACTTGCAAAGAACAACTCTAGATTGTGTGTGACTGGCATTTTTGGTTGTTAACCCTTTTTGGTAGCTTGTGTTGTTTGACTATGGTGGGTTAACTCTTTATTTTGGTAGATTATGTCGTTGGAAACATTGGTTAGTTAACCCTTTTTGGTAGATTGTGTTGTTTGACAATGGTGGGTCAACTCTTTCTTTTGGTAGATTATGTTGTTGGAAACAGTGGTTAGTGGAATTTTAATGGTTAATGGAATTTCAATTTATAATCATTTTGTTTATAGTCTGCTTGTTTATAATATGTTTGTTTATAATTTTTTTATTCTGTTTTGGAATCTAGTAACAGTGGGAATTAGAAGGTCCCTAAGAACACATGGTCCTTGTTGGTTCTTGATCAGTAAGTTTGGTGGAGTTATTTGGCAGTTATTTGTTGAAGGAGATGTGGAACAAGATGGATCATCCCCAAGAACACATGGTCCTTGTTGGTTCTTAATTAGTAACAGTGGAATCAGCCATGGAATTATCCCCAAGAACATATGGTCCTTGGTGAAGGAGATGTGGAACAAGACGGAGCATCCCCATCAGTAATATCAGGATGAACTCTTACTAGCACCAGTGGTTTATATTGACTCTGTACTTGGTTTGAAGGAAACTGTGGTGACTGTAGAAGTGTTGATGTCGACAAACTGTTACTGCTAAGTTGTTGTTGTGATAATGACTACTGTTTGGCTTGCTGAATTTGTGGCAAGACCTGCTGTGTAGGGGTAACTGGGGTTCTACATGACTTGCTGGTGACATAAAGGCTAACAGTAAGAATCTAGTAACAGTGGGAATTAGAAGGGCTAACAGACAACATCCTGCACATAAGAATCCTTGCTTATAATTTGTTTATATTCCCTTCAGTAATAATAGTCCCTTGTTTATAATTTTTTATATTCTCTTTTGACCATCTTCTTTCCTTGTGGAATCCTTGCTGCTGCTGCTGCAAATAATAGTTCAGAAATTGTGCGTTTTCAACAAGAATGGTAGTCTTTTGCTTTTGATCTGTTATTCAGGCTTGGTAATAGAATTAGTTGACGGCTGGGTTTATGATTGCTTGTTTTGGTAATGAAGTTGCAATAATCGTGACAAAGAATAGTGAAGTTACTAATGCTTGTTTTGGTAATGAAGTTGCAAGTTTTCACGATTTCTGCATATTTGTGGAAGTATCTGCCTATGTGTTGAATTTATTGCCACTTATTCTTTTCATATCTATGGCATATGTTTGTGGCATATAATATCATTTTGGTTGGTAGATTTGTTTCCAAAAGTCTTGCATTGACTTTAGTTCATAACCAGCAAGTGCATTTTGACAAGTAAACCAATCCCACTTGTAGGTGCATTTTATTGGTTCATACTGTCATGTTGGAGCAATCAGCAAACCAATCCCACCAGTAGGTGCATTTTGACAACAAACCAATTGAACCACTAAGTACAATTCCAAACCAGTAGAAGATATATTGACAACATCGAAATCAAGGAAATTTTGTTCATTAACCATCAAAACAGTAGGTACATTTCAAAACCTATTGGCTTTGATACATAAATTGGGTTCATCGTAAAGCAACCCTACAAAAATTTTCCTAACAAAAAACTACAAGACAAGAGCTACCCAACAATCTATTGATAAAAGAAGAAAATTGCTAGTGCAATCCAACTAATGAATGATATCATTTTCCATATGCGAACTTCAACTACCTTGGCTCTTGCGGTGGCTTCAAGGGTATTTTTCGACCTCAGTAATCCTGGAATGATTTCCATAGCTCGTGGACACATAGGGTTGTCGACCCAATCGATACTTCCCTGTTAGATTGAAGATGTAGAAATTAGGTCAAACCAAATCAAATGTGTTGTAAAAAAGGGAAACTTACATTTCTTGAACATGAATAAAAACGACGTCCAGGATTTGCCCTTGTCCATGAAGTTCGAATCACCGACATAGCTTCACAATTGCATACAACCATGGATGCTTTGAATATTTAGATCACTGTCAAGCTTTGGATCGAGAACAACCTTGAATCAAGAAACAATTTTGGTCTTTGAATCGAGAAACAACAACTTTGGTCTTTGAATCGAGAATCAGTTGTGGGTCTTTGAATCGAGAAGCAGCTTTGGGTTTTTGTATCGAGAATCAACCTTGGGACGAGATTCCACTTTGGGTCTTTGAATTGAGAAACAACTTTGGTATTTGAATCGAGATGCTGCTTTGGATCGAGAGGCAGGTGTGGATCGAGAAGTACTATAGATATGGAGAAGTAAAATGTGCAAGTGGGGAAATAAGGAATCAAGTTAGGTTAAAATAAGGGGGTCAAAATAAAAAACGAATTTGAAAAGATAAATTTGCCCATCACATGATAGGCACATGGGAGGGGGCAATGACTAGGTCCTTAATGAGGACTTGGGTCTGTAATGCGGACGTGGGTTAAAAGTGTAACATTTTTTTCCAGATTTGACCTACTTTCGCAATATTACGAAAGTGCCACGTGTCATCAACCCTAGCTGCAAAATAACAAATCCGCAACATGCGAAGTCCGCAATATTGAGGAACTGGGTCCGCAATTTTGGTAAAAAGAAGAATTTCCCACTTTTCTCAGGTAATATTTTTTGCGGTTGTGCACTGTATTCTTCCACGATAATTATGAATTGTACAAGTTCAGTAGATGAATAATTTCAATGTGTTTGTACAATTTGATTCCGTAAAAAAATTGTATAAAAATACCAAGGATGAATGTTGAAGACCACCATGTTTTAGACCAACTATTTCTCTTGTTTATCTTCCTTTCTTTGTTCTGTGTTTTTTTCAAAATGAGTTCTACATCTGATAGAATTAAGTTATGTATTTATGGTAGGGGTTCGTGGCGGCAAATTAATCAAGAGTGGGAGTATTTTTCTGATCAACTGATGATTTGCATGGTGCCATAAAAAAATTCACATTCCAGGTTTCTCAAATATGTTCAAACGAAATGTGGTATCGACTCTTCTATTGATATCACTAGAATGGAGTACAAGTATTCTGGCCAACTTTATGAGTTAAGTGACAGTCACGATGTTTCATCTTTCTTGGAATTTGATGTCGGTTCAAATAATCTTCCAACTCTTTATGTTTATGTCGATGTGTCAGTGTGTGGTGAAAGCAATGTTGATGGTAGTTCGAACACCGTCGATGATTTATATGCCTCATCCGTTTCCAGAATAAGAAGAGCCCGTCATCACACCTCACGAACCCATATCTTATAATCGAAGTGGAAGAGTAAGGGTGGCAGATGTATTCCCTTCGAAAGATGAAATGACACACCCGCTATCGGGTTGAAGTTTCTTGAAGAGGGTTTTGAGTTTAGATTGCACAGATCTTCAAAAACTTGATACGAGGTGAAATGTGTACATGATAACTGTACTTGGCGTATCATGGAGACATCTGTCGAAAAAACCAAGACATTCCATATACAAAAAATGCATGACGTATGTTTTGGTAAAAGTTATCAAAGTCATGAACGACATAATGTTTGTACAACTGGACATATCTTAAGAATAGGTCTTGACGGTCAAAGACCCTTAGACCAACGGTCGTTACTTTTGACGCCAATCATAAGTAACTCTCGACATACGACCAACAACATATGCATCCTCCATCATCATCAAATAACTATAGTCACCAGTATCTAACGACATAAGTTTATCATTACTAACTCACGACGAAACCCTGCTCTATGTTTCTTTTAATGCAAGTCTTCTCTTAATTAATATCCAACGGATATAACTGAAGACCACAATCAAAGAGAAAAAAAGATGAAGACCGTTATAAATAATTGATCATAAAAGACACATTTATGACGAAGAAACCTATATAAACAAGGTTCTAAGACAAACAGATGACACGTTGAATACTAAAGGGATGAGATATATTATCTCAAAGACTATCACGATACTCTCGACTGCAACAGTTTAACTCACGATTTATTACCTTTTATTCATATTGTAATCAATTGTATTCTTGATCTTTGTTACTAAAGGACGGTTTCCCTGTTTTACGTCAACCGAAGGTTTTCACTATCGTCCGCGGTTTTTACCCTCGACAGAGGTTTTCCGAGTCACCCAATCTCTGTGTCTCATTTATTCATTGTATTTGTTGTGTGTTTACTGAAGGATAATGTCTTTAGTTGTTAGAGCTCCACATCGAGCTTAAATTATTCTTAAGGGTAAATTTTGGCATTAACAACATACACACTTGTTCAAAGACCCATATGCATCCCAACCAAGGTCAAGCCAACAGAAGAGTACTGGGTCATTTAATTGTCCCTAAAGTGCAGGATACTAGGACACCCCATAAATCCGACATTATGAACGACATGAAAGTGCATATGAAAATAAATATTTCGTACTAGAAAACTTGGCGTGCGAGCTTATGCACTAACGATGGTTCATGGTTGCCTCGAGGAATCATTTACCCGACTCCCTGGATTGCTCTATATTTTGGAGGTTCATTATCCTGGTACCTCTACGCCTGAATGATGACATATAATACAGGATGTTATGAGATGTGTTTTGCTACTCTTGGTTGCGCGGTACATATAATTTACTTCTAAATTTTTCACCACTATAAACTTCTTTTATAATTTTTGCACTAATCGGTATTATAATTTTCTAATATGCAAACCACCTAATTTTTCCAGATTCGGTCATTTTTGGAACACTTGCGTCGGATCCTTATAATAGACAGTGCTAATTTGAAGGGGCCTTACTTGGGCACAATGTTCTTAGTCGTTGCTATGGTTGCAAATAACCAAATTGTGCCCATCGCTTTTAGAGTGTGTAGGTCTAACAGTGAGGAGGCGTGGACTTGGTTTTTGTCCATATTGAAGCAATGTATCGGAGAAATGAAAGGGTTGGTGTTCGTATCCGAAAGGGTTGGCTTTGTTGTCGCCATCTGATGATGAACGTAAAAAGCAGGCACAATAGGCTCATGTATAAGAAGATATTATTTTGGAAGACGTGTAAAGCGTACACGGTGAAGGAATTCGAACTAATAATGTCATCTCTACGAGGCGCTCTAACTCTCGGAGCTCCACCTATGGACGAGCTTAGACCGAAGAAATGGTCTAGGGCCCATTTCTCAGGAATGCATTACAGCATAATGACTTCAAACAATGACGAGTCGGTGAACGTGTTGTCCCGTTATGCTTGGAAACTACCTATCATGATCCTAATAGATTACTTCATGTAATTCGTCGGAATTAAGGAGGTTATCATAGTCACACATCTCTATTTACATTTACGTTTTTTTGTTGGAATGCTAACGTAACAAATTTATTTTTCTACAGACAAAATAATGAATGCTCTCACCAATGCGGGCGAAAGCCATAGTTAAAAGGAGAAAGATAAAGTCGGAAACCTGTACTGTATATGAAATTGGTCGTGGCTAGTATGAAGTTTGCGATTTCCATAGGAACGTAAAGTATTTTACAGTAATCATACTTGCTCTTGTATGAAATGGCAGCTCTTCGGTTTACTTTACGGTCATGAAATCACCGTTGCAAAATTTCTACGGTGTATAGATTCCATCCACCTGGCGATTGGTTATTTCACGTCGAAAAATATCCGAGAAACATACGCAGAGCTCATACATCCGGTTGGCCCTCCTTAAACATAAGTTGTTCCAGGCTACCCGCTTATGGTCGTTAAACCACCGGTTATAAGGAGATGGGTTGGTAGACTGAGTAACCCTAATCGTATCCCTTCTTGTGGTGAGGATCTCATTCAGAGAAGATGTACTCAGTGTGGACAAACTGGACTTACTCAGGTAAATTGTCTAGCTCCTGCACCAGCAAATGTGGCAAGTCAAAGAGCATTTGGTAGTCGACAACCTAACCAATATCTACCCTAGAGAATTACGAAAGTTATAAACATGATATTTTTGATCTAAATGTTAATCTTCACGAGTAAACCATGTCTAGAATGAATATCTTCGTAATCTACTATTATATCATAGTTTTATATTTTTTCTTCTAACGAGTTACGCAATTATAGTTAAACAACACAACAATGTAAAACATTTTATTAATGGGAAAAGTAAAACATGAACATGGAACACATAAATTAAAATGATATTATTTAGGCGCACATAAACAAAACAGAAGGAATTAAGTGCGCATAAAGTCGACATACAACACGTACAACACTGAAGATGAGATAGGCTAAGGATAAAGTGATTTGCATCTTTCAATCCAGGTCAGTTTTTCATTAATCTGTTGTTGCTATTTCTTAAAGATTTTCTCTTGATCTTTAGCACGATCATCTTGTTCCTTTATCTCATTCTCTAGCTTCTCTATAGCCTTGAGTTTTTCTTTGATTCTTGCGTAACACTTCTTCTGTTTTGCATGAGTCTTCCACCACTTCTCTTCAATTTGCTTGATATCCACTTCATTTTTTTCAATAGATTTTACCATTTTGGATGGCATGATCTGGGAAGAGGGAGGGTTTGAAGAGGATGTGTTTTCAGCCATGTGTATGTGTTAGGTGTGTTAGTTTTGACACATGGAGGTCAAAGGGAAGGGTACATGTACAAGTTTCTCGATCCGTAATCTTTTGAAAATCCAATCTAGGTTTGCAATGGCACATCCACAATATTCTGAATCTGGAAGATTTTTCATGGAATTTGTAAGGCTTTTTCAGGCGAATCTGTAAGGCGTTTTTCAGGCGAATCTGTAAGGATTTATATGACCGCAACGAGTTTTTTGGCTATAAGTTCCAGAGAGCACCACCGCTTCCAAACCACATCGAAGTTGAAGTTTCCCATAAATCTCAACTTCAAATTTCATTTTCACATCAAATAGACATAAAAATGGCATCGAAAAAAACTCACCTATGGAGTTTTAGAGGTCTATCTGAATCGCTTTCGGATTCCATATTCGACTTGTATTATTAGTAATTTTGTTTACTTCCACACATAAATTGTATTACCATAAAGTATATTTTTTATTTTCATCAAACAGTTTGCGACCTTTATTGTTAATAATTTTGTTTTACTTTCACAAATAAAGTTAACGAAAAGTCTAATTTTTTTCCATCCAACAGATAACTATCCACCACCGTTCACGATGAAGGTCCATCATCAAGGGTATTTCACACAACCACCAGGTAGGTGTTATGTCGATGGCGTGGAAATTTATGTTGACCTACTAGATGCCTACAGTGTTTGCACTCAACTTATGAATCAAATAATGGAAGAAATGGGTTATTACGTACATGAACGGAGAAGTTTGAAAATGTATTTTAGAATACCAAATGGAGACTTATAAAGTATATTACAAGAACTGCTTGTCGATGAAGATGTCCAAAATATACGTAATTATGTTGACGCCGATACCATCGTTGAAGTGTATACCGAAAGGGATGATGCATGGAGAAGCGTTTCTCATGTAGCTTTCAAGGGTTTGACAATTGACTAATAATTTTAAGAAATGTGTAATCTATCGCTTTCATTTTCTAATGCCAGTAATTGTTTGATGTTCTATTTCTTGTTCCCTATCCGAATCTTTATGTCTTTTTCAGACGAATCTGTAAGGTTTTTAAGGCTTTTTCAGGCGACTCTATAAGGATTTGTCAGGCAAATCTTTAAGGTTTCTCAAGAGAATATGTAGGGATTTTTCATTATGTCTGCAATATATAAGAAAGAACAAGTCAAGCATTTAACTGATCTTTTTTATTTGAAGGTAACATTAATCTTTAGACCATTTTATTTAAACGAAACTAAAACATGAACACGAGACATATAAAAACATCACATGAGACTAGAAACTCTAATTTGTAATGTGTTGAAAACCCCATTATAATTATAATCAAGTGCTCGTAGGCACAGACTGTGGATAACCTTTTTCCTTTGTCTTTATTGGTGAAAGACGGGAGTGTTATAATATCGATGGAGGAGACAGGTGGCCAGTCGTTCGTGATAGGCTTAAGGCATCCTTTCTCATCTACTGATATCATAAATCTCCCGTCTTTTCACTAAAAAAGGAAAACTCAAACAAGTGCTCCACTGTTTGCCCAAACAAGCTCTAATTTAGCATGAGGTTTACAACATACTACAGATTAAAATTTGCTTATTATTAAGATACACGGTCATTTAATGTCAAACTACGACTACACGATGGTTGGTTTTTGCACAATCCCCTCTGACTTGTTATATGCTCTAAGTGATATTCGTCTCGAAGTGTTAACATCTACTTTCTCGCTGTACACTTCAATGACAGTATGGTTGTCAACATATTGACGTATATTAATTACATTTTCATCGGCAGTCAATGCTTCTAGTCCACTCAATAAGTTTGCATTTGGCTTTTTAAAGTACAATTTATAATATTGGTATTCATCGTATCCTAGCTCTTCCATTATCTAGTGATGTAGTTGAATGGAAAGAACATCGATATCTAACATGTCAACATAAAATTCTAGACCATAGAAGTAATGTATTCTAGGTGGTTCTGTAAAGTAGGGGGTGTGCATCGGAACTAGGTACCCGCTTTTGGAACCGGAACAGCTCTGGAACTGGTGGCAGAACCGATGTGATTGGTCCTGGTTCCGGTTCTCATTTTTTTAGAACTGTTACCCGCTGGGTACCCACCGACACAATTTATAAAATGATTTTTTATTTGTTAGGTGTTGACGACTTGACGTGAAGTGTTATGGAAGTCATTTTGTTGTTGTCAAAATTCTAGAGTATCTAATTTATTTATGAAATAATTAGTTTTTATTGGATTAATTTTCACAATTTGTTGTATTTATTACTTTAAGTTTGTACTTTGTAGTTTGCACTAAACTTAAAAAGTTAAAATTACATTTTGATTGTATGAAATGTTAATAATTAAAAAAAAATTGAAACCGCGTACCCGGAATCGTTTCCCAACGGTTCCGAAACCGGTTCCAAAATATAGAGAACAGATGTAAGCAGTTCCGGTTCCTTCATTCCGGGAACCGCCGGTTCCAGTTCCATGAAATTTGGCCGGGTATCCGGTGATGCTCACTCCTACTATAAAGTACCATTGATGGTGGAGTTTCATGGTGAATAATTGTGGATGAGCAATGTTCATGAATATTAACAAGATTAGCCTTAGACAAGATTTAACACAACTAAAACCCAAATATAAATTATAACACTAACCATATAACTCAGTGGTAGTAGCTGGAAGCGATTGAGATAAACACCTGAAATTCCAGACATGAAGATTATGGGATGCCATATAATAAAATATGTGAAACTTTTACCTGAATGAATACTATTTTCTCTTTGTTGTGGTTTACGACCCTTACAACATGGGATATTTATAAGCAAACTTAGAGGCACACCCGTAAGTGAAGTATCTGACAAACATGGAAAATGTATTTTTTTAAATTGCGGAAGTCAAACTGCTCAAGATTGCGGATGTGGATCTGGTCAAGATAAGGAAATTAAAATCATCTGGAAAAACATCCAAGATTCGTCTGAAAAATCCTGCAAGATTCGTCTTAAAGCGGTTGAAATTGGGTATGGCTCGGTCCGAGATCGATTGGGCCAGCTATGTTCGGATGGTCTGGAACCCATTATAGTTTTTGTAGATTAGATCGATGGTCTGAGGCGACCGGTTATGTATAAAATTAAGTTTTCTAATTTTTAAGTTTTTATTTACTATAATACTAGTTTTTCTTACTTTTTAATACAAGATATTCATGTGTTTTTCAAAACTTTCAAAAATTTCTAGTAAATGCATTATTTAAAAATGTATTTTTACACTAACTTTTCAAAAATTATGATTAAAAAATATTAATATCATTTTTGTGTAAAAAGACTTAAAAAATATTTTTTTCTTTAAAAACCAGGTTGGGTCCATATCGGCCCAAATAAAGTTGTTACGAGTTAGTATTTTATGTCTCTGTAATTAAACTAATGTTAAAACCTTTTGGTTTTACTTGTCTCTGTAAGTGAAGTTGTTACAAAACCATAATATTAAGTAGTGTTATACTAAAATGAAACCCTAAACAAATGTAGTGGATAAAATAAATATGTAATATAAAGTATAGTGTCTACGATTTTACAATAAAATGGTAAAAAGGAATAAAAAACTAGCTACTCTTCATGCTTATCACTCGTCTTCATCGACCAAAGAACATTCGCCATATGATGACGCCAAGACATGCACTCCGACCTTGTATACGTGCTACATGATGGCACTTCCCCATCCACCAAATTGGAGATTAACTTACGCGCCTATGTGTTCGAGAAGGTCTGCTCTGTTGTGGTACATTAGGTGTGTAACTCCATCTGAAAGATCTCGCCATATGTGTTCGAGAAGGTCCCCAAGTGTAGCTAAAAAACCTAAGGAGAACTTCCTGGAAAGTCACCATCATATTGCTTAAGGACTCCTCTAAGGTCTGGACTTGCATATTGTCGTATATCCAAGCTAGACGAGTCTTACCTCAAGGATCCATGGTCCTTTAGTGTGTGCTCTCTAGAGCCCAAAAATGGACATACTCATGAAGAATATGAAACTCTCCCAATTCCTCATGCATAAGGATTTTGGGCTCTATAACTCATAAGCTCAAACCCATTTAGTTAAAACACGACATAATATCATAACGCAAAGATATTCCATATCAAATAGTATTTATATAGTTGACACTCAACAAATCCCAAGTTGGATAGCAAAATAACTCATCACATTTGCTTTACATCATTTTAGCGTTTTTCTTCTTGTGAAATTTCACGTTTGAGATCTGCTTGGACGTCTTGACCTTGGAGGTCGATTTAGTCTTAAAGTCATGATTCTTGACGTTTAATGTCCTCTCGTCGTTGGAATGCTTGCGTCAGAAGGTTGCATCATCCTCGACCCGCATGTAGGCCAACGTCCGAGCTCGAACGTCTTCGAAATTCTCCAGTGGATACTTTGTCAGATCCATATATAGGTCTGAACTGTCATCAAGGCCTCGCTTGTAAGCCTCGATTGCAGTCCTGACGTCACAATTTCGTACACTGGTCATCTCAGAATTAAAGCGATTGAAGTAGTTACGAACTGACTCGCCTGCCTTCTGAGTGATGTTGTAGAGGTCGCTAGTTTGTTTTTCCATCTTACAACTGCTAGCAAACTGTTGAAATAATTGCTTGACTTGCTCCACGAAGCTGCCAATGGACTTAGGTCGTAAGTTGATCAGCCACTGAAGTGCAGCGCCCGTGAGAGTCGCACCGAAGCTTTTGCACTTGCAGACTTCCTGATACTGATAGGGTATTGTTAATGCCAAAAATCATCCAAAAGAAGATTTAAGGTCGGTGTGGAACTTTAACAACTAAAGTAAGCGATCGATCGACAAATCGTATGACTGAGAATAAAAGTAAATGAAAGGCATATAACTTGGTGACGCATAAAACCCCGTCGAGCGTAAAAACCGTGGACGATAGCAGACATCGTCAAGTGCACTATAGACGTCAAACAGGGACGTCATACTTTAGAAGGAGTGATCGAAAGTACAAATGACAAGATTACAATGAAAAGCAAATAAATCATGCGTTTATGTTGTTTGTTGTGCGATGGAACACTTTGTCAAGAGTTCTTGCTTGAAAAATAAATTAGTTGAGTGTTCTTGAGCGCTGTGTATGTATGATGAGTTTAGATTGATCAGATATCTCGAATGATTCTTCAGGCCTCGTATATATAGCTTTTGGTCTTCATAAATGTGCATTTAATGCCCAACGGTCTTGACAATGATTTCACTTGATGATTGTTCGTCCGTTATATCCGTTGGCATTTATGTACTTTAAAACCTGTAATAACGAACCATAAAAGGAAACAGTTGTATGCAGTAAATGACATAATCGTTAGCTATGTTATAGAGGTTGTAAGATATAAGTCTATCGAGGGTTTTCTTGGTCGTGGATGTAAGAAACTCTCGACCATCGCCGTGAGGGACGATCGTGACTCTCTATGTGTGTGATCGTCAGGACCTTATCTTAATACAAGAGCAGTCCTTAGATTGGAGATGTTTGGTTTTCTCATGTCGGTTGTGACTTATGATTTTTTACCCAAACAGTTTGCCTCCAAAATTCGAAATTAGGTAGTAAGTCGACTTTTCAATTTTTGTAACTGACTTGGACACATGTCGACAGATGTAACTGAAACAGTTTCACAAAAACCGAAGGTTTTGTGGAGGAAAGCGTGCAACCGCATTAAGTCGTGACGTCATGACGACGTGGGGCACGTGGTGTCAGGCATAGGGACAGGTGTCATTCATCCGAAGGGTTGGCGTGCGAATGGTCGATGACAGGTGTCGACCATCTGTTGACTTGACCTAACACTGAATCAAGTATAAATATCGACTCCAACCAGATCGTTTACCTTTTACGTGATTCCAGAGTTTGTAGAGAGAGAGTTGTCATATTTTCGACAAGTCTTTACGAAAAAACTTCTCTAAAATGGCAATCGACCCTCCTAGTACCATAAGAAGGGAGGCAGAAATCAGGGCTTTCAGGCTCCAATCCAGAATCCCAGCTGACGTTAGGTTGAGTGCTCCGGACCAGCTGAGGTCGGAGTAGTGTCCGAATGGGTATTTCGTTTTATACGAGTACACATCCAAAATAGGCTTTACCTAGCATTTCTCTCCATTCTCCAGGTCTTTTTTTGTAGACCTTCGACTTATCCCCGAGGCAAATGATGCCCCAGTTTTGGTGGATCGTTCAGGTCATTGAACGACTGTCGGGGAAATGGGTGTCACCCTTTTACCGTTAACGATCTCCTGCTAGCCTATTTGGTTAAGGCGGAGATGAACCATAGGTACAACCTGTTCTCTAGGTATAGAGGAGATCGTGTCCTGGTTTAAGCGACCGCGGTCAATGACTAGTGGCTACGTTCGATGGCTCACCATGGGGTGGAACTCTATGAGTAAGTTTTTCTAGAGTTCTCTTTTCTTTGGATTGTTTCTTTTTTTGAGATCTAACAATCCTTTTCTTCGGTTGTGCAGCGATCGACTTTACTGGAGTCGTACCTTTTTCTGACTCGTCCGCTAAGGTCAAAAGATTTCTCGCGTACAACATCGAGGAGCGATCGTTTTTCCCTTGGTCACCAAGGGACAAGGTCGACGAAGAGGATGTGGTTGTCGTCAAAGCCTCTGCCGGTGAGGAAGAGGATGACAAAGAATATTAAGTGGATGGCGACATTGGTGAAGCCAATCCGGGTAAGTTCTACTAGTAGAGTGTAGAGCGTTAGTCATAGGATGTTTTCTCAAATGATTTTTTTTATTCTTGTGGGGTTTAGTCAAAGATGTCACCCACTAGTCGTGAGATCGCATAGGGTTTTAGTCGTAAGGTGTCACCTCTCGATCTCATGTAGGGTCTAGTCGTCTGGGACATCACCTACAGATTGGATTGACGTAAGGTCTAGTCGTGAGACGTCACTTACTGAGTTTTTTACGATATTTTCATGTAGGAAATTCAATCCTATCGGGACAGGCGATGGATCCATCGAGGTGGGAAATGATGGCTTAACAGGCTCGTCAAGATCGAGCTTTGAAGAGAAGGGACATCTCGACATCTGGGTCAGGGCCTAAAAAGTCTAAGACGGTTCCTAGAGAACCGTCTTTGACGTCCAATGACCGTGAAGTCGTCGTCACGGAAGAGACGATGGCGCCACCGGTTGTGGAGACCACGCCGGTTTCTCCGGTCCCACCGCCGGGGGCGGGGGTCTCTTCGTCGAGAGACGAGGGAAAGGGTCCTTAGACGGATGAGGACCCGAATATGGTGTCGGTAAACTTCCAGCTTCCGGCCGACTTCATGTTGTCCGATCGCTTGGATAGGAAGGAGTTGTTCCCTCGTGTGAACAAGTTCTTCCTACTGACTTTCCGTGAGCGCTTCAGAGATCTCGCGATCTAGGACGTGGAGGCTAACGTTACAGGGCTCTCCTTCTCGGTAAGAAATCTTTGGGTTTCCTTTGGTTTAAGATTTGTTCCTTCTAACTCTCGTCATGTATTTTTACAGGCATTCTAGGCATCCTTGGCTCTCCACTCACGTCTTAACGATGTGAAGACGTTGGTCTCCCGGTCTTTCGATCTGAAGAAGAGAGCATCTGCCATGGCTAGGGTGGCGGACGAGAAAGGGAGGAAGTTTCACTTCATCTTCATGAATCCCTCGGCAAGCTGGAGAATTTCGAACGTGAGAAGATGGAGCTTCAAGGTCACCTAGAAGAATCCCGAGTCCAGGCCTCCATGGATCGGGCGGAGCTGGTCGTGACCAAGGGGATCTCGGCTGTGAATGCAAAAGAGGTCGAGGTCCTCAGGTCAGAGCGGGACGTGGCTCGGAAGCATGTCGTGGCTCTTGAGGAGAGGGTGGCATCCGTCGAGGAGTTTACTCGACTTAAGACGCGTACGACCTTGGTCAGGCGTCGCCAGAAGGGAGAAGATCCTTTGGCTGCGATAGAAGGTGAGCTACTCTTCTTCTTGGAGTCCGTTGGAGCCACGGAAGACCTTGACTCTGAGGACGAGTGTGAGCATGAATTGATGGATGACACTCCTCAAGGTGACGATGCCGGGGTCGCGGCTCAACAGGAGTAGGAGCAGATAACTCTTTATTTAGCTTTTGTAATTTTTTGTTTTTTTCAATCGGGCGACCGTTGGTGGTCGTGCCTTGTTTTGTAATCCTTTTTAGATTAATACAAGGATTTTGGAACAAACAGAATTGTTGCAACTTTAATTTGTCGTAAGAATATATCCATAGAAGGGTTCACATAAATAATTCACGACAACCATAATAGAAATTAACAGAAATTTCTAAGTAACTCACGACAAACATCAAAAGACTAATGGAAACCACTCCAAGTAACTCATGACAGAAGAGCATACTCAATGATAAGTAAATAAACTTGCAGCTGGACATCATTGTCAAAAGACTGAATCTGGGATCCAACAATTGGTATCAGAGTCTCTTTGTTTTTCTTAAAACAAACAAGATCATATATGTGTACTCGGATAAATTTATGTCTTTTGATTCAAGTGTTCATAATCTGTGCATGTTCATATAAACTTCTGTTTATTCAAGAACTTCATATGCTCCAGGATTGAAAATCACTCACAGTACTTCACTTTGGTGAAAGATCTTCTTTCAAGCACCATCTTATCAAAACTTCATCTTCTTCTTTGCAAATATGGCAAACTCCAGTATAAGTGCCATATATACAGCTGGATCTTTGACAAAACTTCCTACTCTTCTGAGGGATGAATATCCCCAATGGAAGATCATGATGGTCGACTTTTTGGAAGGAATGGATAAAGATCTAATGAGATATGTCAATGAAGGACCTCACCAACCACTGGTTTTGGTACCTAGAGTTCCTGCTACTGCAACTACAGCTGAAATACCTGCATTTTATGAAAAGAAAACTTCAAAATTCACTGAAGAAGAAAAAAAAATGATGGAAAACGATTTTAAAGTTGTTAGACTGTTGATAATGGTCATCCCCAATGATATCTTCCAAGAACTAGATTCTTGTGTGACAGCCAAAGAAAATTGGGATCAGCTGTTAAATCAACTGGAAGGTGACATTCAAACTCAGAAAAACAGAAGAACTCTTTGCATTAACAAATACCATGACTTTAAAGCACAACCTGAAGAAACACTACACCAAATTTATTCCAGATTTAACATCTTGATCAATAAATGCAAGAAGTTTGGGGTCTCAAGGACTAAAGAAGAGAATAATGTACTTTTCCTTAAAATCTTAAATAAAGAATGGTCACAACTGTCCATGTCAATTCAAGCCAATCAAAACCTTGAATCATGGTCGTTAACTGACATTTATGGCACACTTGTTGCCCAAGAAAAGGAAGTTGTCAAGCAAAAGACCAAGGCCTCTTTAGGTGGACCTCTTGCATTAATGTCAAAAGAAAAAGGTGTTTCAAAAGAATGTCATGACGAAGAATCCAAAAATTCAAAAGAGAAGTCTTCAAGAAAAGAATCCAAAAAGGCCATGCTTGCTAAAATGACAAGCTCTCAGACTCAGACTCTGATGAATATGAAGATATAAATGCTTGTTTGCTAAATCTCTTGCCTTGATAACTCATCAATTCAACAAGAAATTTGGCAAGAAAGTGTTTGAAGGAAGAAGAGATGATGAAGAAAGAAGAGGAAATCAAGAAAGAAGATTTCAGAAATCTGAATATCATCAAGAACCCATATCCACTCTGCATGATAATCAAAATGGTAGTCAATACAACTATCATGAAGTTGTTCAACAAACAAGACCTCATCAATCATTTCAACAGAAGTATCCTCAACCTCGGAGGTACTTCCAACCTCAACCTCAAAAGATAGATGTGGAAAACCAGGCCACTTTTCTGCAAACTGCAGAGGTAGACTGATCAAGGATTAGGACTACTACAAGAACAAATACAAGTACAATGTCATAGATAGGGTACTTGTAGCAGAAATGGAAGATTGGCTTTCATACTCAACAAGTGATGGAGAAGAAGAGCCAACCAACCTATGTGTCATGGCAATGGAAAATGGAGATCAGAGTGATGGATCATCAGAGGACCACTCTAAAAAGGTAAATTATCCATCTAGTTCTAAAAGTGAACTTGAAATGGAGGTACTTAACTTAACAAATGAGTTTCAGATCTTAAAGAAAAAACTCTTTGAGGAAAAAGAAAAGAGAAAACAAATCACAAAAGACTTGATGTTTTACAAAAGAGAAAATGACCTTCTGGAATCATAAAAAAAAAAAAAAATTTCAATGAAAAATCTGAGCTTGAAGAATCTCATAGACTAAAAGAAAAATCTTTTTTCTGATAAATACAAAGAGCTTGAGAAAATTTTAAAGGCTAAAGAAAAAGAAGTTAAAAAATCAGAGTATGAAAGGCTCAACTATGTGGCTTTAACAAAATTTTTCCAAAAAGAAAGGGAAGTTTTACATCAATCTCTGGAAAGAAAAGAACTTCAGATAAAAAATCTATCAAGATGCACAAGATGTGCACATTAAGATCAATTCACAGATGGATATTCAGGGCTTAGGATTCAATGATTTAGATCCTTTCACTCGAAAGAAGAAAACATCATTATCTTCAACTTTTTTTATTGGAAAGGTCCAGAAGCCTGACTTTCCATCTCTGGAAAATTCTAATATCTTCAAAAGAGTTAGAACTTCGGAGGGATCAAAACTCAGAGCTCTCAGTTTCAGAAACACCTCCTAAGACAGACTCAAAATCTATCTTAGAATCAAAGGAGGAAACATCGAAAGATCATTTATTAAAACCTTAAAGTATTGATCCCAAAGAAATCTTTAGATTTGATTATTTCATCACAAAAAAAACAGAGGTCTCTGAAGCAAGTAACTCTGAAGTAAAATCCCAAAGCACACTTGATCCAGAAGCACCTTTGTACTCTCCAAAGACATATAAAATTATCAGAACCACTTTTGTAGAGGATATTAGAAGAGCTTACAAAGAAAATGTCATATCTGATTTTATAAAAAATTCGTACATGAAAAAGATAATCGAAGTTTCAAAACCCAGAGAAATTGTTAGAATTTCAGAGGCAATCACCTCTGACGGAGTAAAAAGAGACTTTCTTGACTCTGACTCAAACTCAGAGGTTGATGAACAAATAATTTTTACACCAGAGAAGGCCATTCTTAAACAGACACAGACTATTGGTTCTGGAATCTTAAACAAATCTATTCCAATTCTTATAGAAAAACCAAAAGTACCAATATGTCCTGATTATTAGAAAAAGGATGAATATGGCATAATCATTAGAAACAAAGCTAGACTGGTTGCTAAGGGATATTGCCAAGAAGAAGGCATTGATTATGATGAAACCTTTGCACCGGTGGCTAGGCTAGAAGCAATCAGAATCTTCTTAGCCTATGCTGCACACAAAGGGTTCAGAGTGTATCAAATGGATGTTAAATCTGCTTTTCTTAATGGCAAACTTAATGAAGAAGTATATGTCCAACAACCACCTGGATTTGAGAGTGAAGAGTTTCCAAACCATGTTTATCATCTTGATAAAGCTTTGTACGACCTTAAACAAGCTCCCAAAGTATGGTATGCAACTCTGTCCACTTTTCTGATTGAAATGGACTTGAAAAAGGAACAATTGATACCACACTGTTCATCAAGAGATATAAAAATGAGCTACTTCTAGTACAAATATATGTTGATGATATTATCTTTGGTTCTACAAACCAAAAATATTGTGATAAGTTTTCAGAGTTGATGAAGAGTGAATTCGAAATGAGTCTAATGGGAGAATTAACTTTCTTTATAGGACTTCAAGTAAAACAAACATCAGAGGACACTTTTATAAATCAAGCCAAATATGTCTCCGATATTTTGAAAAAGTACAAACTTAATGATTCAACTCCTATGAGAACTCCTATTGCCACCGAAATCAAACTTGACTCTGATCCTTCAGGAAAATCTGTGGATGTTAAAACCTACAGAGGCATGATAGGTTCACTTTTATACTTAACTGCAAATAGGCCTAATATAATGTTTGCAACATGTCTCTGTGCAAGATATCAAGCCAATCCAAAGGAATCTCATGTATCTGCAGTCAAGAGAGTATTTAGATACCTCAGAGGCACACCATCACTTGGTCTCTGATATTCAAAACTCTCTGGTTTTGAACTAACAACTTACACTAATACAGATCATGCAGGATGCAAGTTAGACAGAAATAGTACCTCTGGATGTTGTCAACTCTCGGGAAACAAGCTTGTGAGTTGGTCATCAAAGAAGAAAAATTGTGTATCAACTTCTACAACAGAAGCAGAATATGTTGCTGCTGCTAGTTGTTGTTCACAAGTTATTTGGATGAAAACTCAACTCAAAGACTACGGTATTGAGTTTGATATAATTCCCATTCTTTATGACTCCAGAAGTGCTATCGCCATCTCTGCAAATCCAGTGCAACATTCCAAGACAAAGCATATTGATGTCAGGTATCATTTTCTTAAAGATCATGTTGAAAAGGGCACAATTGAGATGTATTTTGTTCCGACTGATCTACAACTTGCTGATATTTTCACAAAAGTTTTAGATGAACGAAGGTTCAATTTATTTATTAGCAAGCTGGGCATGCTAAATATGTCTACTTGATTTCAAAATGCTTAGAGCCTCTGATATCTATTTCAGAGTCTCTGACATACTGCAGTAGCATATTTTGAATATTACTTTCTTCAATGCCTCTGACTTTATAAAAGCATGTTTAAATTCATCTCAATTAGTACACCAAAGCATAATTCAAGGGGAAGAGTAGAAAAGAAACCATCATTTGTCAAGGGGGTACAAGAAAATGATGAGTGGTCACAACATCAAACTCAGAGCCTCTGATAATAAGATCAGAATCTCTGAACTTTCCTTTGATATTTATATCCAAGGACCTGGACATCAAAGTCAGAAGCAATTTTCTTTCAGAGCAATTGCTTATATCATATGTTTTCAGGATCTCAGAACCTCTGAACCATTCTATACTTGTGATATTTGAGATTACTCTTAAATAAAAGATTATTTTAAAGGATAATATGAAAGGTTTGTCTAGTCAGCACGAGTGGTATTTTAAATTTAAATATTTACCAATCTGGCAACCACTCCGATTTTTTGTCAACTAAACACTTATGTGCTATAGTTACCAAAAACACGTGTCACCATAAGGGGTAGAATAAGGTAGAACGGCCTCAACCTAAAAGGTCTAATGCTCTCCGTTTCACCTTTTTACACTCGAGTGCTATTTTTCTAAATTAGGGTATAAAATCAATTTTATATCCGGATTTTGATTTCTCACGCACACAACTTCTCTCGAGCAAACTCATTCCCAAATATGAGGAATCTTCTCACATTCATCGATTTCCCATCAAGGATAACAATCATATGGTACGACTCGATTCACCAAAATTCGAAGCAGCATATCATCTGATTTATGAGTTTCTCGCCAACTGCGAACTCACACACGCTCTCACTGCCACCACCACTAAAGTTCCCTTTAACTTTCGTAGAAGAATGGTTTTCCTCAAGCCATTACAATAAAGCCCATAATGGTATCATTGGTGAGTTTGAAATTTCTTAGGTTGTCAAATGTCAAGTACTCATCACCATAGCTGTTCTTCGTGATGTTATCTACCTTCTCAAGCTGGAGGAACTGGAGATTCAACGATTCGAACAAAGACCAACTTCTGAAACCCTAATCCAATTTCTAAAATTCCTTGGGTACAATACTAATATTACTCGATTGAGTAAATTCCGGAGACAACACTTGCCACCCATTTGGATCTTCATGTTCTCTGTCCTTAACCGAACCCTAACCTACAAACTTGGGAGTATGGATCAAACAACCCCTGAGATCTTGACCATCGTGTATGCCTTGTTTTTCAACCGAAATATCGATATGGTAGAAATTATCTATGAACAAATCTTAACTGCAATCAAGAAAAAGAACAAGTGCTTAGCCAAAGATCCAGAAAAACTTCACCCTTCCACCATTGTTCCTTCAATTTCCTTTCCTAGGTTCATTGCCTTGATCAATAAGGCTACAATCGATCGCCTTCATATTCTGACACATGATGATCAAAGCAAAACCCCTTTCACATAATGAACAGTTTCAAACCCACCATACTTTCCGAAGGATATCAGAGACAAGGAGGATTCCACAGACAATGCTGAACCAGGTAAATCCTAAATCTCAAGTCCTAGCTTCTTATCTCTGTGTTGCCCAAGGACTAGAACCAATCCTGGGAACCCCAACACACATAGGTCCTAACCCTGTAAGTGAGGGACAAAGTGATTCAGCTTCAGAGGGATCTGCGGATCCTGAAATTCAGAGCACTCTAAGGGAGGAACTAGAGGGTATCCTTTTCAGAGAAGCCAAAGTTGAGATAAACGAAAGAGCATCTGAGGAGGATGTCGATGAGGGAGCTGAGACATCTTCAGAGGCTAGAGAATGGAGTAGCTCTTCTAGCTCTGAAGAAGGTGAGAAAGAGTCTTTAGAGACTAGCTCTGAGGATTCTGAGAGGAGAGAGTCCCCTATGGGCTGTGAGATTCCAGAAAGTTGTACCCTCTTAGAAGCCGAGAGATTGGTGAGAATATAAAAAGATGCCTCAGGGCACATTCATTTTAGGACTATATCGCCAACCCCCAGTGCAAGCACTCCATCTAGTCAGCATGATCCAGATGCTAAGGCTATTGAATCAGAGGTGCACACCTTGAACTCAAACCAGCCAGTCACTTTAGAGGTACCTCTTTCCATCTCCAAAGTACACAAATCAGAGGAAACCTCACATCTGGACGAGTCCTCCCAAAAGGACTTGGCCATTGAAAAGAGAAGTACTCTCTTGCCTTAGAGTACGTCAGATATATCCACACATAATGATGCCTCTGTGGCACATCCCCCTCCAATCCCTGGTCCTCTGAGATCTTTTCAAATCTCATGTAGTACTTGTCCAACTCAGGGACATTGGCTAAACCTTAAAGAACAAGATTGACCCGTCTGGATTACATAGTCAACTCCCACATCCATTTCCAATCCTCTGAATATGAGGAGGACATGGAAATGGACAGAACGCTTGAAGATGCCACTCAGTTGCATCAAGTACAGAGCGGAAGTCCTTCCAGAGATAATATCAAGTGATCTCTGAACGAAGGCTCCTCAGAACTCGAGGATAAATTGGCAACATGTGTTGTTGACAAGTTACCCTTGTTTTTCCAGTTTCTAGCTGTTAATCAATACTCAGAATATCAAGAAACACTTTCTTTATTGATCACAACACCTAAATCAAGTCATATCCCTATTTGTTGCTTATTACAATTAACCTAGTGTTTGTGTGTTCTTACGATGTAAGCTCTTTGAAATGCGCATGTGTTCTTATTGTGCGTATCTCTTACAAATCTAACAAGATACAACCTATTTATACAAAGTCAACAAAGGTTGACTTTACAACATAAATCCTCACACTTTACAACAATTACATTTTAGACCCTCTTTTTAATCTTGAATACAACTTAACTCTAACAATCTCCCCCTTTGGATTCAAGATTAAATTGTTTTTGACACTAATCTTCACGTCTTCTCTTTCTTGAAAAAAAATCTTCAGTAAATGATCTTTCACGATGTTGACACTTCAATTTTTTGTCGCTTTACAGTCTGATATTACAATATGAGCTTTGTTGTTACAACCTTTAGTTACTCAATGTTTTATGATTACAAGGAAGCAAACCTATTTATACCAACTTCTAATACAAAGCCTTAACTACTAAGTAAAGCTAAACATACTTTCACTTTTACAATACTTTGACAATGTTGACTTTTACATATTTGACTTTCCACATTAAATTTTGGATACAATATTTAGACTTAACAATCTCCCCCTTTGTATTCAAGATTTAATAAAAATTTGATACAAATCTTCAGCTCTTGATTCTTCAGCTTTTGTCTCTTAAATTTTGAACTTTGAAGCTTTCACATTCTTCAGTCTTTCAGCCTTTGAAGAATCTTGGGAAGTCTTTTTCACTTTGAAGCTTTGAAAGTCAACATGCCTTGAACACGAAACATAATTCTTGAATCTTCTGAAAATCTTTGACAACTTTGAAACAAACTTTGAAACTTCTGAAAATTCTATCATCTTTGAGCAAAATTGTATCTTCATCACTTTGATCTCTGAACCATCTTTGGAAGAACAGACTTTCACGAATCATTTTGATATATCTTTGAATAAACTTTCTTCATAATCTTTTGACTTTGTATCAGCGGAAGCATTTTGAATTGACTTTTGAACTTTCAGAATTTCTTCATCAGTCTTTGAAGATCTTGATCCAAACAAACTTTCGTCAGACTTGAACTTTGAAATTGAACTTTGTTAAATTCTCCCCCTTTTTGATGATTGTGAGCATCATGATCATCAAAACTTCATCAATTTCAGCTCAGACTTTGATTTTCTCTTTTGTGATCAACTAACAATCTCCCCTTTGACAGTTGGCGCGCTTTGATCTGAGAGCCGTCAATCCATGAAAGATATATATCCGAATCTTTTCAAATTCAGACATAATGAACGTGGTTACCCTGAATCAACAAATGAAACAGTTAGGAATGCCTATCAGTAACAAAAAGTTACCGTGTACAACGAATGTACAATGTAAGGAGCTGGTTTGCTGTTGACTCCCCAGGACTTCCATTCAATCATTGAAAAACACAAGGTTTATCTATGAATGTTTTGACAGAAAAACAAATTCTCTGTGTGCTCGTGCTTGTGTTTGAAAGAATTAGCCCAATGATTGTGTTTCATAAGGCTCGAAGTATGTAAATCACTGAGACAACAATGATTGTACATGGACTCAATGTGCATGAGAAAGGGTCGAAGGTGGGGCAACTTTCCTTCTTTTTCAATATTAGTATCTTCCAAGAGAAGAACCAATAGATTATGTGCTGCTTCCCTAGAAAATGTGAAACATTCTCTTTTTAAGAAAAGAATGAGTAGGTGGTGGGGTTAATTCAAGAGATGGCATGGGCTATTTGCCTATTTCAATGATGGTCACCAAAGAAATGTGAACCAATCAGTAATGTAGCTGCCCGACTCAGAAAGATGTTTGGTGTAGAGTTCTGATATTCTTTTAACTCTGATCTCACACCCTCTTTCTTTTAAACATATAAGCTCACATCTAACCAATCTCTCATTTCCATTTTACCTCAAATCACTCCCACACTCAATTCTTTTAGACCCCTCTCCCCTCAATTACTCAAATGATTTCTTCCGGGGTAGGAAACACTGGTTATCGTGAATCCATGGAAGATCTATTAAGCACTCACACTGAATCCCATGTTCCTAAAATTACATGTTGGTCAATGATTTTCTTGATATGAAAAGCCCAAGAAATCATAATTCAGTGTATGTATGCTCATCAAAAATCAGAAATGAAATTTGAGCATTTTTTAAACATTTAAGATTTCTCAAAACTTTATATGAATGAATAATCAGGAAAGAATAGAAATGTTTTGAGAATCTGACAATGATTAAAATCAGATCAAATGAAATAGCTAGGGTATTAAAGAACTGGATATTTTGTTTATATGAACAAATATAAACAATTTAGCAATGAAAGCACAAATAAGAAAAAGATGAATGATGCTCAACAACTTTGAATTTCAAACGGGGGTATTACCTTCGAAAAATTGGTTCGAATTTGAGACATGGTAATAACAATTTCAAATGAAATACTGAACCGGTGTGTGTGAATACTTGACAATATATGGAGGAGATAATACACAAGTATTGATCTTTGGAAACACACGATCAGTTAAACATTAAGCTCAAAAATGAAAAACATTTAAAATCACATTTCTAAATTCATAAAATCTTTTAATAATAAGAAGTGGTTTCAACATTTAAGAAACTGTTTTTCATGCTTGAAAGTTGTTCTTCTTTCAAACAATTAGAGATCTAGGATTAGAAGATAGTTACCTTTAAGCTCCCCCTCAAATCATGATATAATGATTTATGTCTTTTAAGCTCCCCCTGGATATTAGCAAAATATCCTTCTTTGATCGTTGAAAAACGGGTCATGATCTGTCATGTGATCAGAAGCCACTTTATTTACATCATTTATTCAAAAAAATAAAAGACAGAAAGCAGTAAAACAGTTTTATAGTATGAGTTCTGATCTGAAATAATCAGAAGTCATCACCTTTACTCCCCCTTAAATTAAGCATCTGAAATATATCTGTTAAAACAGGATAGAGATCAGACACTCCCTTTTGAATTGTAGACCATCATATCAGAAAAATCATTCAGTGAAAAAGTATAGGATAGAGATCAGATCAATTCTCTTGGGATGTAGACCATCATATCCATCAGATGCAAAAACCGGAGTAAGGTCTTTTGATTGTTGAGGTCCAAGTCCTAAACTGTTGTGTTTAGAAGTCAAACTCCTTTGAAGAACGGGTCCTAAGCTGTGTGCTTAGAAGCCATAATCTTGACATTGAGGTGCGGGTTTTGAACTGTTGTGTTCAAAAGCCATAATCTTTTAACTTTGAAGTCCGGGTCTTGAACTGATTTACTCAAGAGCCATAATATTTCTTACTTTGAAGTCCGGGTCATGAGTTGATTTACTCAAGAGCCATAATCTTCTTACTCCCCCTTGACGTGAGGTGCTTACAACAAAGAATCAGTTTTCTTCTTTGGTATCCACTGGTATTTGGGTCCAGAAATGTTAGTTGCAGTTCGTGTGGGGGTTAAGGAGTAAGAACCATACTAGAAATGATCACTGGTCCTGTAGATATGATCATGAGTACAGCAGTAAGAACAATAATATTTAGTACCTGAAAACCTGAGTAATTGATCTCTTGAGTATATGAGGTCAGGTTTACCTTTATGCTCTTTGTTCTTCTTTGCTTTGTGAGTATGTACACATGATGTGTTTCCGTTCAGCTCATCTTTCTTGTCATCTTTGACAGATTTCTTCATCCAGACCAGTTTCTCTTTCTTGTAACTTATTTTCCTTGGATATGTATCTGAACCATCAAAATATTCATCAAAGAAAATGTTAGATCGACGAATCTGATCAAAATATTTAACTGACCTTTGTGAAGAGACAGATTTCTAAATAGAACTTGAAACAGACTTTTCAAGCTTTTTGATCTTTGATGCAAAGATGTCTCTTTCTTTCACAAGTTGGTCAATCTTCTTCGAGAAATCAGACTTCGTCTTTTGCTCTTTCAGCGCAGTAGCAGATAATTCAGATAATTTTGAAGTCAGCTTTTTGATTTCATTTTCAAAGATTGAACGTTCTTCTTCAAATCCTTTCTCTGACCGGATAATTCTTTAAAAAATCCCACATTCTTTTGTTCGATGGCCTTTTTTTCTTTAGCAAATTTCTCTCTTTCCAAAATCAGTACTTTCTCAAAATCGGAGATTTGTTGAGAAAGCTTAATGCATTTAAGATCAACCGACTTCTTCTCTTCAAAACACTTCTTTGAGAAATCTGAGAACTTCTTTGAATTTTTTTTCTTTTCTTTCTCAAAATCAGCTTTTTCTTCAACAAGTTGTTTTTCAAAATTAGATAAATTCTTTCTAAGCTCAGAGTTCTCAGATTCCAATCTCTTTATCTTCTCTTCATTCAGCCCAGAAGATCTTTTCAGAAGATATTCATTGAGAGTCTGTAAAGCACTGATTTCTTCTTTTAGTCTAATAACTTCTGCAAAATACTCTCTTGATTTTTGCGTGTGAAAGTCAACAACATGACCCAGATTAATTTTCTCTAATTCCACCTTTTTAATCTTCTCTTCAAGATCTGTACAAAATCGCATGATTAATGAGTAATCTGCTTAATATGAATGATCGTTCCAAACTATATATCAGAAAATCAAAAATCAGATTGAATTGAAATCTAGCACAAAAATTAAAATTTTAACAACACTTGATATTGCGCAAAGTCGAGTTTCTCGTAAGCAGTAAGTTGTGCAAATTCAGGTTTGCGTAATCAACGTGATACGCAAAGTCAGGTTCTCGGAACACGATGGATAAGCAAAGTAGGTTTGCGTGAGTGTCTTGTTGCACAAAGAGAGCTTTGCGTAATGGCCTTGATGCGCAAAGTGGACTTGATGCGCAAAGTGCAGCTTTTCGTGATCCTCGTATTGCGCAAAGTATGGTTTTCGAGACCCACTGAATACACAAAGAATGGTTTGCGTGAGTGTCTTGTTGCGCAAAGTGAGTTTTGCGTAATAGGCTTGAAACGCAAGATGAACTTTGCGTAATGGTCTTGATGCGCAAGATGAGGTTTGCGTAATCCAAGAGATGCGCAAATCTGACTTTACGTGATAGCCTTGTAACGCAAATGGGAATTCTTCTTAAAGCTCAGATAAGCTTGCGCAAACGTCTATGAATCTTGCGCAAAGTGTATGAACTTGCACAAATCGAAGATGAACTTGCGCAAAACGAGTTATTTTACTGATTCTTTCTCAAATCGACTCAAACCTGCAAATTTGATCTAAAAAATATATCAGAATCATCGACAAACAATGCTAAACACAAATTTACAATCAATTTTCGATTAAAAAACAACAATTCACACAAAATGATCAAGAACAGAGTTCGAACGATATTTCAAGAAAAATTCAAAATTCAAAAATTGACATTGAATTAGTTCGAATTATGAGATGAAATCAATACAAGAATCAATCCTAAACACAAATCGAATCTAATAATTCCATTTTCTTGCAACAAAAGCGATTTTTCACACAAATTCGAATGAACAGTACCAAAAACTCGAGTTCGTGAAAATTTTCAGAAAAACTCAGATTTTCGATCTTAAACTCCAGGTTTCAACTCAAATCATGATCAAATCATTTCTGAAAAGTTTAGTTCAACTCCGATACCAATTGTTAATCAATAAATCCCAAACAATTAAGCAATTACTCAATATTATGACAATTAAGATCAAGAACTAGAAAGAGATACTAGAGAGAGAAAGTAGATCTTGATTAGCCACAAGTCTGATATTACAATATGAGCTTCGTTGTTACAACCTCTAGTTACTCAATGTTTTATGATTACAAGGAAGCAAACCTATTTATACCAACTTCTAATACAAAGACTTAACTACTACGTAAAGCTAAACATACTTTCACTTTTACAATAATTTGACAATGTTGACTTTTACATCTTTGACTTTCCACATTAAATATTGGATACAATTTTTAGACTTAACAACAACGTTTTTAAATCAATCTTCCTTTTTTGGATTTCTTAACAACTTCTAGCAATCTCTTTATTTTGACTTGCTTTGACAAATTTCTTCAATCTTCTCCTTTGGTTACAAATATGCAATAATTCAACTTTTCAGCTTTCTCATTCTTGTACTCTCCCCCTTTTTAATCAATCATTCATCTGACTTTGAAATCTTGAATTATCTCCCCCTTTTTGATGAATTTTGAGAATCAGAATCATCAAAACATTTCAAGGTCAGCTCTGTCTTTGAAATATCTCCCCCTTTATGATCAAATAAGCATAGTCTTCATGAGTAACAAAAACAATCTCCACCATGTAGAAAAATAGTCAATATCCCCCAAAGAATTTTATGAACAATCTCCGTCTGATCTGATAGGCTGCCGTCATATCATGAATGTATTCATCCGAATCTTTTCAAATTCAGACTAAATAAGAATGGTAACCCTGAATCAACGTATGAAATAGTTATGATGCTTGTAAGTAACACAGAGTTACTTAGTACAACAGATGTACTATATAAGAAGCTTGTGTGATAGTCACTCTTTAGGACTTCCATTCAATAATCGAAAAACACAAGGTTAATCTATGAATGTTCTGACAGAAAAACAGATTTTCTGTGTCCTCATGCTTGTGTATGAAAGAATTTAGCACAATGATTTCCTTTTATAATAAGGCTCAAAATTATGTAAACTATTGAGACAACAATAGTTATACACAGACTCAATGTGCATGAGAAAGGGTCGAAGGTGGGGCAACTTTCCTTCTTTTTCAATATTAACATCTTCCAAATGAAGATCCAATCGATGATGTGTTGCTTCCCCTTTAAAAATTTGAAACATTCTTTTGTTAAGAAAAGAATAAGTAGTAGGTGGGGTTTAACAAGAGTTGGCATGGGCTAGGTGCCTTTTTCAATGAAGGTCACGATAAAGTGTGAACCAACAGATTATGCGGCTGCCCGACTCAGAAAAGATTTGGTGCAGAGTTTATTATTCTTTTACTCTGATCTCTCACCCTCTTTCTTTTAAACATTTGAGCTCACTTCTAACCAACCTCTCTTTTACATTTTGCCTCAGCACACACCCACTCTCAATTCTTTTGACCCCTATCCCCTCTATCACTCTTAGGATTACTTCCGGGGTAGGAAACATTGGTTAACGTGAATCCATGGAAGTCGTTTAAGCACTCACACTGAATCCCATGTATATTGTCCTAAAAAGAATGAGTTGCTCAACAGTTATCTTGACATTTAAGCACAAGATACCATCATCAGAAAATGTATGCTCATTAAAAATAAGAATGAAATTTGAGCAATTAGAACATTTAAGATCTCCCAAAACTTTGAACATTTAGTATCATTCAATTTCATTGTTTTCAGAATCTGACAATGATTTAATCAGATCAAATATCATGAAGAAAAAAATGATAAGGAATAACAAAGAACGAACATTTGTTTATATGAACATAATATTAACAATTTAACAATGAACGCACATTTAAAAAAGAAATGGCGTCTGATCTCAAAGAACATTGAATTTCAAACGGGAGTATTACCATCGAAAGATTTATCTTTTGAGACATGGTAATAACAAAGTCAAAAAAAAATGTACTGAACCGATGCGTGTATGAATACTTGACAATATATAGACAAGATAATACATAAGTATTGATATTTTGGAAACACACGGTCAGATAATCATCAAAGTATCCAAAAGCATTTAAAATCACACTTCTCAATTCATGAAAACAATTTAAGAATAGAAGTGGTTTGAACATTTAAAAAAATGATTTGCACTTCCGAAAGTTGTTCGTGTTTCAACAAGTGTTAGAGTTTAATAATTTAGAAATATATACATTTAGCGTAGAAATTCTCAACCCTCCCTAAAATGAATATTATATTTTTAAGCATCCTTGACAAAAACTTCAGATACTCCCCCTACGTATCTGTAAAAAATCAAATCTTTAGAAAATATGACAATGAAAGTGTAATTAACCTTTCTATTTCCCCCCTTAAAGATATAACAATGAAATCTTATAAACTCCCCCTCAAAGTAAAAAACTCCTTTAGAAAGATGTTATCTATTAAGCATCCTGAAGAAGAAAAACTTTTGAGAACGGGTTCTGAACTGAAATACCCAGAAGCCATCGTCACGTATTCTCCGGTGAGAATAGTAACTCTCCATATTTACCATTGAAGACCGGGTCTTGAACTGTTTTGTTCAAAAGCCAATCATCTTAAACATTGAAGACCGGGTTCTGATCTGGTGTAATCAGAAACCATCATTCGTTGAAGTACGAGTTCTGAACTGTTGTGTTTAAAAGTTAGTCTTCTTTCTCATTAAAGAACGAGTCCTAATTTGTACATGATCAGAAGTAATTGTTCTTACTCCCCATAAACCTGTGGTACCTGTAAAACAGATTTGACAGGTTTTGGTACCCACTGGTATTTGGGTCCAGAGTGGTTAGATTTTGGAATCAAGTTCTCATTAGATTTATGCCTTTTAAGTTCATTTTGCTGAGAATTGATTATGTAAGTTCCATACCAATTTTGAGCATAATATTTATTAACAAAATCATCAGTTCCACAGTAAGAACAAGAAAGTTTCTTTTGTATAAGTCTGATTAAATGATTTACAGAATATGAAGAATCAAGCTTACCAAAAGATTTACCTTTCGAAGCATTGTTCTTCTTTGCATTGGATGTATGCACAAATGATTTTTGTTCCTTCTTCTCATCTGTAGATTCTTTTACTCTCCAAATCCACTTTTCTTTTTCTTTCTCATCTTTCCTTCTCTAAACCATTTTCTGCTGAGACTTGTTTTTTTTTATGTTACTTGAACCATCAATTGATTTGTCATAGAAAAGGTTAGAAGGACGAATCTGTTCTTTATGTTTAGAAGTATGATTATCAAACAAAGGATTATTAGAAACATTTGTAAAAATTGAACTTGCGGCTGATTTAAATGAACATTCTGATGCAACTGGATCATCTCTCGGTGATTGAACAATTCATTCTGGCGTTCTTTGCTTAGTCAACTTCACCTTGAACATGATCTCTTCAAGTTCTTTGATCTTTATTGACAAACTGGTTCTTTCATTTGAAAGTAGATCAAAATTCTTGTGCAATTTAGACTTCGTCTTCTGTTCTTTTAGTGCAGTTGCTGATAGATCAGATAGCTTATTTGAAAGCATGGAAATCTCTGTCTCAAAAACCTTTCTTTCTTCTTCAAAATCTTTTTCTACATTTTTCCTTTTATTAGATATTTCTCTGAATAATTCGACATTCTTTTGTTCAACTATCTTCTTTTCTTTCGCAAACTTATCTCTCTCAATTATGATAACTTTCTCAAAATCTGACACTTGTTGAGAAATTTTTTTACATTTGAGTTCAATGAATTTCTTTTCTTCAAATGACTTTCTTGAAAAATCAGAAAACTTCTGTGCGAAAGCTTTTCTTTCACTTTCAAATCATTCTCTTTCTTTCTTGTCTCTAGCAACTTATGCTTCCAATTCAGAAATTTTCTTCTTCAACTCAACATTTTCCTTGTCTACTCCATTTCTTTTCCTTTCACCCTTCTTCATCTCCTCTTGAGCTCTTGAGTTGTTTATCTCTTTTGTGGCTTTTTCTTTAATCATGTTTATTTCAATTTCAAGACTAAGCACTCATTCTCTTAACTTGTCTCTTTCAGAGAAGATTTGTGAATTTATCTTTTTCAGTCCGTCACATGTCTCTCCAGTAATGTTTGCTCTTCTTCTAAGATCATCAAGCTCTTTTTGCATCAACTCCTTCTTTGACCATATAGAATTTGCATTTAGTCCTTCAAACTTCTTTAGCTTGGTTTGAAGATTTGAAATCTCTTTTTCTTTAGACTCAATGATCCATGCAAAATTGATTTTTGAATTAGAAATGCAATCTGAGCAAATAAAACTTTTCTCTGAAACTTTAGAGTTTTCTTTCAGTTTAATAATCTGAGCCTAAAGAGATGAATTCTGAATTTTCAGATTCTTATTTTCAGCTTCAAGGGCTGGAATCTCTGGCATATAAGCGATATCACAATCTCTTTTAGTGAAAACAATATTTCCTTTTTTGTCAGTGTACGACATCTTGATATCTAAAAAAATTAGCTAGAATCGTTAATCAGATAATCAGAAAAATGAACTGTTAAAATCACAGAAAAATCACTCAAAAATTATGCTAAGTATAGAATTCGTATGAAACTCACACACTACAATTCACATGCACATACAATTCGCATAAGCAAAGATAAGAAAACTTTACTTTTCGCATGTAACAGTATGCGAATTCTGAGCTTTTCGCATAAGGCTATGTGCGAATTCTGCACATTTTGCATATAGAAGGGTACGAATTCTGACTTTTCGTATGAAATGCTAACATTGAGATGCGAATTCCTCCCTTAGAAAATTTTCACAGCTCGAAAAATTCGTATCGATACGAATTCTTGCCTTCGAAAAAATTTCTACTTTCAGATGCGAATCCTTAGCTTTTCGTATAAGCTTTCATGCGAAATCTTCACTTTTCGTACAACACTATGTACGAATTTTAGGGAATTCGTACGGTACTCTTCTGCGAATTCTATCCTTGAAACATTTTTCACACTGAATCATGCGAGTTCTTCACCATGCGAGTTCTTCATGATGTGTGCGAATTCTGTAGATCTTGAACTTTTTCTTGACTTTTCCATTGAATTCTACCCAATTCTTTTTAGCTCACCAAAATTTGACAATTTACTCCCAATATGATCGAGAATAACCCTTGTGCATCAATTTTACAAAGAACAATCAAAATCAAATCATTTTGATTATGAGCAGTACGAGAATGGTACGTTTCCAAAAATAGTAAGATTGATCAAATTGACCGATCTATGTTGTTCAATTCAGTTTTCAATCTAAACAAGAAATATTCTACATCAATGGGCGATCACAAATTGCACAATTTTACATCCATAACATCACTCAATCAAAATCTTGATCATTGAAACAGTGTACGTGAATAGTAAACTTTCCCATCTTGGAAATCGATTTTTCTGCAAAATTTGATATTGTTGATCTTCCCAATTCAATCTGATTTGGCTCTGATACCAAATATTCTACAACACCTAAATCAAGTCATATCCCTATTTGTTGCTTATTACAATTAGCCTAGTGTGTGTGTTCTTACGGTGTAAGCTCTATGAAATGTGCGTGTGTTCTTATTATGCGTATCTCTTACAAATCTAACATGACACAACCTATTTATACAAAGTCAACAAAGGTTGACTTTACAAAACAAACCCTCACACTTTACAACATTTACATTTTAGACCCTCTTTTAATCTTGAATACATTTTAACTCTAACACCCCTCTCTGATCTCATTACTAAGACTGATTTCACAAGTTTTTGTGAAGAGATCAGAGGTTCCTTGAGTGAGCATAAACTCCCAAGAATTGATGGCTCAGAGACCTCTGCCCTTATCTCTGAAAACAACAATCTCAAGGCAGAAGTTTCTTCTCTGAAGACCCAACTCCTTCATTCCTCTAACAGAATTCAAGGGCTGGAAAGGCAACTAAGGGAGCAAACCACCACCTCTTCCTCAGAGATAGAGGCACTAAAAGCACAACTCGACGAACTCCAGAGCCAAACCAATAGTGCTATATCACTCTCTGATCTTGAAACAGAGGTGATAAATCTGAAGAACACTGTCTCTGCATTAACCTCACAACTTCAACACTTGGAGAGTCAATCCAGGTCAAACTCAGAGATGGTTCATACAGAGCTTCAACAAATACGCTCAGAGATGGCCACCAACAAACCAGTGTCTCTATCAACAGAAAAGATGGCTTCCATCTCTGAGCTCATCAAGAATACCATCTCTGCATCTTTTTCTGCTACTGCAATTCCTTCAGAGCGACCACCGCCTCCACGCCGAACTTCAGACGATCTAGTCACTAAGGCTGACTTGGCCACATTCAGGGAAGGCATTATGAGTCGCATGGTCACCTGTTCTTCAAAATTTTGCATGATGACCCAGAAAAAGGTTCAAGCCAACCTCGATATGTTTCGATTTCATGTTGAAGATCAGGTCTTTGACATTCTTCAGGCCGCTGATGACGCCATTGAGACCATTAAAAAGGCCTCTATGGATGTTAAAGGCAAAGGTGTGGCTACTGATGTTGACTCCGATAATCCCTTCCCAAAATATCCAAAGAAACGTGCCTGTTCTGATCTTTGCAGAGATGAATCAAAGAAGGCCAGGTTTGATGATTCAGATGACCCAGAAGATAAGGGGGCCTCTGATCATCAAAAGAGGGAGAACGAAAGCAACCAAGGCATAACAAGAGCAGAAAAAACAAACGAAAGTGGCTGTGCTCCTCCCTGCTATGCAAATAAAGAAAAAGGAGCACAAGTGATAAGTGAACTAGAGAGGCACTCCACCTCTGCTGAAGACAATGAATCAACACTCCTAAATACTCCAGTTCCATTGATATTCTTGGCACCATCCACCACTTCAGAAGGAGCATCACTACTTCCAGTAATAAACGCCACTCCAGAGACAATTGGTTCTCTGGATGATGATGAAGAAATAGTGGATTACTCAAGCACTCCTTCTTCAGAAGATGCTTTCTCCTCACCTGAACGCCTAAAAGTATTTATGAGAGATGCACTTAGGAGTGACTCTGAAGAAGAAGAAGTGAATACTGAAGAAGAAGAAGTTGTTGAAATAGAGGAGTATGTCTACATAGATGCTCAACCTTATCAAACTTCCACATAAGAGGTAGAGAAACAGAATCAGGATAATGCATAACTAGAAGTGTTGATATCCTCTACAATCAATGAAACTCCTCCATCATCCCCACAAATCCAAAGGAAAGAACCAGAGACAACTCAACAGTTCTCTACTGAAGAATCACCAGTGGTTGTTGATGAACAAGTACCTCTAGAGGTACCTGTTCAGAAGACATGAATTGGAATCCCTGCACTCTCCAAATTTACAAAGCTGCCAGAGTTCATGACTATAGAAGACACCTTCAGGTATCTATACTGCAAGTACAACATGGATGAAACACTGGCATTCTCTTTGAATCCAAGAATCAGAGATGATATGGAAGAAGTTGAGAAAAGGTTCATCAAGGAGAAGACAAGCCTCAGAGCATATTTTCTCTCAGAGTCACCCATTGCAGAGGTACACAGGATCTCTGAAAACAAGTTTGCCTACAAGAAGATCATATACAGGCATTATGAGGTCATTTGATCTGATGAAAAGGTCTACCAATTCAACGAAAATGATCTTATGAACTTGAACCCCTACGATTTGCCTCAGCTCCATGCCTACTGCTCTGCAAAATATGAAAGAGGAAGAGTATTCAGAATGGGCCAATATGATGTCCGGCGTGTTATTGAAGCTCACATTAAACTTCAAGCAAGATTAGACTTCCAGATTGCTCTGGACCTTGGAGAAGAAAGGCCAGGGGTCACTGCTCTAATTGAGACCTGTGAAGACTTAGAGAAATGCAAGACTGACTCAATCATAGCAGAGCCTCTAGGATTTGTCTTCAGAGTAAACAACGTCAAGAAGATCTTCCATGCATCAGAGGTTGCCAAGTACTCTGATGTGACTTTAAGGGGAGCGCTAAAGATGATTTGTGTGAAGAAGGAAAGACACATGGCAGACCTATTCGAGAGACTACACTTAGAGGTTAGTTCAAGGATTGAATTCAGAGAGCTAATTATGAAGTTTCATAGGATCTGTTCTGGTGTTAGAATCTAGTTTTCTTTCCTTGTAAATTTTTTGATAGTTATCTTCTCTTTGTTTGTAGTTTAAAAATGTTTAAGTGAGAAGTAACATTTAAGTAGAGGATGATTTTCTCCTCTTTGCTTTCTAGATTATTTTATCTCTGCTATTTTGCAAATTTTTATTTTCAATACTTAGGGGGACATTGTTAGCCCTAATTCTGATTTGTAAAAGTATTGAAAATAATCTAAGTCCTTTTCCAGAGGACTTCCAGAGATAGACTTAAGAGAGCAAACCCGCCTCTAAAGTGCATTCTAGAGATAGGGAAATTCTGCTAAAGAAAGCCAAGTCTACCTCTAAAGTCCGTTCAGAGATAGACACTTCAGCCAAAAGGATATCAGAGATAGCTTCATCAGAGGTCTTTATCAGAGATCTAAGGACATTCTCTCTGAAGATCAAGCTGAAGAATTCTACAAGTGTGGACACAAGAACAGAAGATACGTCACTTAGTGATAAGCTTTACCTTTCTAGATAGGTTACTGTTCAAGTATGTCTTGAGCTTGCCTTTTAGGTAAGACACTGTTCAAGCATGGCTTTAGTGTCACGAAAGTACACTGTTCACTTTATGGTCCTATACATAGGACGTGCATCCCATTGCTCAAAGTGTGCTTTTCTTTACTAACTTGTAAAAGAATTATTTCTTTATACTGAAAAGTATTGAAGAAGATCTTGTTAGATTAAACCACCTTTTTAGGTGTTCTTGATAATCTACTTGTATTATCTAGTGAATATTCATTGTTCTTACATTTTGGATATATCTTCTAATTATTGTGTATGTGATTTTTGCTTTAATATAAACATTATTTGCTTCCGCTGTTCTTATTATTGTTATGTGTTTATATCATTGTCAAAAGACTAAATCTGGGATCCAACAGTTATTAATTATAAATTATAAAATTATAAATAATTATTAGTTAAGGCAATGTTTGGCATTGAGATATGCCTACTAAATAAGAGTATCATTGAGGAATAAGGACTATCTACATCCTACCCCAAAACCATACCTCCGAGTAGGATATGCTAAGTTTATTTGGGTTGGTTTATTGACCAAGAAGTGCGGATCCATCCACAACCTTGGTATAATTAAATTCAAGGTTTTAGCATGTCGAATTATTTAACCAACTCGATTTCTTAAGTGTAATGACTTATTTACCGTAGGAATCGAAAGGGATATCTTCCGGCTTGTATTAAATATTGGCCTGGAAAAGATCCTTAAGGTCAAGGCAAAAACATACCATGGCTTTACTCCTGAATTCCTTAACTCTCTTAGGAATCCCTCTCCTGACGTCGTTATCTTTCAAATGTTCAATCAGGAAAGACACCTTACTTTTAATCAAATCAACGAGGCATTTGACTTTTAAAATGATGGCACCTTATGCTCCGATGATAGACCCCATGCAGACTTTAATGATTTATATTTTGAATGTCTATCACCAATAAACCCTCTTGGGAGGCCCATATTGCCAAGTCCTCGTCAATTCACCATCTTTGTCTTTGCATCGCCCATAAGATTATCCTAAGTACCTTGACAATAACATGTGAAACCTCCGATCTTGCATCGTTAATTCGCCCCTACCACATGTGCAACTTACGGTGAGCTCTTTTTCCTTTAGGCCAACTCAGCACCATGAGGACCATGACAATGACATTCTAGTCATTCCTCTTAATGGGGTAACATGGCTTGTGTGCCGACTTGTGAAAATAAACAAGTAAAAATCGGGAGAAATTTGTTGTAGTGACATTATTACTTGGTTGATTACAAATTCATCATTATATCTAGTTATCCCCCAAGATACTCCTAAGACTAAAGGCCCATAAGATTTGATTTGGACTCACTCGAAAGGATGATCATGATCAGGCTAAAAAAAGAGGGTCTATACACTTGGTTGCATGAACGTCATCGCAAATTTCTTGGTAGCTTGCCTAACCCTTAGAGAACTCAAATGTCTCCCACCATCGATTGGTTCATTTTTCGATCACGCCACCGTTGCGGCCGGTGCTGGTACCCAAGCTGAGCAGCCCCATCTTTCTCACTTTCAGATCTTAGCTCAATTTGAAGCCATCGATGAGCATAATCGTGTATAGTCTGAGCGTCAAGTCGCGCATGACTAAGACCAAGATGAGTATAACTGTTATGTTCGTCGTGTCTTAGATCACATGTAACCTCTAGGATTAGTATGCATACCATAGTCCCCCGACAATACGCATGTGACTGCTTGGATGGACCCTACCCCGTGAAAATTTGGGCCTCTTTGGATTGACTCATCTTAGTTCGGTTAATTTAATTTAGTATAATTTGCATCGCATCCATCATTCATTTTATGGTTGTCACGTTCGAGAAACTAATGAATTTATTGAGTTTCATGCTGATTTTATGAAGATAGCACTCGATTTGGTAAGCAAAGATGTCGAGGAATCAAATGGAAATGAGAAAGAAAGTAGAAAAGAGTGAGGATGAAATGCACTGCCCGTGCTATTTTGGACTTAAGCAAACTCACGACTCGTGCTCTTTTAATGGCAAAAAATACACGGCTCGTGCTCTTTTGAAGGCAAAAAATGCATTGTCCATGCTCCCTGTCCTGACAACTTTTTCCTGTAGATGCCTATTATATCTTTTTATATCTCAGCCTCCTTTGATATTTGGTGAGGGTTATCTAGGGGTGTACGTGGGTTGGGTTGGGCAGTTTTGGACATTTTTACAACCCAACCCAATTATGGCGGTTTGAAAAATCTCAACCCAACTAAATTCATTCAAAAGTATAACCCAACCCAACCCTTGCGGTTTAGGGCGGCTTGTGTTGGGTTGGCGGGTTAGTAATATGGACAAAGTTGAAGAATGAAATACGATAAATAATACTAAAAATATACCCAACAAAGTTATTTGTTATTACAATCATCCAAATATATATTAAAATCCTTAAGCTTAAGAATTAAAGTTCAAAGGTTTAAATTATAGCATCCGATTCAAATCATCAATCAAGTACGACGGTATTGGACCTCCCCGACTCCTATTAATTGTTGAACATATTTTTTGTCCGACTTTTGTTAACTCTTTATTCAATTTAACCCTCTCATTGCAAAATAACTAATAAATATCTCTAGCAATAGTCACTCTACTAGGGACACCAAATTTAGGTTTTTGCAATACTTAACAAGTTCTCTAAATCTTTCACCCTCTATAACATTCAAGAGTTGTTCATCCTTAACCACAAACCTAGTCATTGCTTTTCAACTTTTATCTTTATTAAATGACACCTCATTATCATTGATAGTGATTCCACAAAGAACTTGTACCAAATTCTTATACTATGATAAGCATAGTCTTTTCCACAATAATTACAAACACATCTAGAGTCCTTTTTTGAAAATTGATCCCAAACGTTCAAGGTTCAACCTCACCTTTTCTTAAACGTGTTTGGTTCATTATTGTCTTCAATTCTTGGAGACTTAGGAGTATTTTTCATTGCTTCTATTAACGGGTGTCGAGCTCGACAAATAATAGAATCCTATTACCTCAAATTACAACCTAAATTGTAATAATGGCAAGTAGGGTCGATTTCACAGGGATTAGATGTGAACGGTGCCAAGCTTCTACACTTTATGTAAAATGGGGGGTGGGGTGGATTGAGATATTTTAAACAAAACATACAAATAATTAAAGACGATAAATAATAAAAATAAATCTTCCACTAATGACTTATAATACAATTATAGTTCAGACTTGTGTATCATTGACATCCCAAATACATTCTCTCAATCAATTCCAGACTGGCCATAAGTGCCAATACACATCGTACACTCTGTTTATTCTTATGAATAGACTATCATGAGAAACTCAATGACAAGTCCCTAATTAGTTAAAACAACTCTAGGTACGAATATAGAAGTTGAGCTACTAATTGCATTAATATCAAGATGAATTAATTGAGACGTATCGATCGACCTAGTTGGATTAATTTTGGGCTTTGAGCTGTTAAATTGGACTAATACATGTATATATTTTTTGGGTTGTAAATTATAATGGTTGTAAATATATTAGCGGGTTGGCGGCTTAGCAGGTTGGTGGGTTGGGTTTAATTGGGTTGTTAGTGGGTTGGGTTGGGCGGGTTTCGCGGGTTGACGATTTTTTGTACACCCCGGTTATCTATTTCTATTCGAATGACCCTTATCTCTAAGAAAAATATTACTTTTTTTAGCTTCCTTCTTCTTGTAGAATCCTCTTCTTTTCCCTACCTAGATTTGTTCTTCAATTTGGAGGTTTTTAGTTACTGTATTTTTGGGTTTCATATTATAAAGGATTGGAGATTGTAGCTTAGAATTTGAAGTTTATGAAGTCAATATCTTTGGTTTATCAACTAAGTATTGTATATCTTTCTTACCTTTAACTTATGCTCTTAATTTTTCCCTATGAATTCTTGTTATCCCATGAATGTTGGGGTTCGTCTTGTTACACCTTTGTTTTACGATTCAATGTTGTTAATAATGTGCTTGTTATTAAGTTTTAAAGTATGAATTTTTATGTTGAGATGTTTATATAGGTTGTTCATACTCAGTTGCTCTCTCTCTTCCTCTCTTTCTCTCTCTCCCTATATATATATATATTTATATATAGGGGAGGTTCAAATGCAAAGTGTTAAATGTATGAGAAGTAGGAAGTGATACTAGCCCTTCATCTTGTCAACATTTGTGGCTTTGACTGTAAAGCACCGGATAATTTCTCACATGGTCTGCGAAAGATAGAGGGGTAGTTTCATAACTTTTACAAATAGACGACAAACAAGTTCATAAGTGAACCCATGTGAACCCGTTGATTAGTTGATATGAGAATCAGTTAATTAGTTCATATGTGAATCACAAAGGTTCATATGTGAACCCATGTGAACCCGTTGATTAGTTCATATGAGAATCAGTTAATTAGTTCATATGTGAAACACAAAGATTCATATGTGAATCAAAAAGGTTCATATGTGAATATGTTAATTAGTTCATATGATTCACATATAAACCTACGAGTTCATATGTGAATTAGTTAATTAGTTCATATTTGAATCAGTTAATTAGTTCAATGTGAATCAGTTAAAATAATTCATATATGAATTACACAGGTTCACATATGAACATATAGTTCATATGTGAATCACACGGGTTCACATATGAACCCGTTTGCTGCCTATTTATAAAAGTTACGAAGATACCCCTCTATTTTGGCATAGCCGCAAATTTTGACCAGTCAAAACCGCAATTGCTGGCTAGTCAAAGCTGTAATTCTTCACCAGTCAAACCCGATCTTGACCGCATGAAGGCCTAGTATTACTTCTCTACTTCTTACATATTTAGCACTTTTTATTTGAACCTATGGAATATATATATATATATATATATATATATATATGTGTGTGTGTGTGTGTGTGTGTGTGTGTGTGCCTGTGTGTGTGTGTGTGTGTAGGAATGTTTTCCTATGCTTTTCTTTGTGTTTTATTCAGATTAGTAGCTAATTCCATCTTTCATATTATTTAAGCTTTTAGTTGATAAAAGTTGTTCGTAGTTTAGTTTAAATATAAGGTTGTGTAAGGATGTTAAACGGATATGTTGAGGATTTGGCTAACTTGAATTTAAACCTTTGGATATCGGGTGTTGGTTTTGCGGTCCATCATCAGTGGAAATTAGGGTTGTGATCAGGGATCGGTTATTAGATAACCTTTTGTGTAACAAATCAATTTATGAACGAAAGTTTGACTTTGATTAAACATCGTTTCTAAGATTACCATGGAAATAGGTAAAAGTAAGAATCAAGGGAATTGTTATCGAATCTTAATGCTTCTAGTTAAGTTGGGTATCACGGAAGTACTCAACCACTTAACTAGGAAGGTTTTCTTCACCTAAGAAGAGGGTCTTAAGTATTTCAGAAAGATAAAGTCCTACCTGAATATATCTATTTGATATCACCATTTCCATATTGTCTTTTTGCTTTAGTTCAATCCTTGCTTTAGTTAGTCTTTTATTGTATTATCATAGTTGTTCTCATGTTGTAGCTAATTTGAGTTCCATGAATGTCTATATAAATTATCCCTTGTATTTTGATGTATAGTTTAACTCGTAGTTTATAAAAGAAGCCCCTATCTGATTGTTGTTCACATAACTAGTTCATATTTCCTGGTTTCTATGCACATATACATGTTGGAAAATTTACCTACAAATTACTTGTATACCTTATAAATGAATGGTTACTAGGGTGTTCCTCACTGTTTTATTTTTTTGTGGTTTTCCACCCTATATATATATATATATAATGTATATAGATATAATATATATCTATACTATATTATAAAAACGACATAAAAAACTCTTAATTACAACATTTTAAGCACAAGTTACAACTAATTAAAGTCAATTACTTAATTTACAATTTCTTAATGCTTTGGTACAACCTTTCCAAGCACAGTATCTCACATAATCATCTATTTGTGGAATGAATACTCATTTATTAATATAAATATTTATTTTTTTAGTGGAGGATTTTATAAAATTGATTTTTTATAGCATAATCTATTTTAAATGTAAATTTTACATTTAAATCTATATTAATGAGATGTAATATAAAATCTTTTTTTCCGTATTTTTTTATATTACATCTCATAATGATTTTTCCACATTTTATTTTATAAAATCTTTTTACATAATGAGATGTAATATAAACTCTTTTTTCTTCCGTATTTTTTTTGTTAATATAAAATCTATTTTATTTTATAAAATCTATACGTATTTTATATTAGCATAATATAAAATCTACACGTATTTTTTTTGCTAATATAAAATCTACACGTATTTTTTTCACGAGCTTTGAAAGAAGGAAAAAAAAAGGTTGATATGAATTAAAAATAAAAAATAACGAGATACACTAATAAATTAGCGTATCCTTTAAAATAAAAATATTCCACAATACTTTCCAAATTAATCAAGTGTAAAGAAAATAAAATAGAAACGATGTAGATATAAAAATATTCTTCCAAATTTTTAATATATTTACATTTAAATGTAAAATCGAAAATGAAAATAAAAGATTTTAAAATATTCTCTACATTCACTATAAATATATATAGCTTCTCTATGTATCATCCGAGTACAAGAAGAAGACGAACGGTCGGGTGTAAATGGCGGAACCTGCAACTGAACAAAAGGTATTCCACTATATTTTTGTTTATTTGAAAAACTACTTTTTTATATTTTATTTACTGAGGATTTGTTTATATTTTTCAAAACCCACAATCATATTTTTCGAAGTAGGGGAATAAGATAATACTATGAGGTCTTGAAGTCAATAGTCAGATAAATTTTCAAGTGGTACTGAGTGAAGTTGAACTATACCAGTTGAGTTGCCGGTTACAAAAGATAGAAATCATTTATTTTCTTTGTCATATTTGATGTGGGTTGAATGTTGTTAATTAATCTACAGATTTATACGTTCAAAGTGATTGTCAAGTGTTGTCGAGGAGGTTTCAGAAATATTGCAAAATCTGTAAAAACGTATGTTCATATTTATAATTATTTCAATAATAGTGATATGTTGTGAGACATGTCTTTTGAGTTTTAAATAATATAATACAAAACTGTTACCAATATTATTGCACAAACTAATAACAACAAACGATTAAGAATATATATGCAAGTTAACCACTTATGAAAATACATTCGTTTTTCACAGAGAAATTACGTTCCATTTTAACTCGGTTCAATATTCCAACAAAAAATTTATCCTCCAGTGCAAGGCACGGGCCCAACACTAGTATATATATATATATATATATATATATATATATATATATATATATATATATATATATATATAGGAAGATTCAAACGAGAACACTAATTATTCAAGAAAACATCAAAAAACAGCAGGTCATGTATAAAATCATATGTGATTTTACATTAACCCGAAACAAATGGACGCGTGCGACTTTAGGCGCAACCTAAAGTCACGTGAATCATATATGATTTTGTATGTGCTCGGTTGTTCTCGTGTTTTTTTAAATATATGTTATTCTCGTTTGAACCCACCTTTCTCTCTCTCTCTCTCTCTCTATCTATATATATATATATATATATATATATATAATATTATTCATATAATTTGAGCATAGTCACTCTACCCATTTTCCAACTAAGCTACACATCTGAAGACAATATTATATACTCCATATATTAATGTCTTTAATACATATATATTATATATATATATATATATATATACGCACTATTATATAGAGAAAGGATCATGCGAGAAGTTAAACATTTTGCGAGAAGGCGAGAAGTGTGATATCATATATGATTACACGGCCTGTGAGTGTGTTTAATCATATATGATTAAACGTCTATGTATTGTCAATGTAGCACATGTTTAATCATATATGATTATGCTTGTGTATCATATATGATATCACACTTCTCGCCTTCTTGCAAAATATTTACCTTCTCTTTTGAACATGTCCCCTACTATATATATTGTGTATATATATATATATATATTATACTTTACATATATAATATAATATATTATATATAATACGTATAATATCCATAATTTACTCTTGATTTAATAAAAGGCACATATTTTTTACATTAAATATTAATTTTATTATTATTTATAATTTAAGAAAAAAGACAAATACAAAGAAAGGGTATTTTCGTCATTTTAATTATTTCTTTTCTATTCATTGTTTGGGTAAAATTTCTTAAGTCACGACCGACGCAAGAAAACCATACATCTCCAATTTTAAGATAACACTTGTATTAAGATAAGGTCCTGAAGACCACACATACCGAGAACTATGGTCGTCACTGGTCGTAAGTTTCTCACGACCACAACTAAGAAGTCACTCGATGACTCATATCTTACGACTTTCGTAACCTAACTAACGATTAAAGAATATTTATCAACTACGACCGTTTTTCTTTTATGGCTATTTATAGCAGGTTTAACACGCATTTATGGGCAAACGGTCATAACGGACAAGTATTGTGTGTCCCACTAGGTGTGCAATCAGATCAAGATGACAACAATTTCAATTCAAAATACTACATATTATTGATCTCAACTCAAACGTACAAGATGATACTCTCTAGATATATTTCTCTCTCTAAACTCAAACTCTCAGATAGTCATATGAGTCTACAAATGAAAATAAACTATTTATACCCTATTACAATACAAAGACAAAACTAAAAGCACTTTGACATGATGACTTGTACAAAGACTTATTACAAAAGACTTTGACTTTATGCTTGAGAGTTTGACTTGAGTTTTGACTTTGACTTTATATCTTCACGATCTTGTATCCAACATTTTTTTTGCATTAACAATCATCATCAAGGCTAATCATTGTCAAGATCGTTGGAACATTCAATGAACATTTGTGGTGACCAAAGCTATATATTCAAGCTCGAAGACACATTCAAAAAGGGAAGAACTTTTTAGACAATCAGATTGGCAACTGAACTCAAGAACACTCAACCTAGTTTCTCTCAAGCAAGAACTCTCGACAAAGTGTTCAATCACACAACAGACGATACAATCTTGCGATTTAAATACTTTCATCTGTATTATCATTAATTGTACTGTTAATCGTTCCTTCTAAAGAACGACGTCCCTATTTGACGACCACAATCCACTTGACGATCTCTGCTATCGTCTGCGGTTTTTTCCCTCGACGGGGTTTTTCTTGTCACCAAACTCTGTCTTTAATTTATTTTTTATTCTTGTCGCACGATTTGTCGATCGATCGCTTACTTTAGTTGTTAAAGCTCCACACCGACCTTAAGTCTTCCTTTGGATGATTTTTGGCATTAACAGTTTGGCTCCCACCGTGGGGCCCCAGCTAGAGAGTAAAATCCTCGACGAAGAGTGGCTTACTAACGTTCTCAGTGTAGCTTCTTTAACAAGATCATGGAAGCTCAAGGAACTCAATCCCATGTCATTACTCAAATGCGCATGGAGCTAGATTATGCTCGTAATTGTATCAACACTTTGGATGAACAAAACTGCAGAGCAGCTGAAGAGCTCGCGACAATGAGGAATCAAAAAATGGGGAACCAGTTTGGACCTCAACATAGTCCGAGACCATCTTTTAACATTCCTTTTGCATGTGTTCAACCTCCGTTGCCTCCATACCTCAGGTCGATGCAAAGTACGGGAGTCTCCACTTTCTCCATCCCAACGATTCTGACGATGCCACCACCGATGACAGTATTTCCATCGATGCCCGTGCCTTCCATGCATGCACCAATTAATGGTGACGCTGGAGAGACGTTGAATCGCAATGGATTTTTTCCAAATGCAGGTGTAACGTCCCAAGATTCTGGATTCGTGCCAGTCGTGCTCCCGACAAGCAACGACTTCAATCTGGATGACCCGGTCGCACATCGATTGAAGCAACTAGAAGAGCAAAATGAAAAGATGTTGTCATTATTGGCAAAGCTTCCAGGAGATGCCGTACCCGTGGACGTTGAACCAAGGATCGGGTTTCAAGTGTCGCCCTTCGTTGACGAGATCGCCATGGTCGACGTCCCAAAAAAGTACAACATCCCGATGTTCACCCCGAAATACTTCGGAATAAGCGATCAAATGGAACATATCGCACATTACAAACAATTAATGTGGACTATGTAGATACCTGTTTGGGTAAAAATTCACAAGTCATGACCGGCGCGAGAAAACTAAACGTCTCCAATCTAAGGACGACTCTTGTATTAAGATAAGGTCATGACGATCACACACATCGAGAGTCACGGTCGTCCCTCATGGTGATGGTCGAGAGTTTCTTACGTCCACGACCAAGAAAACCCTCGATAGACTTATATCTTATGATCTCTTTAACGTAGCTAACGATTATGTCATTTACCATATACAATTGTTTCCTTTTCCGGTTCTTCATTACAGGTTTTAAAGTACATAAATGCCAACAGATATAACGGACGAACAATCATCAAGATCAATCATTTTCAAGATTGTTGGACATTAAATCCACATTTATGAAGACCAAAAGCTATATATACGAGGCCTGAAGAATCATTCGAGACATCTGATCAATCTGAACTCATCATAAATACACAACGCTCAAGAACACTCAACTAAGTTTTTCTCAAGCAAGAACTCTCGACGAAGTGTTCCATCGCACGACGAACAACATAAACGCACAATTTATTTGCTTTTCATTGTAATCTTGTCATTAGTACTTTCGATCACTCCTTCTAAAGGACGAATTCCCTATTTGACATCATAGTGTACTTGACGATCTTTGCTATCGTCCACGGTTTTTATCCTTGACGGGGTTTTACGCTTCACAAAATTCTCTGTCTTTCATTTACTTTTATTCTCAGTCATACGATATGTCGATCGATCGCTTACTTTAGTTGTTAAAGCTCCACACCGACCTTAAATCTTCCTTTGGACGATTTTTGGCCTTAACAGTTTGGCGCCCACCGTGAGGCCCCAGCTAGAGTAAAATCCTCGACAAAGAGTGCGGCTTACTAAAAGTTTGAGTTCAACTTTTTTGACTAGCAGGATCATGGAATCTTAGGGAACTCAAGCCCATATCATTACTCAAATGCGTATGGAACTTGTTGCTGCTCGCAACCGTATTAACGCTCAGGATGACCAAAATCGCAGAGCAGCTGAAGAACTCTCAGCAATGAGGAATCAAAATGTGGGAAACCAGTTTGGGCCTCAGTATGGTCCAAAACCACCTTTTTACATGCCTTTTGCAGGTGTTCAACCATCACTGCCTCCATACCCCAGGCCGACGCAAGGTACTAGAGCAGCCACCGGATTCACCACTTTCTCTATCCTGGCGATTCCAACGATGCCACAGTCAACAATAGTGTTTCCATTGATGCCCGTACCCCACATGCATACCAATCAATGGCGACACTTGAGAGACATCGCAGCGCAATGGTTTTTTTTCCTAATGCAGGTGTAACATCTCAAGACTTTGGATTCATGCCAGTCTCACTCCCTACCAGCAATGGTTTCAATCTATACGATCCTGTTGCACGACAATTGAAGTAGTTAGAAGAACATAATGAAAAGATGGTGTCGTTACTTGCAAAGCTTCTAGGAGCTGCTGTACCTGTGGACGTTGAACCAAAGACTGGTTTTCCAGCATCACCCCTTCATTGACGAAATCGCCATGGTCAACATCCCAAAAAAGTACCACATCCTGACGTTCACTCCGAAGTATTATGGAATCAGTGATCCAAACGAGTATGTCGCGTGCAGTATAAACAGTTGATGTGGACTGTATCGATACCCCATTAGTATCAAGAGGTCTGCATGTGCAAGAGCTTTGGTGCGATCCTCACAGGTGCTGCACTTCAATGGTTGATTAACCTGCGACCCATGTCTATCGGTAGTTTCGCAAAAGTAGTCAACCAGTTCTTTTAGCAGTTTGCTAGTAGTCGTAAAATGGAGAAGCATACCAGCAATATCTATTACATCACTCAGAAGACAGGCGAATCAGTTCAAAACTACTTCAATCGATTCAATACTGAGATTATCAGCGTATGAAATTGTGACATCCGCACTACGATCGAGTCTTAGAAGCGAGGTCTCGACGACAGTTCATACCTGTATATGCATCTGACAAAGTTTCCGCCAGAAAACTTTGAAGATGTTCGAGCTCGGACATTATCCTACATGTGGGTCAAGGATGATGTTGCATTATGTCGTAAACATTCCAATGATAGAAAAACATTAAGCATCAAGAAACCGGACTTCAAGGCTAGATCGACCTCCAGGGTCGAGACCTCTAAGCAAATCTCGAACGTGAGATTTGACAAGAAGAAAAGTACTCCAGCAAATAAGTTCCCCCAATATCCTAAGATTTCATCTTACAGATTCAAAGGAACATCTAAATAGGTGGTTGAAGCTCTAAAGAATGTCCAAATGAACGTCAAATGGCTTCCAAAAAGTGAAAGAGACGACCTAAGAAAGAAAAATCCGAATGGTGTGACTTTCATAGCGACCATGGCCAAGTGACAGACGACTGCATAGCCTTACAACAAGAATTGGCTTGGCTCTTACCAAAAGGTCACCTGCAAGATTTGTTAGGCACAAACGTACGACCAGCTTCGCCCGAACATGCAAATGTCCTTAATTGCGTGACTGGAGGTTCCTCTGTGGATTAACCTACTCGGTTGCTAAACGACATGCTAGTCGAGGACCTGAAGAATTTCCTGTCTCACGATCATCACGACCAAAACACGAGTTGGAGTTGGAAGCCATGCCCATTACTTTCGATCATGAGGATCTTGGGGAGCAATGGCAGAAACATCACCATGGCCTGATCATTCAACGTACGATTGGAAATTGGTCGACCAAGAGGATCCTGGTCGACAGATGGAGTTCTGCGAAATCATCTTCCTTAGCACGATCAAAGCTATAGGAATCGACAAGTCAAAAATCGTACGACGTTCGAGGTCCTTGTGGGATTCAATGGCGACATGGATAACACCATCGGGGAAATCATTCTCCCAGTATTCGCTAAAGGGGTCAACAAACAGACCAAGTTCAACGTCATTGACTGCTCGTCAGCATACAATGTTATCCTAAGGCGACCTTGGATTCACGACATAAACGCTGTGCCCTCGATATATCATCAGATGGTCAAGTTTCCAACAACTTGGGGCATCCAGGAAGTCAAGAGTGAGTAAAAGATTGCTCACGAATGCTATAAAGTTTTGATGAATCCTAGAAAGCAAAACATCTAGCAATTACAAAACCAGGCAGATCCTGAAACTGTCGACGATTGTCGACTAGAAGAAGTCGTCTTGGATCAGGGGAAACTTGACAGAGTAGTTTACATCGGTACGTCCATCGACCCTGTTAGATCATGTTTTGAGTCAATTTGCTTAGTTAGTTTGTCTTTATGTGTTTGACTTTTCAATGTAAACTTGTATAGAGGTCAAGGCTTTGTTTGACCCTATATAAGTCTTTCCTTTAGTCTTGTTTTGTGTAAGCATGTAAGTAACTCATGTCATTAAGTCTTTCTTGTCTGTAACCTTTGTCTAAGATATATATGAATACGCAGACTTGTGACTATTTCTCTCTCTAGATTCTTATTGTGTTTGATTCTTAATTGTCATTGTTGCTTGAAACCTGGGATCACAATTGGTATTAGAGCCACATTGGATCAATCAGATTAATCATCATTTTCAAGATTTCACAGAAAATACGATATCCAGAAATAGAAAGTTCACTGTTGGATAGAATTCGAAATTGTGAGATTATGATGGATTGAATATGAATTTGAAGTCACTGTGATCGCCCATTGATGTAGAAAATTTATTGTTTGGATTGGAAACTCAATTGAACAACAGATTGAACGAATTTGTTCAATATTTCCTATTTTGTAAACTTTCCATTCTCGGACTGTCCAAGAATCAATTCCCACAATCATGGTGATTCTTTGAAAAATCCATTCCACAGGGTTGTTGTCGATGCTACAGTGATCGATTCTACAAAGTTTCAGAGTCAAATTTGAAGTTTTGGGTGGATTTCTGTTAAAATTTTCGAAAATATGTTCAAGATCCAAGGAATTCACACAAGTGTTAAATAACTCGCATGAAGAACTCGCAGGGCTGAAGAATTCACAGAATAGTTGTTTTTATTGATATAAGGACATAATTCGCACAAGGGTTCATACGAGAAGTGAATATTTCGCACAGAGCAACATACGAAAAGTGTGGAATTCGCATCTGAGTCTGAAAAAAATTTCAAGGGAGGAATTCACATATATTCATACGAAGAGTTCATAATTCACATCTTTCTTTATGCGAAATGTGCAGAATTCGCAAATAGCTTTATGCGAAAAGTTCAGAATTTGCATATAAGCTCATGCGAAAAGTGAAGTTTTCTTATTCTTCTTATGCAAATTGTATGTCCATGCGAATTGTTTTAGTTCATACGAATTGTTGCATGTGAATTGTTCTTTGTGAGTGCCATACGAATTTTGTACTTGTGATATTTTTTTTGTGATTTTTTGTGATTTTTACATTTGATTTTTCTGATTATCTGACTAACGATCTTTTCAAGCAATATTTTTTAGATAAATACTAATCATGCCTTATACAGATGAGAAAGGAAATCTGTTTCCCACAAACAGAGATTGTGCACTGTCATATATGCCTGAGATACCCAAGATTGAAGCTGAAAATGAACAACTCAAACTTCAAAACTCAAAGCTGAAAGCTGAAATAGAGACTTTGAATGTCAAACCTGCAAAATCTGAGATACAAGTATCTACATATCAAACAAAAGGCAAAGAATGGCTGAAGAAAGTTGATGAGAGAAGTAAAATTGAGAAAGCTGAATATGAGAAAACTTTCAATCAGAAATTATCTGATCTTTCTAAGAAAGCTGAGTCAGAAAAGAAAGAGTTAGAAATCAGATGTGCAAAACTTTCCAAACAAGTTTATGAGTTTGAGAAAATTGTTATTTCTGAAAGAGATATCTTTGATGAAGAGAAGAAAGATACCGGAAAAAAATACTTTACTTTTCAAAGAAATTTCTGAGAAAAATCAAAACTTGGAAAAAGAGTTTGAAACAGAAAGAAATTTTTTTGAAACGGAGATTTCTAAACTCACTAACAAGTTAGCTACCTTATCTTTAGATATACAGAAAGGACAGAAAAGTAGATCTGATCTGCAAAGCAAATTTGATAAACTTTGCAATGAGAAAACCAAGTTGGATGACAAGATCAAACAACTTGAGAAAGCTAATTCTGATTTATCTGACAAGATAACATCTGAAACACCTATCTTATCTTCTTATGATGATGATTCAGTTGAATCAGTATGTTCATTTCAATCAGTATCTAGCCTGTTTCAAAAGATGGTTTTTAAGAAAAAGAATGTCAAATCAAAAATCTTGAAAACAGATCAGATTAAACCTTCTAATTCATTTTATGTGAAATCTGCTGATAAATCTGCTGCTTATTCTTTAAATTCTGGATTTAAAGCTTTTAAGAAAGAGAAGATGATTTGGGTTGTAAAGGGATCTCCTGAATCAGTGAATTACCAGAAATCATCTGCACAAGTTGCAAAGAGATACAAGAACAAAAGTGCAAAAGGTAAAGCTTTTAACCCTGATGCTGTCAAGTCAACTAAGCATCTGATCAGGTTAGCTAAAAGCAAACTCTGTTGTTCTTATTGTTGCAATGATGATTTTGTACATAAAGCACACATCAACAAAAGGTATTATTCTTACAAGAACCATTATGATACTGCATTTCACAGAGGTGAAAACCACTCAAAGAAGTTTTCACATACTAACCAGAGTAGACCCAAATTTATCTGGGTACCAAAACTAGTTCAACATGTGTTGCAGGATTCCACACTCAAAAAGGAGTGAAAGGATTAGGACTTCTAGACAAAGCAGTCTAGGACACATACTTCAGAGATCAAGATGACTTCTGAGTAAATCAGCTCAGGACTCAGACATCAATGTCAAAGGATTATGAGTTCTAAGTACAATAGATTAGGACTCATTCTTCATTGTTCAAGTGATGATCTTTGAATGTAAAATCATAACAGGGAGTTTTTCTCAGCATTGAGTGTCATTGATTGTTCATTTTAAATGATTGAGGAGAATGTTTGTTTTAATGACTGTAGATTGTACTTCAAAGAACATTTTTTAAAAAGGGAGAAACAAATCTGAATTGTTATATTTGTATATGTATGCAGATATGAAGGGGGAGCATATCCATACATCAAGAAAGATCCATATCATGTCAAGGGCGAGCCAGTAAGGAAATACATCAAGATACATCAAGAAAGAACAAATTCATGTCAAGATACAGAAGAAACATATATCAAGTCAAGGGGGAGCTTAATACAAATTAATCTTAAAAGGGTTGTAAGTGTGAGAGTGTGTGTAAATATTTTTGAAACTTAAAATCAGTTAAAAATGTCATTTTTGGAAAATTTTCATTTAAGAAAAGTTTCTATTTTTGGCAAATGCTGAAAAATTTCCTAAAATAGCAAGTTTCCATGTTTAAAATGTTTTTCAAAAAGTTGGAAAGTTTGCTAACTCCAGAATTCTCATAACACTATCATGCGAAATCTTAGGAATTCGGATATGTGTGTTACACTAATTGTTGGAATTCGCATGTGTGTGTTATACGAAATCCAACTTTTCGCATGCTTCTATATGCGAAAAGTGAGGAATTCGTATCACTCTGTCATACGAATTCTTGTTATAACACAGAATTCGCATATTGGTTCATGCGAATTCTCACACACATTGTCTATTCTTTCAAGACAATTCGTATCCATGTCATTTGCGAAAAGTGGGAGGTCCAATAAACTCGTGCCACGTGTATTAACCATTCCAGAGTATAAATACATGTGTTTTCTATGAAACCCTCACTTTTCGTAAAATCTATCAGTATACGAATTCTTTCAGAGCACTTATCCCTAAACCCTAATCTGCGACTTCCAAGATTCTTCGAAGTTCTTCTTGTTCTTTGATTCCAAGGTGTATATTTGTTCTTTTTATTTGTGTTTTGTTTGTTTGTATCGTATATATCTTTGCAGGGATACCCATACTGGATTAGTGTTAGGATTTGAATTCATGGACTGTTCATCTTCAAGACTTCGACTGACCTTTGAATTTTTGAACAAAATTTGACCTTGATTAAGTTCTATGTGTTGATTTGAACTGAAAGGATCATTAATATAACATAATCGAACCTTAATGGCCACAAATTTTAACCTAAATCACTTATTTTGGGATTTGATTGGATTCGACTTTTCGACTGTTCTTCATGTGTTCTTGGTGAAAAATCAAATTTAAGGGTCGATATGTGTTTTAATCCTAAAGTTTCTTGATTAAAGTGGTTTTTAATCACAAATCGATCATAAAGATTCAAGATTTTGGGTTAAAATTCAAAATTTAAAATTTTGGTAATCTGGGTTCATATGAATGTTTGAAGATGTTCTTATTTCAACACTTGGAAAATTTTCACGAAATTTTTTTACGGCTCATACGAATTCTTGGATATAATGGTGCCATACGAATTCTGAAATTCATTGTCAAATTTTTCTAAGTGAACAATTCGTATCTTTGTCCATACGAATTCTTGTTTTGTCTTGTTTAATTCTTCTAAGTGAGGAATTCGTATATAGTTTCATACGAATTCTGCTTCCATACAAATTATGTGTCATACGAATTCTTGATTGTTTCTAAGGTTTTATAATTCCTAAGTGAGGAATTCGCATACCCCTGTCATGTGAATTCTATACTTAGAGCTTTTCAAAAAGTGTTTTTTCAAGGCTAAAACTTCAGTTTTTCACTAACCATTTGGACCCTGTCCAAAACTGTTAATCCTTTTCAGGTACCAATGGCTGAACAATCAGTAGATCAACACGTCCAGATGGATGAGAACTCACCACACGAGGCATCTGAACAATGTCCTATGCCATCATCCAAATCAGATTTCCATGTTCCACAGAATTCCAATCCTGATCTTTTCCTCATTTCACAATCTGAGATGAAGCCACAACAACCAAACAATCACCATCTTCAGTTCAGCTTCAAAATTGATCCACTGGTATTGGATATTCTGAGAAATCATCCACTTAGGAATGCTCTAACAGCTCAAGCTGCAGTTCCTGAACTATATGTCCAGCAAGCCTGGAAGACTATGAGATTCAGTCATGTGAAGGAGCAAGGAGAAAGAATAACCATCTTCAAGCTGGAGATTGATAATTTCACTTCAGTCTTAACTTTGGAAAGACTGAGATTTATCTTGATTCTACCTTCTGAGACTGCAAGAGAAGGCAGAAATACTTATGATGAGCTACCATCAGACACTGAGGTCTTCAAGGGAATTAGAGATATGGGGTACATTGGCCAGCTTATACAGGTCAATCATTCAAGAAGAACAACTTACCATCATTCTACTACACCCTGTTCTATGTTATCAACAGGTGTCTGACTGCCAAGATATATGGAACTGATAATGCCAGCATCCACATCTTCAAGTTATTCTACTCCATAGTTCATGATAATCACATTGACTATGCATCTATCTTCTGGACTGAGCTTTATGAGAAGGTTGTTGCAAAGAAGACTTCCAAAGCTCCAACTACATTCCTTACCAGAGGTTCATGACTTTAGTTGTTAGAATTATGCTGCGAAGCAACCGACAGATTCCCACAAGGATTAACCATCCACTTGCACCGATAAGTGAGATGAGATATCTAATGAAGCAGAAGAGAGACTTCACATATTCTATGCATGTGCCAGAGAGTTTACTAGATTACGCTGATCCAGAGTGTGATAGTATAGTAAAGTATAGAGAGTCTATGGGACAACCAGGACCGGTTGACCCTACCCAAGGCTCAAACCCTAGGAGAGCGGAGTCGGTAAGGGTTTCTGAAACCGCGGGAGTACAAAAACGGGGAGAGAAGAGGAAAATTACCGAGAGGGGCTCTGGAGGGAGTCGGAGACCTAGACTGGAGGCATCAGGGTCACAGGTGATTACCCTACGTTCAGTGACACCTCCTGCTGATGAAAGTCAAGGTTCTGACAATGAACTGGATCAAGCTAATATGGCAGGTAATGAAAGTGAATCAAGTGAAGTTCCATCAGCTACTAGTGATACAGAGGCAACTTCAAAAGATGATGAGGAAATAGAGACTGATGTTGCTGGTGATTGTCATGATGATAATGATGATAACAACAATGATGGTGGTGTTGATATTCATTCTGATGTATAAGCTGATGTTCATGTTGATGAAACAAATGAAGAAACTGATGTGTTTGAACCATTCTATGGTACTGATGCCATGGAAGTGGAAGAGCAAGCTCATGTTGACACTATTCTTACTGATGTTGTCGGAGACATAAGGAGAACCGAGGGAGTATTAGTTGAAAATGTTGAGAAAGAGAGTGAGAATTTAGAAAAATAACATGGAGAGCGTGTGTACAAACGAACCTACCTATCCCAAAAAGGGCAGCCAAATCTACTACTTCGCTGCATTTGTTGCGTGTAGGTGTTGAACAAGCCATAAGTAGCCCACATATGCAATCGCACACCTAGTACATCCACTCTATTTATTCTAAACAAGAAATAGTTTCATCTTCTCACGGGGATTTAGATCACAATCTACCAGTTTCTCGCTCGGAGATTCAAGGTATTGAACAAAGAGTATTGTAGCCCCAATTCTCGACTTCTTTGAATGCACAGTTGAGTCTAGTACCATTTGAATTGCCTATTATTATTCCTAGGACACTTTTTGAAACGACTAACATCAGAAGTCTTAGTGACCCGATCGGAACATCCAGAGTAGATTCGCATTCCAGACTACGAGGACCGGATGGAAGTCCTGTCATTGACACGTCATTGCCAACAGTGAACACATGCCATATAGTTGATTCTACAACTGTCATGCAAACGGAAATTCTACGTGATTCCGGAGTTATTCACCCAGACTTTGTGTCTAAGGAAACTCTCGACAGAGCCTTAAAGGGTGTTGATACCAGGATGTACCAGAAATTTGAGGAGGAGATTAACGGAGTTAAACGTTTACTGAAAGGGAAAGATCCGATATCTGAACCTGTGCCTACTACACAATCCCAGTCACTTCCAAATACCCAGCCTGTTGACTTATCCGTTGATGAGCTGAAGTCGTTGCTATTTGCCAAACTCTTAGCACAAGCTCCGGATAACCAGCAAGATGCAAATCTTCTTACCCTTCTGAAATCCCACATTGAACAACAACCGCCACAATCTGTGAAACCAACAGATTTGGTTAGTGCCACAGAGTTTAATTCTTTTAAATCTGACATTTTGTTTGCTATATCTGATCTCAAACAGGTTGTGCAAACTTCATGTAAAGCCCAAGCAACTGTTTCTACAGAAAAGCATGATCATGATCCTGATAATGATCATGAGGGGGAGAATAGGGAGAAACAGATAGGTGCTGGATCTGCTGATGTTGTTTTGGTTGAGGAAAGAGCTGAAAGTGTTGAAAATGTTGAAAATGTTGAAAGGGATGTTGATCATGGTAATGAGCATAATGATCAAATGGAGTTAGTGTTATACATTGATGAAAGAGTTGAATCAAGGGTTGAAAAGCCTAAGATTGCAACTAGGCAGGAGATTATGGAGATTACTAGAATGCCAAATGTTGATATCATTGTCCTTGAAAATGATAATGATTATGAAGTTGATGCTAAGTATGTGTTGTACTGGAAGATTATGGAGGAAGAAGAAAAGAATGACTTTGTTGACATAGTTTTAGATGATGAAGTTTTTGAAGTTACTGAAATTGTCAAAAGAGTTG